>OY728120.1:535504232-538004232 GCA_963277665.1 Viscum album | reverse complement strand
AATAATGGGACTTTTCGATTAAGTAATTTAAATACTATAAAATCATATTAAAAAAACATTCTTGATAGAATTATAATTTTAGTATGATAAATATTTTGAAAAGAATGTTAAAAAATTTACGTTATAAAAATATTTTGATTAACAAGAAACATTTCAAATAGGAATATTAAGATTCAGGCAAATTATGTCAAGTGAATTCATTTCGGTCAAACGAGGAAAATAAAAATTCCTTATATTTGAGTAAAGGTCAGAAAAAATATATATTAAAAAAATTGATAAAAAGATTTCGTTTAATTTTTTTTTTAAAAAAATGGTCAAAAGTTATTTACAAAATCTATATATATTTTTTAAACATTTTAATAAAACTTCATTAGTAGAAGAAAACTTGTTATTGGACATAAGACATATTCAATTTTGGGTTTTCTAACAAATTTGTTTCAAAATATTTCGATTATAATAGGGTGGAAAACTTGTTTTAAAAATAGAAAATGGACATGAATGAAAAGAGTAGATATAATTAATTATTTTCATTGAAACATTTTCATATAATATACTTTAATGTAAATACCATTGTAAGAAAATTGATGTTATAATAATGGAATATATCCTTAATCATTCTAAAGTGTCTCACTCAACTTTGAAACATTTTAAAGCATAATCATCCTGATGGAATAATATAAAATGAAACCTAGAATTTAATGAGATTCTTGACATTTCATGTATAATGGATGATTAAACAACATATAAAAGGATCTTGGTTCATAATAATAGATAAACATCAATGGATGTAATTTGAGAGTAAAACAATTACCTTGTATTTCATTTTGGGTGAATGTCATTTAGAATAGTATATAATAATATTATGTTAAATATTTACATTCATGATAATCTGTTTCAGGTTTTTCATTACTTTTATTTCACTTATTACAATGTTGTGTACTAATACATTAATTGTTATTTTTACAACATGTTTTTTTTACTAAATTCCATTTATGTGTCAAAAAATAATTTGTTAGTCCACTATGGTCAATGATTTTAATTTATAAATTGTCATTAATGAAAATAATGATATAATTATCATATTTATACATTAATTATAATTTTTAAAATCATAAATTAAATATGGTTCTTAATAATGATCCAATGATACAATCATAGAGACATTATGTCATACATATGTACAAGTAACATTGTTATTTTTTAGTAATAATTATATAATGAATGTAAGTAATTGTATACCATTCTAGTATGATAATAATATAACAAATAAAATATTATTTAATCATATATAAATATATATAATTATTATTTCATAATGCAAATCAAATAATTTCAAGGAGGTGGTACTCCACAAGTCCATGAGTAACGCTATCACTTTTTCAGTTTGTGTGAAATGGTAACAAATAAAATGGTGTATATACCTAGGAATAATATTTCAATAATTTTAATTCATTCATTAATTTAATATATATATATATATATATTTCCCTTTTATCATAAGCTTAAGTAAATCTATCTTTTATATGTCTTTTGTATAGTGTGAATGGATCACATCTCATTGAGATGTGGTTGTAAACACTACCTCAAATGTTGTTATCATATTGCCACAAAATGAAGAGTATTTGGGTATAATTAATAAAATAATTATATAAGAATAAATACTTAATTTATATCATATATTATGTAAATAAAATAATTTTCCATCATAATTACCAACCATGAATTTTGGAAAAAAAATTAACTATCCTCATTATGTGAGGAAGTAGTTTTCCTTATAGTGAAATAGTATGTTCGTTACCCATTAGATGGAAGGGGATGTAATTTTCAGTATAACCCTAATAATTAATACATCATTGACTATTTATTATAATTTTTTAGTTATATAATAATTAGATAATGATATTTTAGGGAGTGGGTAATGGAAATAAAACTAAATGGCTTGAGAGAAGATGTTACCTTTTAATTGGGTAACCACTTTTCATTTTTACCATAAAGATTCCATAAAAAGATTTAATATAAAAGGGTGGCATATAGGAAAATGGGATGCAAGTTAGGAAAGTTTTTGTGTATATTTTGGATGATCCTATGTGGTTTTAGTGGCTATAGGAATGGGAAGTGTTGGTGGTCTTTTATAAGGGAGGAAAATGAGTCACTTGGTATTTTTGAAAAGAATTTAGGTGTACCAACATTTTTACCTAAATAATTCATCCATAAAAAACCAAAATCAATAATTAATGGATCATAGGGGAATTATAGATATCCAGCGGGGATGTAATATGGATAGGTAAAGTTGGACCCCAAGGTAAATATTCAATCCCTTTTTATGCATAATTTTGCCTTAATAATTTCAATTAATTGTAATCACTTCCACTAATATTTTTGGTAATAAATAATGTACATCTCTATGGAAATTATTAATTATTCAGATTGAAAATATAAATTCTATTCTTTCATATTTCAATCATTTAATTATATGAAATTAATTTAAAATTAATCTCGTATGTTGGACGAAAATGAGGGGTTTTAAGTAAAAATGACTGAATGTATGCTATGTTTTTAACATTAATTTTAACGAAAAATTGACCAAATATTCATAAAGAGTATTAATTTATAATAATATGGTCTAATTATGATTTAAATCCAATAAAAAATAATATAATGTTATATATATTATATGTATTAGAACATTTGACCTAAAATTTGGTATCTTTAACTATTTTTTATAATTAAATGCTTCATAAAAATATAAAACATTCCCCCTAACATAATACATATGATTTTATTTCAAATATTATGTATATTATTAAATATTAAATCAAATAATTTTAACAAATTGAATTTTAAAATGGTTTCTCCATTAAATGGTTGAGAAATAGCCATTATAAAAATAATTTATTTTACGTGTGAAATATGGTTAACAATTATCTTATGCATATCAATCATAATGAGTTAATATGGAATATATTTTATTGAAAATATAAAAAATGTATTTCATTTAACATCATTAACAACATATAATTAATTATTTTTATTAATCCAACCCTCCTTTGGATGCATAAATATAATAATTTTTATTTTAATACTCAATTAGTTCTTATTTTTGTTTATCGTTAATTGGGAACCAATGAATTATTTTGATATTTATATAAACCATAAATTTTGATTAGTTAGTTTTTAATATTCATATTTACTAATTTAATATAAATTTAATATCATATTATATTAAATAAAAAATTTAAATATTACATCATTGTATGGTAAATCAAAGTCTTGCGTGTAATAAAAGACATCTAAAAAGGACTCTCATTCATGTAACTCATTATAACATGGTGTTTCATTAATAAAAATATATAAAATATATTTTGAATAGTAAATAGATAACAAATTATCTAGATATTATATTACTTTTTGTGCTTGGTGTCGCGTGTCATGCATGCTATCGAATACAAGGTTCTTACTTTAGATTTTTGGGGAGCATACATCGTCCCACATTATTTAAATTGAATCCTCAAAATTTAATGTAGATCATTGGGATATATTTTTTCATATTTACAATGTTGAAATCCCAAATCATGAGAAGTGTTCATAAAACATCCCTATAAAATAGATAATGTGACATACAAAAGTTGCATGGAATAACATATAAACGGGTCTCCAAATAGTCAAAAATTAGTGGCAGGTAGAGATAATAAATTTGGAGGGAAAGAGTAAATATTTATAGGGAGTTAATAAGATAATCAATCACAAATAGGTTAATGATCAATATTAATTTCAGGGTCTCAGTGGATCAAATCTATGATGATATATAATTCTATTGGTTCAACAAAAATTATGGTATTAGGTCCAAATTTTCATTTAAAGATACATTTCCTAAATTTGAGGAATTATTTTTCAACCTAAGAATAAAAGTAAATATATTTATATTAAATGTTTATATTTTAAATGATAAACCCTATCAGTTTTTTATTCTTCAATAAAATTCTAATTTATACTTTTTCTCTGAGAAGTTAATTACAAATAATGATTCACAATGATTGAAGCACATAATGAAATATTTATAGGATCATAAGGAATATAAAAGAGTAAAAAGTATAACTATTTGTCTATATATATTTTCAAAATCCAATATATTTAATATATTAATCTCTTAAAACTATTAATAATATATTATCATTAACAATTATTTGATACATTGTTAAACAAAATATTAATGAAAATTTAACCAGAACATTTTGTAGGTCAATGGATGGAATGAAACCCATCTCGTCCATTGGTCTTGGGTTCGAGGCCTTCATTAGTAAAAATTTTTATTGGCTGACTCTTGGTATAAATGTTTCTTATTTCAAAACCATATTAATATAATTCCTTAAATAAATATTATGAATATCCTTAAAGTAATACCAATCACTAAATAGGGTTTTCAATACAACCATTATACGGAAATAAATCATCCATTTATTTTCACATAGGTTGTTACTTGGACCAGAGCTTATCCCTAATATATTTCATTATACTTCCAAACCATAACATCTTTTCATAAATATAATACACCATAAGTATATACTTGATTAGTCATTTTCATTATCCAATAACGTTTTTCATGATTTTTTGTAAATAAAAAGTTGATTATCCTAAGAAAATCCCCCATGAGTATGAAACCAGGTTCATTGTTATGCTCATTGATTTGTATGTAGTTACCCCAAGCCAGGATCAAGACACCATATCAGAGTTAATAATCCAATGTTTATTTTTGTAATAACCATGTCCATATGTAGTATTCATATATGAATTTATTTCTTGGAATACCCACATAATATCTAACTAACAAAATTTTGGGATGTTCATCAATAATTATCCTCAATGTTTACCTTTCGGTTATATTATATCACTCATTTTTTCATTAATCTATTTCCCAAGGTATCTAATAAACATCCATTGATACTAAATATCATGACCCGACCAATAAAATCTCGAACATGGTCTCTACTACTAATAACATTATCATGATTACATGTAGTGAATCTATAAAGGACTGATCAGTTTAGAAGTCATAGTAAACCAAATTTATAATTGGGTATTGTATTAAAAATGAATACATTAATTAAAAAAATTATTCTTGCAAATTAAATAACATCAGAAATAACATTATTCTATCTATCATATCATTCATAGAAGTCTTCATGGATTCTTATTGGAAAAAAATAATTAGGGTTATTTCAAATGATCAGTAACGATAAAATATAATTAAAGAAAAAACAAATCAATGGGAATAGTCAATATAGAAATTTAATAACAAGAATAACATTCCCATAAAAGAATTTTATTAGGAAAAATAAATATGGAAAGGTAAGCAGGTAAAATACAATCTATTTAACCAATAAACTAATAATTAAATGTATCCGTATATATGTCGATGAAAAATCACATGGATAATAATATTAAATCAGTTCTCACTAATGTAAATTCTTAATTATTGGTCTCTATGTTTCTTGGGTTTTTGGAAACATTACCATTAATATATTACACAGTATACATTAAAATATACTATTTACAAAACAATTTGGATTTTCCAACAGTAACTTTACTATCATGGCCTTTAAAAATACATTTTACAAAATACTAGTTACAAGAATGAAGGGTTTCTCCAACAGAATAGCTTATAATAAGACTACTGATGCATAGAGGGAATTTCATTAAATAATACCCAACTCATAGATATTATATTAACCGGTCTCTAACCTTTAGTGCTTGCATTATCTGGTCCCTAAATCATATTGTTCTTATGAAATGCACTAAAAAAATTTAGTTATAAAATATCCATATTAAATATATTATATAGTTTATCAAAATTTTCCAAAATAATAATATTAAATTAAATATATACACAACACATAAAATTGTATATGGTTCTGGAAATAATCATATCCTAAAAAATGACAGAGTTATTTAGGGGAAATTTATGGTTCAATGATAATAGTTAATTGAATATTTATAGGGGATAAAAGTAATCATATAATGTAATGTGAATATTATCCTTGTCCAAATGAATAGTAAACTATCTAGTGGAATATTAATGATGGTATTAATAAATTATACACCAAGTAGAGTATAATAATGTTTGTTTTCATTGATGAATTGAAATACTGTAAAAGATTGTTTTTAAAAATATTCCTGATGAAAATATCCTTTGATAATAATTATCATTTTTTTAAAAGTATTTTTTGAATTTTTTTTTAAATTTTTTCTTTCAAAAGTACCCTTTTAAACATGAAAATTTATCTTCATTGAAAATATGGTGACTTAATCTTTACTTGTCATACGAGGTAAAAGAATTTTCTTTTTTTAGGGTTAATAGTTATAAAAATTCTTTATTCCGAATGTGTAATGATTATTCCATAGAAATAATTGGTTAGAGAAAATAGGTTAAAATAATCATTACTAAATTATTAAAATAAAATTTTCTAATTAAAAAAAGGTTTTAAGAAGAAAAAATGTTCTCCAATTAAATTGAGTTACATTGCGGGGTTTTCTGAATAGCAGTTTCTAAAAAAATTTACTTCCAAAGAGATGAAAAATGGTAATATTAAATGTAAATGTCCATGAATTAATATAAGATAATAAAATATTTTTTATTGAACAATAGTCATATAATTTCACTTTATCTAATTTCTATTGAAATATCGTTAATGTTACTTTTGAGGAAAGTATTATTTAAACATTCCATAGTGTCCCATACCACATTGAAGCATTTTAATTCATAAAAATCATGAAGTAATAATATTAAACTAATAATATAATATCATTAGAATAATAAGGTTCATGATATATCATTTAAATGGGTATTATATAATACACATTCAAAAACTACATGTATAACAACAAATAATTATCAATGGGATGTAAATTAAGACAAAATACCTTACCTTGTGTTGTATTTCAACTCAATGCACTTTAAAATCATTTATTGTAAATATATATTAATTATGTACATTCTTGAGAACCATTGTTTGGTTTATTAATACAATTATTTATCTTATTAAGATTTTGTGTCGAACTACATAAATAATTGGATTTTCGTGGTCTGTTTTGACAAAATTCAATTTATATGTCTATTTCAACATTGGTATGTAATCTTTGGTCAATGTGATCATTATATAAAATATCCAAAATAATAATCATGATATATTTATTATATTTATTTATTAATTATTCTTTTAAAATAAATCATAATATATGGTTTTGAAAATTTAACCAAAGTTGAAATCATGAAGACTGTAGGTTGTATGTAAGTATAAGTAATGTTCTCATTTTTAAATGACAAAAATAAAAGGATAATTATATAAAAAATAGAATGTTATTTAATAATATATAATTATATATATAATTATTTAGATGTAAAAGGAATAACATCATGTAGAGGAGGTTGTAGTCCACACGTCCAAGTGAGAAGTAACCATTTTTTGACTGTGCGTGGATGGGTAACCAAGAAAATAGTATATATATATATATATATATTATGTGTCCAGAAATTTAATTATTTAACTAATTATATATATATATATATTTATATATCATGTCACATATTTTTAATTAAATCGATCCTTTATACATTCCAATATAGTGTAAATGAATCACATCTCTTTGCGGGGGATGTAGTCCACTCTTCCCCAAACGATGTTATCATATTCCCACAAAATAGAATGTATAAGTTTATGTGTTATAAAATAAATGAATAATAATAAATACATAACAAATATCATATATTACATTTATATAGTGAGTTTCTATCATAATATCCAACCATGATTATTAGTAATGGATAATGAACAATCATCATTTCATTGGGTGATAGTTCACCAAACACAGAAACAATATAGTCGTTACCCAGTAGATATGTGTGAGTGTAAGTGTTTGTAAAAAATGTAGTATAAAAAATACTAAGATATCTATTAAACAATTATTTATATGAACTAATGAAATAAGGATATTTTATGGAGTGTATAATGAAAATAAAATTAAAATGCCAGATAGAAGATGTTGACTATTAATCAAGTAACAGCTTTTGGTTTATACAAAAAGTCTTCCATAGAAGGATTTTTGGTGATTGAATATATTCATGTTCTAGGGGAGGAATTTTGGGAAACTATATGGGAATTTTTTGTCCTATATTAATTGGTTTTATTGGTTTGAGGAATGGAATGTTGTGGTGGCCCTTTATAAGGGATGAAAAGGACTCACTTGGAATTTTTGAAATGTTATATGTACACAAATTTTTGGCTAATTGTTTTTTCAAAAACCAACCAAACAATATAATGGAAGTTTAATGGATGATGTATTTATTTACTAGGGATTTTGGAAACGTCTCCTGGTTAATTGGGACCCTAAGCTAATTGGCTTAGTCCCTTTTTATGTTTAATTTACATTATTAATAATAATTAATTTTAATCACATTCACTACTAATTCTGTTCCAAAATGGTTTTGACATTGTTAGAAATTATAAATTATGTTTAATATAAATATTGAATCTATTTTTCCAAATTCTACAAAGATAAGTGGAATAAATTATTTAAAAATTCATCAGTTATGTGGGATGATAATGGGGGTTTTAAATGTATAAAAAATGATACTTTTCTATTATTTTAATTATTTTCACAATGAAATTGATACGAATGAAAAAAATTGTATTACGTGATTAAAATATGAACTATTAAATTTTAGAACCACATAAAATTTTAATTTATCATTTTGAATAAATTATATGTAAAAGCATTTTGGAACTGAAATATAGTAATTTTAATTATTGGATATAAAATTAAAAGTTTATATAAAATACAAAAGGTTAACCCTAACCAAATTATTTTTCTTATAATTCAAATATTATGATTATTTTGTAATATTTAATAAATTTATGTGTCAATTTTATGATTCCAAAGGAGTTCACCCTTAAAAGTTGGAAAATTGGCCTTAATAAAAACTTAGGTTTTTATGATTGTAATTGGGTTTATGCATATCTAACCATATGGGTGAATATACAAAATATTTTATTAAAATATAAAATATCAATGTTAACAAAACAAATAACATATTTTAATTAATTATTATTTTTAAGAAAAAAAACCCGTGGAAGAATAAATATTATAATATTTCATTTTATATCTAATTGGTTCTTATTTTTATTTCTTATTAATTATAAACCGTTAATTTAATTATATAATTTCATAAATGATAAATTTTCATAAGATAGTTATTACTATTCATAAAATAAATTTAATCTCTATTTCATATCATATTATATTAAATAATAAAACTTTAATAATATATTATTTTTTGGTAAAACTAATCTTGTTTGTAACGTAAGCCGTCAAAGAAGGATTCTCTAATGTATAGAGCATACTAACATGATGTTTAATGAATTTAAAATCATATATTCTATATTAATTATAAAATAAAATATAATGTATCTAAATGTTATATTACATTACATGCTTTGTGTCACATTTCATACCCGCTATTGAATACAACATTCTTACATTCGATTTTCTGGGTGTCACATAAATGTTTTATTTTTTGAGAATATATATATGCATACTTGTTATGGGATTTAATTATCCTCTTTATAGGTATATACCTAAAAATTATATCATGTATCTTATTGTGTCATACTTATAATTCACTGGGTTATAAAGAGAATGTATATACTCCCCACTAAATTATCTTTTCGCAGACATATAGTGTATTATGCAGATGAAGGATAGCACGGATGTTAAGATGGAAGAGTATATGGTTACCCTAGTGAATTAGACTCTATATAGTGGTCAAGGAATTTATATCTAGAGCTATACTCTCGCATAATTTAGTTTTAAATCTTGTATCTATATGGAACATCATTTTCGATGGGAAATTATTTCACCATTTTATTTTTTACATTACACGGTGATACTATTGTGTTCTCTATATGTTTTCAAATGCATGTTTTTACTGTATATGATAATATATATTATATTTATTACTTTATATTTCATCATAGAGTTGTTTTAGATATTTTTTAAAGGTACATTAGAAAGTTCCTCCCATATAATTATTCCGTTAAATTCTTACCACTAGTTCATAGCCCAAGCTGTTGGGCTAGGTGTAGTTTTTTATCAGATATATGTTAGTAATGTGGGTTCCAGTGGTGTGTGTTATGACACGAAATATTATATATAATTTTTTAGTAAAATAAAAAGTTTAATTTACACATGAAATAAGTCACTTTGAGTGACACCCATAATTTATATGCTAAATACAGAAACTAATGGTTGTTTTTAACATCATAAAATCAACTAAAAATATAATTCACAATTCCAACAAATATGAAAATAAAAACATTACAAATTGTATATTATCCAATTTTACATATTTCATTTTCATACTAAAATTAAATTTTTTATTGTTCTTATTTTTAGTAAGGAAATATATTAATCACAATAACCAATTCGACAAAAAAAACTCCCATAGAAATATATTAAGGAATCAATGCTACTAAAAATCATTTATACATAATAAAAAATTTATAGTCTATAAAAATATTTGTATATGAATTTCAAATATTTTGAATGGGGAATATAAATTTCCAATTTACCCATTCCACTATAATGGTTCCTTAACATTAAAACACAAATTCCATTTTTTATACTCATGGATTAAACTTTTTTTTAACTCGATGTTGAGACTTCATGAAATCATTATCTATAGACAATTATTTTTAGTGACCTATAACATGATGATAATTAGAAATTGTGAGATAAAATTTTTATTTATTGTTGGTAAAATTCAAACTATGCTATTAAATTTGAATCTATTTCGTTGAAAATATTTCTACAAATTAAATAAATAACACATTGACCCGATTCCAGCTAAATTTATACATAAGAAGAATAAATTTTTACTCCAATTTTGTTTAGTAAATATTGAAAAACACAGAAACATTAGTTGTTTTTACATATATTAGGGTTTCCATAAAAATATATTTATATAACATAACTCTACCAATAATAATGAAATTTTTTAATAGGATTAAAAATTTTTCATGTTTAAATCCTAAAAAATAAATACTTTTATAAATAAATTATTGGATTTCTGTTTTGGGATGAGGAAAGAATATATATATTTATACCTTTTATTGTGTTTTTATATATAAATATACATTAGGAGAGTGTATTTTCATAGTCTTAGATAATATTATATATATAAAAAAAATTTGTCTATATTGAGTACCATCACCGCTAATTACATATTTTAGGATCATGAATTACACATCAAAATTCATGATAATTATCTATTTATTTATAATTAGGGGTATTTGTTTATAAAAAAAGTCTAAAAAATAATTTTATACATCAACTAATATTTATAGTAATACGAAACATGAAATCACTGCCGATTCCTATTGAGCATTGATTGAAGTTATAGTTTTTTTATGAATGTGATATAGAAACAATTCTATATTTCCAAAATAAAAATCAGATATACCTATACCCTTGTCATGATTAAAAATTTCATTGAATATTTTATTTATATACAATTATATAGAGGCATTAGTTACCTTTAATAATATTATATTTGTTAAAAATATAATAATAAATTAATATAAAAAATGTATTCATTTTCATTACTTTATTTCTCATGTGGTTGTGGAATATGTGATTGGTATAGAATAATAGTTTTATTTATCTCACATGATAAGGATAATCAACCCACTACATCATTATTATTTAATAAATTTTATGAAAAAAAGAAGATTGTGTATTATATATTTTGGAAAGATAACATATATATCCAATATGTGATTTTGAAAGGTCATGGTATACATGTATATTATGAGGTGAATTTTGGTTATAGAAGGTGAATCAATGGAAATGTCATTTTATAGATGAAGAATTCATACTGTAGTGTTGCTATATTTGACTGGGGTGGTTAAATAGCAGCATGATTGTTAGTCTGTGCGTTGCTCACATAAGGTGGTAGACATAGGGGTAATCGGTGACTATATGGTGTGATGATAATTTGGGATAGGATAATCGATGTATGTTGGGGGCAATAAATGGCAATAATAACAATTAATAGAACATGTTTTTTAGTAAATTTTAAATTTAATCAATTTCTCTTTATATTAAATGTTATTTATGATATAAAATTAGTTAGTATAAAATATTTTTGTAAGCATTTAATATCTTTTGTAATGGTAATAATGTGTGGAAGTTTCATTAATTGGGAAGAACATTCTACACTAGTATAAAAACCCAACATATTCATATATTGGTAAAATAATATTTTCGAATACAATAATTAATAAAAATATTTATTTTATATTGAAATAAATTATTGGTACATATAATTAATATTAAAATAAGTCAATATCTATTGTAATTTCACAGTTATAATTTGAAATATAATATCTGTCACTAAATACATATTTTTAAATATAAAATATTTAATACTGTGAATAATTTCTAGAAAATAAATTTAAAATAAATTTTGAATCATTATTTACCATGACGGAGAATGAATATTCTCTCTCAATATGTGAGTTTGATTGTGATCAATCATATATTATCATCACATTTTTATAATCATCCTCAAATATTAATAAAAAATACTGATGAAAAAGGTCAGGGAAAAACTATTTATTTTATTGATTGGTTCAACATTATAACATAATTATTTTAACGACCCATCACTAGTACATGTACCAAGGATTTTTTTTATGACAATATTTACAAAACCATCAGTATTATATAGGGATGTACTAGTAGTTTATATTTGATTTATTATTAGAACATAATAAATATTATAGGATTATAAATTAGATTCATTATAGAAGATCCTCCTCAATATTTAGTCTTCATCTTATAATTGATATTTTTAAAAAATACGAATCCAAATTAGACATGAATAAGTTTTATGTAAGGTTATAGATATAATTAAATGTTTTATGAAATTATATGACTATACAAGACCACACAATTATTATCTTACACCAATCCTAGTGATCAACGATTATTTTAAAATAATTTTTCATGAAATGGTTAAAAATAAATCCTTCACACTAAAACAATTGTTATATTTTATAATACTAGATCAAATTAGGATTACCAATTATCTTTTAAAAACACTGATAAAATTAAAAATAATACATTTTTATAAGGAGGCATCTATTATACAATATTGGAGTGTTAATAAAGTATGATTTTGAAAAATAGTTTTAGTCAATGTATTCTAAACATTGAATATCTAGATATAAAAAGTATTTGGTATTCTAAATTCAGAATAAGATTAAATGTATCATTTGTAATAGTTCAGGGAAAATATCATTAAATTCCTATAATTATTTTATCATCGAAAACTGCATAATTTATAGAATAAATATGTTCAAAGGGGGAAATGAATCAATTAGGATTAAAATATGTGAATTAATATTAATACTCCGTTTTTATCATAAAATGGGAAAATATAAAGTATAAAGTATATTATGATTAGGATATGAAGCTTAATCTCGTCGATAACGATTAACTATACTAATTCAGTTTATCCCCTAAATTAAAAGATTATAAAAATAACCATGAATTATTTATAATGCCTATATATATTTCCAAACAACATAATTAAAATATTTACATATAATTAAAAGTGGATTTATACTGATATAATATCCCATTTATGTACAAAATTTTTAAATATATATTAACTTTATCCTTTATTATTGGATTGAAATTAAATTTATTTCAACCTCTAAATCATATAACCGAATTATATTTATAAATAAGTATATAAAGAAATATGTAAGTAAATATAAATCATTATTTTACAATAAAATTAAATATTGAAAAAATGGATTGACATATATTATTCATATTTTCAAGGGGAATGAATGGAGTGTAAAAAATAATAATAACTATGACTACATGGAGTAATTATTTTTTCTCAGGGGCCACAAAAATAATTGGATCGCCATGGGGTAAAATATATCACAAAAATTAGAAATATCATAATAAATAAATTATTCATTAGACCAATACAATATAATGAAACATATATTGATAATTTATTTAATTTAGGGGAATTAAAATTGTTTATTTTTCCATTAAACTAATATTTAAAATTTACGACATATTTGAAACTAAAGCAATAAGATATTTTTCATTGTTGTGTTGTCCTTATATTCTATGGTACACACTAAATATTTTTTTATAAGTGTTTATATTATAATTTAATTAATCCAAAATATTATTTTATTATAAATAATATATCATAGTTTGGAATAATAAATTTAAATGTGCAATTTATGAATTTTCATAAGGTTTTTAATTAATCTAATGTTAGACTACATTTTAAAATAGATGATGTTTATATGGTATATTGTATAATATTATTATAATGTGAAAATTTTATTTCAAATTAGATAAATTAAAATATATTTTATTATAGAATACCCTTATTTACATGTTTTACACCTATCATTACAACTATACTCAAATCGTTAAAATCATAAAATATGGTGTATTCATTAATAAATAAAATTGGCTTTGTCTCAAATATAGATTTATCCCAAAATCTATCTGTCTTGTCAGAAATATAAATGTTTGTTTAATATATTTTTTTATATTAATAAAATATGTTGTCAATAGGAAACCATTTGTGGATAATTATATTAATTTATTAATGGATGATATTATAATGAAAATATTTCATATGCTAAAATAATAATTATGAAATTATTTTCCAAATTTTGATTATAAATATATGATAAACAATTGAATTATCTTATTTCTAAATAAGTTTTCTATAATTATAAACTCACTTAATCAGTCAATTATCACCTATTGAATATCATATGGCTTCCAAGAGTTCTTTCAAATTTATTGGGTAGAAAGAAGAATCATATGTGTTTTCTACTTATCTACCACTCCCTCCCTCCCTCCCTCTCTCTCTCTATTTTAATTCATTATTTTGTAAAAATATATTTTTATATCAATTTAAATTATACGATGCCTTTTATATTTATTTAAATGTTTTTATTTTCATTTAATATTCATATTTGTTATAACAATCCGGACATTGAACTCCTTTCATAGGTAATTATTGATTTTAGAATAATTCATCTTTAATTTTATTAATATCAAAATGTATAAATCATGGAATCTATCATATATATATATATATATCGATATATATATATTATTGAAAATATGAAATTTATATATAGATTACAACATTTTAATCAATGTTATATTGGGCCAAATATTATGTTTATCCATCATTTCTAAACTATTATAGACACAGGTCCTTTGATTATTTTTTTGAAATAAAATATAGTAAATTTTGGAAGCCATTTGTATCATTACATGGATCAATATAGAAGTTAAATATGATTGTAATTCTAGATTGTATTTTTCTAGCACCAACATGATAATTTATTATTTTATGACCATTTATGTTCTTCACCTACAAAATGATACATTTTATTATGATTTATTTTACATCATTTTATTGATCTTGTTCATCTTGATAATACATTTAAAAGAATCCACTAGATTTTGATATTATATTCCCCAATTATTATTCACATGATAAAGTCCAATTTATTTAAGGGCAGTTTTAGTCATATAATTCAATCTCTAAATGTTTTTTTAATAATCATATACCTACAACCCTCTGTAATAGGGAATTTTTTAGGATTTATCTCATTTTTTATGTTTTATGTAATAAAATAAATAGTTATTTTTTTCCTAATTTATATTTCAAAAACAAATTTTGTGTAATAAATTTTCTGGAAATTATACATTCTTTAAAGTTTTTTATTTCAGATTAAATATTTAAGGATAATATGTATAGTTAATAACTATGATACTATGACATTAGTTGGAATCCCATTCATAATATTGCATTATGATGTGTGACATTCGCAAGAATGGTTGTTATCAAATTTTGTTTTAATATATGAATATGATGTGTAGTTATCGTGTATTAAAACTATAACATTATAATATAAAAATATATAAATTTTTTTATATCACTAGTTAACCCATACATTATATAAAAAATATTCATACATCACTTTATTTTTTATAAGATATTTATAATGGAATATACAATCCTAGTATTTTTTTAATGTGAAATATAATAAAAATATGAATAATTTGATATCAATAATGTCTGTACATCGTATATTATTCTGTATAATGAATAATGAAATATTTTTTATTATTTTCAATTCCTTATGATGTTTTTAAAAAAAGACAAAAAGTATGATTTTTTGAATTATTTAATATAGTAAATGTTCATACTATAGTGGAAGTATGTTAAATTATTAAACCAAATAATCAATTATGATTTTATTATGTCACAGTTTTTATTATTGAAATAATCTAGGCTTTTTTGTGAAAACAAAAAGGAATTTCATAATAAGATAACACTTAATGATATTTATTATCTTAATATTTAATTAGATTGAATACGTACAATAAAAATTTATATAATATTTGAATTTAGTAATATTGTATACATATAATAGTGAATACATTATCAATTAATATGATACTTATATGGGTTTTGAGTTTGATTTGAAAAAGTGTATGATTAAATTTTTTTAAAGTGAATGTTAATTATGGGATGGTGGGTGGTGTAAAAGATCCTAAAATTTATATTCACAGTTTCACCATTAGTAAGGTTGTGATTATGATATTGTGTTTCTTTATAAAATCATAGACCTCGAATATATATATATATATATATGTGTTTTTGCATGTGTATAAGGCCCCAGCCTTAAACCTTACTTAATCTTGAGTTATTACAAGACTACACATTGAGGATCTTTCCAGGTTTAGAGTTTTAGAGAATTAAATCATAAAACTTGCATTACTTCCACATTTAAACAAAGTGGTTACATAAAAGATAGTATTCCTTTTTTTCCATCAATGGAAACATATTTAAAAATAAAGCATGGATTCTTTCTTGACACTTCCTTGACACTATCATCATATCTTGTACCTTTCCCTTGACCTGTGAAAAACATTTCAAAAAAAACATGGGATGAGCATAAAAAGCTCAGTAAGGGTTATAAAAATATGGAAAGAAAACATGAGTTCATATATATATAAGAATGAAATCATACATTACCCATAAAACATAGGCGTATCAAATCATGAATAAATCATAGAAATCATAAGACATAAAAGGTAACTTGAGGAATTCATAACATTCTAACGTAGGGGGTAACCCTCTTGGTTACGTTTGGAATACCCACCACAGTATATTCCCTAAATCTCTTCGGAGAAACCATAACGTTTCACTCCTTCGCGTTACCCAATGCATTGGAGAGATATATCGGGCTCACCCACCCTTATTTTATCACAGAACCACCCTTCTTCATGACAATGTCCATGATCCATAACATAATTGTATCACATAAAACATGCATAAAGTAAACATAACATTTCTACCTTTCAATCACAAGATATCAATACAAAACATTGATATAAAAACATTATGAAAACCATTTTCAATACCAAAATAAAATAAATGTCAAACATGGTATTTATTTTTCTTTTAAAAAGATGGTATGGCTTGTAGAGGAAGCCGAAACTCAAATAATGGTCACGGCGGCAGAGAAGTCGTTATCGCCGCATACGTACGACAAAAACATTCCCTTTTGTCATTTAGTAAAATGCTTCATATAAAAAGGATTCCTTTTGGATAAACGTAAAAGTCAAAGGGGTTTATACACCGTATAAAAGAATGTTGTGTACAAAACAAAATATGCCTCAATGAAAGGAGATTGAGATGAAGTCCCATACAAAGACGATATCCTTGGATTAAGGATAAATCAATTATATAATTATGTGTGACAAACTAATACACGAAATATAAGTGGGTATTATGTGTAAAACAATCAGAGGAAATTCACACGTAATCATAGAATGACATATTCAAGTAGTAGAAGTTTATCCCAAAGAATCAAATTTGGGTTAAGAAGTTCCCTGCAAAAATTCGACAGCCTAACGGGGTCACTTCAAAATTCAGAAAATTAGTCGATGAGAGAGTGAATGGTATCTCATCACATGGACATAAAATTTACATCAATAAGGATATATAAGAACGTATCCCAAAATAATATGATGTAAATTAAAAGACATAACAAAAGAAGTCTCTTAAAAAGAGGAGGGTGAAAGGTCCCCTTACCGAGTTGGGTAACTTTCGAAAAGTATACCCCATGGAAGAAAGGTCATACAATGAAGATGTAAATACCCATAAATGAAATTATACTACCCAAAGTGTATAATAATGGGAAGTACATACACCACTCAAAGGAAATAGTGGAGAACGTAGCATAAATGTCACGGGAATAAAAGTGAGATGAAAAATCCCTTACGAAAACTCGGCAGCCTAACGGCACCACATAAAACTTCCAAAAATGGATTTATGAGATCAAATAGAGTCTCTAATAATATTACCATAAAAATTACAGTATAAGGAATATAAAATAACATCCCAAAACATAATAAATATGAGCTTAAAATAAATGACATAAAAGAGAGTACTAAAAAAGAAAGAGAGGAGTAGGAGCCCTTACCTCGGGTCCGACTTGACTCGATCGTTCTTTAATCTCTTGAATAATAAACTTGAGCTAATTTCTACTTCCTTAAGAAAATTTTTCATGTTCAGTATTCCTTTTATATCACTTATTACCATTTCATGAACACAATGTTATTTTTTAAGTTAATAATGGTCGTTTTAACGATCATTGGTACTTGAGTCACAAAAACAAACTCTTTATAATTACAAGTTGTTCATGTGGTAAAATATCCATTATATCCAGAATTTTATTCATGATTTGGATATCATATATATCATATATATCCATTATATTCATGCATTTATAATTTTACATAACATTTAGAGTTGAGAAATGAAATGCACCGTTCATGGAGACAGTAAGCCGTACGTACGCATGAACGCTACTTCCATTTATATTTTATATTTAATGGAATTAAAAAATAATGATACATAATAATATTTTTATTCCATTCTGGTATCATATATAATATAATTAAATATATCCTTTATACGTAACACATATGGTATTAACGAATCAAATCACTTTGAGGGGGCGATAGTCTGCACTTCCTAAAATGAAGATATCGCGTATACCCATAATGGAATCCATAAAGGTATGCCATAATTGAGAAATAGATAAGCTTAAGGAAAAGATAAAAATATTATATATAATATATAAATGTAGTGACATCATAATGGCCACCATGAAAGGTGTTAAGAGAATATTGAATATTCATCGTTTCGTGAGGCAGTAATTCACCATCCACAGAAACAGTATGTTCTTTAACCATTAGACGAAGGTGTGTGTAAGTGTAGCTCTAATAATTAACATAAAATCATCCTAGTATATTGAAGATATTGTTGTTGTTACAAAAGAAAGGAATAAAAAGAGTTTATGGGGGTGGAGAAGCAAAATAAAACAAAAGGACTCAAGTGAAGACATTACTTTAAAATCGGGTAACTCCCTTTTGTTTCAGCTCAAAGGCTTCCTTGGGAAGATTTATGACCAAATTGAGGCTTCTAAGAGTTATAGAGCTATGTGGAGAGACAAAATGGGCAGGGTTTGGCCGAGCCAAAGTCTTTGGAAGTGTGGGTAAGGAGGCAGAGGTGGGGGCCTTTTATAAGAGGAGAGGAGGGGAACTCTTGGAAAGTAAAGAAATGTTACTTTATTTTAGAATGCGTTTCAGATTTTAATGGTCCCACATTGACGTGTTTCGAGGATAAGGTGATAAGGGTTCAAAATCCACCCATCCAATATGATTTTGGACATGTTTAGGTATTATATTTTATATTATCTTACTATTTTATTTAAATCGTTAAATAATGAGGTCATCACTACATCATCATGACGTCATAAATAATTTAATTTATTTAATGTCTAAAAATAATAAAAAAAATACTATGATATAGGAAATATTTTTGTCTTTCCAATTACTATTTATAGTCAAATATATGACGTGTATAACACCATTTAAAAATTGTTTTAGTAAAACAACTCATGTTTGTGTCATTTTAATTTTAACATTAAATAAAAAGGTAATTATGTCATTTTCCAACCAATGTGGCTCCATGGGGTCCCCAAGTTGACCCATGGATTGTCTAGGTCGGCCATTACTCATCCAATGAGGGTAGGACATGTGTATAGATCATTTAATATTATTAAAACATTATTTTTACCTTAAACTACACTAATTACCTCTAATCGTGATTAAAAACTTAATAAGTTACTATTCACCAAAAAATTATTTTAATCCCATTGAACCTCATTTTACTTATTAATGAAAAACATGTATGTCGGATTTTTGAAATTAAAAACACAAAGGTGGCAAAATTTCATTTAAACGGAAAATCAGTTTTTATAAGTACCACTTAGTGGTTTCACTATTCATCAAAAATTGAAGTTTTTCAGAAAATTACCAAAAAATCACCCTAGGCTATATTTTAAATTCCGAATTAAAAAATGATGTATATTTTAAAAAATTAAAAACATATAAGTTGCATTAATTAATTTAATAATTAATTCCCACTGTCAAAACAAATAGCGTGTTTTTTAGAAACAATATCTATTAAAAGATTGACACTAGTTTAAGTCCAATTTCAAAGTGAAATTAATTCCAATGACCACCATTGGATTTAATGGTAAAAATATATGCTAATTTCACTTTAAAAACAATTTAAAAGATAATCTAATCATATAAATAAATTAAATTAAAAAGAGGTTTTGAATTAAAATACAACATTTTTCCCTATTCATTAAAAATGTACTTTATCAGAAAAATACCAACAATTTACACAAAGCAAATTTTGATGTCCTGATTCTAAAGAAAAATTTTATTTTGTCAAATATAACACATAAAATTATCAAATATAGGATTTAAAATAGGTTCGCCATCAAAAGGCGATTAATCGACCTTTTAAAGAATATTAGAATGTTTACGCTTAAAATTGGATTCATTCACATTTTTTATCCTCTAACATTTATTGTAAAAAGTAAAAATATTTGAAAAACATATATAGTAATTTTTTAGTTAGTTGTATTCATTCCCGCCATCACAACAGCTAGGCGTTAACTACCTTTTAAAATAATATTATTTTATTATTAGAGTGCAATGTAAGATTCCTAAGAAACTCGTTGTTGTGTGTTGGGTACGCCATCGAGCATAGCGTCCCCTTTAAAGTTATATTAATATTTTCTTCACAAATATGGATAATTGTGAAAATCTCATACTCTTTATTTACCTGTGGTGTTACATCCTTCCCCCCTTTTGGGAATTACATCCTCGTAATTTTAAAATTGGGCTTGGAAACTTCATTGAAAATCCCACATCGGAACAAGAGTCAGTAAAACAATCACATTAAAATAAAGAAAGATAAGTACAAAGGTCAACCGAGTTAACCCATACTAGGATTCCATGAATGAAAATATGGACATGGAGGAAAAAAAAGGGTCATGTTCTAATGGGGAGTGATAGTAAACATGTCTAGGAGAAAGTTAACCATAAGAAAATCACAAACTTGTGATGGGTTAAACAGTATTTGATTCCCCAGTAGGAAAAGTTAACAGACAACACTTTTGTTTTAAGTTAATCTTCATTGAGGAATTTATTTTTGATCTTAAGGAAACATACTTACTTGTCATGTTGACTTTCAACTTTTACTAGATTTCTTACACAGACTCATATTTTCCCCAAAAGACGAGTATTTAGGAAGACTTGTTCACATTAAGAGTAATATAATCAACTTCTAGAGAGTCACCTAATCCACAAAAGAGAACTATATACTTCCCATATCTTTAGACCTTAAACAAAACCAAAACCAAAAAGGTTAGTACAAGATCAGATAATCCAGAAAAGGATAACCCATTATAAAAAGAAAATCTATTCTTAATCTGGAAAATTTGTCCAACAAAACCCAGAGTTCAACGAGGACCATTAGATAAACAATTTGCCCATAAAAGTTTTCAAAGTAAACCAAACTAATATTGAAACCCAAATATTTGAAGGATTTAGTCACATAGTTTTCGAAGTTAAATCATAACATTTATCTCCAAACAACATCAGTTTCTCCTAAAGTCTCGTATTGAAAAGTAATTAACCTAATCACATATCCTCCACGATAGGTTAATCATTTTCATAAATAACCCAAAATCAACATACTATTAATTAATAATGTCACCTAACTAAATGGAATAAGTCATACTAACCAGGGACTTCACCTAGTCCAGTGGTAGGGGATAAATACAAGTTGTACTTTGGTTGTGGGTTCGATTCCCACAGCTTTGTCTAGCGTGAAGGGTTGTCACACGGTCTGCATGTTGTCCTTTTTCCAAAACTATATAATTCTCAAATCATTCCCCAAAAAGAGATAAAATCATAAAAAATAACCATAACATAATATAACCTCAATTTTATCTCATGCCTTTCAATTCCATCATAACATATAGTAACCCATAATTACCTCAAAAGTAAGGATCATATAAACCCAAATGGTTCTTTATAACTATGTCCACAAAAGAACAGATAACTATTCCTTGAATAAAATTTTCATATATTAATCATCAGGGTTACACACACTATAAAAAGTCTTATAATGTAACCCCATCATCAAAAGAGACTTAATACTCTTATGAATTTCACCATAACTCTTGAAGCCCTTATATGTTGACTTCTTACTCATTCAACATTCTTCATGATCCATTAACCATTCCTTTCCAACTTATTGTGAAATACTTATTTCCTACAAACAAAATCATGAATCATATCCTAAGATTCCAAAATAGGGAAACAAAAGTTATGAAATAATCCATTCCTTTGATTGGTCATTGTCAGTTTCTTCATCCTCAATCGGAATGGAATTAGGTATTGGTAAACGAATATTTGTACGATCTTGGTGATCCCATTCACAAAACCTCTTCATAGGTCATGTGTTTGCATAATGACCATGCACACCACATTTAAAACATTCAATTGATCCCTCAGAAAGAACTTCATTACCTTTCCTCGAGTTAACTGGATGCTTCCTTTTTCCATGGTAGGTTCTTGCATTATGACCTTCATTTCCACATATATAGCATATTTCTGTCCCTCTGAAACATTTTCCTAGGTGTTTCTTTCCACATCTTTGACACATAGGTTTTTGAACACACTTACCTTTATGATTTATACCTGTTGTTTTGTAGGGATTTTTTCACGCATATATGATGCCTTAGAGAAATCACCAAGGTTTAGGTGGTCAATAATGACTCCAGATAGTTGGTTGAGGATAAACACAAGAGTTCTCATTGCAGCTCCCATATCATTCAGTTACTTTCTCAAAAAACTGTCACAGTTTACTTCACATCCACTATTACTTTGGTTCCTGCTAGATCCAACCATTTACTAAAACCAAAAAGGTTAGTGTGAGTATATCAAAAAAACCATCATGTACTAATGAGGAAGATAAACACTAAGATATACTTACTCATTCACTTTATCTAAAACTAGGACTGTTTCTGAAATCCTAACCATTATGGTAATGTCACTTATGCTTAAAGAATACCCTAACCCCTAAAGTTATCTGAACCGACCATTGATACCAAATATAAGGACCCAGCCTTAAACCTTACTTAATCTTGAGTTATTACAAGATTAAACATTGAGGATCTTTTCAGGTTTAGAGTTTTTGAGAATTATATCATAAAACATGCATTACATTCTACATTTAAACAATGTGGTTATATAAAAGATAGTATTCATTTTTTTCCATCAACGGAAACATATTTAAAAATAAATCATGGATTCTTTCTTGACACTTCCTTGACACTATCATCATATCATGTACCTTTCCATTGACCTGTGAAAAACATTTCAAAAAAAAACTTGGGTTGAGCATAAAAAGCTCAGTAAGGGTTATAAAAATATGGAAAGGAAACATGAGTTCATATATACACAAGAATGAAATAATACTTTACCAATAAAACATAGGCGTATCAAATCATGAATAAATCATAGAAATCATAAGACATAAAAGGTAACTTGAGGCATTCATAACATTATTATGTAGGGAGTAACCCTCTTGGTTACGTTTGGAATACCCACCACAATATATTCCCTAAATCTCTTCGGAGAAACCTCAACATTTCACTCCTTCGCATTACCCAATGCATTGGAGAGCTATATCAGGCTCACCCGCCCTTAGTTTATCATGGAACCACTCGTCTTCATGACAATTCCCAAGAACCATAACATAATCGTATCACATAAAACATGCATAAAGGA
Source organism: Viscum album (assembly GCA_963277665.1). NCBI lineage: Eukaryota > Viridiplantae > Streptophyta > Magnoliopsida > Santalales > Viscaceae > Viscum > Viscum album. The sequence continues at coordinate 537,979,881 of OY728120.1, read as the reverse complement.
AACATAACATTTCCACCTTTCAATCACACAATATCAATACAACACATTGATATAAAAACATTAGGAAAACCATTTTCAATACCAAATTAAAAGAAATGTAAAACATGGTATTTATTTTTCTTTTAAAAAGAAGGTATGACTTATAGAGGAAGCCGAAACTCAAATAATGGTCACAGCGGCGGATAAGTCGTTATCACCGCATACGTACGACAAAAACATTCCCTTTTGTCGTTTAGTAAAATGCTTCATATAAAAAGGATTAATTTTGGATAAACGTAAAAGAAAAAGGGCTTTAAACACCGTATAAAATAAAGTACTGTATAAAACAAAATATACCTTAATGAAAGGAGCTTGAGACGAAGTCCCATACAAAGACGATATCCTTGGATTAAGGATAAATCAATTATATAATTATGTGTGACAAAAGAATACACGAAATATAAGTGGGTATTAAGTGTAAAGAAATCAGAGGTCATTCACACATAATCATAGAACGACATATTCAAGTAGTACAAGTTTATCCAAAAGAATCAAAATTGGGTTAAGAAGTTCCCCTACAAAAATTCGAAAGCCTAACAGCGTCACTTCAAAATTCAGAAAATTAGTCGATGAGAGAGTGAATGGTATCTCATCACTTGGACATAAAATTTACATCAATAAGGATATATAAGAACATATCCCAACATAATAATATGTAAATTTAAAGACATAACAAAAGAAGTCTTTTAAAAAGAGGAGGGTGAAAGGTCCCCTTACCGAGTTGGGTAACTTTCGAAAAGTACACCCCATGGAAGAAAGGTCATAAAATGAAGATGTAAATACCCATAAATGAAATTATGCTACCCAAAATGTATAATAATGGTCATTACATATACCAATAAAATGAAATAGAGGAGAACGTAGCATAAATGTCACGGGAATAAAAGTGAGATGAAAAATCCCTTACGAAAACTCGGCAGCCTAACGGGGCCACTTAAAACTTCCAAAAATGGATTTATGAGATCAAATAGGGTCTCTAATAATATGAACTTAAAAAGTATAGTATTATGAATATAAAATAACATCCCCAAACATAATAAGTATGAGCATAAAAGAAATGACATAAAAGAGAGTACTTAAAAAGAAAGAGAGGAGTAGGATCCCTTACCTCGGGTCCGACTTGACACGATCGTTCTTTAATCTCCTAAATAATAAACATGAGTTTATTTCTAATTCCTTAAAAACCTTTTCCAAGTTCATTTTTCCTTTTATATAACTTATTACCATGTCATGAACACTATGTTATTATTTAAGTTAATAATGGTCATTTTAACGATCATTGGTACTTGAGTCAAAAAAATAAACTCTTTATAATTACAAGTTGTTCATGTGGTAAAATATCCATTATATCCAGAATTTTATTCATGATTTAGATATCATATATATCATATATATCCAGTATATTCATGCATTTATAATATTACATAACATTTAGAGTTAAGAAATGAAATGCACCGTTCATGGAGACGGTAAGCCGTACATACGCATTAACGCTATGTCCATTTCAATTTTTTATTTAATGGATTTAAAACATAATGATACATAATAGTATTTTAATTCCAGTGTGTTATCATATATAATATCATTAAATATATCCTTTATACGTACCACATATGGTATTAACGAATCAAATCACTTTGAGGGGGCGGTAGTCCGCACTTCCTAAAATGAAGATATCACGTATACCCATAATGGAAGCCATAAAGGTATGTCATAAATGAAAAATACAGAAGCTTAAAAAATATATAAACATATTATATATCATATATAAATGTAGTGAAATCATAATGGTAACCATTAAAGGTGTTAAGAGAAGATTGAACAATCATTGTTTCAGGAGGCAGTAATTCGCCATCCACAGAAACGGTATGTTCTTTAACCATTAGACGAAGGTGTGTGTAAGTGTAGCATGAATACTTAACATAAAAACATACTAGTATATTTAAGATACTGTTTTTGTTACAAAATAAAGGAATAAAAAGAGTTTAGGGGGGGGGGGTGGAGAAGCAAAATAATACAAAAGGACTCATGTGAAGACATTACCTTAAAATCGTGTAACTCTCTTTGGTTTGAGCTCAAAGGCTTCCTTGGGAAGACTTCTGACCAAAGTGAGGCTTCTAAGAGTTATAGAGGGATGTGGAGAGACAAAATGGGTAGGCGTTGGCCGATCCAATGGCTTTGGAAGTGTGGGTAAGGTGGTAGAGGTGGGGGCCTTTTATAAGAGGAGAGGAGGGGCACACTTGAAAAGTAAAGAAATGTTACTTTATTTTAGAATGAGTTTCGGATTTTAATGGTACCACATTGATGTGTTTCAAGGATAAGGTGATAAGGGTTCTAAATCCTCCAATACAATAGGTTTTTGACATGTTTAGGTCTTAGAGTTTACATTATATTTCTATTTTATTTAAATTTTTAAATAACGAGGTCATCGCTGCATCATCATGATGTCATAAATAATTTAATTTATTTAATGCCCAAAAATTACAAAAAAAATACTATTATGTAGGAAATCGTTTTATCTTTCCAATGAATATTTATATTCAAATATATTACTTTTATAGCCCCATTTAAAAATTGTTTTAGTAAAATGACTCATGTTTGTGTCATTTTAATTTTAACATTAAATAAAAAGTTATTTATGTCATTTTCCAACCAAAGTGGCTCCATGGGGTCCCCAAGTTGACCCATGGATATTCTTGGTCGGCCATGACTCATCCAATGAGGGTAGGACATGTGTCTAGGTCATTTCATATTATTAAAACATTATTTTTCCTGAAACTACAATAATTACCTCTAATCACGATTAAAAACTTAATAAGTTACTATTCACAAAAAAACTATTTTAATCCCATTGAACCTCATTTTAATTCTTAATGAAAACCATGTGTGTTGTATTTTTGAAATTAAAAACAAAAAGGTGGAAAAATTTCATTTAAACGGAAAATCAGTTTTTATAAGTACCACTTAGTGTTTTCACTATTCATCAAAAATTGAAGTTTTTCATAAAATTACCAAAAATTCACCCTAGGAAATATTTTATATTCCGAATTCAAAAATTATTTCTATTTTAAAAAAATTAAAACATATAAGTTTCATTAATTAATTAAATAATTAATTCCCTCTGTAAAAAAATACCGTGTTTTTTAGAAACAATATCTATTAAAAGATTGACACTAGTTTAAGTCCAATTTCCAAGGGAAATTAATTCCAATGACCACCATTGGATTTAATGGTGAAAATATCTTCTAATTTCACTTTAAAACCAATTTAAAAGATAATCTAATCATATAAATAAATTAGATTAAAAAGAGGTTTTGAATTAAAATACAACATTTTTCACTATTCATTAAAAAATGTACTTTATCGAAAAAATACCAAAAATTTACACAAAGTAAATTTTGATGTCCTGATTCTAAAGAAGAATTTTATTTTGTCAAATATAACACATAAAATTATCAAAAAGTGGATCTAAAAGAGGTTTGCCATCAAAAGGCTGTTAATCGACCTTTTAAAGAATATTAGAATGTTTACGCTTAAAATTGGATTCATTCACATTTTTAATCCTATAACATTTATTGTAAAAAGTAAAAATACTTGAAAAACATATATAATCATTTTTTAGTTAGTTCTATTCATTCCCTCCATCACAACAGCTAGCTGTTAACTACCTTTTAAAATAATATTATTTTATTATTAGAGTGCAACGTAAGATTCCCAAGAAACTTGTTGTTGCGTGTTGGGTACGCCATCGAGCATAGTGTCCCCTTTAAAGTTATATTAATATTTTATTCACAAATATGGATAAATGTGAAAATGTCAAACTCTTTATTTACATGGGGTGTTACAGTGTGTGTGTGTGTGTGTGTGTGTATACAACAAATTAAATGTACTTAGAAACATAAAAAATATTTCAATATCATATATAATAATATTTAAAATTAATGATAATTATTACACATAATTACTATGATTAATAATGAATATTTAAAAAAATAAACTATTATGATTTGAATAATAAAATTGTCATAATCATAGACCCTAGAAATCATTATATCTGTGTGACAAAATCATAAATACAGAATACAATATTTGTTATTGAATAAAAAATTATAAAGAAAGTGTATTTTGGAATATATAGTTTGATTAGACATAATAAAATTTATATTAAAATATATGATATGTGAGTTAATCGTAAGACCATTTTAAATTAAAAAGGGGATTATGAAAATAAATGTAGTAATTAGAAAATTAATATATGAATTACCGTCGCATTAACACTAAAAAAATGAAACATGATTTATTGAAAAATTTATTAATCTTTTTTTTCAAATTATGTTAATAAAATAGATATAAAATATTGAAATAAAATGAAAAAATTATGTAAATTTATAGTTTTTTTTAATTTCTGGTGACTATCAAATGATATGGCTCATATGCATATATAATAACCCTATATTATATAATATATGAAATCATTATGATCTAATAATTATTATGATATCATTAATTTGTTCAAAAAATGTATTATGGTTTTAAAAATAGTTTTTTAAATATAATGGATTTTTTCGCAACCAAAATAAAAATTTTCAAATAAAAAACCATATTAAAATGAACTAAATTATGGTTAAAATTTATTCACTTAAATATTAAAATAATAAACCTAAATTTTAATTTTACGAGTGATTGAAATTAAACCATAAATATTTATTAATAAATTATATCTATTTGTTTCCCAAAAAATTGTTATAATGATATTTTTTAAACACGTTATATATTATCTTTTGATATTTTTTTCTAAGGAATAAAATCATAATTTGATCACTTGGGTTTACAATATGTTATAAATATATAAAATCTCTACCATAAAATACTATATCTTGATATTAATAGAAATATTATTAATTTCTTTCACATATCCCTTTATAAAGATTTGATTACATCATAGAGTTCATTTTTGTAGAATTTATTTAATTTGTAATGTTAATGTGTTCTTTTATTTGAAATTTTAAATTTTATTATCTATTTCAAAGATTATATTTTCATGTTGTTATTATATATATATATATATATATATATATAATATTTTAAAATTATATATATTTCTTATAATTAATTCTAAAACTAGTTTTTAATCTTTATTGTAGATAATTTAAAGATACTAGAAAAATTCATGGATCATAATTCATAAAACCATTATTCCTAAATCCTAATACATTTCATATTATTGTGAAGTAATTTTTTTTAAATTTTTTATTGGATGATATATTCCATATGTGATATTATACTAATCGTTAAATTTATATTGAAATTTTGATCTAATATTATTTATATATGGGATCCATGAGTATCATTTTTAAAAAATCATGGAGTACATTATTTATTTATTTTTTATATATACTCTAACTATATATAGGCATCATAAATATATTTTATTATTTTTTATAATAATATATTTAATTTTATTGATCCATAAAAATTCCTTTTAAATTATCAATCATTTATTATGAAATATATTCATTTTATTTTTATACAATTAATGGAATATTCAAATTTGTTATCACAAGCCCCCCCCCCCGTGGGAATTACGTTAGCCTGGATATTATAATATATAATTATTCTACTCATTATTAATAGAATTTTATGAAATATATTATTTTCATATGATGAAACTATTTTATTGGATATTTTCATAAACATTATTCAGTATAAAAAAGTTAGTTCCGTATAGAAAATTACATTACTAGATTAGAATGTATGAATATTTATTAATTTTATTATTAATAAAGATCATATGAAATATTTAATATCAATATATATACATTTAATTTTTAATTGTGCAAGTGTGTTCATTTCATAGAATAGATCATTTAAATTATCAATAATAAAGAAAAAATTAATGTTATAGGAATATATTAATTAAAAATTATTCTTACGGATAATAAATATTCTCTGATTGAACATAAAAGAATATTTTTTAGATTATATAATTGTATATTTAAAAATTTAATATAATTTCTTAATTAAAATATTTCGAAATGGAAAATTTTTAAATTTTGAAAATTTTCATAAAAGATGGATTTGTCAATTTATAGTGAAAGATGTAGATTTTTTGAAATGTATCATTTAAAATAATTTATTCTCAATATAAACTAATATATTGGAATTGTTTTAAAATTTATTTATTTCATATTGAATAAAAATAATACAACGAAATTAATTTTTATCATAATAATACATGATATTATTATAAAAAATCATTTTACATAAGAATATTTTTTTTATAAACTATGGACACTATGTCTTACAATTGTAATTTTATTTTAAAATTTAAAACTTATATAAATTTAATTTAAAAAAATTGAGACCATATATTGAATCTGTAGTTTCAAATTTGGTAAACAATTCATTGTTATATTTTGGCAAGATAAAAATTAATGGTGAAAAATATTATTCACTATGGTAATGGTAAATCATTTAAAAATTGTTACAAATAATTTGATAAAGACTAATATTAACCGTAAATCATGCATATAATTTTCTAGATTAGTGGAGTTCAACCATCCTCTTACATTATTTGATGTTATGGAAGTTTTGTTCTATTTTGGTTTTAAAATGAATTTGATATTATTTGATATAAATAAAAATAAACAATACACGTATCATACATTCATGTTATTTATTTATTAACATATAGAAATAAATGTTAGTTTGGAATGAATATATGTGGTTATTTTTTGAAACATTATATTATTATAATTATTTTAATTTAAATATATTTTTTATATATTATATAATTTCATTAAAATATTATACGATACTAATAGAATGCATGACAAATTAGTATAGAATTATAGAAAATTATTGTTAAAACAAACAATTATAATTCCTTTTTTAAAAAATAGGGCATAACATGAGTTATAATTTTATTAATTTTCTATTGATATTGTTTGAGATGTTTATATTGAAATTCCCTTATAAAATGTTTTTTGAAAGTAATATTATATGAATTTTTCTAATAATTCCAGAAATAGTATTTTAGGATATATATATATATATTATTAAAGAAAAATTTAATATATAAAAACATTGAAATATTAAATGTCGGATGAGAAATTGTCTTAAATATAATTATATATAAATTTATGATCCTACTTTTAATAAAGATGTGAATTTATAATATTTTTATAATGAGGGAAGTTGATACCACAATTACAAATAAAATGGTTAATTTTATGGATTGTGTAACATAATTATGATATTTTCAGGAATTTATAATACCATCTAATCATATTTAGTTGGGTTTATTTTATGTAAAACTCAGGATAAATATTTGGGATTTTTGGCAGTTTATGGGTAGTTCACAATTAGTGCACGATGTTCCCAAATGTTTCATATTTCCAGAGAAGACCGTGCAAACCGAGATAGTGAGGTTTTACACGGTTAGCACGCAATTTGGAAGTCTATGTGAGCACCAAAGAGAATGTTTCAACACAATTAAAATGGTTTTTCAGTTAGGTTTCATGGTTTTTCAAATAGTGTATCCATATCTAAATAACCATACATAAGGGATTTTGTAATCCGAAACTTATTTTTAAACATGATAACCCCCCCCTTTGTTGTCTGATTAATCAATCTAGAAAAACATTGATTTTATAGTTCATGGGATCTCCCAAGAGGTGATTTTGGACCCTCCACTCCCTTCTAGAAGCAAATCTATGTTATCCGAATCGTGTTGGATAACAACCTATTTGGTTTCCTTTCTTGTTCTCATTATACCACAATATATCCATTCCACCATATGGTTTTTAGGTCTCCATTTCACTAGAGAATTAAAAATACACTATTTTAGATCACTAATATATAATCTATTGCTTATATTCATTGTTGATGATCTATTGGGGAGTTTTATACTTAAGGATTTATGTTTTGATCTAGTATGTTCCTGAGGTAGGTGGTTCCATTTTTATTGGCCAATTTGATTAACCCAAACTGAATTATTTTAATTAAATTGTTTTATTTAAATTTAATTTCATGATGTAAATGGAATATACTTTTATTGGTTGATTAAAAACCCAATTCTACTGAATTTTGATTTTGAAATTGGATTTAGAATGAATTGGGGAAAATCAAAATTCAATTGAAATTAGGGGAATTGTGAAATTTATTTAATTTTGTGAAATTAAAATTGTGAAATTTATATGTTGAACAGTATTTCAAACTTTTTTTCGACAAAAATTCAATCGATATTTTTTAAATAAACCCAATTGTTTTATCCTGGAAAAATGGATATTTCGATTAAAACCCCTTTAATATTTTTATTTTATAAATTTAAAATATTTAAAATTGAGAATGTGATGAATTTTATTTTATGCCGTCTAAGAATAAATTTACCATTATTGTTTTTATTAGAGTACATACAAGACTAGGTAGATCGTGAGTTATTCATATAACACTCTTTTAATGCTTAGTATTGAAACAGAACTTAATAACACTGGCCACATCCCCCATGGGACAGTGATAGGTCAAATTTGGTAAGTAAGAATGGGGATTCTATATATATATATATATAAATCTTTGTGTGTGTGTTTACATGATTCACCTCTGTGTTTGTGAAAACCACGTAGACAGAACCTATCATAACATTTAGCACATGACCTCACTGCCCAATTTTTTGTATTTGAAATATATTCTATATTTATGTAAATTTTTTTAAAAGGCTTGTTAAATAATATAAAATGATTATTTAGAATGATTATTCATCCATTTGTTTATAAACATACATCATTTGAAATGTAAAGAATGATTTGTTATAAATATTAGTTTAATATCCCATTCATGTTTATTGAAAAGGGAAATCTTCATTTGGTTAATGAAATGTTATAATATTATTATGGAATCCTTCTTAAGACCCTACCAAGATTTTAGCCCACACACTACCTATTCCTTCATGAGTTTGTAGATTATGTTCTTCCAGGTTCGAGGAAGGGTAATGATCCACTTATAAGAGGTAATATCTATTTATCATTATTGTTTATGAGTTACATTTGAGTTGGGAATTATGTTCTTTACATTCATGTTTTTTATACATTTTTTTGTAGTATTGGGGTTTTTATGCCTTTTTTAATTCCCTTACTCTTCTCCTAAAAGACTTTTTATTGTATTTAAATGGTATTTTTTATCCTTCTTCGGTTGGGTTTGTGAAAATATTAGTCTGACAATCATATTGTATGATTTTATGTTATTGTATCCATCCTGAGGGGCTCTAGAATTCCCTTTAGAAAATTTTATTGTCATATTTCTTATCCTGTTAACAGAGTACCTAGGCCTATTCTTGCCATAGTGGTATCATAGGTACATGTTTTCCATCTTATATTGATGTTAGTAAGTTGCTGTGAAATATATTCGATGCATAATTGGTAGTTTTGATTAGTTTATTAGCCCACTCTCACTACAATGATACTTAATTGACAAGGGGTGGTTGGGGAAAATAGAATTTAAGAATAGTTCTAGTGTTTTACATACTCATTATATTGATAGAATAAAATCCAAATCTTATTTTTCTATCATATGGTATTAATTTTCCATATTTCTCAATTTGTTTGTAAAATATGATGTATTCAATATTGTCTAATAATGTTCTATAACATCATTAATTTAATTAGATTTAAGAATCATATCTAAGAGGATGATAATGATGAACCTTAGTGATAAAATCATCACATAGACTCATGTATGCTTGAGGTTATTCTGTGAACTATCCTTGGTCTGGGGCATGCACCACCACTAGTTCATTTTTTGGATGAAACTACAGAACTAAAATGGTTTTATATCCAAAATCATTCTAAGTATATTCTTCATGTGAATTCACCATTAATAAAAGGATCCAATAATCCCAAATAATTCTAGGAATGTTTAAGTAAAATAGATCATTTGTTTGAGCTCCTAGAGACACTGGAGGTGATGAAATTAATGTATACCACCTTCATGCAGGATAATCGGTGTAGGATATGTTATGAAATGATCATGGGGGTGAATAATAATGAGGTATTAGAGTGGACTTACATCATTCCTATTTTCATAGACCAATTCTATACTGATTTTATTGTGTTTTCCACATTGATTGTGGTTTTCAACGATGATCATGATGATCAGACTGTGACTGATTATATAAACCCTTTTTCCAAAATTAAGTAGTTTTCCCATGAGATTTTGTAGAATGACAAGATAAATAATTGATGGATGTATTTGGTTGTAACAAATGATATTCAATCATAGGATTTCTTATTGATGATGTCTTCATATACTAAGTTATTAGAAAGAGAAATGATGGTCTAAATGGATATTGCTTGAAAGTTGAAGTTGAGGAGAGTTCATCTTTCACCTAGTGGAACTATGAATTCATTTAATGGAAAAAAATAAAGCATGGAAATGGTTGTGGTGGTTCTCAATAGTAGGGTATTTCTAGACATATTGTAGTTCATTGAAGAGGCACTTTGATTTTAATATCAGTTTAGCAATCATAGACATTCTACGAGGGTTTCACTGAGGCACCTATGATTTGTGGCTCCTCCTGATGCTCGGGTCACCTTCAAATATTTGGAAAATAATTTTGTACTCCTTATAGTGGAATGTTGTCATAATATCCATTTAACGCATATATTAAATTATATTCTTTAGGATAAGAATGTTCCACTCATGTGAATTTTTAATGAACCTATTTCACACCGTGGAGGAGTATCAATAGGAAGAGGATACATATCTATAAACTGTGAGAGGTATAATCATCTTTTATTTTTTCATTACTGACTAGTTTATTTTTGTCCAATTAATATCATTCATTTATTTCAACCAATAATTTTAATATGATAAATATTCATACAAAATTTTTGCAATATGTGGTGTATATTACAACTCTCCTTTTAATGAAGATATAATAGGGTCCTCATGGTTTTTCTAGTGTTTTTTCTTTATCAGATTTCAAACTTTCTTCAAGTATTCTAGTTCTTGAAATGAAATTTATTGATGTTATTTTTTGGATGGATTTGGTCATTTCCAATAATGCCTTGATTTATTTTTATCTATTATGGGTCTCCATAACTGTACGTGAGGGGATTTATTATATCATTGAAGTAGAGTTGGACCCAAGGCTGGGTAGTGATGGATCATCTTATCCTGATATTGGGTTGGATGAATTTATGACAAAATTTGACCAGGTGCAGTATTATTTGAGTGGTTATCTTCCTCCAGTTATCATCAGTTTTCTTAGTGTCTTTCAATATTATAAATCTAGTTTTCCTCCTGTAAGGGAGGTATAGTTTTCTATTGATTTAGTGTCAGATACTCTACCAGTGTCTTCTATCTCTAACCTCATGGATCTAACTAAAATGAACGTGAAAAATACATAGTTGTATAATCATCTAGAGAAGGTATTTATATGAAAAAGTGTGTCACCTTGGGCCGCACTAGTTCCCTTTTCTACGAAAGTTGTTGGTTTACATCGCATATGTGTGGATGACCAAAGACTCAATGGAGTTATGGTAAATAAAAAAACCCATTCCCACAAATTAATGATATGTATTAGATTTCAATAGAGTATAATTGGTTCTTATTAATTGATCTTTGATATGGTTTCCATCCGCTAAGGATAAAGGAATCAAACGTTAAAAAGAAAACCTTTTGAAGAAGGTATGTAACTTCTTGACATGGGTTCCATGAAGTGGTTCCACACGTTAAACTACTACATAACCACGACCACTCTTCCCCATATACTAGAGGCTAGCGACTAGTAAAGAGGGTCTGGTAAGACAGTCATGGGTAGACTATACCCTTTTTTATCATAGTAAAGACCACCAGAAATAATAAAAAATAGAGGAATCATAAACATAACAATATAAAATACAAATAACTCAAGATATCCAAAATTTTAATACAATATTTAACTGAAAGGGAAACATTTGATCCCAATTAACGTTCCAAGTTTCAATAGGAAAAAACCCAAAAAATTACACTGAAAACTCCTCCAAACGAGTCCCGACACGATGTCCAATGTCCTCACCATGCTCTATCCCAATTCTTCCTCCTAACACATGACCTTTTCAATTAAAATATATAGAAAAAAAGTATATTGGGTACCAAACAGGAAGACCCAATAGGGTTTTAGTACAACTTAGTAGGCCCCCACCAATATTGTCTAAAAAAATCAAGTTTAGAGATAGTTTATTCATATCTATAATGAAAGAAATAAAATGTGTAAATAAAAATCCATCACATTATAATTTATTCTTTATTAAAAAATTTCAAATACCAGGTTTAGGATGACACCCCATCTTCAATACTAACATCATCTCCTATTAGATGATGATGTGTTCCTTAGTTAATATCATACAATAACACCATCTTCGACTTATGTCGGAGCATGATGTATTCAATGGTGATATGATATCTCAAGAGCTGATTCGAATAATGCCAGATTTTGAATTTTTCTCACATGAGCCCATAACACGGAGTAATCTGTGGCATTGAACATCATGTCTTTCCACACAATTTTAATATGCATAATTACCATTAGTGTATAATTCCTTGTCTAACACCCCAAATCTCAATGTGTATAGATACATTTGGTGTAGAACGCCTTGTATTACACCCAAAACCCATTTGTTTACATTTATCATTGGTGTTTAAGTCTATGTCATACATCCCAATATTCAATTATATGTATATATATATATATCTCTCTCTTAAGAACATCATGTATAGAACCCCAAATCCAATCAGTGCAAAATTTCTGGTATAACACCAAAAATATCATCTGTGTATAATGTCTTATCTAACACCCAAAATCTCATTTTTGTGGAATGTATTATCTAAAAACCAAAATCTCATTTTTTATATTATTGGTTTAGAACACAATCTCTAACACCCAAAATCCCATTGGTGAATAATGCTATGTCTAACACACAAAATCTGATCAATTAATTAATTCATAAATTAAATAATCATGTTCATTAATTAATTTGATAGCTAATTAAGAACATCAATTTCTCATAATTTAATTATACAATAAATTATGTCTAAAAATATAATCATTAAATAATTAACTATCAAATTCATCTTTCTAAATCACAAATTGACAACATGATAATTAACTCAACATTTAATTATCCCAATTTCATATCCATTTACATTGATAATGAATTTTCCAATTAATTATCCTTATTAATAATTCAAATACACAACTAGACTATCTTAGTCCCATTGTAAATAATTCTCATATTTAATTACCAATACAAAAATTCAACATTCAAAAATTAATTCCACTTTTATATATTTTAATTAATTATTCAACATTCAATAATTAATTCAGCCGGTAATTTTTTTAAATCAACAATATCAATATTTCATAACTAATTCTATAATTAATTATCTCAAATAATCTATCTCAATATCTCATAATTAATTTAGTAATTAATTATCCATCTTACAAATATTATTTTCCCATAATTAATTGAATAATAAATTATTCATTCTTATCAATTTAATACCCCATCAATCCATGTAAATTAATTTACCAATTAATTAATCTAATTAAATCAATTTCTCCTTAACCAATATCCCCATTAATTAATTCTCCATGTAATTAATCCCACTCAGAAATCATAACCTTACAACATTTAATTGATTAACTAATTAATGAAAATTGTCTCAATTAAATTATTCCATAATTAATAATTATAAATAAAAAAGATTAATTAATTAACTAATTAATTTTCAATGTAAATTCTTTTAATTAATATCGCAAATTAATTAATTTAAATCAGTTCCATTATTTAGTTCAACAATTAAATAACCTCAGTCATCACATTAATTATTTCAACAATTAATTTTTCCCATCTTAGACATTTCAATAACACCATGTAATTTATCAATTAATTTTTCCATCTCAATTAAATCAACCACTTGAATTAATTCATCAATTATTTAGTCCCTGTAGATCAATTTAATAATCCTAAAAACTCTAATAATTAATTCTATTGTTCATTATCTCTATTTAACAACTTCAATACAACATTAATTAATTGACTGATAAATAATTCAATCTCAACAATTTATATCTTGGTATAATTAATTCAAAAATAATTTATCTAAAAACCCAATTCATAATCCAATCTAATATAAATAATTAATTTATTAATGAAATAATCGGGTTCATCCATCTTAATAACCCCATAATTAATTCCCATATTTAATTTTCCAAATTCCATTGTTCACTAATTAATTAATTCATGAAATTAATTAATTTTTTTGAAAATAATATTTAAGAATAGATCTCACAATTATAGAACATGAAAATATTTCCTTTAAAATTTTAACTATGGGATATAAATTATTGTCCACCTACCTCAGCAAATGTGATGAATGATTTCCAATGTATAATCATTGTTTGAAACAGATCTATCAAGAATGTGACAAAGATCATAGTATAGTTCCGAAACCAAAATCCAAGAATAAACGAAATAACATCTCTTAACATAAAATATAGATCCAATGATATTTTATCTAGAATATAAATATATATATATATATATATAACTATTCATGGATAAATATCTTTCTTTTATCCTGGTATAGGAGAATAAGAGGGATATATCTTAAATTGAAATAACACTCATACCTGGGTAGTGCAGAATGGGGTTTCAATCAAAGATGGTGGTCCATGGAGGGGTTTCTGTCCAAGGAGGAAGATATGTGGAGAATATTTGATCATTGATAGAGGTACATCAAGGTGTTTTATTCCATAGAATAGGTGTGCCAGACATTGTGGGCTAAAAATGGTGGTGCACAAAGTCATTATAGCTGTAACATCCCAAGTAAATAAAGAATACAACATTATCATATTTATTAATACTTGAGAATTAAATATTAATTTTACATTAAAGGGGATTCTATGTTCGATGGCATACCAAATACACAACAACAAGTTTTTTTTAAATCTTACGTTGCACAGAACATATGGCCATACTAAAATAATAATAATAATATTATTATTATTATTTTAAATGGTAGTTAATAGTTTGCCATTATATTGGTGGTAATATATAGAATTAACGACAATATAAATATACATGTGTGTTAAATGATTTTTCATAAATCTAATAAATTTTAGATTCTTCAAATAAGAAAGAATCCAATTTTAAGCATAAATACTCTAATACTCATTAAAAGGTCGATTTTCTACCTTTTGATGGAGAACACTCGTTAAATCTAGTTTGGGTCACATTTAAATGTTCAATTTGAGAAAATAATATTATTCATTATAATTTGGTCATAAAAATTTACTTTACATAAATTTTTTGTATTTGTTTGATAAAATTCATTTTTTTAATAAATAGTTAAAATTAATGTATTTTAATTAAAACCCGTATTTTAATATAATTTATTTATATAGTAATATTATATTTTTAATTGGGATTAATGTGTAATTATATTATGTTTTTACCATTTAATAAAATTTTTGTCGTTGGATTTAATTTCAATTTGAAATTGGACATAAATAAGTGTCAATCTTTTGATAGTTATTATTTCATAAAAACACACTTTTTTATTTCGATAGCGCGAATAAAATTTAAATTAATTAATTCCACTTCAGTATTTTGAATTTTCAAAAATGGATTCCATATTTGGAATCAATAGGTCTAAATTGTTTTAATAGGTAACATATATTTTTAGACATTATGAATATTTACTTCAGTAAATATTTTATTTCCCATGGTTAAAGGGTACATCTTGTAAATAAGGGTAAAAAATTAATATTATAAAAATTTTAAACAACACATAGATGTGTCCTAATCCTATTGGTTGATACATTTCTGACCATGGGAATCCATGGGTTAATTTGGGACCCCATGGAGCTACTTGGGAGTGATAATGACACATTATATTAATTAATTTAATTTAATGACAAAAATGACATAAACATATATCTTTTAGTAAATTAAATCTTATATGGTGTAATGTATGTTATATGTTATACTATAAATATTCATTTTAAAGATAAAAATATTTCATACATGATGATAATTTTTTTAATTTTTATACATCGAATAAAAGAAATTATTTAGGACATAATAATGATTCAGTGTTTACCTCATTAATGAATGATTAAAATAAATAAGATTATAAAGATTAAAACAATGTCCAAAAATAGTCTAATTCATATTGGATGATTTTATTTCGAACACAGGTCATCTTATATTCAATTGTAAATTTTTTGGACCTTTAGGAACTGAATATAATTATATTAGAAAATAATATTTTTAAACATTCCTAAAGAGCCCCTCCTCCCCCATATAAATATAACTCACTTATAACCCATTCCTCAAAATTTTCAAGCTCCTTGTATCATCAAAAATATGCCCAATTATAATCCTAAATTACTCTACTCCTTTTATAATCCTTCCTCTAGGTATATATAAATTCAATTTTACCTTTTGGTTCAATCCAAATGGAGATACCTGATTTAATGGTAACATCTTATCTTAATTTCTTTGGTATTATTTAACTTCCCCATCCCCATAAAATATTTTTATACCTTTATTTTATAACCATAAATGTATCCTTAATATAATAGGTTGTTTTTATGATAAGTATTAGAAATAAACTTACACACACCTCCATGTAATGAGTAGAGAACATACTGTTTTGTGGACAACTAACAATTGTCTCACGAAACGATAATTGTTCGATCTTTTCCTACCACATCTTATGGTTGACATTAAAATTACATTGTATCTATATGTGATATATATTATATTTATATTGTTTATATGATTCTGTATTTTTCATTTATAGAATACCTTTATGGTTTCCATAGCGGGTAAATACGAAAATTTCATTTGAGGAAGTGCGGACTACAGTGCCCTCAAAGTGATATGACTCATTTATACTATACATGGGATGTATAAAGGATGGCGTTAAATAACTTATATATGATATTATACTGGAATTATTATATTCCTTTGTATCAATATGTTTTCATTACATTAAATACTAAATAGAAATGAAAGTAGCATCCATGTGTACGTACGTCTTACCGTCTCCATGGATGGTACATTTAATTTCTTATCTCCAAATGTTATGTACTATTATAATTAAATATATATAGATGATATATATGATATATATGATATCTAAATAAAGAATATCATTCTCTGGTGACCACATTGACAATTTATAATTATAACATGTTCATTTTTAACTCTAGTTCTGAACATCGACAAAATGTCCGATATGAAATCAAATAATTAACTAATTATTATATCCAGGTAATAATTAATTAAAAAATATAACCAAAATGTCAAATGTTGTTAAGAAATTATAAGTTAAATTTATTATTTTATTTATGAGATTATAGAATGAACGGTTGAAGTTTCACACGAGGTAAGGGACATATTCTAAATCTCATTTCAATGAGGCATATTTTGTTTTATATATACCATTATTTTAAATGTTGTATTATCCAATTTGAATTTTACATATATGAAAAATGAATATTTTCTATACAAAGAATTTTATTAAACAACAAAAAAGAATGCTTCTTGTTTTAATGTGTGTGGTGACAATGACCTTTTCACCACCATAAGTATTATTTTATCTATGAAATCCTTAACAAGCTGAAATGTTTTTAAAAGTAAAATAAATAACATATACCCTTTTATGTATTTTTGTATGGAAAATGGTTTTGATAATGGATATTTTATGTAAATATATTTAAAATATATATTGTGATTGAAGTGTGGAAATTATATCTTTAATTTATGTTTGTTTTATGTGTAATGAATATTTTATGGTTCTTGGGGATTGTTTTCACATATGGGTAGTTCCGTGATAAACCTAGGGAGGGTGAGCAAGAGATAGCTTTCCAATGCATTGGGTACCGTGATAGAGGTAAACATGAATGTTTTTTATTAGAGATTTAGGTAATATATTGTGATATGTATTCCCAAGGTAACTCCCTATGTAGATGTGAATGCTACAATGTAAGTATGTTATATAATCCACAAGTTAACCTTTTGATTTTACAATTAATATGTGTTATTCAAAAATATTATGATTTCATGAGGTATGAGCTTATTCATGGTATATATTTATGGACTAGTGTTATCATTCTTTATTTTATAACCCTGGCTAAGGTTTTTATGCTCATTCCATGTTTCTGAATTTTTTTTCACATGACATAAAAATGAATATGGTCAACGATGGGATCAAGGGAATGTCATACAGTAAAAAACATGGAACTAGACATGACTTTTTTTTCAAGAGTTTTTATTTTATGAAAAAATGGAAACTGAGTAGAATTGTATACTTCTTAATTTTTATAATGTATTGTAATAGTTATTGACTAATTCTATAAAGCACTAAACTTGAAAATATCTTCAATGGGAATTATTCATTTAATTCATGATTATGTAATGTTTTAAGGCCGAGTTCATATAGTTGGTATCAGAGGATGGTTTAGAAAAATTTAAGAGTTAGACTATTGTTAAATTAATGTCCATAAATTAATTTATGGAATTATTGAAATGATATAGCATTTATAGATTACCAATTTGCTTCACCTAAGATATTTTTGTGTTCACAATGGTTTTTCATAAAAGAAACATGGAATCTATGATGGGATGACATGAGGAGTAATACAACCGTCCAAATAAGCCAACTGAGATGTTCGGAATTGGAGATGAACTGTCTATTGTAGTGATGGAACAATTGACTTAGCATATAAATGGAAGTGGTATCCATGCACGAGATCATCCAGATCAACAAAAAATGAACATTTCAATAGTGGAGCATTTTATGAGGCAATATCCCCCATCATTCATAGGCTCATCTGACCCTGTTCTTTCTAAAGCGTGGGTTAAGGAACTAGAAAAGATTTTTGATCTCATGGGGTGTTTTAAAACATCAAAAGGTCAATCTTGTTGTGTATTATTTTGAAGTTGAGGTCGAACAGTGGTGGTCGAGGGTGAAAAATATCATGGTTATGAGGAAATTGATAATCTTGATTGGGATGAATTCAAAGGTATGTTTCTTGTGAAATATTTTCTTAAGGTGGTTCATCTTAGGATGGAAGAAAACTTCTTAAAATTGAGGTAGGAGGATGACTTATTGGCTTCTTATGAAGCAAAATTCACTCGACAAGAATAGTATGCTATAAATTTCATATGAGATCAAGATAGTAAAACCAATTGTTTTAAGTCAGGATTATAGCCAAATTATCGAAGTGCTTTAACTTCTTGTGAGTTTTAAAATTATGAAAAACTTGTTCGATGTGCCGAGAAGGTGGAATTGGATATTGCAAATGATTAGGTGTTTTTTGAAAAACAACAGAAGATGAGGATGCAGAGGCAGACAAAAAAGAAGAAATATTCAAAAAAGTGTAATGCCTTCCATTTGTGTGATAATGAATGTGATTTTAAGTTTAAATACACTAATATTAATTAAAAGGTTGATTTGTCACCTTTGGATGGATAAACATCACAAAATATATATTTGGTCACTTTTATATGTTCTATTTGTGAAAATAAAATTCTTCTATAAAATCGGTATATCACAATTTACTTTTGGTTAATTTTTTATATTTTTCTGATAAAATTCATTTTTAATGAATAGTAAACAATACATTATTTTAATTCAAAACTGCCTTTTAATCTAATTTATTTATATGGTTAAATTATATTTTTAATTGGTTTTATAGTGTAATTATATTATGTTTTTACCATTTATTCCAATGTTGGTCAATGGATGCAATTTCACTTTGAAATTGGACATAAATAAGTGTCAATCTTTTAATAGTTATTTTTTCTTAAAAACAACATTTTTGTTCTAATAGAAAGAATACATATTAAATTAATTCCTGATAGTTATGTCTTTGTAAATTGGGAGATGGACTCCATATTTCGAATTAGGAGGTCAAAATAGTGTAAATAGGTAACTTGTTTTAGACATTATGAATATTTACTCAGTAAATATTTTATTTACCACGGTTAAAGCGAATATCTGGAAAATAAGGGAATTTTTTTTATAATAATATTAAATTCCCAAAAATGTGTCATAATCCAATTGGTTGATACATTTCCGACCATGGGCATCCTTGGGTTTATTTGGGGACCCCATGGATCCACATGGGAGTGATAATGACCCTTTATATTAATTAATTTAATGTAAAGACAAAAACGAATAAAACATATACCTTTTAGTAAATCAATTCTTCAATGGAGTTATAAAAGTTTCTATTATACTATAAATATTCATTTGAAATTTAATGGGTTTCCAAACTCAGGATATTTTATAATAGTTTTTAGACATCAAATAAATAAAATTATTTTTGACACAATATTGATTAAGTGTTTACCTCATTAATGAATGATTTAAATAAATAATATTATAAAAATTAAAACAATATCAAAAACATATTCAATTCTTATTGGATGATTTTATCTCTAACACTAGTCTTCTAATATTGTACTTTAATAAGTTTTGTACCTTTACAAACCAAAAATCATTATAAAATGAAATTATATTTTTTAGCATTCCTAAAGAGACCCTCTTCGAGTTATAAAAAGTCATCACTTCTAACTCATTCCCACACTTCTCATGCACCTTGGCTCATACAACCTCTACCCAATTAATATCCCCACGTCTCTCTCCTCCTCCTAAGAGTGTTCCCGTAGGCATAAGGTTGTGAAATTAAACTTTTTGGTTCAAACTAAAGGGAGATACCTGATTTAACGGTAACGTCTTCTCTTAAGTTCTTTTGTTTTATTTTACTTATCCAAACCCTATACTATTTTTATTAATATAATTCGTAACAACACAAGTATCCTAAATATAATAGTTTGTTGTTATGAGATGTATTAGAACTACTTTTACACACACCTCCATCTAATGGGTAATGAACATACTGTTTCTATGGACGTCGAACTACTGCCTCAGGAAATGATTATTATTTAATGTTCTCCTACCACCGCTTATGGTGGACATTAAGATGGAACTATATTTATATGTGATATATATTATATTAATATAGTTATTATTCTTCTTTATTTATCATTTATTCAATACCTTTATGGTTTCTGTAGTGGGTAAATACAATAATTTCATTTGAGGAAGTGTGGACTACCGCCCCCTCAATTTGATATGACTCATTCATACCATACAAGGGACATATAAAGTGTGAATCTAATTAAATTATATAAGATATTTTACTATAATTATAATATACCTATGAATCATTATTTTATTATTCCTTTAAAATAAAAAATATAAATGAATGTAGCGTTCATGAAAACGTACGGGTTACCGTCTCCATAAAAGGTGAATTTCATTTCTTATCTACAAATGTTATATACAATTATAAATACATATATTGTAATGGACCAGGTTTTTGGGGTGCAATACTTTGTGAAAATATCAAGTTGGGTTTTCTGGCCGGGGAATCTAGGTGAAGTTGGCCTAACGGTAGGCCTACCGGTAGCCCTAGCCTACCGGTATCAGGCCTACCGTAGAAGGCCTACCAGTAGTAGGCCTCCCGGTAGCCGCAGCCTACAGGTAGCTCTGTCTACCGGTAGCTCTGTCTACCGATAGCTCGGTCTACCGGTAGCTGCATCTACCAGTGGCTCTGTCCACCGGTAGCTTGGCTACCGGTGGCTATCGCCTACCCCCACGGAACTTTAGTGTGTGTGGCCAGTGAGTGGGATGGATGAACTCCTTTATACTGATGGTTGTCTGCTTCTAATGGGACTTTATCATGTTCCCCCACTTGTGCACGAGAGTCTTTGATTTCCCTACTGAGTGTATTTGTATGCTCACCCTATGTATGCAAACTACTTTCAGGTTTCCAGGAGGAATTTGGGGATCACGCAGGACCATACTAGCTCGGACCTCTGGGCAGTCGCGGTTTCTGTTTTTCTTTCTTTGGTACTTACCCTTGTAGTCACTTCTGTACTTTGTGGCATTTAATTTTGGAACATTTATGTGGGAATGGTTTGCTTATGGCTTTACTTTTCTTTTAGTTTTGGTGTTGTTGGGTTTCATCATCTTGTCTCCCGATCTTATAAAACAAAAAGGGTAATGCCTTCCATTTGTGTGAAATTTCCATACCCTTGGTTCTAGTCGCCACTCCGGGACCAATAAACGGTGGGTTTCAGGGGTCATTATCTCTCCTTCAACCTAAAGAATGAAGGGATTGGCAACCTGCTGACCTTTCCCTCCTTTTGGTGAAGGAGGGTCGTGACAGAATGGTATCAGAGGGTGATGGTTGAGAGATAGGGTGGAGTCTGGAGTTAGGAACAGTGAGAATTGCATGGTATAGTAAGGAAACAGTGTTGGGTGACCTTAGTATGTGAATTAGGCTAGGGAAGACAGGCTAGGACACTAGATTTTAGGGCCCCCTGTGATCTGATGCAAGGACTCTGGACCTACTGAACGACCAAGTGAGGCCACGCTGATTACAGGGTAGGGACCCTAGGAAATGTACATGAATCATAATGACTTGTGTTCTCGTGTTTCTGGGATGTCTTGGGAAATAAGAATAAATGAAAATTTTAAGAAGTTTTGAGAACAATATTATGTACTACATGGGCTTAGTCATTCCTTGTTTACCTTGCAGCTATGGCACCTGGAAGGGGACCATGTGTGGTACAAGCGATCGAGGACCCATAGACTACTTTGGCCGATCGGCAGAGAGCTGATCGAGAGGAGGAGGACAACCAGTGGCAGAAGACAGTTCGGGCCTTCCAATAACAGACCCTTGAGAGGTATATGGGTAGCACCTCTGACATGAAGACGGAAGGCTGGCTAGAGGAACTAGTGATAGCTTTCGGCCTGATTCAGGCCCCGACCGAGTAATGGGTTCCTCTGGCCATTAGCCAGATGCGGGGAGTGGCGCGTCAATGGTGGATTCTTTACCTGGGGAGAGGACAGAGGATGATGTGGCATGGGCTGATTTCGAGAGGGTGTTCTGGGCGGAATTCCTCTCCTCGATGATGAAGGCAGAAAAGAGACAGGAGCTACTCTCCCTCCAGTAGGGGAGTATGTCAATAATGGATCTAGGAATCAAGTTCAAGGAACTCCTACGTTTTTCTCCGGTCCTCTTTCCCAATGAGGAGTCTCGGGCAAGACGTTTAGAGGAGGAACTCCGACCTTCCCTCTAGTATGTTGTTACCCCATTTACCTTGTTGACGTACATGGGGGTCCAGAATAAGGCCGAAGTGGTGGAGAGGATGCACGCTCTAGGAGGAGTGTCATGAGTGGGGATCCATCTCGGACCATCGAAGGGGAAGGTCGTCAGCACTAGGCCTCCAGCATCAGGACCCTCCTAGTTCCGACCAGCCGGAATCAGACCACAACAGTTTTAGTTTCAATCCCCTGGTCCCCACCCTTTTCTTTCAGGATCGGGACCATGATGCTTCGTCTGTGGGAGCCATGGACATCTCCAGATTCAGTTCCCGGACCGGGTACAGTATGGTGGTGGCGGACAGCCCCCGCACCCGCCCCAATAGTAGCTCCCATCCAGGCCTTTACATCAGCAATAGCAGGGACAACGAGCTCCCGCTCCTCTGAGGGCAGACGTAGGAGGAGGAGGCCGACCTTAGAGCGCTCCTCAGGGACCTCGACCGGGGCATGTTCGGGGAGGTGGCTGCAAGCCAAGATGTAGAGGAGATGGGTGTGGACAGTTACACGCCTCGGAGGCAGCAGTTCCAGTAGGGCCAGAGGTTGTTCGAGGTACGATCAGTTTGTTCAGTACCCTTGCTTTTCCTTATTCGATAACGGAGCTTCACACTCTTTTGTTGCACCCCAGTCTAGCTCGTGATTTGGGTCTAGATACTGAGCAACATCCAATGCCCCTGGTGCTGATCACACTAGTCGGAGGTCAGACTGACTTGTTGTTTGTTTGTCGGGGATGTAGACTGATGATAGGGCCACATCAGTCGGTTAGGGATCTTCCTCTGATTCAGTTACAACCATACGATGTCATCCTAGGCATCTACTGGCTATTCTCTGTGTGTGACGTCATCGACTATTTCCGAGGAAGGTTTGTGTTCTCAGACTTGGGCGACCGGTGTGTTACCTTCACCGGTGAGCGGAGCAGTCAGAAGGGCAGCAGGTGAGAGGAACCCCCCCTCTCATTGTTAGCTGACCTGTCAGTAGAGTCAGTGGATGCTAAGATAGTGGAGGTGCCAGAGATCGTCCGTGAGTTTATGGACGTCTTCCCTGAGGAGGAGATGACTCTACCCCCTCGACGTGATATCGAGTTTAGAATAAACCTACAGCCTGGCGCTCGTCCGATCTCGATGGCTCCTTACCGGATGGAACCTTCAGAGCTATGGGAGTTGCGGATCCAGATTGATGATCTGATGAAGAGGGGTTATGTTCGGCCGAGTGCGTCACCATGGGGACCTCCAGTCTTGTTCTCAAAGAAGGCAGATGGTGGTCTCATGTTTTTCATAGACTAAAGGAGGCTGAATCAGGTGACGATCAAGAATTGATACCCTCTTCCGAGGATAGATGATCGTTTCGACCAACTGAAAGGGGCAGGATGGTTCTCGAAGATCGACCTGCGGTTTGGGTACCAACAGCTGAGAGTGAAGGAGGTCGACATCCCAAAGACGACATTCAAGTGCAGATACGGACACTTAGAGTTCGTAGTCATGCCCCTCGGTGTTACCAATGCCCCAACTGTGGTCATGGGGCTAATGATATCCATCTTCCGGGAGTACCTAGATCGGTTCGTTGCTATGTTCATCAATGAAATTCTGGTCTATTCAAGATCAGAGTAAGACCATGCGGAGCACCTGAGGACACTTTTGGAGGTCCTCCGATAGCACCGACTCTATGGTAAGTTGTCAAAACACAAATTCTGGACACGAGATGTGCACTTCCTCGGGCATGTGGTGTCCGAGCAGGAGGTAGCGGTGGACCCATCAAAGGTTGAGGCAGTTATTTCTTTGGTAGCATCCAAGAATGTGGCAGAGGTCTGTAGTTTCCTCGAATTGGGAGGTTACTATCGGAGGTTCGTACCCAAATTCTCTCGAGTAGAAGCCCCTTTGAAAGCCCTGACCAAGAAGGACCGGGTTTTCGTGTAGAGTGAACAGTGCGAGTCAGCCTTCAGCTATCTGAAAGAGAAGTTGGTTAGTGCCCTAGTACTAAGATTACATGATGAAGGGGCAGCGTATAAGGTGTTATGTGATGCTTCAGGACAAGTCCTGGGATGTGTGTTAGTGCAGTGACAAGGGTGGTCTCTTATGGGTCCAGGAAGCTACGCCCTCATGAGCGTAATTACGCCATCCATGACCTGGATCTTGCAACAGTCATTTTTGCGATAAAGCTATGGCGGCACTACCTTATCAGAGAACTCTTTGTGGTCTTCACGGATCACAAAATCTTGAGGTATATCTTCCCCCAGCGGGACCTAAACATGCGATAGTGGAGGTGGGTGGAGTTCCTCCAGGATTACAACTTTGAGATCTCTTATACTGAGGGAAAGGTCAATGTAGTGGCTGATGCCTTGAGTAGGAGGATGCACAAGGATGCGGTCCGAGAGTCGGAGGATGCCTAGAAGGCGATGGAGGAGTTAGCTGCCTTACACCTAGATACGAGGATGGATGGCGGTAGAGGTTAACTATATCAGATGGCAGTTCAGTCGTCTCTGTTTCAGCAAGTGGAGGAGTCGTAGTGAGGAGACCCAGAGTGCGAAGTGATGCGTGACCGAGTTGACCAGGGCAATGCTCCGGAAGGATGGACGGAGGATGGTCAGAACCAAATGCTTTTCCATGGAATGTTGTTTGTTCCAAAAGAGATGCGCGACAAGGTTCTCAGTGAGTTCCACAGCTCACCCTTAGCAGTACACCCTGGAGTGTCCAAGATTTACCAGGGACTGAAGGGACAGTTTTGGTGGCCCGGAATTAAGTGAGTAGTGGCAGAGTTTGTGGCCATGTTTTTAGTGTGTCAGCAAGTGAAGGCTGAACACCATGTTCCAGGCGGCCTACTATAGTCTCTAGATGTCCCCGAGTAGAAGTGGGACGGCATATCGATGGATTTTGTCACGGGAATACCCAAGTTCCATGGGGTACACGACACCATCTGAGTGGTAGTGGACCGATTGACGAAATCGGCTCACTTTCTGTCAACCAAGGAGTCGAATACAGTGGAAGCTTTGGCATGAAGGTACGTCGATGAAGTGGTGTGATTGCATGGAGTTCCAAGGTCTATAGTCTCAGATAGGGATGCAAGGTTTACCTCGCGAGTCTGGGTAGGATTGCAGCATGCCTTTGGCACCCAGTTTCATCTTAGCACTACTTTCCATCCCTAGAGAGATGGACAGTCAGAGCGTACCATCCAGACCTTGTAGGATATGCTGCGGGCATGTGTTCTAGACTCAGGAGGATCATGGGTGCGATACCTACCTCAGGTAGAGTTTGCCTACAATAATAGCTATCACTCTACCATTAGAATGGCCCCGTTTGAAGCCTTGTATGTGAGGCCATGTCGCTCACCTGTATGTTGGAATGAAGTCGGAGAGGTGGGAACCCTTGGACCGAAGGTGGTGCAGAGCACGACAGAGAAGGTTCAGCTCATATGGGAAAGGACGAAGGTGGCCCAGGACCGATAGAAGACGTATGCTGATACTAGGACGAGGCCCTTGGAGTCTGAGGTTGGAGACCACATGTTCTTGAAGGTCTCCCCTTGGCGTGGACAACAGAGATTTGGTAAGGGGAGTAAACTTCCTCCGATGTTCATCGGGCCCTTCGAAGTGTTGCGGCGGGTCAGCGAAGTGGCCTATCAGCTAATGTTACCACTGACGCTACTAAGAATACATGATGTAATCCATGTGTCCCAGCTCCGTTGATATCTGCACGATGATTCACAAGTCCTCAGATGGGGAGAGCTGGACATCGAGGACGACGTGAATTTTGTCGAGAGACCATTGATAATCGAGGATCGCAAAGAAAATTTGCTTCGTGGGCGAACC
Source organism: Viscum album (assembly GCA_963277665.1). Taxonomy (NCBI): domain Eukaryota; kingdom Viridiplantae; phylum Streptophyta; class Magnoliopsida; order Santalales; family Viscaceae; genus Viscum; species Viscum album. Next base: position 537,952,817 of record OY728120.1, on the reverse strand, counting down.
ATTCTTTTGGGATGTTTGTTATGGAGGCATGGAAGGATTGAGGAGAGTACGTGGGAGAGGGAAGCACATATGCGTGCCCAGTACCCAGAGTTGTTTTAAGTTTTCTAACGTTTGTTATACCTTTTGTGGTTGGATGTTTAGGTCTTGTTGGCTATGAAATGTACTAGTTTTCTTTCCCTTGAATGTGTGTGAAAAGTCCTGGCTATGGGGGAGGAGAGAACCTGACCCTTAATCAAGACGCATTAAGGTGGATGCGATTAAACCTGTGCGGGTGAGTCAGTGCCGCCCAAAGCGGATAATATCTTGGCATGGGGAAGGAGACTCCCCAACCCCCACATGCATGGGTAGTTTGACATGTTATGTCGCATGGTTCTTGACAGGAAAGCGTTTTAAGTTAACATGGGGTTCACTCCTGAGAGGTATCTTTTGAGGTGGTTGTTCAGACTCTCTCTTTCCTTCTCGGTTGTTTTTATTCTTGAGGATGAGAATATTTTAAGAGGTATCTGATGTAATGGCTTGGGTTTTTTGGGTCCATTACTTTGTGAAAATCTAAAGTTGGGTTTTCTTGTAAGGCTCCAGCCTTAAACCTTACTTAATCTTGAGTTATTACAAGATTACACATTGAGGATCTTTTCGGGTTTAGAGTTTTAGAGAATTAGATCATAAAACTTGCATTAAATTCCTCATATAAACAAAGAGGTTAAATAAAGATAGTATTATTCTTTCCCATCAATGGAAACATATTTAAAATAAAACATGGATTCTTTCTTGACACTTCCTTGACACTATCATCATATCATATACCTTTCCCTTGACCTATGAAAAACATTTCAAAAAAACGTGGGATGAGCATAAAAAGCTCAGTAAGGGATATAAAAATACAGAAAGGAAACATGCGTACATATATACATAAGAATGAAATCATACTTAACCAATAAAACATAAGAACTTTAACATACCTCATCAAATCCTGAATAAATCATATAAATCATAAGACATAAAGGTAACTCGAGGCATTCATAACATTCTTACGTAGGGAGTAACCCTCTTGGTTACGTTTGGAATACCCATCATAGTATATTCCCTAAATCTCTTCAGAGAAACCTTAACATTTCACTCCTTCGCGTTACCCAATGCATTGGAGAGCTATATCAGGCTCACCCGCCCTTAGTCTATAACGGAACCAACCGTCTTAATAATAATGCCCAAGAACCTCAACATAATCGTATCACATAAAACATGAATAAAGGAAACATAACATTTCAACCTTTCAATCACAAGATATCAATACAACACATTAATATAAAAACATTATGAAAACCATTTTCAATAACAAAATAAAAGAAAATTAAAACATGGAATTTATTTTTCTTTAAAAAAAAGGTATGGCTTGTAGAGGAAGCCGAAACTCAAATAATGGTCATGGTGGCAGAGAAGTCATTGTCGCCGCATACGTATGACAAAAAAATTCCCTTTTGTCCTTTAGTAAACGCTTTGTATAAAAAATATTCCTTTTGAATAAACGTAAAAGTCAAAGGGGTTTATACACCGTATAAAAGAAGGCTGTGTATAAAACAAAATATGCCTCAATGAAAGGTGATTGAGACGAAGTCCCATACCTCGGGTCCGACTTGACTCGGTCGTTCTTTAATCTCCTGAATAATAAACTTGAGTTAATTTCTACTTGTTTAAGAACCTTTTTCAAGTTCATTATTCCTTTTATATCACTTATTGCCATTTCATGAACACTATGTAATTATTTAAGTTAATAATGGTCGTTTTAACGATCATTGGTACTTGAGTAAAAAATAAGCCCTTTATAATTACAAGTTGTTCATGTACCCATTATATCCAGAATGGTATTCATGATTTAGATATAATATATGTCATATATATCCATTACATGCATGCATTTATAATATTACATAATCATTTAGAGGTAAGAAATGAAACGCACCGTTCATGGAGACGGTAAGCCGTACGTACGCATGAACGCTACTTTCATATCTATTTCGTATTTTATAGAATGGAATCATAATGATATAAAGATATATTATAATTCCAGTATAATATCATATATAATATCATAGTTCCATCTTTTATACATCCCACATATGGTATTTAACGATTCAAATCACTTTGAGGGGGCGGTAGTCCGCACTTCCTTAAATGAAGATATCGCGTTTACCCATAATGGAAACCATAAAGGTATGCCAAAAATGAAAAATACAGAAGCTTAAGGAAAACAAAAACATATTATATATCATATATAAATATAGTGACATCTTAATGGCCACCTTTGAAGGTGTTAAAATGATGTTGAACAATCATCATTTCGGGATGCATAAATTCACCATCCACAGAAACAGTACGTCCTTTAACCATTAGATGTAGGTGTGTGTAAGTGTAGCTCGAATCCTTCTTATAAAAACATCCTAGTATATTGAAGATAATTGATTTGTTACAAAATAAACGAATAAAAAGAGTTTAGGGGGTTGGAGAAGCAAAATAAAACAAAAGGACTCAAGTGAAGACATTACCTTAAAATCGGGTAACTCTCTTTGGTTTGAGCTCAAAAGCTTCCTTGGGAAGACTTATGCCCAAAGTGAGGCTTCAATGAGTAATAGAGGGAATTGGAGAGACAAAATGGGCAGGGGTTGGCCGAGCCAAAGGCTTTGGAAGTGTGGGTAAGGAGGTAGAGGTGGGGGTCTTTTATAAGAAGAGAGGAGGGGCACTCTTGGAAGGTAAAAAACTGTTACATTATTGTAAAATGAGTTTCGGATTCAAAAGGTCCCAAATTGATATCAATCGTGGGTAAGGTGATAAGGGTTCGAAATCCACCCATCAAATAGGTTTTGGACATGTGTAGTTCATATATTTTACATTATCATTTCATTTTATTTAAATCCTTTATTAATGAGGTAATCACTGCATCATCATGATGTCATAAATAATTTAATCTATTTAAAGTCTAAAAATTATAAAAAAATACTATGATGTAGGAAATATTTTTATCTTTCCAATGACTATTTATAATAAAAAATATGAATCTATAACCCCATGTAAAAAATTATTTTAGTAAAACATCTCTTGTTTGTGTCATTTTTACTTTAACATTAAATAAAAAGTTATTTATGTCATTTCCCAACCAAAGTGGCTCCATGGGGTCCTCAAGTTGACCCATTGATTGTCTTGGTCGGCCATGACACATCCAATGAGGGTAGGACATATGTCAAGCTCATCTCATATTATTAAAACATTATTTTTACCTTAAACTACACTAATTACCACTAATCGCGATTAAGAACTTAAAAGTTACTATTCACCAAAAAAATATTTTAATCTCATTGAACCACATTTTACTTCTTAATGACAACCATGTATGTCGGATTTTTGAAAATCAAATCACAGAAGTGGCAAAGTTTCTTTTAAATGAAAAATCAGTTTCTTTAACTACCACTTAGTGGTTTCACTATTCATCAAAAATTGATGTTTTTCAGAAAGATACCAAAACTTCACCCTAATTTATATTTGATATTCCGAATTCAAAAATTATGTCTATTTTAAAAAATTAAAAAAATGTAAGTTGCATTAATTAATTTAATAACTAATTCCCGCTGTCATGACAAATAGCGTGTTTTTATGAAACAATACGTATCAAAAGATTGACGATAGTTTAAGTCCAATTTCAAATTGAAATTGATTCCAATGACCACCATTGGATAAAATGGAAAAAATATATTCTAATTTCACTTAAAAACCAATTCAACAGATAATCTAATCATATAAATAAATTATATTATAAAGAGGTTTTGAATTAAAATACAACATTTTTCACTATTCATTAAAAAATGAACTTTATCGGAAAAATACCAAAAATTCACACAAAGTAAATTTTGATGTCCAAATAATAAATAATAAGTTTATTTTGACAAACATAGCTTATATAATTGTCAAAAGATAGATTTAAAAAGGGTTTTCCATCAAAAGGCAGTAAAACAATCTTTTAAGAATATTAGTGTATTCCATGCATAAGATTGTATTTATTTTCATTTTAAGCCTCTAAAACACTATCTTAATAATTAATAGAAATAGATAAAAATATCTATTATTCATTACTTATTTGGGATGTTACATCCTTCCCCCCCTTAGAAAATTGCATCCCCGTAATTTATTTACTTATCTAATAAATGGGGGTACTTATCCCTCATTGAATTTTCATATTCCCATGTTGCCTCTTCCATCATGTGGTTTTTCCACAAAACCTTTACCTGATTAATCACCTTATTCGGTAACACTTGCTCCCTGTGGTCAAGAATCTGGACCGGTTGTTCCTCATAAGATAGGTTCTCTTCCAGCTGAACTACCTCTGGACTCAAAACATGAAATGGATCTGGCATGTACTTTCTCAGCATCGAAACATGAAAAACATTGTGTACCTGAGATAAACTCGGAGGTAAAGCCACTCGGTAAGGAACAGATCCAACTCTCTCTAGAATTTCATATGGTCCAATGAACCTTGGACTAATCTTTCCATTCTTACCAAATCGCATCACACTTTTCCATGGTGATACTTTGAGAAAAACATGATCACCTACCTCAAAAGAGAGATCCTTCCTCCTGTGGTCCACATAACTCTTCTGCCTACTCTGAGCTGTTCTCATGTGTTTCTGTTTCAGCTGAACTTTTTCTGCCAACTCTTCTACCAATTCTGGTCCCATCAACTTCCTTTCACCCACTTCATCCCAGAAAGCTGGAGTTCGACAACGCTTCCCATATAATGCCTGAAATGGTTCCATCTGTATACTAGAATGAAAACTGTTATTATATGAAAATTCAACCAAAGAAAGATGTTGGTCCCAATTTCCCTGATAATCCATCGAACAAGCTCGTAGCATATCCTCCAAGGTCTGAATTTTTCGTTCTGACTGCCCATCTGATTGAGGATGAAAAGCTGTACTAAAATTTAATTCAGTACCCAACGAATTCTGAAGGCCTTACCAAAAATTAGAAGTGAACCTGGGATCACGGTCAGATACAATGGAGAGAGGAACTCCATGTAACCTAACTATCTCTTTAAGATACAAACGGGATAGTTGATCTAGGGAAAAAGTATCTCGTATAGCAAGGAAATGAGTAGATTTAGTCAAGCGATCAACAATAACCTAGATTGCATTATTACCTCGAGATGTTTTCAGTAATCCCACAACAAAGTCCACGGATATATTCTCCCATTTCCACTCTGGAACTGGTAAAGGCTAAAGCATCTCTTTTGGTAACTGACACTCTGATTTAACCTGTTGACATGTCAAACACTTCCCAGTAAAATCAGCAATATCTCTTTTCATTCCATCCCACTAGTAATACTCCCGAAGATCTCTGTACATCTTCGTACTACTAGGATGAACTGAAAATGGAGAACTAAGAGCTTCACATAACAACTCTATCTTCAACTGTGAATCACCAGGCACACACAATCTCTTCCCAAATCTCAAAACACAATAACTATCAATATTGAATTCAGGAACCTTACCTTTCTGAACCAGCTCTACATTTTTCTACAACTCACTGTCTTGCTTCTATGCTTGCTTGATTCTGTCTGATAGAGAATATTTCACTGATACCTGAAACAAAATAGAAGAACATCCTGCGCCAAAAACTTCTATGCCAAAGTTCATAAAATCCTTAACCAAAGGATCACATTCCAAACACAACATTGTTAATGAATCATTACTTTTTCGGCTCAAAGCATCAGCCACTTTATTTTATTTTCCTGGATGGTAATGAATTGTACAATCATAATCCTTGATTAATTCCAGCCATCTCCTTTGTCTCATGTTTAACTCTTTCTGATTGAATATATACTTTAATCTTTTGTGATCAGTATATATTTCACACTTTACTCCATACAAATGATGTCTCCAAATTTTTAAAGCTAAAACAACAGAAGCTAATTCCAAATCATGTGTAGGGTAATTTACCTCATGGGTTTTCAACTGTCGTGAAGCATAAGAAATTACCTGATCATTCTGCATTAGGACACAACCAAGTCCTTTCAATGAAGCATCACTGTAGATAACAAACTCACCATTCCTGGAAGGTAGTGCCAAATTTGGAGCATTCACCAATCTTCTTTTCAATTCCTGAAAACAATCATCACATTCTTTTTTCCAGATAAACTTAACACCCTTCCGAGTTAGCTTAGTCATTGGAATAGATAACCGTGAAAAATGTCTAACAAACCTTCGGTAATAGCCTACCAAACCATGGAAGCTACGAATCTCATTTACATTTGTGGGTCTTGGCCAGTCTTCCACAACTTTTGTTTTAGCAGGATCAATAGTTATCCCATCTTTATAAACAATGTGACCAAGGAAAGAAATTTGTTGCAACCAAAACTCACACATGCTGAATTTCCCATACAATTTCTTTTCTTTCAAGGTTTGCAAAATGACCCTTAAATGTCTTTCATGCTCTTCTTTACTTTTAGAAAACACCAAAATATCATCAATGAAAACCACCATAAACTTATCCAAGAACTCATGGAAAATTCTATTCATTAAGTCCATGAATACAGTAGGTGCATTGGTTATCCCAAAAGGCATTACTACAAATTCATAATGGCCATATCTTGTACGGAACGCGGTCTTCGGAACATCTTCTTCCTTTACCTTCAGCTGATGGTACCCCGATCTCAAGTCAATCTTTGAAAAATACTGAGCTCCCTGGAGCTGATCAAATAAATCATCGATATGAGTCAAAGGATATTTGTTCTTAACAGTGATGTTATTCAAATCTCTATAATCAATGCAAAGTCTCATTGAACCATCTTTCTTTTTAATAAATAAAACAGGAGCACCCCATGGTGATGTGCTAGGTCGAATGAAACCTTTCTCTAATAAATATTTCAATTGCTCCTTCAACTCTAAAAGTTTAATTTGAGCCATTCGATAAGGGGGTTTTGAAATTGCCTTAGCATCAGGAACTAAGTCAACAATAAACTCAACTTTCCGATCTGGTATTATTCTAGGAAACTCATCAGGAAAAACATCAGGATACTCATTTACCACTGGCACATCATTAATCTGAACAGTTCCTTTATTTTCAACGATGTGTGCAAGGTAACATTCATTTCCATATTTTACAAGTTTCTCGGCCTCTTGATATGTTATCAACAGTAAGGGTTCATTCTTGCACACAAACTGAAAGTATTTCTGAAAAGAAACTTCTTTAGCTCTACAGTCAATCTTAGCATGGTAAATAGAGAGCCAATCCATACCCAGGATAACATCAAACTCTACTAGAGGTAGAACAATAAGGTTTGCAAGTAGGTTATTTCCACACATAAGGATAGGAAGATTCTTATAAATTCTTTTTGCCTCAACATTTCCCCCAAGTGTCTTTACCAGAAGTTCAGGAATCATTTCTTGAGATGTTATTCCGATTTTACTAGAAAAGGTTTCAGAGATGAAAGAATGTGTAGACCCCGAATCAAAAAACACACTGTCATAATCTGAAAAAACGAACAAAGTACCTGATACAACTTCATTTGATGGCCCGACATCTGCTGAAGTAGTTGCAAAGGATTTCACCACCACTTTCTTCTTGTAGTCTAACTGCTTCCCATCACTCAAGATCTTTTTCGGACACTCATTTTCATAGTGACCCATCTCATTGCACTTATAAAATTTCACTAACTGTAAATCAAATTTGGTCTTACCTTCACCATGATCCTTTTCAGTGCAATCAAGAGCCTTATGTCCCATATTACCACATCGGTAGCACTTTCCAGAATTCACAAGAAATTCCCCAGTAATCCTTTTTCCACATTTATCACAAACTGGAAACTTAGATTTCTTACCATCAGACTTTTTTTAAAGAATTCTTCCATTTCTCCTGCCACCTTCATCTCTTCTTCTGCTGGTTGTTATAGAACACTTGATCATCGGAAAACTCTATTTACACCTTCTCAGCACATCGAACAAGCTTTTCATAACTTTTAAAGTCACAAGAAGCTAATTCCCTTCGATATTTTGGCTTTAATCCTGAGTAAAAATGATTGATTTTACTATCAAGGTCTCGGATAAAATTTGGAGCATACCTTGCCAATCGAGTGAACCTTTCTTCATAGGTAGCCACTGAGTCTTCCTCTTGCCTCAATTCCAAGAATTGTTTTTCCATCCTATGTCGAACAGCCTTAGGAAAATACTTTTCAAGAAACATACCTTTGAATTCATCCCAGTCGAGAGCATCAATCTCATCAGCATCCCTAATATTTTTAACCATCGACCACCACTGATCTGCTTCACCCTCCAAATGGTAAATAGCAGGACTAACCTTTTGATTGTCTGAACACCCCATGAAATCGAAAATCTTCTCCAGTGATTTAATCCACCCTTCAGCTAGCACAGGGTCAGATGATCCTCTGAATAATGGGGGATGTTGCCTCATGAAATGTTCCACCACTGACATGTTCCTCTAGGGTTGATCTGGCTGATCTCGTGCATGGATACCACCACCATTTATCTCTTGAGTCAACTGCACCATTACTGTAACAAACTATTCAGTTCCAATTCTGACCATCTCAAGATGCTGATTCGTAAGGTTATTTACTTCTGAATTCCTTCCTAGCACTGCTTCCCTGTTCGCTCTGCGGAAAACCATTCTGAACAAACATGTTTTAAATGAAGCAACATGGTAATCTTCAAATGCTATATCACTTCATTTTTACCATAAAAAAATATTTATGGATAATAATTTAATAGAATTATAACTCCTAAAGTTATCTAAACCTACCTCTGATACCAACTATAAGGCCCCAGCCTTAAACCATACATAATCTTGAGTTATTACAATATTACACATTGAGGATCTTTTCGGGTTTAGAGTTTTAGAGAATTAGATCATAAAACTTGCATTACATTCCTCATATAAACAAAGTGGTTACATAAAGATAGTATTCTTCTTTCCCATCAATGGAAACATATTTAAAATAAAACATGGATTCTTTCTTGACACTTCCTTGACACTATCATCATATCATGTACCTTTCCCTTTACCTGTGAAAAACATTTCAAAAAAACTTGGGATGAGCATAAAAAGCTCAGTAAGGGATATAAAAATACGGAAAGGAAACATGGGTACATATATACATAAGAATGAAATCATACTTTACCCATAAAACATAAGCACTTTAACATACCTCATCAAATCATGAATAAATCATAGAAATAATAAGATATAAAGGTAACTTGAGTCATTCATAACATTCTTACGCAGGGAGTAACCCTCTTGGTTACGTTTGGAATACCCATCACAGTATATTCCCTAAATATCTTCGGAGAAAAGTTAACAATTCACTCCTTCGCGTTACCCAATGCATTGGAGAGCTATATCGGGCTCACCCATGCTTAGTCAATCACAGAACCACCCGTCTTAAAAATAATGCCCAAGAACCTCAACATAATCGTATCATATAAAACATGCATAAAGGAAACATAAAATTTCCACCTTTCAATCACAAGATATCAATACAACACATTGATATAAAAACATTATGAAAACCATTTTCAATACCAAAATAAAAGAAAAATTAAAACATGGTTTTTATTTTTCTTTAAAAAAAGGTATGGCTTGTAGAGGAAGACGAAACTCAAATAATGGTCATGGTGGCGGAGAAGTCATTGTCGCCGCATACATATGAAAAAAACATTCCCTTTTTTCCTTTAGTAAAAACTTCATATAAAAAAGATTCTTTTTGAATAAACGTAAAAGTCAAAGGGGTTTATACACCGTATAAAAGAAGGTTGTGTATAAAACAAAATATGCCTCAATGAAAGGAGATTGAGACAAAGTCCCATTCCTCGGGTCCGACTTGACTCGGTCGTTCTTTAATCTCCTGAATAATAAACTTGAGTTAATTTCTACTTGTTTAAGAACCTTTTTCAAGTTCATTATTCCTTTTATATCACTTATTTACATGTCATGAACACTATGTAATTATTTAAGTTAATAACAGTCGTTTTAACGATCATTGGTACTTGAGTCAAAAATAAGCCCTTTATAATTACATGTTGTTAATGTACCCATTATATCCAGAATGGTATTCATGATGTAGATATCATATATTTCATATATATCCAGTACATGCATGCATTTATAATATTACATAATCATTTAGAGGTAAGAAATGAAACGCACCGTTCATGGAGACGGTAAGCCGTACGTACGCATGAACGCTACTTTCATTTTTATTTCGTATTTTATAGAATGGAATCATAATGATATAAAGGTATATTATAATTATAGTATAATATCATATATAATATCATAGTTCCATCCTTTATACGTCCCACATATGGTATTTAACTAATCAAATCACTTTGAGGGGGTGGTAGTCCGTAATTCCTTAAATGAAGATATCGCGTTTACCCATAATGGAAACCATAAAGGTATGCCCAAAATGAAAAATACAGAAGCTTAAGGAAAACATACAAATATTATATATAATATATAAATATAGTGACATCTTAATGGGAACCTTTGAAAGTGTTAAAAGAATGTTGAACAATCATCGTTTCGGGAGGCATAAATTCACCATCCACAGAAACTGTATGTCCTTTAACCATTAGATGTAGGTGTGTGTAAGTGTAGCTAGAATCCAAATTATAACAAAATCCTAGTATATTTATGATATTGGATTTGTTACAAAAGAAATTAATAAAAATAGTTTAGGGGGTTGTAGAAGCAAAATAAAACAAAAGGACTCAAATGAAGACATTACCTTAAAATCGGGTAACTCCCTTTGGTTTGAGCTCAAAAGCTTCCTTGGGAAGACTTCTGCCCCATGTGAGGCTTCAAGGAGTAAGAGAGGGAAGTGGAGAGACAAAATGGGTAGGGGTTGGCCGAGAAAAAGGCTTTGGAAGTGTGGGTAAGGAGGTATAGGTGGGGGCCTTTTATAAGAGGAGAGGAGGGAAACTCCTGGAAAGTAAAGAAATGTTACTTTATTTTAAAATGATTTTCGGATTCAAAAGGTCCCACATTGATATACTTCTAGGTTAAGGTGATAAGGGTTATAAATCCACCCATAAAATAGGTTTTGGACATGTGTAGTTCATATATTTTACATTATCATTTCATTTTATTTAAATCCTTTATTAATGAGGTAATCGCTGCATCATCATGATGTCACAAATAATTTAATTTATTTAAAGTCTAAAAATAATAAAAAAAATACCATTATGTAGTAAATCGTTTTATCTTTCCAATGAATATTTATAATCAATAATATTACTTGTATATCCCCATGTAAAAAATTGTTTTATTAAAGAATCTCTTGTTTGTGTCATTTTTACTTTAACATTAAATAAAAAGTTATTTATGTCATTTCCAAACCAAAGTGGCTCCATGGGGTCCCCAAGATGACCCATGGATTGTCTTGGTCGGCCATGACACATACAAGGAGGGTAGGACATGTGTCAAGCTCATATCATATTTTTAAAACATTATTTTTACCTTAAACCACATTAATTACCACTAATCGCGATTAAGAACTTAAAAGTTACTATTCACCAAAAAAATATTTTAATCTCATTGAACCACATTTTACTTCTTAATGACAACAATGTATGTCGGATTTTTGAAAATCAAATCACAGAAGTGGAAAAGTTTCATTTAAACGAAAAATCAGTTTCTTTAACTACCACTTAGTGGTTTCACTATTAATCAAAAATAGACGTTTTCCAGAAAGATACCAAAACTTCACCCTAAGATATATTTGATATTCAGAATTCAAAAATGATTTCTATTTTACAAAATTAAAAACATGTAAGTTGCATTAATTAATTTAATAACTAATTCCCGCTGTCATGACAAATAGCGTGTTTTTATGAAACAATACGTATCAAAAGATTGACACTAGTTTAAGTCCAATTTCAAAGTGAAATTGATTCCAATGACCACCATTGGATAAAATGGTAAAAATATATTCTAATTTCACTTCAAAACCAATTCAAAAGATAATATAATCATATAAATAAATTAGATTAGAAAGAGGTTTTGAATTAAAATACAACATTTTCACTATTCGTTAAAAAATGAACTTTATCGGAAAAATACCAAAAATTCACACAAAGTAAATTTTGATGTCCCAATCATAAATAACAAGTTTATTTTGACAAACATAGCTTATAAAATTGTCAAAAGATAGATTTAAAAAGGGTTTTCCATCAAAAGTCAGTAAAACAATCTTTTAAGAATATTAGTGTATTCTATGCATAAGATTGTATTTATTTTCATTTTAAGCCTCTAAAACACTATATTAATTATTAATAGACATAGATAAAAATATCTATTATTCATTACTTACATGGGATGTTACATTTCTGGTCTGGGAATCTATGTGAAGATGGCCTAACGGTAGGCCTACCGATATCCTTATCCTTCCGGTAGCAGGCCTACCGGTAGCAGGCCTACCGGTAGCAGGACTACTGGTAGCTCAGTCTACCGGTAGCTGCAGCCTACCGGTAGCTCTGTCTACTGGTAGCTCAGTCTGCCGGTACCTACAGCTACCTCTAGCTCTGTCTACCGGTAGCTCGGTCTACTGGTAGCTGTAGCTATGGCTAGCTCTGTCTATCGTTAGATCGGTCTACCGGTGGCTGCAGCCTACCTGTAGCTTGGCTACCGGTGGCTCTCGCCTACCCCCACATGGTTTTTTTCCAGTAGCGCTCCTTTTGCGTGAATTGGGTTTTAAACCCTATTTTTACCCCTTTATGCTCTTTTTAAAGCCCAGTAATGCCCATAAATGACGGCTTATTAAATATTTAATGAATTAATGTTGTGTGTGTCGGTTTACAGATCCTTTAATGACGTGATCGTGTAGTCAACCCATGACCCCCACTCCTTACGTGGTTTCACGTTCTTATCTCAACCATCCCCCGCCCTTAGAATCTAAGGGTTAGCTGTGGTTTCTTCTTTTTCTCGATCACCCTGTGCTAGAAGTACCCTTCGTTCATATGTGTAGCTTTTCATTCGGACAAGCCGCATCGCTATTCGTGAAGTTCCGTGCCCTGCCTAAGAGTCGATCATTGATCAACAAGTAAGGAATTTCTCCTTCATCTCTCCCTTTTGTGTATCATGTGGGGTGGGCATGATTTTGATTCTGTAGAATTGGGTAAACCAGACCTAAATAAAGATAATTAACGGATACTATAAAGAAATAATGGGGGGACTGTGATCGTTGATGCTGTGTTTTATATTATGATCTTCCTTTTGAATTGTGTGGGATTATGCCTACTGAAAATCATAGTCGTTGGTGGTCTTTCTCTGTGCACTAATGAACCCCTGGAGATGTTTTAAATGGCTTGTTTGTGGTGGTGAACTCCTACTGCTAAAAGGAAATTGGTTAATCACGTATATCTAGATAAATAAATTGAGGCACCATGATCAATCCTTCTTTGATAACCCTGGTTAAAGCACATGGAAATTGAAATCATGTAGTGTGTAAAATCTTTTAAATATGAAAATACCGGCATGGCCCTGCCTTAAGTTGGTGGTAGTGGTTTAGTTTTTTTCTTTTATGGGCCGATTATTGGAGATGTGGGAGGGGATGAGATCCCCTGTTATTATACTCTCAGTGGTTACGAAATTGGGGATGGGATCCCCTGTGTTATTCTTTAAGTGGTTGTGAATTTTAAGACCGGGTGGTTACCTTATTATATCACGAATTAGGGTGGGATCCTCTGCTGATGAGAATCCATTTTGGGGGACACAGGGTAGTGTCTCGGGGTAGTCATTGGTTCCAGTACTTCGAGGGATCTCACTTATCCCTTTGTGGTTGTGACTTTACAAGAGAACCAGGTGTGAATACTTAAATTAACTTTGGCTGGATATTTTCCTTGGTTTGTGCTTATGATATTAGTTTCCCAGTAGTGCATAAACTTATTTAAACATTATTACTGAACATTAAAACGAATAGTACAAATGGGTTATGTTGGCGAGAGTCATGACTCGGACTTGAGTGATGTTTGTGTCCTTTAGGCTAGCTGAAGAAAAACCTAACTTTGGGTGAGTTCTTGTTACCTATGTATATATACTTGTAGTTTTGTGTTTCTTATTTGTGCCCCACCCAAGTTGAGAACTTAGTTCTGAACACCCCTATTTCATGGGGGAGGATTTTTTTCCCAACACTATTATTAGTGGATGGTTATTAGCTCATTTTCTGCTCGCTTTCATGGATAGCCCAAGTATATTCGGGAAGGCTGTGATGGCCTGAGGTCCATTATTAGCCCAAGAACCTTCGGGTGGGGTTGTGTGGTGGTTATGCACATGTGTATGTGGGAAAGTAGTTTCCCAAGTATCTTCAAGATGAGGCCCATGTGTATTCGGGCATGGGAGTGGTTGTTCTGGCCTAGGTGTTTGTAGGCATGGTTACATGTGACAGTTTTGGCCCAGGTTTTTGCGGGTGGGATTCAGCAGTGGGACTGCGTGTAGTTGTGGCCTAGGTGTGTGTGGGAGGTTGTGGCAGTAAGACTGCATTGAGAATGGCAGGATTGGTCTGATGCGTAGGATGTTTTCAATAACCAGTGGGAAAGTGGCCCGGGTACCCAAACATCGATGTGCTCTTATTATATATATTACTTGACTTGCATTATTTGGTGAGTGTGGACGGTGAGTGGGATGGATGAACTCCTTCGTAGTGATGGTTGTCTGCTTCTCACGGGACTTTAGCACATTCCCCCACTTGTGCATGATAGTCTTTGGTTTCCATACTGAGTGTATTTGTATACTCACCCTACGTATATAAACTGCTTTCAGGTTTCCAGGAGGACTTTGGGGATCACGCAGGACCATACTAGCTCAGACCTTGGGGAGTCACATTTGCTGTTTTTCTTTCTTTGGTACTTACCCTTGTAGTCACTTTTGTACATTGTGGTTTTAACTTTTGGAACATGCACGTGGGAATGGTTTGCTTTTGTATTTACTTTTCTTTTAGTTTTGGTGTTGTTGGGTTTCATCATCTTGTATCCTGATCCTATAAAAGAAAAAGGGTAATTCCTTCCATTTGTGTGAAATTTCCATACCCTTGGTGCTAGTCGCCTCTCCGAGACCTATAGAAGGCGGGTTTCAGGGGTCATTATCTCTCCTTCAACTTAAAGAAGTGCTTGTCAACCTTCTGAACTTTCCCTCCTTTTGGTGAAGGCAGGTTGTGACATATATATACTGAATATATATGATATATATATGATATCTAAATCTTGAATATCATTCTGAAGATAATGTATTTTTGACTACATGGACAATTTATAATTATAAAATGTTAATTTCTACTAACGTTCTGAACATCATCAAAATGTTGGATATGTACTTGAATAATTATCTAATTATTATATAAAGGTAATAATTAATATAAAAGGAGTAATAAACCTAAAAAAATTTCTTACTCAATTATGAAATTACTTTAGTTTGTTATTCAAGATATTAAAGAATGAATGGGTCAAGTCGTACAAGAGGTAAAGGACATCGTCTCAAACTTCTTTCATTGAGGAATATTTTGTTTTATATAAAACATTCATTTATACGGTGTATAAACCACATTAAAATTTAATTTTATTCAAAAGGAATAGTTTCTATACTATGATTTTTAATAAATGACAGGAAAAAAATGTTTCTTATTATTTTAAGCGGTGATAAGAACCTTTT
Organism: Viscum album; assembly: GCA_963277665.1. Lineage (NCBI taxonomy): Eukaryota > Viridiplantae > Streptophyta > Magnoliopsida > Santalales > Viscaceae > Viscum > Viscum album. The sequence continues at coordinate 537,937,118 of OY728120.1, read as the reverse complement.
CACTGCCGTAAGTATTATTTGATATGTGGATTTCTTAACATGACATAATGTTTTAAAAGGATAAAAGAGTACCATATACTCGTTTATGTATTTTGGTGTTGAAAGTAATTTTGATGATGGATTAGATATTTCAATATATTTAAAATATATATTTTTATTGAAATGTGTAAATGTTATCTTTCCTTTATATTAGTTTTCTATGTTTAGAATATGTTATGGTTCTTGGGAAATGTTTATGTATATGGGTGGTTTCGTGATAATCCTATGGAGGGTGAGCCTGAGATAGCTCTCCAATGCATTGAGTAACATGACATAGGTAAATTTGAATGTTTCTTCTAAGAGACTTAGGGAATATATAGTGATGAGTATTCCAAATGTAACTCCCTATGTAGTTGTGAAAGCTACAATGCAAGTATGTTATATATGCCAAATTTTACCTTTATAATTTTATGATTTCTATGTGTTATTCATAAATATTTTGATTTCATGTGGTATAAGAATATTATTGGTTTGTATTTGTGGACGAATTTTATATTTCTTTAGCTTACAACCATTCCTGATTTTTATATTCATACCATGTTTTTTGAAATGTTTTTTAGAAGACATAACCATGAATTGGATCAAAGATCAGATCAAGGGAATGTTATGATCTCTAAAACAAGGAACTAGACATGTCTCTTTTTTCAAGAGTTTTTATTTTATGAAAAAATAGAAAATGAGTAGAATTTACCTTTTTTAATTTTTTATATTAAATTTAATAGTTATGGATCAATTCTCTAAATCTCTAAACCTTCAAAAGATCTTCAATGTGAATTATTCATTTAATTCATGATTTTGTAATGATTTATGGTCGGGTCCTTATAATATTAATGAATGGCATGTGCGGAGGTTCATGTGATTCTAGATACACATATTTAAAAATCTATATGTGTCTATTACATTGTTTGAATCCTCATTTCATTTCATATAATGATTTTTAATAGATTTCCCATTTTCCGCAAGGAAATATCGTCAAAACACTAAAAATATCATTAATTGCATCACTTATTTATTAATATATCCAATTAATTTCATGTATCAACCCATCATAATATTTTGTTCTTCATGGAACTATACAATGATCATTAATTAAATATTCTAAAATGGTATTCAATTGACTGCCTCAATTTTTTGGCCATGTTGCCCGTGACGGCATGCCAATATGACACCATATGAAATAATTATGACTAAAATAGTGTTTCTACCACAATTATTTTCATAATTTTATAATAATAAAAATAAATTATTATTAGTATAAAATATATTGACCATCTATGATTCTCCAACAACATTCATTAAATGTTTATAATTTTTAATTGATAAATATTAACACCTCATTTTCGTTTATTTAGTGTTACCAAAAAATTTTATCATTTTTACAATGATTAAACAAAAACATTCTTAGGTGGTGAAATGTTACTATTACATTAAGTGAAAAATAATATTTAATCACACATGTACTTTTAATATAATTCTATTTAAATAATAATAATAATACAGTTATTATTAATAATATTCTTTTTATATGCCCAGTAAATGATAAAATAGTTTGTTTCTTAATTATATTTCATTTTATTAATTTCATATTATTTATTAAATTAATAAATTTAATTATTCAACTTAAAATTTATATATAATAAAACTCCCATTATGCAAAAAAGTTATAACCATAAAAGGGTAAACCCCCTATTATGGACTCAGTTATTGTATCATATTTATTATTCAACACACCGTTTGAGGAACATTAATTATCTAACATTCAAAAAATAGATTAAAAAAATTATTAAATATAAAAATGTTATTTTAATAAGAGATACATCCAAATGTATGATGCATAAAAATTTTATAACCCTCCTATGGTAAAAACCATAATCCAAACACTATAGTGTTTTTTTGAGTTCCCTTACGACATTCCATTTGAGAGATATAATTATCTAATATTCAAAAAATTATTAAAAATTAATTAAAATAAACATGGATGATAAAACATGTGGGATAAGATTAATTAAGATAATATCATGATCGTGGATAAACTAGGCCATCACAAGATACATATATTATGAGTACATTAACATTTCATTTGGATTAACCAATAATCATGTTGTCTTTATGGCTATAATGAACATTATTTTTCACAAGTATCTTGATAAATTCATATTCGTATTTGTGAATTTCATCCTAATTTATTCAAATTTTTAGGGGGATCATGTTCGTCCTTTGGGAGCAGTTCTTGAATTGATGAGAAATAATTGCCTTTATTCCATGCTATTAAAATTTTGTTTATGGATTCATGGATTGATGTTCCTCGAACACATGGTGTTAGAACATTTTATTTCATTTGATTATGAAAATGTAAATGGAAGTATTTCATGGTTACAACCGTGAATTGTTTTTACATTCATAGCTTCATTGTCTTATATTAGTATTAAGGACATCTCAAAGATGGATTACCTGATGACTTCTCCAATTTAGATGGTTTTAATGTTTTCATGGGATAAAAAATGTCATAATTCTTTTGTTGCGAAGAAATTTCATTGGACTCATGTGTTGTTTTGGACTCATAAAGAACTCGAGCAGCTCTCTATGTCTTTTTTTGATTCATCAGGTTCGTGATTAGTATGTATTCTTATTCAAGATGATCATTTTTTTTCATATCACTATCATTAGCTTTGGAAACAGAATAATAATTATCCAAACCATGACCTTGAAGTTGATGCTTTGATGCACACATATAATATCTAGCTTCATTCCCTTTTCTATGAATGATTTCTCAAATTTATTCACCATAGAGGCTTCAGTTATATATACTCTCCAATAAACTAATTCTCAGCCCGAGGAGTTGGGTGGAATACCTACAATCTTTTGAACTGGTCGTCTCTTATAACATTAGAAAATAGAATGTTATCCAAAATTCTCTGGGATGAAAATTTCCTAGTTATTACATAAATGAATCATCAAATTATTTGAACATGATGGCTCTTTTTTCATTGTTGTATATCAATTTCAAGTAATCAAGGGATGAAGTTTATTTTGATAGTGTTTTGTTAAAATAAACTCTTCTCAAAATGAATAATCAGGAACATAAGATTAGTACTATATTCAAGAACATTTCAAACTATCTTTATGACAGGGAAACTTTAGATAACTATTCTTCATCCACTAAGGGAATTCTATGATATTGAATTTGTTTTTCTGTTCATTGGTGGTTAGGAAATATTGGATGGTGTATTTCTATAATTCCACATGGTTAGTGCACCCAAGATCCACAAAGCTGTTTTATGACATGTGACATATATTCTAGTCACTAGGTATGAGATGGGGCATTGGTGAATATGTCTCTCATTGTTATATGATCAAACAGGTGAAGGCTATGAACCCCAAGCCTTTGGGTTTTCTTTATCCAATTCATGTACCAAATTTGAAGTAGGATGAGATCTCATTAGACTATTTCTTTGGGTTTCCACATTCCTAGTCTATGAAAAATTTGATAGGGGTTGTGAACAATTATCTAACAAAATCAGATTACATTATACCCATTTATAATACTACCAATATTGAAGAGTTTTTATTTTTCTATGTGAATTATACTATTCATCTACATGGATATCCATCTAGTATAGTCTCCTATATATATCTTCGATTTAATTATCACTTTTGGAGAATCCCCCAAGAGGCACTTGGATCTGAGGTTAATTTGAGTAAGGAATACCATACCTAGTCATATGGGAAAATATAATGATATATACATATTATTTAGGATATGGTCTATAGTTGTGTTCTCAACTTGTGTGGAACTTGGTAAGACCATATGCAGATTTTTGAGTTTTCATTTAACAATATTTATCATTCAGTGACCATATTGGCTCATATTCATGGCTTGAATGTCATCCATTAAGATATTTTTTATGTTATCCCGTGATTTTTGAAAGTTCATTGGATACACTATTCTTGGTTCCATATAAGATAAAAATAAATTAGTTCATTCTTTAGAAATATACAGATTGCACTGATTTAGTATTACTCATTAACTATTTATCATTAGTAACTATTTGGATTAGTAGTTGCTGACTCGGTGTTCATTATTGTTTCAAATGAGTTGGGTCATCGACACCATAGGATATAAGGTAAATGTGATCCAATATTCGGGGTTAATTTTTTGGTAGTTGAGAATGTGGGGAATGTTTCTTATATTTAATCACTTCCACTATAGATGTCATTGATACAAAATGTGTTCCATTGAATTGAAGTTATTAATGTGTCTATGTGACTGACTTCATGTTTTTAACATGACTGATCTGAAGGTTGAACTAGATTTATCAATGATTGAGAAACAATTCATGATAGTCGAATCTAAAACCAAGTTCATTCATGGGAAAATAAATCCTTTTTTTCAGTGTTGTGGAATTATGATTCTGATTACCATTTTATGTTGGAGAGTGGGAAATGATGAGAGAACAATGGGCTCATATTTTTGATAGAGAATCATCATTATATTCTTTATATGGACAATATGTTCCTCTCTTGGGGATATTGAAACATCCTTTTAAAATATTCCATTATTTTTTATCACCTATTTTATTCATGATATGGTTGGGTTTTGTAAAGGGTCACTTTTGTTAATTTTTTGCAATTTTTGAATGTTTCGTGGCTATGTATTGTTGGCACACAGTTTTCCCAAACCATTCCCCTACTAGATAAATCCCTACAAACCCATACAATGTGGGTTTGTATAGTTGGAGTAAGGTTTGGAATGTATTGTTCCCACCTAGGAGAGATCATAGAACCCCATTAAAATTAGTAGATTTTTATGGAACCATGATTTTCTAAACATGTATCCCAAACTAGATAACCATGCATACAAGGTTTCTTAATATAAAAATTATTTTATAACATTCTAAAGCCCCCTATTATATTCTTGATGGATGTATTTCCACCAATTGTTATTTCTACATCATGGGGAGCTCCTGAAATAAAATTTTATCTCCTATAACACCTTATGAAATAGAATTTACGCTATGAGAATGGTGTCCTATATATGCATTGTAGGTTTCATATTCTCATTCATTTTCTCCAGATTTCTTTCTAATCTTCCATAGGGTTTTGTAGATCTCTATGTTGTTGTTGAATATAAAACCATTTGTTTCAGATAATGAATCTTTGTTTGATTATCATATCTTCTTTTTACACTATATTCATTAGATTTTCACATTAAAGGATTTTTTTATAACCCATGATCCCAAGGTAGGTGATTCCATTTGTATTAGTTAATCCAAATAACTGAAAATTTCTTCATTTTAATTCAATTGCATAGAATAAATGATATTTTTATTATATTATTGGAAATAAAATTTCAATGAATTGGGGTTTTCAAATTTGATTTAGCATGAATTTAGCACCCCCCCCACACAAAAATATCATTGAATTGTTGTGGAATTGTGAAATTGATAGATTTTTTGAATTTTATTTTTTGGAATATAAATATTGAAATTTTTATTATGTAACTCATTTCATATTAGAGTTTGAAAAAAAATGATTAAAATGATTTTCTTAGATACCCATTGGTTTATCATTGAAAATGGAAAGTTTTGATTAAAAACAAATATCGGTTTTTAAAAAGAAAAATTAGAGTAGCTGAAATTGAGAATGGGATGACTTGTATTTTATCCTGTAGAAAAATAAATATTCCATTATATATATTTATTTCAGAACATGATATCCTAAGTTGTTAGTGAATTTTCAAGAAAAATCACTTTAGATGCTTATAACTGAAATTAAACCATGTGATACCGATCACATCCTCCAAGGGATGGTGATGGGTCATCAATGCTCAGTATCTATGGGTCGTGTGTATACACATATTTTTTGTGGATCACCTTTGAAGGTGTGGGGATCTAATATCATAGAACTATCACACATTTTGGAACATGATTGTGTTTCTTTCTTGTTAGTATGTGAAATACTTTTAATTTATTGTAAATTATTTTACATGCCTTATGTATTTATATATACTATTCATATATATTTTTTATTAACATATTTGTTTAATGTATTTATATTATTTTAATTGTAATGCTTAATTTAATTTAAATATTATTTTGAACTGAAATTCAATTTTTTTAATTGAAATCATTATTTTGATCATTAAATGTTAGAATCTTGTTATATAATCCTTAGTGATACCCTACGTTGAGTTTATCTCCCACCCCACCTATTTTACTATGTGAATATGGACTATTGTCCTCCTAAGTCAATAAAGGGTAAGGCTACACTAAGAGTTTTTAGTATCTATTGATCCTTTTTCATGGTGAGTTTTTTTTTGAGTTGGAACATGGGTTGTTTACCATCCTATTGTTTGGTATATTTTGGTATTACTTTGGGTTTCTTATGCATGTTTGATTTATAGTACACTTCTCCCTATGGAGTTCATCTTTTAAACATACTAAATTTTCTTGCATGATTCTATTAATTTTGTCATAGATTAAATCCCACATTCATATTATATGAGTCTAGGTTCTTGTGGCCAATCTAAGGGGAGAAGGAACACCCATTGAGCCATGTTAGTGTTGGATTGGTTATCGTATTACTAGGGTACCCAGGCTGGTTCGAGATAGTTAGTCCAAAATATGATGTTCAAAATGATATATAAAAAATAATATTTTATTTTTATTAAAATATTTAATGTATTTTCTCTTTATATTTGAATAAATGTAATTTTTTTACAATTAATCAAGAGTTACAGACATATTATGTCATTTTATTTCTTATATTCAAAAATGTTAACTCCCCTCAATTATAGAAATACAATGTCTCTCCTATCCAATAATTAAATTAAAAGAAATATTTAACTTGAATTAAATTACAAAATTCCTTCTTAACATCCCTACCCATGTAGTATAATAGTTATGTTTATTATAAAATTATCTTATGATTATTTTTGATAAAAACCTAACATTATTTCTAATGAATATTTATATTTTTGGGCCATGTGATTTTTATTTATTATTATACCTCATAGAAATATTCTTCAATAGTGGTGAAATAATAAAATAATTATCTATTTAAGACATAAAATTTATTATGTAAATGTAATAACATGTATCTATATCATCTTCTATCAAATTGGAATGTGAAACATATTTTTTGTGTACAATATATTATCGCCTCTTTAATTGATGCAGTTTTTTCCATCACCATATCATGTAGAATGATATAATGATCCATAGTATATATATATATGCCATTAATTAAATATAATTCATTATATAAATATAAATATAATATATTATTTAAAATATATATACATCAAAAAATATTGTCTTTATTCAGGCATATGTGTCGATTATCACATATATGACGTGGAATGATTCAATTTTCACTAATACATAAATAAGATTATATATATTTATTATGTTAACATATAATATTATATTTTTTTATAGGATAGTCTGAAATAGAAAAAAGTATAATGTTAAATTTATTTCATTAATGTTTGTTGAATAAAGTAATATTACTCATGTGTATGTATGACATACCATCTCCATGATTGTAGCAAAATTAATTTATCATAAACATAAAAAATATATTGTTCGTAAAATTTTAATTATTATTAAACGGATTAATTATTTAATTAATATTATTCGGTAGATAATGGAATAATAATCCCCTTGAAAATAGAGATCATGTTGAATAAAATTGGATGTTATGAACTGAACATCCTCAAAACACACGATGTGGTCATACCTAATTATGTTGTTAAATATTTTTATAAAATAATAGAAATATATATTTTAGGGATAATGTATTAAAACTATATAAGGTTTTGAATAAATTAAATTATTAATATATGCTTTCTATATATTTTTTAAAAAACCTAAATAGAACATATAGACTCATGAGAAGGAAAGACATCCCAATTTTATTTCATTGAGGTATTATTTAATGTTATGCATCAAATTTATTTTATGACGTTTATATTTTACCAATAAAAATTTTATATCATGTGTTTCCTTATGTTCAACCTATTTAATTTTTTATTTGTAATTAATCTTTCATATACCATATGATTAAAAAGATACTAAATATCAATGATTTTTTTTAAATTCCGAATTAATTAGGATAGTTTGTGTTTGATTTTTCATTTATGGGTTGATATGTTCTTCATTTATTAATAATTTGTTTTTTATTTTTAAGAATATATATATGGAATTTTAGTTTTTATTACAATTTCACTTTTATTGGAAATCAAAATGGTATAAAACATTTTTTTATAGAAAATCCATATTTATTGATACACTTTTGTTTGGAATAATATTTTATTATATGTATATTTTAATAAATTTTTTAAATTTTTTGTACTATTCTATAATGATGGCTATATTTTTCCCCAAATTTTACGTTTTATAAACTGTTTGAAATGAATTATTTATTGATTTTATAAATTTGATACTATTCACCAATTTTCTGAACATAATGATTGTATTAATTATTACATCACAATGTGAATTTTCAATATTATTTACTATTCAATTATTTTATGATTCCTTAGAAATATTCAAATGTTAATATATAATAATTTTTCCAAAATATTCTTGAAATTTATTATTTTTAAATGTGATTACCAATGTGAATATGGTATTTTCTCATGATATTTCATTATGATATTATAATGGTATATAAATTCGTCAATTAAAAACCCATTGGTTTCAATCATTCTCAATATGGTATATTTTGTAAAAATTTTATATTATTAGTTTTTCTAGATGTAATTTGATATTTTCAATGTTATTTTCATGGAAATTTATTTTAATATGGGTTGAAGAGGTTATGAAAGGAATAATTTAGGTTTTTATTATTTTTAGGATGAGGCTAAAGATCTATATACAATATTTATTTTATTATTCCCATGTAATAGTTCAGGATTAATGGTTGTTCAAATACAAAAATATCCAATTTTTCCAAGATAAACCCAGGATAAGTGTGGTGGATATATATCTCTAATTCCTTACGTAATGGGATAAAGCTATGTTTTTTGAGTTTTTTTCTAAGATATTATTTTAGTTTAACTTAAAGGAAATTCAATTATTAATATTTATTATAAGAATGACACAAAAATGATTTTTGAATATACCACTTTTTTTAATACTCTATAAGTTTTCATATGAATATTTGATCAAAATTGACATTACATAACTCCTGATTATTAGGTCTCTTAAATAATTCATTTACTAAAGATTTATAACATGTCACAATTTTAATGATCTTGGTTTTTTGGGTATAAATTAACTAATTTGATTCTCCTAAAATTCTTTTATACCATCTTACCCTTATCATAATCATATCCTTTATTTTTATATCAATTTGTGAATTATAATATATACAATTTCATTGAAAATAAACTCTTACTTATTATGTTTACCTTTTAACAAGGTTAATGGGGGTAATGTAAAATAAATTATGTCCCAAAACGGTAATTTGTAAATAATTTTCTATAGAGATGATGAAGGGTGATTTTGATGTATAATAGTAATGGTATATTTCTAATACTACTCATTCTAACACTTTGGTGTTGTTATATAAGTGTTGAGCATTATTCTGTAAAACTATTAACTGAAATGTTCCATTGATATGTATGTGATAATTTTTTTTATTTCAATAGACTTAAATTTTTGATGTTGGTTCAAATTTATTATTTTCAAAATAAGAAATAAAATGATTGTTTTTTTAGATATGTACCTAATTTTAAAGATTCATGGATAATATAATTGGTCTTCGTAGAATGGTTTAGTTTTATTTTATAGATTATGATATTTAAATATGATTTGAAAATATAAATAAAATAATTTATTTCCATATTTGAGGTTAATAATTTTTTGAATGACAAAGACACCACCTAATAAGATGTTAATAGATGATATTTGAAAGGGGATAATGATATTTTTTAAGACATTTCATAAGGATGTGGAATATTTAATGATTAGTTGAATGTAAAGTACATTATGTGAATAACTTTATTAAATTGTTACAGTAGTAACTTGATGGATATGAAAAAAAAATTAATATAAAAAATAAGTTAATATTGAGGTTATTCAGGTAATTTAGGATATAGGAATATATATAAATGGAGTGATATATGTTTATCCATTTTTCTTATTAATGAATAATTGGTGAAAAATATATTATTCCATCATATAATAGAATTTACATACTAGATACATTAATATATTCTGCAAAACCCTTCCAATTTTAATTAGTATTTGTTCACATGATGAATAATATTTATCCTTTTTCAATTATTTAATTTCTATGAAGATGATTCTAGTGTTTCTTGAATGGGGAATTCTTCTTCAATACATGTATATTTTTAGAAAACGTTTAGAGAGTTGAAGAAATAATGTAAAGGATAAATTTCTTTGTGACTAGTATGTAAACAACCTTATTATCCCAGTATAGATGGTACATGGAATCCCTTTATATTAGAAAAGATCTTTAATTAAAAATTTATACTATTTACTTTATTTATTATAAATTGATGGAGTATATCATGCCAAAATTACTAATGGTTTATTGATAATTAGAATTTTCATGATCATTCAATTTTTTTGATCAATGTTCTATATCATCCTATATCATTACATAGATATTATTTCTTTTCTCTAACTCTATATTTTCACTTCACACTAATGTTCCCAATTTTGAATCATATTTATGTGGTTTTTAGAATACTTTCATATTTTTATTTCTGAATTTTCATTGGTAATTTCCTATACATTTTCATGATTATATTTTTCATTAATTACTTTCAGAATTCTAATAGGGTTTTAGGCACATGTTCTTATATTTTATCTTCTAATCCCTATATACAACTCTATGAATGTTTCAAAAAATTACTATCTGGATGGAGATAAAACTGTGAGTAAAAATATTGAAAGAAGGTGAAATACTATAAAAACCATGTAAAAATAATATATATCATTTTAATGTATTATTAATATTCATTAAATATATTTTATATAGTTATACTGATTATAAGACTATTATGTGTATTTTATATGAAAAATAAATGCTTTAAATTATAACAAAATTGAATTTCAAAGAAAAATATGGGTTTAAATCATAATATATATATTAATTAAATATAATTTTTTTTATAAAAAATAAATAATTTATATTTATCTTTAAAAATTTATTCTACGATTTTATTGATAATTTTATAAAAATAATAATTTTTAATTTTATATAGAAAATAAGTTATTATTATTTTTAAATATAATTTCGTATGATGTGTTTTTATAGTCTCATTTCATTTTGGTTTGGTTTTCACATATAATTATATAATATTTTCAAAATATATTTTATTAAATTTTATTGGAATTAATATTATACTCGAATGTGGTTTATTTTTTCGACATAAAATGATTTTTTGAAAAAAAAATATTTTCAAAAGTGTTTTGCACATTCTGTTAAAATAAAATACTGAAATATTTTTTAATTTAAATAGATAATATGTATACCTTAATTTTTATTATTTGGACTAAATTTGTAATATTAGTAAATTTTATTTGTGTTTTTTATTAATAGTAATTGTAGAAAATATTTTTCACCTAGGTAATGTTAAAATTGATAATTAAGGGTAAAAATAATACGAAAAAAATTAACACTATAATTTTATATGTTTTACAATTGGGGTTCAATTATCTTCATCAATTTTTCAATGTAATGTAAGTTTTCTCTTTTATATTTAATGAATAACTAATATTTTAATTTAAGTTCAGTAAAATTAAATTATAAACTCTATTTCATTAGAAGTAATGTTATATGTGCTCTTACGAACAAGTAAAATATTTCAAGGAATTATTAATATTATTATTATAATAAAGTAATTATATTAAAAATGGAATTTTATTTTAAATTATTATCGATTAACTAATGTTAAAAAATGCATAAACAAATCTAACACAAATCATGTGAAAGTAGTTGGAAATTAAAGTAAATAATTTAAAATAATATATTATTTACTTTGATAAAATATGGTATCCCATGAATTATATAGATAATATAATATATAATTTTTTGGTAAAGATTTTATATTCCAATTCTATTGTTTTCATGTTTTTTTCAAATAAAAATTATGTGAAAAGATCATAAAATTTTAATTATAGTATTTTATGATAAATATATGTTATGAAAATACATTAATATCAAAACATGTTTTAAAATGGGTAGATTAATATTATAAATCGTTGTAAATATCATCCATTTTGAGTATATGATGATATTTTTAATGAATATTGTAATTTAAATTCCTTTTTTAATTGAAATTCTTTCTAGAAAAGTAATGTTTGATAATGGTCAAAAAATTGGGATTTATAAATGATTTATTAAATGATATATAAACCTATAAATATTTTTATATAATAATATTAATACCATATGCACCATATATTTTAATTCAACTCATTCTAGAATCATATTATGTTAGTAAGAAAAATATTATTTTATATTACTACATGTATTTCCAAAAGTGCAACTCCTGCCACTTATAAACGGAAAACTAAACTCCACACCATGAAATGAATCATGATAAGTTTATAATGTTCTATCCCATTGAAAATTACTTCATTACATCCCTATACACATCCCAAATTCCTTTTTTATTTGGAAAATAACATACAAATAGAATAGTTACAAATATAATGGGGTTTTCAAAAGAGGTTGTATACTTCTAAACTGAGAATTTTCAATTTATTTCTTAATATATATACATCAAATCTTATTATTCCCTTATGAGATAAATAAATAATTATCATAAATATATTTAGATATTATTATTCCAATGGAATATCATATATACATATCCTCTTCCACCAAATGGGAAATGATATAATTTATCTTGTTTACTAAATATTGTATCTTAATAAACTAATATAATTGATTTTTAAATATCACTAATCACATTTGATTACGATAGTGGATTTTATGTATATATTTATATTAATTACCTAAATATCTTTATCATAGATTATTTTTCATCTATTTTACTACTTATTCATAAATTGTAAAATTATATTGGTGTTCTTGTATGTGTCTATATTCACAACTCTATAAAGAAACCTAATTTATTTTTCATCAACACATTAAATTGATGAAATAGGTATTGTTTGTAAATATATAATATAATATATATAATATAAAAATAATTATATATATTTAAAATAACACTTAACTTATTTTTATTATGTTAAAAAAATATGAAATGTATCATTGGTATACATGCCACTTATTATCTCCAGTACTGTAGCGGATATAAATTTTAACAATACTCATTAATGCTAGGATTGAAAAATATAAAGAAATAATATAAAAATTTTAATATATAAAAAATTATTATTATAAATATAATGTAATATTTAACCAAATTTTCCACAACCAATATAGAAAAGACATATTGATTTTATGAACCAAACACCCTCAAAACCCCATCAGGAACTGAATTGATTCGAAACATAAATATTTCATCAAAATAAAACAAATATTTATAAATAACATGAAATTTTACTAATTACATTATATATATAATGATAATAATTTTTCCATTTTACTATAAATGATTTAAATAACCTCTATGGATTGTATGTACATGAGTTACGGGATGTCATATTAATTTCCCTTTTTAGGGAATGTTTTAATTTTGTGTAGCTAAGTACCATTATGATATGTATATACATAACATTGAAATTTTATATCATTTTTATCATATATTCATTATATATAATGTTTTATTTTTCATTATTTTTTTAAGATATATAATTTAAACTTTAGAAAATTATTATGTGATTATATTTCAATACTATGTTAATAGATAATTTTCATTAATGAATTTTCATAGATTAAATTATATGATAATTGTCTAATAATCATGTTTAAATATTATTCTATTATGTATATTTCTTGAATATTGATGATTTAGAAATAATTTAATATCATTTTTACACATACTGGATCAAAATATTGTCTAATGAAAAGTTTTCATTTCTCGTATTTAAGAAATTTTCCCTTTTGATCTATATCATAGTTATAAAAAATATTTTTATTAAGGATTTTGAGTATTTACCAATTATTTTTTAAATTAATCATTATCCTCCTATGTTTCCTTAAGAATGTAGAAAGATTTCATATTTCTTCTTATTAGTATACCCTTTAAAAGTGGTATGAACAAAATATTTTGTTTTCAATTAAGATTTAAATAGATTTACTTCCGTTAAGACTGATAATTTCTTTGATTATTCATTTATATGTTTCCATTGTTCATTTATGAAAAAATTACTAATATTATTGAAATTTTTATTTTTAAAAAGTAAATTTCTCCATGGAAGTGGTATTTCCCCAATAATATAATTTATGATATTTTTATTGTAATTCTATTCATCAATTAAAATAACATATAATGTTGTATATTCTCAATTAGGTATAAGTTATAGTTTTACCATCACAATTTGTTCTACTTATGGATTTTGATTATATTTCATAGATTTTTATTGAACCCATTTCTATTCCACTTGTTAATCAACTAATACATGGAATAAGTTTTTTTATTTACATTTAGGGTGAAATACATGATCTATGTACATTATTCATGTTATATTTGTAGGACATTGATTATGATTATGGTTGGTTATATAATAAACCAATGATGGGTTGCACTATTATAATCATTGGTGGGTGACACAACAAGGATTTTTAATGCACTGTGAATATCACTATAGTAGAAAAATTATATGTTTCCTAAATGTGATAATGTGAATTTACTATTTTGGTTACTCTAATTATAAATTTTAAATTAAAACATATTTTAAAATTATTCTCTAATATACGAATATGTTTTTGTGTATTCCATTAGTTTTTAAAAGACAATTTGATTTCGATTGATATCAAATAACTCATGATTACTGATTCATTTGACAGTTTCATTCAATACATCATTTTTCCTCAGCACATGTTTATTGATTTTGATTTTTTGTCTATTAATAATATTATTTTACACTCATTAACTTAATTTATTCCATTAATATCTTGTGAGTATCTTATGTTAATAGATGACAATAAATTTTTAATTATTTTATTTAAACAACATTAGAAATTGAGGCCACCCAATCTGTGATTTCTTTTCCCCTTGTTTATGATGTAATATATTTAATAATTTTTCTAAAGACATTTAATATGCGAAGAAATTGTATTGATAATAATTAGGGATTATGGAGAAATAGGAAATCAAGGAAGTAGTGGTGAAAATTCTCATTAAAGAAAATGGGTATTGGTATATAAGTGTTTATCATATTCCTCAAAATATCTAAGCTAAAATGGTCTATGGGTGTGATAGTGATCTAATATTTCATTTATTATGTTTTCTTTTGGGATGTTGGAAATTGTATTTTTTTATAACAAATACAGATTCTTTTAATGATAATGTAATTGAAATTCGATTAGGGAGTTCTTGTTTGATGATGTCAAATGATTACGCCTAATAGGGCAATAGCTCATCTCATAATATTTACTCTTTTTATCCTCCATTATGCGAGGTTATGAAAACATACCCATTGGTTGAAATTATGTAGGTTTAAATTTTATAGGATATTCTTACTATTTAACATGTTTGACTATTCGTAGGCATTAATATTATTTTCAATATATATCACATTTCTTATATATTGATTTATTTATGAAAAATAAAATAACATATTTTGAAATGATGTATAGTATATTTCGGGTTTCACAATTTATATGATATTAATTAACATGTTGATAAAGGATTTATCCCATATATCGGTATAAATGTTGATATCTTATCCCTATAGTTGAAATGAAACCTTCGAAAACAAAACATTTTTCATTGTATATTGATGGGTTAATTTCATATTCAATCAATGATTTATCTAGAATTTTTTTATGACACAGTTTTATAACATTCTCAATGAGATATGTATACAAAGGGATTATATTATATAATGATATTTCATATAATGTTATCATAATTTGGAAGTTTAATATTTTTATATAGGTTCTTAAACATGTTCCAAAACAAAAATATTTGATGTCAAATTGACTCACCCAATGTCAATGAGTAATATTCCTAGAGGGCCACACATATAGCGCATCCATTGATCTAAAACAAATATTTTAATTTATTTATTAGTATGTATTTATAAAAAACTCAATGAATAATATTAATTCAATATATATTTACTTAAAATATTCAAATTATTTTTCACTAATGTTGAATAATAAATTAAATATTTATTCAAAAAACCATAAAATTTTATATGTATTTATTTATATAATGAATAATACCTATTATAGGTGGTTTGGGAAATGGAGAGGAGGAAATGAGGTATATGTTAATGGTGTAATATTAAAAGTTATATTAAATATCAATTACATTAATATTTATTTATTTTAGTAAATGATATTTATTTATACTTCAATACATGAACACTTTACAAAAATTAATTTTTTTATTAAATATGGAGTTCTCTAAAGATTTAGAGAATATTAATGGAATATAATAAAATATTTATTCTCTCAACTACCCTTATAAGTACCCATGCTATATCATATATTATTATTTTTGGGAAGGTACTATATAATGAATTACTTTCTAGATAATTTTATCCATGAAGAACACAACTTATGTTTTATCTGAAGGTCAAGAGAATATATTCCACTACTCTTATCTCACTCTATAAAATTTTCTCAATTATGTTATGTTCAATGGTTGGTGATGTTGGAAAATTAGTACAACCATGTCAGCACCTTGAGTACAATCAATAATTTTTCTAGACCATAGAGCTTCTATTGATCAATGTTTTAGGTATTTTTCATAATTATATACATTTTTAATGAAACTATAAAATTTATTTTATATATACGATAATCATTTTACGTTTAGTAATTATTCATGATCTGCATAAATTTTCCAATAATTTTAATTATAAATATAATGTAAATATTCCTCTATCGGGGTTCTCAATGTTTATAAAAATTTCCATGAGTATATATATAAGAAATGAGTATTCTATATCAATTAAATATAAGATAAATTATTTAATGTAATAATATCAGAGTTGGGAACAACCCTGATTTAGAATTATTTATATTTTTAACCCTCAAGTTAAATTAGAGTGTTTAAATGTATATTAAAAAAAAGAAATAAATCATTGATCCTTATATGATTTTTCCATTAGTTTTTCATTTTATTAAACTCATTATATATATGTTAACATCTAGATTTTTTTTCTTATTTGATTATTATATTACAAGTTAAGGGATATTAAAATTGGAAAAATATCTACATAACCCAACTAGATTTGATGAAGTGTTTTCTTATATAATCAGTGATTACTCAAAAACATATCATTGGTAAGAACTATGTATCATATTTCGTTTCCCCAAATTGATTCCATGTATAATTCTAATGTACTCGAAAAAATCACATAACATCCTAAGATTTAGTATATTAAAGAGAAAGGAAGGAAAATGGATTTATGGAATGTATATAATGTAACAAGATAATAATCATCTATTCTAAAAATTTTCATGACTTAAAATGTATTGTCAATGAATAATAATATATTTATTACATGATATATGTGGCCAAAAACAATGAGATACTGAGGTCACCAAAAATGTATTGGGAATACAAGATATGTGGATCATAAGTTTTCACAACATACAAAAATTATCATTCATGTGTGGTATATAGGGAAATATAACCTGACATTACATTTATACACCTATAGAATACATAATACGCATATATGTTAATATAAATAACACATGAATCGCTTGTTTAAAATGTTTAATTAAATATCTATCGATATATAAATAACATCACCATTAAATTTATTAATTATTTATGCATGTCTCATTTAATTATTATATAGTCTATATTATATTTTATAAATATTATTAAATTAGAAATTAATATTCATGTTGAAAATATAAATACATTCCTCGTAGGGTTGTTAAACATCATATACATCATCAGAATGAAAATCATCAATGGACACACAATTTACTTGTTTCCTTATACCAATTATTACTAGTATATTCTTATTAATTATGTGATTTTTTTTATACTATATTATATGTGAGTTCACTATGAATGTTAATGACCAAGCTAGGTAGTTTATATCAGAATATATTTTATTTCATACATTTGAAAAACTTGTAAATAAAAAACTGTTTATGAAAATTGATTTATTTGGATTTTTTAAAATTATGGGGGATGAGATTATCAAGGATTGTTGGGATGGATATTAATATAAATGAATTATTAAATAAAAAAAGATAACTAAAAAACCCAGGTGTTTTTTAAGTAAAAAATAAAAATTTAAATTACTATGTGTTTTGAATTGAATATTTGTTTCATTGTTTAATGGTCTATATATTTTTTTAGAAATGAATGGTTTTAATTTATTTAAGTTTAATTACTACCCGGGATTATTTATATTATTTTTATAAAAATAAAACTATGTCTTATGAGGTTTCACATGATCTTATAATATAATAACCCATGTTTAAATTATTTTGTTAATGATAATCCTATAATGATTCCACTAGTTCCCTTCCCTAGTTTGTGATAAAATAACATATATGGATGATTCCATCAATACATTAGACATTGTTCATGATTGTGGGAAAATGAAATCACCCCAGGTGATACAAATGATATACATGGAATGTTATAACATGTTAAATGATTGGAAAAAAATATTTTTCAAACAATGATATTAGTTTTTTTATTGTGCACATAGAAACAAAACTATTAGATAAATATATTGGTCATGCTAAATAATTTTTTTCATCATTTTTAATGTTTTTTCAGATTTATATGAGTACGTAAATAAATTAATGAAATAAGATGCTTATTAAGATGGAATAAAAATGTATTAATTTTAATTATTTTATCAAAACATGGTTAAACAGTTAAATTAAACCCACCAATTACTACTATGAATATCTAAGTATAAAATCACATAAATTAGTCTTTAAAAATATTCCAAAAAACATAGAGTCAAGATTATCCAATCATTCCATGACTTATGAATTGAATCAAAGATCAATGAATTTATTTGGAGACATTAATGGTGTTTTAAATTAACAGGGAGTTCAATCCCATGAGTTTATTTAACATAAGTTAGTTGAGTTAAGGGTTGAGTGCCAAATATTAACTTTTTTAAATGAGATTCTTTTTTATTCATAAATCAAAAAAATAATTTCAATATATATTTATTAAATTTATAATGAAAGTATAATGTTGTAATGAAAATAAAGACAAATTTAAATATATTTCAATAAATTATCATGCCAATATATAAAATTTGAGATGGGAAATAGAGATTCTTGAAACTATAATATACATATGATAAGAAACTGAAGGACTGATGATGATGAATTTTGGGGTTGAAAATTTAATGGGAGACTAAAAAGATAACTTAAAATTTTTCACCATATATATTTCACAATCAAATAAATTACTAAAAATATTAATTTATATTGTCGTTGTTAAAAAGAAAATTTAAACTCAATAACATAGTCATCAATTCTGGATTTTTAAAATTTATTTTATTGTAGTTACATTCATGAGCGGTACCAATTATCATTGATTTTATAAAGACATTAATATATACCATACAATCTTGAGTACCTAGTTTTGGATAACCTTATAATAATGTTGATCGATGAAGAGTTTTTTTTATGAAAACACTTAAATGATGTTCTAGATGCTCAATGTTTATTTGTATTGTATATTTCCACAAAAATCATGAATTCTGATAAGAACGTTGAGATCTATAGGATTCTAAGTCATATAATTAATACATATCATATGATATATATACTATATGTTTTTGAGATCAACAATGTGATTTCCATAAAAAAACAAGGGGATGGTCTACAAGATTTTCCTCGCATAATAAGAATATTATATATAAATAGAATATTGAGTTTTGGGGGTGTAATATACTCGATTAATTATATACTGATCTCATTTAGGCATTATATAGAGATAGATTCTATAGAATCATTATGAATTCTTACATAAAAAACATAGAGTAGACTCTCAAATATCTCAACAATTAACATTAAAGGGTTTATAAAGAAATAAATAATGATAAGATTTTTATTTATTTGAAAAAATATGAAGAGAATACCAAAAGGTCGAGGAAAAACACTTTGTATAATGGGTCTTCTCAAAATTCATTCAATATAGGGATGGCCAAATGGTAATGAAATTAAATAGGACGAAATAAAAATTTCATACAGTAATAAGGTACATTGGATGAAATAATGAACTATGGTAATGATGTACACAGACTATTAATGTTTATTTTTTAAACATGCAAAATTTGTTTTCTTCTAAAAATGGGTTATTGTATACAAATAATAGGGATAATATCTATATCAAATTATTAGAACTATATTCTGAGAAATGTGAGTGTTAAGGCTCTGGAAAAAAAATTGTAAATTACTCTAAAGGAAATAACGAATTTTACATTGATCATGAGAAAGAAGATGAATCCTGTTAGTAGGAACCTTTCTCAGTTATTTGTCTTTTTGTTCATTGATTCATTTATTTACAATTCCATTCGCAATGTAGTTCGCTTTTAGAAATGTGTGAGATATAATGTATTTGAGAGTAGAGTGTTTCACAACACATTTGATCCACATTTGTATGAGTTTCCATGGAAGATGTACATGACCCACTCTAATGGATTTGAAAATGGTTGACGAGTCACATTCAAACCTAATATTATTATTTTTCCTTTGAAAAACGTTTTCACACACATGGATGTCCCAAAAAATTTTAGCTTCCAAAGAGGTTTCTTTCCCAAAAATATTCTAAGAACATTCCACCACTTCCCAATTATATTTAATAAAGGACATCCAAAATCCAGTTGGTTCTGGGTTTCCTGGTGACTTCCTATCGATGATTCATTTAGTAGACCCAAAAAAAAAAGTATACCATAATATTTTTATCATACCTCAGGGCTTAGGAAAGACACCTTTGATATTCAGTTTTTTGAGGACCATGAGGTCCTGAATTGAGGTGTCACAAAAACCCTTTTGTTTTTTTTCTTGTGTCCCACATAGACCTATAGATGGGGTCAATTGTAGATGATTTTACAAATATTCCCCTATTATAAGTGGAATTGTTGTGGTCCTTCCATATTTAGTGAAAAGTTTTAGCATAGGAAACTCTAAGTAGTTCAATGTGCTACTATGACAGATGAGTATTATGATTGAGTTTCAAATAGTTTAGATGAGAACTTATTTGTTGAGGTCAGTTTTCAAAACCGCTGAGAACTGAATCCCATAGTGAGGAGGGAATTTACCACATACTAATAAATGATCAACAACCTCTTGGTGCATATTACAAATAAGACACCTTAGTATATTGAAATACCCACAATTAGAAGATTTCCATCCACTAGGAACTTTTGTAGTGGAATCGCAAAAGTAAAGTAAACCTTGAAGGAAACATCATTTTTTTCATAAGAAACCAATCCATTCATTCGCTATTTGAATCAAATGTCTATAGAATCTCTTAGAGTAAAATGTCCCATTCAGTAACCCTTCCTAGATTAGCAGGTCGACCTTATTTATGAAGTCATGATCATCAAAAATATTATCAATGCATTCCAGGAGATCCTAAAAGTGTTCAAGTTGTCCCTTGATTATATCATTTCTGACAATATAGTGTTCCTTGGGATCAATTTTTTCAATGATAGGGGAACATGTCTTGTTGGCATGCCAATAACTCAGGGATGAGATAACATTTACCAGCTAGTGAGAATGTCGTGTTATATTATGGAATCTAGCTCTTATTCCTGGCCAAATTGAATAGTCTATATAGACTTTCTTCCCAACAATTAAACAATAAAGGATCCTCCCTCCAAAGAATTTTTAGGTGGTGGATTTGGTATTGATAACATGCCATATCAATTTTTCAAGAAGAGCTTGGTTGAAAAATGTAGGTTCTTCATGCTCGTGCCACCTAGCATGGGAGGTAGGCAGCATTGACTCCTCTTTGCAGGGAAGATATTTTGTTCCATTATACTACCTATCCAAACAATGTTCATTATCATTGAGTTTATTTTCATTATAATTGAATTAGTACATGCATAAACCTTAATTGAGAAGACAATCATTGAGGTAACCACATGTTTGAAACAGTAGATATGACCAACCATAGTTATGGACATTTCATTCCTAGAGGAAAGTGCCCTTCTTGTATGACGTAGTTCATTTGAAAATAATTTGAGTTGTGTGGATTTCACCAGCACAAGGGCACCCAACGGTAAATAAAATGGACAAATCCCTCCCTTATTCTCAAATTATGAATGTATCGGGATTTCATTGAGGCAGGTATATTCTTTCCAAAATATATGAAAGACGTTCTCCAGGTAATTTCATTCCCTGAGATATACTCATAGTCGATGAGCACTTTAATAATATTCTCAGTGTTCCTCATATCTCCCTATGTGAAAAATAAAATATCATCAGAAAAAAAGTGACATGGAGCAGAGATACCCTTGGCCACCATGATTGTAGAGTGTTCCCCCTTCTCCACTATATTGAGAATAATCCATCTTAAGTAATCTTCTGTAATCCCAAAGATAATTTCCAAGAAAGAATCCCCCTAACACACCCAATAGATAAAGTGATGTATATATTCGACAAGCTATTAATAAGAACTGAGATGTGGGATGAATCAATAATTCCTTTGTTCCATTGAAGTAACATCACATAGAATCCAAATAAATGAATAATCTGTCCGAGGAATCCCAATTAAATTATATCAAATTGACTTTTTGTGTCAATTATGATATCCATATTTCAACCCTTGGATGTCTCCCTAAGTAGTTTAATGAATTCTGAGGAAGTAAGAAGGAAGTCTTGAATAGTTCTGCCTTTAACAAAGATGAATTGGTTCCATGATATGATTTTTACTGAAACTTGTGTAATCCTGTTGTCCATGATTTTTGTTATTATTTTTTCAATTTTATAGAGGATGGAAATTGGTCTAAATTGAATTATCTCACTTTCAGTCTCATCCTTGGGGATAAGAGAGATAAATTTAGCATTGAAACCTATATTGAGATAGTAACCTCAAAAAAATGATTTACCCGAGTGCACATCTCATCCTAGATGATATCCCAAAATCTATAGAAAACATAATATGTGAACCCATCAGATCCTAGGGAACTATCCTTCTGTTTAAGAAAAACACATAATTAATTTCAATGTACCAGTGATTGGATGTAAGAACCAAGTTATTATCTTCTATAATCAGGTTTGGGATTATGTCTTCTCGTACCATTTCAATCATTGGTGTCCCATTAATGGGATTTATATTAAAGTATGTAACTTGGATTAAAATATCATGTCAGAAAAATAATAATTTTATCTCTATCCATGAGAACTAAAAGGGGGATATTCACTATCCTGACCCATGGAAGGTAAAAGAAGAACTAGGTGTTTTGTTACCTTCATTAAGCCACATTACATTAAAGATGTCTTTCATGATGTTGTACCTAGTTTTCATGAGCTTTGTCAGTCTATCAGACCATTTAGCCTCCTGATTCATGACACTAGTGAAATGTGACTTCATGTTAAACTCTTTGATGCTATGTAGGGAGTTCTCAATGTCCTCAATTTCAAAATCCAGAGTGCTGAAATTCCCCTTAAACCATTCTCTGAGTTTGATCTATAGAATTTTCAATTTTTACATACTGGTCTTAAGGATGCTCTTACATGATGTCGAGGCCTATGCCTCGTTCAAAATACAGAGACAGTCTAGAAGAGAGGACCAAGAATTATTGAATCTAAAAAGTATCAGAAATTTCATTTCATTTGAGAGAAAATGTTCCATAATAGGATGATGGCCAGAATTATTCTTGGAAAGGTTCATAGATGAAATTTATTTCCTAGAAACATGCATAGAATTATTCAAAAAGGCCACATCAATTCCACTTTCCCTCATACTAGATAGGTTGCACCTATACCAAGTGAACATAGCACCAATTATATTTATTTTATCTAATACTGAATCCTCAATTAATTCTATAATATATCTAGTAGATGTGTTGCTTGTCAGTTGCCCAATTTTCTCCTCTTCATGTATGGTTTCATTAAATTCCCATATAATAATCCATGGATCTATAATAACATTGGAAAGCTACTGAATTTTCCCCCAAAGTGAAATCCTTTCCACATAGTTGTTTTGATCATACACAATAGAGCATCACATTTTCATCCCAACATCCATGAAACTGCATGTAATAATTTTTCATCTTCACCAGTGACTTCTGGAGAATTGATACTATTGTGAATCATCATCCATATCCTATTATGATTTGAGTAGTAGTGTTCGGTTCCATGAAATGAGTATCCTATACAAATGAATGTATTTAATATATTTTTTTTGAGTTAATCTTGGGTTCAAAAATTCCATGATTTTTTTTGTTTATACCATCCAACAAGAAGCCTGAATAAACATTCCATCTCAAGGATAGCTTGGTCCTTGATGTTCCAAAAAAGAATCCTCATGATAGTTTAGGCATGGAGGTCTGGCCACTTTTTTTTCTCCAAAATTGTTCCAAATACCCTAGATGTCCCTTCTTATAAGGCATGTTATGTGGCAGGTATCACCATCCTATTTTTAGGCATCCTATGCTTGATTTCATCCACCTATTTGGATGTTTCCTCACTCGTGTTAGTTTTTGGGACATGGGAACCATTTTTCTCATACTTTTCTCAATCCGTTGAGTCTTCTTTCAATTCTTCTATGTTAAAGAAATATAAAATGTACATCTCATTTATCGCAGATGTAATAGAGTATATAAATAATTATTCCACCTTGGATTCAAACTCTATTTTGAAATCACTAAAAAAAGTACAAAATATGGAAGTGAGTGTTCATAATTGGAATTATTGTCACCTCACTAATCAGACATGTGGCATTCCTATCAGGACTAGATGCATTCTTTCCTTTTCCTCAACATAATCATCCCCCAATGAGATGCCTTTTGGGAATGTTGAATGTTTCTAACTGCCTTCCAGTGTTCATTTCTTACTCACATCGCATCATCTCTCCCTTACTTTCTCATTTATCCTCTCCCCATTAATAAGTTGTAGGATTTGTGTTAACCAATTTTTTGAAAACCCACC
Organism: Viscum album; assembly: GCA_963277665.1. Classification (NCBI taxonomy): domain Eukaryota; kingdom Viridiplantae; phylum Streptophyta; class Magnoliopsida; order Santalales; family Viscaceae; genus Viscum; species Viscum album. Next base: position 537,911,852 of record OY728120.1, on the reverse strand, counting down.
ATGCCTTGAGGTCATGTTCTTCAATCATGAAATGTTTTTATATTTTTCTAAGATTCTCGAACTCATATCTTTTCTCCATATTCCTCTCTTTAGTGTCCAGAAAATAAATTCATGGGGATATAATTTCATGTTTGTCTCAACTAACACCATTTAATAGATGTCAAAGTCCCCATTGACAGGACAATGATCAATTTTCAATTGTTTACTGATTACTGAGGAAATATCATCGTGGGTCACTGGATCCCAGTAGACCCACAATAATTCATGGATTCGAGTCCAATCAGGAGCCATAAAGTGCCGCTAGTTGAAGGGATTTAAGTTCACATACCACTAAAATAGCCTAATGAATCCTAGATTTTGGTTTAAATTTCATATCCACAAGACATAATCAGGATACTCTTTTCATTAAATGAATATAATATAATAAAATTCTCTAATCGGTATAGGATGCCACCATGAAAAGCACCAAATTTGCAAGATTTGGGGTTTAAACTCAGAAGGAGACTTAGGATCCATACCTTATTCATAAGAGGTTCACCATAAAACTGAGAAGATGAACAAGATTATACACTGCATGAAAGATGATGGATCCACAAAAACTACTACTGAGCCATCTTTTAGCTGCTTGAGGACTTGTGTGTTTCTAAAATCAGAGGACCTATTTGGAGGGCCAGCAAGCGCTTCCTCAATAGAGACTACTTTTCCTGATAGAGGGTAGTCTGATAATTCCTCCTTTCCATATCTTGGAGTGGTGGAGGACCCCTCCCACTCCATATTATAGGAATCCATTGGGTTATATGATCCTATTAGATGGGAGGGTCTTAATTGATAGAGTGCAGTGAGGAACCTCATGCTCTCTCCATTGTTTAGGATGTTTCTCAAAATATTAATTGTATAATTGATTCACTAATAGAAAATTTCATTCTATATTATTATATTTCACAAAATTGAACCACTATGTATGAGATAGAGTGACAAAATACCTGATGTACACCTCATTGTATGAAAGATTATATCAACTAGATGTGGGGATTCTACCACCTTTAATGGGATGACTATACACTCAGTATCATATCTATGAAATACTATCCTAAATAATTATCATCCCATGGTATCAAATTCTATGATAATTCTTCAGAATGTTAAAAAAATGGAACACATGTTGTTAAAATATATATTCAAGGATCCTAGTGGTGGAAGATAAAATGAATCAATAAGGGATTATATAAATAGATGTAATGATGTATAATAATATAGAATATGTCCTCGTAAAACCACCACCTACATCATCCTCACCTAAAACATCTTCCACTAACCAATTTCCCCTACATGCATCCCTATAAATGAAGTATACATGCACATCGAGATTCTAATCTTTTTGGGGATTAATAAAACCTATTATAAATCCAAAAAATAATCCTTAAAATTATATAAAATTTATTAAATGAGTATACCATGATAAAAATAAATGAATAGTAAATAAAAAAACAAAATTCGATCACAAATATATTTACTATTATAGCATGAGCATAGTTTGTACCAAATTTTGATCTATACCAGAATGATAATCCATGATATTGGTAGTGTTCAAGAACAAACCACAATACTAGTGGACATGTTACTCATCAACAGCAATGTATCGGGATAATATTTTTCCCTTCCTCAAAATTACTTCGTGTGAAAAAACTACTAATTTTCTACTAGTAATCGTGAAACCATGATATTCAACATCCTCTACAAATTATGTGATCCTACTACATTGAATCCAATAGGCATCAAGATGACATGATTGATTAAATACACTATGAATATATGGAATATACTACATGGAATTCATTAGGCACCAACATTTCCATGAATAATATTCATTTTTATTGATGACATCATAAAATTTCATGACCGCTGCACATCCAATGGATAATCATATTTGGATGGACCACTTTTTGTAATATAATGAAATACATACAAAAGAACAGAAAGGAAATATAATATAAAAAAAATAAAAAAGAAAATTATAGATTGGAATCACAAAATTCTATAGAAATATATAAGTACATGATATCATTAATAATTATGGAATAATTCTATAGAATCATTCTCACAAAATCAATCAGATTAAAAGTTTCTCATAGGATACACACCCACCCACAAGAGATCACATACATGTATGTTAAATATGAAAAACAATGAATAAATCATTTGAATGAAAAAATTCATAAAAGATCCCCAATAGTTAAAGATATTCTCACCTACAATATTATGTTAAAGTGAAAAAATAATACATTATTGATCAAAGAATAAAGTATTTCTTGAATTCATGAAAAAATAGCATTGTCAACATGTATCCTTAACATAAAATATTGTTCATTGACAAGTCAGTTTAGAAAATATACCCATCTAGATTCTATTTCATGACTGGTAATTATAGAGTCACATACCTCATGAATTCTGTTTGGGGAAAATTCCTCATGGTATGTCAAAGGAGAAGTCACTAGTTCAATTAATAATTTTTTAATTGAAGAATAAATTATGAATTCCTAATCAATTATAGTAAATAGTCTCATGTCTAGGAAAAAAAATTAATACCACGTCAATCCATTATTCAAAAATATCCACAATAAATAGATCCTTATGAATATTGATTAGGAAATACATACAATGAAATAACCAATATCCAAGGGTGATCTATATCTCGTTATATATGATGTTTTTTAGTTTTAAATATCATAATATTTTAGAAATAATACATTATATCATTTGATTTTGAATATTGGGATGTGGACCAAGAAAATATATTCCCATATTATAAATCATCTAGAAAATAGGTTGATCTATAAGAAACCACAATAATAGATGTTCATGATTCACATTCCTCATTTCAAAATATATAACTCATGTAGATTCTTGAGAATCTCTATTTCATGGTGAGAGATTCTTTATGTATTTATAGTGGAGTATCCAAAATTGAAAAAGATTTATATGTAAATAATAAATTGTCAAAATTGATAATAAATGTTCACTAATTAGTAATTAAGATCATTAATTTAATACCTCATCGCTTTGGATTCATGAATGATAAATTTATAAACCATCCATATACCCCACCATGGGATTTTATAGAAGGGACATGGTTTTGTTTCACTATTTGACATATCAGGAACCAACGGTGCATGCATGTCTTCCACTTCATGTGCATCTACGTCATTTGTGAGCACAAATTGTAAAATTATATGACAAATATATGAATAAAATTAGATATTTAAATGCTATTATATTTGAGAGGATATGGTATCTATTAAACCACGATCAAACCCACCCCCTCTACAAGAGGAATTTATTCATATTTCTTTGTTTTTTTGGAGAAATCGCATGGTTATGACAGACCATTCTCAAACGATTCACAATTAAATATATCTCTAAAACCCATTGAAACTGTCTAGATACCCAATAAAAAAACCTTGTTAATTAATGTTTTTGAAATATAATATAAAAATATGTCATTAACTTGTAATTCATCGGCGAAATATTAGGCCATAATATTCTCATCTACTAATGAATTATATTCCTCATGAAATTTCTCAGGTAATATTATACAAACATTTAAATACATTAATCCCAATTATCTTCCCTTCACTCCAATTTATCAAAATTAATTTTATAATACCTATATAGAATTCGGAAAACTATTTACATATTCCCTCATAGATCATTTTCACTTTTGTATAATATCATAACTTTCTACTCTGTGAATAATATATTAGGCTCCAACTCAACGTCCATGCATTTAGTAACATTTATGGCATCATTGATGTACCTATGATGTAGAAACACATCAAACAAATAATTCAGACAAAATTAGAGATAAGTAATATCTAAATGGTATTCTATTAGTCCATTTTCATAATCCATTTCATAGGGTCCAACATACTATAGTAATATCTTCCATTTATTACTATAACATCGGTGATCTAAATATAGAATTACATGCATGGGTAATATTTCATTACTACCTAAAATCAAATGTTACTTCCTGTAATCAGTATTTGACCACAACTTACTATAATATTTGATCACCTACTTCTGAATTATATATTATCTCTCATAGATATAATTTACCATACATGGCCCTCAAACCACTTCCCCACTTGCCTTATGAAAAAAATTAGTGAATAGTATTTCTTACAAAAAATGAATGATAATGTGACACCTAAATTGATGAATAGTAACCATTTTAATATGTGAATTCAACCATTACATGGCTATTATATCACACGATCCTAAATAAATAACATAGTCCAATATCATATCCTCCAATATATGAGTCATTATCTTTGACTATCATTATATCAAATAAAGGCACACTGTTCTCAATATTTACTGAGTCATTAAGTCATTCTGAAATCTCTTTCAAAAAAAAGATATAAAATCCTTGTGTATATCAAATGAAATTATCAATGATAATCCATTCAATAATATTATCTCATGACCATAAATCATTCCCATATCCTCGAATTAGTGAGTCCCATAAATCAGAAATAAATTATAAACCAAACCTTAGCTGATCAAAAATAACTATAACAATTTCATGTATCATTGGGGTCCTGGTTATGCACATTAAAATTTAAATCACTATTTCCTCCAACATCCGTAAGTAAATTAGATGTGGATGAATTAAAAAACTAGGATTCTAGTTCATGGAAAAGTCCTTAGGAAGTCAAGGCATCATGAACAAAATCAAAATATGTCCCTCTCCATCAAAGGAACCAATAACTTCCTCCTAATGTCATGGTATATATTTAGCACTTCAAGATGTAAAACCACTATTAATTTATTTAAGACTCTCATAATTAATCAGTTAATGGTTTTAGGGACTAAAAAACACCCATTTACTATTATCATATCATGATTGTCCAATTACCACCCAGGTATCAGTCCACCACCTACATGATCTTCCCACAACACATCACACTCTGGGTCATAATACTAACTATCCTCCAATTGTTCTTCAATGAAATATGTGAAAAATTATAGAGAAAATGTTATATTTACAAAATATTTTTTAGAATCCCTCCTCTAATTGGCTAACATTTTTATTACGAACAACTATTAATTTGATTGTTTTTCACCCATATCCTAATATACATGCATCTTATGGATAATATAATAAAAAATGATGTTATTTTACGTTATATATAGTCCACCTTCAGACTAAAAATCTATAGATAGTCTACCCATCAATAATATCTCTATATTGTATCTTGTTTTGTACTAATTTAGGGGATATTATTCTATTCTGGGTATACAATAAAACTATCAAAATTTATATGTTGTATATAAAACATAAAAGTTTGCACTAAAGCATAAAGATCCGAGTCAGTATTTATATTGTTTCGTTCATGTAGTTATGGATTATGGGACTAATATGTTACTAACCAATACATCTGCATCAATGCCACAAAAAATATGACTCTTGATGTATCATTGTATATGGTATATCACATCCCATCCTCCCTAAGAATCATAACTGTAGGAGTTCATAACCACCTCTTCAACTTATTAAGATCTTCATCAAACAATTTTTTCCTATAAATCATAATTCCATTCTCTTCACCATAGTCATGGGTACTGAAAATTGATCAAATAGAGGATAAATGGTTGATTTTATCAATATAATCCAATAAATTTCGTTATATCCAAGAATTTAAATTTAAATTTATGTTAAAATTCCGTAAAATTTCTCGGGGTCTAGAGTTATTATATTCATTGAAGCCATCTTCCCCATGAATTACACCTCCAGAATAAAAAATTTACAGTTTGATACCATGGCATAAATTATCTATTCAGGATCCATAAATTAGACTATCTCATGATATAAATCATGATGATTTTTGGGATGTTATTTAGGTAATGTTTCCTCATTTAAAAGCAAGATTAATAATCCATGATATGCATAAAACTTCTTAATCATGATATCCATGAATGTGCTGATGCATTATTTAGTCTAAAGGAAATCCCCAAGTAAATTTATTTCCAACACCTACTCTAAAATATAATATTCATATTTTCCTCACCTCATAGCCTATAACTGATAATAAAATGGATGATTTTTAAGATTGTAGAACCATAATGCTCCCCAAAACTGATCAATTACATCCTCATTATTGGGTAATTGTATAATATACATCGTGGTCACCTGATTCCTTTTTTGATATTCTATGTTGAGTCAATTCATATTTTCCACTTCTGTTGTAAAAAATATTTCTACACCATAGTGATTCACTAAGCATAATAAATACCTCATGCTGAATGTCTATGATCTAGAAAATTGTATCCTCCAACTCACCCATTGACATATGATAATAGGGTTCCAAAATAGGTAGCACACATTCACATAGTTAAATGTCGAAGACAACTCCAATATTGAGGGATGAAAAATTATTTCATTAGGAATGACTTATTGATGGAGACCTATAACTGGATGAAAATAATATGGGGCTACTTCTGATATTGATGAATTTTTGATGACTATAATTCATTCCATAAAAATCCCATTAAAAACTCATTTGGACCCCCTCTAACAAATCGAATCCCATATTCATCATTCATCATTAACATATATTCCTCGGGAATAATTATCAATGCATATATGTCATATCAACCATGTGTGATCGAAAACATATCTTATTTTCCATTTCGTGAATCACATAAAATATCATTATCTTTAAGATGTTGATATTCCATTGATTTCCAAAAAGTAAAACAACTATAAGATAGTATTGTAATCATAGATGATAGTCTACCCTCATTACTAGTCGTATATAATGGGAAGAAAATCAGATTAAAACTAGACTTCTAGGTCATGTAAATAAATAATGTTTATATAAATAAAATAATAGGACAATAGGATATCAATAAATGTTATAGATATTGAATAAGTACTAAAAATATCACATTGGAAAAAAGAGGATTTATCAAAACCATTTACATGAGTGTGATACACTATATATATTGAGCCTTCATGAGCTCTATAACCATATCCCATTATTATGTGAATCATTTGAGTCATCATCATCAAAGCCTACTTTTGAGAACCCATGAATGTATCCTTGGATCCTCAGTAGAAACTTCTATGATCCTATGTAGAACCCTGACCTATATGACCAAGATATAAATTTTTATATAATCCTCTCATTTCCACAAAACAGACACATTCACTATGGTAATGTATATATCTTGTGGTAATATTCATGATCTATATATTTTAAGAACTATGGAACACCACAAGGGGGTCCAATAAATCAATTATCTACTCTATGTGAATAACATTAACCAGTTCCATGTCCCATATATTCCACATACAACTTTGAAAATAGGCACTCATTATAGTAGTAGGAGGACCACCCACATGAGAATTAAATGGTTAATGAATTTCAACTACATGATACTACTATAAGATTTTATAAATATTCTTGTCCTTTTGTAGAACCTACAGGAATGATTCTAGGATAAAACTCTAAACCAACATTATGATATATCATCTGTGATTATTAATGAAATTCAATGACTTCTAGGCCTCAATTGTTTTCATTGAAATGAACAAGGATATGTTGTTCAGTTAAATTAGTATTATACAATAAATCTATCATGATTCCCCACTAAATCTCCATGACCTACTCTACTTCGTCCAATATCAGCATATTAGTAAATAATTACCCCAAAGAATAGATTAATGAAAACCTCCATTTTGAGATCATATTTTCTAAGATCTTATCCAATAACACCAAAACCATCTTGTGGTATGCCATATTTTAAGAAACATTATAGCATCTCCTTACAATTATACGGTATTACTAGTATGACTAAGATACCTATTATGATATCTATCTATCCATTTTCACACTATTCCCCCCCAAATTTTATTAATTTGTGGTGGATGTGGAATAAGAAGAATCTATTATAGTAATCCATTGACATGTGTTCCCATGTGCCCTAGGTAGTAACTAGTATAAGGAATCCTAATTGAGGTGGGAATACTTCATATACTTGTAATGATGTGGAATGATTGCGCCTTAGTGCACCATCATTCATAGAATATAGTTGTATAATGGAATAATGCCTTTCTATTTAATCTAATTCAATGTTATATGGAAGTTAAATCAGTCTCATTCGGGTTTATGTCATACAAAATGTGATGTAATCACTAAGAATTATAAAATCCAGTATTCGTTGATATATCAAAAATAATCGATAGGATAAAAAATGTTCTCCATGGAGGCTCTCATCAACCCAATGATTATCCCTCCTAGTAATATCCATGGTTCTACATCCATGTATATTGTTTACAATAATATTTAAAAACATAACAGAATTTTAATCTTCAAATATCAAATTCCATCATACATATATCACATTAATTTGGAAAATCGATATATCACTCAATCAATGAATATTAGTATCACCAAATTGGATAAAAATTAAATTAATTAAATTAATGATCCTGTTTTCATAAAACTACATGAATATGTAATAAATTTGATTCAATATGTCTACTCATGATGCATGAAATCACTAAAATCCCATAAAGCTATATAATTAATCTTATCAATAGTGACTCAATGATCTACTATAGATGTTCCGAAAAGACACATGGAAGCTCCCCTACCAGAGTTCTATAGATATGATCTCTATTATTTTGTGTCCCGATTTTATAAAAATAGAATAATAAATTTTAAACAGATAAAATTTTGTAACTCCCAAATCCATTCTATTGGGGTTATTCTAGAGATCCACAAGGCATTACGTACTTCTCCCTATACACAATAGGATAATAACTAGTAGAATGTTCTTGAAAACTATCAATATAGAGAATATACCTTCAATAACATATATATACATAATAAATAAAAATATAAATAGAACTAATCCAAATGTATCAAAATAGATGATAAATCATCACAATGTAATGGAAAATAAAAATCATGTTATAAAATATATAATTGTTATCCATGTGTATTATGACAAACACAAGTAATATGACTGAAATTTAAAAAAAGTTAACACTAAATAATCATCCTATGTACATATTGGTATCACACAAATTTCTAGGTACCTAAAATAAGCAATATACCATAGGCCAAATTCACTTTCTAGGATCCTTTTAAATGAATACTACATGAGAATCAAGATGCATTTTGTAGAGTGTTATTAAAAACCCATGGAGGAAAAAAAATTATCCTTAATAATTGTGACAAAGTTTAGTAGTTTTATTCCTTGATAAAAATAAATCAGCAAAATAGAATAACTAGTCATATTATATGAACATGGGTTATAACCAAGACACCATGGTCCACACCAATACCAAGATTGGGAAGATTATTTAGAGACAATCAATGATGATTGATCTGATAAATAATCATCCACAAATCTACTGAAAATGTTATAGTAAATCCTTAAGGAATTTAGAAAACATTCTATATGGCCTCCACATGGGATCATGTAAAAATTATTCTCATCATTAACTATGAACCTTATAAACACTATAATTTCGATCAACATGGAATATTTTGAACCTCCTATAAGATATCAACTAAAAATTTAGTGGCAATGATACATGACATCGATAAGGTGTGAAGTGAACATATTACATGATGGACAATAAGAACGGAAATATCCATACCCTATATTTGGTAACATCAGTGACATCATAGCATGTCATGATCATCCCCCCTTTAATATATAATGATATCACGATATTCCACAAGATTTAAAATAATGAAAGTCCTCAAAAATCACTGATAATACATATAAAAATATATATAGTAAAAAGGAATATAAAATTATGGTATCATTAGATTATGTTGAAATATTAAAGTACATGTTATCAATAAAAGAGATGGAATATAAACATGATCATACTCCTAAAATCAAATATAATAAACTTGTATCAAATGCAGTAAATTCATCTCAATGTGATCAATATTTATCATGGTAAACATTCAAGATAAAACTATAATTATTAAAATATAATAAGTTCATAAAATATCCTAAAATGGTGTAAAATGTTAGGGATTAGTGTTATAAATTCATAAATACAATATTCCTATATGGATCTAATTTGGAATTAGGTTTAACACCAATGAGGATCAAGCTAGTGTGTCAAGGATGTGTAACAATAATTCTAGTTCATCAAGATGGATATTAAGAAAATATTTCCACATTGATTCCAACTCATAAAGGACTATTCCATAATATATACCACATAAATTTCATTAATAGATATAGTAGTGTGGTATGTCAATGAATATTTTTCCATTTGAAAAAAATTTATTATCCCTGAATAACATATCATGATTTTATAATTAATTCTTGAAAATAACCATATGTCTCAATAGTGAACATCGATCCAACATCATTTTTTCAATATAAATGCGATCCAATCTCATATTGAAGAGAAATATATCCCTCTGGTAATTGATATAAAAAATTACCATGAAAATCCACAATTAATGGGAGATCTAGTTCCAGTCCATGGAAAAGTTATTAAAATTCCCCAAAAAAATCAATTTTATAGAAACAATATAATAATTTATCATTTTTTGAATTGGAATCCACTGATAGGGTAGTTTCATATATAACCTAGGAATAATATATAGATAAAATTTTTAAATAGTGACAAAACCTGAAAAAATGGTGGTTATATCACCATGAACCTAAATTCTAGATCATCAAATAGATTGGACACACAGGAATATTGGTTTTTATATTATTAAATTATTATAGAATACATGAGGAGTATCAAAAATAGAGGGATGATCATATAGATTTATAATTTTTTCCAAATAGACTATAAATATTTGTCTATGTGGATTTTGTAGCATTAATTTCATGTACACATTGTGAAGTGACATGGTTATTCAAACCATTCATCATATATGCTCCCCTCTCCAGCCAATTTGATTAGAAAAATAGATTTTCCATTGAGATTGAAAAACAATGCATCATTAGTGGGACATAGTATTCTTCAATCTGAGAAGTAGTATGTTTTGGGTATAGAATTTTTATAAACATCCATCAACTCTATTACTACCACCAGAGCTTTACACATTGTTGAATATAATAGGTTAAATGGTTTCTAAATATATTTTTATTAATCATGGATGACCCCTTAAGATACTATTACAATTTTATCTACTTTCATTCAAATTAATGGGGTTTAGGAAAAAAATTATATAGCCCCAAACCTTTTATAATGACACGAAAACTATAAAAAACAACCAAAAACCAAAAAACTCTTCCTATTGAATAAAATGCAAAAAAATACGATATTAATGGCTGAATGAAACTCATCATTCAAATTAATGGATAGATTATGTTACATATATCTTCTAGATATTATCACCTCACAATACTGAATAAAATGATCTTAGTTTTGAAGAGTGATAATTATGTTCAATCAATTCCGAAAACATTTCTTCTTTAGGGAAAAATGATATGGACTATTTTATTTGTAAATTTTCAAATAATAAATTATTCTATTATAAATAAAATATATTCTCTATTTTGCATAATTTTAATATTTTTCTTTATGTGTAGGATTACAAGAACAATGTGATGGTAATAGATAATAATTCTTTCTCACTTGTCTCATACAATATGCATCTATGAAATTCGGGATAGGTTACAAAAATGTAAATCTATGGGCTAAATTATAATTTGAATGATACTTTAATTATTTTTATCAGAAAACAATTATAATATTTCCTACTTTTTTAAGATAAATTACTAGATCACCATTATGAGTAATGTGTAAAATGGTAATAGAGAATATTGAATAATTTAATATAGATGTGGTGGACCATTTCCCATTGAGGAAGGGTGAGGATACTAATACATCATAATTTTTTTTGAAGAAATTATTATATTTTTATAGGGATTCATAATGTGAAATAATCCATACTCCTTTGATAAATTTTAAAAAATAAAGAATGAATATTACATTCAATGATGTTATAAAATAGAAAAAACGCACACATTCCATGACATCGAATGCCTTAACCACATTTTCATTGATTATAAATGGAAATTTTTAAAATTATACAAACTCATAACTTGTTAAATATTATGTAAAAATGGTTTATGTTAATGGAATAACTATTCTATTCTTGATATTGTCATGACCTAAAATACTTGGTCTGTAAACCTAGTCATACAATCCCATGGATCACCTATAATTCAAGTGAAGTTATAATAATAGTGTCCATATTATCTTGATTTATGTTTCCATTAATTGAGTATATATATTCAATTAAATTCATGTTTGTTTAAGATTGTATATCGGCATTTGTAATTTGGCTGCTGATATGTTCTATGGTATATATAAATCATATGACACCATCTACCCAAAAAAAGAAAGTAATCTTGAGTGATGTGTGGGTTATTCATCACAATTTCATGTGGATGAATGTTTTTTTAAATGAATATATTTCTATGTTTATTCAACACATTTAACACCACAGTGATCCTATGAGTTTCCCTATAGATAATGTATAAATATGTTTTTTAACAACAATCCTCATATACTCTTTAGTATACCAATAACCTGCCCTTTGTATATTGATATGAAATGTGAGATATTGATTTCATATGGATATCAAATCTTGTATCATTGTATCTTTTTATTTAATAAATTATCAAGATCCATGTATTTATTTATTGTCACTCGAACACAATTTAGAGTTTTTTGGATGAATTTATTGGTTATCTCTTCTTTGATTTGTCGGGGCATCCAAGAGAGTATAACTATAATGACCAAATCATTAGATTTGATACCACTCTGTCATAACACAAACTAATGGGGTCCCACATGGAATTTTATAAAAAAAAATTCATGTATTTTACTTTGTATAAATTCCATGTAAAATCTCTTAGACATGTATGCAACACAAAACCATGGGAGTGGGTGTGTTTTTTCGGTCGTATATGTGTGTGAGGTAAACAACCTATATAAAATAACCATGTCACATTCCCTAAATATTTAATTGGATTCAAATCACCATTTCTTGTAATGTTTTCATTAAATAACATATATCTTATTTTTTAATCAATGAAAACATAAGGATCACATTAAAGGTAATATAGTTACATAACATGTAGTATTGCCAACCAAGTTTTAACCTAGGATAAAAAAAATTGGTGTGAATTTAATACATGAAATGTAAATCAAAGGAATATTTATCTATGATAATTATAGTGTCACCATGGAGGATTTCATAGTGTTAATGTTTGGTATGATTAACCTATATCATGTACTCTGGTGTTATTCGACTAGAAACATTGGAACCTACTGTTGAAGTGTTGACATTCATATCTTATTAATTTTTTTTTTTAATTTTTTTAAGCATGATAATCAATTAAAATAATAAGTTATATTGATTTTTTTATTATATGAATTAATTCCATTAATTGAAAATGACATTTAAATACATAAAAATACACAGTAAATAAAAAATTATTAACTAAATGAGTCTATTCTGATATAATTTTTTTTCAATATCTGATATTGATATTAATGGATTTTTTTCATATTCAATAATAATTGTTTATTAATTTAAAAATAATTAATTAATATTGTAATGAATGTTTAAATAATTATATTTATGAGTTGTATTACCTAAAACGTGTAATTAAATTTTGTAATGAAAATAGTTCCCATGTATCTTTCCACACAACAAAATAGAATCGCCTTCATAGTCATGTAAATAGAAACTGTGTGACCATATGATAACATGACATATATTTAGATTCATTTAAAATTATATTACATGGTCTATGTATTTTTTTCAAGGGAAATGACCAAAGTACATTTTAGTAGAAAATTTAAAAGGTATATAGAGCATTATGAGATTGATTATATCAATTTACGTGGACAATTTAATTTTGAGTCACGCGTTAGATGAATGTAATATTTAAAATTTATTGATGAATTTAGGAAATACTGATAGTTTAACATAATTTATTAGTCAAATTCAATTTTAAAATTTAGGTAATTTTAATATGATGTTGAAAACCAACTTGGTATGAAGATTTATAAACTCCAAATAGATAATGGTGTTGAATATCTTAATCTATACATTTTTTATTATTTTTTTGAATTCAGGATTTTATCCCAACAATACCTTATAACTCCCCATATTGAAATTATAATTATTAAATAGAATATAAAACCATTTTAGTCGTGATATTATTAATGATTTTTAAATTGGTTATTTTATTATAATTTTATTGGTAGAAATTGGCACACATAACAAGTTTATTGATAATTATGGTATAAATTAATATCTCATTTGATATATTATATTGAAAAAATCATGTTTTTTTTCTGAATATGTGGGGGTTTGTAAATAATAATTTATGTTTATTTATATAAATAATCATGCTCCTTGAGAATATAATTATAATTGCATAGTTTATTGTAAGGTAAGAATATGATATTACTTATACAACACTCTAGAAAACAAATTAATAGAAAACTAAACATTATTGAAGGGAATCACATCTGAAAATGAAATGGTGGGTCTAGGATTAGAATAAATAATTTTTTGATGATTAACCTGAGTACGAACATAAATATATTCGAAAAATCCCCCCATAAAATAACATCACAGAGACATGAGTAGTGTATTGGGATTCAATAGAGTTTATAGAATCAAAATGATATTTTTATATAGTCATTGAAATTAATGAATTGAAATTATTTTACATTAGTAAGGATATAACCCACAAATACGTGGTATGTGGGAATAAATATTCTAATAAAAAACAACATATAAATTCAGATATGGATTCTATGCATACAAATTCCATTTGTATTTTTTTTATATCATCTAGTTGTCATTAAGAGTATTGTTTGAATATGGGAATTTTATTAGAAAATAGACATTGATGGTCATGTCAATACCTATAACGATTAGAAGTTGTAATGGGATAAAAAATTCATGTAATATAATAAAAACATCAATAGTTTCTATTCTAAAAAATATTTAAAATAAAATTTCCATATAATATTAGAAATATTGTGATATTTGGAATATGGATATAAAAAACATTTTTAATTAGAAAAATTAGGATGTTTTCTACACTACCAAATAAACAGGTTTATTGTTATCGATGGATTTAAAAATCTATTGAATTTCATAGAGTTGAATTTATGGATTTAATGAAGAATCCATATCAAGGAACACTGGATTTTATGATGATTTACAATAATTTTCTTTCATATAGAATAAATATGAGCCATGGGTATACAAGTGATTTTCTAGGATGGAAACAATTTTTCTAATAGTTTTAATCGATGAAATTCAACATATTAATTTGAAATATATGACTGCTAGTCAAGTAATGATTTTTTAAACAAATTATTTTCCATGTAAGAAATATCTAAAAAACATATATAAAAGAGATTAAGATACATCAAAAATAAATATAATAGGATTCATGGCCAATGTTAAATTATATACATTGAAATGATACTGAATAGATTCATTGTAGAACTATCCAAAGGGATTTTTTTCTAGTCTAACAAGGAAGTCATATTTGTAATAAAATGTTTTCTCATTCACATATTGTGGGATATAAGAAAAAATGATTATATATGCATCATATGCGGGGTCATTCATGCATGTTATGTTATGTACAAGGCATGATGTCGAACAATCCTTTACTACTATATGAAGATATCGAGAAGACTTAGGTGACCATCATTGAATTGAAGTCAATATTGTTCATAAGTGAGTATGAAATACTAGAATTATATTCCATGACTATGTATGTAATAAGGATGTAGGCATCAATTAATATAAATATGATACCTTCCAAATATATCAAGATGATATTATATCAAATTCACCCTACATAATTACACTTATGGGAGTTTTTTTGAGCATACAGATCTTGATTAAAACTATAGCCACTGATTCTATAGTGGTTTCGTGGTTCATCACCACTTTTGAAGTAGCAAATAAAATATATTGGATGTGAAACATCTTTCATAATATTGATTTAATTCCATGTAATAAATAAAATACCATATAATCCAATGACAATGCATAGTGTTTCTTACGGTAATGGAACCAAGGACTTAGAAGTGAATGGAGAAAAGACTAAAATTAACATCACTCGAAGGGTTTTATTAGAATATTTTACGTTGATGTTAGAGTATTTTTTGACATAACACAGTATGGATGAACCATTAACCAAAGCCTTTATTTTATGTTATCATGATCATCATCGATGAAACTATTGAGAAAATTATAGTGAATATTGGATCAGCACTTTGTGGGTGTTTTTTTAGTTGGTGTTCTTGAACCAAATATTTATGATTTATATTGATAATATATTCCATTAATTGAATAAAAAATAAATATTTTAATTTATATTTTTTATTGATCTATATGAATTCAACTTAAAATTGATTAGACTCTTTTTTAATCAAAAAGGGTCTAAATGTTACATTATATGATATGAATCAAAAAATTCGTTGATGATATAATTAAACATAATTCTATGGATAGATATAAAAAATTATGGGGAACATATTATGTTTATTGTTAGGTGTGATTTTTCATAAAAGATAGATAATTAATCTCATGAGTTTCAATCGTGGTAATATTCTGAACGGGTGATATAAAAATGTATCATGTTTTTGGAATTGCTTGACACGACCCGTCCCTAGGGGCATGTGTCATGTAATTTTCCAAGCCCACCTCCAGATGTCCAAGGGTTGGTGACTACCATTGAATGTGTCAACTTACATGTTGGAGGAATTTTCCTCAGTACATGTATACATGCACATACAACCATGTCCCAAAGATGGAAATGTAAACATGAATTACACTGAACAACCACTGGGTAGAGGTTATAAATTATAGTTAAAATGGGCCAGAATACATACCGATAAAAGATAAATTGACAAAACGAAATGTATAAGGAACACTCTAAAATCATCAGCTAGAAACCCCACCTAATGGGTAAGTGCAGATGAGCTTCTGGAAGCCATATAAGTACACCAGGCCCTCCTGGTCTCACAAGGAACCATAAAGTTCTTGGTCACCAAGTCCTCCGTCATGTCAGTGGTCATTTTCCCCTAACACAACAAGTGCTGGCGAAGCTCATGCAAGGGTGAGTAACAATATACTCAGTGGGGACCCCAAAACAAAAATGAAATACCACAGAGTAATCCATATAGAAAACCATGAAACATGATCATAAAGCATGATCACAACGCAAGACAACTCAAACTATTTATGATTTGGAGTAGGAAAGTAAGGTCACATCATTGAACACCACATGCTTCCCAAGAACTCCTCCTCAATGAGTTTAGTGGGCCTACTAAGTCTCAAAGAATCATCCTCCAACTATACATGGGTTGGTACTCATACCTTATAAGTATCATGGGTATGTTGGGTCACATAGAAGCTACTCCCAATCGTGGGAATACTGGGTCCCACAGAAGCCGCTTCCCACCTTTGGCATACTCAGGCACTCCTCCTATTGAGTAACATGGTTCTGATGGGTCTCACAATGAATATCCCAACCATGGATCTACTAGTTAATATAGTTGATGCTTCCAGATAGTGCATAGTAGCTGAACCACATAGAGTCGTCTGTAAAAATAAATATGGTCTCAGCCATCCGCATGGTTTCCGCAGATAGTGCGCTTAATTCTGGGGAAAACTGCTCGTCAATTAGACGCTTAGTTTGGAAAATATTAGCGTTTTTTTCAAATAGGGGCCAGTTGGGTTCGGCCCTTTTCTGGCCAAGTTTGACCAACCTATCCTCGGTGTGCCGACCTATCCCTGAACTAGGCTAGCATGGGTTTATCAACTTGGGCTTTGGGTCAGGCCCACTGGGGTTGGTCTGACCTGCTGGGTTGGGTCCGGCTTGCTGGTGCATCCCTCCCCCTACCCATTCTGCCCTATCCGGATTAGACATCTCCTAGTTGGGATGTAGTTTGATGTCATGTCTGCTCCCCCTCACCCTATGGGTCATCCATGGGGTGAGTGCATCCACCGCGGTCAGATGAATGTGGCATGTTACATGTGATATGGAACAGTGTCATGTCAGTGGTGCACCAACATGACTGGGTGGTCACGTCTACCCAATATAGACTTTTGTCACACCACCGCATCCCAATTCATCTATGATGCTCTTTCATCATGAAGTCATTGCATACCAAAACCTGCCCTGCGGCCTCCACTGGTGTCCGTGCACTGGTGGATTCTTCTATGGGCCCTCGGGTCCGATCTGGTAGTTCATTCTTCACGTCGCTTGTGCCTATGGCTTTAGGGGGATTCCCACTTCTTTTAAATAGACTCATATCCTACTTGTTACAATTTTGAGGATGTGGCCATGAAGAAAACAAAAGAAAAAGGGCTCGAACCTTATTTTTGTCAGCCCACATCCTCCGCGTTAGAGTTTTAAAAACAATATGAGGTTTCGTATCATAGTTCCATTAGGTAAACATCAATTCATGTTAAAACCTCCATGGAAAACACACACACAAAATATAACATGACTTGTGGATCAACCTATTTGTGGCTTTATCCATGTTAGTTGTTTAATAGTATGAATGGGGAAAACATAAAACAATTAAACCCCTACCTCCAAAAAATTCGACATTGAAGTTGTCTTCCCATGAAGATTCAAGAGGTTGAAGGCATTCGTCACTCATCAGTACCAATTTTCGATATAAGCCAAAGACGTTAAAGATCTTCTAGTGTTAAACGTTTATTTTTTGAGAGAGTTCTCACCATCAGTTCATTAGAGAGAATTTGACCCTTTGATTCTCAACTCTCCAATGCTTTAACCCATTAAATGAAAACACATCGTAGTATTTCTGAAACATTGTATCATTTATGAAATATTTTATCTATTAATATCCTTTTAAGTAATCATTACACTTCACAAAAACTATCCATTAATGAGATCCATTTAATGCACCTTGTCGCCACACCACATCACCACCACCCCCACTCAACCATTTCCAAAAAAACATTATAAGTTATATTTTTTCGGAAAATTCCAAAAAAACTTTTCTAGTCAACCCTTACTGGCCTAAGTTAGGTCCTTTCTAGGAGAATATCATCATTGTGAGTTCAATGTGCACTTATATTTTGGATCAAATCACGTGTAAAAATGTTAGAAAAACCAACTCGGATGTTCACTAAAATGAACATAAACAAATGTTCAGAATTTTTTTATGGGCTCATCAGGCCTTGAAATCAAGATCCGTAAAATCATCAGATCCTGAAATAATTCCATAAAATTTTAAAAAATTACACATAAATTCTTGGATATTTTTTTACTCCACCCTATTTGGTCTTCACATCATCGTAAGACAAAAAATTGTAATTATACAAATGGGGTAATACACATGAATCTGATCCTCCCACTCCCATGTTCTCTCTTGGAGATTATCATGTATCCACTGACCACACAATAGAAGAATTGACCATCTATGAAGGACCCACTCCTCTCGATCCTATATCTACACTATAAACTCCTCAAATTTCACCCAATCATCAATTCCCATCTCACCCCAGTCGATGACGTGTGATTGATCTTTCACAAACCAACTCAGGTGGGACACATGAAAAACATCTTGCACTCGATGCATCTACGATGGAAGAGTTAGGATATACATCACCTTGACAACTTTGCAAATAGTCTGAAAAGTTTTGATGATCCTTGGAGATAACTTGACACCCCTGCCAAATCTCAAAAATCTCCATCACGGTTAGAACTGATAGAAAACATGGTCTCTATCATTGAAATCGAAGGGCCTCAGTCTCCTTTCAACATATGATTTGTGCCTACATTGTATAGTCCTCATCCACTCTTGGATGATCTGCACTCCCTTAGTTGTAGCTTGAACCAACTCTGGACCCATGAGTGATGACTCCCCTGGGTCTATCCAGCATAGAGGTAATCTACATCGCTTCATATAAAAGGCCTCAAAAGAACCAATAAAATAGTGGGGTGATAACTTTCTTTGGTATTCTAACTATTCCAATTGAATGCAGTCAAACCAACTATTACCAAAATCAAGGATGAAAGCACGAATCTTGTCCTCTAGGATCTGTATGGTCCGCTCCTTTTGAACATCTCTCTGAAGGTGAAAAGTTGTTCCCAATCACAGCTGAGTCCCTAACACCTCATTAAATCCCTTCCATAACTAGGATGTAAATAATGCATCATGGTATAAGAAGATCATGGATATAACCCCGTGAAGCTGCACTATCTCTTTGATGTAGTGGCACCCTAATCCCTCTACCGATCCCTGCTCCCAGGTGGATAGGATGTGTAACACCCCAGGTAAATAAAGAGTATGAAATTTTCACATTTATCCATATTTGTGAATAAAATATTAATATAACTTTAAAGTGGACGCTATGCTCGATGGCGTACCCAACACGCAACAACGAGTTTCTTGGGAATCTTACATTGCACTCTAATAATAAATTAATATTATTTTAAAAGATAGTTCACGCTTAGCTATTGTGATGGCGGGAATGAATAGAACTAACTAAAAAATTATTATATATTTTTTTCAAATATTTTTTACTTTTTACAATAAATGTTAGAGGATTAAAAATGTGAATGAATCCAATTTTAAGCGTAAACATTCTAATATTCTTTAAAAGGTCGATTAAAAGCCTTTTGATGGCGAACCACTTTTAAATCCACTTTTTGATAATTTTATGTGTTATATCTGACAAAATAAAATTCTTCTTTAGAACCAGGACATCAAAATTTACTTTGTGTAAATTTTTGGTATTTTTCCGATAAAGTACATTTTTTAATGAAAATTGAAAAATGTTGTATTTTAATTCAAAACCTCTTTTTAATATAATTTATTTATATTATTAGATTTCCTTTGAAATTGGTTTTAAAGTGAAATTAGAATATATTTTTACCATTAAATCCAATGGTGGTCATTGGAATTAATTTCACTTTGAAATTGGA
Organism: Viscum album; assembly: GCA_963277665.1. Lineage (NCBI taxonomy): Eukaryota > Viridiplantae > Streptophyta > Magnoliopsida > Santalales > Viscaceae > Viscum > Viscum album. The sequence goes on along the minus strand of OY728120.1, from coordinate 537,890,831 downwards.
GTGAAACTAGTGTCAATATTTTAATAGATATTATTTCTTAAAAACACGCTATTTGTTTTGACAGCGGGAATTAATTATTAAATTAATTAATGAAACTTATAGGTTTTGATTTTTTTAAAATAGACATCATTTTTGAATTCGAAATATCAAATATAGACTAGGGTGAATTTTTTTAATTTTCTGAAAAACTTCAATTTTTGATGAATAGTGAATCCACTATGTGGTACTTATAAAAATAAATTTTCTGTTTAAATGAAATTCTGCCACCTTTGTGTTTTGAATTTCAAAAATCTGACATACATGGTTTTTATTAAGAAGTAAAATGTGGTTCAATGGGATTAAAATAATTTTTTGGTGAATAGTAACTTATTAAGTTTTTAATCGCGATTAGAGGTAATTAGTGTAGTTTAAGGTAAAAATAATGTTTTAATAATATGAAATGACCTAGAAACATGTCCTACCCTCATTGGATGAGTCATGGCCGACCACGAAAATCCATGGGTCATATTGGGGACCCCATGGAGCCACTTTGGTTGGAAAATGACATAAATTCTGTTTTATTTAATGTTGAAATTAAAATGACACAAACATGAGTTGTTTTACTAAAACAATTTCTAAATGAGGATATACAAGTCCGATTTTTGACTATAAATAGTCATTGGAAATATAAAAATATTTCCTACATCATATTATTTGTTTATAATTTTTAGACATTAAATAAAGTAAATTAATTATGACATCATGATGATGCAGCGATGACCTCATTATTTAACGATTTAAATAAAATGGAAAGATAATGTAAAATATAAGACCTAAACATGTCCAAAACCTATTGGATGGGTGGATTTAGAACTCTTATCACCTTACCCTCGAAACACATCAATGTTGGACCATTAAAATCCGAAACGCATTCTAAAATAAAGTAACATTTCTTTAATTTCCAAGAGTGCCCCTCCACTCCTCTTATAAAAGGCCCCCACCTCTACCTCCTTACCCACACATAGAAAGCCTTTGGCTCAGCCAACCCCTGCCCATTTTGTCTCTACCCTTCCCTTTAGTACTCCTTGAAGCCTCACTTTGGGCAGAAGTCTTCGCAAGGAAGCCTTTGAGGTCAAATCAAAAAGAGTTACCCGATTTTAAGGTAATGTCTTCACTTGTGTTCTTTTGTTTTATTTTGCTTCTCCAACCCCATAAACTCTTTTTATTCATTTATTTTGTAAAAACTACAGTATCCTCAATATACTAGGATTTTGTGATAAGAATCATTAGATTTACACTTACACACACCTACATCAAATGGTTAAAGAACATACTGTTTCTGTGGATGGTGAATTTCTGCCCCACGAAATGATGACTGTTCAACACTCATATAACACCATAAAAGGTGGCCATTAAGATGTAAATATATTCATATATGATATATAATATGTTTATGTTTTACTTAAGCTTATGTATTTTTCTTTTGTGGCATACCTTTATGGTTTCCATTGTGGGTAAACACGATAATTTCATTTTAGGAAGTGCGGACTGCCGCCCCCTTAAAGTGATTTGATTCGTTAATGCCATATGTGGGATGTATAAAGCTTGTATTTAAAGTTATTATATATTATGTATGTTACATATAAATGATGAATATAATTCTGTAATTAAAATATACATAACTCTCATTTAGTTTTAATTCCATTAATATGACATAGAAATGAAAGTAGCATTCATGCGTACGTACGGCTTACCGTCTCCATGAACGGTGCATTTCATTTCTTAACTCTAAATGGTTATGTAATATTATAAAAACATGTATATTCTGGATATATATGATATATATGATATCCAAATCACGAATATCATTCTGGATATAATGAACCTTTGACCACACGAACAACATGTAATTGTAAGAAGTCCACTTTCGACTTAAGACCCAAATATCGACAAAACAAACATTATTAACTTAAATGAATACATAATGTTTATAAAATGGAAATAGGTGATATAAAAGGAATAATGAAATTGAAAAAGGTTCTTAATAAAGTATAAATTAACTCAAGTTTATTATTCAGGACGTTAAAGAACGATCGAGTCAAGTCGGAACCGAGGTAAGGGATCCTACCCCTCTCTTTCTTTTTAAGTACACTCTTTTATGCCATTCCTTTTAATATCATCATTATTGTGATTGGGATGTTTTTTTATATTACTCTTACTGTAATTTTTATGTTCATATGATGAGAGACCCTATTCTCTCTCATCAATCCATTTTGGAAGTTTTGAGTGGCGCCTTTAGGCTGCCGAAATTTCTTAAGAGATCTAACCTCTCTTTTTCTATTTAAATACTCTCCTTTATGTAACTTATTTTAAGCTCCACTTTTTTATGATGGGGGATGTTCTTTTATATTCCTCTTGCTTTAAATTTTATTTTAATATGATGAGAGACCCTATTTGATCTCATCAATCCATTTTTGGAAGTTTTAAGTGGCGCTGTTAGGCTGCCGAGTTTTCGTAAGGGATTTTTCATTTCACTTTTATTCCCGTGAGATTTATGCTACATTTTCCACAATTTCATTTGAGTGGTGTATGTACTTCCCATTATTTTACTCATTGTGTAATATACTTTCATTTATGAGTATTTACATCAATTTTGTTTTGTCCATCTTTCACGGGGTGCATGTTTCGAAAGATACCCATGTCGGTAAGGGAACCTTTCGCCCTCCTCTTTTTAAAAGACTTATTTTGTTATGTCTTTAAATTCACATACTATTATTTTGGGATATTTTCTTCTATATCCATATTGATTTAAATTTTATGTCCATGTGATGAGATACCCTTTTTATCTCTCATCAACTCATTTTCTGAATTTTGTAGTGACGCCGTTAGGCTGTCAAATTTTTGCAAGGGATCCTCTTAACCCAAATTTGATTCTTTGGGATAAAATTGTACTCCTTGAATATGTCTTCTATGAATATGTGTGAATAACTTCTGATTTTTTTACACATAATATCCACTTATATTTGGTGTACTCGTTTGTCACACATAATTATGTAATTGATTTATCCTTAAACAAAGGATACCGTCCTTGTAAGGGACTTCGTCTCAATCTCCTTTCATTAAGGAATATTTTATTTTATACACAACCTTCTTTTATACGGTGTATAAACCCCTTTGAATTTTAGGTTTATTCAAAAGGAATTTTTTTTATACGAAGTGTTTACTAAATGACAAAAGGGAATGTTTTTGGCGTATGTATGCGGCGAAAATGACTTCTTCGCCACCGTGACCATTATTTGAGTTTCGGCTTCCTCTACAAGCCATGTCTTTTTTTAAAAGAAAAATAAATACCATGTTTACTTTTCTTTTATTTTGGTATTGAAAATGGTTTTCATAATGTTTTTATATCAATGTGTTGTATTGATATCTTGTGGTTGAAAGGTGGAAATGTTATGTTTGCTTTATGCATGTTTTATGTGATACGATTATGTTGAGGTTCTTGGGCATTATTATGAAGACGGGTGGTTTCGTGATAAACTAAGTATGTGTCAGCCCGATATAGCTCTCCAATGCACTGGGTAACATGAAGGATTGAAACGTTAAGGTTTCTCCGAAGAGATTTAGGGAATATACTGTGGTGGGTATTCCAAACGTAACCAAGAGGGTTACTCCCTCCGTAAGAATGTTATGAATGCCTCAAGTTACCTTTCTGTATTATGATTTCTATGATTTATTCATGATTTGATGAGGTATGTTAAAGTGATTATGTTTTATGAGGAAAATATGATTTCATTGATTCTTATGTGTACATGTACTCATGTTTCCTTTCCATATATTTTTATATCCCTTACTGAGCTTTTTATGCTCATCCTAAGTTTTTGAAATGTTTTTCACAGGTCAAGGGAAAGGTACATTATATGATTATAGTGTCAAGGAAGTGTCAATAAAGAATCAATGTTTTATTTTAAATATGTTTCCGTTGATGGGAAAAATGAATACTATCTTTTATGTAACCACTCTGTTTAAACGTGGAATATAATGCATGTTTTATGATCTAATTCTTTAAAACTCTAAACCTGAAAAGATCCTCAATGAGTAATCTTGTATTAACTGAAGATTAAGTAAGGTTTAGGGCTGGGGCCTTATAGTTGGTATCAGAGGTCGGTTTAGATAACTTTAGAGGTTAGGGTTTTCATTAAGCATAAGTGACATTACCATAATGGTTCGGATTTCAGAAAGAGTCCTAGTTTTAGATAAAGTGAATGAGTAAGTATATCTTAGTGTTTATCTTCCTCATTAGTACATGATGGTTTTGTTGATATACTCACACTGACCTTTTTGGTTTTAGTAAATGGATGGATCTAGCAGGCAATAACGTAAAAGTGGATGTGAAGGAAACTGTGACAGTTTTTTGAGCAAGCAACAGAATGATATGGGAGCTGCAATGAGAACTCTTGTGTTTATCCTCAACCAACTATCTGGAGTCATGATTGACCACCTAAACCTTGGTGATTTCTCTAAGGCATCATATATGTGTGAAACAAAACCCTACGGAACTACATGTAATAATCATAAAGGTAAGTGTGTTCAAAAACCTATGTGTCAATGATGTGGAAAGAAACACCAAGGAAAATGTTTCAAAGGGATAGAAATATGATATAGATGTGGAAATGAAGGTCATAAAGCAAGAACCTGCCATGGAAAAAGGAAGCATCCATTTGACTCGAGGAAAGGGAAATAAGTTCTTTATGAGGGATCAATTGAATGTTTTAAATGTGGTGTGCATGGTCATTATGCAAACACATGTCCTATAAAGAAGTTTCATGAATGGGATCACCAAGATCGTACAAATATTAGTTTACCAATACCTAATGCCATTCTGATTGAGGATGAAGAAACTGACAATGACCAACCAAAGGTATGGATTATTTCATAAATTTTGTTTTCCTATTTTGGAATCTTAGGATATGATTCATGATTTTGTTTGTAGGAAATAAGTATTTCAGAATAAGTTGGAAAGTAATGGTTAATGGATCATGAATAATGTTGAATGAGTAAAAAGTCAACATATAAGGGCTTCAAGAGTTATGGTGAAATTCTTAAGAGTGTTAAGTCTATTTTGATGATGGGGTTACATTAGAAGACTTTTTATAGTATGTGTAACCCTGATGTTTAATATATGAAAATTTTATTCAAGGAATAGTTATCTGTTCTTTTGTGGACATAGGTATAAAGAACCATTTGGGTTTATATGATCCTTACTTTTGAGGTAATTATGGGTTACTATATGTTATGATGGAAGTGAATGGCATGAGATAAAATTGAGGTTAAATTATGTTATGGTTATTTTTGATGATTTTATCTCTTTTTGGGGAATGATTTGAGAATTATATAGTTTTGGAAAAAGGACAACACAGAGACCGTGTGACAACCCGGCGCACCAGACAAAGCTGTGGCAATCAAACCCACAACCAAAGTGCAACTGGTATTTATCGCCTACCACTGGACTACGTGAAGTCCCTTATTAGTATGACTTATTATTTTTAGTTAGGTGACTTTATGAATTAAGAGTAAGTTGATTTTGGGTTATTTATGAAAATTATTAACCTATCATGGAGGATATGTGATTAGGTTAATTACTTTTCAATACGAGACTTTAGGAGCAACTGATGTTGTTTGGAGGTAAATGTTACGATTTAACTTGGAAGACTATGTGACTAAATCTTTCAAATATTTGGGTTTCAATATTAGTTTGGTTTACATTGAAGAATTTTATTGACAAATTTTTTATCGAATGGTTCTCATTGAACTCTAGGTTTTGTTGGACAAATTTTCGAGATTAAGAATAGATTTTCTTTTTATAAAGGGTTATCCTTTTCTGGATTATCTGATCTTGTACTAACATTTTTGGTTTTGGTTTTGGTTAAAGTCTAAAGACATGGAAAGTATGTAGTTATCTTTTTGTTGATTAGGTTATTCTCTAGAAGTTGATTATAGTACTCTTAATGTGATCAAGTCTTCCTAAATACTCGTCTTTTGGGGAAAGTATGAGTCTGTGTAAGAAATCTAGTAAAAGTTGAAAGTCAACATGACAAGTAAGTATGTTTCCTTAAGATCAAAAATAAATTCCTCAATTAAGAGTAACTTAAAACAAAAGTGTGGTCTGTTAACTTTTCCTACTGGAGAATCGAATACCGTTTAACCCATCACAATTTTGTGCTTTTCTTATGGTTAACTTTCTCCTAGACATGTTTACTATCACTCTCCATCAGAACATGACCCTTTGTTTTTTCCTCCATGTCCATATTTTCATACTTGGAATCCTAGAATGGGTTAACTCGGGTGACCTTTGTACTTATCTTTCTTTATTTTAAAGTGATTGTTTTACTGACTATAGTTCCGATGTGGGATTTTCAAGGAAGTTTCCAAGCCCAATTTTAAAATTGCGAGGACGCAATTCCCAAAAGTGGGGAAGGATGTAATACCCCAGGTAAATAAAGAGTATGACATTTTCACATTTATCAATATTTGTGAATAAAATATTAATATAACTTTAATGTGGACGCTATGCTCGATGGCGTACCCAACACACAACAACGGGTTTCTTGGGAATCTTACGTTGCACTCTAATAATAAAATAATATTATTTTAAAAGGTATTTAACGCCTAGCTGTTGTGATGGAAGGAATGAATAAAACTAACTACAAAATGATTATATATGTTTGTCAAATATTTTTTACTTTTTACAATAAATGTTAGAAGATTCAAAATGTGAATGAATCCAATTTTAAGCGTAAACATTCTAATATTATTTAAAAGGTTGATTAAACTCCTTTTGATGGAAAACCTCTTTTAAATCCACTTTTTGATAACTTTCTGTGTTATATTTGACAAAATAAAATTCTTCTCTAGAATCAAGACATCAAAATTTACTTTGTGTAAATTTTTGGTATTTTTCGGATAAAGTACATTTTTTAATGAATAGTGAAAAATGTTGTATTTTAATTCAAAACTTCTTTTTAATCTAATTTATTTATATTATTAGATTTTATTTTAAATTGGTTTTAAAGTGAAATTAGAATATATTTTTACCATTAAATCCTATGGTGGTCATTGGAATTAATTTCACTTTGAAATTGGACTTAAACTAGTGTCAATCTTTTAATAGATATTGTTTCTTAAAAACACGCTATATGTTTTGACAGCGGGAATTAATTATTAAATTAATTAATGCAACTTATATTTTTTGAATTTTGTAAAATAGATATATTTTTTGAATTCGAAATATCAAATATAGCCTCGGGTGAATTTTTGGAAATTTTCTGAAAAACATCAATTTTTGATGAATAGTGAAACAACTAAGTGGTACTTATAAAAACTGATTTTCTGTTTAAATGAAATTTTTCCACCTTTGTGTTTTGAATTTCAGAAAATCCGACATAAATGGTTTTCATTATGATGTAAAATGTGGTTCAATGGGATTAAAATAATTTTTTGGTGAATAGTAACTTATTAAGTTTTTAATCGCGATTAGAGGTAATTAGTGTAGTTTAAGGTAAAAATAATGTTTTAATAATATGAAATGACCTATACACATGTCATACCCTCATTGGATGAGTCATGGCCATCCAATAAAATCCATGGGTCAACATGGGGACCCCATGGATCCACTTTGGTTGGAAAATGACTTAAATTCATTTTTATTTAATGTTAAAATTAAAATGACACAAACATGAGTTGTTTTACTAAAAAAATTTCTAAATGGGGTTATACAAGTCAGATATTTGACTATAAATAGTCATTGGAAAGATAAAAATATTTCCCATATCATAGTATTTTTTTTTTAATTTTTAGACATTAAATAAATTAAATTATTTATGACATCATGATTATGCAACGATGACCTCATTATTTAACGATTTAAATAAAATGGAATGATAATGTAAAATCTAATACCTACACATGTCCAAAATCTATTGGATGGGTGGCTTTCAAACCTTTATCACCTTATCCTCGAAACAAATCAATGTGGGAACATTAATATCTGAAACTCATTCTAAAATAAAGTAACATTGCTTTAATTTCCAAGAGTGCCCCTCCTCTCCTCTTATAAAAGGCCCCCACCTCTACCTCCTTACCCACACTTAAAAAGCCTTTGGCTCGGCCAACCCCTGCACATTTTGTCTCTATACTTCCCTATATTACTCCTTGAAGCCTCACATTGGGCAGAAGTCTTCCCAAGGAAGCCTTTGAGCTCAAATCAAAAAGAGTTACCCGATTTTAAGGTAATGTCTTCACTTGTGTTCTTTTGTTTTATTTTTCTTCTCCAACCCACTAAACTCTTTTTATTCATTTCTTTGGTAACAACTCCAATATCTTCAATATACTAGGATGCTGTGATAAGAATAATTCGAGATACACTTACACACACCAACATCAAATGGTTAAAGAACATATTGTTTCTGTGGATGACGAATTTCAGCCTCATGAAACGATGATTGTTCATCACTCATATAACACCTTAAAAGGTGGCCATTAAGATGTCACTATATTTATATATGATATATAATAATTTTATGTTTTACTTAAGCTTCTGTATTTTTCTTTTGTGGCATACAATTATGGTTTCCATTGTGGGTAAACACGAAAATTTCATTTTAGGAAGTGCGGACTACTGCCCCCTCAAAGTGATTTGATTCATTAATGGCATATCTGGGATGTATAAAGGATGTATTAAAAGTTATTATATATGATTTATGTTACATATAAATGATGAATATAATTATGGAATTAAAATATACATACCTCTCATTTAGTTTTAATTCCATTAATATGACATAGAAATGAATGTAGTGTTCATGCGTACGTACGGCTTACCGTCTCCATAAACAGTGCATTTAATTTCTTAACTCTAAATGGTTATGTAATATTATAAATACATGTATATTCTGGATATATTTGATATATATGATATCCAAATCATGAATATCATTCTGGATATAATGAACCTTTGACCACACGTACAACATGTAATTGTAAGAAGTCCACTTTCAACTTAAGAACCAAATATCGACAAAACAAACATTATTAACTTAAATGATTACATAATGTTTATAACATGTAAATAAGTGATATAAAAGTAATAATGAACTTGAAAAAGGTTCTTAATCAAGTAGAAATTAACTCAAGTTTATTATTCAGGACGTTAAAGAATGATCGAGTCAAGTCGGACCCGAGGTAAGGGATCCTACACCTCTATTTCTTTTTAAGTACACTCTATTATGTAATTCCTTTTAAGATCATATTTCATGTGATTGGGATGTTATTTTATATTACTCTTACTGTAATTTGTATGTTCATATGATGAGATACCCTATTATCTCTCATCAATCTATTTTGGAAGTTTTGAGTGGTGCCGTTGGGCTGCCGAAATTTCGTAAGAGATCTAACCTCTCTCTTTCTTTTTAAGTACTCTCCTTTATGTCACTTCTTTTAAGCTCCACTTTGTTATGATGGGGGATGTTATTTTATATTCCTCTTGCTGTAAATTTTATTTTAATATGATGAGAGACCCTATTTGATCTCAAAAAATCCATTTTGGGAAGTTTTAAGTGGCTCCGTTAGGCTGCCGAGTTTTCGTAAGGGATTTTTCATCTCACTTTTAGTCCCGTGAGATTTATGCTACATTTTCCACAATTTCATTTGAGTGGTGTATGTACTGCCAATTATTTTACTCATTGTGTAATATAATTTCATTTATGAATATTTACATCAATGTTGTATTGTCCTTCTTTCACGGGGTGCATGTTTCGAAAGATACCCATGTCTGTAAGGGAACCTATCACCCTCCTTTTTTTAAAAGACTTATTTTGTTATGTCTTTTAATTTACATACTATTATGTTGGGATATGTTCTTCTATATACATATTGATTTAAATTTTATGTCCATGTGATGAGATACCCTTTTTATCTCTCATCTACTCATTTTCTGAATTTTGTAGTGACGCCGTTAGGCTGTCAAATTTTTGCATGGGATCTTCTTAACCCAAATTTGATTCTTTGGGATAAAATTGTAATCCTTGAATATGTCTTCTATGAATATGTGTGAATAACCTCTGATTGTTTTACACTTAATATCCACTTATATTTGGTGTATTCGTTTGTCACACATAATTATGTAATTGATTTATCCTTAAACCAAGGACACCATCTTTGTAAGGGACTTCGTCTCAATCTCCTTTCATTAAGGAATATTTTATTTTATACACAACATTCGTTTATACGGTGTATAAACCCCTTTCACTTTTACGTTTATTCAAAAGAAATCTTTTTTATACGAATCATTTACTAAACGAAAAAAGGGAATGTTTTTGTTGTACGTATGCGGCGAAAACGACTTCTCCGCCGCCGTGACCATTATTTGAGTTTCGGATTCCTCTACAAGCCATACCTTTTTTTAAAAGAAAAATAAATACCATGTTTTAATTTTCATTTATTTTGGTATTGAAAATGGTTTTCATAATGTTTTCATATCAATGTGTTGTATTGATATATTGTGATTGAAAGGTGGGAACGTTATGTTTCCTTTATGCATGTTTTATGTGATACGATTATGTTGAGGTTATTGGGCATTTTTATGAAGACGGGTAGTTCCGTGATAAACTAAGGGAGGGTGAGCCCTATATAGCTCTCCAATGCATTGGGTAACACGAAGGAGTGAAACATTAAGGTTTCTCCGAAGAGATTTAGGGAATATACTGTGGTGGGTATTCCAAACGTAACCAAGAGGGTTACTCCCTACGTAAGAATGTTATGAATGCCTCAAGTTACCTTTATGTATTATGATTTATATGATTTATTCATGATTTTATGAGGTATGTTAAAGTTCTTTTGTTTTATAAGGAAAGTATGATTTCATTGATTCTTATGTGTACATGTACTCATGTTTCCTTTCCATATATTTTTATATCCCTCACTGAGCTTTTTATGCTCATCCCATGTTTTTGAAATGTTTTTCACAGGTCACGGGAATGGTACATGATATGACGATAGTGTCAAGGAAGTGTCAAGAAAGAATCCATGTTTTATTTTAAATATGTTTCTGTTGATGGGAAAATTAATACTATATTTTATGTAACCACTTTTTTTAAATGTGGAATGTAATGCATGTTTTATGATCTAATTCTCTAAAACTCTAAACCTGAAAAGATCCTCAATGTGTAATCTTGTATTAACTCAAGATTAAGTAAGGTTTAAGGCTGGGGCCTTATAGGATGTGAGATGACATGTTGATTCGGTCAACCATCACTGAGATAAAATCATCACCCTTAGACATGCATGGTAACCGCATTAACAAGTCCATAAAGATACCTTCTCATCTCAACTCTGGTACCTCATGTGGTTGGGCCAAGCCTGCTATAACATTATGCTCAAAATTAACTTTCTAACAAGTGAGGAATCATAAAACAAACCCTACCACCACTTTCTTCAACCCCACCGACATGTACTAATGTTGAAGGTCCAGTTACATCTTCCCCACACCATGATGTACCACCAAAAGGGGTGTATGGATCTCCCTCAACAACTCGACTTGTAATTTTACTAGTACTATGTTGCATCCTATGAAATGAAAGACATGCTCCTCACCTATAAAAAATCCATCAAGTGCATGTCTTGAGGCTTACAAAGCACATCGGGCCTCCCAGTATACATCCACAAGTTATGCCACCAAAACTAGTTATACGAGTGGGGGATTAAATTCATTTTTTGAAGGAAATTTTATCCATCAACATCCAAGAAGTATATCTGCATCACGGCTAACTATCACATTGCTTCACTCAGCAGCTATAGACTAGACCTCCTACTAAGTGCATCTGCCACGACGTTACCTCTCCCTAGGGTATAGAGTATCTCAAATTCATAGTCATATAGGAACTCTATCCATCACCACTATCTAATGTTCAGTACCATTTGTTATAATATATAAGTTAGACTATTGTGGTCATAGTAGTTGATAAACCATTCACCCATCAAGTAGTGTTTCAACATATTCAAGGGAAAACATGCAGAGAACCAAATCCTGACGTACATGGACATTACATTAATTTTTCAGAATAATTAATACATAACAAAAACAGATGCCCAAAGACGCTATTAGTTTAGTGTTTTTGGAAACTCAGAACGAAATTTTCTAATCATGGTGAAAGATCTTCCATATCTCCCATAAAGATCTTCCCCGTTTTGCTTTTCTTACCTAAAACCTTTTAAAAATACTGGGGAAAAGAAAACATAAAGAAAATGGTGAGCTCAAATGCTCAATAACGGTAAACATAGAGAACATAAAACAATCCATAAAAATTTGAAAGCAAAAACATGAACCTAAAATCTAAACATCAAAATCATCAGCAACGACATAATTCTTTGAAGTACGTAAGGTATATATCATAAAGGAACATCAATCATGATAAACTAGCATGGTAATAAAACATGTGATTGTGGAAAACCATTAAGAACATGATATGATTTCAATAGTAGCCAAGTCATTGCTGCCAAGACCATCTTAGTGGAAAAAGTCCCTTTCTGAATCAAGTTCACTCCTCGTTCCAGTCCTGTATCACTGAACCGGATTAACATATAATTCCATCCATGCCTATCTCATTAGATATAAATCTTTACCCAATTCATTTGAGGGAAATATAGGTCCCACCCATCTCACAATTAAATCATTCTTACTTGTGCCACAAAATAAACATAAATCATTCATCATAACCCAAGGAATAAAATGGGTTTCATAAACATCATCCCATCATAACATAATACATATCAAAATAATGGATATCATTTAATCATAATAATAATCAAACCATTTTAATAATAGGGAAATTATTCTTGAAACATAAACATACTGAATAATGTCATCTTATATGGAAAATAGTTTTGATAAAACACTTGAAATGAATTCATGGGGAAAATATCCTTTCTTCTTCAAAATCATTTTCTTTTCAAAAAATTCCACACAATTTTACAAGAAAAGAAATTTGTTGAAAATAGTCATGAAATCTTGTAGAGGAAGATTTATTTAGAAAAGGCCTTATGAAACCATAATAATCTGTTCATGCCATATAAGTTAAAAAACATTCTCCTCTTACTTTTGTCGAAAAAGTCAAAACTTTTCTCGTATGGTAAACCAAATTAAGATTCCTTTCATAACATGTGGTAAAATTCAAAAATGAGTAGAAAGGAATTTAAACATACATGATTTTTTTTTAATAAAACATGGTCATGGATGATAATAATAACCTCAGTAAATACTTATGAATAAATAATCTCCGATAAGAATGAGATTGGAGTAATTTTCCCTTACCTTATGTCTGATATGCTTCGTATGTATGTGAACCTCCTATATAAGGATTTAAATAATGTCATTGAATTATTACAGAATCCTATTAATTGTTATGATATCAGATATGGTTCACTTATGACTTTATATTACCAGTTATTTTGTAAATTCCATGTTAAAGCAGTCTTTTGTGTAAAATCGTTTCATTTATCATATGTGTTTCGACTTGTTGTTCTTGATATTATTACTTATATCCTGATTTAATTAATTATAGAATGTAAAACATGATATATATATATATATATATAATATATTCATCATATATATATATATATGATAGATCGATAAATGGAATGAAATACACCATTCATGGAGACAGTAGGTCGTACGTACGCATGAACTCTATTTTTTGTTTCCTTATTGAATTGAATGGAATTAAGTATATGACATAAATATATATATAAATAAATCCAGTATCATAATTATGTCATATATTTCATTATTATTAATTATACATACTTTATAATTATTCATGAATGGTTAACATGGAGAATGAATCACATCACGTCGTGGAGACGGTAGTCTGTACGTACGCACAAGAGATGTTATCATTCCCATGATCATTGAATTGTATTGAAGTGTGTGTATAATATTTTACAATCAATATCACATTAAAATAATAATATAAATTTATTTAGTTACACCATTATACCCATCCAAGTATGGTGGTGGTCAAAAATAGATTATACAATGGCATGTAGACGGTATTCCGTACGCACGCACGCGCGGTGGTTTCGTTTTCCATAGGATGGATAGAAGGTAAAATAGGGTTGTTTCATATTAATAATAACATATAATTATATAATTAATATTTATTTTAATACTTTATAATATTACTACCAAGTAAGAAGAAGTAGAAGAAGAAATAAACATGAGAGAATCACAAGAAGAAATTACCTCTTCTTCAACGCAACTCCTTGAAGCTTCTTCTTAGGGCACTAGAGTTGGTCTTTTGAGAAGACCATAACATCTATGATGTAACTAGAGAAGTTGAGAAGATGAATTTTCAGGGGTTTTCCAAGCTTCAGGGCTCAAAAGGGTGTGATGAGAAGAGGGAAGGAGTGCCCTTTTTATAAGGGAGGAGAGGGGAACCTTTGAAAAAACTTACATTATTATTTTATAATAAAGTCATATTCGGTTTATAATAGCTCAAAATTGATTTATTTCGAAGCTAAAATAGGGATGGATCGAGATAATCTCTACCAATAGGTTTTATACATGTTTAGTATACTATTTTAACCTTATCTTTTATATTTAACTCTATGTTAAATAATTTAACTTTTACCATGTCTTCTTGTTTTCTTAAACTATGTGGTTAATAAACTTAGTATAACAAGCCAAAATAACCCCAAATAGTTCATTATTAAGATATATAAACTTATCTAAGTCATTTGGCCAAACCATAGATTTTAGGAATATAATAAAAATTAATAATATAATATTTGTTTTAAAAACTATTTCAGGTCAATTTTGACACTATTTGGTAATTGATTTTTGTGAAAATTATAAAAACATGATTAGTTCTAAGAAAGTTAATTATATCAATTATAACATGTAGTATTATCCTATAAAATTAGTTTAATTTCATAAAAAGTCTCAAATTACATTTATTTTGGTATTTATAATATCAATTATTTTAATATTTCATTATTTAGGTAATTACTACATCCCCATTGTGTCATAAATAAATTAAATTATTTAATGTCTAAAAATTAAATATAAAATAAAATGAGGTAGGAAATATTTTTATATTTATAATTAATATATATAGTCGAATTTATCTTATGTATTACCCTATATTAAAAATGTTTTAGTTATTAAACATTGATTTTCACTATTTGAACTTTTTTTAAAATAATATAATAATTAATGTCCTAATCTAATCCAAGTAGACCTAAATGATAATATTATATTCCTAAGGTTTTTTTGGTCAAATAATACATATCCAATAGAATTAGGACATGTGGTAGGGTAATAATAATATCATTATTACCCTTAATTACCCTATTTACTTTTAACTGTGGTAAATAAAAGTAAAAAGTTATTATTCACAAAAAATTATTTTTATCTTATTGAACCACATTTTACTTCTTGATATTAACCTTTTCTCTTAGATTTTATAAATTCCACTCACAGAAGCGGTAAAATTATGTTTTATATAAATTTTAATATTCTCCAAGGAGGTTGGTAAAAGACGGTGAAAAGTTCAATAAAGTTTTTATATATCTAAAATTATTATAAAATGACTCCAATGAATTAAATTGAACTTATATAGGTATTATGTATCAATTTTTGACCTAAAATAAATATTAAAAAAATAATTATTTAAATAAAAATTCAGTTTTAAATAGTAACCCAGTGTTTTCACTATTCATCAATAATTGAAAGTTTTCAGAAATAACCAAAAGTTCACCCCAGGCAAATTTCGATATTTTGAATCTAAAAATAAAGTCCATTTTGAAAGATAAAATTCATAAAATTTTAAAAAGTGGGTATTAATATTCATAACGGCTATATTATATAATATTTTAATAACATATCGTTGTTTTGTGAAACTCAGTATTGCGTACAACACACGCTATCGCGGAAGGTCATGATTGCATGTAATTTAAGCCAAGTCAGGATTGCGTGTAGTGAAAGACTCTTTTGTTGTTTTGTATAACAGAATCCAACCATATTTCATTTATACATTGAATATATAAATATATATATATACACTCAATGTTGCGTAGAGTAAGTACAATCAAACGAAATTGAAATTGTGTGTAACACGATCTAGGAATAGTGTTGCGTATACTGCAAGCTAATACGGTGTTGTGTATAGCGCAAGAGAATCTTGGTGTAGCATACAACAAAAGGCATCAAAGAAATTCAAAAGAATATTTCTCATAAAATCTCTAGTTGTTACATTCTACCCCCATTAAAATGAATTTCTCCCTCGAAATTCGTCAGGGTTATAAATGGTATTATACTTGATGGTTTATTTAATTTAAACCCACATCGTAAAATGGAATACCAAAAATTAACTTTAAAAACTAAAGTATAAAATGAAACGGTTACCCAAATTAACTAATCACTGGGTTTCTACATAGGATAACATAGGTGAAAATATGGATATAGAAGGGAAATCTAACCATCACGTTCTTGATGGATAGTGGTAGAGAATATGGATATGAAAAAGCCAACAATCACAAAGCCATAAATTTGTGGTGATCTAAGGTACCATCAGATTCATCGTATATGAGAGAAATAGGACAACAAATTTGGTTTCCAATATCATTTCCCTAAAGTTCAAAATTTTTAATTAGAAGAAATACTTATATGATTTTGGTACAATCTCACTGTTTTCTGTGCCTTGTACAATTTCCACTTCATCTCTTAAAGAAATGAAGTTGAATTTTTCTTCTATAAAGTGTTAGCAGATCATGCGTTAGAATGATAAGTCATTCCATCTGTCTCAAACATATAGGTATCAAAATTTATATACATAAGTCCATCTATGGTGAGGTTAATTGTATACGATTCCAAAAATGGACATATACTTCATCTATCATACTGCTTAATAAAATAAAACTAGTTTCTACTAACCAGGGACTTCCTGTAGGCCAGTGGTAGGCGATAAAGGCCTGTCACACTTCGATTGTGGGTTCGATTCCCACAGCCTTGTCTGACGCGACGGGTTGTCGCTCATCCTATGAGTTGTCCTTTTTCTAGAACTATACTATTTTAACATTCCAGAAATAATATCGAAAAAAAAGTTATATCCTTAATCAAAAACATATGATGTCTAACTTAATCCATTACAATTTTTAGGCTTATCCAAAATACGTCTGTCCAATCTCATAGTATAAAGAAAACAATTACTGAAAAGGTCACATAACAAGAACATGGATACCATCGTTTATCCCCCATATATCATAAGATATATCTTATTCATCCCATTCCAAACATTTGAATACCTTAATCATGTATTTTTTTGAAACATGAATTAACATAGAACCTTAGTGAAAACATGAGTGCTATCAAATGTTAAATCATTCCACATACCAAAATCCCAATAATTCTATATACTCAAACCATGATATCACTTAGTACTTATATCAATCATCAGCTCATGAATACTATAAAACAATTTATTTTCTCTTTATCCATTCATTATGTGCATATCACCTTCTTTCAAAAATATTTGAATTAATTTTCATGGTTACCGATACCATATTCTTATAGAAAACCAAAATGGACCAACACACAGATATTTCAATATACTATAAAAGTACCTCCATAACATTTTTATTGAATTACAATACATAAGCCCTTCAATCCATCCTATTCAATGATTGGAATAGAATAGGTCCTTCTTTGATTTATAAGTAACTTCTTTGGTTAGGGAATTGAGTTGGCTAATGCCCATGTTCTTTGCAAATCAGACATTGGACTCCATAACAGTCTGTGACTCTATGACCCATTTCTCCACAAAGATAACATCTTCCCCTCCATTTGAGGTATTACTCCAGGTTCTTATTACATTCTTTATAAATCTCTATCTTCCTTTCTCTATGCTCCTCACCATGTGAACATGCATAAAATTCCATCTTCCTCTTATTTTATGACTTAGGAATACAACTAAAGTTCACCTTGTTAATCATATATCTAGGTGACTGATTCGGCATAATCACAATATATTTCTCTCCAGGCGTTATATAATTTTGTTGATCATAGTCACAAATTTGACCATTGGAATCATTGTTAACAAAATTCCTTCTCGATCCCTCCATTGACTAAGACCAGAAACCATAGTGTAAGAAACAGTTAAAATAAGGAGTAACCACATAATCATAAAAAGTCACTTATGGGATGTCTAACGTATCAAAAATTCTTTAATCCATGACACCTTAGGTTCACCCTGGGTTATTCATGATCGTCAACATAATTATAGGACTCTAACCTATACGTATACTTAACCTTAGGGACATCCCTTGACATACCATAGAAATATGTCTATGGATTTCACTAATTTTTTCACATCCTAGTTTCCAATGGTTAACTAAACCTTTGCTCTAATACCAAATCTAGAGACCCAAATATTGATGTACGTGGACATTACATTACTTTTTCGGAATACATAATACATGAAAAAAACAGACGCCCAATGACCATATTAGTTTAGTGTCCATGGAAACTCAGAACAAAATCTTCTAATCATGGTGAATGATCTTTAACATCTCCCATAAAGATCTTCCCATTTTTGGTTTTCTTACATAAAAACTTTCATTAAATCTTGGGGAAAAGAAAACATACAAAAAAGGGTGATCTCAAATGCTCAGTAAGGGTAAACATAGAGAACATAAAACAATCCATAAACATTTGAATGAAAAAACATGAACATAAATTCTAAACATCAAAATCTTCTCCAAGACATAAATCTTGGAAGTACGTAAGGAATATATCATAAAGGAATATCAATCATGATAAAATAGAATGGTAATAAAACATGTTATTATGGAATTCCATTAAGCACATGATATGATTTCTATAGTAGCCAAGACATTGCAGCCAAGACCATCTTAGTGGACAATGTCCCTTTATGAATCGAGTTCACTCCTCATTCCAGTATTGTATCACTGAACCGGATTAACTTACCATTCTACCCATGTATTTCTCATGAGATATAAATATTTACCCAATGAATTGGAGGGATATATAGGTCCCACCCATCTTATAATGAAATCATTTTTACCTGTTCCACAAAATAAACATAAATCATTCATCATAACCCAAAGAATAAAATGGGTTTCATAAACATCATCCCATCATAACATAATCCATATAAAACAAATGGATATCATTTCATCATAATAATAATCAATCCATATAAATAATAGAGAAATTATACTTGAAACATTAACATATAGAATAATGTCATTTTAGATGGAAAATAGTATTGATAAAAAACTTGAAATGAATTCTTGAGGAAAATATCATTTCTTCAGCAAAATAATTTTTTTTCACAAAATGCCATGAAATTTTCAAAGAAAATGATATTTTTTAAAATTGTCATGAAATCTTGTAGAGTAATCTTTATTAATAAAAGGCGTTATGAAACCATAAAAATCTGTTCATGCCGTATAAGTTAAAAAAAACATTCTCCTCGTACTTTTGTCAGAAAAGTTAAAAATTTCCTCGTATTGTAAACCAAAGTAAGATTCCTTTCATAACATGTGATAAAATTTAAAAATCTGTAGAAAAGAATTTAAACATACATGAATTTTTTTTATATAACTTGGGCATGGATGATAACAATAACCCAAGTAAATACTTACGAATGAACAATCTCAGATAAGAATGAGATTGGAATAATTATCCCTTACCTTATGTCAAATATGCTTCGTATGTATCCGATCCTCCTATATAATTATTTAAATATTTTCGTTGACTTATTAAAAAATCATATTCATTTTTATGATATCATATATGGTTCACTTATGACTTTATATTACTCGTTCTTTGGTAAATTCCCTGTTAAAGCATCATTTTGTGTAAAATCGTTTCATTTATCGTACGTGTTTTGACATGTTGTTCTTGATATTATTACTTATATCCTGATTTACTTAATTCCATAATGTAAAAAATGATTTATATAAAATATATATTCATCATATACACATATATATGACAGATCGATAAATGGAATAAAATACACCGTTCATGGAAACAGTAGGCCGTATGTACGCATGAACACTATTTTCGTTTCCTTATTGAATTGAATAGAATTATGTAGATGAAATACATATATATATATATATAAATAAATATACTATCATTATTATGTCATATATTTCATTATTATTATAACGACCCATACTTTACATACATTTTTAATACTTCAAAAATTGAAGCACACTTATTACAACATATGATAAAACCACAAAGGACCGTATAGGTATAGTGTCTTTAGAAACTGGGAAACATAAACAAATGGTTCATAAATCTTCTATAGTGTCTCCCTTTTATTTCATCATATCTAGGGTCTCTTTTAGCATATTCTACTTAATATCCATCTTCCCGACCTGGGGAAAAGAAAACATAAAAAGGTGAGCTCAAATTCTCAGTAAGGGCAAATAAAGGAAATAAAAATCATATCATATCTTTTTGAAAAATCAAAACCTGCAAAAGAGATCATAATATCATAACATGGAATAAATCATAGAAGTGAAAATGAGATCCCCATAATCATAACATAAAACTTGAAACTTTGTGGCATGCACACATAATCATGGAAAATCATTTCTTGTTAGTCATGACTCATTTCCAAGACTATCTTAGTGGACAAAGTCCCTTTCTGAACCGAGTTCACTCCTCGTTTCAGCCCTGTACCACTGAACCGAAATAACCTTCCGTTCCAGCCATGTCTATCTCATGAGATATAAAATCTTTACCCAATGCATTGGAGGGAGATATAGGTCCCACCCATCTTATAATGAATCCTTTCTTATGTGTGCCACATAATCATAAAACATACATCATCGCATAACACATGTAACAAAAATGGGATTCTTGAAACATCATGACATCATAAATCAATTCATATAAGATAAAGGAATTCATAAAAATAATTCCATCACAACATGAACAAATCAATTTAATAATAGGGATAAAAACAGAACCCTTTATTATCTTAGATGGAAAATAATTTTGATAAAACACTTGAACTCCATTCTTGAGGAAAATATCCTTTCTTCTTCAAAAACATTTTTCCTTTCATAACATGTCATACAAATTTAAAATAAAAGATGTTTATTAAAAATAAACTTGAAAACTTGTAAAGTAAGCTTCTTGGAAATAATTTTTTAAAAATCCATTCATGCCGTATAAGTTAAAAAAAACGTTCTTCGTACTTTTGACGGAAAAGTCAAAAAGTACCTCGTACAACAAAAGATTCCTTTCATACATATTACTAAAAACTCACTGAAGGGTAAAAATGGATTTAAACAATTGTAGGTGGATGGAAATAATATTACATTTTGATGAAACATGGATGTGGATGATAAAATACACCCCAGTAAATACTTACGAATAAACAATCTCGGATAAAAATGAGATTGTGATATTTCCCTTACCTTAGGTCCGATTTTCTTTGTTCATGTCCGAAGCTCCTGTATAATGGTTTAAATAATGTTATTTACTTATTCCAGAATCATACATATTGATATGATATCATATATGGTCATATTATTAGCTTCTTGTTAGTAATATTTCATTGTTACTTGTTACTCGGGTCTTTATAACTTTTTGTTCTTATGCGTGTTTTGTCGAATAAATTCTTATTCTTATCTTTAGGTTATAGATAATTCATTTACAGAATTGTATTAGTGTAGTGTATACCATATTCATTCATTCAATTCATTTATATAATCATTATGAAATGAAGATCATGTAGAACGAGTCGCATCACATCGTGGAGACGGTATTCCGTACGTACGCACGAGTGATGATATCGTTCCTATGATCGTGGAATTGTATTGGAGTATATATATATATTATTTCAGTATCAATATTACTTCATAATAATCATATATAGTTACTCATTACACCATTATACCCATCCTTGTAAGGTGATGGTGGAAAAATAGATTACACCACGGCGTGGAGACGGTATTCCGTACGTACGCACGCGCGGTGATTTCATTTTTTTTTCCGTAGGATGGATAGAAGGTGAATTAGGGTTGTTTCATATTTATAATAACATATCAGTATGTAAGTAATACTGATGTTATTACTTTATCATGAAACAACTAAAGAAGAAGAAGTTGAAGAAGAAAGAAATTGAAAAGATCGGTAATGGATATTACCTCTTCTTTGGAACGCCTCTTTGAATCCTCCACTTAAGGAACTAAGATTGGTCTTTGGAGAAGACCAGGACCTCTAGGATTATTATAGGGAAGTGGAGAGGAGAACATGGCAGGGGTTGGCCGAGCTTGAGTGCTCAAATTGGTGTGAGGAGGAGGGGGAGGAGGTGCCCTTTTATAAGGGAGGAGAGGGGCACCTTAGGAATATCTCAAAATATTATTTTATATTAAATTCAAAATCGGTTTATAATGGTTCCAAAGGGTCTTATTTCGAAGCTAAAGTGGGGATGGGTCGAAATCCTATCAACCAATAGGATTTAGACAAGTTTAGGGTATTATTTTAACCTTATCAATTAGATTTAACTCTAAGTTAATTAATTTAACTTTTACCGTGTCTTTTTGTTTTCTTTCACTATATGGTTAATACACTTACTATAACATGCCAAACTAACCCCAAATTGTTTATTATTAATATATATATCCTTATATAATTCATTTTGCCGAACCTTAGATTTTTAGGAATAAAATAACAATTAGTAATATAATATTTGATTTAAAAACTATTTTGTGTCAATTTTGACACTATTTGATATATGATTTTTGTGAAAGTCATAACAGAATTATATGTTCGAACCAAGTTGATTAAATCAACATTAATATATCATAGTAACCTAGAAAATTAGTGGAATTCATAAAAAGTCTAAAATTACATTTATTTTGGTGTTTATAACATCAATTATTTCAATATTTCATTAATAAGATTATTACTGCATCATCATTGTGTCATAAATAAATTAAATTATTTAGTGTCTAAAAATTACAAATAAAATACCATTATGTAGGAAATCTTTTTATCTTTCTAATTAATATTTATAGTCGAATTTATCTTATGTATAACCCCATATTAAAAATGATTTACTTATTAAACTTTGATTTTAACTATTTTAACCCTTCTTTAAATAAATTAATAATAAATGTCCTAATCTAATCCAAGTGGGCCTAAATGGTCATATTTTATTCCTAAGTTTGTTTCTGGTCTAATTACACTTTTCCAATAGAATTAGGACATGTGTTAGGGTAATATTGATATCATATTTACCCTTAGTTACCCTATTTACTATTAACCGCGGTAAAAAAAAAGTAAAAAGTTACTATTCACCAAAAAAATTATTTTCATCTCATTGAACCACATTTTAGTCCTTGATATTAACCGTGTCTCTCGGATTTTCGAAATTACATTCACAGAAGCGGTAAATTTAATTTTTATGCAAAATTTAGTTTTTAACCTACCACTTAGTGGTTTCACTATTCATCAAAAATTGAAAGTTTTCAGAAAAATACCAAAATTTCACCCTAGGATAATTTCGATATTCTGAGTCCAAAAATGAAGTCCATTTTGAAAAATAAAATTTATAAAATTTCAAAAAGTGGTTATTACTATTCATAACGGCTAGTTTTAATAGCATATTGTTGTTTAGTGAAACTCGGTATTGCGTACGACGCAAGCTATCGAGGAAGGTCGCGATTGCGTGTAAAGCAAGCCAAGCAAGTGTTGTGTAGAAAAAGATTCCTTTGATGATTTATATAACATAAAAGTCTCGAGTGTTACATTCTACCCCCCTTAAAAAGAATTTCGCCCTCGAAATTCGTCACTTTGCAACAAACAGATGAGGATACTTCTCCCTCATCATATCCTCAAGCTCCCATGTAGCTTCTTTAAGTTGGTGGTTTCTCTATAAAACTTTCACCAAGCGAGTGGTCTTGTTTCGTAGGACTTTTTCGCTACGATCCAGAATCTCTATCGGCTGTTCTTCATAAGAAAGATCTTGCTCCAGTGGTACAACTTCTGAGCTGAGTACATGTGAAGGATCTAGTATGTACTTTCTCAGGAGAGATACACGGAACACATCGTGAACTTGAGAGAGATTCGGTGGAAGCGCCAATCGGTAAGCTACCTTCCCAACAGGATCCAGTATTTCGAAAGGACCGATATATCTAGGGCTCAACTTCCCCTTCTTTCCAAATCTCATAAACCTCTTCCAGGGAGATATTCGTAAGAACACTTTATCACCCACTTCAAACTCTAGGTCTTTTCTTCGATTGTCGGCATAACTTTTCTGTCGACTCTGAGCCGCTCTTATGTGTTGTTGAATAGATCTGACCTTTTCTGCCATTTCATCAACGAGATCAGGTCCTAATAGCTTTCTTTCCCCAACTTCATCCCAGCAAGTTGGAGTCCTGCATTTCTTTCCATAGAGAGCTTCATAAGGAGCCATCTGAATACTGGAGTGAAAGCTATTATTATAAGAAAATTCCACCAAAGGTAGGTGTTGATCCCAACCTCATTTGAAATCCATAGAGCAAGCTCTCAACATATCTTCTAGGGTTTGAATTGTTCTCTCAGACTGACCGTCTGTCTGGGGATGATAAGCAGTGCTGAAACTCAACTCTGTATCCAGAGTATGCTGAAGACTTCGCCAGAACTTCGAGGTAAATCTCGGATCTCGATCAGATATAATAGAAAGTGGTACTCCATGCAATCTTACCACTTCCTTTACATATATCCTGGCAATCTGATCTAGAGAGAAATCCTCTCTAATAGCAATGAAGTGTGCAGACTTTGTAAGACGATCAACTATGACCCAAATAGCATTATTTCCTTTGGATGTTTTAGGACGTCCTGTGACAAAGTCCATAGTGATGTTTTCCCATTTCCATTCGGGTATGGGTAATGGTTGTAACATCCCCTTAGACTTCTGTCTCTCAGCTTTAACTTGTTGACAAACCAAGCATCGAGAGACATATTCAGCAACATCTCTTTTCATGCCATCCCACCAGAAGTACTCTTTCAGGTCCCTATACATCTTCGTGCTTCCAGGATGAATAGAGAATGAAGAACTATGAGCCTCATCCAGCAGCTCCTTTTTTAATTCGGGGATGGAAGGAACACAAACCCGATTCCTGAACTTTATTATCCCATCACAATCAAGGTTGAATTCAGGAACATTTATCACCTTCTTTTGTAACTCGACATCTTCTTTCTGTGCCTCTTTAATCTTCACATGTATAGATGGTTAAACATTCATTTGAGAAAGATAAGATTTTTCCCCTTCCATTATAATTCTAAAATCCATACTTTGTAAATCCATAAATATTGGATCTTTTGTGATCCTCATCATGGTTAAACTAGCATGGTCTTGTCGACTTAATGCATCTGCCACCTTGTTTGCCTTCCCAGGGTGGTAATGGATTGAGCAATCATAATCCTTAATCAGCTCCAACCATCTTCTTTGACGCATATTCAACTCCTTTTGTGTGAAAATATACTTTAAACTTTTATGATCAGTATAAATATCACACCTTTCACCATAAAGGTAATGCCTCCAAATCTTTAATGCAAAGATTACCACAGCCAAATCCAAATCATGTGTTGGGTAATTTTGCTCATGGATTTTCAACTATCGTGAGGCATAAGCTATCACCATATCATTTTGCATAAGAACACACCCCAATCCCTTCTTGGATGCATCACTGTAGATCACAAACCTTTCTCCACTACAAGGCAGTGTGAGCACAGGTGCACTGGATAACCTTCTTTTCAACTCCTTGAAATTCTCTTCACATTCCTCTGTCCAGACAAACTTAACTCCCTTCCGAGTCAACTTGGTGATTGGATTAGATAATCGTGAAAAATCTTTTACAAAACGTCGATAATATCCAGCCAAACCAAGAAAACTTCGGATCTCAGTTACTGTTGTTGGTCTTGACCATCTTTCGATAACCTCTGTTTTTGCTGGATCCACAGATATCCCCTCTTTTGAGATTATATGACCCAAAAATGAAACTTTTTGAAGCCAAAATTCACACTTGGTAATTTTGGCATAAAGCTTCTCCTTTCTCAGGGTCTTCAATATAATTCTCAAGTGATCTTCATGCTCTTCCTTACTCTTTGAATAGACAAGAATATCGTCTTTAAAGACTACCACAAATTGATCAAGATAGTCTCTAAAGACTCTATTCATTAGATCCATGAAGATAGCAGGGGCATTAGTAAGACCAAATGGCATCACTATAAATTCATAGTGTCCATACCTTGTACGGAAAGCCCTCTTTGGTATATCCTCCCTTTTGACCCTTAATTGATGATACCCTGAACGAAGATCAATCTTGGAAAAGTATTGAGCTCCGCGTAGTTGGTTAAATAAGTCATCAATGCGTGGGAGAGGATATTTGTTCTTGATAGTGATCTTGTTAAGTTCTCGATAATCAATGCAAAGTCTCATTGATCCATCTTTCTTCTTAACAAATAGAACAGGTGCTCCCCAAGGTGATGCACTAGGGCGTATGAATCCCTTATCAAGATTCTCTTGGAGTTGCTTCTTCAATTCCTGCAACTCAATTGGGGCCATTCTATAAGGTGTCTTTGAAATAGGCAAAGCACCCGGTACGAGTTCTATTGAAAACTCAACTTCACGATTTGGTGGAGGACCCGGCAATTCCTCCGGAAAGACATCATCAAACTTCCGTACAATGGGCATATTCTTAATCGTGAGTTTCTCACCAACCATTTGAGATAAATAACCTTCATTTAGTGGAATCAATACCCATAAGATGGAAGAAATTTCCACTGGAAGGTTATGTTCATCCTTACATTGGTATACGATCGTAGATTGATCTGGAATATGAAATGTGACTTCCCTTCTTTGGAAATTGATATGAGCTCCATGTAGAGAAAGCCAATCCATGCCAAGAATCACATCAAATTCCACTAAAGGAAGGATCACAAGATTTGCAGGAAGCACTTTCCCACAAACTTCGATCGGAGAAGAATTATAAACTTTTGATGCGATTGATGTGCCATTAGGTGTTGTCACAGCTAACTCAACATCTAATTGTAGAGGTAATACGGTGATACCCTTAGAAAGGTCTTTAGAAATAAAAGAGTGGGTGGATCCAGAATCAAATAAAACATTTTCTACTTTAGAGTGGATGGTAAGTGTACCTTTCACCACATCGTTATCGTACTCCACATCGCTAATAGAAATTGCATGTGACTTTCCTTTGTCTTTAGCCTTAAGAGTTTGTTGACGTCGACCATCATCATCAACCCTTGGATTTGGGCATTGATTGGCATAATGCCCCATCTCCTTGCACTTGAAACATTGAAGTGTAGTAGGTTCATTCTGTGTATCCCTTCCTTTGTTTGCATCATTAGACATCTTCTTCCCATTATCACGACATTCAAATGCCCGATGACCTTCTTTTCCACATTTAAAACATTTACTTGTCCCTTTAAGACAACTCCCTCCATGTTTCTTTCCACACTTTGAGCATAAGGAAAAGCTCATCTTCTTTTCCGTGTGTTCTTTAGATTTTTCTTTTAATTCCATCTTCCTCTTCTTATCAAACCCATGTGACTGATGGGTTACTCCAATCTCCATCTCGACTTTGAGAGCACATCGAACGATTTCCTCGTAGCTATTGAAGTCCCTTATGGCTAACGCCCTTCGAAGACTTGGTTTTAAGCCACTAAAGAATCGATCGATCTTACTCTCAGGTTGGATAATAATACCAGAAGCGTACCTTGCAAGTCTTGTAAAATTTGCTTCATATGTACCAACAGATTCATCATCCCTTTGCTTCAGTTCAAGAAACTCTTTCTCCATCTTTGTTCGGAGAATACGAGGGAAGTACTTATTGAAAAATAAGTTCTTGAACTCATCCCATTCCATAGACTCAATTTCATCCCTTTGCCTCGTATTCTTAACAAGATTCCACCATTGATCAGCATCTCCTTCCAAACGATACACTGCTAAGATGACTTTATCATGCTCAGAACATTGAAGAACTGAAAATATCTTTTCAGTAGTACTAATCCATTGTTCAGCAACTAATGGATCAGTGGACCCGCTGAAAGAAGGTGGACGCTGCCTCATGAAGGATTCAACAGAATGTTGCTCCCTAATTTTCTCGTTTGGAAATCCTGCATGATTCATAGCTTGAGAAAGTTGTGTGAGCATGGCTACAAGATTTTGCATTCCAGCTCCCATATCGTTTGGTTGCTCAGGAGGACAATCATTGCATTGCCCATCGCATTCCGCGTTAACACGGTTCCTTCGGGTTCCAGCCATTGACTAAAACCAAGAAGAATAGTGTGAGCAACACTAATTATAATAGGAAACCACATAATTCAAGAATAAAATTTTCATGCTTAAGGTCTTATCCTAGGTTATTCAAGGCCATTTCTAAAACACTAAGATTGTGTTCTATGCTTAGACTTATCCTTAGGGTTCTTACTAAGGCTTTCACATCCTAGTTTCCAAAGGTTGACTATACCTTTCCTCTGATACCAACTATAATGGTCTAGAATTAATTCTAGTGGACTATAATTGATACCTATCAGGGCACTCCATGGGCGGCTACACCCCCTGGGCGGGACACACCACCATCCCCAGTGGCAGCCATTTCCTCATGAAGCCCTTGGGCGGAGAGCCATGCTTCGTCCAACGCTCACATGTGAGAGTTCCCAAGGATCGGATACATTCCTACCTCCTTTGCCTCTGATACCAACTATAACGACCCATACTTTACATAAATTTTTAATACTTCAAAAATTGAAGCACACTTATTACAACATATGATAAAACCACAAAGGACCGTATAGGTATAGTGTCTTTAGAAACTGGGAAACATAAACAACTGGTTCATAAATCTTCTACAGTGTCTCCCATTTATTTCATCATATCTAGGGTCCATTTTAGCATATTCTACTTAATATCCATCTTCCCGACCTGGGGAAAAGAAAACATAAAAAGGTGAGCTCAAATGCTCAGTAAGGGCAAATAAAGGAAATAAAAATCATATCATATCTTTTTGAAAAATCAAAACCTGCAAAAGAGATCATAATATCTTAACATGGAATAAATCATAGAAGTGAAAATGAGATCCCCATAATCATAACATAAAACTTGAAACTTTGTGTCATGCACACATAATCATGGAAAATCATTTCTTGTTAGTCATGACTCATTGCCAAGACTATCTTAGTGGACAAAGTCCCTTTCTGAACCGAGTTCACTCCTCGTTTCAGTCCTGTATCACTGAACCGAAATAACCTTCCGTTCCAGCCATGTGTATCTCATGAGATATAAAATCTTTACCCAATGCATTGGAGGGAGATATAGGTCCCACCCATCTTATAATTAATCCTTTCTTATGTGTGCCACATAATCATAAAACATACATCATCGCATAACACATGTAACAAAAATGGGATTCTTGAAACATCATGACATCATAAATCAATTCATATAAGATAAAGGAATTCATAAAAATAATTCCATCACAACATGAACAAATCAATTTAATAATAGGGATAAAAACAGAACCCTTTATTATCTTAGATGGAAAATAATTTTGATAAAACACTTGAACTCCATTCTTGAGGAAAATATCATTTCTTCTTCAAAAACATTTTTCCTTTCATAACATGTCATACAACTTTAAAATAAAAGAAGTTGATTAAAAATAAACTTGAAAACTTGTAAAGGAAGCTTCTTGGAAATAATGTTTTAAAAATCCATTCATGCCGTATAAGTTAAAAAAAACGTTCTTCGTACTTTTGTCGGAAAAGTCAAAAAGTACCTCGTACGACAAAAGATTCCTTTCATACATATTACTAAAAACTCACCGAAGGGTAAAAATGGATTTAAACAATTGTAGGTGGATGGAAATAATATTACATTTTGATGAAACATGGATGTGGATGATAAAATACACCCCAGTAAATACTTACGAATAAACAATCTCGGATAAAAATGAGATTGTGATATTTCCCTTACCTTAGGTCCGATTTGCTTTGTTCGTGTCCGAAGCTCCTGTATAATGGTTTAAATAATGTTATTGACTTATTCCAGAATCATACATATTGATATGATATCATATATGGTCATATTATTAGCTTCTTGTTAGTAATATTTCATTGTTACTTGTTACTCGGGTCTTTATCAATTTTTGTTCTTATGCGTGTTTTGTCGAATAAATTCTTATTCTTATCTTTAGGTTATAGATAATTCATTTACAGAATGGTATTAGTGTAGTGTATACCATATTCATTCATTCAATTCATTTATATAATCATTATGAAATGAAGATCATGTAGAACGAGTCGCATCACATCGTGGAGACGGTATTCCGTACGTACGCACGAGTGATGATATCGTTCCTATGATCGTGGAATTGTATTGGAGTATATATATATATATATTATTTCAGTATCAATATTACTTCATAATAATCATATATAGTTACTCATTACACCATTATACCCATCATTGTAAGGTGATGGTGGAAAAATAGATTACACCACGGCGTGGAGACGGTATTCCGTACGTACGCACGCGCGGTGATTTCATTTTTTTTCCGTAGGATGGATAGAAGGTGAATTAGGGTTGTTTAATATTTATAATAACATATCAGTATGTAAGTAATACTGATGTTATTACTTTATCATGAAACAACTAAAGAAGAAGAAGTTGAAGAAGAAAGAAATTGAAAAGATCGGTAATGGATATTACCTCTTCTTTGGAACGCCTCTTTGAATCCTCCACTTAAGGAACTAAGATTGGTCTTTGGAGAAGACCAGGACCTCTAGGATTATTCTAGGGAAGTTGAGAGGAGAAAATGGCAGGGGTTGGCCGAGCTTGAGTGCTCAAATTGGTGTGAGGAGGAGGGGGAGGAGGTGCCCTTTTATAAGGGAGGAGAGGGGCACCTTAGGAATATCTCAAAATATTATTTTATATTAAATTCAAAATCGGGTTATAATGGTTCCAAAGGGTATTATTTCGAAGCTAAAGTGGGGATGGGTCGAAATACTATCAACCAATAGGATTTAGACAAGTTTAGGGTATTATTTTAACCTTATCAATTAGATTTAACTCTAAGTTAATTAATTTAACTTTTACCGTGTCTTTTTGTTTTCTTTCACTATATGGTTAATACACTTACTATAACATGCCAAACGAACCCCAAATTGTTTAGTATTAATATATATATCCTTATCTAATTCATTTGGCCGAACCTTAGATTTGTAGGAATAAAATAACAATTAGTAATATAATATTTGACTTAAAAACTATTTTGTGTCAATTTTGACACTATTTGATATATGATTTTTGTGAAAGTCATAACAGAATTACATGTTCGAACAAAGTTGATTAAATCAACATTAATATATCATAGTAACCTAGAAAATTAGTGTAATTCATAAAAAGTCTCAAATTACATTTATTTTGGTGTTTATAACATCTATTATGTCAATATTTCATTAATAAGATAATTACTGCATCATCATTGTGTCATAAATAAATTAAATTATTTAGTGTCTAAAAATTACAAATAAAATACCATTATGTAGGAAATATTTTTATCTTTCTAATGAATATTTATAGTCGAATTTAGCTTATGTATAACCCCATATTAAAAATGATTTACTTATTAAACTTTGATTTTAACTATTTTAACACTTCTTTAAATAAATTAATAATAAATGTCCTAATCTAATCCAAGTGGGCCTAAATGGTCATATTTTATTCCTAAGTTTGTTTTTGGTCGAATTACACTTGTCCAATAGAATTAGGACATGTGTTAGGGTAATATTGATATCATATTTACCCTTAGTTACCCTATTTACTATTAACCGCGGTAAAAAAAAGTAAAAAGTTACTATTCACCAAAAAATTATTTTCATCTCATTGAACCACATTTTAGTCCTTGATATTAACCGTGTGTCTCGGATTTTCGAAATTCCATTCACAGAAGCGGTAAAATTAAGTTTTATGCAAAATTCAGTTTTTAACCTACCACTTAGTGGTTTCACTATGCATCAAAAATTGAAAGTTTTCAGAAAAATACCAAAATTTCACCCTAGGCTAATTTCGATATTCTGAGTCCAAAAATGAAGTCCATTTTGAAAAATAAAATTTATAAAATTTCAAAAAGTGGTTATTACTATTCATAACGGCTAGTTTTAATAGCATATTGTTGTTTAGTGAAACTCGGTATTGCGTACGACGCAAGCTATCGAGGAAGGTCGCGATTGCGTGTAAAGCAAGCCAAGCAAGTATTGTGTAGAAAAAGATTCCTTTGATGATTTATATAACATAAAAGTCTCGGGTGTTACAATTATTCATTATATATACTTTATAATCATTCATGAATGGTTAACATGGAGAATGAATCTCATCGCGTCGTGGAGACAGTATTCCGTACGTGCGCACGAGCGATGATATCATTCCCATGATCGTATAATTGTATTGAATTATATGGATAATATTTAAGAATAAATATCACTTTAAAATAATCATATATAGTTATTTATTTACACCATTATACCCATCCAAGTAAGGTGGTGGTCGAAAACATATTACACCACAGCGTGGAGAAGGTATTCCGTACGTACGCACGCGCCGTGATTTCATTTCCCGTTGGATGAATAGAAGGTGAAGTTGGGTTGTTTCATATTTATAATAACATATCAGTATATAAGTAATACTGATGTTAATACTTTATAATTATACAACTAAAAAATAAGAAGTAGAATAAGAAATAAACTTGAGAGAATCAGAAGAAGAGATTACCTCTTCTTCGACGCACCTCCTTTAAACTTCTTCTTAGGGAACAAGAGTTGGTCTTTTAAGAATACCAGAACCTCTATGATATAACTATATATGTTGAGAATAATAATTGGAAGGGTTTTTCGGAGATTCATGGCTCAAAAGGGTGTTAAGAGAAGAGGGAAGGGGTGACCTTTTTATAAGGGAGGAGAGGGGCACCATTGAAAAAACTTAAAATATTATTATATAATAAAGTCATATTCGTTTTATAATAGCTCCAAATTGATTTATTTCAAATTTAATGTTGTTATGGGTCGAAATAATATCATCCAATAGGTTTTAGATAAGTTTAGGTAAATATTTTAACCTTATCTTTTATATTTAACTCTATGTATAATAATTTAACTTTTAACGCGTCTTCTTGTTTTCTTATACTAAGGGGTTAATAAACTTACTATAACATGAAAAACGAACCCCAAGTGGTTCATTATTGATATATATAACCTTATCTATGTAATTTTGCCGAACATTATATTTTTAGAAAAATTATAACAATTAATAATATAATATTTGTTTTAAGAACTATTTTATGTCAATTTTGACACTATTTGGTAATTGATTTTTGTTAAAATCATAACAACATTATTAGTTCGTTAAAAATTAATTAAATCAATATTAACATGTCATATTAACATATAAAATTAGTGTAATTCATAAAATGTCTCAAAATACATTTATTTGGGTATTTATAATATCAATTATTTTAATATTTAATTATTTAGGTAATTACTCCATCACCATTGTGTCATAAATAAATTAAATTATTTAATGTATAAAAATTATAAATAAAATATAATTAAATAGGAAGTCTTTTTATCTTTCTAATGAATTTTTATAGTCGAATTTATCTTATGAATAACCCTATATTAAAAATGTTTTAGTTATTAAACATTGATTTTAAGTATTTTAACTCTTTTCTAAATAAAATAATAATAAATGTCTTAATCTAATACAAGTGGACCTAAATGATAATATTATATTCCTAAGGTTGTTGTTGGTCGAATTATACTTATCCAATAGAATTAGGACATGTGTTAGGATAATAATCATATCATTTTTACCCTTAATTACCCTATTTACTTTTAACCGTGGTAAAAAAAGTAAAAAGATACTATTCACCAAAAATTATTTTTATCTTATTGAACCACATTTTACTCCTTGATATTAACCATGTCTCTTGGATTTTCGAAATTCCACTGACAGAATTGGTAAAATTATGTTTTATGTATATTTTCAAATTCTCCTAGGAGATGGGTAAAAGACGGTGAAAAGTTCAATAAAATTTTTATATATCTAAAATTATTATAAAATGAATCAAATGAATTACATTGATCATATATTGGTATAATGTATCAATTTTAGACCTAAAATAACTTTAAAAAAAATAAATAATTATTTAAAAAAAAATTTGGTTTTTAAATAGTTACATAGTGTTTTAACTATTCATCAAAAATTGAAAGTTTTCAGAAAAATACCAAAAATTTACCCTAGGATAATTTCGATATTCCGAATCTAAAAATGGAGTCCATTTTAAAAGATAAAATTCATAAAATTTTTAAAAGTTGGTATTACTATTCATAATGGCACGTTTATATAATATTCTAATAACATATCATTGTTTAGTGAAACTTGGTATTGCGTACAACACACACTATCGTGGAAGGTCGCGATTGTGTTTAATGAAAGCCAAGTCAGGGTTGTGTGTAGTGCAAGACTCCTTTGTTGTTGCGTATAAAAGAATACAACCATATTTCATTTATACATTGAATATATATATATATACACACACTCAATGTAGCATAGAATAACTTCTATCAAACGAATTTGAAATTTTGTGTAACACGATCCAAGAATAGTGTTGTGTATTCTGAAAGCTAATACGGTGTTGCGTATAGTGAAAGATAATCTTGGTGTAGAGTACAAAAAAAGACATCAATGAAATTAAAAATAATAATTTTCATAAAATCTCGGGTTGTTACAAAACTACTACTGCTAACTCTAGGTCATTGGTCGCGAAGTTTTGGTCACGTTGCCTCAACTGACATGAGCCATAGGTGATCACTACTTATTGCAACATCATGAATCAACCCAGTCTAGCCCCTGATGAATCATAGACGTCTACATACTCAGTGCCCTCATCAGGTAGTACCAAGTTAGGGACCCTCATTAGTCACAACCATATCTCCTAGATACTCTGGGGGAAATTCTCTATCAACAAAAAGGGTTGTACTTTCTTTTCAGAAGTCAAAAAGGGTGAATCTACATTTGAAATGCCCATCACAAAACTCCTATAGTATCCATCCAACCCCAAGTAACTCATCACCTCAGTAACACTCCTCAGTGGCCTCCAAGAAATAACTGCCTCTATCTTGGCAGGATCCTCTATAACTCTAGCCTCTGAGATAACATGTCTTATAAAGTGGATCACCTATATCCAAAAGAGGAACTTAGAGACATTACAACAAAGCTAGTTCTCTTAAAGTGTATCTGGGACTATCTGATACTATGTAGTGTTATCCTCATCCAATACCGAGTACACCAATATTTCATCAGTTAGGAAGACCACAAAACGATCGAGTTAATGCAAGAAGATCCACTTCTTCAGTACCATGAAAACTATTGGGGAATTTTTCAAGTACAATGGAATAACCCAAAACACATAGTGTCCATACTTGAATACAAATGCTATCTTCGATACATGCTCAATACATAATCGAAGTTGTTGAAAGCCGGACTGAGGTCTATCATTGATAACCATCTTTCTCCCTTCAGCTGATCAGAGAGTTCATCAATCCTTGTCATTCCATACTTGTTTTTCATGGTCACCTGGTTCAGGAACTAGAAGTCCACACACAAACTCAAACTCTTGTATACCTCCTTAGTAATCAACACTGGGGTTGCCCATGGTGAATTGTTATGCCTTATAAACACCTCCTTCTATAAGTACTCTAAATATACCCTCATCTCAAGTATCTCCACAGGAGCCGCCCAAATTTCTAGTGTTGATAACGGTGTCGTCCTAGTGTACAATTCGATACAGAAGCCTACCTTTCAAAGAGAAGGTAGTCCTGGAACATCCTCAAGAAATACATATTCATACTCATCCACCCATACAGGATAGATCAGACTCCTATCATCCAATGCAATGAGGGTGAGGCCCTCCAACAAGTAAGTGATCATCTACATCCTCCACCATGAAAGTATGTCCTAAGAAGCAAAATTTCTCTTCTCTCCAGTGAAGGAACACTCAGTCCCATCCTCACAGACACACCACACTTTGTGCCTAACACCGTCTATCTGAGCATGAACTATAGATAACCATTCCTTACTCAATATGACATCGTAAGGCCTCAAACCTACATATAGAAGATCCCACCTAAAGCTCTCACCTCCAGGGGTACAATAACACTGTCATCACTAGTGTGTAATCATCAAATACCCTCATGTATGAGTCACTAATCATACATATCAGGACAACGAATCAACCAAAATATCCAAGCCTCAGATGAGGTCTGTGTAATGAAAATAGTGACTGGAAACGATGTCTATAAGAACTGTACATATTGTGTAGAAGACATATATTTTAACCTTAATTCTCTTTAGAGCAGAATAGTTGTAGGCCACCATTGTCAGAATATTGCACCACACCAGTCCTTCAGCTCCTTGAGCCCATGGTGGATTACCTGGGGGTGGTGGTGGTAGCTCCGTGAACCATCATTCACCACCTCCCACTCAACCTGCTCCCCTTCTATATCTAATACCATGAAGACCACCTCACTCGAACCTTTGTTTATCTCATGGAGGTCCCTTGACCATCTGCTAATCATCTACGTGGAGGTTCGGGCAGTCACGAGCCACATGTCCTTACCAACCGCATGTGAAGCACATCATGGATCCCTGCTAGATCCCTTTACTATAGGAGCCCCAAACTACTGACCTCGAGTCATGGGGTAATACCCTGAAAGATATGACCCACTTGGGTCCCAACTGCATGCTGGTCATTGTTGAAGACTTTGCTGCCTAAATTCTGTTGGTTGCTCCGGATTTCGGTGCGTAATCTGATTGGGAGATCTCCACAAAAATTGATCTATCTAGAACTATAGCTTGAGTGGGGATGCTGATATAGACCATTGATTATTTGATCTCCCATTTGAGTATTTTCTCAATGATTTGGGCCCTCAGGAAAGGGTCTAGAACCATGTTTCTGGAGTAGAATGTGTGGTGTGTAAACCATCGAGGGTACACATACAGTAACCTGCAACCGTGTCATAGGTAAAGAAGCTCTTGGATTCACACCAATTTCAACATATTAGGGATGGAATCCCCTCAGAAAAGCTTCTCTAAGTCATATCAATAGAGGGTCACCTCATCATGAGTCTAAATCTCAAGATCCACCATCTCACTGTCGAGACCTGAAAAACACTCACAACTATTATCACCGCCTGGTCGAGCGGAATCCTCACTAAGTGGAATACCCACCTCACCTACTCAATCCTGACCTTAATTACCTGAGGATATATCTATCCCCTGAACATGGGAGGTCTTTGTCTTTGGAGCTAATGAAGAGAACTAAGATTACATGCATCCCCTATCGGTAATGACGGTAGTAACTACTGATCAATTGATGGTTGTAGCGTAGGTTCACCACCCTGTGGGTACAACTCTAGGAAAGGTCCCTAAACTTATGCTTCATTGATAGGCAGGTTTTCCTCAAGGTCACGCATCTGAATTAGAGAAGGCCTTTTGTGTGGAGGCATCCTGATATAGAGAAAGGAGTACCATGATCAGTAGATTATACCTCACGATCTAACTCTTATTCAAGAATAACATAATGAAACTCTCAACTCTTATATGATACAGGCAACCAATGTTTTTATGTATATATCTGGAAATTAGAATTCAAGGTTTTGGTGAATGGATACGTCGACTGCTGCACCAACACTGGACTCCCTGAATTTGAATGTTGAACTCAAAACATTTAACATTGTTTACCCAAAACAAACCAATAGACTCCTAGTCTTTAATGTAGAACCGACCACCAA
This sequence comes from Viscum album, assembly GCA_963277665.1. Lineage (NCBI taxonomy): Eukaryota > Viridiplantae > Streptophyta > Magnoliopsida > Santalales > Viscaceae > Viscum > Viscum album. Next base: position 537,852,892 of record OY728120.1, on the reverse strand, counting down.
TGTTGCCACTTTTTCATGACCAAGACCCCAGTTCCAGTGTTGTGACATACCCGAAGGCCACCTCCCAATGTTTAGGGGGTGGCGAAAAGCGCAGAAGTTGTCAACCAAAAACGTGTGAGGAATTTTACTATGTAAAAGTACGCATGCACACACAACCACATTCCAATGATGGGAATGTAGAAATGCATTCCAATTAAAAAATCAATGTTTAAAAGTACAAAACTATAGGTCGAATGATCCAGAATAAAAACACAACAAAATATAAAATGAAAATATGAATGTAAAAGGAAAAATCTGAAAGTTGTCTTCTGGAAACCCCTCCTTATGGGTAAGTATAGATGATCTACCAGAAGAAGTCGACGTACGCCCCACCTACCTAGTCTCACAAGGAACCATGATGTCCTATTCCATTATGCCCTCCATCATGGTGACAGTCGTCTACACCAAACACAACCCGTGCGAACAATGTCCTTTTAGGGGTGAGTAACAATTTACTCAGTAGAGACCCCAAAAAATGGATGACCATAATGAATTATACATAGAAAACCATGAAAAATTATCATGAAGGCTGATCACGACCCAGAACTACTCAAACCAAGTATAATTTAGAGAAGGAAAATAGGACCATTACTTATATCATTGAACACCATGGGATACTGGAGAACTCCTCCTCAATGATAAAAATGGGACTTCCATGTCACATAGAGGCCGCTTCCCTCTACCCTTGGAGTGTTTTGGTACTCAACCCTCATGTGTACTGTTGGTATGTTGAGTGAAACAGAAGACACTCCCCACCATGGGCTTATCGAGTCACATAGAATCTGCTCCCACATAGGCCATACTGAGGTACTCCTCATGTCGATTACCATGGGTCTGTCCGGTAACATAGACCCACTCCCCAATGTGGTCCTGTTGGGTCACAAAGAATCCACTTCCCACTAGGTCATAGTAGCTAATCCACATAGGGTCTTTTGTCAGTAGTTTTTAGGTCTTATCCAACCATAGGGTGTTTGCACGTAGTGCGCTTGATTCTGGGAGAACCGCTCCTATAGCCAGTCAAAAAATTTCAACATCAATGAAATAATCCATATATTATTCCACAAGTTTTGCCTTGTCATGTGGGTTCCATAGCTGCTATGGTCTCATCAATATAACAAAGGGTTTGGAATATATTGGTGTTATTTAGAAATAGGGTCCTGTTGTGTCTGGGTCAGATCCGACCCAGTATGATCGGCATGGGCCAACTTGTCCTGTGGTCCACCAACCAGAACTGGGTCCTCCTACCAGACCCGGACCCAGAACATTCTAAGTGAATCCCAGACTAGCCATCTAGGGTGGGTCTGGCTACTAAGGGTGGCCCGCACCCTTCCGGGCCCGACATAGGAGAACCATCCATCTCTAGGCTGCGATGTGACTGGATTCTACATCAACTCCCCTTATCCCTATGGGTCATCCGTGTGGCATGTGCCTCCATCGCGGTCAGCTAACCATGTCCAACCACATGCGACGCGACATGATGGATTGTCCATGGTGCACCTAAACGGTCTGGTGGTGGCGTCCGCTCGCCGCCAGGCACTAACACTAAGGCCAGAGGCTCTTATTGGACCGTCGTGGCCCAAGCTAGCAGCGATGCCCTTTCACACTGCCACCACGGGCCACCAATGACATGTTCTTCCACATACCACCAGGACTGCTTTGGTGTTCTGTTATTTACATTGCTTACACTTATAGCCTTGAGGGGATGCACTCTTCCTTGCAATAGCCTCATATCATCCTTGATGCCATTTTGAGGATGCTTCTATGAAGAATACACAAGAAGTGGGGTTTGTGCCGTGTTCGTGTCGGCTCACACATTATACGTTTCATTTTTTAAAATGTGATTATTTTTTGGATTATTGTTCTTTCAGATAATCATAAATCCCAGTTTTAAAATCCCCAAAGAAAACACCCTCTCACAAGAACACAAGATTTGTGGATCAACTAGATTGTGGGTTGATCTACATCTGTTGTTTTAGAATAAGTATGGGGAAAATTAAAAACACATGAACCCAAACCTAGAAGAATTTCAAAGATAAACCGGTCCACCAATGAAGATACAAGAGGTCAATGGAGTTTTTCAGTCAATGGTTCTGTTCTTCGTGCTACCTCAGTGTACTTACAAATCTGCTGGAATTTTTCATTCATCATTTTAAAGAGTTCTCACCAATAGTTCAATAGTGATAATTCCATCCTTTGATTCTCAACTGTCCAACACATTAACCCATTAAAATAAAACACATATCAATGTATTTATTACAATGTGATGTCACAATGATAAGATATTTTATTTATGAAACATCATAACTATTATACTTCTTTTAATGTGTCGTTATGCTGCACAAAAACGAGACAGTAATGATTGTCATTTAATGTGCCTCATCACCACACCGTAGTTCCACTATCTACCACTCAACGGTTCCAAAAACAAAATAAATTATTTTAAAAAGTAATTTTTTTCTGAAGTCTGAAAAATAACTTTTCTGGATGACCATTTCATGCCCAAATTAGGTCATTTCTAGGAAAAAACGTGACGTTTTGAGTTCAAGAGTGCACTCAGTTTTTTTATCTGAGCTTCGATTTTTATGTTATTAATATCCGCTCGCACATTAACATTACTGAACTAAAAAAAGTTTAAAATTCTATTCTGGGATCACTGGGCCTCGGAATCAAGTGTCATTAAAGCATCTAGTCTAAAAATAATTCGATATAATTTATAAAAAATCATTGCAAATACAGAACATTACATTCCACAAGTTTACATGTCTGTGATTATTCATGTACGTATGAATTTACAATTATTCAATGACTTCATTATTATTATTAATATATTGAATCACCCATAAGCATATTTTATTTCTATAAACCGTGATAGTATATGTATTTGTTGATATTGGTAATGTAGTATTCAACCCAATGACATGTTATTAATGAAATGGTTTTTGAAAGAGATAAAAATTCATCATTTATGGAGGATTAGATATAAACATTTAACTGAAATAGAACCATGAAATAAAAATCCATTTCGATTGTATATAGAAGAGTTCAATTTATATTGGTGAAAACAATATATCAAGCATCTAGGTTGGTGGCACAAGTATAAACCCAAAATGATGATATACCTTCCCAATGTATTTATATTACACAATCAACCCACATAAGGTGTTTATTTAATTATGAAATATCCTTACCCTCTATTGGATCCTTTACCCATTACGAGATAGTTATTTTTGTCATTTTGGAAGCCCATGTAATGCCACTATGTAAGAGTCCTCATGGGTACCACACAAATTGTTTCCATTGTTCAACTATATTTATATTTTGTAATTAGAAAAAGAAAAATATTGTATTCACCTGATAAATAAATAATATTTATTTAGGACATTTTTTAAAAATTTTGAAATTCTAAACCATTGTTATTTAACAAGGTATATAGTTATTTATTATAATGTATAATATATATTTATATCTTATTATTAGAAATATGATAAAAACTTATTTATTAAGAATTAATTATTCAGTTTCAAGATTATTAAATAAATATATATTCAATAGACATTGAATATACAAGTTATTAACATATTTAATTTTTAATATTTATAAATTTTATGATTCAAAAAATAATGATGAGGATATATCAAGTGTGAAATGACCCAATGTTTTATCAATGGAAATTACATTCTTATAATTCTATCACATAATCACATGAAATCAGAACACAATGAACTACTAAGTACTATGAGACCTTTAATCATAATATTTTCACTTCTGTGATTTGAATTTCGAAAATATGAGAAACAGTGTTGCAATCTGTAAGATATTTGGAGTCTGATAAAAAATTCATTATTTTTGGTGAATAGTAATTGACCCTTATTAATAGTAATTTACCCTTATGAATAGATATATGACCCTTATGAATTGTAAATTTTCTAAAAGAATAGTAACCTCACCCATGAAGGTATAAATAAAAATTAGTTATATTATAGGTGATATATGATCATAGAAAAAGTATTGGTATTATGTAATCCATTAATGAAAATTATGTATTTAATCTAAAATAAAATATATTTTCCTAAAATTAGTTCATAAATAATTACTATTATGTCTTATGGTTTTGAGAAAATTTTATAAGACTTCATTTAATTTGTGAAAAAATTATAAAATAAGTAATAGTTTTAAAATATGTATTTTTCAAGTAAATACTGATTTTTTTATAATTATATTATCTATATTCCTAAAATTATTTTTGAAAAAGGAATTTCATTTTTGTATTATATACATTGAAAAATAGATTGGGTGAATGTTTTGGTTTTTTATAAAATTCATGATTTTTTTATGAATACTTAAATACGTTAATTTACCGTATATATATTATAAGAATATAGTATTATTCCAAACATCATGTATAATGTATGAATCCTTAGTTAGAATTATCATGCACTTATTCCTATTTTTTCATGGAATAATCCCTATTTCTGGTCTTATGAAAAAATAATTAACTAATGATTAAAATCTTAAGAACACCCTACTCCCCTCCACTATAATAACCACCCACACTCCCCTCTTATCTTCACATCTATCATACCTTGTGTCATCCCTAAATATTTCCCAAATGTATCCCCAAATTCTTCCTCTACATCCTTTAGCCATTGTTCTCTTCAAAAGTCTTAATCATCTCCCATAAAGAGGCTCTCAATGAAGATTGATTTACAAGTAAGAGACCTCTTTTCTTTTCATTCACTTTCTTTTCAAGTTCCTTTGTTTTATTTTCTATCGTTAACATTCCTCATACTAATTTTATGAAAATTATAGTACCTTTTATATTCTAGATTTTTTTTGTGATAATGGGATAAGTTTTTGTTTCCTCTCCATTACCCATCTATTATTTTAGTAGTAAAGACACAATTTGAGATGTGTTAATTTAACACATTCAAAGACGATGGGATTTTAATTTCCATTAACATCTTCAATTATGGTCATGAAACCATTTTAATATGTCTTCTATACCATGGAGTATGTCTTATGTCTCATCTATGGTTTTGGAATCATTTTGTACACATGGTTTTAATTTATAATACAAAACGTGTTAATTTTGGTCAACAACAGAAAATTAACCAAAAAGGTTATCATTAATATTTTACATAATTATTAATCTCAACTCCAAGAAAAAAAATTAAAATTCAACCATATAAGCTTATGGATATTATATAATAATATATAACACCAATTTTGTGCAATCATCCTCATTTTAGAATATTATCTATTCATGTATATATGTAACAGAACATGACAAAAACAGACTTGTAGAATGAAATTGTACCTCATAACCAATAAAAAAGGTCATGAATAAACGTAAAAATGTTATAATAAATCAATTAAATATAATATAATATCAGTAATTATTAAATAATGAACCTAATTTTATTATTCAGTTCATCAATATCAAGTGGAGAACACCATCAGACTTAAGGTTATGGATCTTTTATATTTCAATTTTACTAAAGAATTTACTCTATATTATGCCCACTCATGTGTAGACCCTAAGGATGGGGTATAATTTCGCACCTATTACATACATACCTCATTATTTATATGTGATGATAAACCCCATTCCCTCTCATTAATCCCTCTTAAGTGCACCCATTATCATGCCAATATCCATAAGAGATTCTACCCAAGCATCCTTTGTTCCTTCAGGTTGACTTATCATCCTTTTAGCAAAATCAATATATCATAAATTATAATGAAAATACCCTAAATAATATTTACATCTACCAAATTAATTCTTCAAAACCCTTTCATCATTCTCTTTTAGGGATATAGATGTTTTTAAGTGATTCCAACCACAATACATCCCGGTATGCTATACTATTTTGTGGGAACCTTCTTGATTTTTTACCTGTTTTCATGTGCACTCAATCTTGTTTTTAAGCCACCATTTTATTTATAAAATCAGTATATTTATTATTAAAACCTTCCTGGTTCACTTCTGGTATTATATAAAATATTTTTCCCTTTTCTATTTTGAAAGCTCTATAATATTTTCCTTAAAACTGCACAAAAATGTTTTATTGCTAGAATTTCATAAATAATTTACATAAATGTTGTATCTAATTATTGAAATCACATATAGTTATATATGCCTATTTTATCATATGAATTTCTATGTATATTTTAGTTCTTTTCTATTATGTAAACTTTTATGATATGCCCATTTTTATGCTGTGTGACATGATTCTGGTACCAAATTCATTCAATGGGAAACTATTATGTTTATGTAAGATTGAATATGTATTACTATTTATATGGAAAAAATATTCATGAAATGTTATGATTAGTGTTCCCAGATACAGATTCCATTCATTTTGAAAATTTCAGTCTCATGATACATAATGTGTGATAGTGTTCTCGGTTTTCCTTATCTTGTGCTAACATGTGCTACTGTCTTAGTGGTTAGCCTTGACATGTGATAACATAAGTAACAATCTTCTATGATAGCTATAAATCATTATAAAATCATGTTTTATGTGTCTTTCACAGTTTTTTGACACCATGTTTGTATGATTCCATGTTTATATATTATGATTCCATATATTACATGCCTTTTTCTATCATGATGTCATGACTTCAATCCCACATGCTAATGCTTAGTGGTTATGGTTATTTCCATACAGTGATTTTAGTTTATCCCTTCATTAATGAGATCCCTATTGACCCCTATGTATATGTAAGGGCTCAATGGAAGTAGGATCTCTTTATAAAGATTAAATGAAGAAGTGTTTTTAGTCCCTTGTTTTTAGTTTTATGTACATAGTCTTCAAAGTCATTATACTTTACGATCATTTTCTTGTACTCTAATGTAAAATTATGCTAAAAATCATATAATGATATATGTAAAATAATAGGTTTACTATAGTTGGTATCATAATATGATCTAGTTATTTTTGGAGATTATTAAAAGGGAACTTTAGTAAGAACCTTAAGGATGAGACTAAGCATAAGAAATCCTCCCAAAATTTTGGAAATTATAGAGTAAGTGGATTATCAATAAAATACATCATTGTCTAGAAAAATTAGGTAGAGGTTGATCTATAATAGATGTATCTTTGGATAAAACAAGAAAACCCCAGATTGGTCTAGACTCGAACGAGATCTAGTGCATGAAAATGGGTCTTGCTGCTTGCATAGTTTGACACTCCTAGGGGATATGATTTGGTAAATTCAAGAGCTTAGTACAAACAATTATTAAGGAAAAACCTTATATGAATATATGTTATGTAATAGATTGAGTATAACATATATTTAAACATGTGAAATCACAAGGAGGGATATGCATATCCAGTATAGGTTTATCATTTTATATTAGAGGTTCATTTTTATGCTCAATAGCTATGTATTCATGCCCTCTAATTGTATGATATTTTTCATTCATAATGGTGGGAAAAAGAATAGCAAGTCCCAAAAATCAATGTGATACGGAATGTAATGATTTCACTAATGAAATTCCTGATATTATGGGACTGGGAGCACAAAACTACGTGATAGTACTAGTTCAGCTGGATCATGTTATGAATAATAACTTGATTCTTGTGGAACACCCTCATCTTCTAAGGAAACAGAAATTTTCCGTTGAATCTTTCCTACGGCGAATGCCTCCAATGTTTAGTGGATCTTCTAATCCCCTCCTTGTGAAACAGAGGATTAACTCCATTGAAATGATATTCTCTGTACTCTATTGATCAATAGAAGAGAAATTTGACCTGGAGGTCTATTATATTGATGGGGAATCTTATCAGTGGTGGAAACTAATCAAGAATATATAGCCCCAGGTGGATATTGGTTCCATTGAATGGGAGGAATTAAATAGAATGTTTTTCAATAAATATTTTTCTCGAACCCTCCATCTCTAGATTGAATTATAGTTCCTCAAACTCAAGAAGTGTAAATTAGTCAATCAGGGTGTAGGAAGAAAAAAATACTAGTATTTCAATGTTTCTCACTAGATTTTTCATTAACACTGAATTCAAGGTGGATTACTTATTTAGAGAACTAATGACAAAACTATGAAAATCATTGGGGATTGGAGACTTTGATAGTTAGTAAGATATGGTATGTTGTGCCCTCAATATTGAACTAGAGATCAAAGACTCCCAGTGGTATCTTGGGCCTAGTGATAAGAAGAGAAAAATTAATTCTAATGTGTCTGGTCCTATAAATAAATTAATTAATGGAATTAAGCCTGATCATCCCACATGTAAAAATTGTGGGGAGAATAATCCTAAAAACTATCTAAAGGGAACTAGTAATTTTTTCAAATGAGTAATGTTGGGACATATAGATGAAAACCGCTGACAAGATATGAATAATCATGATAATTTCGAAGAATAAATGATGGATCATGTCAACTCTCATCCTGCAGTGCAGTGTTACAACTGCATGGGGTGTGTGAATTATTTCATCCATTGCCCTATGATGAGGGTTGTCGGTGGAAATAAACAAAAACCTCTAAGGAAAAAAGGAAAGGCTTTTTCTATCACTACTTCTTAGGTGGAGTCTGACAATGATGTTGTGACGAGTATGCTTATTATTCATTCAAGAATAAATAACTTAATATTTGATTATTATTCTACACATTATTTCATATCTTGCATGTTTAGTAGAACTATTCAATGAACACCTAAAAATTTAAAGGTTAAGTTATCTATGAGAAAGGCGAATGAGGAAATAATTGTGTCCATGGTTTATAACTCCTCCCTAGATAATGTTTGGGGGAAAATCCTCCAAAAAAATCACATCATACTACCTTAGTGGAGTTCGATGCTATCTTTAGCATGGATTGGCTAGCATTATACAAAGACAACAACAACTGTTGGGAAAGGGTGATAACTGTTCACATCCAGATGCACTCTACAATTCATTAAAAGTTTAATGAGGAAGAATAATCTCCTTTAGTATCAAAATATCATGTGTGTATATTAATTATTTATGAGAGATCATGTCCATCGGAAATTATTGAGACAAATGAGAGAATCATGCGTGAAAACATGCCCATCGTGGGGGATTACACTTATGTATTCCCCAAATATTTTCATGGTCTTCCACCCGATAGAGTGTTGAGTTATGAACTTAACGTATTCCTAGATGTCTACCTATATAAACGACACCTTATAGAATGTCCATTGTATCATGGAACAAGTAATTTCAATAAGGTGGACCTTCAGTTGGGATATCACCAATTAATTGTCATGAAGGAAGATATTCTCAATAATTGCATTTGAATGTTTTATGGACAATATGAATTCATATTTATTCCCTTCAGACTCACTAATTCTCCAGAAAGTTTCATGGATTTAATTAATAGTGTCTTTAGTTTTTCTCTCAAAAAATATGTTGTAGTCTTTATTAATGATATTATGATATAATAAAAGATTAAAGTGGAACATGTGGTTCACTGAATACTCTGTTAAAGACATTGAGAAGGTATAAGTTGTATGACAAAGTACATATAATGTGAGTTTTGGATGGAGGAAGTATCATATTTGGGCCATGTTTTCATGAACGTAGGGATATCTGTTGGCCATTCTAAGACAAAGGCAATTGATTAGTGTCCCGAGTCAACATTTGTAATGGGGATCCACAAATTTTTGGGTCTAGTTGGGTATTGCAGATGATTTTTTATGAGATTTTAACAATTTCGAAACCCAATGACCATGTTGATATGGATGGGAGTGATATTTCACTAGACCTAAGAAATTGAAGACTATTTTAAACTGCTGTAAAAGAGGATAATCGGTGCACTAGTACTCACACACCCAAAAACTGGAGAACACCTTATGGTGTGAAATGATGTTTCAAAGAAGGGTATTGAATATGTGCTGATGATAAATGATAAAGTGTTAGCCTATGCCTCAAGGGACATGAAATCCAAGAGAAAGACTATCGTATGATTGATCTGGATTTAGTGGCTGTGATCTTGGCATTAAAAATATGGTGGCCTTATCTTTATGGTGAGAATATTGAGATATACACTGATTACATGAGTCTAAAATATATATTCATAAAAAGAGATCTTAATATGCACCTTCAATGATGGATATTGCTCAGCAAGGATAACAGAATCTAAATCCACTACCATATCAATAGGGAAATTAAGGTGGTAGATGCTCTGATTAGAAAGGATCCTACATATTTATCAATGATGAGAGTTGAAAAAAAATCCAATCTTCTTAATTTTTTTTGGTTTTGACATGGGGAGCATTATGAGAGTAATATCATCAATTTGTTCTTAAACGACTACTCAACCATTTTTTGTGGAGAAAATAAAGGATTATCATAGAATATATGTGCATATTCTGAAAAGGGTGGAAGCCCTTAAAAATGGGAAATACTCTGATTTTATGATTTATGATGATGGATTTGTATGATTTGGGTCATGATTATGTGTAACATCCGATCTAGAGATATAAAAGGATATGTTTATAAACCACATACCTCAAAAATCATTATTCACCCAGGGAGCACAATGATATTTTGAGATATCAGAGAGAACATTTATAAGGACAATAAAAAATGTATATTTCTGAATATACCTCAAATTACCAGGGATGTAAATAAGTGAAATATATAACATAAGAACTCTAAGGGGATGCTGACACCACTGCACATACCAACATGGAAGTGGGTGAACATTACCATATACATTTTTGCTGAACATCCTTCTAAATCCATATGATACAATGCTATATGGGTCATTGTATATCGTCTTATAAAAACATCTCACTTTTTTGTAATTTGAGTGGACTTGTCGTTGGATAAAAATTTTAGTATTTAAATATTAGTGGTGATATGGTTGTATAGTGTACCACTATCTATTGTATATGATCGAGATCAGTGATTCACCTCGATGTTATGGAAATGTCTCCAATAGGCTCAAAGAACAGAACTAAACATGAGTACAGCCTGTCATCCACAAAAAAGATGGCCAATCTGAGTGAACAATACAGAAACAAGAAGATATGTAGAGATCATATTCTATAAACATTATAGGAGGATGGGACCAAAATCTTATACTAGTTTAATTCTATTACCAAAACTATTTCAAATCAAGCATAAGAATGGAACCATACGAATCCCTTTATATGAAAAGGTGTAAAACCCCAAAATGTTAGGACCATATTGGTGAGCATAAGATGATATGAACTAAAATGCCAATGAAATGGTGAAGAAGTTTAAAACTAATCTGCAGCACATCAAAGATGACCAAATTCTACAGAATAGTTATACATACAATTGTGGATGATACCTTTAGTTAAATGTTTTAGATATTGTATTTCTATGAAAATCTCCAATGAAGAAGGTTATGATGTTTTGGAAGAAATGAATGTTAAGTCATCGGTACATCAGCCCCTTCATAATCCTTGATCGAGATAGAGCAATGGACAATCGACTGGAAGATCTACCTACCTTGTCCAATGTAAATGATGTCTTCCATGTATCCCTCTTAAGGAAGTACAATCCAGATCCATCACATGTACTGTCTTCGAAGGTGGTAGAATTGGAGGTGATATATCTTATGGGGAGCATCCACTGAAGATCTTGGATTGTAGAGACAAATTTCTATGTGACAAGAATACTCACTTGGTCAACATACTATGGTGGAACCATATATAGTAAGAGGTGACATGGGAACTGGAGGAGGCAATGAAGGAAAAGTACCCCCACCTATTTATCCCATTGAAGGTAAAACAAAATATCATGGAATAAATCTTTTATGGGGGGAATAATGTAATGACCCAGGGTTTTATCAATGTAAATCCCATTCTTATAAGTATTTCATATAATCACCTGAAATCACACAACAATGAAATACTAAGTACTATAATACATTTAATCATAATATTATCAATTCTGTGATTTGATTTTTGAAAATTTGACACACATGGTTACAATCAGTAATGAAACATGGAGTCTGATATAGAAAACATAATGTTTTTTGAATATCATTTGAGAATTTTGTATAGATATGTTACTCTTATAAATAGTAATATGGCCCTTATGAATATTAAATCGTCCAAAATAATAGTAATGTCACACATGAATGTATAAATAAAATTTAGGTATCATAAATGTGATAATATTGCCATAGTAAATGTATTGGTATATTTGTAAAAATTAATTATAAGTAATTAATTAATTTAAAGGAAAATATATTTTTCTAAATTATTTCATAAATAAATAATTTTTTAATTTGGTTTTAAGATAATTTTCTAAGACCTCATGTTACTTTTGAAAATATTATAAAATCAGTTATAGTTTTTATATATGTATTTTTCTAGTAAATTATTATATTAATTTAATATTAAATTAATTATATTTAGAAAATTATTTTAGAAAAATTTTGTTCATTTTTGGATTCTCCTCATCAAAAATTTGGTTGGGGTAATTTTTTGTTTTTTTCTAAAATACCAGAATTTTTCGTGAATATTGAAATATGGTAATTTACTGTATATATAAATGATAAGATAAAAGGACTACTTAGAGCATCACGGATGATGTAGGAAATCATAGTTAGATTTGAAATGAAATTATTTCTATTTTTTTTCATGTAATAATAAATATTTCTTATCTTATGGAAAACGAAAAAACTATTGATTAAAATAGTATGAAAACCCTTCTCCCCTCCACTATAAAAACCTCCCATAATCGTCTCTTCCCTTCACTCCTCTCAAGCCCGGTACCATCACTAAATTCACCCAAAATATCATCCCAAGAACCTCCCCAACATCCAAAAGCCCTTTGTCTCTTCAAAATAAAAAATCCTTCCCCTTTAAGTGGCTCCAAGGAAGATTGATTCATGATGTAAATTCCTGTTTTCATTCCCCTCACATTCTTTTCAAGTTACATTTTTTTCATTTCTATCCATATTTCTCATCATCCAAATATTATTAAAATTATAGTACATAATATTTACTGTATTGTTTTTGTGATAATGTGATAATATTTTATCTTCTCTCATTTAAAATTCCTTTATTTTATTAGTAAAGACACCTTCCCAGATGTTTTAATTTACTGCATTCATGGATGATGTGATTTCAATTTTCATTATGATATTCAAATATGGTTCTGAAAACATTTTAATTGTTGAACTAGAGCATGAAGTATGTGTTATGTATCATCTATGGTTCTGGAATATTTTTGTAAACAAGATTTCGTTTTCTAAAACAAAATGTGTTCATTGTGGAAGAAATCTGCAAATAAACCGAAAAGGATATCGATAATGTTTTACATGAAGATTAATGTTCACTTGAAGTAAAAAAATGATCTTTACAACCATGTAAACTTATGTATGTTTAGTAATAAAATTTAACTCCAATTCTAGGCAACCATCCTTGTTTTACATTATTATCTGTTCTTGTCTATGAGCAACCCAACATGAAATAAATAGATACATACAGTGAAATTTAACATCACAACCAATAAAAAAGGTCATTATTGAATTTAAAAATGTTATAATAAATCCATTACATGTAATAGAGGACCAGTAATTATTAATTAATTAACCTAATACTATTATTCATGTAATTAATATCATGTGGTGAGCACCATCAGACTTAAGTTAAGGGATCCTCTCTATTTCACTTTTATTCAAGAAAGTCATCTATGTTATTCCCTATTATGTGTAGTCCCTAATTACGGGGTTTGGTTTATAACCTCTTATGTTCTTTAAACATGACTTATAGGTGATGATAATCCCATTTCACTCTCATTAATTCCATTTATGAAAACTAGATACCATCTCGATAACACGTAAGGGATTCTACCGGGACACCCTTTGTTCCTTTGGGTTGCCTTATTATCCTCCTAGAAAATTGATGTTATCATATATTTTTATTTAAATATTATAAATACTTTTTATATGTACCAAATTCATTAATAATGACCAATTAATAATTTTATTTTGGTGATATACACATTTTTATTTGATCCCCCCTCAATACTTCTCAATAAACAAACCTATTTTCAGGGAACTTCATGAATTCTTACCAAATTTCAAGAACACTCTACATTCTTTTTTAAGCCACCATTGTCTTTATAAAATTTGTACTTTTATTATGAAAAAAATCTTGGTTCACTTAAGGTGTTATATATAATATTATTCCCTTTTATATTTTAATGTATGTGTAGTATTTTCTATTAAACCACACAAAAATATTTTTTTGCTGAAATTTCATAAATAATTTTATGACATGTTGTCACTTATTATTCAAATAATTTAGCATTATACATTCATATTTTCCCCTATTAATTTAAATGTTTATATTATTTAATTTCTTCCATGGGAACTTTTGATACACCCAATTTTTATGCTTTATGACATGATTGTGGTACCCAATTCCTTCCACGGGAAACCCTTATGTTTATGTAAAACTGATAATTTATGATTAAAAATGTAAAAAATACCAATGAAAAGATAATATGGATGCTCCAAGATAGCTCTCCAATATATTATGTAAATTTTAATCTCATGATATGTTATTTGCGATGATCTTGGTGGTTAGACTTTTCTTGTACTACCATGTGAGACGGTCTTGGTGGTTAGCCTTGGCTTGTGCCACCATGTTCAACGATCTTGGGTGTAAGACTTGAATCATGATAATTTCATGGTTTATGTTTCTCCCACATTATTTTGACTCCATGTTTTTATGATTCGATTGTTATATGCTATGATTCCATATGCTACATTTCTTTTTCTATCATAATGTCATGCCTTCTATCCCATGTGATAATGATATGTTCTTATGGTTATTTCCTTATTGAGATTTCACCTCATCAAATAATTCATGTCATCCCTAGGTTACTGTATGAAGATGTATGGGCTAAGAGGAATTAGGATATTATCCTAAAGTTTAAATAAATAAGTGTTATTTAGTCCAGTGTTTTTTGTTTTATGTACATAGAATTACAAGACAAAAGGCATTATAGTCCTCATTGTCATGAAGATATTTTTCTGGAAATGCCAAGGGCTTGGGAAATATCCCACGGTCACAACCTGTAGGAACTTTATTGTGACTAATAAGTAGCTCCTTCTTGGAATTTATAATCCTCAGATGTCTCTCTATAAATTGAAGGTCCTCAAATGGTCAACAATTAGGTAATCTTTGGTTTCACTTAATTCTGATCAGGGCTCCTCTGAGTCTCTTTGGGTTTTGAAGCATGATAGCGTTTCATTGGTTTCTTCCTCATATGATAAAAAGTTGATCACCATTTCGGCTGAGATATGTGTCATTGGAATGTATTTTACATTTTTTATGTTTTAAATCAGTACATTGGGAGACATACTCATTGGTCATCTATGGAAGGCATAGCTATAGAAATGCGACAAAATTGGGTAATTATTGGTGATTTCAATGATGTGCTCTGGCCTGAGGAGAAGACAGGAAGGTGCTTTAACAGGTTGGATGCGTCTGAATTCACAACCTGTATTGATGCTTGCAATATGATTGAGATTTCAATTATGGGGGCTGATTTTACCTGGCGTAGATACACATTACATGGATTACAAGCTAGTAAGCTTGATAAGTGTTTCTGTAATGTTGATGGGGGATGTCAGGATCATTCCATGTCTGGTATTAATCTTCCATGGGATAACTCTGATCAAAACCCTCTTTTAATGGATTTAAACGTCCTCAGATTGAGATCATCTCCCATACCTTTCAGGTTCTTTAATTCTAGGTTATCTATCCAAGGATGTAGGTGGATTGTCAGTGAGGCTTGGAAACCACTATTGTTGGAAGTCCCCTTCATATAATGGTTATGAATTTGAAGGTTGTGAAGCTAAAACTAAAAGAGTGGATTAAGCTATCTTTTTCATGGCTTGATCATGATCTCCAGAATGCTGAGGATAATCTTTTGCACTGTTAAAGGCTTAATGAGGTCCAGGATGCAACGTCTAGGGAAGAGTTGATGGCTCTTTCTAAATTTAACGAGTTACTGGCTCTAAAGGAAAGTCTTTCTTAGGATCGATATAATGTCAGGTGGTTGAAATAAGGGGATAGAAACAAAAGGCTTTTTCATTGATTGCACAGGGAGAAAAAGGTGAAGCATGGCATGAATGCTCTCATGGTTGATGGTGTTCTCTTCAACTCTGAAAAAGATATTTATGATGCTTCTTATAGCTATTTTTAGATGCTTTACACTGACTCAGGTCAAGATGTCACTCATGAAATGTTCAACAATATGTCTCCTTCAGTTGAGGCCTCTCAGAATGATATGCTCACTAGTGTACCTACGGAGGAGGAAATCAAAAAGGCGATTATTTCTATGAATCCTGATAGTGCGGCCGGTCCAGATGGTTTCTCCAATAAATTCTTTATGGATTCTTGGGACATTATCCACATAGAGTTTGTCAATGCGGTGAGAGATTTCTTTTATCATTCTTATTTACCTTTTGGAACATTCAAAATTTCTTGTATACGGCCTCTGAATGTGTAGATGTTATGAGGAAAAAGGTGAAGTATGGGTATTTGGCTCTGAAAGTTGATATTTCGAAGGATTTTGATATGATGAAATGGAGTTTCATTTTTGCGGTGCTACAGATGCATGGCTTTCCCAATGGTTTCATCAATTTGATTAGCATCATTCTTCAAAGTCCTATGTTATCTGTTCTTGTGAATTGTTCTCCCAGAGGATTCTTTAAATGTTCTAGGGTAGTGAGACAAGGTGATCCATTATCTGGCCCCCTCTTTGCTATTTTAGAGTATTATTTGAGTACACGCCTGTTGGATCTTGTACATGCTGGTTTGTATCAGCAGATGACTGTTGGCAGAGGTCTTTTTGCTCCTTCACACCTTTTTTATGTTGATGATATTCTGCTATTTGGTATGGCTAATGGAATTAATGTCCGATATATTAAGGTGGCTTTTGAGCATTATGAAGCTGTTTCTGGTCAGGTTATAAGTTGGGAGAAATCCTCTATGTTTTTTGGGGAAGGGGTCATCTTAGCAAAGAAAAACAGAGTTGCCCGGATGATTGGGGTTAAAAAAAGGTCTCTACCTTTTAACTATCTTAGAGTTCCCCTTTTCTGTGGTGTCGTTAAAACGTTTCACATGGAAAATACATATCTCAAAATTCTTAATCAAATGGCTACCTGGAAAGGTAAATCTATGTGTCAGGGAGGGCGGGTCTGCCTGGTTAACTCTGTTATCACTTCTATGTGTGTATACGTTTTTCCCTTATACAGATGGCGCAGAAGTCTTCTTAAGGATTTAAAAAGTCTCATTCATAATTTTATCTGGAATGGTTCAATTTTGAGAGTATGATTGTTACAGTTTCCTGGAGTGATTGCATTCGACCTGTTGACATGGGTGGTATGGGGATTAAGGACCTTTAAGCGCTTTAATGAATCTCTCATTAAAAAGTTTACTTGGTCACTCTTGACTTATAATGATATCTACCTAGAGTTTCTGTGCAATATATTTGGATCCATGCTGCTCAATGGGTACTCTCTTTATGTCCCTTTATCGATATAGTCATCTACTAAAAATTCTTATATCAACCTTGCACAATCTTCTAAATGGGTTGATTGTCTGAACTCTTCTTTGAACTGCTGGAAGACTGTTTGGTTGTCATGTGCCATTGATAATTATACAAAAATTCCTCTTGATTTGAAGTATCTAGCCATTATTGAATTTCATAATAATGTCATGGCTCAGGGGTTGCATTCTGACTCTCTGAAAATGGAGTTGGGATGTTATCAGTACTTTGCGGTGGATACTTTAATCTAATTGGACAACCTTACGGGAACCTTCATCACTAAGGAGGATTATAGGGTCATGTGCACCGAACCTTCGATGGTTCCCTCTTGGTTTCTTATGTTCCACATTTCCTACATCCCGCTGGCTCAATATTTTCTTATGTGGAGGATTTGGAAGTGTAGATTACCTATACAATAGATGATGTAGCCTGCTGTATTTTCTCTTGCATCTATTTGCTTTCGTTGTCTTGCTGTTGATGAGACTCTTGAACATTTATTTATATCTTGCTGATCTGCATCAGGCTTATGGGATTATCTACAAAGTGTTTTTGGATGCCATCTAAACATGGAGGGTTTTGGACAGCTTATGGATTCCATTCATCGAGCTGATTGTAGTTCTCAGGTGAAACCACTTCTCATCCCTACTGCCTCAGCAGTTGTTTCATTTATCTTGCGTGCCCGGAATGATCTTGTCTTTGAAAAAAAATTCCAACTTTTGCTAGTATTCGGGTGCTCCATACTTGTGTTCTAGCTTCTGCACGTGATCGAAATGGAGTCATGCAAAATACTGTTTCTAATCTGGTTATCTTGCCCAGGTTGGGTTTTTCTGGTAGATGTATGAAGCCAATTATGATTAAGCAATTACGATGGATTCCTCCAATCTCTCGGTGTCTGAATGTTTATGTGGATGGGGTGGCTTTAGGTAATATGGGGCCTTTAGGATGTGGTGGTGTTTTCCGCACTTATCGAGGATTTCTCAAAGGATGTTTTTGTCAATATTTAAGAAATGGACTGGCTATCGAGGTGGAGTTATGGGATATGATCAAGGTTGTTCGGTATGATTCTTTTCATGGGTGGATGACCTTATGAATTGAGTCTTTCTCAACTCTGGTGGTTTATATTTTTAGAATGCGGTCTTGAAATGTCCCTTGGAATCTTCTTTCTGCATGGGATGACTATCTCAAGCTTGTGTAGTAGATTTGTTTGGTTGTCACTCATGTTTACAGAGAGGCGAATCAGGTTCCTGATGCTCTGTCCAAGGGTGCGATTGAGGTGGTATGCTCTTTTTGGTCCTTTGTTACACCAACATTTTTCTCTGGTTTGGTTTATGCTGATGCACGTGGTAATGTTTACATGTGACTTTTTTGACCCCATGTTTTTCCTTTTTTGTTGTATTTACTCTTTTTATATATAATGCTTTTCTGGGATTAGGCTTTCCTTCTCTTCAGTCCTCTGATTATAATGTTACATGTAAAAGTCTAGGGTCACTATAGATTGATCAGTCATTCTGATTATATGTATTAATTTACCAATTGTAAAAACAATATTTATCTTTTCATGGGTACGAACACACAATGACCATAAATAATTCTGATATAATTTTATAGCATATCAGGTTTATTATGTCTGTAATTATTATTAAGGTATCCTTTGTGGGTAATTATTTTTAAAAACCTAACCCTTATATTAGGAATAAAATAATATGTTATTTAGATGTATTTATTTTTTTTAATTAGGTCATTCCTCTCAGTATGGTGTTCATCATATATTCATGTCATGATTGATACGAAATCTAGAGATTCATTCAAGCATAAAGGATAAAAAATTTATCGATGTAAAAAATTTGAGATTAAAAATATATTAATCTTACCCATAAACTTCATAAAAATTGTTGGGGTCCCCATGATGAATTATAAATAGATATATATTGATCCAACATTTAACACCATCAACAAATAGTCAACACCAGATGAAGGAAATAATTAATATTGTCTTTCAAATTTATTTTAAATTAATATGAAATGATATATTCTTTTTAATGAATAATACAATTATCAATATTATAAAGAATAATTATTAATGTTCATGAATTCAAAAAATGTACATTGGGGATTCCTCGTTGAATACAAAAAATTCCATGATCTCTATTAAACAAAATATTTGTTTCTATTTCATCTTGAACTAATAATACAATCCCAATACGAATTTTTTTATAATTATTAATTGTCCAAATGAACAATATTTTTATTTTATTGGGTGATTCAGGGTATTATATTAGATTTTTATATACTTATCCCTTCATGGGAATTGCAATCTTGTTTCATTTCTTTTATAGATGAAATACTTTTCAATAGAATTATTATTGGAACAAATGTGGGAGATTCTTAGTTGTTATTTAGAGTGGATGTGGTAATGTAGTGGTTCATATTTTATGTTTTTATTATTCGATTGTATAATATTAAATGTCATTTAAGATTTAATTTGGAGTTTATATGTTGTTAATTTTCAATTTTACTCTAAGTTATGGCATGTCATATCATTTATTCTATTATTATAGGTTGTGTCTTAATAAGTTATTAAAGATGATTAGTTTTCTATATAACATATGATTTTTTAGATAAATATTTGTTTTTGTGAGTCTGTTATGGTAGATTTTTCTATGTCATATAATCTGTGAGATTACTACTCTAAGAAATTTTCCTAAACATATCCCATTTTTTGAAAACATTGGGTGAACACTCATCCTAAAACAATCAAGGTGAGCCTCAGTGGGTTTGCTCCTATCATAGTCTCTATCACACCCCAACCTACTATTGACCCACAAGGATAATTTTTAGGACACGTGTCATAAACCTATATAGCCTCAAATACTCCTTGGGTAGGATTAGTTAAATCAAGTAATGATATATAAAATGTTGGAGGATTTTCCCTAAATATAAAAAAAAATCATATATACCACCAATAAGAAAAAGGAAAAACAACTATAAAATAAATACATAACCAAGTAAAAGTAAATTTCATGCATCCATTATAATATACTAGTATAATTAGTCAACTATCTCAAATCATGTCATGAACGAGATCTACAAACTCCTGAATTTCATTGTATCAACCGAGGTCCAATTAGAATATACCATATTCAAATTTTCACCAGTCTATACGTTATTTTCCAAGAAAAACCAAGTGTGGGTAAAAATAACTATTAATCAGTGATTATAAAAATATGATATAGGATATTCTTAAAGAATATGGGTAATAAATCTATACTTAAGTATTATAACATGGATACATGATAAAACTACACAATTCATCTCTTGAGAAAATTTACCTTGGAAGAATACATTATGAAACTCTTAGACATAAATTTCATGGTATAATTTATGTATAATCGGTTCAACTACCATTTATCCTTGAGATACATCATGGGAAAACCCTAGATGATTACTAAGACTAGATGTAACAATCAATCTACTAGAAATCCTTCATTGGAGACTGTGTACTATCCTGATAAATAAAAATGAAACACTATGTACTATAACACACATGATATGCTACATCAAACTTAAAGGAACAAATAAATATTATTAGGTTTCCATTAGAACCTAGTTGTTGGAATGGTGAGAATTAATAGTATCTACTACATTATTAAAATATTTTTTAGACAGGTTTAAATAATTATTCATAGTTTTCCAAATATATTTGAAATGGAAATAAAACCAATTGAATATAACAGATGTGTTTTTTAAGAAATCCTATTTCAAAAAAAATTGTCTTTATAAAATAATATAACTCATTATAGATTTTTATTTAATGAGAAATATATTTTACATATTATATGTAATGTTTTAAATTAATATTATAAGATTTATGTATCTGATATAATAACATGATCAATTTTTTAGATAAAAGAATTAAATTTTTAAAAAATAAATTTTACCACCTATTTGAAGGAGAAACCTTTTTAAATTTATCTTTTTTCATCTTTATATGTTTTATTTGAAAAAATAATCTTCTAATTGAGAATCAAGACATCAAAATTTAATTTGGATTAATTTTGGATATTTTTCTGATAACTATCATGTTTTGATGAATAGTAAAAATACAATAAATTTTTATAGCAAAAAACATTTTCCATTGAGATAAATAATATATATAAATCATATTATTTAATGGTTTTAATTTATAAATTGAATAAATTTTTATAATTGAATTGAATTTAGGTCATTGGAATAAATTTTATATTGAATTCATATGTAAATACTTGTAAATATTTTGCAATGTTTTAACTTTTATGAAAAACCTCCTTTTCATTTTGGAAATGATAATTAATTTTATATTAATTTCTTCCAATTATGTGTTTTTGAATTAGAAAATATAGATTATATATTTATAATTAGATGTTTCTGATTGTGTAAATAGTTACCTTTTTGGACATTATGAATATTAACTGCACAAATTATTTTTATTTAGCATTGATAAAGTATAAATCTAATAAATGAAGGTAAAAAAATAATATTTTAATAATATGAAACTACCCTAACACATGTCCTAATCCTATTTACTGATATATGGCCGACCATGGGAATCCATGGATCTATTTTATGACCCCATGCATCTAATTTGGTGTGGTAATTTCTTTTATAATATTTATTTCAATGAAAAGGGAAATATAACATAAACATGTATCTCCTAAATAAAACAAAATTAATTTGGTTTATATAAGCTGTAATTTAAAATATAAAATTTAAATTATAAAGATAATAATATTTCATACATCATGGTATTTTGTTTATAATTTTTAGATATTAAATTATTAAATTTATTAATGACACAATAATGATGTAGTTATTACCTTATTAATGAAAGATTCAAAGAAATGATATTATAAATATTTATATATTTTTAATTTTTACATTTTTAGGGCATAAATATTTTTTGGATGGAATTTACATGTGGGTGATGTGTTAATGCCTTTGGATTGAAGAAATCATGTTGTTATGTCTTTTGAAAAAATAAATTACCAAATAGTTTAAAAATTGACATAAATGGGTTTTTTTTAAAAAAATACTATTTTATAAAATGATATAACTCCCCTCAAAATAAAATATTCTCACATATGATTTATATAATATAAAAAAATTCATTAATGATCCACATTTGGTTCTCTTTTAATTTTATAGTTACAATAGTTACATATATTATGAAAATACCTGAAGAGCTGATATAAATTATTGTTTTTAATGAAGGGATAAAGCCAAAATACTATGTTAATTTTGTAACATAAACATGACTAAAACTAATTATTTGAGAATATTTAGACCAATAATCATATTATCCAAGAAATATATCACTTTTAACTATTATAAATAGAAAATAAGTTTATAATTAAATAATATTTCAAGACATTCCACAAGTGCCCCACCTACCTCTTATAAAAGGCCACAGCTTGTACCCCTTACTCACACATGTAAAGAATTTGGATCATCCAAAATAAACTAAAATAAGATACCAACATCCCTTCCTTAATTCATGATGCTTTATCTTTTGAATAAGGGAATTCAAGAAATATTTTTGGTTTAAATCAAAAGGAGTTACCTGATTAACAGGTAATGTCTCCCCCGAGATCATTTACATTATTTTACCTCTCCAACCACTAATATATATTTTTATTCGTTATATTATAATGGTAAATGTTTAAAAAATATAATAGGATGTTTTTATTCTATGTTTTCTACCTACACATACACACATCTCCATCTAATGGATATAGAATATATTGTTTCTGTGTACGACGAACTACTACATCATGAAACGATGATTATTCAATTTTCTCCTACCACCTCTAATGTTGGCCAATATGATGGAACTATATTTATATATCATATATACTATATTTATATTTTCACTATTCTTATTTATTTTTTAATTAAAACATTCTATTTTTCTTTCCCTAAAGTGTATAGACCATAATTCCATTTGTGGAAGTGTAGACGACCACCCCCTCAAAGTGATATGAATCATTCCCGACATACATGGAATGTATAAAGGATGGAGTTAATGAATTAATGTAACATATTTAAAATAATATTATATTGTAATTTTAATATATTTATGTATCATTTATGCTTCATTACTTTAATGTGACAAATAAAAGAATGTTTCATTCATTCGTACGTACGACCTACCGTCTCTGTGAATGGTGCATTTATTTTTTATCTCTAAATGTAACTGAATGTTATAAAGAAATATATATTGAATATATATTATATATAAATCAGTAATATCATTATTAAGATATTTTAATTATAAACATATTTACAATTTGTAATAATAACAAGTTCATTTTTGATTCTTGTACCAAATATCGACTAAACATCATTAATTAAAATAAATCATTCAGTAATTTTTATAAGTTGTTTATAAGAGTATTAAAAGGAATAAAAAATAAAGAAAATGTTCATAATAAAAGTATAAATTATCTTATATTTACTATATAGGATGGTAAAGAATGAATGAGAGAATTCAATCTCAAGGCAAATCATTTTGTGTCAATCACCGTTATTTAGGGAATATCTTGGTGTTATGCACCATTATTTTCTTATATGTTCTATAATTAACCATTTTACTCCTTATATCATGAAAGAGTATATTATAATTATATTTAATGTTTTTTATAATCTAATTCCTTATAGATATTTATTAGTTTTTTTATGTGGGAAGGCAATTATCAACTTCTTTTTTTCATTCACGTAATCTCTTATGTGGTATGTAATTTACATTCCCTTACCATGTTCTTATTTCTAGTATATTATATCCCTATACTATATAATAATTAATTTTAGAATTCGTGACCCATTTGATCTTTTTAAATTTTATCTAATACCATGTTTCAAACCTATTATGCAGTAGAAATTTCATATTAAAATGTCTCTCATTTTATCAAAAAATTATATTATTTTCTTTATGTTAATACCCAAAACTATTTCATTTATAGGGGTATTCATAAATACATAAAAATAATATCTTTTATTATGTAATTTAAATACATTAAATCTCCATTCCCTTCCCATCGTTTATAATTGACATAATGATAAGGTTTTAGGCACTTTTTTAAATGTCAAGATTTTAATATGAAACTAATTTCTTTTATTAACATTAGGTTATTTATGAAATTTTTAATTATTATATATGTAGATAACCGTAAAATCAATATATACTATGGGTGTTCCCTAATAGAGATCTATTATATTGGGTAACAAAAATAATCTCCAGCGATGGCACTTTTTACAATACCTTGGAGAATAACCATGGTAAATTTGATAATACCGTGTGGATGGACCATGGTGATATGAAACCTTGGTGATGGACCTTGTATATATTCTTATTAATGTATAAAATAAAGTATATATCCACATTTTCATGTTATTAACCATGTTCTAATTGTTATGATATTCCTCCCCCTCATGACTTTAGAATGTCATCATGCTCTTATTTATATCTCTCCTGGTCACATGTTAATAGTTTCACCATGTTATCCCTTACGGATATTTTTATTCCCATCACAAATTTTTAATTGTTATTAACATGAATTCAAATTTTAAAGGAAAAATAATATTCTATTATGAATGTATTTGAAGATTATTCTTAAAGAGAATCCTTGTTCTTTTCTAATGTTTTTTTTATATTTTTGAATCAAAAACATAATGAGTAGAAGTGTTTACTGTGTAATAATCAAGTTGTTTTGCATAATATGTGGACTAATTCATTAATTATATAAAACTAAAATATCCCCAATGTCATTTAATGTAAAGTAATTATCTTAACTGATGAATTAAGACCATTTCCCTATATTTGGCATCAAGGGAATGGTTTAGAAAAGTTTAGAGATTATGAGTTTTAGATAACCACATGGAAAGTATCCACGTCTATTCATTATGTTAATTCCTTATCTTATAAATGTTTTATATCAATGAATGATAGTTAAAAAATGGAAAGAGGATGATCTCAATCAGAATTATTATCTATTCTTGATGACTTTCTTCTAATAATTTCTAGAAAGTCAAGTCTAGATGATTGTGAAACTTTTTATATCATACAAATCACTTGTAATAATACTTTTGAGATATCAAACACCTCCAATATACCTCGATACCATCATGTCTCATGGGTTATATTTAATAAAAACATATTTTTTTTCAATATTCTCATATTTTCAAGTAATGCAAATTTTAACAAGAAATGTTCCATTATTTTACTTTATCACAAGTTTTTGAGGAATATTATGATTTTTAAAAACACGCTGAAAAAGGAGACCGTATCGCAGACAATTTACATTTTCATTTAAAATTTATTTATTCATCACATTATTATGGTATTTAAAAATTTGTATTGATTGAAATTTTCAACTTAATCTTGGTTTGACTATTTTATAAAATTAATATTTTATCAAAGGTTTTGAAATTATATGTCATTCTGGATTATTTTTAAAAACTATTTTCCTTTGAACACCAATATTACCCTATCTCTACAAGGTATATTTCAATAAATGATGAAAAATATTTTGAAGAATCTATAAATCATTTTTTCAATTAATTATGCTTTTATCTACATGATCATGATGACGATGAATCTAGGTGGACACCTTGATCAGAGAATGATGTTCTTATTATTGGTAATACTTTTATTTTTACATAAGGATGTGAAATAATAAAAATTAAAATATATATAATACTTTGTGGATTAATATGTTGAGGTAATTATGAGTTAGGATGAAAATGAGATTTATAATATAAACATTAGGGTGAAAACATGTTAGAGTTATTTTAGTGTTTTATAAAAATGGACCACCCACTTGAAGGGTGACAAACGTTTATGTCCGGAAAGTCAGTAGGAATCAACCCCACAACCAACCGGTGAAAAAGGGTAATCACCTACCACAGACCTTCATGATGTCCCTTAGTAGTATGACTTATTCTTTTTTAGTTAAATGATTTTATAGTTCAATAATAAGTTAATTTTTGGGACTTATGTTCTATCAAATGGATATCCCTAGTGTAGGATAATGATTTTGTGATTAATTGATAAATGTTATTTTGGATAACATTTTCACTTTTGGGAAAACTATATTCCATAGTATTGTTGAATACCATTGGATTTCATTTGAGGTGTATTAGATGATTTTTTTTATATTGTAAGGTTCTATGTCTTTATTGTGGACATATGATGATTTGGGTTATTTATAGAAATGATTAACCAATCATGTTGACTATGTGATTAATTTAATTACTTTTCCATATGATACATTAAGAGTAGTTGACATTATTAGGAGAAAAATGTTATGATTTATTATGGGAGACTATGTGATCACATCCTAATAAATTTTGGGTTTCAGTTTTAGTCTGAATTATTTTGATGAATTTTAAGGGAATTTTTTTGTTGAAAGGTCGATGTAGAACATGAACGTTAACATATAATTTTGGAGATTAAAAGTAGTCATTATCTTTATAAAGGATTATTATTTTTGGGGAATATATGATCTTGTACTAACAATATTGTTTTTGGTTAATTTATTAATTCAATGGAAATATGTATTTGATCATTTTTGGATTATGTGATTATTTAGAAGTTGATTCTTGTAATTATGGGGTGACCAAGTCATCATGAAATCTCATCATTTTGAGAAAAGGTGAGTTTGTGGTAGATATTTATTATAGAATGAATTTTTATATTAAAATTATGTATGTTTCCTTATGATCTTAATCAGCCTCATAAATAAATTCCCCATATGTATGAAAAAGAATATTAAAAAAATGTTCTTGGTTTGTTTTTCAATTGGGAAATCAAGGACCATTTTACTCATCACAACTACATGGTTTTATGGTTGATAACTATCTATTGATTGTGTTTCTTGATCACTCTTAATCTGAAATAAAATGTTTAGTTTTTCTTCCACATCCATGTTTTCTTACACAGAATCCCGGTTTGTGTTATCTTAGGGGACTATTGTAGTTAACTTTAATTATTTAAATGTGATTATTTTATTGACTCATTTTATTTTTTGGGATTTTCGAATAATTTCCTAAGTCAAATTTCAAAATTGTGAGGACCTAATTTTCAAAAGCAGAGAAAGATGTAACATCTCTAGTTTGATGAAAAAACTCCTTGTTCAATAGTATACATGATATGCTACATTGATCTTAAAGGAACAAATAAATATTATTAGGTTATTGTCATAACCTAAGTGTAGGAATTTCATGAATGAATAATACCCACAAAATTATTCAAATAACGCTTAATCATGTTTAAATAATTATTCATTGGATTCCAAATTTATTAGCAATGTAAACTGAAACCAGTTGAATGTAAGGGTTTTATTTTTTTGAAAGCATATTTTAAAAGAGAATAATTGGGTATATAAAATAAAATCTCCATTATAAATTTTCAATTCATGAAAAATATATTTTATATTTTTTATGTATCATTTTAAATTCATCTTATATGATATCTGCATATTATTTATGAACAAGTTAAAATTTCTAGACAAAAGAAAGATTTTTCTAAAAATATTGTTTAACCACGTTTTGAAGTAGAAACATTTTTAAATTTAGTTTTTACACCATTTTCTAGTCAATTTGAAAAAAATAAACTTCTTATTTAATATTACATCAAAATTTACTTCGGATGAAGTTTGTATATTTTTCTACTAACTATCACGTAATTATGAATAGTAAAAATATGAAAATTTTAAAATAAAAACATTTTTTTCTGTAAAGATAATTTATATGGTTAAAACATATTATTTAATGATTTTATGGTCTTAATAGAATATAATTTTATCTTTAATTATAATTTCTATCATTGATATTAATTCTTTATTGAAATCATATATAAAATAACTTCAATTATTTCAATGGTTTAACTTTAAAAACCGTGCATTCTAATTTTAGCAATGGAAATTAATTTTAAAATAAATTCTGACAATTATGTGTTTTGAATTTGGACAAATATATTCTATATATTTAACAATAATTTCTAAAATTTTTATGTAGTACATTTATTTGACAATATTAATAGTAAATTCAGTAATTATTTTTATTTACCATGTTTAAATGCTATATCAGGTAAATAAGGGTAAAATAATATTATAATAATATAAAAATGTCCAAACATGTTCCATTATCCTATTTGATGAGATATAATCCACCATAAAAATCCTTGGTTCGATTTTAGGACCACAAGGGGCCACTTGTGTGTGTTAATGGCCTTTGATAATACATATTTTTAAGAAACGTTTAGTATAAAAAAATCAGGTTTCCCCTAAATGAAACATTATTTAATTTGGTTTATATAAATGATCACTTCACCTATAAATAGTAATTAAAAATATAAAAAAATTTCATACATCATGGTATTTTTAAATTTTTATAGATTAAATAAATTCATATATATATTATACAATGATGATAAAATGAATAACATATTAATGAACGATTCAATGAAATGATATTTCAAATATTTAAATAAATTAATTTTGAAAATTTTTATTCCATAAAATAATTATTTTGATGAAATTGACATGTGAGGGGTGCATTAGTTTCTGTGGTTATAGTTAATCATGTTGTTATGACATTAACATTAATCAATTACCAAATTGTGTCCAAATTTTCATAAATGAGTTTTTAAAACAAAAACTATTTTATTAAATGATATAATAAGCATAAAAATCTAAGATTCATTCAGCTAGAAAAATATAATTTTTATGATGTCATTACATAATCAATTGTGGTTCTCTTGGGTTTTTATATTAACTATAGTAACCATATATTATGAAAATACAAGAATACATGGGAATGGTAAATGTTATTAACTAAGGGTTTAAGCTAAAAGATTGGGAAAATTTTCTGATCTAAACATGTATAAAACCTACTGCTTGAGAGGATTTCGACCCATAATCATATTATCCTAGATATATATCACATTTTAAATACTATAATTTTAAAATCAACTTATAATAAAATTATAATTCATGACCTTCCTAAAGTGCCCCTCCCCCCCTTTTAAAATGGACACCACTTCTACCCACTTACTCAGACCTCTCAAACCTCTTGGATCCACAAATATCGACTCACATAATCTCCCTACATCCCTACCTTACTTTTAGAAGCCTTTCCTTGTACATATATAAATTTAGTAATCCTTTTGGCTTATATCAAATGGAATTACCAGATTTAGAGGTAACAACTCTTCTCAAGGTCTATTCCTTTATATTAATTTTCCAACCCTATAACCTCTATTTTTTCAATTTCTTTATTAAAAAATAAATATCATAAATATAAATGGTTTTTTATGATATGTTATATACCAAATCCTACTCAGACCTCTATCTAATTGATATAGAACATATTGTTTCTCTGTACAGTGAACTAATACCTCACAAAATAATTATTTTTCAATTTTATCTTACAACCTCTCATGGTGTCCATTATAATGTAAATGTATTTATATATTATATATACTATATATATTGTCTCTATGTTTTTTAATTTTTATTTACAACATACCTTTATACTTTCCGAAATGTGTAAATTCGATAATTTAATTTGAGGAAGTGTAGACTATCGTCCCCTCAAAGTGATATGACTCTTTCATTCCAAACGAAGAATGTATAAAGGAAATATTTAATTAAATAATGTAACATATATAAAAAATTAATTATACAAAAATTATAATATACATACGTATCATTTACATTTCATTATTGAATACGAAACATAAATCAATGAAGTGTTCATGTGTACGTACAACCAACCTTCCCCAAGAATAGTGCATTTCATTTATTATCTATAATTGTTATGGAATATAATAAATAAATATATATTTTATTTATATTATATTTATGTAATTAATATCATTATTTAGATGATTTAATTATGATAATATGGAAAATTTATAAGCCTAACATTTTCATTTTTGACTCTTGAACAAAAAATTGATTAAACATCCAATAGGATCATAAATAATTAATTAATAGTCATAACAATCAAATAATTGTTATAAATGGAATAATAAATCCTGGAAATGTCTTAAAAATTATCAATTAACTTATTTTTATTGTTCAGGAAGATAAACATTGAATGAGATATGTCGAACTCATGTTAAAAAACATTGACTTAATCTCCTTTCCTTGGGGTATATCTCGATGTTTGGCACCATTATTTTACAATATGGTGGATATAAAGCCGATTTAATAATTATATCATGAAATAGTATATTACCATTAAATTTAATGTTTTATATAATGTAATTCCTTAATTTATGTATTGAAGTGTTTTCTATGTGGTAATGGAATTCTCAACTTCTAATTTTTTACTTTAAGTTCACTATTATGTGGTATATATTTCAATTTTCCATACCATGTTATTAATTCTAGTATTTTATATCCCAGATATATATTATGAGTCTCTTAAAACTGTTTGACCCATGTTCTCTATTTTTTAATGTTTTCTTTAACCATGTTGCATATTCATTAAGCTTGAGAATTTTCATCTCAAGATCTCTATATTTTTTATCATGAAATTATATTATTTTATTATGTGAATACATAAATATATTTCAAATCTATTTTTATTCATCAAGACATAAAAATTATATATTTCATAATGTAATGGACATATATAAAACCCTCATTCACATTCCATGGGTTATAAATGACATAATTATCTTGTTTTTAAGAACTCTCTAATAAGTCATGATTTTGATATGAACCCCATTTCTTCTAATCCCTTTGGGTTATTCATGAATTTTTTTATTATGAACTATTTGGATCAAATTAAAATTATGTCTTATTAATGGTGCACCCTTATAGTGCTCAAATGCATTGGATAATGAAATTAATCTCCCAAGGCGATAAGTTTTACAATACCTTGGTGAATAACCATGATAATTTTCATGACACCTTGGGGATGGACCTTCGTTACATGATAATGTGGGGAATGAACATGGTGATATTCATATGACAGTATAAATTAAAATTTTTAGCCACATTTTCATGTTATGATCTATGTTTTTATTGTTATTATATTACTCTTTCTCATACCTTTATGAATGTCCACATGTTATTGTATATATATCCCTAGATTACATGTATATTGTTTCCATTTTTTTATCTTACTGAAATTTTTCTGTTCATCCAATGTTTTTAAATATATTTTATAGTTCTTAATATTGGTTTGGACATATAAGATGTTATGATGAATGTATTTGATGATTAGGCCCGAAAAAAGACCAAGTATGTTTTTAAATGTTTTTTTTTTGAAAAAATGTATAATGAGTAAAAGTGTTAACTTTGTAATAATGATGTTGTTAGGATTGAGTTATGGTATATTATCTAAAGATATTAACCTAAAAATATAATCAATTTGATTTAATGTCAAATTATTCAAATAACTCAAGAATGAATACTAGTTCATTATAGACTAACTATAATACCATAGCCTTAAACATTACATAATGTAGAGTTAAGTCAATAATTTATAGTGAGGGTCTTTTCAAGTTTAGATATTTGGAGAATATGTCCATAAAAATTACGTAGAAAAAAATAGAAATACAAAGTTGACACTTCAAATAGTTTATGATTCTTCCACAACATAATAACTTTTAAATGAAACATGTTTTATTTTTATGTTTAATCATCATAAATTATCATTGATTCCATCATTGAATTTATTCCCCCTCAAATGTATTAAAACTTTTAAAAACATGAGATGAAAACAAAAATCTCAGTAAGGTAAATAAAAATAATGAACACCAATTAGTCATGTTAAAAAATATTAAACCATTCAATGTAATTTTAGTGGAAGAAACAAAAAATTTTCACATGAATAAAAATCCTATTTTTTTCCCAATTAATATCACTAAAACCTGTCAAAAGAAATTAAAACACCTTTAGGTGACATTCTTAATCATATAAAAAACCTTTAAAACATATTCAAATTGGAAAAATCATTTGGTTTATTTCTATATTGGAGATCAATAATGTGGATCAACAATTGTATAAGGTATATTGGGAACACCCATGAGCTATAATGGTGCTTAACCCTTTATATAAGTTGTGTCTCACTCACCTGTAAGCTATAATGGGGGTCAACCCTTTTTATAATACGTATTGGGATCACCCATGAGAAAAAATGGGGCTCAACCCTTTGAATAAGATATATGGGGCGCACTCGTTTCATATAATGCTCATGTACCATTTCATGAATAAAACATGTCAATCAAAAAAACATATTTTTGACAGATTCAACTAGTCCCATATGAAAATAATTATATATAAAAATAACATATAAATTTATGAACACATATTCAATAGCAAGATATACAAATAATGGAATAAGGGATTTATTTTCATGTAAAAAGTCATTAAGGATTATAGAGGAATCCAAATATCAAATAATGGGTAAGGTGTCAGAAAGGTTGTTGTTGTCGTACAGGTCAAACAAACATTCCATTTATCATGTTGTAAAGAAAGTAAAATTATTAATTGAAAAGGATTACTTTTTGAAAACATTGAATTAAATTCCATATTGAAATAAAAATTCATGTATATTATTTTTATACACACAAAAATAATATATAATTTAATGTCATGAAGAAAAATAGTTTATAATTAAATCATTAAATGATCAAGGTGACCCATTACACTGTGAACATTTAAATATTAATCTCAATAACATAATAAATATCAATTATATATATAATATGAATATGAAATGTCATATTTGCTGTATATACATCTTGTAAATGAATAATGGTGCATATTATCATTAAATTCTGCAATGAAATAAGATTGAGACGAAGTACCTTACCTTGATTCCAACATATATCATTCATTCATTAATTTCTGGAATAATAAACATAGGTAAATTAATAATTTCTGTATAACATTTTTAAATTTTATTATTCATTTTATATCACATATATCCATGTCAATGTAATTAGTTAATTGTTTGAGTTCAGATCAGATGTTCGGTCGATGTTCGGTATTATATTCCAAATGAAATTTTTTTGATGCCAAATATCTATGTTGTCATTATTCCATAATCTCAAAAATAATATTAATCATTTAAATATAATATAAAACAATTATATATGTATTTATAATAATTCATATCATTTGGATATAAGAAAGGAAACTCACTATTCATTTAAACGGTAGGTCGTACCTATGATTGAACACTACCTTCAATTCCTTGTCATATTAACGGAATAAAAAAGGAAGATATATTGGTATATTATAATTTTATTATAATATATATGTTATAAATGTTACATAATTTCATTAAATACCACCTTTATACATTTCATTTTTGTCTTGAATGATTCATATCAGTTTGAGGGGGTGGCAGTCCACACATCCCCAAATGAAATTAACATATGTACACATTATGGAAAGCATAAATGAATGCTATACATAAAAATTATAGAATAATATAGATAATATATGTATAATATATATCATATATAAATATAGTTCCATAATAATGGCCACCATTATATGTGGTAGGAGTAAATTGAACAATCATCATTTCATGAACCAGTAGTTCACTGTTCACAGAAATAATATGTTTTATATCCATTAGATGGAGGTGTGTGTAAGAGTTTTTAAAACCCCTATGAAAAAATTTTATATTTGGGATATAGTTGATGTCATAAAATAATGGAATAAATATATTTTTTGGGTATGTATGAGGAAAATAAATGAAAGGAGCATGATAGAAGACATTACCTCTAAATAGGGCAACTCTTGCTGATTTTAGATAAAAGGATTTCTCGAATTACCTTATTCCTAAGGTAAGGATTATAGGAGTAAGGGATGGATGTTGGTTTCATATTTCATCTAAATTTTTACTATCCATGGGTCTTTATAGTTGTGAGTAGTTGGGTAGATTTAGAGGCCTTTTATAAGAGGGAGGAGGGCTACATTAGGAATGTCTTGAAATATTATTTTATTATAAATTGATTTTAGAATTATAATAGTTCTAATGTTATATATTATGAGGATAAGATTAATATGGGTCGAAATACTCTCAACAAATAGGGTTTAAAAATGTTTAGGTCCCAAAATTAACCATATATATTAGCTTTAACAATTATTTAAAAACATTTACTCTTAACACGTCTTCTAGTCTTTTCATAATAAATTGTTACTATAGTAACAAAAAATGACAAGAGAACAACAATAAGATAATTAATGACTTTTTTAACATTATATAATTTATTTTACTTAATATAATATTTTTTAGGACTATTATATCATTTAATAAAAGAGTATATTTTTTAAAAACTCATTTTTTTCAATTTAGACAAAATTTCATAATTGACTTTTTTTAAAGTCATAACAACCTGATTCCTTAAAAAAATGCAATAAATAATCCCACAAAAGACAATTTAACATAAAAAATTTGTGCATGGAATCAAAATGATCAATTTACATATATTTTAATATTTGTAATATCATTTTTTGAATATTTTATTAATCTGGTAATCGTTTCATCATCATTCTGTCAAATATATATATATATATTTAATGTATAAAATTTATAAATAAAATACCATGATGTTTTCAAATATTATTATTTTATATTGATTATTAATATTTATTATTTCATTTATATATGAGAAATTAAAATTCTTATATTTTAAATATACTTGTTTTTGGTATATTTCCATCTTGTAAAAATTAAATATTATAACTGGTCATTATCAAACCCAAGTGTCTCCATGGGGTACTAAATTCGAAATGATGATTCTAATGGTCATAAATATCTCATCGAATAGGATTAGAATACGTGTAATGGTAGTTTCATATTTTTATACTCTTATTTTGACCCTTATTTAACTGAGTTACCTTTTAACCATGGTAAATAAACTAAATTATCAAAATTACTATTCATAATGTCCAAAAATAAAAGGTACCTATTAACATAATTTTTTCCTTATTATTAAAATTATGGAATAAAATATTCCATATTAAAAACACAAAACTGGTAGAAAATATTTTCAAATTAATTCTCATTATCAAAACCAGAAATGGGTTTTAAAGATGCAAAAACTATCAAAATATTGACATGTGTTGATGTCCCATTTAAATGAGAAATTATGTACAATGGAAATAATTGGATTAAATAAAAAAATAATTATTCAATTACAATTTTAAACCAGTTAAAATGATTATATAACTATATAAATATATCATAAAAAATGGCAGTTTTGAATTAAAATGCTTTATTCTTCACTATTCTTTAAAATGCTAATTTTATCAGAAACATTCCAAAAATTAAACCAATGTAAATTTTGAGGACTCACATTTAAATAAGAAGTTTATTATGTCACACATAACTTATCATATTGTCAATAAAATTATTTAAAATGGTTTCGAATTTAAAATATGGTAAAATTGTATTTTTAAAAATATTAAATAATTTTATGCTTAAAAATTTATTTATAAATAAAAACTATTTTAAAACATGTGTAAAATAATATGGTTTGTTCTATTCCATCCCTCTAATATAATTACTCAAAAATAACAAATATTTATAATAATATTATTAATAATGTATTATTTTTTGGTCTAACTTAGTCATGTGTACAACATATGATTTTAGAAAAACCCATTGTTGCGTGTCGTGTATGCTATCACACATATTTACCCTATTAAACTAAAATTATTATCTAATTCATAAATATTATTATTTAGGAAAAAATATTATTATAAAATTAGTAGGGATGTTACATATTTTCCCCCTTTTTTAAATTATTCCCTCTCAATTTTAATTTTTTTCGTCGTAACTAAGATTTACATTACAAAATTACTTTTTTGAAATCCCACATCAAAAAAAGAGTTAATAAAAGATATACATTAAAATAGATAATGTGAAGTGCAATGGTCACCTTAGATATCAAATTCTTGGGTTCCCTATAGGAAAACATGGACATGGATGATAAAACTAACACTCAAAGACTAATAGAGTGTGATAGCGAATATATTCATTAGAAGATTATACATAAAAAACCATAATTATGTGATGGGTAAAAAGACCATTGAGGACTGAAAATGAATAATTCTTTTGTTTTAATATCCTTTTGATAGAGTTGAGAAATTAATTTACAGCCAATAATAAGAACATGAAGAAACACAATTTCTTGATGTATTTCTAAATTCCAAGCACAATATAATCCTCATAATATTCCGTGAATATGATGTACATCCCTGAGAATTACATAAAGAACAAAAGATTAGAAAAAAAAATAATGTATAGAAATATTATAAAACTG
The DNA here is from genome assembly GCA_963277665.1 of Viscum album. Classification (NCBI taxonomy): domain Eukaryota; kingdom Viridiplantae; phylum Streptophyta; class Magnoliopsida; order Santalales; family Viscaceae; genus Viscum; species Viscum album. The sequence goes on along the minus strand of OY728120.1, from coordinate 537,815,991 downwards.
ATGTCCAAAATTTAAAGAATACTTTGACATTAAAAAATCCATACATTAACAAGTCATCTCAAAAGATCTACCAGAATGTTCCATAATAACTTATTATCACATCACATAAAACTACAGAAGGTGTTTCTAAAACCTTGAACATATGGTTAACCATCAAAAAAATACAGGGCTCTCAGGAGCTTCCATCACTTCACTAAATGACGCAACATCAACTTTAGTTGCATCAAAAGATTTTCAAAAACCTTGTTTTATAATCACACTGATTTTTCCTCCCTGTAATTAAATTCTGACACTTATTTGCACAATATACAAACCCATTGAAACTGAATCATTTTATTATAGACTAGATATCTGTTATATCATTATTGTACTATTCATGACCCTTTTCATCGTAGTTAGGAACCCCGTGACCAAACTAAACACACTAGTGACAAATTCCAGATCCTAACAAACATTCCAAAAATGTATTTTACCACACATGGATCATGATTTGGGATTAACTCCATAAATCATAGATTTTTGCATCCCAATTTCCTGGCACCTTGACCATTTCTTACTCTTATCATCTCATGGGACATAAGTGTCTGCAAACACCATTTAATCTTTCTAAGAATAATTAAGCAATTTTTTATAACTTTTAAATTCTCCTGTGGCCTAATCCCTTCATAACCTTGGATTCAATCCTGAGTAAAATCAATTAATCTTATTGTCAATGCCTCATATAAAATCTGGAACATACCTGGTAAATCTTATGAATTTCCCTTCATATGAATCAACTGAATCATCATCTTTTCTAGTTAATTCCAAAAAATTTATCCATCCAATAATTAACAACCTTAGGTAAATATTTAACAAGGAAAATATCAGTAAATTATATCCATTCCATTATATTATGATCAATTTTCCATCTAGTTTTATTAAATAATGATCACCATCATTCATCTTCACCTTCAAGATGATAGATGGAAAGAGTTACCTTTTGACTTTCTGAATATCCCATGACTTCAAATATCTTTTCTAGAGAGTAGATCCATCCTCCAGGTAGCACTAGGGTAGATGATCCATAGAATAATGGGGGATATTGCAACATAAAATTTTCCACAACTGACATATTATCCTGTGGTTGATTGGGTTGATCTCGTGCATGGATACCACAAATATTTATTTCCTAAGATAACTAAACCATCACTGAAACATGCTATTTAGTTCCAATTGCCGCAACATAATGTAGTTGAGTTTAATGATTGTTTTTCCCTTAATTCCTTCCCATTATATTTTTCTATTTCCTCAATGGAAAACAATTTTTAAAGGACATAGTTTAGATGATGTGACAAGAAAATCTTAAAAAGCTACATCATTTCAACCTAACCATATAGTAACTTCCTCAAATAGAATGAAATTAACACCATAAAAACTTCTAATGTTATCTAAACCTCCCTGTGAAGCCAACTATATGTCACAACCTTAAACGTTACATAATCTAGAGTTATGTCAAGAACTCACATTGAGGATCTTTTAAGGATTAAATCTTTATTGAATTACCATATAAGTATTATATAACAAAAAAATAGAAATACCATGTAGACACTTCCATAAGTATCTATGACTAAATAACATAAAATCGTATAAAAATAGGCATGGTTTCTTTTCATGTTTAATCATCATATCTTTTCTTTGATTCAATCCTTGACTCTATTCCCCCTTACATAATGTGAATACATTTAGAATCCTTGGTTGAGCACAAGAAGTAGAGTAAGGGAAAAAATAATGAAAAATTAATAGTCTATTGAAAACATTATAAGCCCTTAAATGTTCATTTAGCATATGAAACAAAACATTTTCACATGAATAACACTAATTTTATTTCTCAATAAAAACACTAAATTAAATAGAATGAAATTTTTAATCCTTTAGGTGACTTAAAAAATCATATACATGAAACCCTATCCAAAATTTTCCAATTTCAATAGCTATATAGTTGACTACATAATTAGATTTATAAAATGTGGATCACCCTTCATATTAGATTTATCAAAATCATTTGTGAGGTATAATGGGGTCATCCCCTTATATACACTTTTTTGGGCACACCTATGAGATATAGTGGGGATCAAACCTTCATATAAGATGTGTAGGGTAGAACAGTGAGTTATAATGGGGCTCAAACGATCATTTAATCTATACTTGGATCACATGTTTCATATAATGTTCATGAAGCTATTTATGAATAAAACACATTAATCACAAAACCCCTTTGTTTAATGCTTCTCCTAATCCCATAAGAAAAATATTTCTATACAAAAATAACCTTTTTCATTTACAAACTAATTTTCAATACCAAGATAACCAAATAATTTCATAATATAATTTTTTTCATTTTAAAATACATTAATGGGTATAGATGACGTCAAATACCAAATAACGATTACATCGGTGGTGAAGTCGTTTTCACTTTATACATTAAAAAACATTCATTTTATCATTTTATGAAGAAATTAAAACACATCATATAAAAATATTCCTTTTGAAAACATTTAATTATATTCAAGATTGACATAAAATTTCTTATATATTCCATTTAAAACCATATAAATAACTGTGTAATTTAATATCATGAAGAAAAAGATTTGATAATTAAATTGTTAAATGTTCATAGTTTACCATAACAATTATTACATTTAAATATTAATCTCCTTGATTTAATAACTAAAATAAGTATAGATAACATATGAATATGAAATGTCATAGTGGCTGTATATACACCTTATAAAAGAATAAAGGTGAATATTATCTAGAAATTCGTCAATGAATGGACTTTGAGATGACGTCCCTTACCTTGAGTTTAAAATGTCTTGTTCATTATTTAATTTCTTGAATAAAAAAATAGGTTAATTTATACTTTAATTGAAACATTTTTAAAGTTAATTATTCATTTTGATTCACTTATTACAATTTTATCAAAATTAGTTAATTATTTGAATTCATATCAAACATTCTGTCGATGTTTAGTATTTGAGTAAATAAAATAATATTGTTTGGATGAATGTTGTTCATGTGGTCATAATTCCATTATTTACATAATAGTATTGATGATTTAAATATCATTTGTATATACTAAATATTTACATAGAATAGTCTATTACATTAGGAGTTGAGAAATGAAATGTACCCATTCATGGAGACAATATTTTGTATGTACACATGTACACTAGTTTCATTTCTTTTTCATATTAAAGGAATAAAAAGTAAACGCTAAATAGGTTAATTATAATTCTATTATAATATCTATGTTATATATTTTACATAATTTCATTAAAACCATCATTTATAAATTCCATTTTTGGAAATAATGATTCATATCACTTTGAGTGGGCGGTAGTCCACACTTCCTTAAATGCAATTATCGTATTTATACATTCTCGAAATTAAAAAGGTATATTTTAAATAAATTTTAAATAATAATTGAGACAATATATGTATAACATTTATTATATATAAATATTGTTCCATAAAAATGGCCACAATGAGAGGTGGTGGGAGATAATTTAGCAATCATCATTTCATGAGGCAGCAGTTTCCAATACAAAGAAACATTATGTTCTATATCAATTATATAGATGTGTTTGTAAGTGTAGGTAAAAACCATATCTTAACAAAATAAAATTATATTGTTATAAAATACTATAATAAATATAGGTTTGGGGGGTTTATGGGGAAAACAAATGAATGGATCTTGAGAGAAGAGGTTAAATCTAAATTGTGTAACTGGATTTGATTTTAGTCAAAAGGATTTCTCAAATTAAGTTCACCCAATGACAAGGATTATAATATGAAGTTAGGGATGTTGGGATATTATTTGAGTAGAATATGGACTATTCATGTGGCTTGATAGGTGTCAGTATGTTGATAGAGGTGGAGGCCTTTTATAAGAGGGAGGAGAGGCACTTTAAGAATCTCTTGAAATATTATTTAATAATAAATTCATTTTCAAATTATAATATTTAGAAGTTATAAATTTAAAGGATAACATATGTACCAATATTTTTATAATAGTTTAGGTTACAAAATTATTCTTATCATTTTGCGTTATCCCTTACTTAAAAACATTAACTCTTACCATGCCATATTGTATTTTAATAATATATAATGACAATATTTAATATAAAATCCCAAGAATAACTAATGTGTATCATTGAAGAAATTTTTAATATTATATAAGTCATTTGGATGATACAAAGGTTTTAGGACTATCATATCATTTAATAAAAAATTATTAGTTTTAAAAACACATTTAAGTCAATGTTGACCCTATTGATGAATTTATTTTATTAAAGTCATAACAAAATCATTTCATCTAAAAAATGCATTAACTAAACCTTCACATGTCAATTTAATCAAATAAATTCATGTAGGGGATTCAAATCTACAAATTTCATATATTTTAATATTTATAATTTCATTTATTTGACTATTTAATTAATAATGTAGACGATTTATCGTCATTGTATAGAAAATATATATATTTATTTGATGTCTAAAATGTTTAAAAAATACCATTATATATAAAATATTTTTATCCTTCTATTTACTATTTATATTAGAAGATATAGCTTATATAAACCAAATTAATTTTTTTCGGAGAAACATGATTATGTTATATTTCTCTCTTCATTAAATTAAATACTATAAATGGTCATTATCACATCCAAGTGGCTGCATGGGGTATTAAATTCTTCCCAAGGATTATCATGGACATATATATCTTATACAATAGGATTATAACACCTTTTAGGGTAGTTGTATATTATTATTGTATAATTGTTTACCCTTATATACCTGATTTAACTTTTAACCATGGTAAATAAAATTAATTACTGAAGTAAATATTTAAAATGTACAAAAAGGTAAATATTTACCCAATTTTTATTTTATAAAGAAAAATATGGAATCCACATTTCGAAATTCAAAAAATTAATTAGGTAGAAATTAACCTAAAATTAATTCCCTTTGTTATAACTAGAAAACATGTTTTAAAAAAGTACAAACTATAAAAAGATTGACAGGTGTTTGTGTCAAATTTTAATGTGAAATTATTCAATGTGACAAAAATTGGACTGAAGTATAAAAAAAATTCAGTCACAATTTATATAAAATTAATATTACAACATTATTATATAAATAAATTAGGCAAAAAATCATGTTTTGAATTATACTGTAGTATATTCACTATTCATTAAAATAAATAAAATTTCATAAAAATACCAAAAATTAATCCAATGTAAATTATGATGTCTCAATTATAAACAAGAAGATTATTATGTCATATATATCTTATAAAATTATCAAAAAATTTATTTAAAAATTTTTCTCCTCCAAAATGAATTAAAACTATCATTTAAAAAACATTAGAGTATTTTATGTATAAAATTGGATTTAAAAATTTAGAATAAATTTACAAACATGTGTAAGAATAATATAGTTAGCTATATTCATTCCCTCCAATAAAAAGGCACGTTGGTAACTTTTTTTTAAAAAAATAATATTTATAATGTATTATTTATCGGTATTACTCAGTCTTAAGTGCAATGTAAGATTTGAAAGAAACCCGTTGTTGTGTGTCTAGTATGATATCACACATAGTGTACCATATAAAATAAAATAAATATATAATTCTTAGTTACTAATTGGTATTGAAAAATCATATTTATTATTACCTAGGATGTTATACTAACACAAATTTGGCATGAATGGGTATCCCCTCACAAATTCTTCAACACATCCAAGTGAAATTGATGAGACCGATAGTTATTTAAGGAACATCTAATAATTAGAAAAAAATATACACTAACAAAAAAGCATATCATAGGGATGGTAAAGAATTTTATATAAAATTCCTAATTTCATGAATGAAGTCCAATCCGAAATGAATCAAATTTTAATAAACTGAGAGAAATGAATGGAAAGAAATAAAAAATGGATAAAATTATATTAAACTAGTGTCTCAAAACACTGAATATATATTTGGAAACAATCATTGTTTGAGTAAACAATGTTGAAACATTATACATTCCAGAATGTGAATTTTAATTGAAAAAATGGAAGCATCTCACACCAAACAAACTTTTAAATGTAGTATCATTCCATGTAGGTAATTTATTATTTTCACAAATCCATTATATTTTAATATATTATATGATTCCCATTACTCACCAGTTGATAAAACGTAGATAAATATTTAATGACCCTAGACATTTATCCATCACTATTGAAATACCACTTTCATCTCTGTGAAAACACTGAAACCACATCAAGGATCTCATACCATTCCTATATTTGATATCTTAAATAAATATTACCCTCATAGATCATGATGGAAAAACCTTTCTGACAACATTATGGTTATGGGAATTTCATTAAAACTTTTTAAGGGGGCCATGCCTCTCTATGTATTGGAATATCGATAAAAGGTTAAATAGATATTAATATTAGATGTTAATAAAACATGAATAGAAACATCATATACTATTGACCGAAAACATGTACACAAAATCACCTAAATCTAGGAATATGCTCATATCTTAGATGGGGGTAAATTTTTGTAAGTATGGTTTACCTAGATAAAATTCGGCCTATACTACATAGGAACTTTTTATTATTCCAATTAAAGTTAATATCATGTAAATTAGTAGGGTAGATACACACAATTTTCATATTTCACACACGGGTGTCTATATGTGTACATTGATAGACACTGAGGGATGTCACTAATTTTTATATAGGTAATTTAAATTTGGTCCAAAATAATACATGGACATCATCAAATACCATTATATTCCTACCAAATATTGGGAAAGAGAACATGATATTATACATAGTTTATTTTAGATTTCAAGAAGTGGACCCCTTTAAATCTACAAAAATATATGCTAAACCCAATGGATTCAAACTAATTTTAATGGAATGTTGAAAACAAGATGTTCATAGAATGACCGTTGAATTATATAGAATAAGTTTTATAAATAAACCTTGACTTATATAGAATGATGTTTTGCATTAAATTTTTACATTATCATAATATTAATCGTGGTCATGGTTTCCTGTCCATAAGTTTATGAGAGAACTTCATTCCATCTCTTTAACTTTATTAGTGAATGTGTTTCTATTTAAACATTTTGTCCATTTTATAAGTTGATGTGTATGATAAAAATATTTGTATTATTCATAGGTAGTGCTCTATTGTATTATCCTTTAGATTCCATTATGATTCATGTTTTATGAACTTCTACTATTTATACCATGAAAAATTTATATCCATTTTACCTTTTATTCCATTATGGATTTACAATTAGTATATCTATTTTACCTTTAGATTCCTATTAAATCTATATAAGGTTAAATAGATATACTAATTGTAAATCCATAATTATAGGAATATAAACATCATGTACTATTGACCGACAACATGTACACCAAATCACCTAAACCTAGGAATATGATCCTATCTTAGATGGGGGGTAAATATTTGTAAGTATTGTTTACCTAGATAATATTTGGCCTATACTACATAGGAACTTTTCATTATTCTAATTAAAGATAATATCATGTAAATTAGTTGGGTAAATACACACAATTTTCATATTTCACACATGGTACATTAATAAACACTGAGGGATGTCACTAATTTTTATATAGGGCATTTTTATTTGGTCCAAAATAATACATGGACATCATCAAATACCATTATATTCCTACGAAATATTGGGAAAGAGAACATGATATTATACATGGTTTATTTAAGATTTCAAGAAGTGGACCACTTTAAATCTACAAAAATATATGCTAAACCCAATGGATTCAAACTAATTTTAATGGAATGTTGAAAACAAGATGTTCATAGTTATATATGGATTGAATGATCAAATATATTAGACCCACCAAGGCCCTACATTGACCGATAATAAGATAATTTTGACACAATAATTCCAAAGATAATATGATAGGGGATGAAAATTATGACCATGTAAGAATACAACAAAAATTTGATTCCATAACATAAAAATATTATTTAAATCCTCACATATATAACCAAAAAAATATTTATTCACAACAATGCATGATATACATTATAAAATATAATTAAAATTCATCAATGCAATATAATATACATATATAATATTAGTACTATGTAAAGTTATCTCTAGAAGAAACTTTACCACTTCCTAAGTACCACAAGTTACAGTAGTGTGCATCTATATAATAATACATAAAAAAGGAAAAAATTATATAAACTATCTATATATAAAAAATATGTTTGTTACAATGTCATGAATAAAAGAAAATGATGGAAAAAATGGTGGAATATTACAAATAGTTAGGTTATAAGAAGGTTAAAATAAAAAAATGATATGAGCATGAAAGGGAAAACATACCAAGAGAGATAATGTGGCACCATATGAATTTATAAAATATATATACTTCAAAATAATTTATTCAATTTTATATTTTTCTGTTCATGAAGCACATATTATAGTTTCTTTTATAAGAAAATATATATTTGGATTCTATTATATGCAACACCATGCTAATCATTAAAAACCCAAAAACATAGATTATATTAAGGTAGATACTACAATATGGTTTCCTTTTGTTAAAAACCATATCAGACCCCTTCAAAAAATTTTGTTGCACTCCATATTGAGTTTTACCAAACTCCAATAAACTATTAATAATATTTTCAATTTTTTTTATAATTATCACCTAGAAATTATAATGGAATCTATTAATTAGACTCGAAAAATTATTAAACTATTTATTACACATCTATATAATATAAATATTTTTGGTTATCAACTAGTTTGAAATAAATGCATTAACTATTTTAGATTAAATAAATTTCTTTCCTAGAAAACTAATTTTCAATAAAACAAATTATGTTAATAAATTTAATAAACCACATTTGATGAATTTTTTAATAAAATTTATATATTATATAATAAATCAATTTTCTGATACTCATACAATAGATTTTGCCAAAATAATATAATAATAAAAAAAATTATGAATAAAAATATGTAATTATCCAAATGGTAATTTTACAAACATTTAATAGAGAACCCATTTTTTAATTTTTTTAAATATTAAATTTCTATATGAGAACCTAAAAGTTTATTATTGAATTGTAATATCAAAACATTCATTGGGTGAATGTTCTCTATCATTTGTGTTTTTACATTTTTTCATAAATTGTAAAAAATACTAACATTTAATCGAAAACTACATTTTTATCTTATATATTTATATCGTTAAATTATAATTTTTTTCTTTTAATGTATATTTGTATTAATTGAACATAAATTATTATAATTTTTCATATTATAAACAATATAACAATTAAATTATATATATATATATAAAATTCATTCCTTGTTAAATTTTAAATTTTAAAACTAATTGTCTCACCCTGTATGCAGGATTACGATTAAATTATTTTCATCCAATAATATGATTAGAATATTAAAAAATGTATTCCAAATAATTAAGAATAATAATTTATATTTTATAATATAGTTAAATGATTTTTTTACAAAAATTATTTTTCAATGTAATTATAATGATTTACATTGATTAACGTAAAAAACAAGCTTTGTTAATGATTCATCTTACAACATATAGTTGAAAAATGACCCTACACTTGAATAATAATTTTTTGGAAGGATATATTTGGGCCATTAAAATTTGAAGGATCACTAGTAATTTATTTTAAACATTGGGGGATAAAAAACATAGGGAACCTTGAAATATTTTCACGCATACCCTATGCTCCCTATCAACACTTATAAAAGGCCTCCTCTCCTTCCCCATTCATCACACCTATCAAACCATTTGGGCTCATAAAAACCCTAGACAAATAAGATCAAAAATTACATAATATCATACATTATTCCAAAATTTGAAATGAAATCAATCTCAGTTAGTCCTTTGATGAAAATAAAAAAATTATTTAATGAAGTGGTAATATCCTTCCACACAAAATTTTGATTTATTTTCTTTCTACACCCCCTAAATTATTATAATTCCATTATTTAATAGTAACCTAAGTATTCTAAATGTAATTATATGTTTTTACTATATGTTTTCTAACATCACCTACCCATACTCGTATCAAATGGGTAATGAACTTATCTTCAGTGTGTAAAGCAGACTACCTCTTAGCGAAACAAAGTCATTCATTTTTACTTTACCGCCTCTCATGGTAAGAAATTATGATGTAAATAATATTTATATATTATATATATGATATTTATTATGAATTTATTCTTATATAATTATTACATAAAACATTCAAACATTCATTCCATTTTTTGTATATACGTCAACATTATTTTTGGACATGTGGAATACCACATCATTAAAGGGAAGTGATTCATTCACAATTTATATGGAATGTATTAAAGAAGGGTTTTGTAAAAGAATATGATATGTATGGTATAAAATTATACTTTAATTTTAATATATGTACTCACATATAATTCATTTTCATTATTTCTTTACAGACCATAATAAAACAAGAACGACTTTCATGCATATGTATGGCCAACAATCACCATGAGTGGTGAATTCTATATGATATTTCAATATTTTATAGATTGATAGAAATATTTTTAAAAAATATATATATGATAATAATATCATGTATTAAATTATTTATATATGTATATAATTATCTATGTAATGTGATAAAAAATAACATGCCAAAACATATACGAAAATCAAAGTGGCTACTGCATGAAATATAAAATTAATAAGAGATTGTCAATAAAATAGTGATAAAAAGGTCAAAATAAAATCATATATGGTATTATATATGATAGTATGGTTCTTTATTAGTTTTATAACAGAATTATTCATATTATACATGAATTCGTAATGTGTGTCACAAAATTCAAGGATTATGGTCAAGGTTTTCTCATGAAGTTCTTATATAAGTGGGATACATGTCGTGTTCACCACTCATTCCTTTTGTGTGAATTATATAATTACAATGAATGTATTAAATGATACATATAATTAAATTTATTGTTAATTATGTTACAATTTTATCTTATTTCTCTTTCATGGTCCTTATATTTCAAAAGATACTAATTGGGTATGATAATTTTTCCTCATAATTCCTTATTTGAAAAACATGTTATATTATACACCTATATTATTTTATAATGTGTGTTTATTTTCAATTTGAAATGTTATATAATGAATATTATTAATATCATTATATTACAAGATTCATGTATTTTTATTTACAAATTATGGCCATGATTTAATGTTACCAATGATGTAATAATTTATTTATATAGGCCCATAATTTATTAAAATTGTTTACGATTATGCTTCCATTGATGAAATATTATAAATCATGTATATATAACCCAATTAAATTTTATTATAATCTTGATATAAATATTATATTGAATTAATATATCCATTTTTCACACTTTATTACATAATATAATTAATAAATTAGTTTTATGAAAATAAGAATTTATTTATCCTTTCTGTCTGAAATCTGTGCTTTTTCAAAACAATTTTTATAAATATGTTTTCGAAATAGTTTTCAATGGTATATTTTTATTATTTTCAATGATAATGGATTTTGATGTTTTTATACATAATTTATATATTTTTTAATTATTTTTAAATAAAAGAGTGTTTAACGACGTTATCAAGCTTTAATTATAAGTTTTTAATGCTATTTAAAAAAGTGTTTCATAATTCCTTATGTTATAAAAAAATTCATAATGAAAATTTTATTCTTTAAAAGAAATTATTTAAATTAAATTTCAAAAAATTATTCAGAATATAATTATTTTTTAAAATTTATTGTGAAATGGGTTTTCAATGAAATGTAATTTTCCATAATAAATTTTCCATTTGGTTTTAAAAACTATTCTCAATATATGATTACATAATTTGTTGAAGTATTTGATTTACTAGGGATATAATCTAGAAATACCATTCACCATATTTCATTAATGGTTAATGATTCTATGGAATATTGTCTATAACACCTATTTCCCTTTCATTAGTTATATACTTCTGTAACATGCTTCTTTTCTTGGTGTATGTTTTGTTGAAATTATTATGGTACCAACCTCATTATAATTGGATATGATATAAAGAAATGTTTATAACACCAATTTTTTTAATGGGTGATGAGATTATGTTTATTAAACACATAATTTTTTTATTGGACATGTTATGATTCATGTTTTATTATCCTTGATAACATGTTTGTATCATTATATAATTTGATGCGTGGGGAATATATCTCCATGAAATTAATTAGGTAATGATTCATATCTTTGTAGATAATTAAGGGAACTGTATTGAAGATCTTGATCCCCTATGGAATGTGTTGAAAATTGATCCACTTTCTGATTTTGGGGAAGCATAATCCACTATATGAGGATGGTGAAACCATATCCTCTATGGTATGACGGGGATATTTTATCTAAATTAGGAAGATGGAGAAACTATATCCACTATGTGAATATGGAAAAAAAATTCATTATAGAGAGTTGGGGAAACTATATCCACTATGGGAGTATGGGGAAACATGATCACCTTTGGGAAAATTATGAAACTTGATCCCTTATAAAGAAATGAATATGATCGGGGATATTGTTGTGAACATCCTATATGTGTAGTACATATGGAGTTCCATAATAAGTTTTAGAAATGACCCTTGAATTATATAGAATAATGGTTTGCATGAAATTTTTACATGATCACAATATTAATCGTGGTTATGGTTTCATGACCATATGTTTATGAGAGAACTTTATTCCATATCTTTATCTTTATTAGTGAATGTGTTTTTATATTAAACTTGTTGTCCATTTTATAAGTTGATGTGTATGATAAAATTCTTGGTTTTATACCCAGGTAGTGCTCCAATGTATTATCCTTAGATTCCATTATGATTCATGTTTTATGAACATATAATATTTATACCATGAAACATGTATTTCATCATTGATATATAGGGTATGATCTCAAAATGTTATTCTAATTATCAGATAACCATATTTACATATTAAAAATAGGTATCTCATTTAGTTACACTTACAATGCATTTGACATCACCATTTCAAATGTTACACTTCCTTGGGTTTTGGATAATGGTTTAATGTAGGTTTACTAAATAGGAAAGATTATTACATGTGTTTTTATGATCTTTCACCCACATAGGAGATTCTATTCCCCGCATCTAAATAAAATAAACTATTACGGTCCCCATGTGTGTGCTTTTTTAATGTGCAAAATATTTGTCTAAAATGATTTCATATCCACATATATAAAGAAAGGGAATCTATAGTTTTTATCAAAGTGATGTTTTAGTTACCATTAAAAAACAAGAATGAGAAAGAATTTGTAAGTTAGAAACAGATATTAATATTAATATTTTTAGGGATGTCTCTGAGGAAAAGTCTAATGATGATTCATATTATATGATAATGTACTTGAATTTTGGTAAAGGATAAAGTGAGTGGTTTCTTAGATATAAAACCATATCTGAAGAGTAGAATTGGTTATGGATCTAGAATAGGTGTACATAATTGTAAAATCCATAAAAAATAGTATTTATCTTGAATCAGTCATGAATTTCTACATGACAATGTGACATTATTTACACCATGTTTGACAATCCCAAGGGATATGATTCAGGAATATTCAAACCTAGTATGAAAAATCAAGAAGGATTTAAATTGATGATGACTACGAGTAACATAGTATAAACCTATAGTTTCATAGATTATTTATATAGTTGTCATGATTTATACTCCTATAATTTTTTTTCTTGGTTATACATTTGTCAAATTTGAAAATTGTTTCTAACAAAATTCTTTCATTTACTTTTCATTGGTGGAAACTAGAGGAAACTTTGATAGCATTGAATGTTTCAGATGTGGGATGTATGGGATTTATATAAATACATTTCCAAATTAAATATTTTGTTTCTCAACTATAAATTAAAAAAAATTTCATGTTAGAATAAATATTATTTTTTCTTTTTTATATGAAACATGATGTCATGATTACACTAAAAATAATACACAAATAGCTTGTGTTAAATACAAGATTGTGTTTTACCCCCTTTTAATGATGTGTCTATTTTGAAACTAAATTTTAAACATTTATGAATATTATTCTTAAAAATGATAAAAAAATTATAATTTAGAATGTGGAAATGATATTATAGTGAATTTTTGGGATATTTTTTCAGAAACATCATTTTTTAATGAATAGTTCAAATTACAGTAATTTAGTAAAAAACATAAATTTAATTTAAATAATTAATATTGTTAAATTATTTTTTAAAATGTTTTATAATGTAACATTAGATAAAAAATTCACCCATTAATACATTTTAGGTCACTAAAATAAATTAAATTTTGAATCAGATATAAAATCTATTTGAACTTTTTAACTTTACTACTTTAAAAACCCGCTTTCTCAACACATTTAAGGAGTAGACATTAATCATTATTTTCAAACATTTATTATTTAAATTTAAAAAATGTACATAAAAGTTTATAACCAGAAATATTTTTGAGCTCTATGAAGTTCAACTAAATTTGTGTCCAAAAAAGATAGCGAATGTTATTAAAATTAATTACAGTAATTAACGTAAAATTAATCTTAATAAGTGACTAAATGGTATATTTACTGAAAATTCATAATAAACTCCAATATGGATATTATTTATTTAATAATTAACAAAAATAAATTATACTATAAATATTAAAAGTGAAGTATTTTGATTGATTTTTCTATTAACTATTTTATTAAATTAATAATTAATTTTACATATATTTAAACTGGATATATTGGAAATATAATATATTTTTGATATATTAGATTAATAATTTAATAAATAATGTCAAAATTTACGTTATTCTTATTTTACAGTAAATGATATTTTTTTAAACTATTAAAAATTAATAAAAATAACATATTATGAAAACTGATTTTAATGGCCTAAGAAATAATAAATATTTTCTATTAATTTAACAATTGATCTTTTATAATTATTATTTGACCCATATATGGTAAAAAAAATTGTTAACGTGGTACGAGTTTACATAGTGTTTTAGTGCGTCACATGCTCTTGTTTTAAATTAATTTCAAAAAACATATGTTTTGATATCATAAATTAAATACCCAATTATTAATTCTGTGTATCTATATTTTCTAATAAATATCTATTTATTTTATAGTTAATATTGAAATTAATTATATTATAAAAAATTGATTCATTAATAAAGAAATTGATAAAATTGGGGAATCCTAGAAGTTAAGGAACCAAATTCTTTATATAAAAATTTTATTGTGTCTTGGAGGTTTAAATATAACTTTTTTCCAATTTATTCCATTATTTTTTATTTTTTAAGGAAATTTTGGTATGGTAGACCACCCATTAATGAAAATCTTTTAGTATTTAGAAAACTCAACTCTTCCTCCATGATAAAAAGGAATGAACTCTACAACTTCCTGACAGCTCACATGAAATTTTGGATCGACTGAGATATTCCAAAATTTATCCCCAAAATACCTCCCCAAATAATATAAGCCTTCCGTTATTCATAAATATATCAAATTAATCCCTTTAATGAAAACTAAAATAATTTACTGACTAAGATGTAACCAACTTCCTTACCCCTTTTATTTTTATTTCTATTCTTTAATCCATAAAATAATATTATTTCATTATTTTATAATGAAAAAATTATACTCAATATACTGGTATGTTTTAATTTTTAGGGTTATACATACAATTACACACAATTTAATCTAATGGTTAATAACTATATTATTTTTTTTGTATGACGAACTAGTGCCTCATGAAACAATGATTAATCATTTTCCTTTACCACCTCTCATGGTGGAAATTATGATGGACTTTCTGTTTATATATGATATTTATGATATTTATTAGGTCATTATACATAATAATATTTTTGTTGAAAAAAACTTTAACGCATCCCATTTTTCAACTATACTATTACATTTTTTGTGGATGTGTAGACTCCCACAACCTCGAAGTGATTTGATTCATTCACAGTAATCCTGGAACATATTTTTGATGATTTCAGTAAAACAATATATATTTTATATCATAGATATGATATTGGAATTATAATATACATATATATAGTTTATTTTTCATTATTTTAATATGATAATGAAATAAATGTAGTGTTCATGTGTACGTATGACCTACTATCTCCATGATCAGTTCATTACATTTATTATTTCAAAATATTTTGGACAATTATAAATACATATATAAAAAATATATTATTTTGTTAAGTCATGGATTAAATTTTGGATACAATAAAACTATGATATATGTAACATGAAAAAAAGTAATAAGTAAAAAAATACTTGAGAAAACTAGGAAACTAACATCTGAAATAGTTAAAATAATGAATGAGGGTTAACAAATGGTTAATAAAAAAATCGTAAGAAGTTTGTATGTGATATTATAAGCATGATTATGGTTATGGAATAATTGGGAGACATATTATAATCTACTATATATATTGATAATGACCACATAACCAAAATAATGTTACGGAAAGTGAATTTCTTCTCAATTTTCATTCCATTGAGACTTATTAATTATTACACACCAGGTCACTTTTATTTTGTGTATACACTTCATTTTACAAGTTATAACATAAATCGCCTTATTCTCATGATATTATAAGTTCTATTTTGTTTTATTACTTCATGGTGACGATAATTTTAATGTTTAAATGTTGTATGTGACCTTTTAGAATGTATGATTACTATTATCCTCAAGAATTTTCATAATGATTATCTTTAAAGTTTCACTTCTTAAATGATAATTAACATTCTCTTGAAAAAATAAATTTATTATAATCTTCTTTTTTCTTAAAATGAAATTGAATATTCATATTATAATAAATGGCTATGTCCATTTCCTAAACCGTATATAATTTTTCAGACTGGGTGAACATTAACAATAATAGATTCTTAGAGTTAAGCCTTGGAAGTATTAGATTATCAACATGAAGACAGGAAAATATTATATTATTGTCATAAAGACTTGAATGTATTATATTTTTTCCCTAAAGACTTAAAAAAATTATATTCCGGATGTGAATCATTGAATGCATTATTTTATTGTCATGCTTCCATGAAAGTATTATATTTAGGGAACAAATACTTGATAGTATTATATTATTGGAATGAATCTTTGAAAGTATTAGATTTTTCAAATGAAGACTTGGAAGTATTTTATCCTTTATATGAGTCATCTAAGGTATTTTAAGGATATAAATCACTATTAATTTCTTTTGTATGTATTTTAGTAATTATTAATCATTGATATTTATCATCGATATATCTATGGATGATTTCTATTCTCAGTTAAATGATTAAGTGGCATGTGTTTCAGATTCTTACCTTACCATATTTATTTTTCTATTCATAATTATTTGAATTGAATTTGTTTTCATTTATCAATAATTAAATGATAATTTATTCCAATTTATTCACTATTTATTTTTCTTTACAAACACGTACTGAGCATTTGAGCTCACCCTTAATATGTTTTCTATTATAGGGTTACAAAGAAGAAACATTGATTAAGACTTCATGGATAAATCTTATTTCATTTTATTATATATCATGTTTTATTCTTTATTTCCCAATGAATTATTGTTATCATGAAAGTAATCTGGATTTCCAAAACTTCTAAATCCACTAGTCTTTTAGGATATTATTCCTTGTAATCATGTTAATTTTATAAAATAATTCACTATCTCCAAGATTCTCTAGTTAGGAGTTATAGTTGTTATCAAATAAAATTATCAACAACATTAGAAAAAATATTTAGAAAAAATAGAATTATGAAAATAACCCTAACATATACTTTTAGGATGAAAATATAAGAACATGTCGTATTTTTTGTATGATAGGGAATAAGTGGGTATTCCATTCAATATATACATTTCTGAATACTACAAGTGTATTGGTTCTGGAACAGATGTTCTTAGGAGTAATAACATGAAAAGGTTATTCCGGGAATTACTCGGGGTAACTTGTATACGAAAATATGCATTACTATGCACCAATTTGACACTTGAAGGGGATACGTTTAGGATAATTTAAATTTTCATTGACTTTCTTCATGAAGGATATTAATGTAATGAATTCCCCAAATTAACCATCGTTTATGATTCATGGAATTACGATTCATAAATTTATTCTTTGTGTAGTACTATAATTTAGAGTTATACAATGATCATATTATTATGTGCTATTTTAGTATGTGTTATTTTTTAGAAGTGGTTCATTGAATAAGGAATGTAAACTCATCCATTGTATGTGATACAATGAATAAAATGGTCATATATTTCATGGTCTTAAGAAAACATTTAAAATGTAAATCGTTTCCCATGTATTATCATTATGTAAAGAAATAGTACATGGGGAAAATGAGATATGTAAATAAAAATCCTATCTATTGTAAGGGAAGAAAGAGAAGAAGAGTATGTAATAAAAAAATGGATAAAGTGAAAATGGAAAATATTGATTTTCCAACATTTCATAACTATGGAATGAATCGCCATTTTTGATGATTTAAGGGAATGTGAGTATGTTATAAGTGTTGAGATTATCATCACAATGATAAATAATAAAGAGGAAAAAATTAAAATGATACTATTCAGCATTACAACTAGAATGAGATGGTACTATATTCAAATCATTGACTCATGTTCCCAAGGAATATACCAAGATGATGTTATTGGATAATGATCATGTTATGATACATCGAAAAATGAAGATGAACGATTAATATTTGTATTCACGAAATACTGCTTTTGAATACTTTATCACTGATTTATGTGTTATATGAATTGAGAAATATATAAGTATTATACTATAGTATATTTTCATTATTGATATTAGATAATATAATAAATAATAATAAAATGATATTCACCAGAAAGATAAACATTTCATAAAACACATGATTGATGAAAATGAATCCTTTAATATGTTCCTAATTTTGATATAATGATGTAGAACTGATTTGTTTTTGGAAAAGTGAAGAATACCTTGGAATTTATTTATAACATGGTGACATGTGGTCTATTGTATCATTGATGGAGCTTACAATACATTTTTATTTTAGGAATACATTTAATATCATTTTACTTACATAAGAATTAAGGAAGAATGCATGTTACCAATATGGGTTTTTGTGGTTTGGAGTAATGAGCATATTTCAAGAGGATACATGATGAAGTTGTTCACATTATTCAAATTTGAAAACATAGAGATACTACATGTTGACTAAACTCTAAAGGTAAGATTATATTTGAAATCTGGTTACCGTCTTTCTAATGTGTTGGTTGATAATATTTTTTAAAGGTTACCCATTTATGAAATGATTTATGTTAAACATTGAATATGGTTTTAGAGGTTAAAATATTACATCATCATACGATGAATATTATTTAATGAGGTGAAGTAGAAATTGGTCATGGAATGAGAAAATGATATGAATGTGATTTTAGAAATGTAAAAAGTAATTATATTTACGTATATTTATATAGAGAAAAAGAATTCATCAAATCCGGGATTTTCATTTCAGAATAAAAATATTATGTCCTAGTTTCATCAATTATAATGCATCATATAGACCCTTAGATCCTCACATATTTTAGGGATTTTTATTGTTAACATTCCCTTAACAATGTTCTCTAGCACTCACTTTTAGAACATTTCATTATGATTATTACTCTAAATAAATGTTTCAATTTCCACCGATGATCTCCCACTAAGGAACACAATTATATGGCTATTATACATTCCTTTATATCTTATTATGAAGACATTTTACTTTACCAATTAAAGATGTGTGTTTCTCAACAATATTAAATTCAAATATCAATTCCATGATTACATATATTACGTTTAAATTTAGCGGATGAAATAAAAATAAGGTTGGGAGAATGTGACACCACAATTAATTAAATATATTCATCTTAGAATGAATATTATTTTGACTCTCTTTATACACAAACCATGTAATTATTACGCTATACACAACACTGAATTCACTCTCATTACATGTGTGACCGAGATTGTACCCTTTTAATGGTTAACATATTATAATATAATATTTTGTCACTATTAAGATTTTTTATTTTTAAAAATAAAAATAATTTTTGAATTCAAAATTAGGAAATTATATTTTAGCGATATTTTAGGGTTTTTCTTAAAACAACATTTTTTGATGAATAATAAAAACTACTTCTATTGAGATAAAAATCTCATTTTTTTAAATAATGATTAGAGTTAAATTATATTTGAAATTCGTTTTTAATGTCACCATCTATAAATTATGAATATATTGATACACTTTAGGTAATTGGAATCAATTTATGTTTAAATAAGATAAAAATAGTTATTGAACTTTTGAATGTTTCTACTTTAAAAACATAATTTCTCAACATGTGTTAGAGATTATCATTCATCTTAATTTACCTATATTTGTGGTTTTAATTATAAAAAAGGACCTGCATAGTTGTAATCTGTATAATATTTTTTTTAATAATAATAATTACTTTTCGACCAAACAGATTAGTGAATGTGATTAAAATTAATTATTATAATTTAGGTCAGATTAACTATAATAAGGGACTAAACCTTAATCTTCAGGACCAAAATCACTTGGAAACATGCCTAAATTCCATTTTATTCTAATATTTCGACCCTATACCCACTTGGATTAAATTTTATCCCATTATCAGGATATATTTAAATGGTTTTTCCCGATATAAAAGGGTGAGTAAAGAAAATGACAAAAGAGAATAATCATTACATTTAACATTTATAAAACATTGAAATAAGTAAAAACATAATATTTTCGGTTATATATTACCTTTTGAATGAAAAAAGTTTGATTGTTATTATAATAATTTATCAATAATTTTTATACATGTTTCACTTACTTATAATTCTTTTGAAACACCGCCATTGTGATTATTTAGTTAATAAATAACTAAAATAAATTATACTATAAATACTAAAAGTAATGTATATTAATTGAACTGTTGTCATTAATTATTTTTTAAATTAATATTTCTTTTTAAATACATATAAATAATATATATTCTTGTAAATGTTTTTATATTTTATGATTTAAATATAATAAAAAAATTAAAAATTGACATTATTGTTATTTTACAATAAATGACTTTTTAGTAAACGATTTAAAAATAATAATAATATTAAATTATTAAAATTGATTTTTAATTGTTAATAAATATTAAATATATAAAATTAATAGCCGAATTATTCTTTTATAATTAAAATTTTTACCAATATACTATAAAAACCATATTAATGCAATTTGGGATTAAGTATTGTTTTTGCACATCACATCTGATGGTTTTAAAATTAATCCTCAAAACACATGGAATTTTTATTTTATAAATTAAATATAATATTATTATTACAATGGATCATTATTTTATAATAAATTTCACATTAATTTAGTATTAATGGTTAAATTAACTAGATTAGAATACTAAATTCTTCAATAAAAACACAAATGATAAAATTAGAGTATAATAGAAGTTATGGAAAAATAGTAAAATGCACATATTTTTGTGTGGTGGACTTTATAATAGACAATAATTCCCCTTTAATACATTATTTTATTATTTTTTAGGAACATTAGGTAAGTAATACCTCCCATTAATGAAGGCCTTTTGGTATTTAAAATGGTGCCACACACCCTCCACTATAAAATCATAAGCACTCTACCACTTCTTAACACATCAATAGCCACTTTACCTCAACCGATATCTGAAACAATTGACCCCCAAAATCCCTACCCACATCCTACAAGCCGCACATTAGTCAGAAATAAATCCAAGGAATCCCATTGGTGCAAACTTGAAAGAGTAACTTCATTAAGATGTAACAATATTCCATAATAGTTTTTTGTTTTATTTCAATTATCCAATCAAAAAAATATTATTATTTAATTAAATGATAAATAAAAAAATATAATAAATATAATAATGTGTTTTCATGTTATGAGATCAACATAAAATTACACACACATACATATAATGGGTAACAAACATGTTTTTTCTTTGTTTGGAGAACTACTGCCTCGCGAAATGATGATTGTTTATTTTTCATTTAAAACTTCTCATGGTGGCCATTATGTTGGAAATTATGTTTATATAATATTTATATAATATTTATTATTTATTTATATATTTTTATTACATTTATAGAAAATTCCTTTAACACTTCCCAATTTTCATTAATATGATAAAATCATTTGAGGAAGGGTTGGCGATCGCACCCACGAAGCTATGTGATATATTATTTATAAAGATAATATTTTCAAGATGATTTTAATAAACATAATTAATATATATAAAATAGATACGATACCAGAATTTTAATATACATATTTATCATTTTATTAATTCTTTTAATAAAAATTAAATTAATCTAGTGTTCATGCATACATATGACCTACTATCTCCATGAACGATGCATCAAATTTATTATCTCCAAAAATTATGGAATATTATTAATATATTTGTTCAGAATATATAAGATAATTATGTCTAGGTTAACATTCTAGATATGTAGAAATCATAAAATAATTCACAAGAAAAATAGGCTAGAATTTAGAAACATCTTGAGAAAACTAGGGAATTAAAGCATGAAATTGTTAAACTAATTAATGATTGTTAACAAATTAATAATAATGTAACATCCAGATGCTTTTTAGGAAATATTTTCTTTAAATAAGTTCAATTATTCTGTATATTTCTTTTCACAGATTTTTTAGTTTAAACGAACTTCATGATTACTTTATTATAAAATTACATTTTTAGCCAAGCTATTAGGTTAGAAAGAATAATTATAACTAAATTATGAAAATACATTATGAATTCATTGGATATCAATTATTTATGAAAAATATTAACCAATTAAATATTTTTATTTTTAGTGAATTAATTTTTGTAATTAAATTAATGACACATATATGTGTTATATATTTAATAAAATGTGGTTATATTCATATAATTGATATTTTAGTCACAGGTTATGAATAAAACTCTACTTGATGAATAAAAACCTATTTTTGAAATCGTTGATTTTACACCTTTAAATGGTGAACCCGTTTTAAATTATGAATTTTCAACATTAATAATTTTTATAATACAACATAAAAATGCAATTTTTAAGCATGATATTAAAATTTACATTGACTAAAGTAATAATATTTTTCTGTTAACTTTTCTATTTTTATGAATATGAAAAATATAGTATGTTTTAATTAATTTTTTTTCTCATTGATATAATTCAGATGGGTAAATTCTACAATTTAATTGTTTTAAAGTAATAATAGAATAAATTTATACCATTCAATATAATTAATTTCATTGGAATTAATTTTACATTGAGATAATATGTAAATACATTTAAAACTTTTTCAGTTTTTTAACATTTAAAAGTCTTGTTCTCCCATTTCGACAATAAGATTTATTTAAATTATATACTGAATAATATATGTCTTGAAATTTTAAAAATAGATTTAATATTGGGAATTAGTATGACCATATTATATTAATATACTTTTTTTTTGTTTTTGGGAATATTTAATAGTAACTTTGGTAATTATTATTATTGACATGGATAAAGTTAAATCCTGTAATTAAGGATAAAAATAATATTA
Organism: Viscum album; assembly: GCA_963277665.1. Classification (NCBI taxonomy): domain Eukaryota; kingdom Viridiplantae; phylum Streptophyta; class Magnoliopsida; order Santalales; family Viscaceae; genus Viscum; species Viscum album. The sequence continues at coordinate 537,792,179 of OY728120.1, read as the reverse complement.
TAAAATTACCTTAAAAGATATAAAAAATGTATTGTATAATTACAGTCAACCATTGTCATCTATTTCTAACACTAAAATCACTTTATGGAAACATACATATAAATATCACATGAATGTAATAAAAACTAATAAATGTGAAAAATGTCACAATCTCATTTTATATACGTATATTAATTTTAATATATTGACAAAAAAGAGATAATATCTACTATATATAGTCTCTATAAATCTAAATGAATTAAATACATCATAGAAACATATTAATAATTTATAGAAATTAAATAATTACCATTAATGCTGACACAATGGTGATGTTGAAATTATTATATTAAAATAATTATCAAATAAATGTTTTTAAAAATATTAAATTAAATATCATAACAACTAATTAATGTGATTCAATAATTTTATAGGATACTATGATTTTTTAAGAGTGTACTAAATAGTTGGTTCAATTTTTGCTTTTTTTTATTATATTTAATTTCAAATAAAGGAATATTGTCAAAGATGAAACGATTGAAATTTTATAAAATTATCATTTTATTAAATTATATAAAAATAATAAAAATATTTAAAAATTAAACCCCAATACTTATAATGTATAAAATGTCATAATGTATCCATTTATGTTCTGTTAACACCATATAAGTAAATATTTATAACCCTAAAACATGTAGAATGTTATTACAACAATTAACATAAAACAGAATATCTATGTGATAATTAAAATGATAATTCCTAAATTTCCATAACAAATGTCTAAAATTTATTTCATTATTCTACTAATATCCTATCTCAACTAAACATAATAATTGGTAAATTTTGGGTAATTTTATGTGGTGTTTGATTTTATTATAAATTAATATTTATTAAGTTTCCAAAAGTGTCTGTCACATCAATTATTAAATAGAACATCCTACCTCACCTATATATTTCATTTTAATCATTAATTCTAGGCCAAGAGCTTCTATTTTTAATTATGAAAATATCTATTTTAATTCTATATGTTCTTGTTCTCTTTAAATACCAACTCCAGTTCCCTAATAGAAAATTGAATAGAGGCACGTCAAGGAAGAGGTAATCTCTTCTACTGATTCTTTAAACATTCATTATACTTATAATTCCTCTTGATTAGTTGTTTCATTATAAATTAATAACATATGTCTCACTAATATGATGATATGTTATTATAAATAAGAAAAACCAATATTTCACCTCCTATTTGTCCTTAGAAAAACGAAATCACCGCGTGTGTGTACGTACAACTTAACTTCTCCACATCATGGTGTAATCTATTTTAAACCACCACCGTACATGGATGTATATAAGGATGGAAAAAATAAATATTTGTTATAATTATATAATGATACTATTTCTCATATATTTCAAACCATCCACTTTAATACCATTCAACAATATTGGGAACGATATTGTCACTTGTGCATACGTATGGCTTACCGTCTCTAATATGCGATGTGGTCCGTTCTACATAATATTTATTAAATAATTATTCTATAAATGAATTTAATGATTAAATATGATATATATTATAATAATGACATGTTATATATTATATAAAAATAACCTAAAAATATAAATAATAACTTATCCAAAAAAATATGCATATGAACATTATGAAATTAATAACTGAATAACAAGTAACAATGAAATGTTACTAAAAAACAGATAAAAATATGTTCATCATAAAAATGATTATGTTTCTTCAATAATTCAGTAAAATTATTTAAATCATTATTCTGGATTTTTTGATACATATGAAGCTTATCAGACCAAAGGTAAGGGATAAATTTACAAATCTCGTTTTATCCACGATTGTCCATTTATAAGTATTTATTGGTCATTATTTATCATCCATGTCATTGTTTTCTAAATATTTATTTCAAAATATTAATTATATACTTAAAATAATTTATTAATGTCAATTTTACCCATTGGTTAATTTTACTAAATTGTGTGAATGGAATCTTTCTTCTTTTTCTGTATGAGGTTCCATTTGATTTTTTTAGCAAAAGTATAAGATTTTTTTATTATACGACATGAATAGATTTTTACGATTTTATAATGCATTATTTCCTTGAATCTTCTTCTAAAAGATTATATTTTTACATTACCATAAAATTATTTCTTCTAAAATTGTGTTTTATTTTGAGGAAGGAAGATGTTTTTGAAGAATAATGAATATTTTTCTCATGAATGAAGTTCAAGTGATTTATCAAAATTATTTTCCATCTAAGAAGTCATAGTTTTATGTTTTTATCTGTATTATTACATTGATTTGATTGTTTATATTATTGATTTTTTTATTAATTCTATTTATGGATTACGTTATGATGGAATGATGTATAAGAAGCCCATTTTATTTTATGGGTTATGCTATGTTAAATGTTTTTTTTTATTTTTACACTCATAAGAATTGTGTCATTATGGGATGTGTGGGAAATATATCTGACTCATATGGATTGGGTAAAGATTTATATCTCATGAGATAGACATGACTGGAAAGATAAGTAAATATTGTTCAGTAATACTGGGCTGGAATGAGGAGTGAACTCAGTTCAGTAATAGGCATTGTACTTTTTAATTTAATCGATAATGAGCCTTGACTTATACAAAATAATTTTCAATGATTATCTATGTATGATAAAAATTATTATGTGATAACAATTTGGATTACATTTCACTTTTATGATTTGTCACATTACAAGATATTTTGATCTTTTATATGTCGGATAAGATTTTTAAATGTTATGTTCTTATGAATATGATATGACTGAAATTTCATTTTTTTATCCTTACTGAGTATTTTAGCTCAACCTTTAATATGTTTCTTTTCCCTATGTCATAAAGAACGGTATTATGTATGGTATACCAAAATAGAGTCTAGTTATTATGAAATAAATCGAAGACAATGTAGATGATTTTTGAACCCATTGTTAATGTTTCCTAGTTTTTAATAAAATTATACCTATACATAACTTTCATTGTTTTAATAAATTTTATAATGAATAGGCATCAATTATGAATTAATATCAATATATGTGATGTACGGGTCTATATAGTTGGAATCAGAGAAAAGGTATATTTAACCTTCCGGAAACTCAGATGAGATAGCCTTAATAAGATCCCTAAAGATATGTATAATTATAGGATACAATCCTTTTGTTTTAGATATGACCATGAAAAACATAGAATACAAAAATGTGTCCTAAATTTTAATTTAATTCTATATTATGTGGAATTAATATTATGATTAGTGTTTCTCACAGAATGTTGTTTGGCATTCGTCAAAGGTTGGAACCTGAAAGAACAATGATAACAAAGAATGTGATGGAGAATGAAATGATTATCCCTATGAGGAGCCAAATGTTATGTGAGATAGAATTAAAAATATTATAGCTATTCTCACACAACATTCTCATGCTATGATTCATATAGGAATTCATAACAAGAAAAAGATGGAGAAACATTCTATTGAGTATTTTAGGGGACCACATCAACTTTCATTCAATTGTTATTCTGATTCATTAGTGGATAAACAATGTATTTGTACCACAAAAAATATATTTTCATTATATAATGTCCTAAACATGATAATGTTATCTTAGAAGTATATAATTTGGAAGGTGAATCTGATCCATGGTGGAATCTTATCAAGAAAATGAGGAACATAAATGAAATTGAATCCAAGGAATGTGACGAGTTCAAGAACATGTTTTTCAATAAGTATATTCCAAATCTTCTCATAAAAAGATGAAGAGTTACTAAAACATAAAAAAATAGATGATTAATCTTTTGGTACCTACGAAGACAATTTTACAAGACATGAATGGTATGCTTCTATAATTATCATCACCCCTGAGGGTAATATTGATCGATTCTTTAGTGGATTAAAACAAGTATTTGAAGGGAATTATCCATAAGGGACTTCAATAGCTATGATGATATGGTTTGATGTTATGTGATGGATTATTTGGATATTAGTGTTACCCACAAGTCATATGGGATTGATAAGTCACTATTAGAATTTTTGCTTTTCCCAACGCTTGTATACCAACGGTTCATTTAAACTATTGGTATATGTGATCTTTACTATTGGTTTTCATAAACCGTTGGTAAAGATCTGTAAAATTCAAGATTTCCCAATGGTTTTATCAAGCCGTTGGGAAAAATGGGAAAAAAAGAGTTTTCCAAATGGTTTAATGAAACTGTTGGGAATGATGTTGCCAATGGGAGGTTTTTTCCAACGGTTTTTTGAAACCGTTGGGATAACATAACTTTCCCAATGATTTTTTAAAAACATTGGGAATGAAAAATGCCAAATATCATTGATCTGCAACTCCATAGATCTCGACATTTTTTCCCTAACTAATATCTCGATGCACCCTCTCGAAATTTCTCCCCAAAACCTCAAATGTTTGGATGGTTTGGCTCTAAATCTTGATGCGAATTCTACTTCCCAAAACAACATGTCTAGTTGTCAATGATTTTTTATTCCCGTTTAAATCGGTATTTGTGAGTTCATTTATTTTAGATTTTTTCTTCCTGTTTAAATTTGTACGTGTGTGTTATTTTATTATAGATTTTTTCATTCTATTTTGGTGAAATATAGTGTGTATTATGATCCCCATACAAAAATAAGGCATATATAATTTTTGGTTATGGTTCAAACCCTACTTCACATGATGCTCTAGTGGGTGGTAACTCTAATTTCCAACGGGAAATCTATCTTTGATTCTAGTAATTTTTTTTCTTCCATTATAAATCAGCAGGTGTACCTTCATTTATTTTATATTTTTTTGTTCCATTTTTCTGCAATGTATTGTGTATTATGATTCCCTTATGAACACAATCAATATGTCATTTTAGGTTGAAGTTTTTTTGTGATTTATCTGTATAGAATAATTTTTGTTGATATTGAAGAGGTCAATATGATCCTCAGTTATTTTATCCACGGTTTATTTTAAATTTAAGGTATATTGACTTGATTTCGTTGGTTAGACATAAATAAATTTAGGGTTGTCTATGTGGGGTGGGGGGGGGGTTTCCAAGTGGGGTGTGGGGTAGGGGAGGGCTGTCCAAGTGGAGGGGGGGGCCTGGGTTGTCCAAGTGGGGTGGGGGTAGGGCTGTCCAAGTTGGGTGGGGGGGTGTCTAGGTCGGGTGGGGGAGGGGGCTGGGTTGTCCAAATGGGGGGGGGGGGGGGGGGTAGGGCTGTTTGGGGTGGGGGAGGGTGTGCAAGTGGGGTGGGGAAGGGTGTCTTGGCAGGTTTGTCCATGTGGGGTGGGGAGGGTGTGTAGGTGGGGTGCGGGGGGTGGGTTGTCTAAGTGGGGTGACGGTAGCGCTGTCCAGGTGGGGTGGGGGTGGGGTTTCCAAGTGGGGTGTGGTGGGTAGGGGTGTCCAGGTGGGGTGGTGGGGGTAGGGTTTTCCACTAGAACCTTTACATTAGAAATATTTGATGTTTACATCTCAACCTAGCCTCAATTCGAGGCGTAGAGTGGCCGACACCACTCGAAGTGTCTCTCTATAGTTTAAAATGGACTTCATTTTAAGTGAAAATAACAACTGACATACGAAAAACTGACCAAACACATTAAGATTCTATTTAAACATTAGGAAAATGATCCATGGGTCATATGTGAAGTGTAAGAGTCAACCGCGCCTCAATCCGAGTCGCAGTGTGGCCGGGATCACTCTATGTGTCTCTCTTTTGTGTAAAATGGACAAGAGTTTATGTATATAGGGAAAACTAACCAAACAGATTCTGATTGTGTTGATACTCTAGAACAACGATCCATGGGTCATATATGACGTGAACGAGTCAACCCCGCCTCAATACGAGGCGTGGTGTGGCCAGAACCACTCAAAGTGTCTCTCTTTAATTTAAAATGGACTTCATTTTAAGTGAAAACAACAACTAACATACGGAAAACCAACAAAACAAATTCGTATTCGGTTGAACCTTTAGTAAAAAAATCCATGGGTCATTTTTGATGTGTACGAGTCAACCTTGCCTCAATCTGAGGCACAGTGTTGCCGGAACCACTAAAATTTTCTCTCTTTCGTTTAAAATAGACTTCATTTTAAGTGAAAATAATAAATGACATATGTAAACCAGACTAAATGCATTCGTATTCTGTTGAAACATTAGTAAAACGATCCGCGGGTCATATGTGACATGTACGAGTCAACCCCACTACAATCCGCGGTGTGGAGTGGCTGGCACAACTAAATGTGTCTCTCTTTTGTTTAAAATGAACATCATTTTGAGTGAAAACAACAACTGACATATGGAAAACTGACCAAACACATTTGGATTCCATTGAAACTTAAGGAAAACCATTGGTCATATGTGATGTTTACGAGTCAACCCAGCCTAAATATGAGGCACAGTGTGGCCATCACAACTCAAAGCGTCTCAGTTTTATTTGAAATGGTCAACATTTTAAGTGAAAAGTAAAACTGGCATACGGAAAACAACCTAAACGCATTCAAATTTTGTTGATACTATAAAACAATGATCCATGGGTCATATGTGACGTCTTCGAGTCAACAACGCCTCAATACGAGTTGCAGTGTGTCAGGGATCATTCTACGTGTCTCTCTTTTGTTTAAAATGGACAACATTTTAAGTACATACGGAAAACCAACCAAACGGATTCTGATTGTGTTGATACTTTAGAACAACGATAAATGGGTCATATATGACTTTCACGAGTCATCTTCGCCTCAATCTGAGGTGCGGTGTGGCGAGTACCACTCAAAGTGTCTCTCTTTAGTTTAAAATGGGCTTCATTTTAAGTGAAAACAACACCTGACAAACAAAAAACTGACCAAACGCATTCATATTCTGTTGAACCTTTAGTACAATTATCCATGGGTCATTTTTGATGTGTACGAGTCAACCTCACCTCAATCTGAGGCATGGTGTGGCTGGAACCACTCAAATTTTCTCTCTTTCATTTAAAATACACTTCATTTTAAGTGAAAACAATAAATGACATACAGAAAACCAACCAAATGCATTCAGATTCCATTGAAACATTAGGAAAAATATCCATGGGTCATATGTGACATGTATGAGTCAACCCTGACTCAATCCGAGGACTGGTGTGGACAACACCACTAAAAGTGTCTCTATATATTTTAAAATGGACTTTATTTTAATTGAAAACAATAACTGACATACGGAAAACCAAACAAACACATTCAGATTCTGTTGAAACTTTAGGACAACATTCCATGAGTCATGTTTGACATGTACGAGTCAACCCCGCATCAATCCGAGGCCAGGTGTGTCCGACACCACTCACAGTGTCTCTGGTTTATTTGAAATAGACAACATTTTAAAAGAAAACAAAAAGTGACATACGGAAAACCGACGAAATAAATTCAGTTTCAGCTGAAACTTTAGGAAAAAAATTGATGGGTCATATGTGACGTGTACGTGTCATCCCAGCCTCAATCTGTGGCACGAAGTGGCCAACACCACTCGAAGTGTCTCTCTATATTTTAAAATGGACTTCATTTTAGTTGAAAACAACAACTGACATATGGAAAACTGACCAAATGGATTCGGATTCTATTGAAACATTAGGACAACGATCCATGGGTCATATGTGACGTGTTCGAGTCAACCACACCTCAATATGAGTTGCAGTGTATCCGATATCACTTTATATGTCTCTCTTTTGTTTAAAATGGACAACATTGTAAGTACATATGGAAAACCGACCAAACAGATTCTGATTGTGATGATACTTTAGCACACCGATCCATGGGTCATATATGAAGAGAATGAGTCAACCCCGCTTCAATCCAAGGAGCGGTGTGGCCGACACCACTCAAAGTGTCTCTCTTTATTTTAAAATGGACTTCATTTTAAGTGAAAACAACAACTGACATACAAAAAACTAACCAAACGCATTCGGATTCTGTTGTTCTTTTAGTAGAACGATCCATGGGTCATTTGTGATGTGTACGAGTCAACCTCGCCTCAATCAGAGGCACGGTGTGGCCGGAACCACTCAAATTGTCTCTCTTTCATTTAAAATAGACTTCATTTTAAGTGAAAACAATATAATACATATGGAAAACCCAAAAAATGCATTCAGATTCCATTGAAACTTTAGGAAAATGATCCATGCGTCATATGTGATGTGTGCGAGTCAACCCTGCTCAATACGAGGACTGGTGTGGCCGACACCACTCAAAGTGTCTCTCTATATTTTAAAATGGACATCATTTTAATTGATAACAACAAGTGACATACGGAAAACTGACAAAACGCATTCAGATTCTATTGATACTTTATCAAAACGTTCCATGAGTTACTTGTGACGTGTACGAGTCAACCCTGCCTCAATCCGAGGCCATGTGTGTCTGTCACCACTCAAAGTGTCTCAGGTTTATTTGAAATATACAATATTTTAAAAGAATACAACAAATGACATACAGAAAACTGATGAAACACATTCAGATTCAGTTGAAACTTTAGGAAAACGATCCATGGGTCATATGTAATGTGTACGTGGAAACCCAGCCTCAATTCGTGGCGCAGAGTGGCTGAAACCACTTGAAGTGTCTCTCTATAGTTTAAAATGGACTTCATTTTAATTTAAAACAACAACTGACATATGGAAAAATGACCAAACATATTTTTATTCAATTGAAACTTTAGGAAAATGATCCATGGGTCATATGTGACGTGTTCGAGTCAACCGAGCCTCAATTCGAGTTGTAGTGTGTCCAGGATCACTCTACGTGTCTCTCTTTTGTTTAAAATGGACAAAATTTTATGTACCTATGGAGAACCGACCAAACAGATTCTCATTGTGTTGATACTTTAGAAAAATGATCCATGGGTCATATATGAAGAGCACGAGTCAACCCTGCCTCAATTCGAGGTGCGGTGTGGCTGACACCACTCAAAGTGTCTCTCTTTATTTTAAAATAGACTTCATTTTAAGTGAAAACAACAACTGACATACGGAAAACCAACCAAACGAATTCATATTCTGTTGAACCCTTAGTACAACTATCCATGGGTCATTTGTGATTTGTACGAGTAAACCATGCCTCAATCCGTGGCACGGTGTGGCCGAAACCACTCAAAGTGTCTCTCTTTCATTTAAAATAGACTTCATTTTAAGTGAAAATAATAGATAACATACCGAAAAACCAGAAAATGCATTATATTCCATTGAAACTATAAGAAAATGATCTATGGGTCATTTTTGATGTGTACGAGTCAACCCCACATCAATCCGAGGACTGGTGTGGACGGTACCATTCAAAGTGTCTCTCTATAGTTTAAAATGGACTTCATTTTAATTGATAACAATAATTGACATACGGAAAACCAACCAAACGCATTTACATTATGTTGAAACTTTAGGAAAACGTTACATGAGTTATTTGTGACGTGTAAATGTCAACCCTGCCTCAATCTGAGGCCGAGTGTGTCCGGAAACACTCAAAGTGTCTCAGGTTTATTTGAAATAGAAATCATTTTAAAAGAAAACAACAAGTGACATATGAAAAAATGACGACATGCATTCGGATTCAGTTTAAACATTAGGAAAATGATCCATGGGTCATATGTGACATGTACGTGTCAACCCAGCCTCAATACGAGGAGCGGAGTGGTCAGCACCACTCAATGTGTATCTCTATAGTTTAAAATGGACTTCATTTTAATTGAAAACCACAACTGACATACGAAAAACTGACCAAATGCATTCAGATTCTATTGAAACTTTAGGACAATGATCCATGGGTCATATGTGACATGTTCAAGTCAATTGAGACACAATCCGAGTCGCAGTGTGTCCATGATCATTCTATAGGTCTCTCTTTTGTTAAAAATGGACAACATTATAAGTACATATGGAAAACTGACCAAATATATTCTGATAGTGTTTATACTTTATCACAATGATCCATGGGTCATATATGAAGAGAAAGAGTCAACCCACCTCAATCCGAGGTGCGGTGTGGCCGGAACCACTCAATGTGTCTCTCTTTAGTTTAAAATGGACTTTATTTTAAGTGAAAACAACAAATGACATATGGAAAACTGACCAAATGCTTTCTGATTCTATTGAACTTTTAGTAAAATGATCCATGGGTCATTTTTGATGTGTACGAGTCATCTGTGCCTCAATCCGAGGCACGGTGTAGCCGGAACCATTCAAATTGTGTCTCTTTCGTTTAAAATAGACTTCATTTTAAGTGGAAACAATAAATGACATACTGAAAACCAACCAAATGCATTCGTATTCTGTTGAAACAATAGGAAAACGATCCATGTGTCATATATGACATGAAAGAGTCAAACCCGACCTCAATCCGAGGCCTAGTGTGGACGACACCACTCAAAGTGTCTCACATTTATTTGAAATGGACAACATTTTAATTTAAAACAACTACTAGCATACAGAAAACCAACAAAACATATTCAGAATGTGTTCAATGATTACAAAAATGATCAATAGGTCATATGTGAAATGTTTGAGTAAACCCTATCTTAATCCAAGGCATGGTGTGACCGAAACCACTCAAACTGTCTCATTTTTTTGAAATAAACATCATTTTAAGTGAAAACAAGAATTGACATACAGAAAACTGACCAAACACATTATAAATGTGTTTATGCTTTAGGAAAAGGATACATGGGTCATATGTGACGTTTATTAGTCAAACCCACCTCAATTAGAGGTTCGGTGTGGCTGGAACCACTCAATGTGTCTCTCTTTTGTTTAAAATGGACATCATTTTGTGTGAAAACAACAACTGATATACGAAAAACTGACCAAACACAATCGAATTCCATTGAAACATTAATACAATGATCCATGGGTCATATGTGATGTATACGAGTCAACCCTGCCTAAATTCGAGGTGCATTGTGGCCTTCAAAACTCTAAGTGGCTATGTTTTATTTGAAATGGACAACATTTAAAGTGAAAAGTACAACAAGCATTTGGAAAACCGAACAAACACATTCGGATTCTGTTGATACTTTAGGAAAACGATCCTTGGGTCATATGTGATGTGTAAGAGTCAACCACGACTCAATTCGAGACACGTTGTGGCCGGTATCACTCCAAAAGTATGTATAATGTTTAAAATGGACATCATTTTTAGTAAAAACCACTTGTATGTATTCTTAATTTTATATAACACATATAATTACTTATTTAGTTTTTTATGTATTTTATTGTTAATTGATAACTAAATTATGCATTTATTCAATTATGTATTGAATTCTGGATTTGACATATAATTGTCATCTATGTTTTAAATTGAATTCTAAATCAATTACGTATGTTTATAATTACGTTATGAATTATGATTTAATTATGGATGTATATAGTTCTAGGGTGAAATATTAAATGTGTATGAATTATATGTTAAATAATTGAAAAGGAGAGGGAATGGAGAATTATATCACAATAGAGGAATGGGATTGCAGACCTGTGCTTATTGGAGGATGCTGTGCAATATTGCAGGATGCTGTGCAATTTGCACAACATAGCATATTCCAACATTTCAAACCGTTGTCATACATTTTATAGGATGTTTTTACCAACTGTTCTATGAGAACTGTTGGTAAAAACTGTTTCCCAACGGTTTATAGGAAAGGTTCCTAGAAGAAGAGTTTATCAATGGTTTGATTCAACCATTGGAAAATCTTATACCAATGGTTCAACCAAACCATTGGGATATGTCACTGTAACTAACATATCCCAACAGTTCTACATAAACCGTTGGGAAAACATTTTCCCAACGACTTACTTCCCCATAGTTGGAAGAACCGTTGGTATAACATATACCAACAGTTCTGCAGCATATCCCAATGGTTCTGAACCGTTGGGAAATATACTATTTCCAGTAGTGAGTAGAGAAAAATTGAAATCAAAGGAAAATATGAAGACCACACTTAAAGAAAGATGTGTTTTCCCTTATGCTCAATATGTGAAAAAAAAACATAGAGGAAATTTTAATTAAGTTAGTAGTATATTTTTAAGTGTGGAAAATAAGTTCATCTAGAAAATGAATGCCTATGTGATGGGAAAAAGAATTCTAATGATGCGACCAAATAAAAGGCTACACATAATTCAGCTCCTACACATCAATGATAAAACTGCATGGATAGGGGTTAATTTTCCTATCAATTCCCTAATCCAACTCTTATTGATGATGATCGATGTCAATATGCTTTTAAGTATAATGACAAAGTAATGTCACATGCAATCCCTATCAACGATGTAGAATACGATAATTAAGTGTTTAAAGGTATAATTATCATCCAACCTAATGAAAAAATGCATTATTTTATTCTAGGTCCAACCACTCTTTTATTTTTGTAGAATTTTATAAGGGTATCCTCATATTACCTCAACTATTAGATGTTTAGTTATATGTGATATCTTTTAATAGAACAATAATCACATCGAAAGTTTCTAATTCTTCCCGGTTCAAGTTTGTGGGAAAGTGTTTCTTGGAAAACAAGTGAACCTTCCTATAGATTAATTTGATGTGATTATTGGCATGATTTTCATTCTCTCTATGGTTCTCATATAAATTTACATTTATGTGATTTCACATTACATATTACAGATCAATTTATGATCATCTATCGATGAATGGATGAATATAAACTTTTGGTAGAAATTTCATTCATCTTATGGGTCTTGATTCAAATAAATAAAGCTTATTTATCACAAATGGTTGGGGAGAAAATCATGATTTTGAATAAACCTGTTACATGAGTGGTTGATTTTGTATTTCCAAAGGAATTTCCTGGTCTTCCTCCAAATCCTGATGTTTAGTTTTCAATATAACTCATACCAGGTGTTACGCCTATTTCAAAGGCACCTTATAGAATATACCCAATTGAGTTACAAGAATTGAAGAATAAACTCCAAGAGAATCTAGATAAAGGATTCGTATGACCTAGTGCATTACCTTGGGGAACACATTTTCTTTATGATAATAATAAATACTGATAAAATGATAATCTTCATTGATTATCGAGAACATTACATGATCACTATCAAGAATAAATATCCTCTTCCATGCACTGATGACTTATTGGACCAAATACGTGGAGAAAAATAATTTTTCTGGATTGATCATTATTTTGGATATCATTAATTAAGGGTCATAAAGGATGATATACCAAAGATGACATTCCATACAAGGTAAGGACACTGTGAACTTATATTGATTCCTTTTGGTATTACTAATACCCCCACTATCATCATGGATCTAATGAATAGTTTCTTTAGATAATATCTTGATCAGTTTGTGGTAGACTTTATACAAGATATTCTTGTCCACTCAAAGAGACCGGTCGTACATGTAGATCACTTGAGAATTTTATTGAAGACCCTTAGAAATGAGGATCATTATTCAAATTTTACCAAGTGTGATTCTTTATTTAGAAAGATTAATTTTTTGGTCACATATTCTCAAGGGAGGGGATATCTATGGATCTATCCAAATAGAGGATATTGAATGATGGTCGAGACAAACAAAAGTAACTGAGATGTGATGTTTTATTGGTTTTGCTAGATATTATCAATGTTTTGTGAATTATTTTTTCATGATTATATAATCCACTCAAAAAGTTGAATCGTAACGGAGTTAAGTTAGTTTGGATGGAGGAATGTGAAGATAATTTCAGAGAGCTAAAAACAATGTTATGCAGTGCACCGGTGCTCACACAACCATGTAATGGAGAAAGGTATGTGATCAATAGTGATGCATACAAGAAAGGGCTCAGATGTGTTACAATGAAAAATGATATTGTGATAGCTTATTCCTCATAGAATATAAAAATACATCAATAAAATTACCCAACTAATGAAATGGAGTTAGCTATAGTAATCATTTTAATAAATATATGGAGGCATTATCATTATTTTGAAAGGTGTGATATTTATACTGATTATCAAAGATTTAAGTATATTTTCACACAAAAGGAGATAAATATGAGACATATAAGATGTTTGGAGTTGATTACAGATTACCACTACTCAATACATTATCACACTAGGAAAGCGATCAAGGCGGAATATGCTTTGAGTTGAAAATACCATGATAGATTAATCGTGATGAGGATCACAAAAGAATCAATATTTATATATTTTAAATGGATGGATCGTTAAATTTTTATGCAAAGGGATACATATAGTATTTCTAAAATGAATGATAAAAAATCTAAACATGTGATAATTATAGAGGGACATAAAGAAGTCATCGAGTTACCAATGAATGCTGGAAATTCCCTTAAATTTTACCGTAATTGTGATGAAATAATAATGTTTATGAAATGGGTTTGTATTCCTACCACACCACAATTACAGATAGATCTATTAGATAAGGCTCATAGTTCTACAAACCCTATTAAACTTGGAAGCTCAAAGACGTACATGGATATGGAATATTGCGATTGGGGGATGGAATGAAATGAGATGTCGCTGAATATTTACCTTGATGTTTGGTTTGTCAGAAAATTGAGGCACATAGACATTAGTCTAAGGGGATGTTACAACCATTACCCAAACCAGAATGAAAATGGAAAAACATCACTCAGGACATTGTCATCAGACATCTAAAAATATCCAATGGCAGTTATGTTTTTTGGATTATATTTGATCACCATACGAAGTCACCATACTACATTTCTATTAGAGAGGATTTCATTCTTGATCAGCTTGATGAGATATATGTAACATAATTTGTAAGATTGCATGGAGTACCATTTTCCATTATATATGATCGGGATCTGAGGTTTTTAACGATGTTCTAGAAATGGATTCAGAATGTTCTAGATATAGAGTCATGTTTTAGCACTTATTATCATCCTCAAATATATGGCTAGTCTGATATGACAATTCAAATTTCTTGAAGACATGTTAAGAGATTACTCTATAGATTTAAAAGGATGTTAGGATCAAAACCTGCCATTGGTGGAATTTTCCTATAATAATAGCTTTCAATCAAGTATTCAGATTACTCTATATAAAGACCTCTATGGAACTAAGTGCATAACTCCAACTTGTTTGGATGAAGTAAGGGAAATAAAGGTATTAGTAAATGTTCTTGTACATAAAATTGTAGAAAAGGTCATATCTGTTCAAAAACACATAAGAGCAGCTCAAAGTATACAAAAAATTTATGTTTACAATTGATAAAAAGACCCAGTGTTCGATGTGGGAGATAAAGTGTTCCTACAAATATCTCCCTGGAATGAATTAAAGATATTTTGAATTAATATAAAGCTGATCCATAGGTATATCAGTCCATTTGAAATTATGGATCCTATTAGGGAGGTAGATTACCGATTGATGCATCCATAGAATATCTCTCATGTTCATGATGTGTTTAATATATCTCTCCTGGGAAAATACATTTCTAATCCTTCACTTATTCTAAGCTCTGATGTCATACTACTAGAGACAGATCTTTCTTATGAAGAACAACCTATAGAGATTCTGGATCGTAGAAAAAAAGTTCTACGAAACAAGACCACTAACTTGGTTATGTTTTTTTGGAGGAACCACCAATTTGAGAAAGCTACATGTGAACTTGAGAATATGATGAGGGAGAGGTATCCTCATCTGTTTTTTCCTTGTGATTAATTTTAAGGGATAAATTCAATTAAAGGGGGTAGAATGTAACACATGAATGTTTTATTTATGAAATATTTTCTGTAAATAAGTTTCATTCTTTAGTATCATTATTTTCACTAATTTTTGATATTAAATGAACTGATATATTCCCTTACTAAAAAATTACCATTATAGACTTGTTGCTAGGTTTGTAGGAATAATTATAAATATCTTATAAAAATGCATTATGAATTCATTGGCTATCAATTATTTGTGAAAACTATAAATCAAAGAGATATTTTTATTTTTATTGAATTAGTTTTAATAATGAAATTAATGAGATATATATGTGTTATATATTTAATAAAAAACTTTATATTCTACCAATAGATTTTTGTTATCATAGGTTATGAATAAAACCATATTTGATGTATAAAACCTATTTTATTTAAAAGGTAAATTTTAATCCTTTAAATGGAAAACATATTTTAAATTAATATTTTTAAACATTAATTATTTTTATATTACATCATATACATGATATTTTTATGTGGTATATAGTAATTTACATTGGATATATTCCTTATATTTTTTTTGATACCATTAATATTTTCATGAATAATATATATTCGATAAATTTTAATAAAGAAAAATAAATTTTCATAGAGGTAATTAATATGGTTAAATTAAAATATTGAATGTATTAATGTTAAAATAAAATATATTTGTACAATTTAATATAATTATGGTCATTGGAATTAATTATACATTTAATTCATATTTAAAAACATTTCAATCTTTTTCACTCTGTTATCTTTTAAAAGATATGTTCTCTAATTATGTCAAAAAAATTGATTTGAAATTAATTACTGGATATTTTGTGTTTTGAAATTTTAAAAATTGATTCAATATTTGGAATAATTAGGTACAAATTATCTTAATAGGATACTTTTATTCTTGGGAATCAGGAATATTAACTTTTTTAATTATTTTAATTACCATAGTTCAAGGTAAATCGGGTAATTAAACGTACAAGTAATATTATAAATTTACCTTAACACCTATGAATGTTCTATAAGATGAATAAATTCGACACTTATCATCTATTTTCTGAAATTGAGTCACATTATGGACACTTACATTTGAATATGTCATGAATGTAATATAAACTAATTAATGTGAAAAATGACACAATCTCAATTTACTAAAGTATATTAATTTTAATATATGAATATTGATGAGATCATATCTACAATATATATTATATAGTTATATAAAATAATTAAACACACCATATAAATTTATTTATAATTTTTTGAGATTATGTTATTTCCATTAATGATGACATAATGGTGATGTTGAAATTATTATATTAATAGAAATATCAAATAAATGGTTTTAAAAATATTAAAATATATAACTTATAAACTAATTAAAGTGATTCTCAAGTTTTATATGTGACTAAGAAATTTTACGAGGGTATTAAATATTTTGGTTCAAAATTATCTTCTTTTTTAATTATATTTAATGTCAAATTAATGAATAGTGTCAAAATTGACAATATTGACAATTTTAAATATATCCTTTTATTTAATTAGCTAAAAAACAAAAAAAATTTAAAAATTAGAAATTGATAATTATAAAGTATAAAATTTCGTGAAATATACATTTATGTTCAATTAACACCATATGTAATTATTTTGAACCATTACATTTTTAGAATGTTTTTACCATAATTAAAATTAAATAAAATAACCAAGTGTTAATTGAAATTATAATTCGGAAATTTTGAGAAAAACAAGTCTAATTTTTTTTATATTATTATATTAAAACCCTATCTCAACTTATATTATAAATTTAGATGGTTTGGGGGATTTTATATGGGGATTTAGTTTATTGTAAATTAATTTTTTTGAAGACACTAAAAGTGTCCCTCACCTCAATTATAAATGGGAACCTCCTCCCTCACCTATTCCATTAATTTTAAGACATGAAGATTGGCCACACAATGAATTTTTTCCTTATAAACATACATATTTTAATTCTATATGTCTTGGTCTTCTTGAATGACTATCTCTAGTGCCGTAAGATGAAATTTAAAGGAGGCACTTCGAGGAAGAGGTAATCTCTTCTACCGATTCATTCAAATTTCATTCTTTTTATACATTATCATAATTTAAAGTTTCATTATAAATTAATAAAATAATATAACTCATATAATTATATGTTATTATAAATATGGAAAACCATATTTCACCTTCTACCCATCCAACAAGAAATGAAATCATCACGCGTGCGTACATACGACTTACCATCTTTAGGCCGTGGTGTAATTTGTTTTTCACCACCAACATACATGGATAGATATAATTTTTTAAATAATAACTATATATGAATATTATAAAAATATACTAATTGTGATAAATTTTAAACAATCCACTTCAATACCATACAACAATTATGGTAATGATATCATTGCTCGTGCGTACGTAGGGTTTACCGTCTCCACGGTGTAATGTGATTCGTTATACATAATATTCATTAAATAATGGATATATAATTGAATTAAATGAATTAAATTAATAATTATGATATATATTATAAAAATAAAATTATTTAAATGAAATATCTATAACAAAAAAATAGCAAGAAGAATATATCTGACAAAATATCCATAAGAACATAGAGAACATAATACTCGAATAACGAGTAACAATGAAAAGTTAATAACGAACTGAAAAAATATGATAATCATAAAAATGATATTGATTCAAGAATAAATTTGTAACATTATTTAAATCAATATATTTGAGGTTCGGATACATATGAAGCATATTGGACATATGTTAAGGGATAAAATTGAAAATCTCATTTTTATCGGAGGTTGTTTATTCGTAAGTATCAGGGGGTTATTTTTCATCAACATATATGTTTTATAAATATGTATTTAAAAATAATCTTTATATCATTGAATAATTTTATGAAGTCAATTTTATATATTGGAAATGTTTACTCAATGATATGAATGAAATCTGTAGTCATTTTCAGTTTGAGGCACTTTTTGAATTTTACATCAGAAGTATGAGATGAATTTTTTCACATGTTCAAAATTAATGGAATTTTATGCCTTCATAATGATTTATTTTCTTTATGATTCCCCAAATAACATACATTGTTACATTCCAATACATTTATTTCTTGTAAAATTGTGCATTATTTTGAGCAACGAATACATTTTTGAAGAAAAAATGATATTTTTACCTAGAAATAAGTTCAAGTGATTTACCTAAATTATTTTCCATCATTGAATACACAGTCTTATATTTCTACCATGATTATTAAATTTATTTGTTTTTCTAAATGTTGGAATTAATTTTATGAAATCCATTTATGGATTTTGTTATGATGTAATGATGATTAAGAAAACCATTTTATTTCATGTGTTATAATATGGTAATTTTTTTTTGTTTTTGAGGTCTAAATAATAATGGTTTTATTATAAGATTGGTGGGACCTATATCTCCCTATAATGAATTGAGTAATGATTTATATCTAATGTGATAGATATTAATTGAACGAATATTAAATCTGGTTCAGTAATATTTTGTTGGAACGTGGAGTGAACTCTATTTAGTAATGGACCTTTTGTGCTAATAGGGTCTTGGAAATGAAACGTGACTAACATGAATTGATTTTCTAGGCTTCTATGTGTATGAAAAAAATTTCTTATATAATAACTATTTGGATTACAGTGCACTTTTTTGATTTATCCCATGAAATGATATTAAGATATTTTATATATAGGATAAGGTTTTTTAATGATATGATCTTATGAAATTGATATGATTGATATTTCCATTTTTACCCTTATTAAGCATTTGGGCACACCCTTTTTTATGTTTCTTTTCCCCAGGTCATGAAAAAGGTTATTAAGTATAATATACCTAAAAAGAGTCTATTTATGATGAAATAAATTGGATACAAGGTAGATATTTTATGAAATAGTGGTTTATGATTCATAGATTCTAAAGACACTACAACTCTATGGTCATGTCATGGGTTTGATATCTATTTTAATGAATATAATTCAATTATGATGTTATATCAATGTGTTTAATGTATGGGTCCCTATAAATAAAACATGGTAAGAAGATAATATTTGATACTATATATATGAGTATGGTTCTTAATGAAGTTATTAACAAATTCTAGACCACTATATCTTTGGATCAATAACAAACAACAAAAGGTTTCTTAATATAAGTTAGTTTCGTCTCAATTAACATTATGTTGAAACTTATCTGTTATTATGATCCCATTTACATTTATATGGTTTATAATCATTCTTTTTCATGTTATATCATTAATCCTAGTATTCTAATTATATTCTTGGTTTCATTTAATGTTATTACATCATTTGGTTTTTATTTTAATGTTTCAAAGTGGTATGGGACTCTTTATAAAGTTTAAATATTATTCTCCACTTGAATATTATTAATTATTATATTAACAATATCACTTCAATAACAATTATTTACATTATATTGAAAAAATAAATTTATTATAATCATTATTTTAAAAATTTACGTGAATATCCATATTCTGATACATATATATGTACATTTCCTAAAAAATAATATTTTTCGTCTGGGCTAATCTTTGAAATTATTGGACTCATGGCCTGATGCTTTGATAGTATTATATTCTTTGAATTTAGCGTTGATAGTATTAGATTCTTGGAATGAAACCTCAAAAATGTTAAATTCATGAAATTATGCATTGACTATAATAGATTCATGACATGTAGCCTTAACAGTATTATATTCTTGGCACAAAGCCATAAGTATATTAGACTCATGGCATGAATCGTTGAATGTTTTAAATCCTTGTAATGAATTTTTGGTGTAATTTTATAGATATCCATGATAATTAATTTACATCATAGATGATTTGGTTATTTTTTATCCACAAAATTTTTCATCAACATATCATTTGTTGTATTATATTATCAATTAATTAATTATGTGAATTGTGTTTAAAATTCTTACCTTACCATATTGATCCTTCCCCATCTAGTTATTTGAATAAAAGGTGTTATAATTTATCTAACTTGAAATGTTAATTTATTCTAATTTATTTATTATTTGTTCTTTTTTCTTATCTTTACAAATAATTTTAAACCACACTTATGGTCTTTCCTTTCCACATGTTATGAATAAGAAAACCTTCAATAATCTTTCAAGGATACAATTTTATCATTTTATTACGTATCATGTTTTATTTTATATTTCACATTGTATTGTTGGAATTATATATATAATATGACTTTCTAAGATTGACAAACTGATCATTCCTTCTGGATATTAATACTTATAATCATGCTAATGTAATAAAATAATGCACCATCTTGGGATACTCCATCCGGTTCATTAAAGATATCATAAGGATAATATAGATGGTGGCACATGTATTGGTTATACTACTAAGGGTAAAGGGACCAAATATGAAATATTTAAGGCATGTGATGTTATAACTGTATTATTTACATTAAACTATAGGAAAATAATTAGATTGATGTTGAGGATCCTTAAGACATGATTCATATTTTATATTCATTTAACGAATTATTAGGAATAATATAATGAATCATGAGTAATGGATTTTGAACAATGCAATATTATTGATGTATATATGTTTTTGAATTCATGGATTATGTTACATGAATCATGAAGTCTATATGGGATTTTTTGCAGTTGTTTTTCTTTAAATTTTTTATAAAATTTGATAAATGAAACTCATGACATAGAAATGACAATTAATAGGATGGATTCATTATGGGAAGGTTATTCATAGCATGTTCCTAATGATGAGTAAATTTCATTTTATGGGGACAATGATATGATGATATGTATAATGTAAATTGGATTGTATTTATGACCTTGTAACTGATACAATATCTGTTTAAAAAGTGGAAAATTATATCATTGATAATGTTTATATATTTTTTTGGATAAATGGAATATATCCAATAATATTTGGAATAATTAATAATTCATGATTTCAATAAAAATTTATGGTTATTTAGGTTACTATCAACATTAAAGGGAGTGCATGATAAAATAATTTACATATTTAGTATGTGATAAACATGATCAACTTTATGATATATGGGGATACAATGCATAGATGAATTTGAGAAATTTATTTTTCTACATTCTAAATTTGTGGATTTTCAACTATCAAAAGGGTTACAAGGTTCACTATTTAAGGATTTCATTAACATAAACATTAGATTAAGTGTAAAAGAAAAAAATAAGACTTAAAATAATCATGTTTTGTCCATATTTTATGACATGTGTAATCTTTTAAATGAAGACATAATGAACTAATATAAATGGTCATTTGATCAATTGTTTCTTCAGTCATCAGAAATTCACCTTCATTTCATAGAATGAGATATATAATAGAAATTAATTAGTACACAAAAAAATCATAAGATTAAATATATGAAATATAGTAAAATCAAATAATTATTTTATCACAAGGAAATTACTCAATTTTTGGTAATGGATCATCAATAAAATTGTATCATATAACCAACTTTTCTGATGAACCAAATTGCCCCTTTGATCATCAAATATTTATGGATTTATGACTGTAATCATTATCCTGAACAAGTTCTATGTTACCCTCCATAAAAAATTAACAGTTATATTTTTCCTCCATGTACATGTTTTCAAATACCTTATATATTCTAATATTTTCTAACAAACATATTTGTAACTATATGTAAGATTAATGTTCCTAAATTCTATTTTAAATGACTTTTTTATATTTATTTTTACAAAGAGTTTTTTATGAATAAAACATTATGGAACTAATATATTGATCATCCAAATGAATTATGAAAGAGAAATTCATTTTAAGGTGGTAAAATTTTACACTATGGGATTTATGGAGACTTTATTTTGAATTCATTCAATCCTTTGGATATTTTTCATTTCACACAACACTAAATATATCATTGATTATACGAATAGATTATATTTGGAATTTTTTATACACAACACCAAGTTAATATTTCACTAAAACCACAAAGATTATCTTGATTTATTTGAAATAATATGTATGGATTGTGTTACACACAATAATTTTACCCTTAGATAAATTGTGTTGCATGCAATAACGAGTTTAATTTAACAAAAATATACAATTAATATTATTAAAAACAATTATTATAATTATTACCTTGCCATTATAATAGATGATATAAATGTGATTGACTAAATTATGAAATTATTGATTATAGAAGTATATAATTTGGTTCTTATGGTTATCAATTAGTATGAAATTTAAAAAAGAAGAATTTCAAAAACAAAATTCCATCACTACTAAAACAAATTTTACATGTAAAAAAAACATTTTATCTCATTAAATTAAACAAACCCCTTTTTATTTTTTTATTAAAATTTATATATTAATTATTCAATAAAATATTTTATAAAGAATTATCCAATAAATTTTATGGGAATAATATAAGAATAAAACCAATTTTTAGAATGAAAATATGTAATTTTATAAAATTATTTTTACTCTTCTTTTAATGGATAAGTGATTTTAAATAATTTTTTTAATGGAATAATTTTTATATTAAAAAATAAGTTTCTCTTCTTGATTTTTAATTTAAAAATTGATTTTGGTGAATAATTTTTTTTTGAAGTTTCATGTTTTGATGAATAATTAAAATACTGGATTTTAATTGAAAATTAATTTTTCTTTGCATTTATTTATATAGTAAAGTTATAATTTAATTTCACTTTAGATTATTATTATATCAATAATAAATAAATTAATTCTTAATTTTTCATTATAAAAAATGTAACGACCCAATTTCATTTTCAATGGAAATTTCATTCTTATTAATATGTCATAAAATCACATGAAAACTTTACATAATAAACTAATAAGTTCTGAGTGACCTTTAAACATAAGTTTGTCACTTCTGTGTTTAGAATTTCGAAAATCTGACATACACGGTTGTGTTCAAGTTGATTTTTAGAGTTTAATGAAACAAAAATAATTTTTAGTGAATTGTAATGTACCCATGAAAGTAGTAACCTACCCTTATAAATAGTAATATGACCCTTATGAATATTAAATCATTTATCATATGATTAACGTTACCCATGATTAATTAAATAAAATTTAGACATCTTAAAAAGTGACAATTTGACTTTAGTAAACGTTTTGGTATTTTGTAAGGCATAAATAATTAATTATAATTAATTGTATAATTTAAAATAAAATTATCTTTCATAAAATGTGTTCATAAATTATCGAATCAATGTCTTATAGTTTCTATATAATTTTATATGACGCTACATAATTTTTGAAAGCACTATAAAATCACTTATATTTTTTAGAAATGGTTTTTTTGTAAATTATGATTTTAATTAAGTAATAAATTAATAATATTTAGAATATAATTTTTGAAAAATGGAATTCATTTTTGGATTCTACACATCCAAAATTTGTTGGAGTAAATTTTTTGTATTTTTCAGAAATACATGAATTTTGGATGAATAGTGAAATCCCGTAATTTACAAAAAAAAATAAGCTAAATATGCTAATTATAGAGTGATGTGTAATTTTCTACTGATGTAAGCCCAAATTGTTCGGGATCACATGATAAAATTACTATTATTGGTTATTAAAGACTCGCTATTACTTCTCTTAGGGGAAATTAAAAAACTAATGAATTTTATATTAAGAAAACCCCTCTCCCCTCCACTATAAAAACCACCCTTCACACCCTAATTTCCTCACAACTATCAGGCGTAAATACTTCTTCAAAACCTACACAAATCTCTTCTATAGCCCCTATCCCACGTTCAATAGCTTATGGTCTCATCAAAAGACCATGCCTCGCTTCCAAGGATAATCTCAAGAGGAGAATTTAACAGGTAATTTCTCTCCCTCTTCTCCTTTAATTTCCTTTCATGTTCAAGTTCATTTCTTGATCTCTCCCAAACTATATTAATCTAAATGGTATCTTAACTCCATTATTATAAGTCTAATATAATTTTATGATGATAATGGGATATTATATCATCCAACCCCCTTTCTCTCTTCCTTTTATTTTATTAAAGATAACGTTGTTCGTGAGGTGTTAATTTATAACCTTCAAGAACGACATGATTTCTTATTCCATTTCTACCTTCAGATATGGTCATTAATCCATTATTATGGTTGAACCAGAATATATTATTTTCATTATCTCCTATTTAATGTTATGTAACTGACTTATGACCACAATTGTAGTGATAAAATAAAACAAGTTCCTTATGATCGAAAAGTCACCCAAATTAACCCAAATAATCATTATTTAATTCTTATCTAATGATTCATCCACATGGATATAATATGATTCATTATAATATCATTAAATATCATGTAATATCATTAATAAAATGTTATATCAGTTCTGGATGTTTACCACATGTTCAACCCAAACATCAATTTAAGAATACAAGTGAATCACTCAAGAAAACCATAAAAACAAACATTCTCGAATAATGTTTTTAAACACTATAACTCATCCTAAGGAACATAAAATCACTTAATGAAACCATAAAAAACACTTTTATTGTACAAAAATGTTTTTTATTTCTAATTAAATAATATAATGTCATTATAGAGGACATTAAATAAAAGGAAGCATTCAGATACAAGGTAAGGGGTAATTCTCAAACCCAAATTTCGTTTTTTCGGGTTCTCCCTCTTTCACTCCATTTTTGATATGGTTACTAATATAGAATAATTTATTCATAATTATAATTCCATTTTTGGGATATACATGGGTAACACTATTGTTAAATTCAATCAATTTTTTTCCAAAAGAACATTTCTTTAATGAACACACCTTTTACATCTTATTCATGATTTATGGTTCTTGAATCAAGTATGTTATTCCCTCATTATTTTGGGAACCAAAAATTTATGAAGGTGTTCTTATAAGATGAAACCCATTCATTTTCATGGGTTTGTTATTTTCATTTATTATATATGTTAATTGTGTCATTCATGATTAATGTTAATGTTATGATGTGACGGGTGCACCCAGAATTAAATAGCACAATATGACTGTTTAAATGTGATGGGAGTTCCAGAATTATAAAGCTCTCCAATGCATTGGGTAAAGTGATGAATCTCATGAGTAAATGTGAAATGATGTGTGAACAAGATTATATCTTGGTTCACAAGTATGTGTGGTTTCTAAACACTAAGATATGATGTTTCATTTTTATGCATGGCCACATTTCAAGTCTTATATTTATGCTTCCTCTCATGTTCATGATCTTTTTCCCATGTTATTATTATGCTCACCCCATGATATATTATTCTTATCCATCCTATTACTAGGCTTCTTTCTCACCCCTCTTTATGTATATCCTTAGGTGGCTACATGTAATAAGGAGAGGACAGGTTCCAATAATAAGCTAGTGAAGAAGAAATTCAATAAATGTTTATGATTGATTTTGTAATTGTTATGTATAGTCCTAGTTTTCTCAAGATACTAAACCTTTGGATCCTCTATGTTGTATACTATTATGTTTATTATATTTGAAATGATTTAATAGTAATGTTGGAAATGTAATGGTCAATGTTGTTGTTATCAGAGAAAGGTTTAGTTAATATGGGATTTAGGATTAGTGAACCCTAGAGAAAACCTATAACATGAGACTAAGTACAAATATGCACACAAGAATATTTACATAGGGATCCCATATATCATACTTTTATTATAAATTGTTCAAATTAATAAGTTATGTATTCAGGACTTGTTTACTTATGTTTGTTCTAACCTTTTCTATTTTTGAAAATGGTGGGAAGTAGGAGAAATCAGGCCAACAACTCAAGCGAGGGCCAATTCAATGATTGCCCGAACGACATCCCCAATGATTTTGGAGGTGGATTTCAGAACATCATGGAGATGGTTACCCAATTATATCAGGTTATTAACAATAATCATAATAATGGGGAACATCATCCTTCACCAGAGAAGGAGAAACTGGCTATCCAATGTTTTATGCTGCAACGACCACCGATGTTTAGTGGATCCTCTGATCCACTAGTTGCGGAACAGTGGGTCAACTCCATGGAGAAGATCTTTTCTGTGCTTTACTATTCTGAGATAAAGAAGGTGGCCCTATCTGTTTATCATCTTGATGGAGAATCCGATCAATGGTGGGATTTGATTAAGAACACCAATCCAAGAGGGGAAATTGAATAGATAGAATGGGAAGATTTTAAGATAATGTTTCTTAACAAGTATTTCCCATGAAATCTTTGTACAATGATAGAGAGAGAAGTCATAGAGCTCAAGAAAAAATAAATAGATTCTATCACAACTTCTGAAGCGATTTTCCCAAGGATTTCAAGGTATGCTTCAGGTTTTTTCATCCATAATGATAGCAAAATTGATAGATTATTTAGTGGATTACAACCACACCTTCCAAAGGAACATGTAATTAGAGACTATGGGAGTTATGAAGAATTTTTTTTATGTGACCTCAAAGTGGAAATCGAGTTTGGAGAATAGTACCATGGTTATGTTGATAAGAAACAAAAAATAGAGTTTCAATCTGGTGGATCAAATGATAATGGTGGGAAGAAAACTGAATGACCAACGTGCCAAAAATGTGGGATGTTTCACAATGGGAACTTCCTGAAAGGGATAGGGAAGTGC
Source organism: Viscum album (assembly GCA_963277665.1). Lineage (NCBI taxonomy): Eukaryota > Viridiplantae > Streptophyta > Magnoliopsida > Santalales > Viscaceae > Viscum > Viscum album. The sequence continues at coordinate 537,764,792 of OY728120.1, read as the reverse complement.
TTCAAGTGTGGGAAAGAAGGACACCAAGCCCAAGAGTGTCTAAAAGACACAAAATGGTAGAAGAATGTATCTGATGAAAGGAGAGAACCACTCACGGTTCAATGCAACAACTGTAGGGAGCTAGGGCACTATGCAAACCAGTGCACTAAACCTAGAGTTTTCGAGGGTAATCAGCATCACCAGCCACCAATGCCAAAGGAAAAAAGGGAAGGCTTTTGCCATCACTGCGGCAGAAGCGGAGCTAGATAATGTCTTCGTACATGTACACTTCTTATTCACTCAAGAATGGAAAAAAGTCTTATTTGATTATGGTTCTACGCATTCCTTTATACCATTCAAGTTTGCAAGAACTATATAATCGAACCCTGAAACCTTGAACTAGATATATCTTTAAAAACACCAAGTGGTGCAATAATTTCAACCCAATTGTTTGAATCTTCTCCTGTTGGTGTATGTGGGATGATTCTTTTGGAAAATATTGTAATACATCCTTTGGTGGAATTCGACGCTATAATGGGAATGGATTGGCTCTCGTTATATAGAGGACATATCTACTGTCAAGAAAAGGAGATATATTTTCATATTATGAACCATCCCATGGTCCTCTAAAAATTCAAGGAAGATCATGAATCTCCTTTGAAAAATCATTCAATGGTGTGAGAGTTGATTCCCTTTGAAGAAGCATATCTCTCCCAAATGTTTGAGTTGAAGGAAAGTGCAGGGCTGGAGGAAATTCCCATAGTGAGGGAATAAATCGATGTATTTCTTGAAGAGTTACATGGAATTCCCCCAAATCGTTAGGTTGAGTTCTCAATTCAACTCATACCTGGAGCTACTCCTATCTTGAAGTGTCCATATAGGCTGGCTCCTATTGAACTGGAGGAGTCAAAGAAACACCTACAAGATCATTTGGAGAAAGGGTTCATATGCCCTAGGGCATCACCATGGGGTGCGCCAGTGCTCTTTGTGAAGAATAAGGATAGAACAATGTGGTTGTGTATAGATTATCGGGAACTCAAAAAGATCACCATAAATAAAAATTATCCTCTTCCATATATTGATGACTTATTCGATCAGTTAAGAGGAGATCAATACTTCTCAGAGGTGGATCTTCGTTCTGTATATCATCAGGTAAAGGTGAAGAATGGAGATATTCAGTATAATTCCTTCCATACATAGTATGGGCACTATGTTTTTTTGGTGATTCCATTTGGACTTAATAATTCCCTTAAAATCATCATGGATTTGATGAATAGAGTCATTAGAAATTACCTTGAAAAATTTATGGAGGTGTTTATCGATGATATTCTCATATACTACAAGAGAAAGGAGGAACCTGAAGAACATCTAATACTTGTGTTGGTGACCTTGAGAATGGAGAATTTGTACGCCTAGTTCAGCAAGTGTGAATTTTAGATGAAGAAATTCACGTTCTTAGGACATGTGATCACAAGTGAGGGAATTTCTATGGATCCTTCAAAAAAAGAGGCTATTCAGGAATGGACCAGGCCCTCGAGTGTCACAGTAATCCATAGTTTTCTTAGATTAGCTGGGTACTACTAATTTTTTGTGAGAAACCTCTCACGATTGTCAAGCCTACTAACTATGTAAACAAGGAAAAGGGGTAATGTATGTCTGGACAGAAGAATGTGTGGGAAGCTTCAAGGAGCTAAAGTGAAGGCTGATCACTGCACTTGTACTCACACTACCGAAAAGTGGAGAATGTTTTGTGATATATAGTGATGATTCAAATAATGTCTTTGGTTGAATACTCATGAAAAATGATAATGTGAAAGTCTATGCCTCACGATAGTTGAAGATCCATCAGAAGAACTACCTGACACATGATCTAGAGCTGGAAGCCATGATTTTTTCCTTGAAAATATAGCGACACTAACTTTATGGTGAAAAGAGTGACATATACACCAACCACAAGAGCCTAAAGTATATATTAACACAAAAGGATCTTAATAGGCATCAAAGGAGATGGTTATAGCTAATTATGGATTACGATTTCTCTATTCACTATCATCCTAGAAAGGAGAACAAGGTAGCTGATGCTCTAAGCAGAAAAGAATCTGCTACTTAGTCCATGATGCGGATTGAGAAAGAACATATCCTCTTAGATATGCAAAGAATGGATTTTTCAATCATAAGGGAATAGGATACATCCTACCTTTCCCAAATGATTGTGAAACCATCCATCCAAGAGAGGATTAAGGAAGCACAAAGGGATGATGTGGAGATACAAAAGTTGGTGAATGCAGTAAAGGATGTAAAGCTGTCAGAGTTCCAAATTGACGATGATGGGGTGATTGGGTTTGGAATGCGACTTTGTGTGCCTTCATCACCTAGGATAAAAAAGGATCTATTGGATAATTCACATAGCTCAATATTCTCTCTCCATCCTGGGAGTACCAAAATGTATTGTGATATCTGAGAACTCTTCTGGTGGGATAACATGAGGAAGGAAATTACGGAATACATTTCAAAGTTCTTGGTATGTCAGAAAGTTAATGTTGGGAAACAAAATTCCAAAGGTATGATGCATACCATGCCTATACCCATGTGGAAATAGGAAAATGTTACTGTAGAAATTTTCACGGGTCTCCTGAAGAAGTCGAAGGGAAATAATGTGATATGGGTTGTGGTTGACCGACTCACCAATACTTCCCATTTTATCGCTATTCGGGATGATCTCTCGCTCGAACAACTTGCAAAGATATATGTGAAGGAAGTGGTGAGACTGCACGGTGTTTCAATATCAATTGTCTCTGACTGTGATCCAAGGTTCACATCTAAATTCTGGAAGAGCCTTCAACATGCTTGGACTACTGAATTAAATTTCAGGACGACCTATCATCCCCAAACTGATGGCTAGTTTGAAAGAACTATCCCGACGCTTGAATATATGCTACGAGCCTGGTCTCTAGAATTAAAAGGTGGATGGGATTAGAATCTCCCATTTGTTGAGTTCTCATAAAACAATAGCTTCCACTCAAGTATTCAGATGGACCCATATAAAGCTCTGTATGGAAAGTGATGTATAACTCCATCCTGTTGGGATGCAGTTGGAGAAAGAAAGCGACTTGGACCCGATCTTGTTCAAAAGATGACAGAGAAGGTTCAAGTCATCTATAAACACATCAACGCATCTCAAAGACGGAAAAAGAGCTATGCTGACAACCATGGAAGGGACTTGGAGTTTGACCTTGGAGAAAAATTCGTCCTTCGAATATCTCCATATAAGAGAGTCATGCGATTCAGGAAGACAGGGATGCAAAGCATAATGTATATTGGCCCCTTCTATATCCTTCGCGGCATAAGATTTGTGGCCTATCATGTTACACATCCACCTAATATGGCTCAAGTTCATGATGTGTTTCATGTATCACTACTAAGGATGTACATACCAGACCCCTCACATGTACTAAACATGGAGGTGGTTCACCTAGAAGATGATCTATCCAATGAGGAGCAACCAGTAAAGATTATGGATCAGAGAGATAAAGTTCTACACAAAAAAGCCAACCCAACTTGTTAAAGTGTTGTGGAGGAACCATAATTTTGAGATGAAACTTGGGAGCCAGATGAGGCAATGAAGGAGAAGCACCCTCACCTATTTGTGTAAAATGAAATTTCGGGGGCGAAATTTTTTAAGGGGGGAAGAATGTAAGGACACGATTTTTTTCAATGGAAATATCCTTCTTATAAATATGTCATAAAATCACATAAAAACACAATATAATGAACTACTAAGTGCTAAGAGACCATTAAAAATAAGTTTGTCACTTATGTATTTAGAATTTCGAAAATCCGACATACACGGTTGTGATCAAGTTGATTTTTGGAGTCTAATGAAACAAAAAATAATTTTTGGTGAATAGTAACGTACCCTTGTGAATAGTAACCTAACCTAATAAATAGTAATATGAAAATTATGAATATTAAATCATTCAACATTAGAGTAACCTTACCCATGATAAATTAAATAAAATTTAGACACCTTAGAAAGTGACAATTTGACCTTAGTAAACGGTTTGGTATTTTGTAAGTCGTAAATAATTAATTATAATTAATTTATTTATTTATAAGAAAATTTATTTTCCTAATATGTGTTCATAAATTATCGAATCACTATATTAAAGTTTTCAAATAATTTTATAAGACACTACATAATTTTTGAAAGCACTATAAAATCAGTTTTAATTTTTAAAAACTGTTTTTAGAGTAAATTATGATTTTAAATAAATTTTAAATTTATAATATAAAGAATTTTTTTTTAAAAAATGGAAATCATTTTTGGATTTTACATGTCAAAAAATGGTTGGGGTAAATTTTTTGTATTTTTCTAAAATACTTGAATTTTGGATGAGTAGTGAAATACCGTAATTTACAAAAAAAAATAAGCTAAATAAGCTAATTATAGAGTCATGTGTGATTTTCTGCTGATGTAAGCCAAATTGGTTCGGGATCACATGATAAAATTACTATTATTGGTCATTCAAGACTCACTATTCCTTTTCTTAGTGGAAATTAATATACTAATTAATTTTATATTATGAAAACCCATCTCCCCTCCACAATAAAAACAACCCTTCACACCCTCATTTTCTAACACCTCTCAAGCTCCAAGACTTTTCTAAACACTGCCCAAAAATCTTCTCTAGCCCCTCTCCCACGTTCAAGAGCTTCTGGTCTCATGAAATGACCAAGCATAGCTTCTTTAAGGAGAATCACAAGAGGAGGATTTAAGAGGCAATTTCTCTCCCTCTTCTCCTTTAATTTTCTTTCAAGTTCAAGTTCATTTCTTGATATCTCCCCACCTATCATCATATAAATGGTATTGTAACTACATTATTATACATCAAACGGAAATATATGATTATAGTGGGATATTATATCATCCAACCCCCTTTCCCCTTCCTTTTATTTTATTAAAGAGAACGTTGTTCGTGAGGTGTTAATTTATCATCTTCAAGAACGACAAGCGTTCTTCTTCCATTTCTACCTTACAATTTGGTTATGAAACCATTATTATGGTTGAATCAGAACAATATATATGTATTATCTCCTATTTAATGTTCTGGAACTAACTTTTAACCATATTTCTCGTGATAAAATAAAACAAGTTCATTATGATCGAAAAATATCCCAAATTAAACCAAATAATCATCATTGAATTCTTATCTAATGATTCATACACATGGATATAATATGATTCATTATAAGAACATTAAATATCATGTAATATCATTAATAACATTGTTATATCTGTTCTGGATTTTTTTCCCATGTTCTACCCAAACTTCAATTTAAGAATACAAGTGAATCACTCAACACAACCATAAAAACAAACATTCTCGAATAATGTTTTTAAACTCTACAACTCATCCAAAGGCACATAAAATCACTTAATGAAACCATAACTGACAATATTAAGGTACAAAAAGGTTATGTATTTCTAATTAATGAATATAATGTCATTATACATGACATTAAATAGAAGGAATCATTCAGATACAAGGCAAGGGGAAATTATCAAACCCAAATTCCGTCATTCAGGTTCTCCCTCTTTCACTCCATTTTTGATATGATTACTCCTAAAGAATAATTGTTTCATAATTATATTTAATTTTAGGTTATATAAATTTTTAAAACTATTGTTTATGTCAAGAAAAATGTATTCCAAAAGAACTATTCTTTCAAGAACGCACCTTTTACTTCTAATTTATGATTTACAGTTATTGTATCAAGTATGTTTTTCCCTCTTTATTTTGGGAACCCAAACTTTATGAATGAGTTCTTATGATATGAAACAAATTCCATTTAATGGGTTAGTTATGTTCATTTATGATATATTTTCATTATGGATTGCAAGATATTTGATAATGTTATGATGTGACGGGTGCAGCCGGAATTTTATAGTGCACTATGAATGTTTAAATGTGACGGGTGCACCCAGAATTATACAGCACTCCAAAGAATTGGGTAAAGTTATTAATTTAATGATTAAATGTGAAATTATGTGTGAACAAGATGCTATCTTGGTTCACATGTATGTCTGGTTGTTAACCACTAAGACATGATGTTTTATTTTTATATATGGCCACATTTCAAGTCTTATATTTATACTTCCTCTCATGTCCATGATCTTTTTCCCATGTTAATATTATGCTCACCCCATCCTATATTTTTCTTATCCATCCTCTTACCAGCTACTAGATCACCCCTTTTGACTTATATCCTCAGGTGGCTACATGTACAAAGGAGAGTAAACGTTCCAATAATAATCTAGAGAAGAGGAAATTAAATAAATGTTTATGCCTGATGTTGTAATTGTTATGTATGGTACTAGTTTTCCAAAGCCACTAATCCTTTGGATCCTCTATGTGTAACACTATTATGTTGTTTATCATTAAAATGATGTAATAGTAATGTATTAAAAGTAATGGTCGCTATAAAAAATCTCAGATATGAATTGGATATATTATCATTTCAAACATTTGGATTTTTAAATTCAAAACCCACAATCACATTACATCAATGAGATTAATTTATAATTAATTCTTTGACATATATTATAATAAATTGAAAAAACAATTTCCATATTTAGAATATTTTTTTTATAATTTTCAATAAGGAAAAATCATTTTTTGACAAAAAATATTTTTTGATTGTAATTACAGTTAATTATGATGATTAAGGTAAAAATGAGCCTAACTTGTGATTAAACATAATATATAATGTGTAAAAATGACCATATACATGTCAAACAAATTATGGACATATTTCTACAATTACTCATCAAATAATCATTGATGTTAAATTTTGAACCCTTTGGGATAAGTAAAACTTTGGGAAAACTCAAATATTTTCATGAATACCAATGTGTCCTATTTAAAAATTATAATAGGCCTCCTCTCCTCTTCCTCTCATCACACCTCTCAATCCATTTTGTCTCATCACAAAAATTCCAAAAAAAATATCAAAATTTCCCTACTCTCAATATATATGCATCACATTGGGATGAAATAATACCATGTCGATCCTTTTGTAAAAAGACAAATGAATTAACCCAAGAAGATATAGTATCCCTCCACAAGAAATTTTGACTTATTTTCATTATATACCATTTAATTCATAATATTACATGATTATATAATAACTTACCGATCATAAATTGACTATAATGTACTTATTAAAATGGTTCAAACTATACATACCCACAATTACATCAAACTGTTAACAAACTTACTGTTCGTGTGTATGGTGTACTACTGCCTTGCGAAACAATGTCATTAATTTTTTTCATTACCAACACTCATGGTTGGTCATTATTATATATGATTATATAACTATAAAATTAAATATACCAGCATGATTTCCATTTTTCATAAATATTTTAACAAATGTATTGGATGTGTGGAAAACCACCCCCACAATGTGATGTCAATCATTGACATTGTACCGAGAATATGTGAGGATGGGTTTAGTAATTGTATATAAATTATTGGAAATAGTAATTCTACTATACTGATAAAATATATACACCTAAATGTCAATTATATTCATTATTTCTATACTACAATAAAATAAAATAACGTTCACTTTTTTGAATGGAATACCACTGTTATGAGCAGTATATTCCCATGAAATATTTCAGTTTTTATATATTAAGGTAAGGGCTTTCTCATATCACGTTTTATATCTGTGAGATACATGGTATGTTCACCACTAATTTCATTTTTAGTGAATATACATAACATTAATGTATTATATGACACTTATAAATAAATATATGGTTATTTAAATATCCATTTAACGATATCTCTCTTAATTCGGGTTTACGGTTCTTAATAATCCAAATCAGAAAGGTAATTTTATTCTGAAGAAGCCTAATTTGAGACACATGTTATATTATGAACATCTATTATTTTATGAGGTGTTTACACTATCCCATTAAAATTTTATATGATTAATAATTTTAATTTAATGATATTATATGCTTCATGTAATGTTATTCACCCATTGGGATTGTGATTTAATAAAAACAAAGTGGATGATGTTTATTTCTACAATGTCATTGATTTTCAGGATTTTTTATGATTATGAATCTGTTGACAATATATTATAATAAATCACATATGAACTCTAATGAATTTTATAATAATCTGGTTATTCATGTTATATAAATGTAATGGTTATATTTTTCTAATATATGTTTCTAAATATAATTATGAAAATGTTTATATTAAAATGTAACTTTATTTCTCTTTTTAGTTAAAAATATATGTCCTTAGAAAACCATGTTTTCTAAAAATATATTCAATTTGTTTTTGAAATGATAATTCTAGAATATTTTTAAATTAAACATTCATCAATATTTTATTTTTTTATATAAATTTTTTTAAAATTATTTTCATAGATAACGTTTTCCAAAATGTATTTGATATACCTTTATAATATTCCAATGTTATTATCATATATAATGGTTTCTACAATGGTTTATGTTTTAATTTTTACAAAATGGAAAATATATTTTCCTGAAGAAATTATTTAAATGAAATTTCAGAGTTTTATTTGCATAAAATGTATGTTTTAATACTTCTTATGAAATATATTTTCAATGAAATTATATTATCCATAAGAAATGTTCCATGTGATTAGTAAATATTATTCTCCATCTAATATGACATTATATTTTATACTATATGATTTACATGGGATATGATCCAATTATACCATTCAAATAATTTCTGTAATGGATTCGTTTATGATGGAATGGTGTTTATGACCCCCATTTCCCTTCCATGAGTTTTGTTCATTTGAAACATTCTTCTTGTCATAGGTTCTTCTTTGATTAAGTGATTATGAGACATCTATCTTTTCCAATGTTATGTCTGCGATTAAATTTTTATGAAAACCATTTAATCTCATCGATTATGTTTTGATGTTTATGAAACCCATATCTTTTTATGGTTCATTATATGATGAATGTTATATTATCTCGTGTCACATTTATGTATGATTTTATTAAGTGATTGTGAGGACATGTATCTGACTCCCCCACGTTGGGTAATGATTTATATCTCCCGATATAATGATGGGAATCAAGTCTATGATATTAATACACTATATAATGTGAAAATCTAGGTGTACTCTATGATGATAGGAATGTATGATTAATTACGGGAAGATGGGGAATCCTCAACCACTATGGGAATATTGGGAAATGTGGGCCATTAGGGGAAGATGGGGAATCCTGAAACATTGTTGTATGTTGGGGAAACCCATTCCACTACGGTAATATGGGGAAACATGATGCAATCATGGAATATTGGGAAACCTGATCCTCTATGGGTTGATGGGGAAACCTAATCCCCTATGGGTAGATGGGGAAACCCAATCACTTATAAGGAAAGGATTATAACTCGGGATAGTGGTGTCTCATGGCTAATATGTGTAGTAACCACAAATTTACCTAATATCATTTTTAAATAACCCTTGAAATATATGAAATTATTTTTCTGTGAGAAACTATTTTCATGTTCAAAATGTTTTTCTAGAACCTGGTTCTATGTCCAAAAGTTTCTGTGAGATATTGAATCAATCTCTTAAATTTGAAGCATAAACCTATTTCTATTTACACATGATCACAATGTTATAAGGTGATGTTTATGACACATGTATATTTATTAATATGATTTGATGATGTCATGGATTATGATTTGGATTCCCTTATGATTCATGTTTTATTATCCACTAATCATTATTCCATGACTCATGTTTATGGTAATTAATATAATGGCTACGATCTTCTAATTTTATTTTCATTATCCGATACCATTATTCCTATATTATACTTTTGAATATCATTATTTATCCTTATTGAGTATTTGATCTCACAATTTTCAATGTTTCCTTTCCAAACTAAATGAATAATGGTTTTATGTCGGTGTAGTGTAGGGGGTGATCATTATGTGATATATTGATGATCCTTCACCAAATCAGAAGAATGTATTCCATGTTCCCATGATACTAAACTAATATAGTCCTCATGATATTATTTTATTTTATATACTTAATATCAATCTAAAATTATGTAATATCCATGTATGTTAATTTTATTTCACTATATATACAATAAAATGACTGGAATATATTAACAACAACTCTTAAAATTGCAGGTAACAATATAAAAATTAACATCTCCCACATCCACACCATAGTGACACCTAAAAAGGTCTGAACCATTAGTAGAAAATACATTATAGCTCAATAACCACAATAAAATACTAAATTAAATATTTTAGGCACCATAAACACATCAAACGACTATCAATACATAGTAGTGAATCTTAAGAGTTCCTCAGTGAACAAAGGTATACCAAATTCACAACCCAAATTTACTTCCTGAAACTACCCCAATCATTAATGGGGTAACTAAAGATCTAACCACACCTTAATTCCCTTAATTTTTCCATGTTCCACTTCAACCTCACAATATATTGAAATACACAATGAAAAACACTAATGAAACCCTAATTACCAGAAAATTATTTAGAGAAATTATGAGAAAGTCATACTCCCAATATAAAATAGAACATATAGAAACCCAAAATTTTATATAAAAATAATTTCCAATAGGTAAAAATTCATAAGAAAATTAAGCATATGTGGATCATAAAACTATCTTGATGTATAGAATATTAGGGAATAACTGAATCAAAAAACATATCACATGTCTCTGTATTTAGAACCCATCTCTTTTTTATTACAATTTTCAATAGAAATTAATTAAATTTGAAACAGTTATGAGAGTCCCACACTCACTAAATTTTGAATCATCGATAGAAGGGTTCTGAAAAAGAAACTGATCTATCGCTACAATAAATCTAATATAATCTTTAACACTCTATTGAAATAACATTGATGATCTTTCTACATTACAGGTGGTGATAAATACAACCATTAGAACCATCATCAACTACATATGAAAAACTCACAACTCAAAACCATATCATTTAAAAGTAACTGATTACTCCTTTTTTTAGTATAAATACGTTGTGAATTTATATGATTTTATGAAGTCACTAATACCTCCAAATGGACGTAATACTCTATTTTTTAAATGAACCATTATGGATGTTTGGAAAATACTAATCCATATCCCAAGGTAATATCATTAGGTGAAATATATAAGAGTGAAGATATAATCCATTTGAATTAATATCTTCCATTATGTCCATATTTACCAAGGTTCACTTGTCAATGTAATCCATTCTCTAGGAAAAATTCCCAGGCACAAAATATAAATCTATTTTAAATGTGGATAAATGGTATTCCATTAAAATTTTAAAATTAGAATAGATCCCACTTCACTACTCATATATGAAGAGGTTTTCAAATTATTGACTATAACTAGCATTAATAACCCTAATTTCTCTATAGTATGCAATGAAAACTACAACTCGTGGAGGGTACCTATCCCAGAGAAAATGTCGGTTGCATTCCATTAATATAAAGAAACAATGGAAAGAACATTCATCCATTAAAAGCTCTATATTATTACCTCAAGATCATATCATTTTTAGTAATGGACTATGATTGGAAACTAAATCAATGAAAATCACTCAAAATCATTTAATAGAATATATTATTCCACCATTTCATTACATGAGGAAATATTTCAATAATTTATACCCATTACATCAAAATATGAATTCCGGGATAATATATGAGATACTTTAGATAAAAAGAGAAGTATTTGGTGTATAAAAGTGGTACATGGTACAAACACACAATCATGTAGCCTTTAGAGTGTATTATATTATAACCTTCACGGTACATTACAAGTACAAGAGTTGAAGAGGTACAAAACTGTCTATGGGATATGAGGGTGCCTTTTCATATACCAAACATAGCCAATCTCATATATCCCAAAAGTGTATGAACACGGACATCCCATGTGTCTCATGTGGTTGTCAAGCCATATATATGGACATAGCTTATTTCAAATTCCCATTGGACCCAAACAATATTTAATTATGGAATTCAAACCATATAAAAAATTTTCTTAAATCCAATATTCAATAAAAACAACACAATATGCATTCTTCATATACACAACGTCAATTATGTATCTCTAAAAGAATAACAATCATGATATTTGAAATTCATCAAAAAATTAAAACAATTAATACAAAACAATCCAAATTACAAATAATAGGATATATAATTAATGAAATAAATGGAATAAGAAATAATGAAAAGAATAGATGAAAGATAAAATAAGCAGTCTTAATTATTTTTAGATTACTGTTGTTTCAAGATCACAAGCTTGATATTCTAGTTTGAGGGTCACAACAACCGGATCAACACCCTCTATCATCTTTATATGAATATTCTGTCTATTTTTTCCTCTTTTACACCTCTCATTTCCCGTTTTTTGATTAGAAAGTTGGCGGTATGACCTTGTACGTGTATATATGGGATGGTCTATGGTTGTCATAACTTATTACCAATTAATTAACTTAATAGAACACCCATTAAATTTCCATGAGGAATTCTCGGATATCGATCGTAATTTATAAATCACCTAGGTGAAACCCCTTCCCTAAATAATCCACATGGTCAAAATTCCAATTCAAATATATTTTTGGAGATAGAAACATTAGAATCCACATATTAAAAAAATTAACAAATATGAAATACTGTGAATAATTCGCCATTAATAAAATCACTAAATATTTGTGTCCAGGAAAAATCATCATATTCCATATTTAATGATACTATTATAATTTTTAGGTCATTTGATAGGTTAAATATACAATATACCATTTTAAAATTCGTAGGGATCTAATACCCCCAAACAATTGTAGTTATTCACATGGTAAAACTCTGATACTGAATTTCCATGAAAGTAAATTACATTTAACTCAAAAGTTGAAAAATTGTAACATCCCAGTTAAATAAAGAATTATACATATTTTGTATTTATTAATATTTGAGAATTAAATATAAATTTTACTTTAAAATGGTTTCTATGTTCGATAGCGTACCCGATATGCAACAACAGGTTTCTTTGAAATCTTACATTGCACACTAATACAATAATATTATTATTTTAAATGGTAATTAACTGCTAGACATTATATTGGTGGGAATGAATGAAACAAATTATAATATAATTATACATTTTTGTTAAATGTATTTACATTTTCCCACTAAATGTTAGAGGCTTAAAATGTAAATGAATCTAGTTTTAAGCATAATTTACTTTAAAAGATCGATTTAACAAGTTTTAAGGGAGAACCATTTTAAATCTAGTTTTGGCCACATTAATATATTCTATATGAACAAATAAAATACAACTTTTGAATGGGGACATAATAATTCAGTTTGTGGAAATTTTTGGAATTTTTCCAATAATGATCATTTTTTAATAAATAGTGAAAATATTGTATTTTAATTCAAAAATGCATTTTAAAATAATTTATTTATATGGTTATATCATATTTTTAAATATTTTAAAAGTTTAATTAGAATATATTTTTACCATTTAATCCAATGTTGTTCATTGGAATTAATTTCCCTCTGAAATTTGACATAAACAAGTCTCAATCTTTTGATAGTTATTGTTTTTTAAAAACAAGCAATTTGTTTTAACAATGAGAATTTAATTTAAATTACTAAATGCCACTTATAAGTTTAGAATTTAGTAAAATAGACATAATTTTTTAATTTTGAATATCAAATATATCTTAGGCAGATGTTTTGAAATTTTTCTGAAAAACATCAATTATTGATGAATAGTGAAACCCCTTAGTAGTTAAAAAAACAAAATTTTTCATTTAAATGAAATTTTACCACTTCTACGAATTAAATTTCTAAAATATGACATAAATGGTTCTTATTAGTAAGTAAAATATGGTATAATAATATGAAAATATTTTTTGGTGAATAGTATTTTTTTCTTTTATTTACCGCGGTTAACGGTAAATAGGGAAATTCAAGGTAAAAAGAGTACTATAATAATTAACAATTACCTTAATACTTGTCATAACCTTATTGGATGAGTAATGGCCGACCATGGTCATTTTTGAATAAATTTTGGGACCCCTTGGTTCCACTTATGAATGATAATGACAATTTAGATTAATTAATTTAATGTAAAGGCAAAAATGACATAAACAAATTTTGTTAGTAAATTAATTTTTATATGGTGTTGTATATGTAATTATTTTGACTATAAATTTTATTTGGAAAGATAAAATTATTTCCTACATCATAGTATTTTTTTATAATTTTTATAAATCGAAAAAAATTAATTATTTATTACACAATAATGATGTAGTATTTACCACATTTATAAATTATTTAAATAAATAAGATTATAATGATTAAAATATTTTCCAAAACCAATCCAATTCCAATTTGATGATATTATTTAGACTATGAGCCATCTTTTATTTTAATTTAATGATTTTTGGTCTTTTATAAACTGAATATCATTATATAATAAAATAATATTTTCACACTTCCCTAAAGAGCCCCTCCTCCCCCTTATAAAAATCCTTCACTTCTAAAACATTAATCACACCTATCAAGACTTTAGGCTCGTCCAAAATCATCCAAATTAATCTCCCAACATCCCCTTTCTCATCCTTGAAGCCTTACCTTAGGCATACAGCACATCAAGAAGTCCTTTTGGTTCAAACCAAAGGAAGTTACCCAGATTAAAGGAAACCATTTCCCCTAACTTATTTTATATTATTTTACATCTAAAACCCTCTAAACTCTTTTTATTCATTTAATTTATTAAAACAACAGTATCATCAATATACTAGGATGTTTTTATGAGAAGTATTTTAAGTACACTTACACACACCTCCATCTAATGGGTGAAGACCATACTGTTTCTGTGGATGGAAAACTAATGCCTCATGAGACAATGATTGGTCGATTATCTCATACCACCTATCATGGTGTCTATTAAGAATAAAATATATTTACATAGGATATATATTATGTTTTTTTCTTCATGCTTCTGTATTTTTCTTTTATAGTTTACCTTTATGGTTTCCATTTTGGATAAACGTGATAATTTCATTTGAGGATTTGCGGACTACCGCCCCCTCAAAGTGATATGAATCGTTAATGCCATATGTGGGACATATAAAGGATGGGGTTAATAATACTATATATGATATTATACTGGAATTATAATATTCCTATTTAACATTATTTTTTAAATCCATTAAAATAAGAAATAGAAATGAATGTAGCGTTCATGAGTACGTACGACTTACCATCTCAATGAATGGTGAATTTCATCTCTAACCTCCAAATGTTATGTACTATTATAAATACAATTATATACTGTATATATATGGTATATATGATAGCTAAATCATGAATATCATTTTGGATATAATATATTATTGACCACATGGACAACTTGTAAATATAAGTTGTTCATTCTTGAATCAAGTACCAAATATCGACTAAACAAATGTTATTAACATAAATGATTACATAATGTTTATATCATGGTAATAAATGATATAAAAGGAATAATAAAGTTGAAAATTGTTCTTATGAATATAGAAATTAACATTAGTTTATTATTCAGGAGAATAGAGAATGATCTACTCAAGTCGGACACGAGGTAAGAGACTTTGTCTCAATCTCCTCTCATTGGGGTATATTTTGTTTTATACACAAATTTCATTGATAAGGTGTATAAGCCACTTTTACTTTTACTTTTATTCAAAAGGAATCTTTTTTTCTACAATTCATTTTACTAAATGACAAAAAGAATGTTCCTTTTAACGTAAACAGTAACAACGACATTTTCTGCCGTAGTGAGTATTATTTGATCTTTGGATTCCTCAACAATCCATAATGTTTTTGAAAGAAAATAAATGCAATATACTCTTTTAAATATTTTGGTGTTGAAAATGGTTTTGATAAAGTAATCTTTTATGTTAATATATTTAAGTGATATATTCTGATTGAAATGTGGATATGTTTTCGTTCTTTTATATTTGTTTTATGGTTTCTGATTTTATAATGGTACTTAGAAATTTTATGGGTGGTTACATGATAAAAAAAATGACGGTGGTGCCTTGAAATCTAGGATGAGAGGTTACATTATAACCTCCAATGCATTGGGTATGAAAGCATACCGTATGGCTATTCGATTTACTGATATGTGTTGAAGTTGACCGTATGGTTATTCCATTTAAGTATTTTTATCTCTCATGTTACCTTTATATATTATGTGTTCTTTATATGGGTTTTATGGTAATATTTTGGTTACAAAAGGGTAAGTAGTGATATTTTATTTATTGAAGAGTATTTACTAATTCATAAAGGTGAAAATTATTACTTCTGTAAATGTATTCAGGGATTACATGTTGTTTAGAAAAACAAACAGTTTTCCTTCTTTGTGTATCGCTTACTCATCTTTTTATACTCATCACATGTTTTTTGAATTTTTTTCATAGGACATAATGTGGAATAGGGTCATGTATTAGATGAAGGAAAATTCATGCTGCCTAAAACAAGGAACTAGGCACGAATCTTTTTTTCATGAGTTTTTATTTTATGAAAAAATAGAAAATGAGTATATGTGTATACTTTATAATCTTTTGAGATATAATAGTTATGTCCTAATTATCTAAAAATATAAACTTGAAAGGATCCCCAATGTGAATTATTACTTAATTCATGAATATTTATTTTTTAAAGTTGTGTACTTATGGCTGGTATTAGAGGACGGTTTAGACAACTTTAGGAGTTGGGGTATTGTTAAATAAATTTCCATAAATTAATTTATGGTAATATTGAAATGATATAGAATTTACATATTACCATGTTCCTTCAATTAAGATATTTCTGTGTTTAGATTTGATTTCCACAGTGGAAACATGGAAGCTATGTTGGGACGACATCAGGAGGAAGAAAACCTTCGAAATCAACAACCTGAGATGGTTAGAATTGGAACTGAATAGTTTGTTGCAATGATGGAATAATTGACTCAGGCTATAAATGGTGGTGGTATCCGTTCATGAGATCAACCAGATCAACCGTAGAGGAACAAGTCAGTAGTGGAACATTTCATGTGATAGAATCCCCATCATTCAAAGGATCATCTGACCATGTGCTAGATGATGTGTAGATTAATGCACTGGAGAAGACTTTCTATTTCATGGGTTGTTCAGAATATCGAAAGGTTAGTCTCGTTGTTTATAGTTTTGATTGTGAATCTGACCAGTTGTGGTCTATGGTGAAAAATATTAGTGATAGTGAGGATATTGATGCTCTTTATTGGGATGAATTAAAAGGTATGTTTCATGAGAAATATTTTCCTATGGTGGTTTGTATTAGGATTGAAAACAAATTCCTAGAATTGAGGCATGAAGATGTCTCAGTGGTTGCTTCTGGAGAAAATTTCACTCGACTGGCAAGGTATGCACAAAATTTCATCCAAGATCTTGATAGTATGATAAATCAATTTTACTCAGGATTGATGCCATGATATCGAAGAGAGTTCTCCTCTCATGAGTTTAAAAGTTATGAAAAACCTGTTCGATGTGCGAAGAAGTTGGAAATGGAGTTTGTAGATGATCATGTGTTCTTTAACAAACAACATAATTAGAGATCCAGTTATCAGGAAAAGGGAACGAATTCATCAAAAAATCCTGGAAGTAAGAAAATAAAATATCCAACTTGTGAGAAGTGTGGTAAAAAGCATCCTAGATAATGTTTATCAAAGTATGGAAAGTGCTTCTTGTGTGGTAATTCTGGTCATATTGTTTGTAACTGTAAGGAAGATGATCAAGGAGGAAATGAAAAGCCATTGGTAAGATGGTTTATGTGTAATGAAATGGGTCATTATGAAAATTAGTGTCCAATGAAGAACTCAAATGAGGGAAATTGGCCAGAATACAAGAAGAAAGGGGTGGTGAAATCCTTTGCGACTACTTCTGAAGATGTTGTGCCATCAAATGAAGTTACATCAGGTGCACTGTTTGTTTGTTCAGATTATGCCAATGTGTTGTTTGATTCATGGTCTACACACTCTTTCCTTTCATAGAAGTTTTCTAAGAAATTGGGAATTCCATCTCAGGATATGAATATGGAACATATGGTGAAAACACCTAGAGAAATTTTTTAGACAAAAAGAAAACATAATAACCTTCATGTCCTTGTGTGCAGGAAGAACCTACCTGCAACCCTTATTGTTTTTTCTCTAGTAATGTTTGATGTTATTTTGGTAATTGATTAGCTTTCTGTTACTCATACTAAGATTGACTACAGATCTAATGATGTTTCTTTTCAGAAAGATTTAATGTTTGTCCACAAGAATGAACCCTTTCTTTTGATAAAATATGAGGAAGCTGAGGAGCTAGTAAAATATCAAAATGAATCTTACCTTGCACATATTGTTGAAAATAAAGGAACTTTTCATATTAATGGTGTGCCCATGGTAAATGTGTACCATGCTGTTTTTCCTAATCAGTTTCCTAGTATTATACCAGATCGGGATGTTGAATTTACTGTTCAATTAGTTCCTGATGCTATGCCAATTCCAAAACCCTCATATCGAATGGCTCAAATTGAACATTTAAAGTTAAAGAAGAAATTGTAGGAGTTATTATATAAAGGTTTCATTCAACCTAGAACATCACAATGGGGTGCTTATGTCTTGTTTGTTAAAAATAAATATGTTCCAATGAGACTTTTCAATGATTATAGAGCATTGAATAGCATCACTGTTAAGAACAAGTATCATTTTCCTCATATTGATGATTTGTTTGATCAGCTCTAGGGAGATCAATTTTTTTCGAAAATTGATTTGAGGTCAGGGTACCATCAGTTGAAACTAAAGGAAACCGACATTCCAAATATATCGTTTCATATTAGATTTGGCCATTATGAATTTTTAGTTTTGACTTTTTGTTTAACCAATGCCCCGGGTGTATTCATGGATCTTATGAATAGAATTCTCTATGAGTTCTTGGATATGTTTGTGGTTGTATTCATTGATGATATTTTGGATTATTAAAAAATTAAAGAGGAGCATGAAAGTCATTTAAGGGTTGTCTTGCAAATAATAAACGAAAAAAACTATATGGGAAATTTAGCAAGTGTGAGTTTTGGTTGAAACAAAATTTTTTCCTTGGTCACGTTGTTTCAAAATATTGCATAACGGTTGATCCGGCTAAAACAAAAGTTGCTGAAGTATGTCCGAGACCCACAAATATAATGTAGATTCGTAGTTTTCTTGGTTTGGCAGGTTATTCCAAAAGCTTCGTTGAGAATTTTTCACGGTTATCTAGTCCAATGACTAAGTTAACTAGAAAAGTTGTTTAGTTCATCTGGACAAAAGAATGTAATGATTGTTTTTAGGAATTGAATTAATGATTGGTGAATGAAACAATTTTGGCACTTCAATCCAGAAATGGTGTGTTTGTTGTCTGCAGTGATACATCATTGAAAGGACTTGGTTGTGTCCTAATTCAGAATGATCTGGTAATTTATTATGCTTCACGTCAGTTGATTCCATATGAGTTAAATTTCCCAAAAATTGATTTGGAAATAGATGATGTTGTTTTAGCTTTAAAAATTTTGAGGCATCATTTGTATGGAGTAAAATGTGATATATATACTGATCACAAATGTTTAAAGTATATATTCACTCATAAATTATTGAACATGAGATAGAGGATTTGGCTAGAATTAATCAATGATTATGATTGCGCGATCCATTACCATTCAGGAAAAGAAAATATAGTGGCTGATGCTATGTGTCAAAAAAGTAATGCTTCATTAACCATTCTATGTTTGGAACGAGATCCATTGGTTTTTGATTTTATGTACTTCGTCATAGAAGTTGTTGGTGCAAGAAATTCTTCTTTTTTGTGCCATGTATCAATGAAATCATATCTATCAGATAGAATAAAGAAAATGAAAAAAGAATATGGTGAGTAACAGAAAAAGGTTGATTTGGTTCTGTAGGGTATGTTTCCTAATTTTAACGTTGATAATGATTGTGTTTTGAGGTTTGGGAAAAGATTATGTGTGCCTTGTGATTCACAGTTGATGAATGAGTTGTTATATGAAGCTCATTTTTCTCTGTTTTCAGTTCATCCTGGTAGAACTAATATGTACAGATATCTCCGAGAGTATTACTAGTGGTATGGAATGGAAATAGATATTGATGATCTTACTATGAAGTGTTTTACTTTTCAGCAGTTTAAATTATACTGGTAGTTACCGAAATGGATTATTTGGTCTTTACTGGTTCCAGAGTGTAAAAGGGAAAATATATCTATGGACTTTGTTGTGGGATTTCCGAAGACATCTCAAGGTAATAATGAAATTTGGGTTATAGTTGATCGATTGACTAAATCTTCTCATTCCCATTCTACTTAATATACTTTCTCTCTAGATCAACTATCTCAACTGTATGTTAAAGAGATAGTTAGGTTTCATGGTTGTCCCCTCTCTATTGTATATGATCGTTATCCAAGTATTACTTCTAACTTTTTGAAAGGCCTTCAGAAGTCGTTGGGTACTGAATTAAATTTTAGTATAGCTTTTCACCATCAATCAGATGGGCAACCAGAACAAACAATTCAGACATTGGGGGATATGTTTCGTTCTTGCTTGATGGATTATGAGGGATGTTGGGACCAACATCTTTCTTTGGTTGAATTTTCAAATAATAAAAATTTTCTTTCCAGTATACAGATGGCTCCATTTGAGGCATTATACGTAAAATGTTGTCGAACTCCAGCTTTTGGGGATGAAGTAGTTGAAAGGAAGCTGATGTGACCGAAATTGGTAGAAGAGATGGATGATAAAGTTCAGTTGATTCAGAAGCACATGAGAACAGCTCAGAGTAGACAGAAATGTTATGCAGATAACTGGAGGAAGGATATTTCTTTTTATGTAAGTGATCATGTCTTTCTCAAAGTTTCTCCAGGGAAAGGTGTGATGCGTTTTGGTATGAAAGGAAAGTTGAGTCTGAGGATCATTAGACCTTATGAAATCTTGGAAAAAGCTGGATCAGTTGTGTACAGAGGGGGTTACCGCCATGTTTATCCTAGGTACACAATGTTTTTCATGTTTCAATGTTGAGAAAGTATATACCAGATCCATCACATGTTTTGAGTCCAGAGGTATTTTTGTTGGAAGAGAATATCTCTTATGGAGAAGAACCAGTCTAGATTCTTGACCGTAGAGAGCATGGGTTGTGGAAAAAGTTAATTCACCAGGTAAATGTTTTGTGGAAAACCCATATGGTTGAAGAGGCAATGTGGGAATCTGAAAATGATATGAGGGATAAATATCCCCATTTATTTGGATATGTGAATTAAATTACAATTTCATAATTCCCAAAAGGGGGGAAGGATGTATCATCCCACGTAAATAAATAATAATACATATTTCATATTTATTAATATTTGTGAATTAAATATTAATTTTACTTTAATGTGGTTGCTATATTCAATAGAGTACCTGATACGCAACAACATGTTTCTTTGAAATCTTACGTTTCAAACTAATAATATAATATTATTATTTTGAATGGTAGTTAACTCCTAGCCGTTGTATTGGCGAGAATGAACGAAACTAACTAAAATATTATTATACATGTTTGTTAATTGTATTTACACTAATCTAATAAAAGTAATCGGATTAAAATGTGATTGAATCTAATTTTAAGATAATTTACATTAAAATATCTATTTACCACCTTTTAATAGAAAACCCTCTTTAACTCTTGTTTTGGTCAATTTAATACATTCTATATTACCAAATAAAATACTTCATTAGAATGGGGACATGCAAATTTATTTTGTGTAATTTTTTTGGAATATTTCCGATAAAGTTCATTTTTTAATGAACAATGAAAATATTGTATTTTAATTCAAAACAACATTTTAATGTAATTTATTTATATGGTCAGATTATCTATTTATTTATTTTTAAGGTTTAATTAGAATATATTTTTACCATTTAATCCAATTTTTGTCATTGTAATTAATTTTACATTGTAATTGGACGTAAAAACTAGTCAATCTTTTGATGGTTTTTATTTCTTAAAAACATGATATTTGTTTTACCAACGGTAATTTATTTTAAATTAATTAAAGTCACTTATATGTTTTGAATTTATCAAAATAGACATCATTTTTGAATTCTGAATATCAAATATAGCATAGGCTGAATTCTTGGTATTTTTCAGAAAAACTTCATTTTTTGATGAATAGTGAAACCCCTCACTAGTAGTTAAAAAAACTAACCTTTTCAATTAAATGAAATTTTACCTCTTCTATGAATTTAATTTCTAAAATCCAATATACATGGTGGTTATTAGTAAATAAAATTTGTTTCAATAAGATGAAAATGATTTTTTATGAATAGTAACTTTTGACTATTATTTACCGCTTTTAAAGGTAAATAGTGTAATTGAAGGTAAACAATATTGTAATAATTCAAAATTATCTTAACAATTGTCCTAAAATTATTGGATGAGTAATGGACGAAAATGGAAATCCTATGGGTCTATTTTGGGACCCCATTGAGCAATTTATTAATGATAATTACACTTTAGATTAACTAATTTAAAGAAAGGAAAAAGTCACATAAAAAAATTTCTTTTATTATATTAATTTATATATGGTGTTATATAAGTAATATTTCTGACTATAAATTATTTTTGTAAATATAAAATGATTTAATTCATCATTTTATTTTTTTTATAATTTTTAAAAATCGAAAAAATTAAATTATTTATGACACAATAATGATACAGTATTTTCCTCATTAATAAATGATTTAATTAATAAAGATTATAATGATTTAAATATTATCCAAAAAAACATCCAATTCATGTTGGATGATATTATTTTGACAATTAGTAATATTATCTTCAACAATAATGTTTTTTGGACCTTTATAAACCGAATATCATTATATAATAAAATAATCTTTTCACACATTCCTAAAAAGACCCTCCTCCCCCTTATAAAAAGCCCTCACTTCTATCCAATTCCTCACACCAATAAAGCCTTTATTCACGTCCAAAATCTTAAAAATTTATCTACCTACATCCCTCTCCTCCTAGAAGCATTAAATTAGGATGAAGGAACTTTAATAAGTCCTTTTGGTTCAAACCAAATGAAGTTACCCAAATTAAAGGTAACAGTTTTTCTTGACTTCTTTTATTTTATTTCACTTCTCCAACCCCATAAACTCTTTTTATTCCTTTATTTTATAACAACACTATTATCCTAAATATACTAGGATGTTGTTAAGAGATGTATTCAAACTACATTTACACACACCTCCATCTAATGGGTGAAGAACATACTATTTCTGTGGATTGCAAACTAATGGCTCATGAGATGATGATTGTGGGATTATCTCCTACCACCTATCATGGTGTCCATTAAGATGACACCATATTTATATATGATATATATTATGTTTATGTTTTCTTCATGCTTTTGTATTTTTATTTTATTGTTTACCTTTATGGTTTCCATTATGGATAAACACAGTAATTTCATTTGAGGAAGTTCACACTACCCCCCTCAATCTTACATGACTTGTTAATGCCATTTGTGCTACATAAAATAGATGTAGTTAATGATATTATATATGATATTATATATGATATTATACTGGAATTATAATATACCTAGGTATCATTATGTTTTAATTCCATTAAAATAAGAAATAGAAATGAATGTAGCATTCATGTGTACGTACGGCTTACCATCTCCATGAACAGTGCATTTTATTTCTTACTTCCAAATGTTATGTACTATTATAAAAACATGTATATACTGAATATATATAATAAATATGATATTTAAATCATGAATATCATTATGTATATAATAAAAAATTGGCCACCTGGACAACTTGTAAATATAAGGTGTTCATTTTTTACTAAAGTACCAAATATTGAAAAAACAAACGTTATTAACATAAGTGATTACATAATGTTTATAACATGATAATAAGTGAACTAAAAGGAATAATAAACATGAAAAAGACTCTTATGCAAGTTGAAATTAACTTTAGTTTATTATTCAGTAGATTAAAGAGCGATCCAGCCAAGTCGGACACGAGGTAAGGGACTTCGTCTCAATATCCTTTCATTAGGGAATATTTTTTTATATAAAAAATTCTTTTATATGGTGTATAAACCAATTTGAAATTTACTTTTATTCAAAAGGAATTTTTTTCTACAATTCTTTTTACTGAATGACAAAAATAATGTTCCTTTTAACGTATGTAGTGACAACAACCTTTTCCACCTCCATGAGTATTATTTGATCTTTACCTTCCTCAACAAGCTGTAATGTTTTTAAAAGAAAATAAATCATATATAATCTTATAATTTTTTTGGTTTTGAAAATTGTTTTTCTAAAATATTATTTTATGTCAATATGTTTAAGTGATATATTTTGATTGAAATGTGGCTATGTTTTCTTTCCTTTATATTATTTGGAGTGTTATGATTTTATAATGGTACTTGGACATTTGACGAGTGGTTATGTGATAAACCAAATGAGGGGTGGTTCCATGAAAACCAGGATAGGTTGTTATGTTATAACATCCAATGCATTAGGTATGGAAGTCAGCCGTATGGGTATTCCATTTAGTGATATGTGCAGAAGTCGACCATATGGTTATTCAATTTAAGTATGTTTATGTCCCAAGTTACATTTATATGTGATGTGTTCTATATATGGGTTTTATGGTAATATTTTGTAACAAAAAGTTATGTAGTGATCTTTTATTTAGTAAAAAGTATTTAATACTTCATAAAGGTTAAAATTATTACTTATGTTAAAGTATTCATGGTTCACTTGTTGATTTGAAAAACTAACAGTTTTTCTTCTATGTGTATCCCTTACAGAGCTTTTTATGCTCATCCCAAGCTTTTTTAAATTATTTTCACTGGACATAATGTGGAATAGGGTCAAGGATGAGATCATGGAAAAGTCATGTTGTCTAAAACATGGAACTAGACATGAATCTTGTTTTCAAAATTTTTTATTTTATGAAAAAAATGGAAATTGAGTACAAGTGTCTAATTTGTAATATTTTGAGATGTAATAGTTATGTCTTAATTATCTAAAACTATATACCTGAAAAGACCCTCAAAGTGAATTATTAACCTAATTCATGATTATGTAAGTTTTACATCCGGGTCCTTATAACAATAGTTGGGGATCTACATAGATCCTTGTAACAAAACAATATGAAGAACAAACTCGCTATTGTATAAGATCCAATGTTAATAGAGATTAAAAATTTGAATAAATCCCATACAGATCTTACATGGGAGTGAATCAAATTAAAAAACTATAATTAGGTATAAAACCTACAGTATTATCTTTCCAATATATTAAAAAATCCTCAAGAAATCACCAAGGATGGTTAAAACCCACATGAAAATTTCATTTTAAATACTCCCCAAGGCCTAAAACATTGTAGCAGCTATCCTTGAAGGTCATTATTTATTCTAATAGGAAATTAAAAATATATAAATTCATAAACAACTCAATAAATTTTGATATTGAACTAAATTTATAATGTTTCAAGTTTCAATTCGAACTAATGAGATAGTCATTGTATATTTTTTGGAAACATAATGCGATTGATTATAGATGATTGTTGGAGGGAGGGAATCAAATGAAAATTTAGTATTAAAATAATCATGAGAAATAATTTCATCGATTTATAGATTCCAGGGTCATATTCTACATTTTTTTTTAAATTTTCGTATATTTCTATTAATGCTTTGGGTTTCTTGATACAGAATATCCTTTGCCTTTGTATCCTCACCTTAATGAAACAAATCTTCTTTTTATGTGTTCATGTAATTTATGTAATTAATTTATTAATATTCTTGAATTCAATTTTCAAGAATAATACCCCTTAACAATTCAATGATATCAATTAGTTCATTGTATTTTGTTGTAAGATTTAAAAATACAAACAATATTATTAACTAAAGGAAGATGGGAAGGAAATTGGAAATATGTTGACAATTATATATTATTATAGAGACCCAAACATGAAATAATATATTAAAAGTCTATTCAATAAACCTTACACCTTCATCTAGTTTACCTAAATTAGTTTGTTTGATACTGACTCTTGATAGTGACAAGGGAGTGAGAGGGGAGGAGAAAATAAATTAAAATATGAATTATAATTGTTGTATAGAACTGGAGAAGTAATATACTAATGTGAACCACCTTAATTATGAACCAGGTCACCCATTCCATTTTCTAGTAGCGGTATCCTCATATTTATTTACATTTATGATGGTCATGTTATATTTAATCATCCATTAATGAATCAATTATACTAATATGAAATCAATCCCTGGTATGTATTAGAGTAAAATTTTCAAAATAATTGATTTTGTCAAATTCAATTATTGTTCAGATGTTGAATATCCACATCTCCCATGTTCACAATGTAACTTCATCATTGACATCATAAAATAACATAAAACTTCTCGAGATGATTATATCCTAACAAATATTCAGTGTGTAAATTCAACCATATTCATGATATGGAAATGGGTTACATAGTGTGAAACCGTGGTTCCTATATATTTTTTCTTTCTTTCTCCTTCCTTCTACACATATAATCATGTGATTTTCTTTTGAAAATTTGGAAATGGGAAAAAGATTCAAACTATTTGAATCACTGTTCTCGGAACCTAATTATTCTCAATATAATTCTTCTACTTTTAATCAATAAAATATTAATATGACATTTATCACATGGAAAAAATTATCAATTTAATTAAAATGTTCGAATTTACTGTTAAAAAATAATTTAGTGATATATATCTACAAAAAAACCAAAACATGAATTCAATATTATAATCAAGAATTTAATATCAATATAAAACAAATGAATTTAACACTACGAAATTTTAAATGATGTTTCAAAAAATTCTATTTATTAAATAGATAATTAAATGATCAACAATCACATGATAGTGTTTCATCAACTACACACTTTATAGAGAAATAAGTAAACAAATGTTTTAATTTTTCTCTTTTTAATTGACCTCTCATGACATTCTACCCATACTAATATCAATTATTTTTTAATAATTATTCCACATTAAATCAAACACTGTATGATTATATTAACATATCCTTAAGGATAACAATTAAAATTATTCTTCCCTATACAAAAAATCTTTTTCCTTACCATTTGATGGAAATTCAACAAAATTCAAAATCCAAAATAAATATCATCATAATTTTTATTAATAGAATCACTATAGGGTTTAAAAATATCTATTTCTTAGAGGAATATTTTGAAATGAAAATAAAATATATAAATATGAGAATTTTTTTTCTATATATAGATTACATGATAATCTAAAATTTTCTCAATGAAAATCATTTATATGAAATTATATGATCTTTTCAAAAAAAACTCAATGTAGGCTAAGAATGAATTAAATTACAATGAATAAAACACACTCTTGTATTTTTATAGACCTAACTTTCTCTATTTCGTCAATAATTTATGTTTGGAAGAAAAATTATTCCACTATACAAACCTAAAATATTTCCTCATAAACTAATTTATAAAAGTTCTAATAAATCCACTAAAAATCAGTGGTCATTTTTAATTTACCAGGAAAAACCCCATTTTAAATTTTATTTATATAATAAGGGTTTATATAATGAATAAATGTGAAATAAGGAATTTTGATAGTTCCCAAAATCTCATGTAATAAACCACACACACACATATATATATATCATCATGTGTGTCCCATAAACCATGGATCTATCTCTACCAAACACATCCTTTTGATTATCATGAAAAATAAATTAATCAAATTAGGAACAAAAATTGTAGGATACTCAACAATGATGTTACTTAAAAAAATCATGAATTGATTCTATGGGATATAAAATAATTATCATATGTGTTGGTATTATGTCAAATAAATATAAACTATGGATAAATAATATGAAATTTGAATTTTTAAAACATTTAATTAGGCTAGATGATAATAATTTTAATGAAGAAAATATAATATTGTTTTTGAAGAAATATGATGATGGAAAGAATGGAAAATATTGGACTAATAAAATATCTGTTTAATGGGAAACAATTATTGGTGAAATCACTATTGGAAATGAATAAAAATATTAAAAAATAATAATAATAAAAAATTCTATATTCAAAAAAATGAAAAATGTTATAAATATATCATTTAAAAAACTATTCAAACTCAAAAAATAATGAAACATCAAATCTAAATTCCAATGTCTTTCTCTATTTATACTGTCAGATAATTTTCTAGTTCAAATTTATGGATAATTAAATTTAAAACATGGAATGATTATTATTAAATATATCTTAGCCCTCGTATATTAATAAATAAATAAAAAAATTATGTATAAGATTGAAATTCGATGATATAATATATAAATTATATTTTGTAATTAATAGGGTAATCCAAATTAAGGAACAAAAATTCATACACCCTTCCCAATGATTCATTATTATTCGATGTGTATTTTCCATATGTACATGTTTCCAATGTGAGAATTGATTTTATGCCAAGAATTATAATTTCATAACCTGAATTAGTTTTATATATTATGAATCATCATCAGGAACATATTCAATATCCTTCTCATAGATTGTGAGTGAATTTCATTCAAATGTGAAATTTAAATGAAACAAAATAATGTGTAATCATTTTCTAATAAAATTTAAATGATTTATTGAAGTGTGTGTATACCTAAAAATAGAGAAATATTAATCCTAGAAAACATCAGTTCCCTCCCAAGAGATCATTTGTTTAATATCATTGGATCCTCCTTAACACATAATCATATCTGATATGGCATTGGAAATACTGTACCAGTAATGTGTATATAACGAGCATAAATTATGACCATTCCCATTGTTCAATACTTTTATTTCCATTAAATATATATCAAATAATTATATGTGTATGACATAATCAACTACTGAAGGTTAGGTCCATTATTATTCCATTAATCATTAAAACTAATTTTATGATCATCTACCATCAATACACATTAGAATACTTTAAATATGGTGGAATAAATTTTTCCTCTTGTGTATGTTGTCTAATCTGGCATCTTTGATCCACTATATTCCCTGGTTCACTATTATATTCTTTTCATGAATAAATAATCCGCATTCCATAATTCAATTACTATAATATCATAATATTTGTGTATGATTTTCAATTTTATAATATCGTCATGTAAATAGACTCGACCTTATTAATTACATAATCCAATTAATTTTACAATAATTTACTTACTAGAATTAAAAATATCTTTTTCACTCTCAATTTTAGAGAATGGGGGCATAATTCATAAATAAAACTCTAATATAGTATAATGTGGATACTACTAAAATTTTGCCCATTTATTCCATGTTAAGAATGTTTTTAAAAAAACATGAATTCAATTTATGAAAATTATTCACTACATTCATCTTTGCTTATTCATTTAACAAACTAAAAGGTGAACACTATGAAAAACATTTTAAAAAAATATATGACCAAAAATCTAAGAAAGGGTCATTAAAAATGAAATAAATCCATTAGTCTATTAATACATAAAATCGCATGAAGGATAAACTTCCCTCCCTTAAAATTAACATATACTTAATTTCTGCAAACATATTATTTGAATAAAACAATTAAAGAAAATATAAATATTTATGTTAGGGAATCATTGTATTACCGTACATTCAATGTATTTTAACCTTCTTAGACTCGTTATGATTTTAATCCTCATCACTACCATACCATGTAAAACTTGTGGCTAACATATGATATAACAATCATAGTAACGTTTGGAATAACCATTACTTCTAACATCCTACATAAACATACCCAATGAATTAGAGATATATCAATGACACACACAAAATCATAAAAACTTTCCATGTACTAGAAAATATTAATAATAAATAAATAATTTCTTGTTAAAAACATTTGTTTTGAATTTTTTAAAAGTATAAATGCATAAAGGATCTATATAGAGTATTCCATTACCTTAGGTTTGACTTCTATAAAACATGTTCAAACCTCAGGTATACTAGTATAATGAGTGATATTAACTTATTAATGAACGATATTCATATTAATATTAATTTATATGATCCTTTTATAACATCTTCCCACTAATTTATTAATAATATTTTGTTATTTTCATTGTTTTAGGTGCATTTATTTCATAACACCCACGGTTGGTTCATTATGGATTTTCATATAAAATAGAATAAAAACAAAATAATATGAAATAAATGTTATTAATATTTATTAAAAAAATAAATGATACCCTATATTATTATGTAATCTTATATGAGTTTGATTTATTAGATAAAACATTGACGATAAGACTTTTGTTTATATTTAGCAGTTTTTCTGACAATCACAAACAAGTTTTTTATTGCATGTTGTCTCTATAAATTAGTTTTAGAACATTAAAAAGGTTAATATATATATATATATTAAAACATTTTTAATCCATATTAATGGTTTTATGACCAACCATGGATGCAGAAAAAAAAATGAATATTCAACATCCATAAATGTGGGGAATTGAAATGTCACAAATAAAGCATTCATTTTCTTCATAAGAGAAGGAGAGGAGATGACTGATGATGGATATTACATTAATGGAAAATCATTCTAGTATATGTTATATGCATCATTTATCATGTCACACTGATTTGGGGAGGTGAGGTCATTCTAATAAATAAAAATAAATTGAAAAAGAAAATAAAAATAAACGAAAGAGGCTTTTCCCATATGAATTCTTCTCATCGGTAACCTCCTTAGGGACGTTCTATTTGGTCTCATGATAATAAAGAAGGATCCTCAATTAAGGTATAGTATTTAGAGGTTTATTGGAAAGATTTAGGGAAAAATACAAGGATTTGGAGTTGTGAGGAGAAGAGGTGGTGAGGGGTGGTATTTATAATTGGGGAGAGGGGTGTTTTTTGAATATATTATTCATTATATTATTATTTTGGTTAAAGAATATGAGTATATTGATAATTATTTCCAATTATATTTATATAAGGATGTTTAATTCAATATTATTATGATTACATCTAAATTATTCTATTAATAATATATTTATCTTATAATGAATACATATCACAAATGAAAATATTTTACTATTCAAAATATTAGTATTTTAAAAAAATCCTAAAAATTTATCGGAACCATTTTATATTCTGTAGATTTCGAAATTGAAAATAATTTCTTGAAATTACTTTTCTATAAATGATATTTTTAACTGTTAATTAAAATCATTGTTTATTCGAAAAATACTGATTTTAATATTATAACTGATTTTAAGATGCATTAAAATTTTAATTATGGTATCATAAAAATTTCTTATAATCATTGTAAAAGAAAATAATAATGTATGTATGTATTTTCTTATTGTTTTTATTATTAATTATATTAATTATAAAATTTTAAACAATAATTTATTTTTCAAAAAAATACCAACAATTAATTTTTCATTCTCAAAAAATTTGTTTACATATTCCATGATATAAAAATATCATATTTTGACATATAAGATACATAAATATTATTTATACTCTCATAGGAAGGGTTAATATTCTATTAAAAAATATTCTATGATGTTGATAAATACCACTTTTTTCAATATACATTATAATGAATTTAACTATATAAATCAGGAATGAAAATAAATAGTTTTTTCAGTACCTGGGTTTTTTAATTCTCCCCACAATCTTAAAATTACATCCTTATAATGTTTATTTAATTATAAATCAATTGAGGATACCTTTACCTCATATAATTTTATAATTCCCATGTTTATTCTTTAAGCATTTGGTTTCTCCACAAACTCTAACATTGTGAATTACCATTTTCTTCAATTATTTTTATATACAGTCATGAATCTGAACATATTTCTCTTTGTTAGAAATATTCTTTTCTAGATGAACTATTATATGGATCAAAAAATTATATGAACAGGGAACATACATTTTAACATTAAAACATGAAAAATATTGTGTATGTAACAAAAAGTCAGAGGAAAATACACTTGCTTGGAAACTGATCCAATATTCTATAGGAGTTCATAAGGTCCAATGAACCAATCAATCAATATCACTTTCTAAAAAAAGAATCACACTTTTCTAGGGAGATACAAGGAAAAATATAATATCACTATTCTCAATAGAAATATCCTTCCTATAGATACTTTTATAAATATTCTAACCTCAATGAGCTATCATCATATGATATTGGATTATCATTACTTTTTTAGGTGATTCCTCTAATAAGTTTGTACCAATAAACATCCTTTCATTGAATTCTTCCCAAAATTGTATAGTTTCATAACTCTTTATATATATTTCCTCAAATGGTTTCATCCATATATTTGAATAATAACTATTATTATTAGAAAACACATCAAATGAATTATTATTATCCCAATATTGATGGTAATCCATCAAAGAAGTAAATTAAAAGTATTATAAGGTATCAATTTTTATCTCTCTATAGTAATCAAATTGGTGATAAAAGGATGTGATAAAATTTATTCCAATAACCAATGACATCTACTGGAATTTTCAATGATATATGTGAATCTGGGATTGAGGTTTGATATAATAAATTGTGGAACTCTATGTATCATGATTATCTCTTTGAGGTAGTGTAAAAAATGATGATCAAAATACATAGTTTCTTCAATAATAATAAAATTTGGTGATTTAGTCATTAGATAAACAATAACACTAATTTAATTATTACATAGATAATTATTTTTTAGTCACACCATGAAATATATGCATATATTTTCATATTTGGAACATTCATAGGAAATGGATTAAGCATCCTATTTAGTATTTTCCACACTAAATTAACTTGATGAAATGTAATTTATTTCTACCTAAATTAATTAGTTTATCTACTCATTCCATTCCACCAGAAATTCCTCTTAGTGTCTCTATAAATTTTAATTCTTCCAATATGAATTAAAAATTGGTAACTGAAATATTCAAATAATAAATATTTATTCAAATTAGAATCTTAAAGCACAAATAGACTATTCCCAATTCACAAAAAAAATTATTAATGTAAAATTATGTAAACAGACCATTTTAACATATACTACCATTTACTTCAACTCACATTCTCCATTCTATCTAAAAAAAGATGAAAATATAGAAAAATTAAACAATAGAGAGTATGTTCCTACACCGACAACCTATCGGGAAAAAATCATCCAATACTTAATCAGGGGGATGTATTCAGTATGTCGTATTGTTAATGATTCATGATGTCTTTCACTCATTAAATCTTTTACTATGTTAACTTTTCCATGATGTTAATTCATCATTAAATCATAATCCTTTATCCTTAATAACGTTCTTTATTTCCCCATGTTAATTCCATCCGAGAAAATATATATTTTAATATATTATAGAAAATATATATCTAACATTTGGATCCAAATAAATGATTTATAAATATTTTAAATGTGAAAACCCTAACATCTAATTCCAGATCCTGTGAGGGATAATTTAACACATGATGATTCTGTTTCATTGAAACAAACACAATTTCTATATCGTCATGCTTTAGAACAAAACGAATTACCATCAATGAGGCATCATTATAGATGATAAAATCTCATTTTATGTAAGTTATAACATAAACAAAAGCATTATCAAATCATATATTTGGTTCTTAAAGACCAACATTATAGTATTTTGTGAAAATAATCTTAACCCCTTATTATGATAACTTAGTTAGTAGATTTGATAAATGTGTAAGGTTTCTAGAAACACCTTTCTAAAATAATGCTAATCCATGAAAACTAAGAATATAATTTACATTTTAGGTCTTATCCATTCATAAACCAATTTTTTGAGGGATCAACTATTTTTGAGTCTTTTTTATAATGAATTCGTTAAAAGAAAATTATTGGAACCAAAAATAATTTTTTTATCATTACCATAAAACTAGTTTTAAATAATGGTTTTATAAAAAAATGATTTATTTTCTTCTTGTTTCTCAAAATATTTTAATACTCAAAAGTTTTATCAATAGGGAAAAAAATTAAAATATTCAATGAATGTTTTATTCGTAAGATACATAATTATAGAAGGGTAATTTTATAACCAAAGTTAATAAAAAAATATCATAATTTTTATATCTATTTATATATTCTTATTTTGGAATGTTTTCCTCTTTATTCATTAATATATGGTACCCAGAACTATGTTCAATCATGTAAGAAAACTATGCTCTTTATAGCTGATCAAACTAGTCATTTGATATGAAGAATTGTATTCTTATCCATAATAGTATTTTATGTAAAAAAATTATGATCAATGAAATGTATCATTGAGCTATATTTGATTTTAATGAAAAATAGGAGCACCCTATGGTGATGTGATAGGAAAATTGAATCCTTTATGATGACACTACTACAACATGTTTTTCAATAACAGAAGTTCCACATGAGTCATCTGATATGGGGATTTTGAAATTGACTTATCATAAGGGACTAATAAAATTATAAAATAATCATATCATTTAGGTATAGAATTGTGAAACTCGGCATGAAAACATCCATGTATCCATTTTCCACCGGCACATTTCTAATCATAATAGTTCCTTGATTTTCAAAATTATATTGAATAAACAATAATTTCATTATTTTAACAGTTTATCAACTTCATGATATGTATTAAATGGTAAGAATTCATTATTTTATACATATTGAACCTCTTTCGGAAAAATTACTTCTTAAGTTCTACAGTCAATCTTAGCATGATAAAAATAAATAAAACCCATACCGATTATATCATAAAACTATGCTGATGAAAAAAAACATGTTTTTTTGATAATGAATTTCCATAGAAAAAAAAATTGTGATTATTTTAATGCCTTTTGGGCTATATTATAGCCCTGGGTTTTTTACCATATAATCTGGATTCATTTTTAGAGGTGAAATTTTTAAATTTACAAGAATATTATATAGAAACAATGGAATGTGTCGACCTCGAATCAAACATTACATTAGTAAATTCTGACTAATAAAAAAATGTACCTTATTCGAGATCATTGGATTGAATAAAATTTTCTAATGTAGTCGAAAAGGATTTCACTACACTATTAACATTTGAGTTGGGTTCCTTTTTATTATTCATATTTTTTTGAAGTTATGTGCATTATTCCGAATCTCACAAAATTTAAAATACTTTAAAATATTCTTATAAAAATTATGATTCAAATAATTTTCATTACAATATCAGGCCATATTTATAATATTAACACATAATTAAAACTTCCCATATCTGTTAAATCATTCTCTAATATTATTTATACCACACATTCCAAAAATTTGAAGGATTGATTTCTTACCTTCAAATTTATTTTATTTATTCATACCAATTGTTTTATATTTTTAAAATTGCGTCTAATTGTTTTCAATGTATTGGTGATCATCATAAAAATATACTTCTAACCTCTAACTACATCAAACAATATTATCATAACTTTTGAACTCATGGAAGTCCAGTGACCCATGGTATCATGTCTTCAATGTAGAGTAAAAACGATTGATTTTACTATGATGATGCGAAATAATATTTTGAGAATACTTGTCCAATAAAGTTAAGTTTCTTCATACATAGTCATTGAAGGTTTTTTATTTTGTTATAATTCAAGTAATTCCCATATTTCCAAATTAGAATCACCTTAGGAAAATATTTTTCAAGGTAACGTTTCTTAAATAAATCACATTCAGGGGCCTAAATATCTTCTCTTTACATTATATTCTTTAGTATTAACCACCACTATTCGAAATCACCTTCAAAATGATAAATAGAAAAATAAAAAAATTTATTATCTAAACACCACATGAAATAAAATATAAATTAAAGGTATTCAATCCACCTTTTATCCAACACTTGGTTTGATGACCAACTAAAAGAATAAGGGTGTTTCCTTGTGAAGTGTTCCCTGTCATAATTTTCAATTTTGGAAGCTATAGATTTCATATAGAATAGGTGGCACCACCATTTATAGCTGGTTTCAACTGATCAATTACAATAACAAACATATTGGTTCTAATTATCACCATTCTATGTAGAAAATTCATTATGATATCAACCCCTCAGTGACTTCCAAAATCAACATTCATAATGATTCAATTGAAAACCATTATGAATAATCATATCATAAATAATGAAACATGGTAATATTCAAATTATATATCATTTCAAATAAACCATTTTGTAAAATGAATATGTTATATTCAAATAATGTCATTATAACCCATAAATTTATCAAAATCATTCATTGATTCCATCTATATGGAATCATCATTAATTATTACATAATCTAGTAATTTATAAAAGAGTAATATTTTTACATTCCAAAAGATCTTTTTTTATATTTTAGATAATTTTTTATAATTAATACATAACATCAATGAAGAATAAAAAATTAAAACTATTCAATTATTGTCCATTATTTCTATAATATAATTGTTATTTGAATAAACCGTCAATTTTATTCGTAATAATTATTCACAACATTCTACATGGATTATTATTTTCTCTTACCAATTCATAAATACTATAAACAATTAAAAATTTTATAAGCACAAATATCTCCATAAGGGACAGTAAAATATGGAAAGGAAATAAATATTTCATGAATACTAACAAAAACATGACTGATAAACTTCTCACCCATAAAATTAACAAATAAATTCTTTGTGAAAAAATGATGTTTCCCTAATATAGAAAAATAAACAATAAACCATTTAGGTAACTTAGGGAATCATTTTCTAGCCATAATAACATAATATTGTAACCATCACAGCTACCTTATGATTTTTATCTCTCATGAAGACATTACTATGTAAACCTCACAACTACCTTATGATGTAACCTTCATATTTACACTTAGAATAACTATTTTTATCAACTTCCAAAATAAACATGCCTAATAGATTACAGGGATTTAATTTGTGTAATTTATTCCTTGATTTCATTATTATATAACCTAAAATTAAAATATGATTAATTTATTATCACAATGATTATAGAATAACTAATGGGATCACTAACATTACAAATGGTTTCATTTCAACATACATGAGTAGAATATATGTCTGAGCCCTGTCATGTTCATCATATGAAAGGCTCCATTCATGATCTCAACCAAATCCATTTTTAGGCACATTAAAACCAATAATTTATTTCTCATTTCATTTTCAGAATATCCATCCTTACAGTCCATGAGGTTGTGTTTGGATATATATTCAGATTCCAAATAAGGAGAGAAGAAAAATGAAATTTCTGCTTGTTAATAATCATCAATAATTGTGTCTTTAATTGAATCTATGTTATGAAATTTTCTATTCAATTTCAACATGTATCACTCGAATGGGTACATCCATCGGAACGTTACAAAATGTCAACATTTTTTTAACGTGGAAAATGTAATATAAAATATTCCATTGAGTCTAAGAAAGTTGGCTAGATTATTTATTAAAGTTTAAATATAAATAAAAAAACATCTTGCAGTCTGATTAATGTATTTTTGACTTTTATTATAACAGAAATATCTAAAAAAATATGATATGTCTCTTATGACATCCCAAATATTATAATTCAATAAATTCTTAATCCAATCGGCATAAGCCTTTCCAATATCCCATGAAAGTCATGACTTTTTAATAATAATATATTTTCTTCTAACTATGTATAAGCTACTTTGGGCTTCATTAAAAATGTCATCTATCATTTTCAAACAATTCAAATTCTGGATACCTACAAATTTTTGAAATATCAAATCATGTTGTTACATCATCATTCGTCATACGTAGTGTATCCAATACGTTATGAAAAATTTAACCAAATAGTTTTTCTCAACATGCCTAACTTCGACCATGGGATGGACCAACAAATATGACCAATATTGAATATCACAATAAATTATCCATTCTAAACAATTATGGTCATTTCGAAATCAATCAAATTTCTTATTGGATTATTATTGGTCCAATTGTGATATAAGGTAATGAAAAGGAAATTTATTTTACAATTGTACCTGAAAACCTTTTTAGAGGTTCATATCTTTCAATTTTACATTTTCTGAAATGATATTTTTTTCTTCCAAAGGGATGATCAGTTTGAAATAATATAAAATGATAGTAAAAAAACATGTTTTTTCCATTGATGAGCATAAATAATTTGTGTTCTCTCATACATTATGAACATAATTTGGGATGGTTTGTAATAATTCTAGATAGAATTTAATATGATTAGAAGTTACTAATTTCTTACATTCATTCATATTTCAAAATGAAAATCTTTTTCGTAGTGACAACATATGTACTGACACCATTACACCACAATGAATGTAACTTAATGATAAATTATATCAAATAAAAAACTATTATTTTTTTGGATGTCATAGAATTAATAAGGTCAAAATGATATATATATCCTTCATCAATAACCTAGAAGGTAATTTATATAGATTTATAAAAACAGGGAAACATTAATACCAACTACCTAAAGAAGAAAATGGACAAAAATTGTTTGTAGAATGACCCAATCACATGTTTAATGATTCTGAAGAAAAATATGGTTTCACATTTTCAAAAAGTTTACATAAATCATAATCATCGGGGTTATTTAATCTTTTACTAGTTTAAATATTGGTTTTGTACAATGACATAATTGTCGATGTGTTCTAAGATAAAAATAAATGGCGCAATCTAGGTATATGTGGGAGGTATATAAACTATTTTATAGGAATAAATATATAACTTACTAGTTGAGATTATTTATCCCTAAATTCTCCAAATGTGAGACAACATTCCAATGAATCAATTTTACCATAATATAAGATGCAATCATTTTAAAATCCATAAATTATTTGATAACCAAGACACAGAATATGAACTAGCATCTTGCACATATTGAAATATTTAAGGAACACATTTACTACAAGTAATAGTGTTTTAACCAAAGAGAATATATAATTAAAACTAATATTTTTCAGTCCATTTTCTGATTTAATATACTTAAATTTTTGACCCGCTTCAAATTTTCTTATCTTGAATCCATTATATAAGGCTTCCTCAACACACCCCGAAAACTCATAAAATTTTGATGGTTCCAACTCATGAGTTAAATTAATATCATCCTTCATTTTTTTATTTAAATATGGACCTCCAACATTATAAACTAAATATTAAAACTGTGAGGGATCCAAACCCAATTTATTAGTATCATCTCCAGATCTGCATTCACGATATTGATAACAAAATTATTAATTTAGTTGAAAACAAAAAAGCAATAGATGGACTCCAATGTTATTAAATGATTGAAATTTCATTTGAGAAAACTTTTTATATGGAAATATAACTATCCCTTCTAAAACATGTTCTTGTTTTTTTGACACAAATGATAAGAAAGCTTCAACACCATCAATATTTATAGTATTTGAACCAAAATTGTTTTGAATTCTGTACTGATTTATCCAAGCGTGATCATTAAATTTAGACTTTTATGACTTCCATTTTCCATATTTCTCTAGAAAATATAAATTAATATGTTTTATTGAATTATTTGATAATATAAAAAAACTACCAAAAATTAGATGAAATAAAATTACATAATTCATAAATTTATCAAAATTTCTGTTATTCTATAGTTATTTAAAATATCTTTCTATAAAATTTATACTAATATACATTAATCTTCAATAATTTATAATAATTTATACTATTTAAATAAAATTATTAGTAATTCATGATAATTGATACTTAATATCACCAATTATGAGAGGCACACTTTCTAGTAGATTAGCTGTAACTCTTTTATAATGTGATTTATCTCCTTGAAACATTCTTTGACAGAAATAACTATATATAATATGCTTCAATGTATGAATATCCATTTTCGTATATACGAGAATGGACTTTAGAGAGGCCTCACCACACTACTCACCATTCTCCTGAAAACTATAATTTATATTCGAATATCGAAGAAGAGTTTTCATAATTATTTTATTCTATGAATGTTGAAAGGAGGTGAGTCATCAGGAAGAAGAGCCTCTTTTTCCCTACTACTCATCTACATCCCTCATTCTCTAAATAAAATCAGTATGAAAAATATTTCCCAATGTATGCATATCAATTCTCATAAATACAAAAATGTTTATCCATATGTTGGAGCAGATTTTACAAAGTCATATCAATGAGAAAAATTTGCAAGGGGATAAGTCGTCAAGTAAATTTAATGTCTCCAATCCACTAGATATTGTACCTTTTTTTGCAAATTATTGGTAATTATTGAGAATTATATTTAATTATTTGAAATAATTGGAATGTAATCAGAATTAATCCTAATAAGTAATAATTTATCATTATTATTAATAATTTTTACTATTTATTCTATTTAGTACAATTTATTCTAAATTATTAGTAATTATTACTAATTAATCCAAATTAATCTAAATTATTACTAATTATTCCTAATTAATCATTATTTTTACAATTTGTTTTATCAATTATTTCTAATTATTACAAATTTGTTTTAATTATTACTAATTATTACTATTTATTCCTAATTATTCCTAATTATTTCTAATTATTCCTAAGTAATCCATATTATTACTAATTAATCATAATTATTACGAATTATTAAAAATTATTAAAAATTAATCCTAGTTATTACTAATTATTACTAATTGTTAATAATTATAGTGATTGATTACAAATTACCACTAATAACTTCTAATTATTACTAATTATTTATAATTATTGACAGTTATTACTAATTATTTCTAATTAGTGATAATTATTGCTAATTAATCTTTATTATTCTTAATAATTACTAATTAAACATAATTATTAGAAAATATTCCTAATTTTTTTTACATAAACATAATAATTACTAACTAATCCTAATTATTACTAATTAATACTTATTATTTCTAATGAATCCTTATTATTTCTAACTATTAATAATTATTACTATTTATTACTATTTAATAAAAAACATTACTATTTTTTCTTTTTATTAATAATTATTACTAGTTATTCCTAATTATTTCTAATTATTACTATTTATTCTTAATTATTCATAATTTTCTTAATTATTATAATTTATTCATAATTAATAATATTTATTCATAATTATAACTATTTATTCATAATTATTCCTTTTAATTATTATTTATTATTAAATATTAATAATTATACTTATTTATTCTTAAATATTACTATTTATTCCAAATTATTAATTTTTAATTCTTATCATTAATATTTATTACTAAGTATTACAAATTATTACTGATTATAACTAATTATTATTAATTATTTCTAATTGCAACTAATTATTTCAAATTATTAATAATGTTCCTAATAATTACTAATTATCACTCATTGTTGCCAATTAACCACAATTAATCCTAATCATTACAAATTATTAATAATTAATAATAATTATTACTAATTAATCCAAATTATTTCCAAATAATCTTACTTATTGATAATTATCCCTAATTAATCTAAATTGTTAGTAATTGTAACTAATTAGGCATAATTAATCATAATTAATCCAATTTACACCTAATTAATCATAATTAAACCCAATCATTACTTATTATTCTTTAATATTCTTAAATATTCTTAATTTTACCTAACATTATTACTACTTTATCCTAATTATTCTTAATTATTACTAATTAGTTCTAATTATTCCTAATTTTTCTTTATTATTACTAATTATTCCTAATTATTCCTTATTATTCCTAAATATTTCTAATTAATCATAATTATTCATAACTATTCCAAATAAGTACTAATTAATCTTAATTATTTCAAATTATTTCTAATTATTTCTAATTATTCCTATTTGTTCCTAATGAATCCCATTTATTACTAATTATTACTAATAAAACTAATTACAACTAATTAATATTAATTATTAATAATAATTTATAATTATTTCTAATTATTACTATCTATTTCTAATTATTACTAATTTTATCCTAATTATTGAGAATTATGACTAATTATTTCTAATTAGTCCTAATTATTGCTAATTAATCCATACAATTCTTAATTGTTACTAATTATTCCTAATTATTACTAGTTATTTCAAATTATTACTAATTAATCATAATTACTACTAAATATTACTAATTTTTACTAAATTATTCTAATTATTATTTATTTTTACTAATTATATATAAGTATTCCTAATTATTGTTTAGTCAATTAGGTTTCATTATGACTTTTCAATTCTATTATGTTTTGAAAATAAAAAACACTCCATAATAATGAAAATTTCATTTTCCATAAGTTTTATCTTCATAAGGAAAATTATCCTTCTCCAATGATATTTATCCTTACCATGCATTTCATTGTTCATTTTTTAGTCTCTCTGAATCTATTTATTTTTATTCCTAAGTGTAAAATTTGGTTTCACAATTAAAATCTCAGAATTCTATAAATACTAAAATATAGATTATTCTATTTTCATGATTCGAATTCAGACTCCGAATTCTATGAATTTCAGACTCCAAATTCCCTAAAATTCATACTCTGAAATCACAGAAATTCAGATATTGAATTCTCTGAAATTCAGGTTCTAAATTCCTCATAATTGATACTCCAAATTACAAAGAAATTTAGACTCCTAATTCCTCAGAATTTTGACATCGAATTCCTCAAGATTTGGACTCCGAATTCTTCAGAAATCAGAATCCAAATTCCTTAGAATTATGACTCTGAAAATTATAGAATTCTGATTCCGAATTCCCTGAGAAACCGAATCCGAATATCCATGTAATATAAAATTTTATGGTTATCATTCATAGACTATGAATTATATATTTTCCTTACACTCCATAAAATTTAATTTGTTTGAGAAACCATACTTTACTTACTCTTGTTTGAGGTATAAAACGATGTCATTCATTCTATTTCTAACCAACCATTGTTGGATTGACATGTGTACAAGTCCCTCTGAAATTCAAGGAAAAATATGACCGTTGGAGGAGGGAGTCGACCGTTGGGAATCCGCCTATAAATAGGAGAGCATTTGAAGGAGCTCAACACTATTCATGAACTCTAGAGATTACATAATGATGTGATTACTAGAGAGATATTCTCATTCTTTGTGTGTACTGAACATCTTGTTCAGAATTGTTTCATGCGACTCTAAATGTAGCTGAGTACATTAGAGGGATTCCGGGGATATGAAGATAGTGGTTCCAACTACCTTTTGTTCAAGGGCATGCGTGGATAGCAATACATACACCAATATTTGTATTGAGGGCGTACCCTGATGTGGGTGAGACATACTTTCTTGAATGTATAAATCAAGGGACATTTATCCATGGTTGTTGGATACCCTACTCTTTGGGATAAAATTTTTCTTACTTGATACTTGTTTTGTTTCAAGTTTGTTTTCCGCTGCATTTTGATTGTTAAGGAATGTATTACTATCTTATACTTTCTTGTACTTTTATACTCAGATTAGTATGATTCTATACGCTTTAAGGTAGAATTATTTTCTTTTCCAACATTCCTTAAGTTTCATTTCTGGATCCATATTTTTGGAATCTTGCATGTTTGTAGAACTAAGAGGTCTTGTGAATTTACCTTGTTTAACTTTGTTAAACATTACCTTATTTAGAAGTTCCAAATGAATTTTTTAAAGTATACAATTTCCCCCCATCTTGTATATTGAGCATCTACATCATCTTTTCGATGCTATAATTGTTATCAAATGAGGATTTTAAAATACTTATATTCACATATATGTTTTCTTGCTCAATATTTTATTTGTTATATATTTTCCTTGCTTAAGATATATTTATCCTTGTTTACAAAATTTTATTACTAACAAGTTTGTGTCGAAAGTTTTTTTCTCT
This sequence comes from Viscum album, assembly GCA_963277665.1. Lineage (NCBI taxonomy): Eukaryota > Viridiplantae > Streptophyta > Magnoliopsida > Santalales > Viscaceae > Viscum > Viscum album. The sequence continues at coordinate 537,720,739 of OY728120.1, read as the reverse complement.
CTTCAATATGGAAGGAATGAATGATAGTTCAATTGAAATTTTTAATCCTACTAGACCACCTATATTTGATGGTAATTATTATGAATATTGGAAAGATTAAATGAATACTTTTGTAATCAATACTAGAGTGGACAACTTTGTTATGCTTAATGGAGATTACAAGATTCCTGATAAGGAAGTCAAGAACTCTTACAAATCAAGATAAGTGAGAATATCAACTAAAATACAAGGTACATATTACATTTTTGAGTTCCATAACCAGGAATATATATTGCAAGATTTCATCTTGTGATGTTGGGAATTATATTTGGATAAAGTTTGAAGTTTCTCATTTTTAAAAATCCAAAGTTATTGAATGTAGAAGAGCTATGCATAGATATGAGTACCAAGGTTTTTTCCTATCCTTATAGAGAACCTATATGTAAGGTACAACCGAGATTTATGACTATTGTCAATAGCTTACAATCCATGGGTAAAATATATTTGGATGATGAGTTACTTGTAGAGAAGATTGTAGACATCATGACTAATGAGTGGGAATCAAAGAGGACACCTATATATGAGAATAGGATAGTCTCCCTGATTACTCTTAATGAGCTTTTTGTAACTCTTCATCAACATTTGACTAGAATGAAGATAGATGCTGACAATGTTTAGAAAATGAATGGGAATGGAGGTGTTTTTTTTACAACTACTTCGAATCATATGAAGGCCAATACTGCTAAGAGAGTTACGAGATCTAAATCTAAGAAGGTAACTGTTTTGTCTGAATCTAGTGAATGTGAACACTATGAGAATGAACTTTCAAATCTTGCATTAAGTATGAACATGATATTTTGAAAGAAAAACTTTTATTATAGATATAAGAAGAAAGAATGGAAGGATAAGAAAGGCTATGAAGTCAATTGTTATGAATGCAATAAAATTGGGCATATAAGGCCAGATTGTCCTATGCTTATGGGAAAAGATAGAAAGGAAAAGAATTCTGAAAGGAATAGAATGAAGTACTATAATGATAAAGCTAAGAATGTTTAAAATGATAATGACAACTGTAGTTCTAGTGGTGGAGACTCTTCCGATGAATCCTCAGATTATGAAACTTCGGGATAGAAGAATCATGTTTTACTTGCCATGTTACCTATTTAAAATCATTGTTTAGTGGCTAAGGTACCAATTGCTGAATCCATAAAAAATGTCTCATTTAATACCAACTATATTGATAGTAAATACTATTAATCCTCAGATTAAGAGTCTTATTTTGATGAAGATTATAATTTACCTACCTATAATAATGTTTCTAGGATTTCTATTCTCTTTGAGAATGAAAATTATAAATTAAAGAAAAATCATGATAAAGAAAATTATTTAATTTCTATTCGTACTAAGGAAATATCATATCATTATAAAGATCTTGATAAGAAAAATTATGATTTTGAATGTATTCCAAAACCCTTGAGGATGTTATTTATGAGAAGGTTGAACGTTCTGGGGATCTAGAAAAAGAAATTTCTATGAAAAATGTTTTTGATACTAACTCTAGTGCAAAAAATAATGTTTTTGGGGATAAGAAATTAGTTATTAGACTGATGTCAGAAATATTTTCCTTGAAAAAGTGTTTGTTAAACCTTACCTTAGGTGAGGAAAATTTTGATAAGATGTATTCCCAAATTCGACCTCTAAGGAATAATTCTAGTTTGGGTTATACTAGTTTAAAACCTATTTTTAGTAACAATTATTTTTTTCTTCAATGTACTCAATTTTTCACTAAGTGTCACTGTGGGGGGCATTGGGCAAAAAATTATTCCTTAAACAAAACAAAAGTCATTAGGTTTTCATAAAGATTATTTTCCAAATAAAATGTGGATTCCTAAAATTTTTCTTTCTGATCTTTCCAGATCCAAATATATATGGGTTTAGAATGCCTAACACCCTTATTTTTCGAAAAATAAGGATATTACCAACAGAAATACATGGTACATGGATAGTGGTTGTTCCCGACATATGACTGGTAACAAAAAACGTCTTTGCAAATATTATCAATAATAAAGGAGGAAAAGTATCTTTTGGAGATTAAACTAAGGAATAAATTATTGGTATAAGTAACATTGATATTCTTTGAAAAAATTTGATTTCCAATGTTTTATTTGTTAAGGGTTTTGAGATCATCCTCATTAGTATAATTAAATTTTGTGATAAAGATTACATTTTCAATTTTAGTAACGACAATTTCTTAGTACACAATTCCAAGGAGGAGTTTATTCATTTTTCCAATAGGTAAGAGAATGTCTACACATAAAGCATAAAATACCGTAGAAGCCAACACCTACCTTGTATTAGTGCAATGAAATATTATTCTTGATTGTGGAATAGAAGGTTAGGACACTGTAATCTTAAAAACCTATGAAAACTCTCAATGAAAACACTAGTTATAGATCTACTGAAGCTTAGATTTGATGCACCAAAAGTTTGTGATCCTTGTAATTATGGCATGAAACATAAATCATGTTTCATATCAGTCAGTGATTTCTCAACCACTGATGCATTACAGTTAGTGGATATGGATCATTTTCATCCAACACAAATGGGAAGCATGGTAGGAAAATATTATGTATTGTATTTAGATGATGATTACACTAGATTTACGTGGGTCCATTTTTAGCAAAGATATCTGAATATTTTTCTTATTTCATAAGTTTTTGGTTCCCAAGTTAAAAATGATTAAAACATTCCTTTGATAACTATTCATAGTGATCGAAAAGGTGAATTTCAAATTTCTTATTCTGAAACCTTTTGTAGTAGAAAAGGAATTACTCATAAATTCTCTACACCCTAAACACCACAAAAAAATGGTGTTATTGAAAGAGGAAATATAATTCTTCCTGAGATAACAAGAACCATGTTGTGTGAATTTTCAGTAGCCAAACATTTTTGGGCTGAAGCTGTAATTACTTCTTGCAATACTATAAATCATATTTTGATTATAAATTTTCATAATAAAAGTCCTTATGAGTTATGAAATAATAGAAAACCTATACCTTCCAACTTCCTGGTTTTTGGTTGTAAGGTATTCATTTTGAATACTAAAGATAATCTAAACAAATTTGCACTAAAATCTGATGAAGGAATTTTCATAGAGTGCTCCACAAATTCTAAGGCTTCTAAAGTATTCAATAAAAATACTTGTACTATTGAAGAAACAGTACATTTCAATTTTGACGATGCTGATCCATTTGATTTTAAATGACCCCAACCTACATTTTCAGATGTGTTTTCAAAAACTGATTATCAACCAATGATAGAAGATCCTTCTGATATAGAAAATGTTCAAGGAAATGTTTCTAAAGAATTTAGCCTAGAATACCTCCTACCCAACGTTGATGAACATGTATTACAAAATGCATATCAATTATTTCATAAGAGTCATCCCAGTGATAGTATCGTTGGTGATGTAAATAAACCCGTAAGGACTAAAAGTTCCTTAAGAAATAAAGTAGAATGTCTAGCATTTTTTCCAAATTAGAATGAAAAACCATTGATGAAGCTTTAAGTGATTATGATTGGATAAAATCTGTGCATGATAAGCTAAATGAATTCGAATGGAATAATGTATGGACAATAGTTGAAATACCTAACGAAACTTCTGTTATTGGATTAAAATGGTGTTTTAGAAATAAATGTGATGATAATGGAATCATATTAAGAAATAAAGATAGATTGGTTGCTAAATTCTATAATAAACAAGAAGGAATAGACAATGAAAAATAATATTATCTAGTAGATAGACTTGAATATATTTGTTTTCTTCATTCCTTGGAAGCATTAATCAATATCAAACTTTTTCAAATGGATAATTACTATGATTTCCTTAATGGTTTTGTTCGAGGAGACTTTTTTGATGAACAAACTCTTGGTTTTGAAGATACCAAACATCCTTAACATGATTTCAAACTTACCAAATCATTGTACGGACTCAAACAAGAACCTAATGCATGGTATGGTAGGATTACATGATTTTTTCTTTAAAATAATTATGTTAAGGGAAATTCTGATCCACCCTTTTTACAAAGAAAGATAAAAAAATGTTTTTATTGTTCAAATTTATGTTGATGACATTTTATTTGGTTCAACTCAACAATATTTAACCGATTCCTTTTTAGATCTAATTAAATCCTAGTTTGAAATGAGTATGATGGGTGAGTTAACATTTTTCTTTGGTTTTCAAATTTCTCAAAAACTAGATGGAATCTATATATAACAACATAAGTATATTAAATATATTCTAAAAAAGTATGTATATGACAACACTAAGAGTATAAGTACTCCCATTGGTACCTCTAATTCACTTGATCTTGATTAAGCTGGGAAACCAGTAGATCAAACATCTTTTTGAGGAATGATAGGAAGTCAACATTACATGACAGCTAGTCATCTACACTTAATGTTTTCACCATTATTATGTGAAAGATATCAATCTAATCCTAAGGAATCTCATTTAGAGGCAGTGAAAATATTTTTTGCTACTTAAAGGGAACAATGGATCTAGGACACTCTTATACTCTTAGAGTGATTCTATATTAAATAGTTTTTCGGAGGCTGACTTTTGATGATGTATAATGGATATGAAAATTACATCTGGAACTTGTCATTTAAAAGGAGATTCATTAGTTTCTTGGTTATACAAAAAGCAACACTCAGTTTCACATTCCACTGCTGAAGATGAATAAGTAGCAGCTCAAAGTTTTTGTGCTCATGTGTGGTGGATGCAACACACACTCACACACTATGGTTTGAGATCTACCAAACATAAATATTTTGTGATAATACTAGTTACATTTCCCTAAGTAAAAACCATGAACATCACTCTCGTGAAAAACACATATATATTAGGCATCATGTTCTTAGGGATCACACACAAAAAGGAGATATCAATTATTGATTTATCATAACACAATATCAACATGCAGATATTTTTAAAAAATATATACTATCCTATATATTTTAATACATAAAAAATAAGTTAGAAATGATAACTCTATGGTAATCCTCTATATTAACTTCTTTTGAATCCTATCTCATTACAGTAAGAAACTTCTATTCATAGGGGGAGTACATCTGCTTGTTCTTTAGAATGATTTTTTTGTAATGTTTCTTTTGTAATAAATTTTTATTTGTAATGATTATTTTTTGTAATAAAAATTTTACATAATAGAAATATTTTGTAATGAAAATTTTTCGTTACAGAAATAATTCAAATTTTTTAAATTTTTTGTTGTCAAAATTTTCACAGTTAATGTTGTCTTAGTCAAAATTTTCATAGTCAAATTTTTTGTAGTCAAAATTTTTTTAGTTAAAATATTCATAGTCAAAATTTTCATAGTTAAAACATTCATAGTAAAAAATTTTGTAGTTAATATTTTCGTTGTCAAAATTTACAAAGTAAGATTTTCGTAGTCAAAATTTTCATAGTTAAAATTTTTCGTAGTAAAAATTTTTTCATTTTAAAATATTCGTATCTAAATATTCTGGAAGAGGAATTTTTCATTATTATGAAAATTTTCCCTAAGTAATCCGAAATTTATGATTTATTTCCTTATGTTTTCATAATCATCCTTTTTCATTTCTGGTTTTTTTGTTTAAAATTCATTGGATTCACTATTCATTAAATACTAATGTTTTATCTTAGAAACACCAAATGATCAAAATCTATCAAATTTCCTTATACAGCTATCTTTTCAACTATTAGATCTGTTCATAAAGTTTTCTACTGCTGGATCAATTGGGGAAGCTAAACTGCTGCTTCGATTGCATATATAAAGGGCCCCCAATGGTTGTACCACATTGAACTCAAGACTTTGTATCCTTGAGCTCTTCACCTCCTATATATGACTGTTCTTGATTTTCAAGGGTTTCTCAGTTCCGAATGTATGCTGAAGCTTCATCTCAAAAAGAAATGTCGTCTATAAATGAAATCTATGAATTAGAGATTTACAGAGAAAGGCTGGTTCATTGGAATTTCTTTGCTAAGTATGATTCCATTATCTCTAAGAATATCAATCTCAATGGCTGGGAGAGTATATGCATTTTGAAATCAAAAGAAAAGAATTTGGTCTGTCCACTGTTGTTAGTAGTGTTCTATGAGATAGTATCTTTCTTCAAGGAAGCAGACAAACACAAGTTCTTGTTCAAGTGTTATGGAAAGTCATATTCCATTTCTTACACTATGGCAGCTAGTTTTATTAGAATACCTTATGAAGGGGAAGATGATATCTATACCCACAAGCTACCTGATGTTCAAGTAGGTTTTGATAAGGTTAATGCCATGCCTTGCCTTGGTCTTTTAGAACTAATGACTCCGAATATTCATCATCTATCTATGAGCGTAAGGATTCATGAACTATGGGTTCAAGGTATTATAATTCCAAGAAAATGAGATAAGGATACTTTGATGAAATTTGATATGCATATTTTGGATTTCCTGGTGAATTTAAGAAAGGTAAATTTGGTTAAGTACATTCTAGTTCTGATTGAGAATATCAAAAATGGGATTTTGAGATCTCAAAATATAATGTATCCATCAATTCTGTCAAAGATTATTTTTCGGTGTTTAGAATCCATCAAAATTCTTTGCAGATCTATGAATAGAAAATGAAAAGTCATGTTGTCGACTGATGACACTTTCAGAAGGATGAAATTATGATTTTCTAAAGAATCCGATGAATTTTATGATTTTCTAGAAGAGAAGGTAGAAGCCATAACAATGATATAGGAAGTGGCTAAGTCTTCTTTAAAGGGTGGAAGGAAGAGAAAGGTGGAGGAAGTTTATGACAAAGGAAAACCCTAAAGACTAATGAAATTTAGCCAGCACCCCTGAAAACAGAAAAAAATGCTTATCCTAATGAGGTAGTGTCAAAGTGGATGGAGAATAAGAAAAATCAAGAAATAAGGGGATCTAAAGTTTGGATTGGACACTACTGAGGAAAAATCCTTGAAGGAAAAGTCATCTAAATAGCTTGAGAAGGAAAAGAAAGATAAGAAGTGGAAGAAATATTTTCCTGAGGTATAAATTATCCAATCACTTCTTAAGGCTATTGAGAAAGCATCCGAAAAATTACGGTACCAGAATCGTTTCTGATAGAACCTTTACTAGAGACCCTGAGAAAGATGTTTGTGACACCAAAGAAAGTTCAAGAAAAAAAGTAGTATAAGAAGAAGAATAAGGGAGTTGTGATACTAAATATTTGATAAAGCACATTGAGGGTTTTCATGATAAGGAAAACCCTTCTAGAAAATTATCATTCTAAACCACAAAAGCCGAGTCTTCAAAATATTCTACCATAGGGAATGATTATAAGAGTGGAGAAGAAGTGAAAAAAGGGTATAAAGAAGAAAGCACCAAACATGAATTCATTTAGCCAGAGGATGCTGAGTCAGAAGCTAATAAGAAAGAGTTAGATAAAGTTAAAATTGTGCAACTATCAAGTAGTGAACACCAATCCCCCAATCAAGAAGATTTCATTCTAAAATATGATAAGGGGAAATAGGTGGTTGTTGGTACACCTAGAAGTCTAGTGGTGAAGAAGAAATATGTGGGTGCTTTATCGAAGAGGAAAGCTACTGATATAGCAAAAGAATCCCCACCATCCAAAATCTCATATTTGGAATTGCCCACTATTGAACATGATTTTGTAGTCCAGTATTTGAAAAATCATGTTGGAATAATCCCTCTATTTCTAATAATAGACTCCAGATGACAGATGCTTCAGTATACCTTACATCAAAAATTGGATTTAGTATAATTGGTGATGGATAAGTGTGTCAAACATGAGGCTGATTTCAAAACCATATTCATAAACTACAACGCCCACAAAATATCTTGCAAGAAGATGACAAGCTGGTCAAAGAAAACTATGGAAGACATGAGAATTATTGATGAGTTTGAAGATAATGTCATGGATTCATTTGAAACCGAAGATAGTAAGTTCAAAGATCTCACCAAGTTAATTGATGAAAATCTATCTCTTGAAGAAAATAGTTGGAAGTAAGAAGTGACATATCTGAAGAAATTATATTCAGTTTCTCAGAATTGGAAGTGAGAACGGGATCTCAGGATTGAGATAAAATAGATGCTAATTAAGCAAGAAGATGTTCTAAAGGGTCAGACAGAATCTCTTAAGTCTTAGGAAGAAAAAATAACCCCCTTATAGAAGAAAAAAGAAGACCAGGATCAACATTTCAAACGTGTAGAGGAGGATAAAAAGGTACTCAATATACTCAAAACCATAGTAAAGAAGATTATTCCAAAGGAGAAGGAAGGATAATATTTTCCAAATCTGTTATTTTATTTTATTTTCTCTGTTGTACATATTCTACTAATTGTAATGAAATTTTAGGATGATCTTTATTTTTGGTTGTATAGAACTATTATTTCAGGTTCCAAATTTCCTTTTCAATTCCCTATATTTTATTTTGAAAATCACAAAGGGGGAGAAAGGACTATCAAAAAATAATAATTACTCAAAATGAAATTTCCCTAATAGAAGGAGAGTTCATCTAAGGGGGAGTTTCCATCATTAAGATATTTGTATGCAAGAAAATGAAAAATCTCATTCAAGAAATTCAGATTAAGATTTTTTAGGATCCCAAGGCCTAACTGGGAGTTATTCCTATTCAATTTGATATATATGTAAAGGGAGATATGTTTTATTTACTGTTCCTTAAAATTTCTAAGACTTTATATTCTTTTTTATAAATATATTTGTGCTTTCCAAAAATAGAAACATTATCGATTCAATAAGGTTTCCTTATAACATTTCCATTCAATTATGTTATGAAAATTACAAACACTCCCTTATAAATAAATTTTCATTTTCCATAAGTTTCATCTTGATTAGGAAAACTTTCCTTCTCCAAGGAAATTTGTCTATACCATGCATTTTCATTGTTCATATTTTAGTCTCTCTAAATCTAACTCTTTGTCTTCTTATGTGTAAAATTTGATTTCACGTCTAAAATCTCAAAATTCTATAAATACATACATATAGTGTATTCTATTTTTATGATGAAAATTCAGAATCCAAATTATATGAAATTCAGACTCCGAATTCTCAGAAATTCAGACTTCGAATTCTTTGAAATTCAGACTCCGAATTCTAGGAAATTCAGACTCTAAATTCTCTGAAATTCAGGTTCCAAATTCCCATAATTTAGACTCCAAAATCCTCATAATTCAGACTCTGAAATCCTTATAATTCATACTCCCAATTCCTCAGAACTTGGACCACTAATTTTTTAGAATCAAGACTCTGAATTCCATAGTATTCTGAACCCGAAAACTATTGAATTATGAATCCAAATTCCCTGAGAAATAGAATATGAATATACTTGTAATATAGACTCTATAGGTTAACATGATAAGTCTCTGAATTCTATTTTTTCGTTACACAATGAAAAATTGAATTTCTTTGAGAAACCATATTCTACATACTCTTTATTGAGTTATAAAATGATATTGTGCATTCTATTTATAACCAACCGTTATTTGAGTGACACTTGTACAATTCCCTTTAAAATTGAATGAAAAATATGACTGTTAGAGGAGGGATCCGACTATTGGAAATGAGCCTATAAATAAGTTCTCATTTGAACGAGCTCAACACTGTTCTAGAACTCTAGATATTTTATGCTGAAGTGATTTTTAGAGAGAGATTATCATTTTTTGTGCGTACGAAACATAGTGTTTAGAATTTCTTCGTGCGACATTGAATGTAGTTTACTACATTTGAGGGATTTTAGGGTTATAAAGATAGATGTGTCGACTAACTTGAAGTTCGAGGGCCTGCGGGGATAGAAAGACAAACTCTGATATTTCTATCGAGGGCTTACCCTAGTGTGGGTAAGATAGACTTTCTTGAAAGTTTAAATCAAGGGACCTTTATCCAAGGTTGTCGGATACCCTACTCTTTGGGTTGAAATATTTATTACTTGTTAATTTTATTATTTCAAGTTAGTTTTCCGCTGCATTATGTTTGTTAAGGAATGTACAACTATCATATACATTCTTATAATTGTATACTTTGATTAGTAGGATTCTATACGCTTTAAGGTAGTATCATTATCTTTTTAAGCTTTCCATATGTTTTATTTCCAGAAACATATTTTTGAATCAAACATGTTTTTAGGACTAGAGGTGTAACACCCCAGGTAAATAAAGAATATGACATCTTTATATTTACCCATATTTGTGAATCAAATATTAATATTACTTTAAAGGGGATGCTATGCCCGATGGCGTACCCAATACGCAACAACGAGTTTCTTGGGAATCTTACGTTGCACTCTAATAATAAAATAATATTATTTTAAATGGTAGTTAACATGTAGCCGTTGTATTGGCGGGAATGGATATAAATAACTAAAATATGATTATATATGTTTTTAAATGTTTTTCCATTTATCCAATAAAATATAATGGCTTAAAATACGGAAAGAATTCAATTTTAGGCGTATATGCCCTAGTTTTCACTAAAGGTTCACTTATCACCTTTTGATGTTGAACCATCATTAAATATAGTTTTTTTCACTCTTATAAATTCTATTGGACCAAATAAAACTCTTCTTGAGAATCGGGACATCAAAATTTACTTTGTGTAAATTTTTGGTATCTTTCTGATAAAGTTCATTTTTTTAATGAATAGTGTAAAATGTTGTATTTTAGATTCAAAACCTCTTTTTAATCTAATTTATTTATATGATTAGATTATCTTTTGAATTGGTCTTAATGTGTAATCTGAATATATTTTTACCATTTAATCCAATGGTGGTCATTGGAATCAATTTCACTTTGAAATTAGACTTAAACTGGTGCCAATCTTTTGATACTTATTGTTTTATAAAAACACGCTATTTGCTCTGACAGCGGGAATTAATTATTAAATTAATTAATGTGACTTATATGTTTTGAATTTTGTAAAATAGACTTCATTTTTGAATTCGGAATATCAAATATAGCTTAGGGTGAATTTTTTGTAATTTTCTGAAAAACTTCAATTTTTGATGAATAGTGAAACCACTAAGTGGTACTTATAAAGACTGATTTTCCGTTTAAATGAAATTTTGCCATCATTGTGTTTTGAATTTCAAAAATCCGACATACATGGTTGTCATTAAAAAGTAAAATGTGGTTCAATGAGATTATAATAATTTTTTGGTGAATAGTAACTTATTAAGTTCTTAATCGTGATTAGTGGTAATTAGTGTAGTTTAAGGTAAAAATAATGCTTTAATAAAATAAGATGAGCTTGACACATGTCATAACCTCATTGGTTGTGTCATGACCGACCAAGACAAGCCATGGGTCAACTTGGGGACCCCATGGAGACACTTTGGTTGAGAAATGACATAAATAACCTTTTATTTAATGTAAAAGTAAAAATGACACAAACATAATATGTTTTACGAAAACAATTTTTACATGGGGTTATAAAGATCAGATTTTTGATTATAAATAGTCATTCGAAAGATAATAAGATTTACTACATCATAGTAGTTTTTTTATAATTTTGAGACATTAAATAAATTAAATTATTTATGACATAATAATGATGCAGTGATGACCTCATTATTTGAAGATTTAAATAAAATGGAATGATAATGTAAAATCTATGAACTACACATGCCCAAAACCAATTGGATGAGTGGATTTCGAACCCTTATCACCTTATCAACGAATTATATTAATGTGGGACCTTTTAAAACCGAAACACATTTTCAAATAAAGTAATATTTCTTTACATTCCAAAAGTGCCCCTCCTCTCCTCTTATAAAAGGCCCCCACCTCTACCTCATTTCACACAGTCCTCAAGCCTTTGGCTCGGCCAAACCCTACCCATTTACTCTCTCCACATCCCTCTCCTCATCCTAGAGTATTCGCTTTGGGCAGAATCCTTTCAAAGGAAGCCTTTAGGCTCAAATCAAAAGGCGTTACACTTTTAAAGGTAATTCATTATCTCATGTTCATTTGTTTTATTTTTCTTCTCCAACCCCCTAAACACTTTTTATTTATTTATTTTGTAACAACAACAGTATCTTCAATATACTAGGATGTTGTTATAAGATTTATTCGAGCTACACTCTCACACAACTATATCAAATGGTTAAAGAACATACGGTTTCCGCAGATGGAGAAATTATGCCTCCCGAAACGATGATTGTTCAATACTCGTTTAACACCTTCAAAGGTGACCATTATGATGTCACTATTTTTATATATGATATATAATATGTTTATGTTTTACTTAAGCTTCTTTATTTTTCATTTGTGTCTTACCTTGATGGCTTCCGTTATGGGTATACGCGATATCTTCATTTTAAGGAAGTGCGGACTACCGCCCCCTCAACGTGATTTGATTCGATATATACCATATGTGGGACGTATAAAGGATGGAACTATGATATTATATATGATATTATACTGGAATTATAATATACCTTTATATCAGTATTATTCCATTCTATAAAATACGAAATAGAAATGAAAGTAGCGTTCATGCGTACGTACGGCTTACCGTCTCCATGAACGGCGCATTTCATTTCTTACTTCTAAATGATTATGTAATGTTATAAATGCATGAATGTACTGGATATATATGAAATATATGATATATACATCATGAATACAATTATGTATATAATAAACATTTCTCCACATGAACAACATGTAATTGTAAGAAGTCCACTTTCGACTTAAGAACCAAATATCGGCAAAACAAATATTATTAACTTAAATGATTACATAATGTTTATGACATGGTAATAAGTGATATAAAAGGAATAATGAACGTGAAAAATGTTCTTAAGGAAGTAGAAATTAACTCATGTTTATTATTCAGGAGATTAAAGAACGATCGAGTCAAGTCGGACCCGAGGTAAGGGATCCTACTCCTCTCTTTCTTTTTAAGTACAAACTTTTATGTCATTCCGTTTAAAGCTCATATTTTTTGTTATTGGGATGATCTTTTATATTAAACGTACTGTAATTTTTATGTTCATGTTATGAGAGACCCTATTCTCTCTCATCAATCCATTTTGGAGGTTTTGAGTGGCGCCGTTAGGCTGCCGAACTTTCGTAAGAGATCTAACCTCCCTCTTTCTTTTTAAGTACTCTCCTTTATGTCACTTCTTTTAAGCTCCTCTTTGTAATGTTGGGGGATGTTCTTTTATATTTATCTTGCTGTAAATTTTATTGTAATGTGATTAGATACCCTATCTGATCTCATCAATCCATATTCGGAAGTTTTATGTGGCGCCGTTAGGCTGCCGAGTTTTCGTAAGGGATTTTTCATCTCACTTTTATTCCCGTGAGATTTATGCTACATTTTCCACAAATTCCATTGAGTGGTGTATGTACTACCCATTATTCTACTCTTTGTTTAATATACTTTCGTTTATGAGTATTTATATCAATGATCTATTGTCCTTCTTTCATGGGGTGTATGTTTTGAAAGATACCCAAGTCGGTAAGGGAACCTTTCACCCTCCTCTTTTTTAAAAGACTTCTTTTGTTCGGTCTTTAAATTTACATATTGTTATGTTGGGATATGTTCTAATATATCCTTATTGATGTAAATTTTATTTTCAAGTGATGAGATACACTTTTTATCTCTCATCAACTCATTTCGATGTGATGCCGTTAGGCTGTCAAGGGAACTTTTTAACCCAATTTCAATTTCATTGGGTTCAACACGTAGTTATTTAATATGTCATCCTTTGAATATGTGTGAATAAGCTTTGATTGTTTTACACTTAATATCCACTTATATTGGGTGTATTATATTTGTCACACATATTTTTGAGATTGATTTGTCCTTAATTTAAGGATACCTTCTTTATAAGGGATTTCATCCCATTTGACATTTCTATTGAGGGTTCATTGTTGTTATGCACCAATTTACTCTTATATGGTGTATATACTGTCCTTTGGAGTATTATATCATGAATCCATTTATTCTCATGATATTATAATGTTCTGACTAAATGTTATTCCTCAATTATTGTATTCAAGTGTCTCCAATTTTGGTAAAACCCCTTTAACCAAAATATCGTTTTAAATGTTTTCATTATTTGTTTTTATTAATATCCATGTTTTCAAAATGGTTTTAAGGATTTATTTATATGGATATTAATGGTTTAAAATTTTAATCTTCAAGGTGGTATGGGACACTTTGATTCAAAAATCTCTTTATTAAATGTTTTAAATGGTTTTGAAAATGGTTTTCATAAAGGATTCTATTATGATATATTGTGATGTGGAAATGTTATCATTCCTTTATATTGGTTTTATGTTTTATGATTTTATATTGGTACTTAGACATTTTAACGGGTGGTTATGTTATAAACCATATGACGGGTGGTGCCGTGAATACCAGGACGGGTGGTTACGTTATAACCTCCAATGCATTGGGTATGGAAGTCGGCCGTATGGCTATTCCATTAAGTATATATGGAAATTGGCCATATGGCTATTCCATTAAGTGATATGTGTGGGAGTCGACCGTATGGTTATTCCACTTAAGTATGTTTATGTCCCAAGTTACCTTTATGTATGTTATGTGTTCTTTATAAGGGTTTTATGGTAATCCTTTGGTTACAAAAAGGTAAGTAATGATATTTTATTCAGTGAAGAGTTTTTACTACTTCATAAAGGTGAAAAGTATTACTTTGATAAAGTATACATGGTTTACTTTTTGTTTTGATAAACTAACATTTTTTATTCTTTGTGTATCCCTTACTGAGTTTTTATGCTCATCCCAAGTTTTTGAAATGTTTTTCACAGGACTTAGCGTGGAATAGGGTCAAGGATGGGATCAAGGGAAAGTCATGCTACCTAAAACATGAAACTAGACATGTTTCTTTTTAAGAGTTTTTATTTTATGGAAATTTAGTAGAAGAGACTACTTTTTAATCTTTTGAGATGTAATAGTTATGTCCTATTTCTCTAAAACTCTAAACCTGAAAAGATCCTCAATGTGAATTACTCATTTAATTCAATTTGAAGTAAGGTTTAAGGCTGGGGCCTTATAGTTGGTATCAAAGGTCGGTTTAGATAACTTTAGAGGTTAGGGTATTCTTTAAGCATAAGTGACATTACCATAATGGTTAGGATTTCATAAAGAGGCATAGTTTTTAGACAAAGTGAATGAGTAAGTATATCTTCCTCATTAGTACATGATGGTTTTGTTGATATACTCACACTGACTTTTCTATTTTAAGTGAATGGATGGATCTAGCAGGAACCAAAGAGACAACAGGTTTGAAGGAATCTATGGTGGTTCTCTGATTAAGAGACTAGATAAAATGGAGGATTCAATGAGGAAACTCATGGTTGTTCTAAACCAAATATCAAGGAGTCATGATCAACCACTTGAACCTTGGTGAGTTCTCTAGTGCATAATGTATGAGATGGCCAACTTGATGTGGAAATTCAGGTAATAATTATTAAGGTAACCATTAGGGTTTATATGATCCTTATTTTTTTAGGTAATTATGGGTTACTCTATGATATGATGGAAAATGAAAGGAATGAGATAAACTTGAGGTTAAAATATGTTATTATTATTCTTTAAGATTTTATCTCATTTTGGGGAATTTTTTAAGAATTATATAGTTTTGGAAAAAGGACAACACGCAGACCGTGTGACAACCCGTCGCGTCAGACAAAGCCGTGGGAATCGAACCCACAACCAAAGTGTGACTGGTATTTATCGCCTACCACTGGACTATGTGAAGTCCCTGGTTAGTTTGACTGATTCTTTTTTTTAAGAGTAAGTTGATTTTGGGTTATTTATGAAAATGATTAACCTATCATGGAGGATATGTGATTAGGATAATTACTTTTCAATGTGAGACTTTAAGAGCAACTGATTTTGTTTGGAGATAAATGTTACGATTTAAATTGGAAGAATATGTGACTAAATCCTTAAAATGTTTGGGTTTCAATCTTAGATTGGTTTAATTTGAGGAATTTTATGGACACATTGCTTGTGGGATGGTCCTCGTTGAACTTTGGGTTTTGTTG
This sequence comes from Viscum album, assembly GCA_963277665.1. Classification (NCBI taxonomy): domain Eukaryota; kingdom Viridiplantae; phylum Streptophyta; class Magnoliopsida; order Santalales; family Viscaceae; genus Viscum; species Viscum album. Next base: position 537,704,667 of record OY728120.1, on the reverse strand, counting down.
GACAAATTTTGGAGATTAAGAATAGATTTTATTTCTAATGGGTTATCCTTTTCTGGGTTATCTGATCTTGTACTAGCCTTTTTGGTTTTGGTTTTGGTTAAAGTATAAAGACATGGGAAGTATATAGTTCTCTTTTGTGGATTAGGCGCTTCTCTAAAAGTTGATTATAGTACTCTTAATGTGAACAAGTCTTCCTAGATACTCGCCTTTTGGAGAAAATAGGAGTTTGTGTAAGGAATATAATAAAATTTGAAAGTCAACATGATAAGTGATTATGTTTCCTTATGAATAAATTACTCAATAAAAAGTAACTTAAAACAAAAATGTTGTCTATTAACTTTACCTATTGGGGAATCGAATACCGTTTAACCCATCACAAGTTTGTGATTTTCTCGTGGTTAACTTTCTCCTAAACATGTTTTCTATCACTCTCTATCAGAACATGACCCTTTGTTTTTTCCTCCATGTCCATATTTTCGTACTTGGAATCCTAGTATGGGTTAAATCGGGTGTCCTTTGTGCTTATATTTCTTTATTTTAAAGTGATTGTTTTACCGACTCTTGTTCCGATGTGGGACTTTCAAGGATGTTTCCAAGCGCAATTATAAAATTGCGAGGACGCAATTCCCAAAAAGGGGGAAGGATGTAACACCCCAGGAAAATAAAGAATATGAAATCTTTATATTTACCCATATTTGTGAATCAAATATTAATATGACTTTAAAGGGGATGCTATACCCGATGGCGTACCCAATACGCAACAACGAGTTTCTTGGGAATCTTACGTTCACTCTAATAATAAAATAATATTATTTTAAATGGTAGTTAACATGTAGCCGTTGTATTGGTGGGAATGGATAGAAATAACTAAAATATGATTATATATGTTTTTAAATGTTTTTACATTTATCCAATAAAATATAATGGCTTAAAATACGGAAAGAATTCAATTTTAGGCTTATATGCCCTAGTTTTCACTAAAGGTTCACTTATCACCTTTTGATGTTGAACCATCATTAAATATAGTTTTGTTCACTCTTATACATTCTATTGGACCAAATAAAACTCTTCTTGAGAATCGGGACATCAAAATTTACTTTGTGTAAATTTTTGGTATCTTTCTGATAAAGTTCATTTTTTAATGAATAGTGTAAAATGTTGTATTTTAAATTCAAAACCACTTTTTAATCTAATTTATTTATATGATTAGATTATCTTTTGAATTGGTCTTAATGTGTAATCTGAATATATTTTTACAATTTAATCCAATGGTGGTCATTGGAATCAATTTCACTTTGAAATTAGACTTAAACTGGTGCCAATCTTTTGATACTTATTGTTTTATAAAAACACGCTATTTGCTCTAACAGCGGGAATTAATTATTAAATTAATTAATGTGACTTATATGTTTTGAATTTTGTAAAATAGACTTCATTTTTGAATTCGGAATATCAAATATAGCTTAGGGTGAATTTTTGGTAATTTTCTGAAAAACTTCAATTTTTGATGAATAGTGAAACCACTAAGTGGTACTTATAAAGACTGATTTTCCGTTTAAATGAAATTTTTCCATCATTGTGTTTTGAATTTCAAAAATCCGACATACATGGTTGTCATTAAGAAGTAAAATGTGGTTCAATGAGATTATAATAATTTTTTGGTGAATAGTAACTTATTAAGTTCTTAATCGCGATTAGTGGTAATTAGTGTAGTTTAAGGTAAAAATAATGCTTTAATAAAATAAGATGAGCTTGAAACATGTCATACCCTCATTGGTTGTGTCATGGCCGACCAAGACAAGCCATGTGTCAACTTGGGGACCCCATGGAGACACTTTGGTTGAGAAATGACATAAATAACTTTTTATTTAATGTAAAAGTAAAAATGACACAAACATAATATGTTTTACGAAAACAATTTTTAAATGGGGTTATAAAGATCGGATTTCAGATTATAAATAGTCATTGGAAAGCTAAAAATATTTCCTACATCATAGTATTTTTTTTATAATTTTTAGAAATTAAATAAATTAAATTATTTATGACATAATAATGATGCAGCGATGACATCATTATTTGATGATTTAAATAAAATGGAAAGATAATGTAAAATATATGAACTACACATGTCCAAAACCAATTGGATGAGTTTATTTAGAACCCTTATCACCTTATCCACGAATTATATCAATGTGGGACCTTTTAAAACCGAAAAACATTTTCAAATAAAGTAATATTTCTTTACTTTTCAAAAGTGCCCCTCCTCTCCTCTTATAAAAGGCCCCCACCTCTACCTCATTTCACACACTCCTCAAGCCTTTGGATCGGCCAACCCCTACCCATTTACTCTCTCCACATCCCTATGCTCATCCTAGAGGATTCCCTTTGGGCAGAATCCTTTCAAAGGAAGCCTTTAGGCTCAAATCAAAAGGGGTTACACTTTTAAAGGTAATTCATTCTCTCATGTTCATTTGTTTTATTTTGCTTCTACAACCCCCTAAACTCTTTTTATTTATTTCTTTTGTAACAAAAACAGTATCTTCAATATACTAGGATGTTGTTATAAGATTTATTCGAGCTAAACTCTCACACAACTACATCAAATGGTTAAAGAACATACGGTTTCCGTGGATGGCGAAATTATGCCTCCCGAAACGATGATTGTTCAATACTCATTTAACACCTTCAAAGGTGGCCATTATGATGTCACTATTTTTATATATGATATATAATATGTTTATTCTTTACGTATTATTCTTTATTTTTCATTTGTGTCTTACCTTTATGGCTTCCATTATGGGTATACGCGATATCTTCATTTTAAGGAAGTGCGGACTACCGCCCCCTCAAAGTGATTTGATTCGTTATATACCATATGTGGGACGTATAAAGGATGGAACTATGGTATTATATATGATATTATACTGGAATTATAATATACCTTTATATTATTATTATTCCATTATATAAAATACGAAATATAAATGAAAGTAGCGTTCATGCGTACGTACGGCTTACCGTCTCCATGAACGGTGCATTTCATTTCTTACCTCTAAATGATTATGTAATGTTATAAATGCATGAATGTACTAGATATATATGAAATATATGATATCTACATCATGAATAAAATTCTGTATATAATAAACATTTGGCCACATGAACAACAAGTAATTGTAAGAAGTCCACTTTCGACTTAAGAACCAAATATCGGGAAAACAAATATTATTAACTTAAATGATTACACAATGTTTATGACATGGTAATAAGTGATATAAAAGGAATAATGAACTTGAAAAAGGTTCTTAAGGAAGTATAAATTAACTCAAGTTTATTATTCAGGAGATTAAAGAACGATCGAGTCAAGTCGGACCCGAGGTAAGGGATCCTACTCCTCTCTTTCTTTTTAAGTACAAACTTTTATGTCATTCCTTTTAAAGCTCATATTTTTTGTTATTGGGATGATCTTTTATATTAAACTTACTGTAATTTTTATGTTCATGTTATGAGAGACCCTATTCTCTCTCATCAATCCATTTTGGAGGTTTTGAGTGGCGCCGTTAGGCTGCCGAACTTTCGTAAGAGATCTAACCTCTCTCTTTCTTTTTAAGTACTCTCCTTTATGTCACTTCTTTTAAGCTCCTCTTTGTAATGTTGGGGGATGTTCTTTTATATTTCTCTTTCTGTAAATTTTATTGTAATGTGATGAGATACCCTATTTGATCGCATCAATCCATATTCAGATGTTTTATGTGGCGCCGTTAGGCTGCCGAGTTTTCGTAAGGGATTTTTCATCTCACTTTTATTCCCGTGAGATTTATGCTACATTTGCCACAAATTCCATTTAGTGGTGTATGTACTGCCCATTATTCTACTATTTGTGTAATATACTTTCGTTTATGAGTATTTACATCAATGATCTATTGTCCTTCTTTCATGGGGTGTATGTTTTGAAAGATACCCAAGTCGGTAAGGGAACCTTTCACCCTCCTCTTTTATAAAAGACTTCTTTTGTTCGGTCTTTTAATTTACATATTGTTATGTTGGGATATGTTCTCATATATCCTTATTGATGTAAATTTTATGTCCAAGTGCTGAGATACACTTTTTATCTCTGATCAACTCATTTTGATGTGATGCCGTTAGGCTGTCAAGGGAACTTTTTAACCCAATTTCAATTTCTTTGGGTTCAACACGTAGTTATTGAATATGTCAAACTTTGAATATATGTGAATAAGCATTGATTGTTTTAAACTTAATATCCACTTGTATTGGGTGTATTTATATTTGTCACACATATTTTTGAGATTGATTTGTCCTTAATTTAAGGATACCTTCTTTATAAGGGATTTCATCCCATTTGACATTTCTATTGAGGGTTCATTGTTGTTATGCACCAATTTACTCTTATATGGTGTATATACTGTCCTTTGGAGTATTATATCATGAATCCATTTATTCTCATGATATTATAAAGTTCTGACTAAATGTTATTCCTCAATTATTGTATTCAAGTGTCTCTAATTTTGGTAAAACCCCTTTAACCAAAATATCGTTTTAAATGTTTTAATTATTTGTTTTTATTAATATCCATGTTTTCAAAATGGTTTTAAGGATTTATTTATATGGATATTAATGGTTTAAAATTTTAAGCTTCAAGGTGGTATGTGACACTTTGATTCAAAAATCTCTTTATTAAATGTTTTAAATGGTTTTGAAAATGGTTTTGATAAAGGATTCTATTATGATATATTGTGATGTGGAAATGTTATCATTCCTTTATATTGGTTTTATGTTTTATGATTTTATATTGGTACTTGGACATTTTAACGGGTGGTTACGTTATAAACCATATGACGGGTGGTGCCGTGAATACCAGGATGGGTGGTTACGTTATAACCTCCAATGTATTGGGTATGGAAGTCGGCCGTATGGCTATTCCATTAAGTATGTATGGAAATTGGTCGTATGGCTATTCCATTAAGTGATATGTGTGGGAGTCGACCGTATGGTTATTCCAATTAAGTATGTTTATGTCCAAAGTTACCTTTATATATGTTATGTGTTCTTTATAAGGGTTTTATGGTAATCCGTTGGTTACAAAAAGGTAAGTAATGATATTTTATTCAGTGAAGAGTTTTTACTACTTCATAAAGGTGAAAAGTATTACTTTGATAAAGTATACATGGTTTACTTTTTGTTTTGATAAACTAACAGTTTTTATTCTTTTTGTATCCCTTACTGAGTTTTTTATGCTCATCCCAAGTTTTTAAAATGTTTTTCACAGGACTTAGCGTGGAATAGGGTCAAGGATGGGATCAAGGGAAAGTCATGCTACCTAAAACATGAAACTAGACATGTTTCTTTTTAATAGTTTTTATTTTATGGAAATTTAGTAGAAGTGACTACTTTGTAATCTTTTGAGATGTAATAGTTATGTCCTATTTCTCTAAAACTCTAAACCTGGAAAGATCCTCAATGTGAATTATTCATTTAATTCGATTTTAATTAAGGTTTAAGGCTGGGGCCTTATAAGAGGTCTTGGGAATTTAACTTGTCTAAATTTGTTAAAGATTACAATCTTTAAAATTTCCAATGGAATTTATTAAAGTATACAATTCACCCATCTCTTGTATATTAAGCATCTACATCATCTTTTCGATCCTATAATTATTACTATTTATTTATAATTACTCTGAATTATGAATACTTATTAAAAATTAATATTAATTATTACTAAATATTACAAAATATTACTAATTATTACTACTTATTCTTAATTAGTACTAAATATTAAAAATTATGAATAATTATTAATAATTATTCTTATATTTTTCTTATTTATTAATATTTTTTTCTATTGTTCCCTAATTATAAATAATTTTTACTTATTATTCTACATTATTAATAATTATTCATTTTTATTACTAATTATTCAAAACATTTATTAATTATTCTAAATTATTATTAATTATTTTTAAATATAACTTTGTATTACTAATTAATCATAATTATTTCTAATTAATTCTAATTATTCCATGTTTTTCCAAATTAATTATAATTACTCCTAATTAATTCTAACTATTTCAAATTAATCATAATTATTAATAATTAATCATAATTATTACTAATGATTCCTAATTATTTACAAAATTGTACTATTTATTACTAAATAATCATAATTATTACTAATTATTAATAATTATTACTTTTTATTACTTTTTATTATTAGTTATTACTAATTATCCACAATTATTATTAATTATTTACAATTATTTCTTATTTACTAATGATTATTACTATTTACTTCTCATTTTTCTACCTCTTACTAGTTATTCCAATATTCTAAAAATTATTAATATGTTCAAATAATTATTACAATTTACTTCTAATTATGACTATTTATTATAATTTATATATATATTTCCATTTACAACTTATTAACTCTAATTTCATGTAATTATCACTTATTATTAATAATTATGGAAAATAATTAGTAATTATTAATTTTTATTCTCATTAATACTAATTACTATGAAATATTAATAAATAATATAAATATTAATTAATACTTATTAATACTAATCACACATATTTTTTCAATAAAATAATAAAGAAAAATAATACAATCTAAAATATAATTTATTTTAATTGTTACTAATTAATAATAATTATATCCAACATCCAAAAAACGAAGGAAAAATATAAAATAAAAAGTCAAATACCTTAAAAATGATTCTTTCAATGGATTTAAGATACGAATATTTCCCCGATTAAAAATTTTTATCCTTGAAAATTTTTGAGATAGAAAATATAAGTACAAGGGGAGAGAGGAGTAGAGAAAAGAGTGAAATGAGACGAAAAACAGATGCGGGTATATATAGGTTAGATTATATGCGATGTGTAAATTTGTTATAGGGCCCGTTGCAAATACCAATCCCCCTATTAATTTTCACCAATGGTTGAAATGATAGTTCTGATGGTTCCCTTCGCAAATAGAAAACTACAGACTTACTATTTGTGATGGGGGGCAAATACTGTCTCAAATTCTAAGAAATGCCATTAGTATTTGCGAGGTGCGTAAAAGCCTATTGCAAATACCATTCATGCGGTTTGGCGCACCAGTCATGCCAATCCTTTTGCAATGGTTACCATCTACTGATTTCAAATAATTAATTATTTGTGATAAGAAGAGGGTCTCACCACAAATAATTCCTCCCAATAGACTATTTTCAACAAGTCCCTTCCCCGTCACAAGTAACCCATGGAAGATAATCCTTTTTCCATAGTGGATTACACCATAATGTCATGATACAAATAAATCGATTATAAATAGTAAAAAGGGATTCCAAGTTATACATAATCGTCTATTTTTTAAATGACTTCTCAAAGGTTGTGATAGTAGTGGTATCATGATTCCTAAGATCGTGACAAATAATAATTATTAATCTGAATCATTAATAAATCTGTATTTGTTTTCCATAATATTTTCTTAATTATTTTATATTTGGATGTTTTTTCATTCTCAATTTATTGATTAAATTGTAATTGTTTCCTTTTATTTACCATGTCACATTGATTATTCATTTGTTGTTAATGATCGTCAATTTATTTAAATGGAACATGTTCTTAATTAATTATATTTCTATAATGATTGTTTCTTTTCTATTCTTGAAAAGAATGTTATTTAATCAAAAATCATGATCATTTACTTACCTTATCAAATTCATTATCGAGTATTTTATCATGATAGTCATGTTATTGATTAAATTTCATTTGTGTTCAGATACATATCTTCCCATATTTATTATAACTATTTGGTTATTCTTCTTTTACCGATGATGGATTCATCTTTATGTAACTCTTACTAAGAATTTGTGTTTACCATATTTTCGATTCCATTCCCATGAATCAAGGAAAAGACTATAAATTATATACAAGGAAATCAGATAGGGAATAAATATATTATCAATAAATTTATATTATAATTTTTTTATTAACGTGTAATATGTGAATAATGTATGTACAAAGTTTACCAAGAATAATAAAATATACTCTCCTTTGGGATGTGATTTCATGTTTTTTATACAAATATAATACAACTTAGGACAATTCTAGGATTCTCGGTTTTTTATCATTATAGTCCATATCAGATAAAATATTAAAGAAACATTGGGAATTAGATTTAGGAAAACATAGATTGAAGAACATAATCCTCTGATAGACATTTAGGATATGTATATAAGAACATATTAATGTTTTAATAAGTTATGTATTAAATATTTTTTCCTTATAATATATCATTTTCTTCATACTATACATAAATGTTGTTCTGGAATAGATTAACCTAGGGGTAGTAAATATAAAATTGGAATGATTAGTTTTATAGGAGTGTTACTTGGTATTTGTTAGTACATCTTAATTAACAAATAATTTCAAACAATCAGGGAATATGAATTAAAAAATTAACATATTCATTACAATGATTTATATAAGATTTAACCAAATGATTACAATGAATATAATTGGTAAAATATAGGGTGTGTTAGATTGAAAATAAGGATTCATGAATATGACATCATATAAATGATTATATTTTTATGCAGCTACGACCATTCATTCTCAAAAAAATTATTTTTGTTTTCTGTCAATGGTTAACACTAGAGAAAATTTTGTTACATTGATCATGATGAATAATGTTGAATCTATGAGATACCAAATGGGACAATGTCTAAGATAATTTTATCATCATTACTCATAATCTAATTTCATGAATTATGATCTGAATCATCTTCCTTCACCAACACTCAGAATTACTAAATAATAGGATGGAGTTCTCTAAGATTTTCACTGATAGAAACAATGGATGAAAGAGTGAACAATTTACATCATATCGTAAAATTTTAATGAGACACTAATGGAAGTTCCTCAATTGATTGAGATAAATTTATACATATTGAAATGAATGGAATAAATCAATGATGTTACAAAAAAATGAAGAGTACAGTGGAAGGATATACATTTAATTTGTGGTGTCCATTTATATTTCTTTTCTATAAATGTGAAAACCGTATATTTATATTGGTAAAATACATATTCTAATTATTATTCCATATAATAAGAAAGGCGCTATGATTACATAATGTTGAAGTTGTATTTATGTATTGATATGATGATGTTAAAAGGTTGAAATAATTTATTAATAATTAGTTTTTCTTTAAAATAATCATGAAACATCTTTGGAATTGTATAAATTTCATGAGTATATATTTCATCATGAAAAAAATATTTATTGATACCATCAGGGGTTTATTTGTTTAAAGTTGATTATAAGTTAAATATATTAAATTAAATTTTTAATTTTTTTTATAATTTAAAATGATTAAGGATATTTTAAATTGAATTTTTTGAAATTAAATACATTTGTTTAGTGTACTAAACATATTTGATAAATTATTTCATTAAATTTTTTTATTAATGGTTAATTGTATTCATAACGATTGAGGTTTATCAAACCCTTAATATTATATTTATTGTGGGTAATGAAAGTATGGGAGTGTTATTGAAATTATAGTAATATAGTTTTAGAAAAAGGATTACCAACATGATGGCTGAAAACTCCTGGAATTTGGTTAAGGCCACGTGGCTTGAACCAACAACTGAATGACGATAACGGTTTACACCTTCCACTAGAAAACATGGTTTTGTGGTTAATGTGTTATTTTTTGTACATATAAGTTTTTATGTATATATATTAATGATGAACCAATGATGATATCGTCGATATTTATATATTGTTAACTTATTCTAACAATATTCATTTTTAAAAATATATTAAATATTCAACATGACGTGTAACCATTTTAGGGATTTTATGATTCGTTAAATGTTAATGATTTTAATTTGGTAATATTTTTATTAAATTATTCATTTGGTATAGTACAATATAATGTGGAAACTGATCGATGCACAACCAAAGGCTGAGATTGTAAATATTAATAATAATGACATCAAGTAAGTATATTTTTTATATTGTTAGATTCTAATAGAACTAGTAAATATTAGCAATTGGATATTAAAAAAATAATCATATTATATTTATATCAGATTAATAAACAATTCATTTAAATAAAATATAATTTTTTATTTTATGCAACTAACTTTCAATCGATAATTCAATTCCTTGAGATTAGTGATCTCTATCACTCATAATAATTTTTTATGATTTTGTTCCAGGTTCGTATCTTCAATTCACACATATGTTCTCCTATATAGAGAAGTATTTATATTTTTGTTCATATGACCATCAAATATTCCTTTACTGTTTATCAAGAGGGTGTTTTTAACCCTTTTATAATGTTTTTATATACAAAATTTAATTTATAAATGTAAAAGAATTATAACCAAGATAAATTTTAAATTTGAGGCGACACTGTTTGTTGATGGTGGAGAGATTGTAACACACCCAAGATATTAAAAGAATAAACTATATTTTTATAGAATATAAGAAGTGAAACACATATCCTAGACAAAAATTTTACTCCCTGGGATATTATAATATATTTCATTTTAAATAATTTTTATTTACATGATTGGTCGAAGAATATGCATCCTTAAGTATAAATAAACTATAATTTAGTATATGTTTATTACCTAGTTAATAAATTTGTAACATGAATAATAATTAGTAAATAAATAAAAGTATATCATTTATAAATTATTAAAAAATAAATGTTTATCTATATTTTATAAAATAATAAGAATTATTATATATAAAATTAAATGTTTTCAAAGAAACATTTTTTTATAAAAGGATGGTTATTCAGTCATTTCACACATATTTTAAAATTTATATTTAATATAGTTTCAAAATTTATTTGTTAAAATTAGCATAATTTTTAAAATAATAATATCGACATTAGCTTTTGGTGAAATATTTTTATTTTTATAAACTATTTCATTTATAGATAAATAGTGAAAATGATTATTTTTATTGAAAACTACCATTTAATTAACATAATATATAAAGATAAATTTATTATTAAATTTATTTTAATGTAAAATTAGTTCAATTATATTAAAATTTTATTAATTTATTTCATTTTAGACAGTACATTATTTGAATTTGATATTAAAACCTTCAATATATATTTGGGACTTTTCTTTTTAGAGATCAACCTTGTAATCAAGTCTGCGTGTTTAAATTTAAATTGGATTCAACCAAATTAGTGAATATAACATTAAAACATGGATTACATAATTAGAATCAGAATAATTTATATTATCTAATATGGTAAACCTTTTTTTCGTTAGGAGAAGTATATGTATTCAAAATCAATTTCCATTCGTAGGATGATAATTGATTCACTCAGTAGTTAAAAAAATGATACGGGTAAATGACCTAAAACAATTCCAAAAACCATTTCATGGAAATATTTAGACCTTTTTTCCAAAATGGGTTGATAGTGATAATTGTTTTATAATTTTGGCATGATGTAAATGTGTATGTAACAGATTTTCTTAAACAATTCCATGATTGTTCTCTCCCAAATTTAGAAAAGGCCACCTCTAATATTCCGCTATACAAACACCTTAAGTCATTTATATGGGTCTAGAACCAACTAAATAACACCCATTTTCCCCTAAAAACTCTCCTCAGAATTTGGTCTAGTAAGAAATAAAACCTTTGATGGTTTTCGGGAAAACATTACGTGGTCATCTTAAAAATATGCAACATTCATAACATATTGTTTTTATTTTCTTCCATCTTCCTCCACATTAAATTTTCATTCCCCACTTCTTTTATAAAAAACTAATATTATTTTATATACCGAGATTTTATAATTTAAATAGATTAAAAATTAACAATATTCTCCTATATATGATGCGAAATTAAATCGTCAATTATGTGTTTGAAAGAATATTGTCTGACATACTAATGTCTCACGATTTCCATCAACACATTTAAAAATTTTATATAATGATGTATTAAATGAATATATAAAATATTTATGATATTATTATACTTATAATGTTTTAATATCACATATATATTCTTAATTTACTTTCCTTTTAAATTATGATAATGTGGCTCGTGAGGTGGGCCAACTACCACCTCACGAAGTGCTGTTATTTTCTTCTCACGTAAGCTATACATGTAATGTAATAAATGTAAATATAATAACTATATATATGATATATATGGAGTCTTATTTATAATTAAAATTTTATATATAACTTAGTTCTTTACCTTTTATCCTCTTAAAGAAATTATAACATTATTGGTGCGTACATAAGACCTTTCGTCTCCAAAATGCGATGTAATCCATTACAAAAGTTAAAATTGAAATAATGATTTTAGAACAGTATGTAATAAAAATAATTATATTTTTATTTTTATTTATATAACTTATTCATATTATATTTTGTTTATTTATAATTTTTTTTAAAAACAAGCATGATAAAACGAGTTTTTTAACACCTCAACCAATGAATGTAATGAAATTTTATTAACAAATCGATGGTAAAATGTAATAAGTGGATAATATATGATGTTATAAATATTAATATTGTACTGGAATAAATTCATAACCTAATAAGAACCATTAATAATTATTTTCAATTATTTTCACCCAATAGTAAGTGTTATCTAAGGGACATTGTCTGAATTTTTCTTCATTGAGGCACACTATAATGTTATTAAGCAATTTTTTTATATTCTGTATGTACTACACCTTTTACATGTAATTTAATGATTAAATTTTATATTATGATATTTTATCATCTAATATAAATTATTTCATTCATGTTTATTTATCAAAAAATTTCCCAAGTTGTAAACAATTTTGTAACTCAATTTCTTATCATTGGGTAATATTACTTCATTATTACCTTTGATATTCATAGGTAATTCAGATAATGATTTTTTAATTATAATACATTTTACATTTATGTTTTTATTTTAATTTTATACAAATAATCTATTCAATTATTAGTTTTCTTAAATTATATGATATTTGCACGAATTTATTTCACAAACTCTTTTTAATACAGATTATTTAGGATTAAATTTCCATTGATTAAACTTTTTTTTATTGGAAAATAACAACAATTAAATTTCTATAATTATAACTAATAAATAAGTAATAATTTAATAGTATTATTTTCAGATATTTTTAACCTAATGTTATCGAGAAAATTATTTTAATAAAATCCATTAATATTTCCCTATTTGGTCAAATTTTAATTTTCATAAAAATCCATGCTATATTTAAAAAATATACAATATGATTTATAATTATTTTATAAATTATTTTTAACCTATGATCAAATTTTAGCAACACATTAGAAATAATATAACATTAATTTTCCAAACAAGGACCCTAGTCATTTAATGGAAATTTGAATATAATCACTATTTTATAATGAATGACATGAATTTTATTTCCAATTTCCCAAACTACTCAAGGTATTTAAACTTATATAAAAAATTAAAAAGGATAGTTTAAATGAATATGTTTTTCAAAAAATATTAATTATTTTTAGTCATAAAATCAATATCACCAAAATTAAAATGTTATTTTTCTTGAATAATAACTTCAAATATCATTTTATGTTATTTCAATTTATTAACCATAAGAAGACATTATTTTACATATATTTCTCTTGGGAAATTATGTCTTAATACCATCCATATTCGTTAGTTATTTTTTGTCCTAGGATAGTGTTGACTGTTCCTTTATTGGTTAGTTTTTTTATTTATAAGTATTCCCATGAATTATTCACATTAAAATAATCATAGGAAAATATATTTGACCTAATTATCTTAATACTTGTTCAAGGATAAGTTTATTTCATAAAAAAAGTATATCTTTTCAGAATATTATTTTGGACATCAAATGTTATATGATTTAATAAGGAATTAATTGGTATCCATATTATTTATTAAATACATATATTTCATTTTATGGCACTTTTTTCATGAATTATTAAAATTATTCCATATTTTATGAATTCTTTGGATTTTAAGACATGCTTAGGGAATAATTATAGATATCACATCAATTTCTCATTGTAATCATGGGGAGAATCAGTATATTTTCATTAGTTAAATGGGGTACTATTGGATACCTACCACTCAGTTTTAAACATCATTTATGTGTTGAAAATAGAGGTATCATGATTCATGAAATTATGGTGTCGAATAATATTTAATTTCCATTATTATTAATTCTAATAACATTATCACTGATATTTCTCAAATTGATATTTTGTATTATCTGATTTTCATTCAAATATATCAATTAAATTTCACATGTTATCAGTTATATACCTTTACATATTAATCATTCCTTAACTATTCATGGAATTGATGCTATTTAATTAGAATGTGTGTTTATATATTTATTATTCAATATTTATTATTCTTAATGAAATCATTATAATCATGTTATTAACTATATTTTATATTACTTCTGATACATAACATTCAAAATAGTTTATTCTTTATTGAAAATAATTCATTTACTCATTATAAATTCTGTTTTAAGTAAATATTACTAACCTGTTGATCTCATCCATATTTTTTTTCATCGTTTTCAATGAATCATAGATGTTTACTATGAAATATATGAAAGGATATTCTATTTGGAAAAATAATAATACGTAAAACCTTATGTAGTTATTTTTGTAGTAAATTTTATTGTAAGTATCAGGTATGAATCTATTTTAGAAATACACTTAAACAAAACAGTCCATTGAGATGTGATTTCTTGTATCTTTTTCAAATATAATATATTACCCACCATCTATAAACAAAAGGGGCATGAATTGTAATTATAACGTAGTTGATCATATTCATAATTAATAATATACTCATATGAGGATAATAATAACCATAACTTCATTATTATTTTTTATTAATTGATAATTAAATTGAAAAATTTATTATCATGATTTTGATCCTCATGTTTAATGTAATATATTTGAAATTTTTTTAATTATTGTTTGAAAGATATTGGAAGAAAAAAATAAATATTTTTGAGATGATAATTATAATAAATACTGATGTATGGTGGTTTAAAATATCTTTCAATGAATAATATATATAAATATAAAATTTCACCCTACTCTAACATATATAATGGTAAAATAAAAATACTAAACAATAATTTAATTGAAAGGTGTAGAAAAATTATTTATTAGAATAATCTAACATAATTTTATTAGATAGATGTTTACTTTAATAATTTTTAAATAAAAATATATTATTTCTAGAACATGGGTCACATAATAAGGCATAATACATTTTTATAATAAAAATACTTTATTTTTTTACATTCAATCTTCCCATGTTTTATGGATATTCAAGGAACTAAATCGATTATATTAAGAAAATTAATGTGAAAGGGAATTTAGTGGAAATTAATCCAATTGTGGAGGATAAATGTTTAGAAGTAATATTGTGCACAAATTGGTTGATTTTATTTATGTGAGGGTACATTAAAAATCAATCTATCAAATTTTTGATGGATGAAAATGATTTTTTAAATGCTAAAATGGAATGAATAAAATATTTATTTTAATAAAAATAACGATGCTTAATTATGTATCTCCAAAAATTTACTTTTAGAAAATAATTGATGATATTTTAGTTGATGTAAGTGATATTTCACCACACCATTGTTTAAATATTAATTTAAATACAAAAACATTATATACATGAAAGAGGACTCAATAAATATAATTGGGGGACTGAGACAAGGGAATAAACAAATTCTTATTTTCATGATTGGTCGATATCAGTAATGATATTATTTGAACAATAATTTTGGTTATAGGCAATTAATTACTATATTTATAGGATAGAATATAGTTCAAAATGTAATTTTTTCAAAGACATGATGGTGAAAATTTCGAAGGTACAAATCTGGTATTCATAAATAAACATAATGAAATTCCCGAGGGGTTATGGAAAAATGTAGATGGGTATGGATATGGTATTCAACGATGAATTTAAAAAAGATTAAAGATAATTTTATTATATATTAATGAATTTTATCAATCATGTTATTTCATATAGATGTAGCTCAAAAACAATAAATGGATTACCATATTGTTCAAATGTTTTCTATTTAGAATGGTGATATGGAAGAACATGTTCTTTATATAAATCATGAAGCCCTAATTCTTGTGATTAATGTAAGTGTGTTGTGTTATCTCACCATGGAACTATAGTTCATGAATAATAATCTAGTATTATATCACACAAAATTGGAATTCATTGTGAGAAAAATAATACTTAAAATCAAGTGTTTGATTAAAAAAATTGAAATCGATTTTCATATATATTTTTATTTCTATAGTATATATAGATGAAATTATGTATTCATGTGACAAGGAAAACACATTTGAGGAGTTTCTAAAAAATGATGATGGATTGTAGATTAAAATACTAACTGAAATGATCACTTTTCAAAGATTTCTTGTTGTATAAAAGGATTTCTCATCTATTGATCCCATGAAAAATATTCAATGGAATTGTTGAATAAATTCAGTATAAGGGATATGGTAGATTATATACGCCCATATAGATTGAAATGAGAGAACAAAAAGTTGAATATAGATAAATATGTAATTGGAAATATATCATTGGAATAATAGGATGTTTTTTAACCAATAGTATCATATCGAAACTATGTTTATAGATAAACACTATATGTGTGATAACCAAATGATCAAGAGTAGTAAATATTATCGGATGTTTATAAATAATATTAATAAATTTAAAAAGGAACAATGATCTATGGTCTCCCATAAATTTATAATACATGAATCAAATATACATCACAAAAACATTTATTTGTTGATATAATGATATGAAAACTATATCATGGAAAACATTCTTCTATGGATAAATATGGCACTACAAGTTACATAATTTTGTAAAATTGTGAAAACATAGTTTGAATATATAGAAACAAAACATTACTACATTTGAATAAATTGGATGAATGGTTATATTTATGAAAGAAATATAAATGATTATGAGTTTTTGAGGATATATTGTGAAAATGAAATCATAATAATGATGTCTAAAATTATTTTCCATTAATCTGTAACCAATAACATATTAATGAAATATCATTTCATCATTGAAAATGATGATCATATATATGTTAGTCTATAATATTTTTCCACTATAAAACATATTTCAGATGTGTTAAAATAATATAAGAGAGTGGATAGATGTGTTATGGATGAAACATTATGTTCATCCTTCCCCTCTCAACTGGGGATATGTAGTGATCACCACTATCATACTTTAAAATCTATTAACAATGTGGATGTTGATGTAGAAAACTCATAATGGGTAATGTTAAATTATTCACATAATGATTTTTTTGAATCTATCACTATTATAAATGGTTGAACATGATTAATGGATATGTGGGGAGATTATTCAAGACACATTTTAATATACTCTTTACTAGTAATAAGTGAAAATTAGTAAAAAATAATTCAATATCATAGAGTTTGAAATTTTTTTTTTGAGAAAGGATATGATATGCAAACTATTGGTATGAGTTGATAGGGTTGAAAATAAATCAAATGGGAGATATTATAGAACTCAAGGAAATTATTTAATGATTTATATATTATTAATTTTTTGATATGAATATTTAAAATCAATTGGATATTATTGAAAAAGGTATTAAATTTAATTATTTTGATACATAATACACATAGATGAGAGGCATTAGTTTTGTTCCTATTTGAGTGATTCAATTGTTGGGTTTGGAGCTAAATTTTGACATAGTATTTTATTACACATATCATGAGGAGCTATTATGAGGTTCAAAGTGAAAAAATGGGGTATCCCCTTATGTCACCTATAAATTTAGGTCTATAAAAACATATTATGAAAAATTATTTTTGTGGAATGAATATCAAAGTGGTCACTCTAGAACATAATGTTAACAATTCAATAACTATTAACATTAAATCTCAGATTACATGGTTAACTGATGAAAATTAAATGGGATAACTACAAAAATAATGATTGTTTATTGAATTTCATGAGATTAAATATTATATTTAATTAATAAAGAATTAAATAAATTCAATCGGAATCATAAGGGTCATATGATTCTTTGAAATATTATTTGGGTTGTTGTGTTTAATAAATTCCATTATAGATTTCAAGAGGTGTGTCCGTTTAGTTCATATGGGTTATTCCTATTGATGGTAATATTATGGTGGAAGAAATTTTTAGATTAATTTACACTAATTAAAAATCATTTTTCTTTTCAAATGTAAAAAAATAATAGAACAAAAGAGATTCATAAGAGATCTTTACTATTATGAAAATGATGTTCTTATAAAATTAAAGTGTAAAGGTCTAAAAAATATTCAGAAAATTATCTTAGAGGTTGATGTGTTGTTTCATAAGTTCACATGATTTAGAGACTATTTATTTCAAGATTCAAGCTAATTAGTTGCGGTAAATATACCAGAATATATTCAAATTTGATATTAATAACATGATGAGTGTAAACATGAAAATGCATGAATGTTGATTTTAGATCACAATTTATATTTTTTCATATATTAAGTACAATATTGAAGATATTTTTCATTATTTTTTGTTGAATCACAAAAATATTAATTATATTAGATCATGTGAAATTAAAATGCTAAGAATATGATATTAAATAGTAAATAATTAACCCTTGATTCTCCCGCACATTTGGACTGGTTCAACCCACTTCCTTGGGACTTCACATATATTCTTATGGGATAATAAATATCAATAAATAAACTGAAAATAAATATATAACAATAATGAAACTAAACAATAAATAATATGACACCTTTCTATGAAATTAAGCATGAAAATTTAATATAAAAAATAATGTCACTTAACGTTCTATTGAATTTAATTAAAAAAACGAAATTTCAAATAAATTTGAAAAATAAATTTTTTCAAATATTATTCATATTATCACCTCAATTAAATTATTATATGAATTCCTTTTTAACCTAAACCTTATATTAAGATCCCACTTCAATTATTAAACACTGAGTCAGACATGTTATTTTAAATATTTTTTAAAATATATTCACTATAAAATAATACTTTCTAGGTGATGCCATTATTTTTTAATACTGTATCAAAATTCAACTCACACCTCTATCCAAAACAGTAAAATGGGACACTAATTATCTCATAAAATTTTTATAAATAGAAAAACATTGAGTAGCCTATGTATTCTGGTTGGACTTTTTTGATGATGTGATGTCATCATTAATTATATGGTTAAAGAAATATCATGTAATCAATAAAATTTATCCATAATGATGTAATATAATAATAGTATCTTCATATAAAAAAATAATCAGGTAAAAAAATACTATATTTGTAATAATTTCATTTATTTAATCCATGAAAAAATTTACCATCACTATGTCACAGAGGACCTTTGTCAATGGTAAAAAAAATATTATCACCAAACTGGTTGATATTAATTAATGTTAATCGAAAATTTTATTAAAATCATACCTATATGATATTTTACTTTATAATAATTAGTTATCGTTATATTATAACCATAAATCAACTCATTTTCTATCAAAATGATGAATAAAAAAACTGCAACCTTGAAACGATGGAAAATATTTTCTGACATCACCAAAAACTCATTAAATAGACTAAGTGATGTAAATTACCTCACAATATATTCCACTATAAAGGTTTATGAATTTTTTTCCTCTTTGAAATAAAAATACCTAAATCTAGGTTAATCTGATAAAATCAACATATGATATATATAAATCTCAGGTCCATGCTTGGGTCAGGCCACACCAAAACTTTATACAATAAATAAATGATATCATTGTGAGAGAATAAACGTGACACGCATCACACATATGTGATGTTTTTTTAATATGGAACCTATATTTTTTTGGATATTTTTTATAGAATATATGAAATAATAATAATGAACATTCTATTGTTCATATTAATATCACTCATGTGTCCCACTGTGATAAAAGGAATCCCTCATAATAGGATATTAATTTTACTACAAAAAACCCAATCATAGCTTATTTGGTGCTCTATATCTCTAAAAAATGATCGTTAATGGTCACCCAGTGGAATACCATCATCAATCTAGCAGGCAGACCATCTTTCACCCACTTTCTATCTAGTCATTCTACACTTGGAACCAGGTGAAAAATAGATATCGCAACTCTCCCATTTTTGATCCACCAGAACCCAGTAACTCTCATCATAGAGTATTCCCATGAACCAACACATTAATGCCACAATGATAATTCTAAAAAAAAAAATCAAACAATTCCCTTCACCCTACATCAATGAATAACATAGAATCATCTTGTAAAAGGATAATAATCTATCCATTATCTATAATAAAATATAATAAAATTCATGGATCCCTACACATGATACAACTATTTAACTATACTAATGATCATACATATTGAATATTTCATAGATAGTATAATCCTACTGAATTAAGATTTTGGGTGAACCAACCCTCCTAGATTATCATGGTTTGCTAATTTCTCTATTTTGATGTTATCTTATAATAAATATGCAATTCATTATATATAAATATATATCTAATATGGGTTATTTCAGTCTTCTATTCATTCTTCATATGATATATTGTTTATCATATATGATCAAAAAAATTAATATATTACAAACATATTAATATATTATTATTTATCCAAATAATAATTTTTTAACATTCTAAATTATTATAGGTAATTAAATTTAGACACAATAAAATGATTCATATCCAGGATGTACATAATTCCCTTTCATAAAATATTTTAAAACAAAAAATATAGTAATTATGAGAGGTGAATGTATTTTGTGTTAATTATATACCACCTACAACTATATGCAGCACCTAAGATCCCATATTAGTTTAATGACTTCCTAATGTACAACTATCAAAATATTAATGCCTATTATAGACCCCAATTCAAATAGGATCATAGAATAATATATATATATATATATAATTCATAAAAATCATTTAATATGAATTATTTGACCTAATAAAAAGTGATTTCATCAATGAAAATAATTATACCCTCTGTTATAGCATGAAAATAAATCATTATTTTCAATAAATAATAATGTTATTAATTTTGAAAACTAATTTCAGTTAAATCCCAAATTAATCAGTTTTATTACATATTTATCTTCATCAATTAAATAACTAATAAATAAAATAATCGGAAAAAGACAACATAGATTAGATATATGTATTTTTTAATTCTTCATAAACATGAAATTTAATAACATTGTAATTTCCAAAACATTAAGGACTCCATAAATAATAAGAAATCATTTGTCATTTATATCAATATGAATTTCTTTGCATTATAATTTTATATTATTTATAGTATAAACTCAATTTTATTTAAAATATATGTTGAAAAACGGTATAAAATTGATATGATTTCTGTAACGATAGTTCATTTTTCAGTTAATTTGTTTTCAAATTATAATATCACATATATTTTATTATAATTAATCTATTCTGAATTTCAACAAAGATCATTTTTTTATGAATAATTTAATTTTAATCTATGGATTTTTATATTTATTATAAAATATTTTTATTTATGAATATTTCAGTCATTAATATAAACTCCATAATAGTTATCATTATTTCATAATTTATAAACATATTATAAATTACAATATAAAATTTAGAAAAACAATTGTTAGAAAATTATAAGTTCAAACAAGGTAATATTAACATTTATTCGTAATGATGTTATGTTATTTAATATTTTTTAATAAAATAATACATAATTTTAAAAAATTTATAACTGATAATAATTTTAAAAATTTTGGAAATATAAAATTCTATAAAAATGTAAATTTCAATGAATTTATATTTTCAATTTATTTAAAATTATTTTTATAAATAAATAAACGATATAAAAATATATTTCACATAAATTTTAGTTGAAAATATAAAAATTAAATATGTTCCATTTAATGGATACTGATAATTATAAAATAAAATTGAACTTCATCATCTCAATCATATGATTCTCAATTTATGTTGGAAATGGATTAGGTAAAATTAAACTATCATACTCAATGATATTTCATGTCAAATCTTATGAAGTTAAAAAACCAAAAAGAGTGTGTATGTGTCTCCAACTATGATATAAAAAATTGAAAATGTGTAATTTAGTCATTGATTATGATACACTAATTTTTAATTCATTTTTTCATGATCAACCCCGATACTTGTTCAATTTTTTGATGTCTTATTATGATGATCAATGTTATGTATCTGGAAGGAGTTGTTTTAGAAGACCTTATGTTCAGGTCTGTAGTTCCAATGGTTTTGTTTTTTATTCAACAATTCCAAAATGATTCATTGGAAAATGGTTTTTGGGAAGAATGTTATTATTATTTCTAGAAATTTAAATGTCCATGTTCCATAATAATATATAGAACATCCAAATTATATATAAGGTTTCCATTTATTTTTGGGGGGAGTTAAGTTACATTTTTTAGTAGATCTATATATGATTTATATAGGATAGAATTTGTGTGAACTATGGAGTTGATGGAACCGTGAATTTTTCTAAGGTCATTGTTTCATGATAAAAAATGGGACTTAATTTAAAAAGGACTGTTGGAACACCACTTCTAATGCATAATTTTATTCCCTATTACAGTAATCCTTCGGTCTATATAGTTACCATGTTATATTATTATATTTATGATGAAAGTTAATGTTATGATGTTTTTACCATATAAGGACAGTTAATATGATCAATTTATAACCAAAGCCTTCATTATTTCATTCACTAACATGGATTAAATTTATTTAATGTTTTCGTTAGATTAAATAGGGATAATATTGTTTTTACTTAGTGTTTCCACTTTTGTGGATATATTTCTTCCACGTTCAATAGATATATGGTTATGAGGGTTCAACTTTGAAATATGCTTCTCCAAAATTTATTCGGGATTAACTACTTTTGGTTTTTATAATTTCTATTGTGTAATTATCATCATGTGGTTTTGAGGGTTGTTTCATATGATACTCATCTACTTACATGTCAAATTAGCAACCATTCAGTTACATAGATGTTTCATAAAATTTATACAAGTTATTATATTTCAGTAGGGTGGAATAAAAATATTTAAATGTATGGATTGATGGATTATATGGAATGAACATCATATTTTATAAAATTCATATAGGAAATTTTCAAATTTATATATATCAGGAAATTTCATTAAAGGATTTAAAAATATATGTAATATATAAATTTTAATGGGAAAAGATGGATCTAATAGAATATGTGGGATATTATAGTCCCTATTATATAATTTTCCATTAAATATTCAAGTTAATAAGAAGACATTATAGTTGATGGTATAATTTATTAATGTGATTGAGAAATGTAAAACCCATAATAATGTAATATATATGAAGCTGGTATTTAACATGAGGATGTCGAAAGGATAATATATTTTATATAAGATGAATAATTTTTTCATAATCCAATGTCTTATATTTTCTATGAAGTATATATTGAATGATTATGTTTCTGAAACATTTATATTTCATATGTACTAGAATCGTGGAATTATATTGTCATAGATGTGAGTAATTCGAAGGGAAATGACCAACTTCTATTCCGTAATAGTAGAAATATTATTGTTAGTGAGGAGATAAAGTCTATATATTAGTATGACTATTTTGATGATGTGTTTAACACAAAATGAATAGTATGATCACTTAAATTGATGAATGAGAGGCAATTCCAATAGATAGGAATGGATGGGAATGTAGGAAAATATTTTAAAACTATATATTTTTGGGAATTGTGGAATTTACATCCAACTCACGGTGGATTCATGTGATATGAAGTTAGCCTATGGAAGGACCTCATCTAGAGTAATGTGTTTAACAATATATATTTTCATAAATATACATTTTATAATTCATAATTGAATGATATATTATATTATATATTTTGCATCACCCTTCCATTCCATAAATGCATAAATATGGAAGTAAAATTCAATATCAAGAAATTTTTATAGGGTGAATCTTGTAGATGTTGAAGCTATTAAAATTGTGGGGAAAGGAGAAGCTAATGATCTATTGTTGAATGGATGTTTATATTTACTTTTTTCGATACCTCAAAAAGAGCCAGATTTTAATCAGTATTGATGATTAACATTGTATCAGAATCAATATTTTTTGGAGATTATAAAAAATAGCACAAAACTCAATTTGTCAAGCCAAATTTGTAAATTAATGGTCATTATCGCTAAAAATAAGTTAAGGGTGAGTTTAACCTAAAAAAATAACATCCCCAATAAGTTTATATCATTTTTATAATTACATTATACATTCTACTAAAAATGGTAAAAATATTATTGGGATAATCAAATATTGAAGCTGGATAATTCAAAATTCAAATGTATTAGATCATTTTACTCGGTACTAATATGTGGTTATTGTTAAATATATTATGAAGAAAAAATTAATCATAATGAATGAGTTAATATATAGAGATATTTGTGGACCTTCAAAAGAGATGTATCATATAACGAAAATTTTTCTCTTTACCATCATTGATTATTCAATAATAAATTAATAGTAATTATTTCACAAAAATAAAATTGTATTATTTGAAATATGTTTAAATTTATTTCTATGGTTAAAGGAGGATTCATAATGAGTAGAAATATGTATGATTAAAAATTGGTTTGGATTTATAAAAAATTAATTCCATAATTACTCTAGGCATACAGGGATCTAGTATCATAAATTTTTATATGAAGATCAAAAAAATGTATTGGTGAGAATGAATCAAATATTTATGGATAATGAATGAATTTTGTTTCAAAAATCAATAATAAATATGATTTTTTGGTAGAATAAGTGGGAAAGAATTATACTTAATCAAAATAAATCCATAAAAACAATTAGGATAACAATTATTAAATTAATCTGTTGTTTATAAAAAATGTCATGAGTTTCTCAACATATAGATAGAAGTGTCCCCTTGAAATGCTATCATTTTAGAAAAGATAGAAGAACTCGATATTCATAATTATTACATGAAAATATTTGAAATTAATATTGATTATATGGTAGTCTATTGATTTAATATTAGACTATATATACACCCATTATAATCAAGCATCACATACTCCAAATTCTTTATTGGTATATAATGATTATTAAAATACTATTGGGATCCACCCAAATTTCATAATAATGAAGCACCTTAATGTTGTTCTTGTGATTTTCATGGAGGTAGATGTGGGTCCAGTGATAGTGAGGGGTACTAACATTATTACATCATTATAAGTGATTTATTTATTTGATAAAGTTGAAAGATACCGATTTTATGTTTTTTAATATTCATAAACATCAAACCAAACAAATATCATTTATTATGGATTTAGTGAATCCTCTTGGAAGGATTAAAGACTAGGGGTTTCATTTTCCTCATTTTTTATCATCAAATTATATTGCGTCAGTCAATATTTCCTTAATCTTGGTATGGATCAAATTAACATCATCCTAATGATTGTTTTTATTAGTAAAAAATTAACATTGATGCATTGTTATCATTAGTTTTATTTTGTCTTCACTTCCAATCGGAGATATTTAGTGATTTTAATAGATATGGAACGAAGTTCAATTATTTTATAACCTTCCAAAATATAGGCCATGATTTTTTTCCATTGTTATATTTTATATCGAATAAGATTTTTTTTCATAATCATGCTTTTGTTGTCAAATATTTTCGTATTTTTCCTTGATGATTTATTTAGAGATCATTATCAGAGGTAGGAGGAGTTTAGGATGGATCTTGGTCCTTGTATAAAGACTATTTTATTCCCCTCTGATCATATAGAACCAATGTAGCTAAAAAAATCCATGATTCAGTATGATGATCTAATGGAGAATGGTATTTTTAATCTATGTTGTCTCATTGGTTATCCCCTGTGGTATTCAAAATGATTTTAGGTTGTCCACCGTGATTATGTGTGGATTATCATAACTAAAATGGAAAATGGATAATAATAATATATATATATATATATATTTCTCTATGTTGATGACTTTCTTGACTACTTAAAGGATGGTATGTGTTTTTCAAAAATTATTCCTTGGACAACTTATCATGAGCTCTGGGATTCGAAGTATGATATAAAAAACATCATTTAAGAGATAGAATGTAAATTATGAATGCCATGTGATATATTTTGATCGGACTAACACTCCGATAGGTTTCATAGAATTAACGAAACTAATATTTTTAGTATCATCTTAAAAAATTTGTGGTTGTGTTTGGGGATGAATTTTTTAGTTCATTCAAGGTTTGAGGATGAGCATGACCACCATTTGAGTTCAGTTCTAGATATCCTTATGATTCACCATTTTTATTGAAAATTTATTCAATTAAATAGTTAGATCTATTATGTCAAATTTTTAGGGAACATTATTTTTAGAATGGATTATCAGCTTATACTGAGAATATATTGGATGCCTATGTATAGGATGATAAAGATAATTTCATTGATATTCAGAGCATCCATGGAATTTCTGAATACTATCAATGGATTGTTAATTATTTCTGGATGTTTTTTCTACCATTGAAATCTCATATAAGGAATGTGGTGAAATTAAAATGGGATGAAATTTGTTAGTCTTATTTTGATTAGTTGAAATGACTTTTGACATCAACTGATATTTAGATTAAACAGATCCCTGTAATGTTTATTTGGTTTTATTTTAATCTTATGTTATTGTTTATGGTTTCACTCATGTGAAATAGTATTTTTTTGTGGCTTATATTTCTATTTAGGTTATACAAAATGTTAATTAGTAATCCACCTCTTTTTTAGAGTATTTATCATTTATTCATGAACTTAAATACTAGTATAATAGTCATTAAATGTATATATTCATCATATATTATATCTGTAAGAGTATGAGATATAAATTTTCTCATTAATACAAAAATATTAGATATAGCTAGTGGTTGAAATACCATCATATGTCTAACATTGATATTGGCTATGCCCTAGGGAAGAAGAATTTCATTGAATATGCCCATAGTAAGAATTTTTCGTTGTAGGTAAGTTTGGATTTGATGGAGGTGTATAACATTATAGGGATCATATCTATGATTCACCAATATTTTCAAGAGGATGTATAAAGGTGTCATATTTACTGGTTTTTGGTTATCAAAATCACCAAATTACTCAATTCTATAGGGTTACTAGTTGGATAATAATGTAATATGAATTAATAAAATCAATATTGTGGGGAAGGATTTTATAGATGGTCACTACTTTAGGATGATATTTTCTATTCTTGGGAAATGTTTTATGTCCCAACACCTGTGAGGATCTTCGCTAGTTCATGATTTCATTATTTTTCATAGGTCATTCATCAAACAACTATGAGGATGTAATATGAGAATATATCTTGATTATGTTGTCTATGTTTGAAGAGTGACAGTGAATATTATGCATCCCATTGTTACACCTAAAATAATAGGAAGGAATATAATCAATAACATTTAAGGATTATCCAACCTCTTCTTGTGATGATTTATAAATGGAAAGTGTTCTCTATATACTCTGTTATTGGATTAAAATGGGCACCATAAGGGAGAAATGATATATGGGGTGTTATTTATCTTTTGAAAATTTCAATTCTCTTAATTATATTTAGGGAAACATCTAATGTTGATTACGTGGGTATGTTAAATATTCAATAGGTTCTGAGGTTACAAGGTGTTCCCTATACAATTTCATAAGATTGGGATCATAGGATTTCCTCACTATCTAGAAGATTTTGTAGGAGGTGATAGGGACTCATGTCAAGTTGAGTAAAACATACCATCTACTGAAATATAGGAAAATAGAGCATTTGATTCTGATTAAAAATGATATACTTAATTTCAACATTGTTTATATTTTTTCAATCATGTGATAACCATATGGGACATGTTGTGTTTTTTGTATAAAAATAATTTTTATTCATTGATTAGACGGTCTCCCTTTGGGGATTTTTTTGGTTTCCAGTTCCAGTCACCTCTTTGGTAGGGTTGAGTTGGGTAAATGATTTCTTACAGTATTGATTCTTACTCAAGATATGATAATGAGTCCTCAAGATATATGTTAGATTCTAGTTATAGCTCTGATTCAACATAAATCGTTTGTGGATAGTCAGTATAATCCTTTGGAGTATTCCATTGGTGAAAAATATTTTGTTCAATTTTTATCTTTCATTGTTTTGTATTGGACAATTAGGAATGTTGGATATGAAATATGATTTACAAGTTTATATCCATGAGAGGATTGGTTATAATGGTTATCATTTTTCATTTCCAGTCGGTTGGCTTGTTTTCAAGATTTTTTCTATATATCAATGCTTAGTTAATACCATCATATACTCTATAATGATTTGTGTTTGAAGATATTGAGTTAGATAATGATGCTTCCATTATAGAGAATTTGATATACATTTATAACACTAAGGTAAAGGTCTTCTATGGTAAATCTATTCCATTAGTTAGAATATCAAAGTAGAAAAAATAAAAATATCACATGACTTATAAGAATAATTTGTGGATGAGGGGGGTCATAGCCTCACCCATTCTAGAAAAAAATCATTCAAAAGACATAAAGAGGATATAAAGTCTTATGATTCGATGTTTTAAACATCTCTTTAACATATTTCAGGTATATCTCATCTATCATTTTGTTTCCCTCATTTTCCTAGTGTTTTTTTGATGATTTTGAGGATAAAGATTCATTGTAAGGTGAAATTACATAATGTTTTGAGATTTTTGGTTTTTGTAATTAATAGATTCATTTTAAAATTTTGAATATGATATTAGAGTATTTTCCTTAGAATATGGGATGTCATGTGAGTTTTTTTCTTATTTATTCTATGAAACATAGAAACATAAAATATTCATGGTACAAAATGGTTACACGACATGATTCAATTTTTATGATGATTTTTTGAGTAGGATTAGTGTTATAAATGATTAAATATCACAAGAATGATTTCCAATATCTATATGTTGATGAGAGCTATTTTAAATATGAGGAGACTTGTATTTCATCCTATACGAATAATATAGGTGTTTACATCATGGGTATATCACATTTTGAATGTGTATGTATTTTTATTATTAACCCCGCTCCACATATGATTTTCTTTTCATTCGACCAGAGCCTTCTATCTCAAATCCTACATGAAATACAAGATTATATTGGGAATCTATACTCCTTCATGATTGGTTTTTTTGTTGATAATCATTTTTGTTATTCTAGGTCTAGTTGGGTGTGTGATCTTTTTGACTCATTTGTCCCTTTTGTCCGAACATCGCCGTTGCCCTTTGTTTTCAGATCTATTGGTCTTGTTGTTTTGATTCTACTGTTAATTTCCAGATATGTTTTGTGATCTTCCTCTGGAGGCTGACCATTGTTTGGTTGTGATGTCATATTCCAATTTTGTGATTTATGTGTTTTGTTATCATTTATTATATCAATATTTCTTATTGAATTAGTTGTAATATAAAATAACATATTCTAGGTCCTCTGTTTGTCTTATCGAATTAGTCCATGATGGTAGATCCCATTATGAAAATTAGTTACCTGGTATTGATTTAGGTGTTTCCACACCTATATGATATTATATGAACATTATTTATCTATTTTTGATAGTCATTTCCATAGTGAAAATGGATATATTGATTGATTAAATCGTGTGTGTAGAAAATTGATTTCGAGAAATGATTTTATTTCCCCTATTTGGTTAAAAGTAAATTTTTTTTAAAAGAATCATTAAATGGAATTATGAAATATTTTTTAAATCATGTTTTTTAAAATATGGTTTGGAAAATTTATTGGAGGCAAACGATTGGGTAATTAGTTGGATGATAAATGAATAGGTATTATGCATTGATAGTGTTAGGGGAATTCAATTATTGGATTTTTTATGCAACCTAATCCATTGTTCTCAGATTTTTTTAGATCCATTGGGAGTATCACTCATTGGGTTATTCCAAGGATACCTGCATTTGATGCATTTATATAGTGACTTTATGCATGTGATTATCTATGATGGGGTATGAATGTTCTATGTATATTTACCTCTTAGGATCCTTGTTGAGTTGTAAACTATGTTTTGGTTGGGACATGTTCTGATTTGATATTTTTTATAGAACATTTTCATTGAATACCTTGATTTTTTTTAATATTACATGAATCATTTTTACTAGGATTGTATAAGACCATGGGGAAATGGGTTATTTTTTTATAATATTTTTATATAAAAGGGTTTTAACTATTAATCATTCCTTTTTAATAAAGGCTAAAATGTTTGTGTTATTGTATAGAGACTTGATATAGAACACTATGGTTATATCCTACTGATCCTATTTTTCTCACACACTATAAACCAATTCCATGGTGCAAAATCCTTGTTATCTCTTTTGATGTAGTGAATAACAAGGTTCCACAGAAAGGTGGTGAATTTTTTATAATCAATGTCTCGGTGGCTTGTAGTGAGACTATGGGAGTTATGACACACTATCTCATGGACTATCTATTTTTTTACATGTATTTTATATTGTAATTATAAATAAAATATTATTTAGACACTTTTTAGTCTTATCACATCTGTTGTTTTAATTTAATTACATTATAATTCTTTCATATTAAATTTTCCATTGTTTCTTTCCACTTCATACATGTTTTCCTTGATGTACTCTTCAAATTTGGAAAAATAATTTCCTATGGTTGTTTTTTATTCCCCGGTTCTTGTCACCTTTCCATGGAGATAAGATACACCAATTATGTACGTCACATTTTTGGTCATCTACATGTTTGTGAAGAAATCTAGGTAGGGATCATCATAAATAGTGGAATATATTAAATGATATCTATTGGGTGTTTGAAAAAAGTTAATATTATTCATGTTTTAAAGAAAATAAATTCAACCACATCCTGATACACTTATCTATTCAGGTCCTATCTCGGAATTATAATATTTTATTCTTATAGATTTCCATATCATGATCATAATCCCCTAGCCTCAATTATTTATCATCTGTCCCCAATTTAAACATGATTTCAAATAAAAAAATCATGTTATCATTAAATGTTGTAAACATTACCTTAAATATTTTTCATTAACATCCAATTTATAATAAATTATTCTAATAATAATGTTTTCATATGTTTTCATATTATATTTTATGTAATTATATTACTATTATAAATATTTTACCACTTTCCACATTTCCTATAATGATAGTAATATTCATATTCATATCTATGTATTGACTATTACCTCAAAGAATGATTATGATTTTATCCTTTACAATCATACATGGAATTTAATATTTTAAAGTATGCTCGATAAATATTGAATTCAAGAAATTATTTTTATTTTTTAATAATAATTGGAAAAAACATTAATAAAGTTTTTACTATTTATCATTTTAAATAAAATCATCTAAAAAGAATGTTGTATAAGGGTAAGAATTTATACTCTATAAGATGTACATATAAATTATATATTCTTGATTTTAAAATTAGTTATGGTTTTTTAAATTATTATATGTAAAATAATATCATTATGAATACGTAACAATGACATTACAAATAAATTAGTTTATAATCATCCGTTAATTATGTTATGTTCGTGTTTTTATTTGTATATCCTACTATGTTTAAATGTTTATAATATAATATCATGGATGATAATGAGGAATTTACTTCAAATAATATATGATATAAAAAAGTAGATAATTAGTTTTTATTATTAATTAATTTTAATATTAATTTTATAAAAAATAATTAAGGAAAAAACATTACATATTTAAAAATCATGGAATCATGATCATTGTTAGTTTCATAATTTGAAATTGTAATGAAATATGACATATAATGAAATTTACAAAATTTAAATATTTATAAAACATAAATTATATGAAATATTTTTATTTTGGAATGATGAGATTTTGGGTATGATTGAATAATATAATAACTATTTTGAAACTACTTCAAAATGATTAAGAATACCCATAATCATTGATGAAAATATATAACAATAATGTAATATAAATGTTGTGAATAAATAAAAATTCACATTATAAAAGGATAAATATATGATAAAGGTTATTAACATTGGGATTTAGATAATTAATTTTTTATATACTAGATTCAATTTCTTGGGTGGATATTATGAATGATGGTAAACAATTTATTATCAAAAGACTAAATTCATAGGTCAAATTTTATATTGTGAACCATCATATAATTATATTGGTGTCATTAAATTATATGGGATGATATTTACAATATTTATGTTATTCATGGATTTTGAAAATCTATATCATCTTCAATTTAAAAATGTGTTTTTATTTAAAGGACATTATGGCTTTCAAGGGTTTTAAATATCAATTTTATTTATAGAAATTTTTTTTCATATTCATCACTTATTATTATTATATTGGGTATATATATTAGATAAAATATTATTATATAAATTTTATTTGAATATATGGTATTCATGAATTCATTATAATATCACTTTTTATGAATTTATTATTCAATTTGTAAAAATGATGTAGTTTATTTTGATAAAATAATACCTCTGTTCATTTAGATATAATTTCTTTTTATAAATAAATTTATGATATAAAATATTCCCCACACATTGAAAGTTTTATCATGGTTCATTTAATTCAAATATATGGAGATAGATGTTTTAATTAAAATATTTCAAAATAATAAATGTATCCTTAAAAAAGTATATCTCTATTTAGAAAACATTTCATCCCCTTTAACAATCGATTCACATCTTTGAATATATTTCACTTTATCATCAATGTTAGGATATATATTTGGAATAAAAAATATCCATTATCTAATTTTACAGTGTAATTTTTTTAAATATTTTTAAATTTTGTGTATAACTATTTTAACAATGTGGTTTTTAAACAAATACACTTCAAATATTAAAAATGTTTTATATCATTTAAAAATAAAATTTTATATCACCCACAGTAATTTTATTCCCAAATATATATTATACATGTCATCGGTCCATTATTGATGATAAATTTTAAATGAAACTGTTTTAAAAATTATTCACCTCACAATTATATAAATGAATTATTATTATAACCCATAACATTTACATTTTTTAGTATGTTGAGAAGATGTTTTTTAAATTTTGTAATTGTTTTTCTAAATATATGTGTATAATTCATGAAAAAAAATCATTTGTCATATCATCAAATAAATTTCAAAAATATTTTATTGCCTGATTTTTTTGATGGAGAGTGATGTTTTCTTATAATTATTTAAATTAATATATTGATTTTTTAACGTAAATTTAAATTTTAAAGGAGGCAATAAAGTATTTTTTTTCAAGAAGTTATTATTTATTTTTTAAACTTAAACATATAAAATATTAAATAAAACATCATCCAATTATATAAATAATTACTGGAAAATAATTTTTCTATTTATATTAATATGTTTTTAAATGTTTTATCAAGTGAAATGTAATTAATTTTAATTAAATAACTTTTAAGGACATTAAAAGCATTTAAAAATGATGTATTCACTCTTATTTTTAATTTGGTTTATCTAATGAAAAAAATATAATCTCTCAATGAATCAATCATGAATCATCTATTATATTTGGGATATTTTCTATCCACGAAGCAATTCCATTCTATGGATGTCTTATGTATTACTCTATGATTATTTTTCATGAAACCCATATTTTCATTACATAATAATTATGTTGTATATAAAGTATGAATGATTTAATTTATTAATTTTATAAAGATCAATATATTATTATTTATATATTCGGGGTCCTATATTTTCCCCCAATCCACTGGTTAAGGATGTATATCATGTGAGGTAAATATGGTAATCTTGTATTTATTCCCATTCCACAATGAAAATCTGGATGTGATGTATGATCATATATTTTATTGGAATAAACTAGTGATTATTGTTGTAATATGTTATGAAAAAAATGTTATTTATGTATACTATATTATGTTATTAGAATAAATATGTTAAATCAATTCCACTATGATATGAGAATATGATAGTGACTCTTTCCCAATAATTTTTTTGGAGTCGGGAATTAATGTATACATTATTTTGACATGGTAAAAAAGATTTGATTCATGATCCACTAAATTATTGTAATCAATTAGTAATTTTTTTCTCCTCTAAATTATGTTAATATCGTAATTATTTCTACTCTACTAGGTTTATGAGAATCAGGTATTGATGAAATACCTTATTCTTTGAATCACATTGTGATTTCTAGTCCACAATGTTATGGCAAGTGGTAGTGATTATCTATTAAATATTTTTGAGTAATTGGAAAATTATAGGTTAATAGTTTACTATTATTATATATTTCAATGTCATTACATAACATTATACCTATAATTATTCTCATTTGATTCTGTTAATTTTCTCTTGTATCCCCACTCATATATTGTGGTATATATTTTCTATTTTGAGATTACCTAGAATGATATAATGCCTTCTATAAAATTATTATTTTTCCATGATGATTTATAAATGTTATTTTTTAAAATTATCATGTATTCCTTATATTCTTATATTGTAACCCTTGATGAAATTTGGATGTTATTTTCAATTATTTATAATTTGAGCTCAACATTATTTGGTTTTATTTTCCAATTAAATTACTCCTTATGGAATATTTATAAGTGTTTTTAATCTACATAATATTTTTGGTAGATATAAAGTTCATCAAAATGGAATATTACTATATTATAAATATTCACTTTTAGATGAGAATGATAAGTAGTCAAACCCACAAAGGCATTAATCTCTTCATTCATTAGATTGTAAAATTTATTAGATATATAATGTGAAAATTATGCTTACATTGTTAAATAAGTATTAGTTCCAATAAAAATTTATTAGATCCAATGTTTAATTTTTTTTAGACACGGATATGAGACTATTGGAGTGGGGTGAAATAGTAATGGTTTAAATATTATTTTCACTATTCACTGAGTAAAAAAAATTAAAAAAATTTACATCAATTCATACTAAGGAAATATATATATATACATTGAATCCAAAAATAAGTTTAATTGATTTAATAAAACATTAAATTTTTTTGGAATTTAACATTTAAATGTTATTATATAATATATTTTAAAAAATATAATATGAAAATGAAATTTTAAATATTAAATAATATTACTATTAATTATAGATAATAAAAATTAATTTTATTAATATATTATTCATTAAAATAATAAATTTTTTCATCATTAAAACATTTTATAATAGTACTCTATGAGTACAAATACATAAAACCTTAAGGGGGATTTTTATGTAAATACATTTTTTACCATGAAAATGGATTTATAATTTTTTTTACATATACTAATGTAATTTATCAATAATTACTAATTAAAAATATGAATTAATTTATCTATCATCATCAAATTTAATATTCCATAACATCTATTTATAAACTATAATTTCATGGTTACATTATAAATATATCAATTAATATTTATCCCAATGTCATCAAATAATATTTAAAAATTTGGTTATAGTATAATGTTTCATGTTAAAGGAGGTACTCAATGTAATATTATTTTTAAAATAGAATTACATATTAAACTATTGGGGAGTTACATCTTCCCTCCAAACTAATAGATTGAGTCCTCTCAATATAATATATTACTTGTTAAAAAAATATTGAGGGGGTATCGAGAAGACATAATAGACTCACAATATTGTTTTTAATGATATATATTCCAAAGAATCATATGAATGACTAGGAAACACATATTATACCTCATAATAAAAATATAACAATTATTGTTATTCATTCCATCCATTTGACTCAATAGTACCTATTTATTTAGATTCTATACCCATATTACAAAATCTACTTCCAAAGGGATTTCATAATCAACATTGAATTGATAAATAGTCTGATATTGATATGAAATGTTAATTCACGAATAAAAAATTATATTTTGTACCATCAATAGAGACATAAAATTCAAATAAAAAAATTCATTAAATTTAATAAAGTTATTATAATATGATATGCGAGTGTTAAATATGAAAAATCATAAAATAGGATCCAATAAACACATAACAAAAATGAAATATCTTTGTTTTGGTGATTTTAGATCCATTAGAAAAAAAACATTTATATAATAAAGTTCATAGAATAAAACTCCATAAAAACATCAAAATATTTAGTGTGGTAGGAATATGTGACTTAGTTATCACAATCCTCTTCAATGGTGATCATTACATAGTATTTTCCATAATAACGTACTATAGGAGGATTTTAATTATTATCATCCTTATTATTTCAGGTATCATTGAATTAACCATAAAATGACCATGTTTGCCACATTTAAGACATAAAAAAATTAACTCTATCATATGACGATCTGTACTTCCATAAATCATGTTAACAGAACTATTAATTTTTTATTAATTTTTATTTACTCTTAAACATACTTGTAAATAGATAAAACTTATTCCAATTTCATAAATAAATATTCCCAGGAGTAGTATCCAACATTCTCAATAGGAATGATATTGAATCTTCAATTATATATTATTTTTGTTAGGAGATCTTCTATGAGACTTTATACATAACTTCCTTATACTATATGGTAATTAAAATATATTAATTTTTTTAAAATATATAATGAATTGTTTTTTATATAATAATAATATTCAAATATCTATGTATTGTATTGTATAGTTTCTCATTGAGAAATAAAAACATTTCCAATTCCATCCATTGCATAAATTTATATATATATATATATATATATATATATATATTAATTACACCCTCTATTATATAAATAATGGAATGATTTGGTATGTGAAAAATAATAATCTATCAAAATTGAATTAATAAAAATAATATAATAAATAAAAAAACTACTAATGTAATATTTACGAATGTAAATATTTTAGACTGGTTTATCAATATCAATTCTATATTAGATTCTTAACATAATTATATTCAAATCCATCATTATTAATAGTTAAATGTGTAAAATTTAACAAATATATGTTCCTTTGGAGTGTCATAGAAGGTATAATACTAGACTTCTTTGATCTGTAATTTTTAAAAAAACATTAAAAAAATCTAATAAATGTTTCATTTTAAATTCTAAGTGCATCTGTTCTAAATATTGCATCAAAATTTAAAACAATAGAGTGATGTATTTTTATCAACATAAAAAATCCATAAAATTCAATAATTTTATAATGAAAACCCATATATATCAATAATCCTCCAGTCCATGAAATGATTATATTCTCTAACCCATGTTTTGTACAATATGATCCCATCTGATTCTAATACACAATCACTCATAAAAATTATAGAAATGAAAACTACAATGTCTTGGAGATAGTGGTTACTATATTACATTGTAACTTGATTAAAGGGATCACATCATATATTATCATGTTAGAGAGTTGTATTTAGAGAATATGTAAAATTATGATTGTCACAATAGATTTAAAATAATGAAAAAAATATAAATTCTTGAGAAAAAATTATTAAATACATTAAAAATTCATTAAAATAATTAAAATATATCTTTGGTTACATGTGTATAAGAAAAAATGGGATGAGATTAGATACCAAATAATGGAAAAAATACAGTTCTTACTATCTTTTTTAAATATGTAATTATTATTATGGTATTAATGAACAAAAAATAAAATATGGAATACAACTAATATAATTAAATATTCAGAAATCCATGGATGTAATATGAATAAAAATAATCACATGGATAATTGTAAATGAGTTTAAATTGATAGATTTTTTTTTGTGAACATAATATTATTATGATCAATGCCTCTTTCTTTGAAACAGAATATTATTATGTTGTGCATAACCCAAATATCCAAGCTATTGTATTTAAAAAGTCTCACTAATGGATCAAGAGGAAATGTAATTATAAGTCCCATAAATTTATAAATCCTTATATATCAACCATCACTAAATTAAATATGAAATTAATATATGGTTATGAATACATCCAATACACAATCTAGTTTACTTCATAATTCCTTCCAACGTATCGAGGGGAAAGTTTCGGTCGAACATACTAGTTAATAAGTCTAAAGAATTAACCATGTGAAGAACACGGTTAAAAATAATACATAATTATATTTACATTGTATTATATAATATTATATATTTAAATAATAAAAAATATTTCTATACAATTCCAAATATAAAAGTATAGATAACACGATCATTATATTTGGAGACCAAGATATTCCTTACTAGGACATTGAAAAATATCTATATATATTTCTAGATCTAGGAAGTGGGACAGAGTGCGATTTCATGGCCTATGTTTCTCGAAAATAGTTTAAAAATTTATTAAATATATTTTATATTATCCACACAATGATTATTAATGAAAAAGGGACAAATCTAAAGAGTTTGATTAGATTATAAATCTGAGACCATTGTTGATTCTGGAATATAGTGTTCACCTATTGAGATTAAAAAAATGACAGAAAAAACTTCATTCAGACAACTCACTCATAGGTGATTTAGTTATTGAAATGATTAATTATTAAATTAATTAATTTAATCACATTTACCGGTATTAAAATTATATAAATGTAATATCATTGATACATTTTCAGTGTTAACTTCATAATATAGAAATTTCTCATGAGACCAATCTTCCCCCTTCCATTGGTATATCTCAATTGAATGAAAAAATGTATTTATATCAGATTAGGATGAAGATAAGAGAAAATATCCTCTTTAATAATTTTCTAATTCATTTTCATCAATGTATGACCCCTTATCTTGTTTTTACTCATATGTTATTTATTTTAGGAGCATGATTAAATTGAATTGAGGAAATCAATTTTTTTTCTTGGATATCCACCATTTTTTGTCCTTTAATGTTCCATAGTAACTTAATATTTATTTAATTCATTGTTTATATAACCCAAATATACTTGTTATTTATTGATTATCTAATAACGCGTTTAATCAATCCTTAAACATTTTTATTGGTTTGTTTATACTAAATTATATTCACATCCTTCATCAATTGGATCCTCGCAGTCCTCATTCAATTTTTATGAGGTATTGATCCTAATAAGACCACATGATTCATGAGGATCGAGGAAATAAGATTATTTTAATGATAAAATATTAGATCTATGATCATTTTCAGGAAATTTTGTTCATTATGGAAACTTTTGGATGAGTCATGGTTTAATGATGTGGTGGTGACATTTAGAATATATTGAGAAACACAAAAAATCCTCCAGTGGTCATTTTCTAAGGAACGATAGCTGTGATGTGTGAATTAGGGATAAATATGATCATTCTGGATGGATTCAAGGAATTATATAATACATCATGTGAAGACTCGATATTTGTATCCACATCTGGGACTTCCATAAAAATCATAACTACACATCATGTTCAAGGATGAACACATGATGTGTATCTGCTTCTGCAATCGTGGCTATGGTTTTATTAATATTAAGGAGGACACATCATGTAGTCCCCGTCACATGTAGTTTACAACATCCTTGACTGGAAAACCCATGTGATGGTTCACATGAACTGGAACATGTTTTTATGTACACGGGGTCTAGTAAATGGACATGTACTCCAGTACATAGAAACTATGAGTAACACATGGCACTAATCTCAATTTTCAAGGGCATGCTTTGTATTCCACCTACACGGTGTGTAAATCTAGAAAGATAGGTTTTAGTTTACTATCCATGGACTTGGATATTATATAAATTGGTTATACAAGCCATGTGAGTCCACTCACATACCATGTACCCTTTTTCCTTTTTTGGGAACACCAATATTCTGTAACTCTTTTATTTGAACTCAAATTAGTTTCTTTCCGGATAGAATGCAACCATTCCCTCCATGGTGGATTTAAAGACATGTTGTTTATGGTTCGTGGTATGTCACCATCTAAGGATACCTTGATAATGGTAGTGATATACTAGGATCACTAGACTCATCATCTAAGTGCTACCCTCTGAATAGACAGGTTAGTTTGTCCCTGGCATGTTCTAAGTGGTACCCTCAAGTTGGGCTGGGCAGTTGGTCCTCTAC
This sequence comes from Viscum album, assembly GCA_963277665.1. Taxonomy (NCBI): domain Eukaryota; kingdom Viridiplantae; phylum Streptophyta; class Magnoliopsida; order Santalales; family Viscaceae; genus Viscum; species Viscum album. Next base: position 537,664,396 of record OY728120.1, on the reverse strand, counting down.
GTCTTCTGACGAGTGCCTTCCGACTAGGATTCAAAGTGTTATATCGACATCTTATGAGTGGTACCCATCATCTAGAATGGGAAGTGGGTCCATGAAGTCTTCTGAGTGGTTTTTTCTAGTTTATATGGGTTTCAGGTCAATGATGTCTTTCAATTTTTACCCACTAGCCCGGATGGGTAGTGGGTCCACAATGCCATTTATGTGGTACCCTTCAGTTAAGCTATGATGTGGGTGCTCAATTACTTCAAAATAGGCCTCATGAACATCATAGTTGGTCCAATAAATATTCTTTTTTAGAAAAACCTTCATATTTTTCCATATAAAGGTTCCTCAACATTGAATTTGAGCACCCTAAACTGTGTGGAACTGTGATAAGTCTTGGATTGACATAGATGGTTATTGTTGGGCAGACACAAGATATTTTTTGCATCGTTGATGTAATTTTGAAACTATTCCTAGCCTTATTATAGGGATGCTCAGTGATATAGATATCCCTTCACTCTACTGGTTTTGGATTCATTTACTGAGTATATAAATATATATCCTTCTTCGGTTTCCAATCATTAAATTTCAACACTCTCAGAACAGGATAGGTGAAGATGTGCAGGTTATGAGATGTGATTTCTGTGTTTAACTTCTCATAGTTGGATGAGTCTCCAATCCTATTAATGGTAGGGAATATATGTTCGGTACCTCATCTATACACCATGGTTATCCCTTGTGGTTGGATGAGATTAAATTTAATATTTTTTGGGTTTATATTTACTCTTTAACTATACCTGGTGCTATCTAATATCTTTCCATAATATTTTATCTCTTACTTCTCCCCTTGATCATTCAGATTGTCCTACTGAGAATGAAAATACTCAAGCCTGCATGAGATTTTCTAGCACGCACTATATCTCATTATGATGACATATAGGTCGACCGTGACTTTAGAGAAGTATTGTGATACAAGGTTCTTATACTGCATATGGTGGTCTTAGCATGGGATTCATGTGGTGGGATATCTTTCAACTATTAACATCGTAGTTTTTTTTTCAAATTCAGAGATATTTTAGTTGTGTGTGAATTTTCACTGTTACTTTTTAGTTTACATTGGTGTAATTTTGTTCTATCAATAGGTTCATTCATCATTGGTATACTTTGTAGAAGTGTTTCATATCTTATTCTTTAACTGTTCACATCTACATTGAGTTTTTTATCATCATGTGTATAGTTTTTTAGGAAATATCCTCATAAAATTAAATATTTATTTATTTCTTGTCGCCACCACTGGCCAATTGTTCAAATCATGGGGTAGTTACGTCTTGTGCCCCAACTTGGGTAGAATCATGAAATATTGGTATAAGATAATGTTCATTCCTTATAACAATTTTCGTACATATAACCTTAATTGTTTTTATTTTAGGAAATAGTGATAAAGTGTCATTAGTGAATCTCTCAATCTAGGGAATCTAGTGATGGTTCAGCAAATAACAGAACCATTCCTTTGTACCACGAAGAACTTCTTGTCAACATGGCATGTAGATATTTTTGTTGCAGAGGTAAATGGTACATGAAACATATATGATTGATTATTTGATGGAACTTATTGAGTTATCTCCACTTTGATTATATATATATATATATATATATATATATATATATATATATATTTCTCATCTGACGGTACTACACTTTGATGGCATTTAGGATGCCTCCATGACAAAATCTATCTAGGATTACAACTCTGTTTCATGATTCCAACACTCCGAGTAATGAAGAATATGTTCATGGTCTATCTTTAAACCCTCTTTGTAACACCCTGAGATTTTATGAAAAGTATTCTTTTTAATTAATGTTTTGTGTTGTACAATTCACCAAAAGGATCTTGCACAACACGCATCCCTGACTTGCCTTGCATTACATGCAATCACGACCTTCCTCGATAGCGTGTGTAGTACACAATACTGAGTTTCACTAAACGAGATATTATTATAATATTATTATGAACTAGCCGTTATGAATAGTAATACCCACTTTTTGAAATTTCATAAATTTTATCTTTCAAAATTGAATTCATTTTTGGATTCGGAGTATCGAAATTAGCTTAGGGATAAATTTTGGTACTTTTCGGATAACTTTCATATTCTGATGAATAGTGAAAATTACTAAATTTTAATTAAAAACAACTTTTTTTAATTGAAATAATTAATAGTGATAAATTATTAATTTGAGTGGTTTTAAAGTATATTTATAATATATTTTTTACAATTTAATACAATCTTGGTCATTGGATGTAATTTCACATTTAAACCAGACATAAACAAGTGTCAATCTTTTGATTGTTATTATCTCTTAAAAATACACTATTTGTTTTGACAATGGGAATTAATTTTTAAATTAGTAATGTAACTGATATGTTTTGAATTTGGTAAAATAGACATCATTTTTGAATTTATAATATCAAATATATCTCAGGCCTAATTTTTGGTATTTTTCTGGAAACTTTCATTTTTTGATGAATAGTGAAACCACTAAGTGGTAGTTAAGAAAACTGAATTTTTCATAAAACTTAATTTTACCGCTTCTGTGAGTGGAATTTCGAAAATCCAAGAGACCCGGTTAATATCAAGGACTAAAATGTGGTTCAATGAGATGAAAATAATTTTTGGTAAATAGTAACTGTTAACTTTTTTTTACCACAGTTAAATGTAAATAGGGTAATTAAGGGTAAAAATGATATTATTATTACCCTAACACATGTCCTAATTCTATTGGATAAGTGTAATTCGACCAAAAACTACTTTAGGAATAAAATATGACCATTTAGGCCCACATGGATTAGATTAGGACATTTATTATAAATTTATTTAAAGAAGGGTCAAAATAGATAAAATCAAGGTTTAATAAGTAAACCATTTTTAATACAGGGTTATACAAAAGATAAATTGGACTATAAAAATTCATTAGAAATATAAAAATATTTCCTACATAATATTATTTGATTTGTAATTTTTAGACATTATATAAGTTAATTTATTTATTACACAACATTGATGCAGTAATTATCTTATTAATGAAATATTGACATAATTGATGTTATAAATACCCATATAAATGAAATTTGAGACTTTTTATTAATTAAAATAATTTTCTATATTAATATGACATGTTATTGTTGATTTAATTAATTTAGTTCTAACTAATAATTCTGTTATGATTTACAAAAAAATCAATTACCAAATAATGACAAAATTGACATAAAATAGTTTTTAAAACAAATATAATATAATTAATTATTATTATATTCCTAAAAATCTAAGGTTCGACCAAATGACTTAGATAGGTTTATATATATTAATAATAAACAACTTGGGGTTCTTTTTGCTTGTTATAGTAAGTTTATTAACCTTATAGTGTAAGAACACAAAAAGACACGGTAAAAGTAAAATTATCTAACTTAAAGTTAAATCTAAATGATAAGGTTAAAATAGTAAACAAAACTTGTCCAAATTCTATTGGATGAGAGGCTTTCGACCCATCCCTACCTTAGCTTCGAAATAAATCAATTTGGAGCCATTTAAAACCGAATTTGGCTTTATAATAAAATAATATGTTTAGTTTTTCCAAAGGAGGCCCTCTCCCCCCTTATAAAAGGGCACCTCCTCCCCCTCTTCCTCACACCACTTTGAGCCTTAAAGCTCGGCCAATCCCTAACAATTTCTTCTCTCCACTTCCCTAGAGACGTCCTAGAGGTCCTGGTATTCTTCAAAGACCATTTTTAGTGCCCTAAAAGGAGGTATCAAAGAAGCACTTCAAAGAAGAGGTAATGTCCATTACCGATTCTTTCATCTTTATTTCTTCTTCCACTTCTTCTTCTTTAGTTGTTTCATTATGAATTAATAACATCAGTATCACTCATATACTGATATGTTATTATAAGTATGAAACAACCCTATTTCACCATCTATCCATCCTACGGAAAATGAAATCACCGCGCGTGCGTACGTACGGAATACCGTCTCCACGCCGTGGTGTAATCTATTTTCCACCACCACCTTTCTTGGATGGGTTTAATGGTATAAAAATTGAATATATATGATTATTGTAAAGTGATATTGATTCTGAAATAGTATACATACACTCCAATACAATTCCACGATCATGATAACGATATCATCGCTCGTGCGTACGTACGGACTACCGTCTCCACGACGTGATGAGATTCATTCTCCATGTTATCCATTCATGAATGATTATAAAGTATATATAATAAGTAATCATGAAATATATGACATAATAATGATACTTTATTTATGTGTATATATATTTATGTCATCTACTTAATTCCATTCAACTCAATAAGGAAATGAAAACATCATTCATGCGTACGTACGACCTACCGTCTCCATGAACGGTGTATTTATTTCCATTTACTGTTCTATTATATATATGTATATTGTGAATATATATTATATATAAATCATGTTTTATATTCTGTAATTAAGTAATCATGATCTATGTAATCATATGAATAATTACAAGTCAAAACACGGACGAAAAATGAATCAATTTTACCCAAAATGCTCTTTAACATGGAATTTACAAAAGAACGAGTAATATAAAGTCATAAGTGAACCATATATAATATCATAACAATTATTATGATTCTCTAAGAAGTCAATGAAATTATTTAAATCATTATACAGGAGGTTCGGACACTTACGTAGAAAATCGGACCTAAGGTAAGGGAAATATCACAATATCATTTTTATATGAGATTGTTTATACTTTGAAATTTACTAGGGTGTATTTTATCATCCACATCCATGTTTCCTCAATATGTAATATTATTTCCATCCACCTACAATTTTTTAAATCCAATTTTACCCTTCGGTGAGTTTTTAGTAAAAGATATCAAAGGAATCTTTTGTCGTTTTTCGTATGGGGTACTTTTTGACTTTTCCGACATAAGTACGAGAAGAATGTTTTTTAACTTATACAGCATGAATGGATTTTTAAAACAATATTCCCAAGAATCTTACTTTAAAAGTTTTCATGTTTATTTTTAATCAACTTCTTTTAGTTTAAAATTGTATGACATGTTAACAAAGGAAAAATGATTTTGATGTAAAAAGGATATTTTCCTCAGGAATGGAGTTCAAGAGTTTTATCAAAATTATTTTCCATCTATGATAATAAAGGGTTCTGTCTCTATCCCTAGTAGTACATTGATTTGATTATGTTGTGATGGAAATATTTTTATGAATTCCTTTATCTTATATGAATTGTTTTATGATGTCATGATGTTTAAGATTCCCATTTTTATTACATGGGTTATCCAATGATGTATGATTTATGATTTTGTGGCACACATAAGAATGGTATCATTATGAGATGGGTGGGACCTATATCTCCATACAATGCATTGGGTAAAGATTTATATCTCATGAGATAGACATGGCTGGAACGGCAGGTTAAACCGGTTCAGTGAAACAGGACTGAAACGAGGAGTGAACTCGGTTCAGAAATGGACTTTGTCCACTAAGATAGTCTTGGAAATGATTCTTGACTAATAAGAAATGATTCTCTATGATTATGTGTGTATGCCACAAAGTTTCATTTTTTATGTTATGATTATTGAGATTATATTTCACTACTATGATTTCTCCCATATTATGATATTATGATCTCTTTTGCAGGATAAGATTTCCAAAATGTTATGTTCTTATGAATATGATGTGATTGATATTTCTTTTTTTTACCCTTATTGAGAATTTGAGCTCACTGTTTTATGCTTTCTTTTCCCCAGGATATAAAGAAAGGTTTTAGGTAAGGAAACAAAAAGTGGAAGATCTTTATGGGAGATGTTAAAGATCTTTCACCCCGATTAGGAGATTACATTCTAGGTTTCCAAAGACACTAAAATATTACGGTCCTTGTGTGTCTGTTATTGTTATGTTTTAAGTATTCTGAAAAAGTAATGTAATATCTTTGTACGTCAGGCTTCGGGTCTCTACAGTTGGTATCAGAGGAAAGGTTTAGTCAGCCTTTGGAAACTGGGATATGAGAACTTTAGTGAGATCCCTATAGATATTTATAAGGTATGTCTAGGGATGTCCCTAAGGTTAAGAATACGTATAGGTTATAGTCCTAGAATTATGGTAACAATCTTAGAATTAAACCTATGATGTTAGATATTGAAGGTACTCCCCCTTTAATATATTGTTTTCCCTAGCATGATTTTTCCTCTCACAATATTCTTTTTGGGATTTAGACGACAGCTGGAACCCGAAGGAACTGTGTTGATCTTGCAATGGACAATGCAATGATTTTTCTCCTGAACAAACAAATGTTATGGGAGATGGAGTGCAAAATCTTATTGCTATACTTACACAAGCTATGAATCATTCTGGACTACCAAATGAGCAGAGAAGGGAACAATATTCTATTGAGTCCTTTATGAGGCAACATCCACCTTCTTTTAGTGGGTCTTCTGATCCACTTATTGCTGAACAATGGATCAGTACCATTGAAATGATATTTTCAGTTCTTCAATGTTCTGATCATGATAAATTCATCTTAGTAGTATATTGTTTGGAAGGTGAAGCTGATCAATGGTGGAATCTTATCAAGAATACGAGGCCAAGAGATGAAATTGAGTCCATGGAATGGGACGAGTTCAAGAACTTATTTTTCAATAAGTACTTCCCTCGCATTCTTCGAACAAAGATGGAGAAGGAGTTTCTTGAACTTAAGCAAAAGGATGATGAATCTGTTGGTATATACGAAGCGAATTTTACAAGGCTTGCAAGGTATGCATCTGGCTTTATCATCTAACCTGAAAGTAAAGTTGATCGATTCTTCAGTGGCATAAAACCAAAACTTCGAAGGTCATTAGCTATAAGAGACATCAGTATCTATGAAGAAATTGTGCGTTGTGATATTAAGGTTGAAATGGAAGTTGGTGTTACATATCCACCACATGGTTTTGACAAGAAACGAAAGATGGAGTTTAAGGAGAAATATCAGAATAATGGTGAAAATAAGATGAATGTTTCCTTATTCTCAAAGTGTGGAAGGAATCATGGTAGAGATTGTCTTAAAGGGACTTGAAAATGTTTTAAGTGTGGAAAAGAAGGTCATCGAGCAGCTAAGTGTCAAAGTAATGGAAAATGGGTTTCTAATGATGTTAATAAAGAAAAGACGGTAGAGAACACACCACCTACACTTCAATGCTTCAAGTGAAAGGAAATGGGGCATTATGCTAATAAATTCCCTAATCCAAGGGTTAGTGATGATCAACATGAGCAACCACTTAAGGCAAAGGACAAAGGGAAGTCACGTGCGATTACTATTGGAGATGTTGAATATGACAATGATGTGGTGGAATGATTATGTTTTTATGTAATGGGATTCCAAAATAATGTTGTATATAGTATCGTGGAATATTGGAATATTTATGTATTGGTCTATTGTGGTGTTCAATAATTTTATGGTACTGGTAACCATGGAATGTGATTGAAATATTTTTAGAAAAAAGATGATATGTGCATAATGAAGGGAAAATGAGAAAATATAATGTTTGACAGTATTCATGAGCTCATGACTGATATAAGGAAATAGTTATATCATGGTTTGAGGTTTTGGTATGTCAAAATAGTTAACTTTTGACAGCACTCATGTTTTCACTAAGATTCAATGGGTATTTGTTTTCAAGAGAATACATAATTAAGGCCTTCTAATGTTTGGAATGTGACCAACAAGACATATCTCATGATATATGGGGATCAACGATGGTATTAACATGCTAGTTGTATGAACTCTTTGGAAATCGTTTTCACGATAATATTAGATTGGACATCAGTATTTTGGATAATCCTAAAGATTGGAATAGATTATGTTGGACATAAGTCAGTATTGTTTAAGGATAGAATTTTTTTCGATATTATTGATGGGATGTTATAGTAATATAGCTTTAGAAAAAGGACAACCTACAGGACGGGCGGCATCCCATCGCATCAGACAAGGCTGTGGGAATCGAACCCACAAGCGAAGTGCGACTGGCCTTTATCGCCTACCACTGGCCTACAGGAAGTCCCTGTTTAGTAGAAACTAGTTTTATTATATAAAGTAGTATGATATATGAAGTATAAGTCCATTTTAGGAACCATATATGATTAATCTCACTATAGATGGACTTATGTATATTTTGATAACTTTTCTATCCTTTTTTTTGAGACAGATGGAATGACCCATCATTCTATCACATGATCTACTAACACATCACGAATGACAAATTCAAATTCATTTCATTACAAGATTAAGTGGAAATTTTCCAAAGAATGACCAATGGTGAGACTATACCAAAATCATGAAAGTATTTCTCCTAATTCCAATTTCATCAACATTATGGAAATGATCTTGAAAACCAAAAATGTTGTCCTAGTGCTCTTATATCCGATGAATCAGATGGTACCTTAGATCATAAAAAATTTACAGCTTTGTGATTGATGGCTTTTTCATAGCCATGTTCTCTACCACTCTCCATCAGAACTTGATGGTTATATTTTTCTTCCATATCCATATTTTCACCTATGTTCTCCTACGTGGAAACCCAATGATGAGTTAATTTGGGTAACCATTACATTTCAGACATTAGTTTTTAAGGACATTTATTGGTATTTCTTTTTACAATGTGGGTTTCTTTTAAATAAACTTTTGAGTAGTAAACCATTTATAACCCCGACGAATTTCGTGGGCGAAATTCATTTTAAGGGGGATAGAATGTAACAATGCGGGATTTTATGAAAAGTATTATTTTTAATTAATTTATTGTGTTGTACGCTTCACCAAAAGGAGCTTGAACAACACACATCCCTGACTTGCCTTGCATTACACACAATCACGACCTTCCTCGATTGCGTGTGTAGTACGCAATAACGAGTTTCACTAAATGAGATATTATTATAATATTATTATGAACTAGCCGTTATGAATAGTAATACCCACATTCTGAAATTTTATAAATTTTATCTTTCAAAATGGACTTCATTTTTGGATTAGGAATATCGAAATTATCTTAGGGTGACATTTTGGTACTTTTCAGATAACTTTCATATTCTGATGAATAGTGAAATTTTCTAAATTTTAATTAAAAACAACCTTTTTTAATAAAAATAAATAATATTGATAAATTATTAATTTGAGTGGTTTTAAAGTATATTTAGAATATATTTTTTACAATTTAATACAATGTCGGTCATTGGATGTAATTTCACATTTAAACCAGACATAAACAAGTGTCAATTTTTTGATAGTTATTATCTCTTAAAAACATGCTATTTGTTTTGAAGACGAGAATTAATTTTTAAATTAGTCAATGTAACTGATATTTTTTTAATTTGGTAAAATAGAAATCATTTTTTAATTCATAATATAAAATATATCTTAGGCCTAATTTTTGGTATTTTTCTGGAAACTTTCATTTTTTGATGAATAGTGAAACCACTAAGTGGTAGTTAAAAAAACTGAATTTTTCGTAAAACATAATTTTACCGCTTCTGTGAGAGGAATTTAAAAAATACGAGAGACACGGGTAATATCAAAGACAAAAATTTGGTTCAATGAGATGAATATAATTTTTGGTGAATAATAACTTTTTACTTTTTTTTACCACGGTTAAAAGTAAATAGGGTAATTAAGGGTAAAAATTATATTATTATTACCCTAACACATATCCTAATTCTATTGGATAAGTGTAATTCGACCAAAAAAACCTTAGGAATAAAATATGACCTTTTAGGCCCACTTGGATTAGATTAAGACATTTATTATTTATTTATTTAAAGAAGGGTTAAAATAGTTAAAATCAATGTTTAATCAGTAAAAAAAATTTAATATAGGGTTATACATAAGATAAATTCGACTATAAATATTCATTAGAAATATAAAAATATTTCCTACATAATTTTATTTTATTTGTAATTTTTAGAAATTAAATAATTTAATTTATATATGACACAACGATGATGCAGTAATTATCTTATTGATAAAATATTAACATAATTGATGTTATAAATACCCAAATAAATGTAATTTGAGACATTTTATGAATTAAAATAATTTTATATGTTAATATGACATGTTAGTATTGATTTAATTAATTTAGATCGAACTAATCATTCTGTTATGATTTACACAAAAACCAATTACCAAATAGTGTCAAAATTGACATAAAATAGTTTTTAAAAGAAATATTATATTATTAATTGTTATTATATTCCTAAAAATCTATGGTTCGGCAAAATGACTTAGATAAGGTTATAAATATTAATAATAAACAACTTGGGGTTCGTTTGTCTTGTTATAGTAATTTTATTAACCTTATAGTGTAAGAACACAAAAAGACATGGTAAAAGTAAAATTATCTAACTTAAAGTTAAATCTAAATGATAAGGTTAAAATAGTAAACTAAATTTGTCCAAATTATATTGTATGAGAGGATTTCGACCCATCTCCACCATATCTTTTAAATAAATCAATTTGGATCCATTTAAAACCGAATTTTCCTTTATAATAAAATAATATTTTTAGTTTTTCCAAAGGAGCCCCTCTCATCCCTTATAAAAGGAAACCTCCTCCCCCACTTCCTCACACCTCTTTGAGCCTTCAAGCTCAGCCAACACCAGCCCATTTCTTCTCTCCACTTCCATAGAGACATCCAAGAGGTCCTGGTCTTCTTCAATGACCAATTTTAGTTCCCTAAAAGGAGGTCTCAAAGAAGAGCTTCAAAGAAGAGGTAATGTCCGTCACCGATTCTTTCATCTTTATTTTTTCTTCCACTTCTTCTTATTTAGTTTTTTCATTGTGAAGTAATAACATCAGTATCAATCATATTCGGATTTGTAATTATAATTATGAAACAACCCTATTTAACCATCTATCCATCCTACAGAAAATGAAATCACCGCGCGTGCGTACGTACGGAATACCGTCTCCACGCCGTGGTGTAATCTATTTTCCACCACCACATTACTTGGATGGGTATAATGGTGTAAAGAATAAATATATATGATTATTGTAAAGTGATATTGATTAATAAATAGTATACATACACTCCAATACAATTCCACGATCATGATAACAATATCATCGCTCGTGCGTACGTACGGACTACCGTCTCCACGATGTGATGAGATTCATTCTCCACGTTAACCATTCATGAATGATTATAAAATATATATAATAAGTAATCATGAAATATATGACATAATAATGATACTGTATTTATGTGTATATATATGTATGTCATCTACTTAATTCCATTCAACTCAATAAGGAAACGAAAATAGCGTTCATGCGTACGTACGGCTTACCATCTCCATGAACGGTTTATTTCTTTCCATTTACTGATCTATTATATATATGTATATTCTGAATATATATTATATATAAATCATGTTTTATATTCTGGAATTAAGTAATCATGATCTAAGTAATTATATGAATAATTATATGTCAAAACACGGATGACAAATGAAACGATTTTACCCAAAACGCTCTTTAACATGGAATTTACAAATGAATGGGTAATATAAAGTCATAAGTGAACCATATAAAATATCATAAAAATGTGTATGATTCTGGAATAAGTCAATGACATTATTTAAATCATTATATAGGAGGTTTGGACACTTACGAAGCAAATCAGACCTAAGGTAAAGGTAATATCACAATCAAATTTTTATACAATATTGTTTATACTTTGAAATTTACTGGGGGGTATTTTATCATCCACATCCATGTTTCCTCAATATTTAATATTATTTCCATCCACCTACAATTTTTTAAATCCAATTTTACCCTTAGGTGAGTTTTTAGATAATGATATGAAAGGAATCTTTTGTCATTTTTCGTACGAGCTACTTTTTGACATTTCCAACAAAAGTACAAGAAGAATGTTTTTTTAACTTATACGGAATGAATGGATTTTTAAAACAATATTTCCAAGAATCCACCTTTACAAGTTTTCATGTTTATTTTTAATCAAATTCTTTTATTTAAAAATTGAATGACATGTTAAGAAAGGAAAAATGTTTTTGAAGTAAAAAGGATATTTTCCTCAAGAATGGAGTTCCAGAGTTTTATCAAAATTATTTTCCATCTAAGATAATAAAGGGTTCTGTCTCTATCCCTATTATTAAATTTATTTGATTATGTTGTGATGGAAATATTTTTATGAATTCATTTATCTTATATGAATTGTTTTATGATGTCACGAAGTTTAAGATTCCCATTTTTATTACATGGGTTATGCAATGATGTATGATTTATGATTTTGTGGCACACATAAGAATGGTATCATTTTGAGATGGGTGAGACCTATATCTCCCTCCAATGCATTGGGTAAAGATTTATATCTCATGAGATAGACATGGATGGAACGATAGGTTAAACCGGTTCAGTGAAACATTTCTGAAACGAGGAGTGAACTCGGTTCCGAAATGGACTTTGTCCACTAAGATAGACTTGGAAATGAGTCTTGACTAATAAGAAATGATTCTCTATGATTATGTGTGTATGCCAAAAAGTTTCATGTTTTAAGTTATGATTATTGGGATTACATTTCACTACTATGATTTATCCCATGATATGATATTATGATCTCTTTTGCATAATAAGATTTCTAAAATGTTATGTTCTTATGAATATGATGTGATTGATATTTCTTTTGTTTACCCTTACTGAGCATTTGAGCTCACCGTTTTATGTTTTATTTTCCCGAGGATAGAAAGAAAGGTTTTAGGTAAGGGAAAAAAGTGGAAGATCTTTATGGTAGATGTTGAAGATCTTTCACCATGATTAGAAGATTGCGTTCCAAGTTTCCAAAGACACTAAACAATTACGGTCCTTCTGTGTCTGTTTTTGTTATGTATTAAGTATTCCGAAAAAGTAATGTAATATCTATGTATGTCAAGCTTTGGGCCTCTACACTATTTCTCCAGGTTAGGACGTCTCATAACCTACCCATATCATGTAGTAGATCATCCTTGTAGAGAATTTTGGGGGTTTTTGTAGGATTGGAGTGCTCTGGGAGTTCCAACATCTAAGGAAAATGAGGTTGAATATTGCTCCAAATCCTAAGGGTATAGAGGATTTGATAGATGTAAAGGTATTTATATTTAGTCTCGTTTGTACCATGATACATTAAGTGTTTGTGTTAGAAGATATCTTTTTCCATGGTTTATCTATGAATTGGTGGAGCATCCTGATGTAGATTCATGAAGGGTCAACACTCTCATGGCCTAACATCTATCTCCTATTATGTGAGGAGTACAACCCAAACTGCATATGATTAGTCTAAATCAAGGAGATTCTGGAGTTGAATCAAGGAGGGATAAATTTTTATGGGTTTGAAAATAAATTCAGAAACCATATGCATTACTCCATTGACCTGATCAATGATGGAAAATTCAGAGCACATAAGTTTTAGTGGTGAATATGAAAAGAGATCTGAGATAGTGTTGTAACCTAGTTCATCCCCACAAATTATTGGTTGGTGGATTAGAAACTTGTGACATACAGGTTTCCTTCTGATAGATGATAGATAGTTTGAGCTAGTAGGGGTAATGAAAGGATGACTTATGTGTGTATTCTAGAAGACATGTGGTGCTGATATTTCATAACATGAGACCATTCTATGATCAGACATAGACACAAGGTTTGAGAGAGAATATGTCTCCAGAATAACTCCTAGAGGGTTGGTGATTTTCATTTCATGGGAGAGATCACAAGAAATAATACTATCTGACCTGACATACTGAGAAGAATAGGTAGATAGCTTTTCAACAACCATGAAAGAGACAACGTCATGATATGGGATCTCCCGGTCACAGACAAGGTGTGGAATAATGACAAAGATATATAAGAGTATTAATAGGAGTTATGGGTGTCATACATCTCTATGAAATCCTTCCACCACAACCACACTATTACCCACGTCAAGCATCATTTGCTTGTGGATGAGGACACAAATTGTAGAAAACATTAGAGGTTTATGATTTTATAGAGCATAAGATGATATGATTTATGATGCGGGTGTTTTATACTCATGATTATGTGTATGTATACATTGTTTCCTGTTCATTTTTCTATTTATATACTCATAGAGTGAGATCTGGAGCTCCCAGTTGAGGTACTAGCACAAAAAAATTCATCTAGATGAATGAAATGGACCACTTCTTAAATATCATTCATATGAAACTAATATGAGATATATAATTGTGGAGAGAGGTTCATGTGGGATTTTTTGGTCACAATGATGTTATCATATAATTCAAGTTTGGGAATTGATTGGATTTCTAAGGTCTGATCCCATATTGACTGTCATCGCATAAAAAAAATGGCAATGGGCTATCGGGATGGAATTCTCGTTTTTTCATGGGAGAGATCTCTTGGAAGAGAAAATAAGATTTTTAAGAAAGATATTTTATCACACCAACCATCAAATATAATTTGGATCCCTTGGTCTGATAGGATCATTATGAAGATTGGTTCCTTCAGTTGTCATGGATTACATGGAAATAATCCGTGAAAAGATATTGAGACTACCATTGAGGTAGGATATGGAGTTTTTCATTGACTTTCAACTTTGGATAGCTCTAATATCTTATATGGATTATCATATTTCCCTTACCAATATCATGGATCCATAGTTTTTGGTGGAGGAAAATCGAGATAATTGATTCCTCAAACCAAGTGTGACTCACTGGGTAGCTCCATTGTTGTTCATGAAAATCGTGTCTAGTCCTTCTTGATTTGGGTGGATTATTGCCGCATGAACTAGTCCATGATAATGAAAAAGTACTTTTTTATGTGTATTGAATACCTATTTGACATGTTTTGAGGTGATATATGATTCTAATAGACTGATCATAGGTCTCCCAACAACCAAATGATGGTTTGAGAGGTTGACATTCCAATGATGGCATTCGAATTTCACTATGGGAACTACGAGTTCCTAATGATTCACTTTGATAAGATCAATTATTCCACAATGATAATGTAAAATATGAACTAGTTCTTCCACCCAAATGGGGAATATTTTTCTGTCATATTAATCAATGAAATACTCAGACTCTGCAACAGAGAATGAAGAACCAGAGCAAGCAAGGATAGTCCAAGATCTTATTCTGGATCACCATCTTTTCAAAAATATCTAAAAGTTCCATTTTTAAATTTATTATTTTCACATTTTGGGGCATGTTATTTCTGACTATTTCTTAGTCGTAGATCCCAAAATTATAGAATCAATGCTTTCACGGGATCCACACAATAAAGTGTCATGGGTTCGAAGATTCCATGGAATGGCATGGCATTATATTAGGTTTGTGGAAGACTTATCTAGAATCGTTGTCATTTTTAATGTTATTGAATAGAAAGGGATATCTTTTACCTAGTTTGACCAGCACCCAAGGGACTTTTAGGATTCAGTCTCAGGTTGATGAGTCGTCTAGTTCTGAGAAATCAAACGGGGGTCATGAAGTTCATAGTGTATTGTAAATCCTCATGGGATAAGATTGGTTGTGTGTTAATGTAGCATATGTATGTTAACACATATAGGTTGAGGTTGTTGAGAACCTATGAGGAGAAAAATGACACTCACAACATCAGGACGCAAGAAGTAGTTTTTTTAATTTAGGATATGAAGGGACAATATTATAGGATAATGATTTTATTTTTACTCATAATATTAGAGTCTCATGTACGTCATCATGTAGAGGGATCTGAACCCGAGATAGTGGTTTTGGTCGGAGATCCTATAGTCCTATGACATCAAGATATTTTATACCGTAGCGAATGGTAATTTTGTACCTGATTCCCTTACAAAGATGTCCCATGATCTCTAAGTAGATGAAGCTTTGGAGTGGTCAGATTCCCTGTGGTTGACTATAGACACCCTAGATGTTTACTTATAATAGTACATAATTTTAAGCAGAATTATACATTAGAGTATATCCCAATGGTCATAATGTATAGTTTCTTGGAGAAATATGTTGAAAAAAAGAGAAAACATGGAACTATGTAAACCATTTCATTATTTAATATCCAAATTGAGATCCTAACATCCATTGTGCTCAAACATCTTAATAAGATAACCTTGGGAACACATGAAAAAAAGGGATGATCTAAATTTCCCACAAAGGGAATAACCATAAGAACAAATCATTAGCACATTGGATTGAAATCGTGACTAGATGATATAAAAGATCAAGTAAATATGGAATCCCAACATATAAACATGGGATAATATAAACATGGAGTCATAATAATGTTGCAGAAACATCAAACATTACTTTAGCAGGATTCATGGCTAAACCATTTCACATTGTATCACCAACCAATGCTAACCGACAAGATCATCACACATGGTATCACTAGCCCAGGAAAACTGCTACGTTCATCACACATAACATCTCATGAGAATCAATGTAACCCATTGTATTGGAGTGTTATCTGGGCACACTAATCATAACATTTTATGAATCTATTTTCCATATAAATAATCATACATAAAAATTCATACATAAACTTAAGGGTTACCCATTGAAATAATTGGGTACCACAATAATTTCATAAATCATAACAAATGATCGTGTCATATAATTGTACATGAATGAAAGTAACTAAAATATACATGGACATTAATATGGTAAAATAGGAATGTATCATGGTATGTGATGTCATTTAGATGTGAATATATATAAGAAACGTATTTATGATATTTTTGCATTAAATCATTTTTTTTGATTTTACAGAAAATACTATATAGACATTAAAATAGAAAATGGAAAAATAATTTATATAAATACATATGTGAACAAATAAGGTTTTAATATAAAAAATTCTTATTTTATAAATAAAATTGTTTCTTAAAACAAAGGATATCATGAACTTGAAATTGTGTACGAATTCTGGATGTTCACTTAAAACAAGTTTTCTTATCATGAAGTATCGAGGAGATAATAACCTAAAAACATGTATATCCCAAAAAAATAATGGGGGATGGATCTCGAAACATGTTCATGGATAATATACATAGTTTTTAGAAGATTTATAGAAAAGTAAAACAAAACTATATTCGAATAAAAAGAATGATTGGGAACCTGATGGAAGCTATGAGTTTCGTGTAGAATCCCATATGGAATATTGGCATGCTATCAGGTGTACCTTAGTTGGATTAATTTTAGATAATGGGGTTTATAATCACATATCCATCATGGGGGATATATTAGGGATCTTATAAATTTCACACCATCATTATGAATTACCATAAAAGGGCATAACATAGAGGAGATTCTTGAAAAAAGTGAAATAGAGAGGATCCCTTACCTTATATTTGACTGTGTTCATCAATTGATATTAATTGCCTAAATAATGAAATTTGGTTCATTAATTTTAATTAAATAATATTTTACATTTAAATTATTTATTATATTCTGTTTATTTAATTCATATCCTTTTTTATTTGATATCATCTTCAATTTCATTGTTCGGGTTTGTTTGTTTCATTGGTTTTAATAATCAGTTCACTAATATTCATATTCAGACAGACATGTATGATAAAGGTAGTTGTCCAAAGACAAATTTATTTAACATTATTGATCATCTAGGAAATTACATAGTACTAAAATTTATTCAGTTATTTCGAGTGTAGGTGAATCATTAAATCAAAAATGGTAAACTTTTGGATTAACATGGTGATTTTGTTCATAATTATCATTTTTTTGTATTTTTATTTTACATCAAGTGTGAAAAAGTATTAAAGAATAACACAATAGGTAAAGTACATACTGTTAGTCTTTTTCTACTATAATTTTTTTTCATGACCAAAATTGAATTTGGTAATTAAAAATGACAAACTATCATCCATAAATATGATAAATTAACAAATATCACACTGCGGTTTCATTTATTTTGTATAACAGAAGGATAACAGAAATATGACAATTAATTATCCCATTTTATAAAAAAATTACAATAAATTCATGTTACTAGAGTTCTCATACAATTTGGTTCAAGGGATGTAAGGAAATAAAAATGAAATGAAATGAACAATAATGAAAATAAAATTGGAAATTGGAATTTACCTCTTGAGTTTATCACATTTGGGATTAAGTTAAAGGGATGAGATTTGGTATTTTGAGGATAAAAAGAGATTATATATGTGGAGGTGGACATTGTAGAGATATTTTGGAATTATTTAGGGAAGGAACAATGCTTCCGTTATGTGAAGAGAAGAGGGGAGTGTGGTGGTTTTATAATTGATGGAGGAATGGTTTTCTAAATATTTTAATCATTAGTATATAATTTTATAATAATACTTGAAATAGTATTGATTCATGGGACCATGTATTGTAATAAATTCATGTGAGTTATAACCAGTAGAAATTTACATCATCTATTTCACAAGCTTGATGCAGAAATTTTGGTTTTAGCAATTCTTGTGAAATATCGAATGTTACTATTCATAAAAAAGTCATATATTTTAGAAAAAACCCATTAACTCACCCTAACTTTTTATATTTTTAGAATCAAAAAATGAAATAAATTTTTTAAACATAATTTTCAAAATATGATTAATTTAATTTTTAATTAAAATCATAATTTACTTGAAAAATATAGATTTTAATATTCTAATTAATTTTATAATGCTTTCAAAAACAATATGAGTTCTCATAAAATTATCATAAAACAAGAATAAATAAAAATTTTCTATTTGTGAACACCATTTAGAAAAATATATTTCCTTTTAAATTAATTAAATTATTTTAATTAATTATTTATGTCTTAAAAAATACCAATACATTTACTAAGGTCATACGATCACTTATAAGATGAATAAATTTTATTTATAAAATCAATGGTGAGGTTACTATTCTTTTTGAAGATGTAACATTCATAAGGGTCATATTACTATTCACAACAGTAGGTTACTATTAATAAGTTTATGTTACTATTCACCAAAAAACATTGTCTTATCAGACTCTAAACATCATACTGATTACCACCGTGTATGTAACATTTTTGAAGTTAAAAACATATAAGTGTCAAAATTATGTTTAATGGTCACATAGTACATATTAGTTAATTTTGTAGTGATTTAATGCGATTATTTGACATAAGTATAATAATACAATTTCTATTGATAAAATAGTGGGTCATTATGTTATTCCCTCATGAAATTTCACCCTCAAAATTTCATTTTACAATATACATGATAAATATGTGTGGGTAAATTTCCGTCATTTCCACCTCCAGTTCCTACGTTTCCTCTTCTTACTTATGGTTCCACAACAGTACATTGACTAGGTTAGTAGAATTTTTACGTAGAACCTTATCTCTACGATCCAAGATCTTCACTAGCTTCTTGTCATAAAAATTTCATTCTCCAACTATACCACATCTGATGAGTATACATGTGAAGGGTCTGGTATGTACCTCATTATGTGGGATACATGGAAGGCATCATGTACATTTATCATGGTAGGTGGAAGTGACATTCAAGTGGCCACAACTCCAACATGATCAAGATTCCCAATGGGGTTTGATTTACATGGGAAATAGCTTTTCCATTCATCCCTAACCACATGACCTTATTCCATGGAGATAAGCATAGAAATACGTTATCTCAAAGTATGAACTCAAGGTATCTTCGATGATTTTTTTCATTACTCTTATATAAACTTGGGGATTCCATGATGTTTTCTTCAATGGTTTTCACCATCTCAATAATTGTTTGGTAATTTCTAGTCCTAGATTCTTACGGTCACTAACTTCATTCCAACATGCCGGTGTTCTGCACCTTTCCCCATAAATGGATTTATATGGTTCCATTCAGATGCTCGACGGGAAACTGTTTTGGTTGGTTAATTCAACAATTTGAAGATTTTCATCCCTTACTCATTTGAATTTCCTAGAACATCCTCTGAACATTTCTTCCAGTGTATAAATTATTCCCATATATTGGCCATCAGTTTGAGGATGATAGGCTATATTGATGTCAAATTCAATGGGTAGAGCATGTTGTAGACTTTTCCAGAACATCAAGGTGAATCTCAAATCTCTCTCAAATAAAATTGATAGTGGTAATCCATGTAGCCTTACCACCATTTTGATATATATATCTGTGAATATTGATCCAATGATAATTCCTCTCGAATTGGGATAATGCGAGATGACTTTGTAAGACGATCCAAAATGACCCATATTTCATTGTTTCCTCTAGATATCATTGGAAATCTATAAACAAAGTCCATGGTGATTTTCTCCCACATACATGTTGGTATGGGTAGTGGATCATTCATCCCCATAGAATTATATCTTTCAGACCTCACTTGTTGACATTACATGCACTTTGATGTATACTCAACAATCATCTTGTTCATATTCTTCCACAGAATGTTCTCTCAGAGATCTCTATCCATCATTATTCTCCTCGGGTTGATAGATAATGTTGAGATATGTGTGTCATTTAAAATATCCTTATTTATCTCTTGATCAGATGGTACATAAAATCATGACCCATATCATGCAACTCCTTCCTCATCAATCATGAACTCATAGGGTTTCCCATTTTTAATGCATTTTACCCTTTTCTGAATTTCCACATATTTTCTATGAGAATCCATTACATTATCCATGAGTGATGGTTAAGAGGTCATTTGAGAAAGTACTAATGATTTTTATACCTTAAAGATCCCCATGTCCTTACACAGCAAATCTAAGAAGATGAGATCGATTTACATTAACATCATTGATAAAGATGAAGGTTCCATTCTACATAGAGTATCCACCACATTGCTTTTTTACTAGGATGGTAGTTGATTGGGTAGTTATAATCCTTTATGATATCTAACCAACATTGCTGGAGAATGTTAATTTCTTTTTGTTTCAATATATATTTTATACTCTAGTGATCAGTATATATCTCAACTTTCTCTACATAGAGATAATGCTACAAAATTTTCAATGAAAAGATCACAACTGCCAACTGCAGATAATTTGTTGGATAGTTTTTCTCATGTATTTTCAGTTACATTGAGGGGTAGGCTATCAATTTATCATTTTTCATTATCACATAGCCTTATCCCTTCTTTGAATAATCATTTTACATAATAAAGAGTTCTCCTCTTATTGGGAGTGTGAGTACTGGTGCAATGATTATCCTCTTTTTCAACACCATAAAAGAGATATCACATTTTTTATTCTAGAAAAACATCACACCTTTCCATTACGTCATGGTCAATGGGTTTAATAATCATAAAATTTTCTTCACAAATCATTGGTAATACCCATCTAGTCATAGAATGCTATAGATCACTATTACAGATGTGGGCCTAGGAAACTCTTCAATTGCCTTTGTCTTGTATGGGTCAACAGATATCCCTTTGTGGGAGATAAAATTACACACGAAAGATAATTCCTCCATTAAGAACTCACATGTTATATTCTCTTGAAAAATATTCACCCTTCACAATGTCATTGACACAATATTCAAATACTCTCCATGTTCCTCTTTTCTGTTAGTGTACATTATAATATCGTCTATAAAGAGAACGATAAATTTGTCTAATTAAACTATAAATCTCAATTCATTAAATAAATGAAATTGTTAAAGAAATATTGTTTTCTAAGTAAATAACTATGAACTCATAGTGTCCAAACCTCATTTGAAAGGAATCCATGAAAATATCACCCTTCCTCACCATTAATTGGTGATATATCGACCGAATGTCAACCTTAGAGACCGCACAAAGCTAATTGAAATGTTATATATCAATGGTAGGGGATACTTATTCTTTATTGTGATTTTATTGAGATCACTATAATCAATGCCGATGCGCATTGATATATCCCTCTTATTGAAAATGTGGACTGGCGTACCCTATGTTGAAGCACTCAGTTGTATAAAACACATCTGTAGATTCCACTGTAGCTAATTCTTAGCCTATTCCATCTCTATGACATCCATTCTATATGGATTCTTTGATACAGGCAGAGATCAATTAATAATTTCAATTAAGAACTCAACCTTTCGATAAGGAGGAAGTCCGGTGAACTCTTTAGTGAATACATTAGTGTAATCCTCGCGATGGGAATGTCTTCAAGAAAGATTCTCTCCATTGCCTCAATCATATGAGATTGAAATGATGGGTCATAAAAAATTAATTTCCACACATGAGAAACTGATTGTAATTGAGATTAATCTTCTTCTTTACACTTGAAAAGAATTGGAGGATGATTTGAGATGTGAAGATTGATCTCCCTTTCCCAATAGTTGATGTTTCCTTTGTATAATGATTTCCAATAACTTAAAATTATAGTTTCAAACTTAACTATAAGAAGTATGATGAGAATTCATTGGAGGATCAGTCCACAAATGTAAAATAGGGTGGGGTTATATTCCTTGGATGAAAAAACATCCCATTCTCTATTCTCACATATATATTATCCTCCAAATTCTGAGGATCTATTTATATTTTTCTACTACACTTGAAAGTGATTAAAGAATGTGTATAACCTAATCAAATAGTATGTTCACTATTCTGGAATGAATAACTTGCATACATATCACCATATCATTTTTGGCTCCACCTTAGCAGTAGTGATATCAAACACCCTTCCTTGTATCCTTGGAGGTTTTTTTGATTGCCAATGGTAAACCTCATCATAGAACAAATGCTCCAATAATTCCCATGCTCCTTGTAGTTGTAACACATCATTACATTTTGTGTGTTGATTTGAACCTTCCCTTGTAATTCCATATTAGAGGGATTCTTCATATCCCATCTACAGATTTCTTCTAGATGTCCCTGCATTCCACATTTTAAGAAATTCTTGGTTCCCATTAGACAGATCCCATTAATCTTTTTCCCTATATTTTTAGACATGGGACGGTTGGGATTTATTCCATCAAGTTGTTTGTTCTCAGAAACAACCATATTAGATTCCATTTTCCTATTATCTTAATCAAAACCAAGATACCACAGATATTCTATGATCAAAATTTCATCCTTGAGGGAACAACAGAAAATCTCTCCATAACAGTCAACGTCTTGAATCTCCAATTCTTTTCATAGACTCAAATTTAATCCTCTAAAGAAGTGATCCGCCATGATTTCAGTGTTCAAGACAAAGCCCAAGGTGTACATTGCAATAGTTGTGGTGATTTATTTATACACCCCGATGGAATCATCTTCTATATACTTGAGTAGAAGGAAATATCTATCCATATAGTGATAGAGGGTATAGGGAAAATATTTATTCAAAAACATTTTCTTGAATTCCTCCCAAACCATGTAATTAATTTCTTCATGGGGCTTCATATTCATTGTCAGTGTCCACCGCTGATCAACATCCCCATCAATGTGAAATACTTCCAGCACAAAAATATCATCTACGAATAATTATAGGACAAATAATATCTTTTAATTTCATTGAATACACTTTTCCGCAAATATGGGATCTAAATATCCACTAAACATGGGAGGGCAATGTTTCATGAAAGATTCAATTTAAACATTATATTTACTTATATAAGTTTGGTGTTCCACATGATTCATGTTATTATTCATAACCTGAGCCAACTGATAAAGTACTATAAGGATGTTTTGAGAACCCGTTCCCATCATATCATGCATATCAATTGGGAAATATTCACATTATCTATCACATTGATTGTTGGAATGTGTTCTTCTATTTACCTATATTAACCACTAAAAAGAACATAAAATTATAGGGATTGAATAATTAGATATTGAGTATAAAAAGAAAACTTTGAACATAGTAGGATATACTTGTAAAGTATAATTATATCCTAACTTGTGATTCCATATGTTTACATCTAGTTTTTCCTTGATATAGTTTTTCACTTATATTCTTATGGGAATTTTTTTTCAGTCTCTTAATAATTGTTTGACCAATCTTATGAATTTACCCAATCATATCCCACGGGAGTGTCAAACAAAGAGTGCAATATGACCCATTGTTATGCCCCAGATGACATTCGAGTCATGCTAAATGTGATCTTTTCTGGGTTAACACCTAGATATATCTATACCAGATCCACCTCAACTAGTTTTTATCCAGACAGGGATGTACATTCTTGTTAAACCACTTTCTCTATACTTACCAAAATGTAGTGGTGTTTTCTTATACATAATCTCATCCTTAAGGTTCATACTAAATTTATATATTCCAAATCTCTAAAATTTACTAGGCCATCTTGCGATACCAAATATAGAAACCCATGAATTATATATATTACATTATATTATTATATATATAATTATACATCAGATTACAAGCAAAGGAAAATAAATTCTAGTGTCACAGAGTACTAGGTACATATAACTAATAACATGGAACTAAATAAAACATTTCAATATTTAGTCATCAAATTGAGATCCTAAATTCTATTGAGCTCAAAAAACATCATATGGTACCCAAGGGAACACATGAACTAAGGGATGAGCTATGTAAACCTATAAGGGAATAGTTATAAGAACAATAAATTAGCACATGGGATAGAAGGCATGACATGATGATATAAAAAGGCATGTACATATAGAATCATAACAAATAAACATGTAATAATATAATCATAGAGTTATAATAATGGTGAAGAAATATAAAACATGTATTTTGAAAAAGTCAAGGCTAACCGTCCAGACTGTTGCACATGGTTTCAGAAGATAAGGGTAACCACCAAGTCAACCGCACATGGTAGCACAACCAAAGGCTAACCACCAAGATAGTCACACATAAAATCTCCTCAGACTCAAAATTACCCAATGCATCGGACTAATATTTGGGTTCACCAATCATTACTTTTCACGAATATCTTTTCCACATAAATATTCATACATAATCAATCTTAGAAAATCATAAGGGTTATCTATTGAAAAAATTGGGTTCCACAATCATTTCATAAAGCATAAAAAATGGGAGTATTATAAAAATTTACCCAAATGAAATGACCTCAAATATAAATGAACATTAATAAGGGAAAATAGGAATGTATCAGGGTATGTGATGTCATGTAGAATTGAAAACATGTAAGTAATGTATTTATGAAATTTTAGCATTATATTGTTTTTCTTTTCTAAGGAAAGTACTATAGAGAAGTTAAAATATAAATGGGAAAATTTTTTTATATAAGAAAATAAGTGAATGAAGAAGGCTTTCATAATAAAAAAATGATTTTATAAAGACAATGGTGAATAAAAAATATTATATTGTATACACAAAATAGGGTAAGAATATCAGAAAGTTCCCATAAATCTAGTTTATTTATCATGAAGTATTGAGGAGGGTATCACATAAAAATATTTTTATCATAGAAAGAGTCTAAGGCATTGATAATAAAACATGATTTTAGAGAATATAAAATTTATGTATAATTTTTATGCAAAATTAATATAAATCATCATTTGGATAGAAAGAAAAATAGAGAAACCAGAAGGAATATAAGAGGTTTGGGTAAAATCCATTACAGAATATTGGCATGGTATCAGGTGCACACAAGAGGGATTAATGAGGTATAAAGGTGTTTTTAATCACTTATATATCAATATTTAAATTTTTTAGAGTAGAAAAATCATACCCCATTATTAGGAATTACAAATAAAAGTTCATAACCATAAGAGATTCCAAAATAAAAGTTAAATAGAGAGGATCCATTACATTAAGTCATATGGTGTTCTCCACTTGATATCAATGACCTGAATAATAAAATTATGTATACATACTAATTATTAAAGAATATATATTATATGTAAATGAATTATTATTACATTTTTGAGTTCAGTCATAACCTTGTTGATTGGTTGTGAGGTTCAATTACTTCGTTTAGTTTCACTAGTTGCCATGGTTCAAGGATCATCCCACTTCTATTCATGTTTAGACACAAATGTATGATGAAGGTGGTTTTACAGAGTTTATGTAAAACAAAATTAGTTATCCTATAGAAGAATAAATTATTATAATATTCATTTTTTTTGTATTAAAGTTGAATCATTAAATCATTATATTAGATGCTTGGATTAACTTTGTGATTTTGTTCACAATTAACATATTTTGTATTATTATTTTACATCAAGTGTGAAAAATGATTCATGGACAAGAAATAAGATAAAATACATATTTAATAGTATGGTTCAACAATAAAAATGGTTTCATGACCAGAATAAAAGATATATGTATAAATTTAAATTCCTTTTTCCCTGAATGTGATAAATTTACACATCTCGGAAGATGTTTTCATTTCATTCATATAAAATAAATGTAAATGAGGGGTGATAATAATTTATACCAATAGCATAAAAAAATTCATGTACATTTATGTTATAGTAATTATAATACCATTTGGGTGAATGGAGGTGAGGGAAGGAAAATGAAATTAAAAGAACATGAATTAAAATAAATGAATCAGAACGAGGAATTTACCTCTTGAGTCTATCTATGTTGAGAACCACTTGTGGGGAACAGATTTGGACTTCTGAGGAGAGAAGTGGCTCATGGACGTTAGGGAATATATTGGGTAGTTATTTGTGATGAATTCAGGGAAGACACACTACTTGAGGGGAGTGAAGAAAAGAGTTAAGTGTGGTTGTCTTTATAGTGTAGGGGGATAGTTTTCTTAATATTTTGATTATTAGTTTATTATTTTTTCATAATATAAGAAATAGTAATAATTATTTTAAAAAAATAGTAATATTTGAATATTAGTTAGAACAAATGATTAATTACAACATCTAGAACTCAAATATGATGTAAAAATTCATGTTTCAGTATTTACGGTAAATTATCACATTTTACTATTCATCAAAAAAATCAAGTATTTTAGAAAAATCCCAAAAATTCAACATAACCTTTTTCAATGTGTAGAATATAAAATTAAATAGATTTTTTAAAAAAATATTCTATATATGATTTCATTAATTTTTCATTAAAATCATAATTTACCTAAAAATTATATTTTTTAATACTATAAATGATTTTGTAATGCATTGAAAAAAATACATATGGTCTTATAAAATTATCATATAAAATGAAAACCTATATTTTTTAATTTATTAATAACTTTTAGGAAAATATTTTTTCAATTAAATGAAATCGTTAATAGTAATTAATTTTTATTGACTTACAAAAGTACAAAAACTTTTACTATGGTAATATTATCACTTATGAGATTACTAGATTTTATTTATTCAATAAAGGGTGGGGTTACTATTATTTTGGAAGATGTCAAATTCATAAGTATTATATTAATGTTTATAAGGGTAAGATACTATTGATAATGGTAGGTTACTATACATGAATTGTTTTTATATTTTTGGACAACAAACATTATATTGATTGTAACTATGTATGTATGAATTTTGAAATCCTAAACACACAAGTGTCAAAATTATGTTTAAAGGTCTCATAGAACATGGTAGTTCATTGAGTTGTGATTTCATCTGATTATATTACATAATTATAAGAAGGTAATTTCTAATAATAAATCATTGTGATGTTACACTAACCCTAGTGGATAAGGGGTGCACATCTTTTCTTTATTCCAGAGTGTTGAATCCCTCGTTTCTCAGGAATTTCAGAAAGTCTCATAAGATATTAATCGGTTGTGAGGAATTACATGATCATATAAAAATATGAGACACACCAGATAGAAATTTTTAATGTGGGGATCCTGTCATCTTGTTCCATGGGTGAAATGTGTTTACAGTCACATTGTAGGAAGAGGTGATGCGGGAGCCCCAATGTAATCCTATAGCTACACATTCCTATGCTAGGAAGAATAATGGTTCCCTTAAACATTAATATTTTGGTCTATCATAAAAAAATCATAGCTAAATTCATCTCTTGGTACATCACATATCATTAAGTGAAGGGTCAACAAAATGTTTTTGGAATGTCTATTATAGCCCCATTAGATACCAGAGTGGAAGTTGGGTAATGTTTCCAGAGATTGTATCGTAGGTATTTTGTACCCATCAATGATCCATGATTTGTTTTAGTTGATGGTTTCCCAACTTAAAAAGTCAGTTCACGTCTTTCCTATTTTGGTACATAGTCTCGTGTTGTGTGTGGGGAAGCTATGCATACTAGTTATTTTTAGTTCTCAAGGGGTTCCCTTAATGATTGACCCTGATTGTGGCTTGTTTATTTACATCATGACTGTGGAGAGGCCAACAAAAGGGATTCAAGACTAAAATATGGATGAGTACAAAATTTCATTCGAATAAATATGGGCAGTTTGAGAAAGCTAAAGAGTTGTTGGAGGAGAATTTGATGTAATAAATGTTAGGATTCTGTAAAATATTTGATGATCACCTACCCTTAGTAGAATTTTCATGAAAAAACAACTACAACTATACCATCATCATGTATCCTTTGGAGGACTTGTATGGGTGTCCCTACATGTAACCCTTTTGGTGGATAGAGTATTGTGAGTCATTTCTTATGGGACTAATGATAGTGCATGTGATGTTAGATAAAGTCCATGTCATAAGTGCATGAATGAGGATGGCCTAGAGAATATTTAAATTCTACGTAGAACACATTTGTTGGCTTTTGGAGCTTGATAAAGGAGACCATTTTTTCCGTCATGTATCACCACAACATGGATTGTAGAGATTCTGATAGGGAGGCATGATATCAAAGAGGATCATCTAGAAGATTAAGATTATGCAATGGGTTAATGTAGTTTCATACCAGATCACACCAGCCCCACAGATTGAGTTGGAGAATGATGGCTTACATGTGTTCTAGCTATGAAAATACAAGCATGACCCTATGCACATCATAGAATGGGGATACATAGACCTCAAGTATGGATCAACCTATGCATATCACCTAGTGGAGACCATGGATTGATAGGATATGATCAAAAATTAATGGACCAACCCCATTTTTCGCATCCTATAGATTCATGAAAATGCGTAGGAGAGTTCATGTGAGTGGGATAGCTAAATTCAAACTCAGTGTCTCATATTAATTTATTAGTTTTTCTTTTTGGGGATGAAAATCATAAGGAGGAAATGATATAGAGACTTAGTTTTTTAGTTGTAAGAGTTTTAATTATTTAAACATACATTTCCAAATCTATCTGCTAATACGGTGTACAATTCTAAGTCCCAATGGTCCCAAAATATATATTATAAAAATATTGAATTTAAATTATATCACATGTGTACATTGATTCCTAAATAAATGGTATAGACCATAAAATGGTTGATTGCATCAGAAACACGACTCCACTGTTGAGTCCATAACTTGGTGTTTACCCTAGGTGTGACCTAAAATTTGTTAGTGAAGGGAATTCAGACACCTCCCTCATCGGCAATACATTTAGTGACATGATTAATTATTAAATTAATTAATTAAAATAACATTGAACTAAATTAAAATACTATAAATGAACTATAATTGAAAATTTTCATGGTTTAGTCTCATAATCATAAAATCACTTATGGCAGATATCTTCCCTCTTATATATGTGAATCTTAATCAAATAAAGATAATAATTTGGAACAGATTGAACCAAGACATAGCCAACACAAAGAATCGTCCCAAATCATTATTTAATCCATTCATTATGAAAAACTGATCCATAATCAATGGAGGAAAATTTATTTTATTTTTTTAAGATAATAGTTAAATGGATAATTAATAAAATCATAGATAAGGGATCTTTGTGAGGTGAGGGTGCATTTTTTGTAATTGGTGGGTGAATCATGGTTGAAAAGAGGTGTGGTTACACGCGAAATAGACGAAGAAACCCCAAAGTACTTCTGGTGGCTTTTTTCAATGAAAGATATCCAATGTCTTTAATTTACAGATATATTTACTTATTCCAGATGGATTAAAGAAGAGAAATTTAGTGGGATAACATGATTTAAGTGAGTAATACGAATCTAGGATTTCCTTTGACATCATGACTATGCCCAATGTTTAAGGATTAAAAAATGGCATGAAACCCCCTCTGGAATTCTACAAATGTTTTTATAAATCATAAGGAGGAAATGTTTTGTATCCCACTTCACACATTATCTACCCATTCACAAGATTAACTACCCGTATGATGGGTCACACAGATGATAACCCACATGTATCTACATGAGGTCTTGAACGTGGTCATGAACTCTAGTACATAGACATGGTGCACATCCCACATCATCAGTCTGGTTTAACTAGGTATCTTAGTGTATTACATCTACACTAAAAAAATACAACATGGAAATTAAAATGTGTGCTAACCTGGCCACAGTTTGGATGCGAATTGGGACCACACAACTTGTTGGTACCCTCACACACTATTTACCACTTGGTTCTTTTTCAAAAAATTTAAATGTTCTTTATAGCCTTTGTTTGAACAGAATTTGTTTCCCACAAGAATCCTATCATGAAATGTTTTTCCATTTATAATGTGAAGGTGATCTATGTTGGGGATTTCATGGTAAAATTTAGAATTTTCTAGTGTTGAAGCTAAATATGGAAGCTCTATGATGGTAGTTATCAGAGTGAATTACCAGAGATATCATCTAAGTGGTACCCTATAGATGGTATGAATAGTTGTTCCATGATGTCCTTCGATTTCCACCAACATAAGGGATTTTTAGCAGGGGTTCGATGCCTTTTGAGTTTTACCCACTAACTAGGATAGGTTTTTTGTCCTCAATGTATTTTTATTTGTACCCACCATCTTGTAAATGTTGTTGGTCCACAATATCTTATGACTCATACCCTCTAGTTGAGCTAGGTAGTGGTTCCTCCATAGTTTTGAAGTGGTACACTCCATCTGGGACTGGATTTGGGTCCCATATGCCTTCATACTAGTACCCTCAAGTTGAGATGGGATGTGGGTCCACCATAAAATCAATGGGTACACACCCCACTGGCATGGAAACTGGTCCTCTAAGCATATTACCTATGAGGACAAAAACTAGTGTACAATGTTATAAATTATGTACGTCATGTTTTTTCCCAATCAATCATGTGATACAGTGATAATGAATGTCCAAACATGGATGATTACTTCTAGACAGATGCATGATATTGGGGGAACCATTGATGGACGTTTGGAACTATTGTCTATGTTTTTTCATATGATAATTAGTGACATAGAGATTCCCATAATCTCTCAATTTGGGAAACATTTACTAAGCATATATATATAATTTTCTTATATACAAACATTTGATTTGGACACTCATGCTCTAGGAGAGGTGAAGACATATGAGTTATTCCACATACTTTTTGTGAAAAATCCCCTCATGTTTGGATGATTATACACCCCTAATATTGTAATATAAACTCAATTTGTAGTTTATATATTCACATTCTTTATCTGTTATGTTTGGATGATATTACTTTCACACTTTTTGGGTTGATATGTACTCTTTTACTATACATTGTTCTATCTAATGACTTTCTCATATAATGTATCTCTTAATACTCACCCATTATTTCTTAGGACATCCTCCTGAGTATGTTTATACCAACCCCTCCATGGGATTTCCCATATGTATCATGTATTATGTATATGATAGATGGGTCAATCTTGATAGAATATGAGCTTAGGGACATTGGGTGCTTGGACTGTGTATGGTGGTTTTAGATAGGGATTCATGATTTGGGATCTCTATTAGTAGTTTACATTATAGATTTTTCAAATTAGGACAAATTTCAAGTTGGGAATTAATTTTTTACCATTAAATTTTTGTTTAATCTAATTTTTTTTACTATCTAGAGGATCATGCTTGTTAAATTTACTTTATAATAGTGTTTCATCTTATATTATTTCCCTTATAACTTTTTTTATTTAGTTGGGGGTGTTTGTATAGATTTATAAGAAATAACCTCCCCTAGTTAGTTATGAATTTGGTACATCTCTCCACCCACTCGCCTATGGAGGTGGGATTGGGTGGCTACATCACAACCCCATCATGGATTATGTCATTAAATAATCCATCGCAATGAATAATGTGAATTTTATTATAAAATCATATCCCCCTTCAGAAATAACATTTTTTCTATAAATGGCTACCTAAAACACCATAATCATAAGGAATATAGAGAGTGATGGTTTTTGGTAACTCCAGAACATCTGGTTAGTGTATCATAATGAATATCAGGAAATTTTTAATGAAATAAATGTTGTAATTTTTATATTATTAGATTAATCACTTTAAAGAACTAAAATAAATGTCTTATTTTTGAAATAATTGCTTAATACATGAAATTAATTATCTTTTTATTGAATAATACAAGAATGATGAAAACATTAAATAACTACTATTAAAATGAATTAATATTATATTAAAATATTGATTCATTAATAATTGTCCTTTGATGACACAAAAACATTGATGTATTCTTTTCGACAACAAAATTCCCTAAAATCCCTTTTATAATGAGGAATTCCATATTAATAGAAAACATTTACATTAGAAAAATATAATAAAATATAATTATATATTCAAATTTATAAATATTTATAATAAGAATGAAAAATATTTTGAAACATAGATTGAAATTTTTATAAAATATAATTCACATGATGGTGATAGAATGTGTTCAGATAAGAAATATTAAATGGAATGACTGCATCAAAACGATACATGTGGGAGAAAACAAAAAATAATATTCAAACTATTATAATGAAATTAAAATAGTAGATAGTTTCAAAAATTAATTATCATTTAACAGAATATGAAATCTATAAAATGAATTTGGTTGTAGAAGAGTAATATTAGATACCAAAAAGGCGATGTGGAGTCAGTTTCATTTTCATGAATCACATCCAATTAATTATGTATTTATTGATATGAAATTTAGGGAGAACATGTTAAATTTCAATAATATCTTGTGTAGAATAAAATGTTTAGGGTTTTGAATATGTTGATATGTCATATTCCCCAAATATATTATCATTCAAATGAAATATAAATTCATTAATGATGTTGGTGACAATAGAATTGGGGATTTATATAATCATTAGTGAAATATATGAATGATAAACCAAAGATAATCCCCAAAATAATGTAAATTTCATGAAAATTATTATGTAATAGATACATAGGAATTTTACACTCTATAAAACAATATATAGTCAATATGGAATATATATAAAAGAAGGAAAATCGAGACACAAAAATACCATATATTATTCATCCGCATCCATAATTTTATTCTCCATATTATATAATAAATATTTATATATTAATAACCTATTTTGTATGAAAAATAAAATATATAAACCATTTTCGCTTATAATATAGTAATTTATTATGAATTCACAGATTAATCATTAATTATTTTCATTGTCAAATGCATCAATTTTTAGTTTTATAAATGTTTTATAATGGAAATCTAATTCCTCATTCCCTAACACAAAATTAAACGATTCCACTTTTTATGATATATTAATTTCATTTTCTCAGTGATTTAAACAATCATATGTTAATTATTTTTGGGATTAATATGAACGATTCAATAAATTGCAATCCAAGAAAATTTTATTTCAGGTACTCCATTGATTATAATAGTTAATAACATATTGATGATCATTTTTTCTCCTAAAAAAATATAATTATTCATGATATATATATATATATGAATCCATGATATCAAATAAATAATCATAATATATGGCTTCAACAAATTATTTTTATTGGTTATGAAAAATGGATCAATTCAATATTGGATGCAGTAGTACACATGTACAAATTAAAAATGTTTTCATTTATTAATTATTGGAATAAATTGTAAATTTATTATGTTTTATGAAATATAAATAATTCTATATAAAAAAATTTCATTTGAAACACCTTTTTAAATATCCACATAATTTTTTTAAGGACAAAAACACACATCACATTTTGGGGGAGGTTGTTCTCACATACAAACAAATGATGTTTTTTGTTATCTTAGAGATAAGTGAAAATGTTATTATTGTTTATTTAAAAATAATAATATTATAATATAAAATATAAATAATTTCTCATATTTTGAATGGTATGAAATTATGTGGGAATGTAATCAATGTGGCAAAATGTGAACAAGTGATTAGTACATGTATTCAGAATTTGAATATTATATTTAATTAATTATTTAAAAAAGAGTTTTTAGTATTTTGTAATGTAACTAGAATCATATGGAAGTTGAATATTTATCAAAAAAATTATGACGTTTTTGAATTAACCAATAATTTTAATTTCTTCTATAGTAATTAAGAGGTGTTCAAGTTCCACTTTTGGAAGTCAAGGGAATGTATATTTTGTAAACGTAACATATTAATAAAAGGGAACAATAGATTAATATGGAAATTGGAATACAAAGTGTGAAATAATGGATCTGGAATATTACGTTGAAGATACACATATCATGGACTCATTTTTGTTGAATATATTGTATTTAGTACTCTATTTTTGAAATTGTTAAATTAAAACACCCATTTTCAGGAACATTACCATATGTTGTGTATTTTGAGAATAAACAGACTATGAATTATGTTTATTTATTTTGTATATTTATTTATAATTTTTTAGAATATTGTGGAGTTGTTCATTTTTTCATAGTTTGTATAACCCAAGCACTATCTCATGGACACCATGTATTTGAGTATGGGAGCCACTAGGCAGTCGCACAATATGCGGAAGGTTTTTTCCAACCATGAAATTTCCCATGAAAAATTGTGATATGGGAAATATATGGGAATAAATTTTTAGAATATGACTTTCTAAGTAATGTTTTACAACAATACATCTACCTATTTTGGAGACAATAACATGAAAAATTTTGGAACATAATTCAAAATAATGTACGACCTAACAATGAAACATCAATTTAATTAAATAATAATTTATTATCACACTTAACCCCCAAAAAATATTATTTTTTCAATATTCCTCCTTGTTCAAAAACTAATCATCCTTACAGGGATCCCTTTGTATTATCCATTGATCTTGTGAGACCTTTTAATTAACCAAGATGCATAGGTGACATGGATTTATCACGAAGTCATCATATCATCTACATCTATTTATATCTATCCATTTAATCTCAACTGTATCATTAGATGTAATATACTATGGATAATTTTTTTTTCCTTATTATGGATCATGACGTGACTATGTTAGATAAAGTAATGGGATGAAAATTCCAGGACATATATATAAATATTAGTGTTTTTCATTGTTTCCATCATCCATTGAGATGAATGAGTCTTTTATTTTGTCTCTATTTGACAAATTACACAAGTTATTAGTTTCTTTTAATATATCTTATATTATTTAAAATTTAATCATCATGTTATTTAATGATATAAAAAAATTTGGATTATATTTTGGAAATATGTAACAATGATTAGCTTTTTAAAACCCTCCTTTCTGTTTTAGTATTTAGTGATGATTATAAAATTATTAAAATGTTTATTTCAAATAAAATGTGTTCAATGAAACTCATTAAAAGGAATAGTTTTCTTATTAAATATGTATTGGAAGAATTTGGTATGGGTGTCTTCTAGTTCTATAGATTATGGTTGTGAAGTTCAAATATCAAATGTGTGATAGATTATGAAATTCAATTTGCACCATATAAGGGAAAAAAATGATTTTGTGTGCATATGGTTGAGTGTGTGTATACACTAATGGAATTATGAATATTTTTAGCAAATTTATTTATTATTATTTTAATTACATCACATGGATTTACATTTTGAATTTGTTAAATATGGTTATCTAATTTTAAACTATTTTTTATAATATGATTCAACCAGTATTTTGATAATTTATTTTTTTGGGATGTATTTACGGAAATCCATTGGAATTTATAAAAATCCCCTATAAGAGAATATCGGTTAATTTCAATTTTTTATTTATCATGAAAATCTATAAAGAAAAGTGTTATAAATATAATGTAATGTACTTGACTCCCTCTACATGGTATGGAGTGTTGGAGGTTGGAGCTATTGTGGTTGTCAGTTATGATGATGATACATATTTTATATAAGAAATTATTGGAATTTTTCATTATTGGGGGGTTTTAATTTACATCATTATTTCACTCTAAAATGGTGGAACATTTTATTTTACCTTTATGTTGTATTGTTTATACTCATCCATCATATTTATAGTTTTAAATTTTTTTCTTTGCACGTCTTTTAAATTTTTATAGAAAATTATCCCCCCTTTTCTCTCTTGAATTTTACATTTGTTTTTATCCTCCAGTGTCATTAGGATATCACCTATAGTCAGTACCACCATTACTTCTTCCTATGATAATTTTTATGGTTGGGATGATAAAAATTGTATTAATCTTGGTTGACCATATATCATATTAAGATTTTATCAATGATTTGGGATTTCCGAAACATTTAATTATTAACATAAAAATTAAATCTAAACGTTTTGTTCATAAAATTATTTTTCCCAAGTGGTTTCGATATAATGATTTCTAGAAAAAATATCATTGTATTTTCACATAATCATTGTGGGATTACGCTATGAATGTGGTAGGTCATGCATTAATACTGAAACATGCCACATAGAATTAATTTATCATTAGTTAATTTATGGATTATGGGAAATGGATAAAATGGATGGATTTTATAAATAATTTACTTTATTCCTTTGATTTTAATTATTTGAAAATTTGTAACCCTTATATATATATAATGGGATTATTATATTAATTTTTTTTCTACTCATAAAAATGGATTTGAGTACTTTTCAATGATAATATTGAGATGAGACTATGATAAAAATTCTTTCACTTCAGCGATTGGCGAATGGAAGAAAATACATCAAATTTTGAGTAATTTCAATCCGTTGATCTTGAAAACAAGAATGATGGAACATGACATAACGATCACTCTATATAATTAAGAAAATCATCTTATCATTCATGGGTATTCCAAGCGTTAAAACTGTTTGTGATAGTAGAATTAAATGAACCGAATATTCAATTTCATTGGTACATTAGTCGAGTTAATTGTAAATAAGACATTGTATATGATGGAAGATCTTTCATACGAGATGTGAGACATAGTGGAACTAGATGTTTTTAAATAAATCATTTTTCAGAGGATATTAATTATATTTTTAATTGAATGTTATACCCGCATACATTCTAGTTTTTTAGAGTAACTAATTACGCCATCTTATAAGATATAATTAATATATAATTGAGTATCCCTCTATGTTTATGATCATTTTCCATTTCTCATAATATTTTGTTTCTTAAAACTCATTAAGGGAAAAAATATTTTATTTTTAGCTATAACATGAGAATTATTAAATGATGTTACTTGTTGTTATTATAGATTATATAGAGATGATAAATTTTGAAATCAATGTGGAATGTGATATTTCTAGAAATATATATTGAGGATGTATGTCTATATCAATAGGAATATGTCGGAACACAAATTCTATGTGTAATAGAAAGAGGTGAAAATACTTACAATGTGGTGTAGAATCATATAATCTAATGACGTGATTAGTTATATTTTTTTCAAAGTCCTACTAGTATTCTAGATTAAAATCAGAGTGGTTACCCTGAAAAAATAAACAGATATTTTATGGCACTATCAACGCAATATCATATCTATATCAAGATGGGATAACTCCAGTACAATTTTCAAATTTGATTATAGAATTTTTATTCAAATTTTTATCATGTTTCACATATATCCTATGCATCAATTAGGAGATATCTCTCTGAATATTCTTTACCATGGAACAAAATGATTCAATGTGATTCGTGGAAGAAAAAGATTCATAAAAAAATAAAATCTTGAGAGGGAATTGAAGAACTAGGTAGAGTTATTAAATATTTTTTCGGTTCAATAAAAATGATTACAGATTATAAATTATGCACAATAATCATTTGAGGTACTATTATTCTGAATTATACCTTTATACATTAATGTTTTTACCAATTTACCACACTACATTAATCCTTCTAGTTTTTTAATCATGTGGATTATTGTGTTGAGATTATTGTTCATTTTTTAAAATACCAATCACCCCTATGGAAATTAGTATATTAAGACTTTAACTGTATATTTTGTACCATAACTATTGAATGTGATGAATTGGTTTTAGATTTAATATTTGTTGAGATAGATATTTATTACATGATTTGGGAATGGATTGAGTATCTTCCGTCAAATAACACATAGAAAATAATGTCTGGAAGGTCACTATGACATATACTGGTGTTAGTAACAACCTATTTAGAGTATTTTGGGATGTGAAGGAAACTACACAATGAACATTAGTATTGGTGGCCACGGATATATATTATTATTTGGTGGAAATGACATTATAATCAACTGATAACACTAAACAAAGGAATTTTACAACCATTTTGTCAAATGTTTTGATATTATTATTGATAATTTTCAAATATTTCTACCTAAAAGAGAAGTAGAACAAATAATTTAAATTCTACCAGGGGATAATCATATTTAAATTCCTTGTTTTAGGATGTCACAAATTGAAGTGATGGAATTGAAATTCCAAATAAATGATTTGAAATAAGTGTTG
The DNA here is from genome assembly GCA_963277665.1 of Viscum album. NCBI lineage: Eukaryota > Viridiplantae > Streptophyta > Magnoliopsida > Santalales > Viscaceae > Viscum > Viscum album. The sequence goes on along the minus strand of OY728120.1, from coordinate 537,625,790 downwards.
GAGGATGACACTCATAATCTATTTTTGTGTCATCATTAACTAAAACATGTCATGATTATGAATTTAAATTCATTTACATGCATTGATGAAGAATTTATTCATTTTAGGGGGGTACTAAAAATGTGATTTCTGATCAGGATAATATTAACCTCTAGTTCAAAAGGAAGATATACCAAATACAAAATTCATGACTAATATAGAAATTAAAAATATGTTATTAAGCCCATTTTTCATTATGAATTATTTATTCGTATTTTTTAAATTGTTCAATCATATTTTTTATAAGAATATTTAATTTTATTGCGGTGGTGTACATATATGATTTTTTTATTCTATAACAAAGTCCAATCATGAAAAAAGTATTTTATGATGGGTATCATAATTGTGTATCATATTTATGTAATGATAGTAATGATTGATTGATGGATAACAGAAGTAAAATTCTTTGTTGACATTTTCTAGGAATATAGTGTTTAAGAAGATTGTGAAATGGTAGAATATGTTATCTATTGGATCCAAAATAAGAATATTTTGAGATACATTGTTTCATTGGATTAATAATATTTTAATGACTCCTTATTCAAGACCTATCATAACACAACTCACCAATGAAATATTTTAAAAGGAATAATATTCTTTATTAATTGAGATAGGATTTCCTGAAATCGGTATAGAGGATTTATGATCCACATATATCAACACCAATCTTTATGATTATAGATTTAGGATAAGAATGTATTTTTTAATGTAACAGATCTTATTCCGGTTTGGGACATGGTTTCATATAGTGACATCATTATTCTTCTTTTGGATTCTGAAATTTATAGGTACATGAGAGGAACAAAACAAAAAATTATATCAATGTAATTTTAGTATTATATTTATTGAAGACATGGTTTTATATAGATTTTTTTTCAAAAATTTGTGGTGTCCATGGTTCATAACTGCATAAAATAAATTTTCCCAAAAATAAATTTAAAATAGTATAAGAAAGGTGAAGGGAATATATTAAAATAGTTTACTTCATCATAATGTATACACTAGTTAATAAGTATTTAATGTATAAACCATTGATTTAGAGGTTGTATGATCAGGTGGATAAAGATGATTCAAATCAATGATAAGTATTTTTATTCATTTTGTATATTCATTTATATTTTTTTGGGAAATGTTATGTTATGGTTTTCATTCTCATTCATCATTTCTTGGTTTTATAAAAAATGTTGAGGAAACTAAAAAATATGATGTAGAAGTTTTTTAATGAGGTCGTGACTAAATTGTGGGGAGACCAATGATCATTGGTATCTACATTGTATATCAATGGAATATATATGTGATAGTATTATGGTTCTTATACAAGATAAATAACAAATTAAAATTTCTTACCCCCATTTGAAATGGAATTTCAATCATAGTAATCAAAATAATCAAGGCATTGAAATCCTAGTTTTTATGGGTTTTCATGAAAAGGATAATGGATGAGTTTCTATCAAAATTAAAAACCTATAAGTACTCTATGGTGGATTCCCATTTTCAAGATAGTATACTACATTCATTGCATATTCCCATATAGAAATGGGGGATGCCAAATTTAGATTTCATCATAGCTCAACCAAAAATTTAACAGAAACATAATGTCACATGAGTGATAATGAATTTGATGAGGAAATATGATCTGTTATTCATTTTTCATGAAAATAATAAATTAAAATAATATATATATATATATAAGAAGTATAATGATTCAATGTGAACCATTATTTTTTTCCACACTCAGACCCTAGGTTTGTGTATCATAATAATGTTTTCCTGAAAAAATACCTTAGAAACCATCTTAACAATGGCACAACATACACCATCAAATGAATAAAAAAATCCATATATAAATTCTACATTTTGAAAGAAATTAAATAAAATTTTGTGATGGGTTTTGGACTCATTTGATAAGACAATATACTATTAGTATATTTATCATACAATAGATATTGTCAGGAATCAATACATATATCCCTATATCAATAATTATTTGGAAATACTTATCATTCTCAACATTGTGTGGTTGAAACAAGTTGATAGTCAGTCATTGCATGTAACACCCCAAGATTTCATAGTGTGTTATTTCTTCAAAATAATTCAATAACATGCACTACACGCAACACCGAGTTCAAGCGCACCATGACTCACCAAACAAGCCGTTCAAAAAGGGTTATGAATAGTATTAACTAAATTTTAAACTTTATATAATCCTTATAATTTTAGAATCCATATTATGAGTTTCTTAGACATAATGTAAGAATAAATTCATCTTCAGTATTGTAGTTTTACCAACTTTTAATAGTGAAACCTTTTTAAATAAATTATTTCAAACTTTTTGACTAAATGGGGACATCAAAAAAATTTAAAATGAAACATCCCAAGCTTACACGGTACGCTTTCCTTTGAATAAAACAGTAGCGTGTGTTGTACGCAACTTCGAGTTTTAACACACACCACAACCGATCAAACTAACCATTATGGATAGTAATACCTAAATTTTGAAATTATGTATATTTTATATTTTAAAATGGACTTCATTTTTGGATTCGGAATATCGAATTTAGCCTAAGGTGAAATTTTGGTACTTTTCGGATAACTTTCATATTTTGATGAATAGTGAAAATTACTAAATTTTAATTAAAAACAACTTTTTTAATCAAAATAATTAATAGTGATAAATTATGAATTTGAGTGGTTTTAAAGTATATTTAGAATATATTTTTAACATTTAATATAATGTTGGTCATTGGACATAATTTTACAATTAAACCGAACATAAACAAGTGTCAATCTTTTGATAGTTATTATCTCTTAAAAACACGCTTTTTGTTTTGACAGCGGGAATTAATTTTAAATTAATTTCTGCCACTTCTGTGTTTTGAATTTAGAAAAATGGATTCCATATTTGGAATCAGGATGTTCAAATTGTGTAAATAGGTAACTTTTATTTTTAGACATTTTGAATAATTACTGCGGTAAATATTTTATTTACCATGGTTAAGGGTAAATCCGGTAAATAAGGGTTAAAAAATAATATTATAATAATACTAAATTACCCTAAAACGTGTCTTAACCCTATTGGTTGTTACATGGTCGACCATGGGCATCTTTGGGTGAATTTTGGGACCCCATTGATCCACTTGTAAGTGATAATGACACTTTATATTAATAAAGTTAAAATAAAAAAAAATGGCATAAGCTTACATCTTTTAGAAGAACAATTTTTACATAGGGTTATACATGTTGGATTTTCGATTATAAATATTCATTAGAAAGATAAAAAGATTTCCTACATAATGATATTTTATTTATAATTTTTAGACATCAAATAATTTAAATTATTAATGACACAATAATGATGCAATGTTTACCTCATTAATAAATCATTTAAATAAATAAGATTATAATGATTAAAATATTATCTAAAACCTGTCCAATTCTTATTGGTTGATGTTATTTAGAATATGAGTCATCTTATCTTCGACCTCAATGATTTTTGGACCATTATAAACCGAATATAATTATATTATAAAGTAATACTTTCACTGTTTCCTAAAGAGCCCCTCCTCTCCCTTATAAAAGGAGACCACTTCTACTCATTCCTCACACCTCTCAAGCCACTTGGCTCGTCCAAACTCTGCCCAACTAAGCTCCCCATATCCCTCTCCTCCTCCTTGAAGCTTCCCCTTAGGCAGAAAGCATTTCAACAAGTCCTTTGGTTCCAACCAAAGTGAGTTACCTAAATTAAAGGTAACATTTTCTCTTAACTTATTTTCATTTATTTTCCTTCTCCAACCCCCAAACTCTTTTTATTTCCTTTCTTTTGTAACAACACCAGTATACTCAATATACTAGGATGTTGTTATAAGAATGATTCAAACTACACATACACACAACTCCATCTAATGGATGATGAACATAATGTTTCTGTGGATGGCAAACTAACGCCTCACGAAACGATGATTGTTCAAATACATCTTACCGCCTCTCATGGTGGCCATTATGATGGAACTGTAATTAAATATGATGTTAATAATATATATTTTATATATAAGCTTCTCTAATTCCATTTTATTTCATACCATTATTCGTTTCATGTTGTATATACATACGATAATTTCATTTGAGGAAGTGCGGACTACCGCCCCCTTAAAATGATATGACTCGTTCATACCACACATGGAACATATAAAGGATGGTGTTAATGAACTTAAGTAACATATATAAAATATTATATTATACTGGAATAGTAATATACCTATGTATAATTTGGATTCGATTCTTTTAAAATAAAAATTAAATGGAAGTAGCGTTCGTGCGTACGTACGGACTACCGTCTCCACGAACGCGATGAGATTCATTCTCCATCGTATCCATTCAAGTATAATTATCATTTGATGATTTAAAAATGATGTTTAAGAACTTGATACCATTCTGGATATGAATAATATACATCCCATTAATAACGAATATGGCTCACATAACAAAGAATATAAAGTAAAATGAACCCGTTAACACCCGAAATGACGATAATTCTAAGATATTATTAACAAATCAATGATAAAAGATCATATATGATATCATATTAAAGTAAATGATTCTTTTATTATTCAATAACAATTATTTCACCATTATACAGGAGGTAAACCTACCATCGACCAAGGAAAAAGTACAATGTAAGGGATTTTCTAATCTCACTTTTAATTTCGTGAGAATTCTATTGTTCACCACTTAATTATTGCATGTGGTGTATGGGTACTGCCCATGATTGTATTCATTTTGTAATATACTTTAATTTATGGGTATTTACATCATCATGGTATGATACTTCTTTCATGGGTGTATGTTTCGAAAGTTACCTAATCGATAAGGGAATTTGAGATTTCAATTTCCACTCATTTGGCTTTACACATATTTCATTGATTATATTACCCCAAGATTATGTGTGGAATCACTATTCATTTGATTATGTCATAATTTCCACTCCCCTTCCTATGGAAATAAGTTTGATGCACATAATCACTCCATTGGTAATTCTCAAGTCATTGATATGAATTTGATAAGAGTAATTTTAACTCATTCTCCATTTGTTGAGTTAAACATCCAATTCGTTGGTATTGTTTTTACAAGAATATGTGTGAATGTCCTTTGATTGTTTTACACTGAATATCCAATCATATTTAGTGTATTTATATTTGTCACACATAATTATGTCATTGATTTATCCTTAACCTAAGGATACAACCTTTACAAGAGATTTCATCTCAATTTACATTCCATTGAGACTTCTTTGTTAATATACACCAAATCACTTTTATGTGGTGTATATAACGTACTTTGACATAGTATATCATGAATCCCTTTATTCTCATGATATTACAAAGTTTTGATTACCACAATTATTTGTATTCAAGTGTCTCTTTTGGTTGGAATCTCTAACTAAAATACCATTTTTAAAATGATTTAAAGACTTATTCATATAAATCTTTCTCATTAATGTCCATGTTTTAAAAAATGGTTTTAAGGATTTATTTATATGGACATTAAAGTTTACAAATTAAAACTCCTTTTAAAAAAGTTTCAAAGTGGTATGGGACACTTTGATTCAAAAATCTACTTTTAAATGGCTTCTTGACAAATAGTGTGACTTTTAAATGTTTTCAAGAAAAGGGGGATATTTCTCTCAAATAGTTTTGATGATTACTTTCATTTATGTCAACATCCTTCATTATTCATGATTGAGGTTAATGTGATACAATACAATCTTCCATATTGTATCAAATGAGTTATGTTTGACTGTGGATGTTCTATTTTTATACCATTCATGGTTTGTGGTTAAAGTATTGACATTTCGTATGCTAGTTTTAATACGAATGTTTATTTTATGCTTAAACCTATTCATATGAGGAATGCATTGGACTTAATAAGTGACGGGTGGAGCCCGCTATAGCTCCTCGATGCATCGGTAGGTCTCATGAGACAAACTAGTGTCTTGGCACAAGGCCTTGGCAAAATCTTATTTGTAGTCTTGGCACGAGGCCTTGGCTATGTGGTTATGATAGTCTGGCATTATGCATTCCATCATTATGAAAGTGGTTATTGATATTGCATGTGATCATTCGACTAGTAGAATATCCATGTGAGTAAGTAAATGGCATTATTTCATTTTACCTTTGCCATTTTATGCTGAAGTTCAAGTTTAAAAGGCTTTTGTTTTAGTTATAAATTGCCTTAAGTGTTTCTGCTTATTTATGAAAGCTTCTGCTATAATGTTATCCTTACTGAGCATCTGAGCTCACCCCTTTCAATGTTTTATTTTTTTTTCCCCAGGATTATGAAGAAGTAATTTATGAATGACCTGCAGGGATAGTATGAGGGGATATGAAGACAAGATGTTTTTTTTATGATGTAATGTAAAAATTTATGGATGTATCTAGTTTTTCAAAGGCTACTAAACTAATCGGTCTTTCGAGACTTGATCTTTCTCATGATCATGCCAATGTTATGTAATAATGCACCGACTCTGGGTAACTAGGGTCGGGGCATTACAGTTGGTATCAGAGGAAGTTTAGTACAAACCTTGGTAGCTAGATTTAGATAAACTCTGATTAGAGCACGTAGACCTAAGATGAACTTTGAGGATTAGTATAAAAGAACTTCCTAGAATTTTGGTATTGTAGAGATTTTGTGAGTTTTCCGAGCAATACATCCCTGTCTGGATACGAGCAGGTAGAGGCGGCTCTGGCATAGATGTACCTAGGGGTAAAACCCGAAAACACCGCTTTGAGCTAGACTCGAACGGGAACTGGTGCACGACAACGGGCCTTGCTGCACTCTTGGTTACGACACTCCCGGGGGATATGCTTAGGATAATTTACATTTTCTTTACAAACCGATTTAAGTAATATATACATAAGATGAGAGTAAATGACCTTGGTTAATCCTAATATGTTTCAAATTGAGAATATGGTGACATTTTAATCTCTAAATGATTTTACGACTACTATTACTCACACAATGCTTTCTGGTTTTAGTCAGTGGCTGGATTCCAAGGAAGTCATAGTGACTTTGAGAATGATGTACAAGTTGGGAACAGTGGTGGCAATGAGCAACAAAATGGAATGTTGATAGGCGTAAAAGATATCGTCTTTATGCCAAATCAGTTTTCCAAAAATATGATCAACAACATATATATTAACCAACTCCCAGACTCAACAAGGAAGAGAAAGGTGATAAATGATAAGATCTCCAGCAATGGACACCATGGAGAAAAGAAACCTCAATTTTCATCATGCAGGAATTGTGGAAAGAGACACCCAGGAAAGTGTCTCAATGGGACAATGAAATGTTTTACGTGCTGGAAGGAAGGACATAAAGTGAAGAATTGCTGAATAAAAATGAAGAGTACTATGGAAGAAGATAAAAATGGTCCCAAGAGTCCATTTACAGTCATTTGCCGTAAATGTAGGGGACCTGGCCATTAACCGAGTGAATGTCCTATTCTATAGGATATTTTCTTGGTCAAAGAAGAAGATATGTGGAAATAAATGGTTGGAGAAAAATTATCACTACTTGTTGATGGGTTTACATTGGAATAATTTTCTCTTGTATTTTTAACCCCGCAGTTTGCCATGTGAGAATGATATTTGAGGAAGAATTGTCTCTTCTCTTGTGGATATAGGTATAATTAACCATTTGGTTTTATATGATCATTGGGGTTTGAGAAAATGATAAGTTATTATAATTTGGGATGAAAATGAAAAGTATGATATAACATTTGTGGTTAAATTATGTTATTTTTAGGAATTTATCTCATTTTGGTAATATTATAAAATATAGTTTTGAAAAAGGACAACACGTAGACCGTGTGACAACCCGTCGCGTCGGACAAAGCTGTGGGAATCGAACCCACAACCAAAGTGCGATTGGGATTTATCGCCTACCACTGGACTACGTGAAGTCCCTGGTTAGTATGACTATTTTTTTGTTAAATGATTTTATTGATCAATAATAAGATGATTTGGGTTCTTATGTCTTATCAAATGAATACCCTTGGTATAGGAAAATGATTTGGTGATTAAGTGATAAATGTTATTTTGGAAGATGTTCATTTTGTTAGGAACACTATATGCCCAAGGAAAATAGAATACAATGAGGTTTCATTTGTAGAGTAATGGTGGATTTTTATCTACATTTTTATTGTTGATTTATAGTGATTTGGGTTATTTATGGAAATGATTAACCTATAACAGAGAATATGTGATGATGTTGATTACATTTAAGTATGTGACTTTAAGAGTATATGATGTAATTTGGAGATACAATGTAACATGGGAGACTACATAATCAAATTCTTCTATGTTTTGGGTTTCAATATTAGTTTGGATTATATTAAAGGATTTTAAGGACAATTGGTTATTGAATGGTATCTTTTTAACTTTGGGGTATTGTTGGTTTAATTTTAGAAATTAAGATTAGTGCATATTTATCTCAATGAATATCCTTTTGGGGGATCATTAGATCATTCACTAACCATTTTGGTTTTGATTAATCTTCAAAGACAATGTAAATATATGGTTTATCCTGCATGGATCATGTGATTCTATAGAAGTTTATTCTAGCTCTCCCAGTGTGACCAAGTCTTCTTGAATACTCATCGTTTAAAAAAAATTTGAGTTAGTGGTGGAAATTTATTAAAGAATGAAAATCTACTTAAAATTTAAGTATATCTCATAATGTTCTTAGTCAATATCATAAATGAATTCCTCTTCCTTATGTAATGTAACTTTAAAAAAAATGTTTTCCTAGATGGTACCTTAAATCATCACTAATTTATGGCTTTGGGATTGTTGGCCTATTCATAGCCATGTTCTCTACCACTCTCCATCTGATAATTGATGGTTAGATTTCTCCTCCATATCCATATTTTCCTACATGGAACCCTAGTATATGTTAATTTCGGTAATCTTCATACTTTCCACTCTTTATTTTAAATAGAGGCCTCATTAATTCATTTTTTGATGTGGGATTTCAACTAAGATATTTTGAAATGTCAAAAATGTGTGATCCCAATACCCTATATTTTGTTGAACCGATGGTACTTCAAATCATCATAGATTGATGAGTTTAAGGACCTCAATTTTATACTTTTTTGTGATTGATGACCTCAACCACTACCTATAAATATTTACGTTTTCCTCCAATTATATGTCTCTAATTGCCACCAATGTTCTCCTAATCGAGATCATAATTTGGTGGTGACCCTTTCATTTCTCTTTTTCTCATATTAAGACTAAATTTTAGTAAACCAATTTCCGATGTGGGTTTTCCCACAAATATATTTTCTATTTTCAACCTTTTATTTTCTAAGAACAATTTCAAATTGCGAGGACGCAATTTATTGAAGGAGGGGAGAATGTAACACCCCAAGATTTCATAGTGTGTTATTTCTTCAAAATAATTCAATAACATGTACTACACGCAACACCGAGTTCAAGCGCACCATGACTCACCAAACAAGCCGTTCAAAAAGGGTTATGAATAGTATTAACTAAATTTTAAACTTTATATAATCCTTATAATTTTAGAATCCATATTATGAGTTTCTTAGACATAATGTAAGAATAAATTCATCTTCAGTATTGTAGTTTTACCAACTTTTAATAGTGAACCCTTTTTAAATAAATTATTTCAAACTTTTTGACTAAATGGGGACATCAAAAAAATTTAAAATGAAACATCCCAAGCTTACACGGTACGCTTTCCTTTGAATAAAACAGTAGCGTGTGTTGTACGCAACTTCGAGTTTTAACACACACCACAACCGATCAAACTAACCATTATGGATAGTAATACCTAAATTTTGAAATTATGTATATTTTATATTTTAAAATGGACTTCATTTTTGGATTCGGAATATCGAATTTAGCCTAAGGTGAAATTTTGGTACTTTTCGGATAACTTTCATATTTTGATGAATAGTGAAAATTACTAAATTTTAATTAAAAACAACTTTTTTAATCAAAATAATTAATAGTGATAAATTATGAATTTGAGTGGTTTTAAAGTATATTTAGAATATATTTTTAACATTTAATATAATGTTGGTCATTGGACATAATTTTACAATTAAACCGAACATAAACAAGTGTCAATCTTTTGATAGTTATTATCTCTTAAAAACACGCTTTTTGTTTTGACAGCGGGAATTAATTTTAAATTAATTTCTGCCACTTCTGTGTTTTGAATTTAGAAAAATGGATTCCATATTTGGAATCAGGATGTTCAAATTGTGTAAATAGGTAACTTTTATTTTTAGACATTTTGAATAATTACTGCGGTAAATATTTTATTTACCATGGTTAAGGGTAAATCCGGTAAATAAGGGTTAAAAAATAATATTATAATAATACTAAATTACCCTAAAACGTGTCTTAACCCTATTGGTTGATACATGGTCGACCATGGGCATCATTGGGTCAATTGTGGGACCCCATTGATCCACTTGTAAGTGATAATGACACTTTATATTAATAAAGTTAAAATAAAAATAAAAATGGCATAAGCTTACATCTTTTAGAAGAACAATTTTTACATAGGGTTATACATGTTGGATTTTCGATTATAAATATTCATTAGAAAGCTAAACCGATTTCCTACATAATGATATTTTATTTATAATTTTTAGACATCAAATAATTTAAATTATTAATGACACAATAATGATGCAATGTTTACCTCATTAATAAATCATTTAAATAAATAAGATTATAATGATTAAAATATTATCTAAAACCTGTTCAATTCTTATTGGTTGATGTTATTTAGAATATGAGTCATCTTATCTTCGACCTCAATGATTTTTGGACCATTATAAACCGAATATAATTATATTATAAAGTAATACTTTCACTCTTTCCTAAAGAGCCCCTCCTCTCCCTTATAAAAGGAGACCACTTCTACTCATTCCTCACACCTCTCAAGCCACTTGGCTCGTCCAAACTCTGCCCAACTAAGCTCCCCACATCCCTCTCCTCCTCCTTGAAGCTTCCCCTTAGGAAGAAAGCATTTCAACAAGTCCTTTGGTTCCAACCAAAGTGAGTTACCTAAATTAAAGGTAACGTTTTCTCTTAAATTATTTTCATTTATTTTCCTTCTCCAACCCCCAAACTCTTTTTATTTCCTTTCTTTTGTAACAACACCAGTATCCTCAATATACTAGGATGTTGTTATAAGAATGATTCAAACTACACATACACACAACTCCATCTAATGGATGATGAACATAATGTTTCTGTGGATGGCAAACTAACGCCTCACGAAACGATGATTGTTCAAATACATCTTACCGCCTCTCATGGTGGCCATTATGATGGAACTGTAATTAAATATGATGTTAATAATATATATTTTATATATAAGCTTCTGTAATTCCATTTTATTTCATACCATTATTCGTTTCATGTTGTATATACATACGATAATTTCATTTGAGGAAGTGCGGACTACCGCCCCCTTAAAATGATATGACTCGTTCATACCACACATGGAACGTATAAAGGATGATGTTAATGAACTTAAGTAACATATATAAAATATTATATTATACTGGAATTGTAATATACCTATGTATAATTTGGATTCGATTCTTTTAAAATAAAAATTAAATGGAAGTAGCGTTCGTGCGTACGTACAGACTACCGTCTCCACGAACGCGATGAGATTCATTCTCCATCGTATCCATTCAAGTATAATTATCATTTGATGATTTGAAAATGATGTTTAAGAACTTGATACCATTCTGGATATGAATAATATACATCCCATTAATAACGAATATGGCTCTCATAACAAAGAATATAAAGTAAAATGAACCCGTTAACACCCGAAATGACGATAATTCTAAGATATTATTAACAAATCAATGATAAAAGATCATATATGATATCATATTAAAGTAAATGATTCTTTTATTATTAAATAACAATTATTTCACCATTATACAGGAGGTAAACCTACCATCGACCAAGGAAAAAGTACAATGTAAGGGATTTTCTAATCTCACTTTTAATTTCGTGAGAATTCTATTGTTCACCACTTAATTATTGCATGTGGTGTATGTGTACTGACCAAGATTGTATTCATTGTGTAATATACTTTAATTTATGGGTATTTACATCATCATGGTATGATACTTCTTTCATGGGTGTATGTTTCGAAAGTTACCTAATCGATAAGGGAATTTGAGATTTCAATTTCCACTCATTTGGCTTTACACATATTTCATTGATTATATTACCCCAAGATTATGTGTGGAATCACTATTCATTTGATTATGTCATAATTTCCACTCCCCTTCCTGTGGATATAAGTTTGATGCACATAATCACTCCATTGGTAATTCTCAAGTCATTGATATGAATTTGATAAGAGTAATTTTAACTCATTCTCCATTTGTTGAGTTAAACATCCAATTCGTTGGTATTGTTTTTACAAGAATATGTGTGAATGTCCTTTGATTGTTTTACACTGAATATCCAATCATATTTAGTGTATTTATATTTGTCACACATAATTATGTCATTGATTTATCCTTAACCTAAGGATACAACCTTTACAAGAGATTTCATCTCAATTTACATTCCATTGATACTTCTTTGTTAATATACACTAAATCACTTTTATGTGGTGTATATAACGTACTTTGACATAGTATATCATGAATCCCTTTATTCTCATGATATTACAAAGTTTTGATTACCACAATTATTTGTATTCAAGTGTCTCTTTTGGTTGGAATCTCTAACTAAAATACCATTTTTAAAATGATTTAAAGACTTATTCATATAAATCTTTCTCATTAATGTCCATGTTTTAAAAAATGGTTTTAAGGATTTATTTATATAGACATTAAAGTTTACAAATTAAAACTCCTTTTAAAAAAGTTTCAAAGTGGTATGGGACACTTTGATTCAAAAATCTACTTTTAAATGGCTTCTTGACAAATAGTGTGACTTTTAAATGTTTTCAAGAAAAGGGGGATATTTCTCTCAAATAGTTTTGATGATTACTTTCATTTATGTCAACATCCTTCATTATTCATGATTGAGGTTAATGTGATACAATACAATCTTCCATATTGTATCAAATGAGTTATGTTTGACTGTGGATGTTCTATTTTTATACCATTCATGGTTTGTGGTTAAAGTATTGACATTTCGTATGCTAGTTTTAATACGAATGTTTATTTTATGCTTAAACCTATTCATATGAGGAATGCATTGGACTTAATAAGTGACGGGTGGAGCCCGCTATAGCTCCTCGATGCATCGGTAGGTCTCATGAGACAAACTAGTGTCTTGGCACAAGGCCTTGGCAAAATCTTATTTGTAGTCTTGGCACGAGGCCTTGGCTATGTGGTTATGATAGTCTGGCATTATGCATTCCATCATTATGAAAGTGGTTATTGATATTGCATGTGATCATTCGACTAGTAGAATATCCATGTGAGTAAGTAAATGGCATTATTTCATTTTACCTTTGCCATTTTATGCTGAAGTTCAAGTTTAAAAGGCTTTTGTTTTAGTTATAAATTGCCTTAAGTGTTTATGCTTATTTATGAAAGCTTCTCATATAATGTTATCCTTACTGAGCATCCGAGCTCACCCCTTTCAATGTTTTATTTTTTTTCCCCAGGATTATGAAGAAGTAATTTATGAATGACCTGCAGGGATAGTATGAGGGGATATGAAGACAAGATGTTTTTTTTATGATGTAATGTAAAAATTTATGGATGTATCTAGTTTTTCCAAGGCTACTAAACTAATCGGTCTTTCGAGACTTGATCTTTCTCATGATCATGCCAATGTTATGTAATAATGCACCGACTCTGGGTAACTAGGGTCGGGGCATTACATTGCAACATGTTTTTTTAATTATAAAAAGAAAAATATTTTAATGAATAGATTGAATATACTGATTGAATGGATTAATTTGAAATCATATATAGATTTAAATTGTTAAAATTTATTTTTGAGTTGTGTAATAATTTTTCATGAGAATATCTCCATGGGTTGGGAATAAATTTTTTGTAAAAATGGAATGTTGTCTCCACCTTTTATTTTCAATATTCAGATATATTAATGAGTTATTTATTTCTATTAATAGATTGATTTAATAATTTATTTACTTATGTTTCTAATTTTTTTCATGTATCTAAATTAATGAAGTATCAAACTAACCAACACTATGTTATTAATTGGGACTATATAGACCATGATAAATATTCTACATTAGTTCATGCTCTTACAAAAGGTTTATATAGGGAATGGAAAATACTTTATTTTAAAATCATATTATTTATATGGTTTTTAATATAACATATTTATATTATGGAAGAGAAATGAGAATTTGAAAAGGAAATGTTGATGATAGTTATGGGGTCTTCTAAATGAAGACTGACCTTTTTCATTTTAAGGAGATAATAAACCAATGTTGTGGAATATATAATAATAATATTTTCATGTAAATGACACATTAATTATGTATTTTGATGAAATATGATGTTTGATTTATGTTTCTATAGTTACTGGAGTTTTTGGTGTATTTTTTTATACATTTTTGGTGGTGTGGAGTAAGATCATGACATGTAGAAGTCATGAGCTACCTCTAGGTAACCATGAATATGAGGATTACATTATATGAGAATAAATTATTTAAACACATGGTTTTTACAAATCATTTAAATTCATATGGAAAATAATGAAAGGTTGAATTGAGAAAATATTATGGTTTGGACTAAATTTTCTAAACAAAGAGTAACAATCATCAGACTATTTATTTGGGTGATAATAGCATGCACATGGTTCTAAAATATTTTGAAAACTATGTGGAAATTGTATTTGATATGCATATAATTATCCAAAAAATAAATTTAAACCAATATTATGAACCCAAACCCATCATTTTCCCCATATTTCCCCATGTTATTGGCATTATACTCTTCTCATAAATTCCTTTATATTTCTATTTTATCTAAAATAATCTTTTGGATAATCAATGTGTATTAGAAACATAAATTCATCGATATGTAATCATTTATTCTATATATATAGATCATTTAGTATTCCCTACTAAGATCATTACATCATGCTCTATTTTGATTAATCTATTTTCCTTGTTCTGTAATTTTATGATATCATCTTGGATCTAGTGGAGGGAAAAAGATCTATGTTCATATCCATTATTTAATTTTTTACTTATCATTTCTATTATTTGAGGAGAGGATGGGGGACTCCCTATCATCCACTCATTACCTACAATATAAAGGATTGATTTTTATTACAGTTATTCACAAACATAAAATTGATGCATTTTGTGGCTTTTTTTATAAAAACCATTTTTATATTGTTTTTTATAAATATGGAAATTTGTATGAAATATGGAAATCCCTATTTTATTAAATTTTTTCATGATGATTTTAAAATTTTGGAATGGCTTTTAACGTATGAGAACTATTTAATTAAATAATTTATAATGAACACAAATATATGAATATTTTGGAATATTATTTTTTATAATTGGGATTTTATTTTTATAGGTGGGAAAAACTATGATAATGATGTTCCACCTTTTAATGTGTGGAAATGTATGGTCAAGAACTTCCAGAAACATTGGAATCATCAATCTTATATGTGTCTGTGGTTGGGTGAGTGTGGACATTGAAAAGGATTATTATTTTGTTAAATAAATAAATTTATGTTGGTTTTTTATTTCCCATTGAATTATATTATGAAATAATAAAAATATTTTTCAATTTTACAATAGAAATATATACTGTTAAAATGGATCTTATTTTATTTGATTGTGTTGAGAATTAATTAGGTATTTCGTAATGATTTTATTCTACCAACATTATTTGGAAGATTTGTTTAATTTATCTTTCTTATACTAGTTTACATGAAATGTAATGGTATAATTCATCCATATTTATGAATCATTATTCGTAGAGAATGGAATACAAGATGGATTTTGGTGCTAGTTTGGATTTTTGTCAATATGATGTTCTACATTTTATTCTGGGTTTGGTTGTAACATTTTCCTCATTGGGTCTTTTTCATTTTCTTCCATTTTAACAATGATAGAAAAGAAATATTTTTTTACCCCACATTTTTTACTCACACATTATGAAAATAATTTAGAGGATTTTAAAAAAATGATAAAAATTTACTTATTTATGTAAAATAATCTCCCAATGTTCTCTTGTTCCCTTGATTTTTATAATCAGAAACTATTTTTATAAGGATTTAATATAACCTCAATAACAACTAGTCTACCAGCCTTACTAATGAGGAGGTGTTCTATGTTAAAAGTTAATTATTTAACATCAAATAACCATTATTGAGAAAACTACATTTTTATCATGTGTGAATAATTATTTTTAATATATATTAATATATTTTTAATTTCTATTTTTTAAATTATTATTTTCAACAAAAATACCAATTTTCTTAATAATATATTAAACATTTAAGATACTTAATTTTATTAGTAGATCACATTATATTCCATAATACATTACCTGTTTATTTAATATTTGCATGCAACATTTTTTTATTGTGAAATAATGAATTTTAATTATTATCATGATGTTGAATTTATTATTATATAGAAAATATTGTTTTACTAAATTAATAATATACCAAAATTAGTATTTGAGATACTTATATATATATAATAATCAAAAAATATTATTCATCATACAAAATATTACCCATGTTTATAATTTTTAAAAATGAGCGTTTTGGATTTAATATTATATTCTTAAATAAATAATATTACATAGAAAATTCACTTATTGTCATATAATTTAATTAAATGTTTTAAATCCATAATTATTTTATGATATGTTCATTAATGGAGTATTATATGTAAAATTAGTTTTTTTCACTTCTCAATTATAAAATATAAAATATTTGAAAAATTATAATAATTTCCATTATAGGGATAAAAATATGATTAGTTTGAAAATTATATATATTTCTCAAAAATTATTTTTAAAAAAAATATATATATTTGAATAAAAAATATAAATAAAATTTAATCAAAAATGAAAATGATTTTTTAGTTATTAAATATTAGTTTTATATTTTCAATAAATAAAAAATAAATTTACTATTAAACTATTATTAATGTTAAAAATATTTTTACTTTCGTTTACTATAAATACATAATTCCGTTGATATAATTTTTTAGGAAAACAATAAGTTATATATAATGGTAATATTAGATATTTTCATATAATAATTGAATTTACCAAGTATGTTTTCATTAAAATACTATTAATTTTTCGTTATACAGTAATATCAAAATTACTCTAATTCTATTCATAAAAATTAATTTAGCAAATACATTATAATTATCTCATTTATTACTAAGTATATTATCTTTTAAAAATGTATCATAGATTTGTTTTAGTTTTTTTATTTGTGAAAAATGTTATTTAACACTATATTCATCTAAGGAAAAGTTATTTATTAATATCTTGAAGACTTATAAACACTTATTCAAGAAACAATACATTATTGAGGAATGTTATATACTATAAATGAAAAATGAATCTCTTATTTTGATGGTATTAGAGAAATTCTTTAATGGGGATATGATAAACACCAAATATGTTCCAAAAAATCCAATTTTCTAATTTGTGGGTTAAAAATGAAAAAGAAACTCTATTATAGGGATATGATTCAATTTATGATTAACTCAATATAGAATATAAAAACTATAAATATCGATTAAAATATCACATAGATAATATAATAAATAAAACTACTATTATATAAACATATAAGAGGATAAATGAGATGAAATAAAGAGATTTATTTAAAATAAATAAATCAAATATTTTATTTCCAAAAGGAAATAAAATTCAGTTGAATAATATAAATGTTTACAATGGTAAGAAGTGAAAATTCATTGATAATTTTTTTTCCAGAATCCCTATAAAATATTGGTGAATTAAAGTTAAGGTTCATAAATGTAAACAACAAAATTTTTATAAACGATTTTCCACATTGACTGTATAAATTATATATTGAGTACCATATTTACAGAAAACACATACCCTATATTTCATTTTTATTTGGGAAAATTATAAACTGTTGATATAATTTTATCAAATTCATAAAAGCACAATTTGATTCATAACTATTAATAATATATTTTTTACTATTTCTATTTTGATGGTTATATATTATGTTTTATAATAATTTTTAATTGACATATAAGTAAATTTTTTGGCCTCAATAAAATTTTCCAAAACCAATAAATCCCATTTATTTGTCTTTCATTATTTATTAAATCACTGAATTAACCCTGGACCGAGAAAAATCTTTTATTAAAAAAAAATTCAGAAAAATCTATTTATAGGAGTATTTAGACTAATCAAGATAACAACATCAACCATATTTTGTGAACAATGCGAGGGAATTATCATTATCACCTAACCTACCATTAGGGAATTGTTTTGTGAAATATATAGAATTTTAAATAGACACTTGTAATATGAATTTTTATATTTTAAATCTCAATAAAATAATGATAATTTTTATCGGTTCTAATTATTAATTTATATACTTCAGAAAAAATTAATTTTTATAAAAATTATATTTGAAATGAGAAAATGAAGATCATATTTTGGAAAAATAAATAGTCCCAATTAAAACAACATTTTTTATAAATAAAATATTTTATAAAATAATTTTATTTTTATAAATAAACTAATAATAATTATTATAACATAAATATAATTGTTTTTATAAAATATGGATCTCTATTGTAATTTTTATTGTAGTTACAAAAAACATTCGTGTTTTAAAAACCATTGTATTCCCATTAATTTGTAACTTTATTGAAAATTTTAAATTTACATACTTATTAAAATATCATGAAAAAATAAATAATATCTTTAAAATAAAAAACAAAATTTTAAAATAGTAAAATGTTTATAATTTTATGAAATAGAGGTATTATTTGGGAGAAAATTAATATAATAAAAATATTCATTCTTACCATGACTTCTAAATTTTATGAAAAGTTATTTAATAAAAAAAATATTTTATACCCTATCCACAAATATATTTATCAATAAATATAATTTTTTTTGAAATTTTATTAATTATAAAAATCAATAATGATCTATAAATACTGTATATTATATGTAATGGTTTTTCAAAAAACATATTTATGAACATGACTCACTTCCTCACCGTCAATGATATTATTTTAATTACTCCATTTCATTCCCTAATATTTTTATTCTAACCAATGATATTTGTAAGAAAAAAATTCCTAATATCGTGGGTTTTTTATTGTTATTCAATTTAGATTCCATTAATTATTGTTTTAATTAAAAATGAATTCCATTATCATATTCAATGAGTACCCACCCATGTTTCTATTCATTTTCACTGAAACCCCATTTTAAAATAAATTTTTTCTCTATATCTATCTATAAATCCCTTCTATGTTGTTACTAATATCATAATAGGTTCTAAAATATCAATTAAAACCTCCCCTCAATGTAAGGAATTATCATCTCTTTATTTATATTCTTATTCTATCTTTTTATTTAGGCCTGTGATTTCACATTTTTTATAATTTCATATTTTTTTATAAATACCATTATTATCATTATAATGTTCAAGTAATGATAGACCAAATTTCACTCTCATTTGACCCATACATGAACCTTCGAAAAAACAACCCATGCATTTAAATTATTCCATGATTTTCCATGAAAACGTTTTTGTAGCGAACACCCATACCTATTTGAATAATAGAGGTTTCAAATAGATTAAAAAATCCTTCACTGGTCAAGTATTTCCATGCTTGTAACCCTCTCTCCATTGTTATATGATTAAAATTTAGGAAATAAATTCTCATGTTGAATGTTATTTGTCTCACACAAAGGGATGTACATAGTATGAATGTGTCTAGTGAAACGATAATTATATAGCCCACTAATCATTTTATGTTTTTTTATCTCATTAGATAGAATTTAAGGTTCATATTTGGTAAACCTAATAACATAGTGTTATGATATATCTGTGGTTAGAATAAACTTATTCTATTTACATAATGTTTTATATTGTTTCCACATACATATGATTCCTCTATTTTATCATCATATGACATGAATCAATGTTCATGATTAAGAATCTCACCTTTAAAATTCATACGGGGTTTCCTCATGTGTTACATACACTACATTGGGAGAAAATGTGTGTGTCATCAAAATATATAAAAATAATTTTGATCCATTATAATATTTTATCTCTGATTTTATAAAATAAAAATTTCATTCCGTTATTTCTTTATAAATTGGGATAAAATTTATTCCTTCATTAATAATTTTTTATCTATGACATAGAATCCTTTAATAAAAAAACATAGGACATAATGCCCCATTTTATATCAATCAATTAAATAGTCATGAAATTAAAATCATGAGTAGAAACATATACATATTATTTTAATAATCTAAAGTATGATAATGTAATATATTCTAAGTTAAATTATATGAATTTAAAAAAATTGTTTGTCATTTTATTCTACTACTTTATCTACATTACAATCCATAAGAAACTAAATATCTTTATATAAGTATTACAATAAATCAAATGATCATACCAAAATAGCTTCCAATGTTTAACTACAATATTAGATTATTTTTTCCCTAGTAAACATAATTTTATACAATAAAAATATATAATCTTCAATTCTCTCCATGTAATAGAAACAGAACCAATGCACATTCTCCAGGAATAACTAATAATTATTAATTCAACCTGTATTATGTTATTACATAAATATTATAATTTTATAAATTAAAAAATTGGTTGAACGTATTATATATAGTTCAAATAATTGAATGTTTTCTATATTAAATGATAATATTTATTTACCATAATTGGTGATATTGATCACCCCTTATGTCATATAAACGACTTCCTAGAGATATTTATTCCTTTAATAAAATGAATATTTTACCTTTTTAATTAGTTATTGTTATATTTTTCCAATACCATGTTATTATATTTACATTTAATTTTTGGATGGAAACTAAAATATACTTCAATTGATCAACTTATTTCTAATTTATGCCACTATTTTAATTCATTCTATAGATATATAATTTGAAAAATTTCTTGAATAAATGTAATACTGTTAAATAATTTCACTATTTTGTTAACACACATTACATATAAAACCATTATTTAACCAGTTACATATTATATAGGCATGAAAAAATAAATATTCCCTGAATTAATTGTGTCCATTATAAATAAATTTTCTTTCACTGTATTATATTATAAAAATGTTATTTATAATTGTTTTTTGAAATAAATGGTTCCAAACATCCCTATTGGTGATGTAGGGTTTGAAATATTTGACTCTTATGATAATAATAATCCTACAATGACAAGTAGTTATTTATAACTAGCTTATTTACTATACATTTCGTATTCTCTTTCGCATACCAATTTTGGCCAATTGGTATTTACATCAAATTTCAAATTTAAAAAAAAAATTACTCTTGAAATTAGTATATGGAGTACATATTATAAAATAATTTTCAATTATCATTTTTTGAAATAATATTTAATATCAATTTTAGTGTATTCTCTATTTATTTATTCCATATAAGATATAGATTTATAATTCGAAATGGATAATATATAACCTTCATCATGATTACAAAACCAACTCATATTGTTTTTGACTTTCCAATATAGTATTTTTGTCTAGAACAACCACATTCCATGAGATCTTGTGGAAAATATTTCAATAATAAATAAATATTCATCTATGTTCTTAATATAATGTAAGTAAATCATTATCTCACTATCTCAATAAATAATTTTCTACCTTTTACATAAATGAGGTCATTATCATGGATATAATTTTTTTAACATAGGGATATATCAAATATCTTATGAACCCATGTTTATCATTTTTTTCATTCAAATTACAGATTTATTATTATTATTTTTTGGATAATGTATTATAAAAAATCCATTCCTAAAATTATAGAAATTTTTTATAGAAATTTTTCATTAATATTATATCACATATGAACTCCATTTTTCAATATAATATTGTTAATTTTTTCCAGTAATATTTTCTTACGATATATTTGAATGATTATTAATGACATTATTATAAAAATTGGACTCATATTACTAACTCCATTGAATTACGTACCAAATATGATCTATATGAGGAAATAAATGTTTTTGAAAAAAAATTGTCATATGATTTTCTTATTGATGAATACATAGTTATGATAGTTATCAACTCAACCCCAAAATATTCTTTTTTCCTTATTACCATGCTCATCCTATATTTCCATTAACATAAATTAAATTTTATAGTGAAATATAATGACACCCAGTAATTTACCTCTTCATGATTCTTAAAATAATATATACATTTCTTGATTTCCTTATTTTAGATGATTTTATGATTTAAATCCTTCTAGGATAGAATTATACTTTATCCCATTAATCATAATATGAATTTATTTATCATATTTAATTATTTTTTCTAAAAGAATTCCAAATCAACATTAGGGTAATTTAATGATAATTAATTCAAGATTTACATGAATAAGAATTAACATCCCACATGTGGGTTCTAATTTTAGATTTAATGATTCATGTTTAAATGAATTAATAATTTTATATGATAGAACATAAAAATATTATTTTAAAAATTTATAATAATTTCATTTTATCTAATAATTAAATGTGCTTCATTAATGAGTCTGAATAATTCATAGAAAAAGTTTTCAAATGTATCTGTATTTCACTTATCGTGCATAAATGTGATCATCACTTGCTTATTTAGTAGTCATATTCAATTAAAAACAAAATGATTTATATTATTATTTTAATATTATTGGTCTCTTAGATTCATAAATTTTTGTGTAAATATATATGTACCAATTTATATCTTATTTATAATATATAAATGATAAATATTATTTTAAATTTGTAATACTACCTAGTGATATTATTCAAAAATATATTATCTAATTTATTTTTTACATTTTTTAGAACTTTTTATTTAAAAATAAAATTAAATATCATCTTTTTATGCTCTCCTTTTTTACATTTTGATTATTATTAGGATATTAAAATGTGAATCCATCATTTCACATTAAATTATACTTTACAAAAATAATTTATTCATTAACACAGAAGTAATTAAAGATTTATTTTCCATAATTATTTTATCTTTTATACGTACTATTTTAAAAATATATTAAAAAATACATTCTATACTAATTGTATTATAATTTTAATAAAAACTATATTAACTCAATTATTATAGTGGGAGAATGATATTTTTCATAAGATAATTATTAATTTTGATTCCCAATGGTGTTATTTATTTTATTTATTATATCATCATTAGTGGATGAGGGCCAACTTTAATTACATCTTTTAATTTTCACAAGCTCAATAGGATGACTATCCAATTAATTTTTCATCAAATTCTCTGTAAAAACATTATGGTGATCAGAAAACATTAGGTAACCAATTATTTACATAGGTTATTTTTTAATTAACTATATGTTGAGGTTAATATTATTATATAAAGATAGAAGGCATCCTCTATGAGTATACATTAATATTCATTTTAAACCACACATAATTCATGAGGTGGCCTAGTGGGGATAAGATAAATATCAAATTCCATTTATACAATATTACAAGGTTTAGGATCCTTTAACACTATATTAAATTAGTGTCCAATTGGACATATTCATTATCAGTTATTTATAATATATTCAATGGATTTTTTTGTCTATTATTATAGTAAAATGTAACATATTATATATGTTCATTCATCATGATTACGTATTTAAATATTACATATTTGAAAATTCAAAATTTATCCCATATATTATTCAAATAATAGATGCCATATTATAATATTTATTAAAATACTATGTAAAAAAAAGACGATTCTAGAGGGAATGGATCATTAAACCCCACTTTATAGACTCATGCATTGATTTTCCACTACAGTAGGAGTTTTTTCTAAGATTAAAGTAAGAAATGAAAATTTACTCAAATATCCTTGTTCTCATTATTGATGACCCAAATTCACTAAACAATATAATTTCATTTATTTAAAACAACTAATAATTTTCCATAAAGAAATATATGAGTATTTGAATAATTCTATTTTAATTAATATCAACCCACCATTTTAAATATGGATCCCCTAAAGGATGTGTACCAATCAAATATAGAATATGAGTTCACTATATTTGTCTTGCATTCAAAATTGCATAGTTGATGGAATTTTAAAATTAATATTAACATTGATGAGTTTTATATTTTGTTATTAAAAAATTTTAAATTAGTTATAGAACACTGTAACTATGTGATTTGGTTAAAATAATTATATATAAATAAACAGAAGTCATTTTTCTAGATATTTCATTTATATTACCTATTCCTACATTTAAATTATCCATTTCTATCACATATAATATTAATATAACCAAATACCATTTGTGTGATAATTAATAAAAATGAAAAATAGATATTTCAATTGTTTATCAATTAAGGTGACGATCGATTCATTGAAATAATAGTGGTAAATCCTTGATCTAAAATGAACTTGAGCTATAGAGAGAACAATGTCAAATTAATTTATGACCCCCTGTACATTTTGAATGCTCAAATTGATTATTTTCTCCTTTCATCCACCATATCATCCAATGATACCATCTCACTATTGAGGGGGCATTAGTAAAGTTGGATACAAATAAATAATATCACTTAGTGAAACTGAAGACCTTATAAAATTAATGAGGTTGATAAGTGATATATATAATAATTTTATAATTACTTATAAAAATTTCAAATATTGAAATAAGTAAAAAATTACTTCATTAAACTCCAAACCCACGTGGTATTTTTATCTCAAGATCATTTGAAAGTAATTAAATATGAATTATATGATTAAATTGGAAAAAAATACCACATTATTGTATTTTGTAGGAATTTAAATATAAAATCTAATATCATATATTGAAATAATATTTTGATGTACTAATTTTTTTAATAATATCCCAATAGGGTTTAATATATTAATGGTGTTTTTCCGTGATAATTATTGCAACCATAGTCTTCAAATACACCAGGATGTGGTTATGGTGCCTATCTTAGGTCATATGGGCCATGTGATACAGTGAATACCTAACCAGATTTGGAAGTTGTGTCGATGGAATGATGCACCAAACATAATGATTATTGGTGAGCATACAGTTCTATATATGTTGTTGTAACTATTCTGTAAAACATCTCAAAAATATGAAACTACCACGTTGTTCGAGTGTTTTCATGTTTGTTACCAATCAATTGGGGATACAGATTAAAATTCATTTGTCTTATTTCACCTACTAGATAATTTTTTACAAATATTACATTAAACTCATAGTGGATCCATCAATTGATTGAGGGTAAATATATGCTCATCAAATATAAATAATAGTCTATAATATATATATATATATTGGGATTCAAATGATCTTTAAATGCCACGTGTACTTAAAATAATGTTCCCTCCATCATGTAATCATATTTATTTTGAAAATTTATTAATGGGAAAAATATTTATGTATGAGTGGATTGTCAAGATGAATTATTATTTTGTTCCATTGGAGGGTGGTCACCAGTGATTAGAGTACCATGTATGTATCAACAAATTTATAAGGGTATTAGTTTTATTAAAAAAAATTATTAGTTAGAACTTAATTTACCACCCCCATCTAAAAGATTCAGGGAAAAATAATTTATATATAAATTTATGAAATCACATATTCATATTAATAACTTTTGACAGTATAAATTTCTCTTTGATGGAAGAAAAAAAGAGAAACTATATCTTTCATAATAAATACATAAAAATATCATATATGATATTAGAATTTGTGATAATGAAGTAAAATATATAATTTAAAGGGGAAAATTTTAAATCTAAATGATACCTTTATTCTATTTTTAGAAGTAGGGAAACTTTTCTCATCACCAGTTATCATTTCTTGATGGAACAATAGAAAGATTAAGACATATCCTTTATAATACCATCTAAATATATTTAGATTATAGATCCTTTAAATCTATATTCTTGTGTAGAAATGAAGGAGAACTTTTAAATCACTAATAATATTTGAGAATAAAATGAACAATCATTAATCATGGATTAATCTATTCATGATCTTCTAATTAATTAATATTTCTAAAATATGGGACATAGATTTAGTGATAAGAGAAATAGAGAAAATTATTTAATATCTCATTTCTTATTTATAAAAATTATTAAATTTCATCTTTTTATAAGCAACATATTTCAATGGTATTTATGAAAAATAATATTTAAAATAGAAATCACAAACAATACATAAAACATTATGTAGTCATTATGATTATTTTATCAAATACTTGTAAAATAAGAATTTTGATATATTATATAATACATGTCATTAAAAAAATTATTTTCCCTTTATAAAATATATACAAATAAAAGAAATATTCATTAATAAAATACTTTCATTTATTCACATAATAACATTACATTACTAATTATTAATACATTTAACATTTATTATTGTAAAAACAATAAATATATAATTTTCATTAAATCATTCAATTGTAAGCATTACCATACCTCCTTTTTGAATTCAATGATTTCCAATACACCAATTCAATAGAAATACCCATAGTTTTGAAATGAGTTTATTTGGGACCCTTTTGGGCCTTATCTAGATAACATTGAATTTGACATACTGATAAGGAGTAGTGATTGACATCATATTAAGGACCCTAAAGTATTGTGGTTATCTCATTGTTGTGATAACCTATATTGTGATCTTGTACTATGTAATGTAACATCATTTTCTCTATATATTTCATAAATAAGGATTAATATCAAACATCAACAACTATTCATGATTTATTTATTCATTAATTGACCATAAAAGAAACACATAACTCATTTTACCTTGGCAGTGGATTTAGTGAATTAATTTCTATCTTATTTTACAGGGAAAAATATATCACTTACTTTATATAGAGGTCGAAATTATTTCATGATCATTGAATCAATATCATACCCCCAAGGACGCACCTAGTGAAATATCATTCACTTGAAACAAAAATGTTATTCATTTAATCTTACAAAAAATATAAATTGTTCCTTATGTAAAATTATATCATTTTGTGATACCAAAACACGTGCCCATATATAGGAACGTTAAATTACACCCAACACAAGTGGTATTTCTATTGGTTTTTCAACATTAATTGTATTTGTTACTCACTATCAATAAATGAAAAATTCAATGTAGAAGTCTCAATACTAATGATCCCCAAATACTTGATAACCATACAACATATAAGTCCCATGAGTGTAATGTATCTATAAAAAATTTATTTATTTACTATTACTACAATATATTTTATTTTATTTATAGTTGATGGAAGGAATACGTCATGGATAAAAAATTTCATGCAGAATATGAAAATTGAATTTTAATTCAAACATTATCACTAGGCCACTCATCTTCAAAAAAATATACCCAACAAGGATAAAATAAAATCCCACAAAAAGTGTAAAATATTTTGTATGGAAAAATATTGATATTTTAATTTAGATAAATATTATAGATATATTTTTTCGTAAAATGAGGCTTCGGCCCCAACCGTAAAAAAAATAGATGTATTTTTTCTATATTATTACTATTATAGTATGATTGAGATGAAACAATGGTGTTAGACTATATTTTTTATAGTATGAATTTTATATTTATATTTTTGATCAATGTGGCTATAACATTCATCATATATTTTACCTTGAGGGTTCCTAGAGATAATATATTAATTTATTATTTAATTTTAACCAGTAAATAATCGTTATATATTTTTATAAGAAATTAGTGGTTTTTTTAAATATAGTTTAATATAATATTTTGGTTAGATAGTGTTAGAGTAGTATTATTTATGATTTTATGAAATTATATATGCTAGATATATCCTTTTCTTTTATTATTTGTCTATATTCATTTTACAAATTTGGATTAAATTAATTATTAATCATTTTTAGTCATTATATTGTAATATTTTAATGTTTTCATATTTATATTCTTTGTGATGTTTTTTTCTCAATAAAAATAAAAATCCACCATGAAATTGAGTTTTATATATGTGGTTCCACTATCCACCTCAAATCCCTTTTTTGGCATTCTTTATAAGTCAATCTAGATCACACAATATAAAATAGAGCAATGTTTGAAGGGATGTGATGTAATATAATTGAAATGGATAGAGATTTATGAAAATAAATGGTATATGTATATGTGGGTATTGAATTGGGTCATAGAGAGAGAAAAACATCTGAACATAAAATTCTATATCTACTTGTATGCATAATTTTTTTTGTGGTGGATGAAATATTCCATTTCTAAAAGATTAATGATTTTAAATCCAACCGAAAATAATCATTCATTATATTTATCGTCTATAATTATTTTGGAAATGAAACATTTACAATAATGATAGAAATATTTTAAATTTTGAAATGAAATTTTGAAATTATAGTGACAAAATTTTGTTATAACATAAAAATTATTCCATACCATTAAGAATATGTGTATTAAACCTAATTTTAAAGTGTGTATTTTATTGTTTAATTTTCAGCATTGGTGACCAGGGCCTAAAAAAGGGTTCAACTATAATTTTATAAATTTGGAAACCACTATAAAAAATATTATGGTTTCATTTATTTTAGGGTACAGAGTTTATCTCGGCTATAATCTAACATAAATTTTTTGGTTAAAAGGATCCATGAAAAAAATTTATAACTTTTTTATTTTTTATTTCTTTATAACTATTATATGTATTGTATGAAATTATAATTTTATTCTTATAAGGACGACTAAACATTAATTATTTTTCCATACTATATGTTTTAACCAAGTACCACTATTTTCTAATTTCTAATTTGAGTTAAATGTGTTTTGGTAATTTTGGGAGGAAACTAATTGATAAAATTAACATTTCATTTTATTAAAGTTTAAATAATATTAATAATTTTCACCCACTACCATTACTAATTTTCATTTTTCTTTATTGGGATAAGTATAATTTTCATTTTTCACTCTATGGGAATATTACAGGAGGTGTGTGAGGATTTTCATAGAGGTGATCATTACCATATTGTGATACATAACCTATTAATTTCATTACTGACCTCAACGCATAAGTGGTTATCCATTATTTAGGGATTGATATTTTACATTTTCATAATTATTTACTTTCCATCCTAATTACTTATATGTTAGTGTATCAATCAAGTTTCCATATTTAGGTTTTGGGATATTTGATATTAATTGAGACAAGGAATTTCTCGACCGGGTGTGATGGATTTATGAGGATATATTTATGGTAGAAGTATAATTTAATTGATGATGATGTGTATTTAGAATATTGATGGAGTATATTTTGAGATTATTAGTTAGTTTGGGTTTGTCTATGGATACTGATCACGAATGTTGAATGTTGAGAGTGGTGAGGGTTGACTTTTTCAACTAAGGGTTTTTCCCATCAGTAGTCGATAATGCATAGATAGAGAAGCTACATGGGCCACCAAATTAGGAGGATGTATAGGCTTCGTGAATATATGGTTCTTCCTTTTAGCCATATTTTACACTGGTAATATATTGTTCCTATAACTTAAATGTGGAGGATTAGGGAATGATGGGACACACAGTGCAAAGTCACCAACCAAAGTGTTTGACCAAAGCATCGACCAACACATGAGGATGACCGAGTCACACACACCTTGACATCGTTTTTGGGAATAACGCATTCGATCACGTACCCCTCCATCCTATTATGCCACATGGAATTACTAAGTGACACCAAATTTATGTGTCTTCTTTTTTCATCATTTTCCCAAAATATTCAATCGATGTTTATTTAAATTAATTAATGACCACATCTTATTTATTTTCTATTATATATCATAATGGTGTAGTTTATTTCACTATATAATTCTATATTATCAATGGGATAGTAAAATTCTGAATTTTCCTTTATTTTATTAAAGTAATAATTTAGTATATATTTTCGTAATAGCCTATATGAATCATTCCATCATGAAGTGACTTGTGTAATTATATAGAACTCAAATAAATTCCCCCTTTCCCATTAGTAGTATTGTAATGATTTGATATTAATTATTAATAAAACATGGTATAGATATTGATGTTTCATATTATGTAATGTTGGTTCAGGTGACTCGATTAGTATTTCTGGAAGTCATGTACCACCAATATTTCTCACTCAATTTCTAATGTACAGTAAATATTATGAGTTATAGAGAATGAAATTTTTAATTATATATTGGGATATTCTATTATAATGGTATCTATTTTTGTTATGAAACAAAATCTATATGAATAAGGTTTTGGGAAATTCATTTTTTATGGAATTAACATATGAATAAAGATTAAAGAAACTTTATAGGGATCTATTATTCCCATGATGATATGGTAGTGGGCAATCAATTCAAATTTATATTTTATTAGTAACTCACTCTACCGGTCTACATTCCCAAGAAAGGAATGGGATCCTATATTGGAATGGCATTTCAGTGGTATGATCAATTTTGGTGTTGGGGACTTCTGGTGTGTATAACAGTTTAGAGCACCCTTTTTCAATATGACTTTGTAGAGATATGTTGATTGGGTGAAAAAATTATAAATGATATCAGGATCTCCATCATATAGTATTATTGGGCTACATGACTTCATTTGGTCCTAATTATTATGACGTGATGTGTATCTGTAGTAACCCATGATTTCATTAATTTCATTTCATTTACTAAAAATTACATCAGTATCATGTATTTCACATAATAGATAACTAAAAAAATTATGATACCTTAATACATTTTTTAAATATTACCATTTTATTATAAATTTTAATTTAAAATTTATAAATATAATTAATTGGTATATAAAAAATTTATTAAAGGGAATAATAAAACAATAGTAATTTTAGTCATAGAAAATTTATGTTTGTTAAATTTTTATGATTATTATATTGTTTATATTAGTTCTATATATTAAATTAGATATTGTGAAATAAAAATTTAAAATCATCATGATAAAATTATGTAATGGGGCATATCTATTTTTAGTCATAATAGTTATATATTATTGGGTTAATATTATTTACCCTGAAAAAAGGTTTATTTCTCAAAAGAATTATACTTTTTAAAAATATTGTATTTAAAAATTAAAAAATAACTTTTTATATTATGATATTCTAAAAATGTTTAATAAAGTATAATTTAGTACTAAAAATCATTTTATTTGAAAGAAATGTTAAATAACATTAAAAATACTAAATGTTTAAAATGAAATTTGTTTACAGGACATGTTTTTAAACAAGTTATTTCACCTCCAATTTCACTAAACTCAATAATCCCACCAAACACCCATGTAGCACCATTAATACAACCTACATAAATCTAGTTTTCCATGTAACACCCCGAATTTCTAATTAATGAACTATGTATTCAATACCTTATATAATACAGGACACCTAGCATATAAATCAATATAATATTTGGATTCCTAATAATATATTTACAATTTAAAATAGATAATATATATTTTAATTCATGCAACAATGAGATATCACGTGTTACACATAAGAGCCACCATCCTCAATGGCATATGTTATACTCAAGACCAAGTATAAATAAACAATAATATATTTTTAAATTATCATATTTCATATACTAATATATGAATTATAAATTATGAATGATATTAAATGAATTATGAAAATTTATAGTTTATATAAATGTAAAATGAATTCATGTGTTGCCAATTATTATTAAATGGAAATAAGAACTAGTTTTATATAAAACGAAATGTTTTTATTTTTAGGATTCCAAATTTTTTTACCATAATAAACATAAATAATTTGTATTTTTGAGTGATTAATATTATATATATTTCATGTATTTAATAAAATATTTTTTATAATAATCCATTAGGTTTTATATGCATAATATAAGAAAAAACTATATTATACACCTAAAAACCTCTATTTTTATAAAGGCAATTTTATCGCCATTTAATGGAGAAAATATTTTAAATATAAATTTTGAAACTATAATTTATTAAATATGTAAAAATAGCATCATATTTAAATTTGAAATATAATAATTTATTTAGGGTGATTTTTTTATAATTTTATAAAATATTTGCCTTTTTGAATAATACTAAAAAAAAGTTACCTCTAAATCCTTTTTTTGATTTTCCAAAAAAACCACTTTTTAGGATAGTGGGATACAAACAAAAATGCACATACCCAAATCAATCAATGAAAACTTGTCCAAAAAAATGAACTTCAACACAGAAACTAGGACATTATTTAGACATAAATTCAAGTATTATTTGAAGATTTTAATTCAATCCACCAAAATTGGGATCGAAACTCGATGATGTCTTGAAAAAAAATAGAAAAATTCATTTTCTAGCCATCTTGATTATCAATTATCGACGTCATCTCCCTAACAGAATGGGTAAAAAATTACAGATAATGTTTTCCGAGGTAAAAAATATTGAATTTGGGTTAAAAAAACTTTGTAAATAATTTATTTATATTGTTAAATTATACATTAAACTATATTTAAATTGAAATTATATAATAATTTTATCAATTAATAAAATGTATTTATTTGGAATATGTTTCACTTAGAAATTGTTTATAAAAATATAGTAATCTTTCTTAAGGTTTTACTTTAAAAACCTGCATTGGCATCCCGCCTGAGATATCAATTTAAATTTATTACATCCAATTATATGATTGGAATTTGGAAAAATTGATTTAATATTTTTAATATTCATAATTTATAATTTATAATATGACTAAATTTTTTTTACAAACATAATAGTGAATGTAAAAAAATTTAATTACAATGATTAAAGTTAAATTATTCATAATATTTGTCTAAACCGTAACAATAAGGCCCATAACAACTATACACTTGTCCAAGAGAAATGTTTTAGAAATATATCAAACGTATCATATATTTTCTTGAAATATTTTCAATATTTGATAATATTTCAACATGAAAAATTTGGGATGAATTTTTTTTTTGAAAATATTACAAGAGATCCACTCCTCATTAATTATATAAGGCCACCACTTTTCCACATTCCCCACACCTCTCAAAGCACATATGATTATAAATGAATATAACAAAAAAACGTTCTAATCCCCCCCACCCTTTACCTTTAATAATCTATTCGGTATTAATGTTATCAAAGGATGCCATTTGGTATTAACCCAAAGGTGTTACCTGATTTTTAACATAATACATTCTAACAATCAATTTCATTCAATTACATCTCCACTAGATGAAATATTCTTCATCAATGAAAATATAAAAAAAGAGTATCTTAAATATAATATTTTATTATTATTAAAATGGTTATACCTATAATTAAATTCACATCAATCTAATGGCTAACGAACATACTAGTTATGTGATTTGTAAACTACCACCTCACCAAAAGATGAATATTTGTTATTCCATTACTACCATTCTTGTTGGTAATTTTGAAGAAAAATATGATAATATGTTCTATATATGATATTTAAAATTTCTTTATGGTTATTTAATTATTTTAAAAACCATATCTTTTTACATTTAATTTTTTGTAAAAATGGTAACATCATTTGTGGAGTTGTGGACTATCGACCACTCAATGCCATGTGCTTCGTTCACATTATTCATGAAAGATATAAAGGATTGTATTAATCGAAAATATGGGAAACAAAAAATATATATATGTTATTCATGACATAAATTTCCCTACTATAAATAATATATATATCATTTTCATTATTTCCCTCCCACACACTTAAAAATGTTATTGTCGTTCATAGACAGGACGAATACCAACTCCTAAACATGATGTGATTACTTTTACATCACAATAATTATATATCTAAATATATATAATTTTATAACATCAAATTTATGATATAATTATCATTATTGAATTATATAGTATTACTTAACATTCTTTCATAATGATCTTTGAAAATTGAAAATGTTACTCATGTTCATGTGTGTCCTAAAATTCCATTATATTAACACTGATTCATTTTTCATAATCAATAAAAATTATTTAATTTAAATGATTAATTATTTAATAATAATTTTAATTATGTCATCATTATTTTTATAGAGCTGTTATATAATTATCCCTTTCATCATTGATGACATATAATATTTTTTTAAAGAACTTCTCAAAACACCCAACATAAACGTAAATGTTCATAAAGTCATAAAAACATTGAAAAAAAAATGAATGATATACATTAATAGTTTCCTGAATAGAGTACAAAATTAATATTATATTATTATATTGGATGTTAAATGACGTTCACCATAATGGAAACTCATGGCAAGGGACATTCATCTTACTTTTTTTAATTCAATGAGTTAATTTTCGTGTCACCACTTACATATTTTATGTTATTTATTAATGAACATTTTTTATATTATATATCTAATTACATTATATTCATTTTTTTAAAATATCCAATAAATATTATTCCTTATTTATTATTCTAATTTAAAATGTTTCAAATTAGTATGGGATACTTTGGAATTATTAACCAATATTTTCCTCAACAATGAAATTAATGATATTTTAATGGTATATCCATTTGAGGAAATTATATTATAAATTTCATATAAATCATTTCATTTTCCTCTCCTTCAGTTATTGATGCACATTTTCATGTATTATTACCATTTCCTCACTCTTTGGGACTCTAAATGTTTTTAGAAAATGTTTTTTTTAATAAAATGACTATATTTCATTATTTAGTCGATGATTCTATTTTCTTATAAAAATGTTTTCTGATTAAAATGCCTTTATAAATGATTTTAATTTTATTTGATAAATAAATTTTAACCATTATTGTATTTTACCCATTTATCAATGTAAACTTCTCATCATATTCCCAACAATGAATATTTTATTTCTTTTTACTATACATAAGGAATTTTCATTTACATCATAAAAAATGTAAGGATTTACCCACCATCAATATTTTAAACCTTAATTTTTATCAATAATGACTAATTTTTATATAATATTTTATCAAAAATTATTTTCAATGAAAAACGTTTTTAGATTTTTTACAAATAAATTAGATTTTTCTCAATAATTATATAATGGAATTTTTTATATTAAATAAATTTCTCAAAAAAACAACCCATTATTTTTACCTGGCATTTTATTTGTTATTTTGATACTATCCTAATTCCTGCAATAGATATTTTTATTATAGATTTATACAAGGATATGTTTCACATTCACATATGTGAATGTTTTTTTATTCCTATTGATATATTCAATATCCTATGATCATTGAACATTTCATTTCACTCAAATTATCAATTTTTTTTTGTTGTGTATATTACTATTTTCTAAAACATTTACCATTTTAAATAAATTTTCTACATTGATTGTCATCTTATTATTTGAGTCAATGTTGATAATTATGTATTCTTTATTCAATATGGATATTTGATAAGGCTTATTATCTTTATTGATTATTTGATATTAGGGATGATTTGGACTCATAATGATGGGAGGATCACATACCTTATAAAGTACCAAGATACATACATATGTTCTCATGATACCACCATGTTGAAAAAATTAAACGAGTTTTTATCTGTAATATTAAACGTATTTTTTAATGGTCTTGATAGTATATGTTTTCATATACATTGGACCTGAAGTCTATTAAAACAACATATCATTCAATTATTTTTAGTTATTATTCATCCATGATATTTTTCATTAAAATACCTATTGAGAAATTTCATTTTAAATTATTTAGATTTCAAGTTATTTAGAATCATACCATTCTATATGGATTTTCCAGTATATAGTTATTTGAATGTAATATGTATCCAGTGGTAACCTTACAACATTTGTTAATCTCTTTCATTGCATTTATTAATTACATGGAATGAGTTTCTAGTTATTTACCATTAAATTTTATTATTCTCATTATGTAATTATTTCTTCATCTATATTTTTCCCTTTCATATCAGTTGTTCTCACCCTTATTATGGTTAATTACCCATTAATCAATGAAGCGTACTATATAGATATACAATGATATACGAGATAGAATAATTTTATCATAAATTATATTTTATTATAATGAATAAAAAATATGTCATGCTCAGTGTATTAATTTTTACTATAATACTCACTTTTTGAATTTGGTTTAATAGGACTTGTAAACCGATCTTTCCATTATTATTTGATTTCTTATAATCCTGAAAATGTAAGTGATAGTAGATGCTGACTCCAAGCCCTCTTTATTATGGTTACTATAGTTAGGGTCAAATGAATATTTGAAGAAACATTGGGAAATATATTTTTGAAAATAATGGTAAGAGATCATAACCCTTAGGTAGAATTTGACGATATGTATATAGGAACATCCTAGAATTTTTTTAATGTATAGATTATGTTGGTCTTCCTTGTAATAATTATTTTTCAATATAAAAAAAGTGTATGTTTCTCTAGAACAACAGTACCTTGGAGATATAACTATGACTTGGAATTCCAAGCCTGACTCTGGGCAATCTTGTAAATGAAAACAGACCTTACTATGGATTTGGTTTGAAACTCTCAAGTGATATTCTTAGTATAACCCCATTAACATTACAAACCATTATGAATAATTTGAATTTATATTTATAATAAACAATTATGGTATACCATAAGGTTCTTTAGATTGATGATAATGTATCATGATTTAGATATACTATATGTTAATTTATGGATAAACTCTAGGCCACTGAAGGACCTATGTGGAAAATAAATGGTCGAAGTATTTATGTATTGGGATTAAATTACAAACCTTATTTAAAAGGATATTTTGTTATTAACCATTTTTCAGGGATTTATATCATATTTACAATGGAAATTATATTAATAGGGTTTTTTGAAACTGAAATCCTGAATTCCGGGTGACTACTAATCAAATATGGTAAGGTCTCGGGGATTGAACCCATGACATAAGGATCATAATGGATGAATACAAGCCACTGACCTACAAAATGTTTGGGTTATTATTAATTATTTATAGTTAGTCAATTTGTTGATAAAATTTTAATTATTAAATAATAGTATAACTTTTTAGGACTAGGGAGTAATCTATTAAACATATTGGATTTTGATGATTGTAAAAAAAATAGTCATAATTCTCTTTAATTTGTGTTCCTAAAGATACTTTAGAAATGTATTTTTGAGTTTCATTCATAAATATAAAGTTTTTAAATAATTGTAAAATGGATCTAAGACCAATAATATATTAAACATATGTTTATATGATAATATAATTTATTTCTATATAGGTAGAAAAGGAATTCCCCAACATTAGAGAAAGAATCCTCGAACAAAAATGTGGTCCAAATAGATTGTTTTTTGAAACGACGGCCTTATAAATCATCACATATTTATAGATTTAATTCCCAAAACATTATATCTATAAATAAACTATTTTTGATTGTTAAACTCAATCGGTACCTAAAAATAGGCATTCTTTTCTTCATAGAATGTTTCTCTACATTCCACAAATGTTCTTCTACTTAGATACTTATTTATATGTTACTCTATTTGAACTTTTCACATTCTCTTCACTATTTTCTAGAGGATGTTTTAAAAACCCATCTCACAATGTGGGATTTCATCATAGTAAATATCTAACATTATATCACCAAT
Organism: Viscum album; assembly: GCA_963277665.1. Lineage (NCBI taxonomy): Eukaryota > Viridiplantae > Streptophyta > Magnoliopsida > Santalales > Viscaceae > Viscum > Viscum album. Next base: position 537,587,824 of record OY728120.1, on the reverse strand, counting down.
ATCGATCATAAATTATGAGGACATTAGCAGGGGTTAATGTAAAACCAGTAAATTCTAATGTAAGAACCTTGTACCCAATAGTGTGTATGACATGCGACATCAAGAGTGTATGGAGATACAATCTCTGGACAAAATATAATATATTTATTGTTAATAATATATTATATTTTTTCATTAGATGAAAAACTGAGTTTTTTTTCATTACATGTAAGATAAACATTCTTTGATGGCTTACATTACACATAAGAAGGAGTTTTACCAAAAAATAACAAAACACTATTATATTATATAATAAGATATTAAATAGAAATTATGATAGATAATAAATAGCTTATTAATATTTTTGGATTAAATATATATATATATATATATAATGAAATCGTGGGATACCAATTAATGAGAAATGAAAACAATTACCATTTGGATTTAAAAAGAAATACATATATTTTTATGCTTGAAAAAATATTTTTTATTAACAAACACAATCAAATGTAATTTATTAAATATTATAATTAAATTCTATTTAATATATTAAATCAATTTTTTTAGTTTTATCCATTATGTCTGATTGATATAAGATAAGAGAAAACTTTATTTTACAGATAAAAACCTATTTTACCACCCTTTTAATGGAGAATCCATTTTAAATAGATGTTCTGGATATTTAATTTATATAATATTTTCAAATATAAATTTATATTTTAAAAATAATAATAATAATTAGGTTATGGTGACATTTTTATATTTTTCAGAAACATTCCATTTTCAATGAATAGTAAAATAATATTGAATTTTATTTCAAAATTTCTTTTTTTGCTTGTTTTCTTAAGTTTAAATTCAAATTATAATTGGATTAAATGATTAATTAGAAAATAATTTATTCCATTAATAAAAATTCCATCATTTGAATCAATTTTACTTCGAAATTGAAGATAAATAACATAGAAAACATTCATAAATTTTCACGTAAAAACACACATTGTTGGCTCACATGTGAGATACATTTTAAACTAATTTCATCCAATTATATGATTTTTATTTTAAAAAATGTATTACATATTTGGAATAAATAAAATTTATAGTTTATTATATTAAAAAATTATTTTTCAACATAAAATAATATTGGAATTAAATAAGAAACTTAATTGTAACCACAAGGCCCAAAAATAACAACAATGTTTTCAAAGATATATTTTGGGGACATATGTCGACCCTATACACTCTTTTCATTAATTGGGTTCATTATTGGATCCACTTCCAATATGAATAATGTAAGAATAATTCCCTTGTCAAGATATTATAAGAGTGCCACTCTTTTTAATTATAACCTCTCAAACCACATATGCATGGAAAATGTCTTACAAAATAGATTAAAAATATAAATGACCTATAATTTGAATCCTTAAGTTGTGCATAGAGACTTTATAGGATTCCATTTGGTATAAACCAATTGAGTTACCAGCTTTTAAAGTTATCATTTTCAACAACCACTTTCTCTATTTTACTTCTCCTCCACCTGAAATATTATCATTCCATGTTAATATAACTACTCCTATTTCCAAAATATACAGGGGTAATTTTATTCTCCTTTTTCTACATAAAATAACACAAAAATATATCTAATGGGTGACAAACATAAAATTTATATGAACAACGAACTACCTCTTAACCAAATGATGATAGTTCTTTATTATTTTTCTAAACCTCATAATGGGAATTATGATGGAAACTATTTATATGGGTGTTATATATGATATTTATTATGTATTTATGTTTCTTTAACACTTTTACAATATATATCGTTATAAATAGCATTTTTTTAAAATGATAACATTTTTTGGGGAAGTGTTGACGACCAGCCCCTCAAAACGATGTGATTTGTTCACATTATACATGGATTTTATAAAGGATGGTTTTGATTAACCATATGTGAAATAAAAAAATCAAATTAATTAAATAATTAACATTAGTAAGTATATTATATATCATTTTCTTTATTACCATTTCACTCACATCAAATTTGTTAACATCATACATTGAAATGTGGACTACCACCTCCTTGAGATGATGTGAATCCTTTTACATCAAAAGAAATATATATATATATAATTATATATGGTAATATAACATGTTATTTAGGAACTGAAGATAATTATGGAATTCTATAGTGTCACATACATCTTTCCATAAAGATCATTGAAAAATGAGAATGTTACTCAAGCGTATGTACAACCAACCATCTCCATGATTTTTACATTGATTCATTTTTCATGACCAAAATAAATTACTGAAATCAAATTTATAATTAATGTATAAAATTTATAATTATTCCGTTTTAATTATTATATAGATGTTCTATTATTACTAATTTGATCTTTTTTGACCTACTAATATTTTTTTGGAATGTTTAATCAATTTTTTTTTTCAAAACACCCTATATAGACTTAATTTATTATGTAATTATAAAAATGTTAATATGTGAAATACAATTAATGATAATAAAGAAAAATTTAATGGGGAGTGTATAAAATTAGACAAAAATTTATTATATATTTTGCTAAAGGATGTTCAACTTTATGGGAACTCAATGTAATGGATTTTTATATATCTTTTTTACTTTACTGAGATAATCATAATGTTCACAAATTACATATTTTCTTTAGTGTGTCTTATCACGAGCAGTCCCCTTGTGTTCATGTTGGGACTACCCCAAGGCCACCTTCTATAGGCTATGGGGTGGTGACTAGCACGGAAATAGAGAAAACCAAATAAGGGAAGTTGTTGCCTTTAAACATGTAGACTCTCAGACATGATATACAATGTAATCAAACCAAAAAGAGAACAGCTATTAGTAAAATTACATAAAGAAAAAGGGGAACATAATACACAACCAACTGAATAGTAAATATAGAAAAAATATAAAATCAACTCCTTAGGTCATCCACTACGGATCCTATCCGATGGGTAGGTTCAACTCGTCAATATAGCTCTCCGCATCAACCAATCAACTCTATACACCCTCATGTCTAGGCTCCCAAATCATTGTATGTTCTACATGTATTCCTCACAAGACACAATAAGATGTTTGAAATTTCCATGTAGGGGTGAGTATAAGATTACCTAGTTGGGGCCCCTAGACCCACGATAGTCTCCCAGATTTCCTCAATGGAAAAACCACAAAGCATGATCCCAAAGAAAAATAGCTCATAACAGGTATACAATGTAAAGATCATGAATAAATATAATAATTCATAAAGATAGATCTTCTTATTATGTCTATAGGATATTGATGCTGGACATCAAAATGTTGCTAGGTTCGGACTGATAGAGGATTGCTTCATGCTAACCAACAGATGATCACTAGTTGCTAACTCACAATGAATCGATACATGCTGACCCACAGAGGATTTCTAAGTGATCACCCATATATGGTGGATAGGTATTGAACTGTATATGATTTCTATCTACTGACACACAGAGGATCTCTAAGCAAAAACTCAAATAGGATTATAACTGTTGACCCACAAAGGATTGATAGGTGCTTCATCCCATCAAAACCATCCATTGGATTCCCGCAATTAGCATGATTTATTCCAAGAGAATCCTCTCATAAATACATTGGTCTTACCTAAAAATAAACAATGTCCCAGGAAGAAGTAACCGAAAAAGCTAACACGTCCTAAGGGTTCCAATTCAATAGACAGTGCGTCAATTGGACGTCTGGTCTGTATGTTATAGTCATTTTAGTCAATAAGGCATGGTTGGATTCAGGTTCGATCAAACCTATCCATACCATAACTATCTCCCAATCCCAAGAGGATTATATCAAAATGAAGGCCTCATCCTATGTATTTTAGTGCTTTAGATTGTTCCTCCAACAAATGTCTGGTTTAGACGATTTGGCCCTTCAAGAGAAACTGGGACAAAGGGACAGGGTCTGGCCCAACCTGACCTTGTCAGGGTCGACCGGACCTAACTCAGCCTGCAGGGCCATGGGCGTGGGATACTAGTTGGATGGGGTCCTCTCCCCTCCTGAACGGATGACATCCAATCATGGTCTCTAATAGGCGGTGCCAGGATAACACATACCATATAGCTGACCTGTCTAGTGGACCAGTCTAAGGCCAAACTCGCAGATGCAGGAACACCACTGTTGCAGCTAGAGCTGCATAACATCCTTCATAGCAGCACATTGGCTTCCACTGTCTCCTCCATGGATCACCACCCACCAATAATACGGATGACAGAATATGACCACCACCATCCACCACCATGCCTGCGGGCGTCACCATCCCCTCACCGCCATGGTCACCGGCGTTGCTGCGCCAGTAGTTACATGCTAGGGTTGCTTCCGCGGGCCATCTGGGTATCTCCGGTGATCTGATTTCCTTCACGACTATGCCTATGGGTTCAAGGGATGCAGCCTTTACCGTGATACCCTTGGATTCGTCTTGCCACAAATTTTCTTGGTCACCCATGAAGAACCCATCAAACCAAGATCAGAGGAGGTTCTGAACCTTGATTGGTTCTACCTGCACCCTCCGCTTTAGTGTTATAACATGGGAAGGAATTAAACTATCATAATCCTGTAGAATAAAAACCAAAACCCCTACATTAAACACATTGGATGACGCTGAAGATGAGGAATAAGGGTCCTCATTCGAAGGTCTTCATTGATCTCTGGATCAAATCCTCAAGGGCATCATCGAATATATTTTATTTGTTGGAAGATGACATCTCCAGAAAATCATCAGGAGTCCTCCAATGTGTTCAAAAAGGCCACACCAATGATTTTATTTAATAAAAATAATTATAACCCCCACATTGGTTCATTAATATTATTCATTAATGAATCCCAATTTATTGACAAATTAAACAATAAGTGTTGTGGATACACAATTAGTGGTTCATTTTATTTGTAATACCATCATTTAAATCCCGACATTATACTTTGGTCTTACCATCATCTGCTCAACTATATCATAATGAATAAAATAACTTATTTAGTTATTTTACTATTTTTTCAAAAAGTCAAAAAAATTTCTTTTTTGTCATACCCTTGTCAATCTAATATAAGATTCGTCTAAGTGATTTTTGATGTTGCGAATTCAACGGTGCCCTCATATTTTTAATATGAGCACGTGTTCAATAGATAGAATTCCTCGCAAGGACATTTACAAAACATAAATGTAAAAAATTCAATATTTGGTTTTGGGCTCTCTAGGCCTCAGAATCACGTGCCGTCAATTTTCACTAACTCTTAAAAAGTAATTATAATTAAAAAAATTAATACAGAACATCCAGGTATTTACATTATCCCCACCTTAGGTCATTACATTCCTGAAATCCACAACAAGATATATGAAATCAAATGGTGGTACTGATCATGAATCTGAGCTTCCCGCTCCTATGTGCTCTCATAAAGGTTTTTGGGCTGCCACAGAACATGCACTGAAGGGGTCAAAGATCTATAAAGTACAGTCTCCTATCAATCATCTATCTCCCCCAATAACTCCACAAATTTGGCCCCATCATCAATGTAAAGCTTGACCCAGACAATAACATGTGATGGATCATGCACGTACCTCATCAGTAGTGACACATGGAAAACATTATTCACATGGTGAATATGTGGGGGATGTTCTAGATGGTACACCACCTCTCCAACACTTTTGAAAATCTGGAATGGTCTAATGTTCCTCAAAGATAACTTGAGCCCCAGCCATATATTGGCAATCCTTGATTGGAAGAGACCAGCAGAAAGACATGGTCTCTCTCCTCAAACTCTAAGGGTATATATCTACTGCCAGTATAAGATTATGCCTACTCTATTTTAATGGCCCAAACCACTTTGGCCCATTCCTTTGTTGAAATGAAGGTCATGAAGTGTTATGGAGGGTAGAATGGACTTTTCTCACACTTTTCAATTTTTTGTAACTACACGCCGTGTAGTTTGAGTACACACTGTGTACGACCTTTCCAAGTGTACCCCGTGTTGAAGCCTTGTCCTTGCTACGTGAAATAAATAAGTACACGCCGGGTAGTTTCTCCCCGCATACGCGTTACCCTCAAACTGTGTGTTGACCAGTCAATGGTCGTGTGCCATGTTGAAGTCGTGTCCTTTCTACGTGAAATAAATAAGTACATGCCGTGTAGCCCATCTTACACGCAGTGTAGTTTCTCCCAGCATATGTGTTACCCTTAAACCATGTGTTTACCATTCAACGTCTATGTGTCACGTTTACTTCCAAGTTGGAAGTCATGTGGTTACCGTGTGGAATGGGCGAGTACACACTGTTTACTAGGAAGTACACGCCGTGTACTTTAGTTTTTTTCGCCTATAAAAGGAGGGGGCCTCTCCTCTTTTTCAGATCATTCCTCTCCTCCCCTGTCCTTCGAGCAGAGCTCTCCCGGGAGACTCCTATGCTCCTTTCTTAGATAACATCTTATTCTGAGCTCCGATTTACGATCCCTTAGTGGCCACGAGATCGTAACAATGAGGAGGTACTTCTGAGCTTAGATCTGTTGTTTTCCCATTGGAATTTCCTTCCCAGTATCCACCTGAGGAGGTTTTTTCCATGTTTTGACAGAAGCAACGGACGCCGGCAGACGTCTTCTAATGTTGATCTGGGGGTGAGCGTTGTGATCAGAACCTGTTGAGGTAGAGATCATACCTTCGTCTCTGTAATTTTTGCATCATGCGGTATGGGTGTCCTCTAGCTTTCACTAGACATTGTTGAACCAGTTTAATGAAGATGATAACTGGCTTTAAGAACAGGGATGGGAATGTTTTTATGTTTATCTTTTTTTATCATATTCTTATGTTGTGAATTGAATAGGCTTAGGCCTAATGAAAATCACGGTCATTGGGGTCCTTTGCTTGCGCAATTAAATGTTGCCCTATCTTTATAGACCGTTTTGTTGGTGGAAACATTGTGGAATATGGAAATTGGTTAATCACGTAAAGTTGGCTGAAAGAATGAATATCTGGAACCCTTTTTTGATCACCCCGACTGAAAAAAATGGAATAATGAAAATGTGGCTATTGGTTTGGTTACGTGGTGTGTGAGAAGGAGGTGAATCATGGGTTGTTATGAATAGGATGGGCAGCGGGGCTGTGGTAAATGATATTAAAGGGGAAATGATGTGGCATGAGCCTGGTGTCGTGATACAGTTGTGGAGATTTGGTTAGAGGAAGAATGGCTGCAGTAATGGGTTGTGATATTAAAAGAAAGTGGAAAGTTGATAAATGAACGGTGGTCAATGATAATGAATTAAATGTAGGAACAATCAATGGGGATTGATTGATGATAAAAAGGTTGGTTTTGTGTTGCTTGTGGTCTATCTAACTTGATTTGTGGTTGGCAGGGTTTTGTTCTACAAAACTCTTGATCTGGTTTGATAGTTTCCCAGTAGTTAAGGAACTAATAAACTAAATCTGTTGAAACATGAAAACATAAATAGGGTTGGGTTTGTTGGTTATATGCATGTTTCATAATAGCAGTGTCGAGGCATGTACTCAGTTTCTCTGTTTAGAATCCATAGGATGGGCTATGTGTTTGGAATACATATATGTATCTATATCTTCATGTTTTGTCGCACCCCACCCATGTTGTTCACTTAGTGCTGAACACTCCCATTTCATGGGAGAGGGTGTTTTCCCCTTAGTTACTATCTCTTTCTTGTTCCTTCTTCCATCGGTTGTGATGGATTGAAGCGACCTAACACCCAATAATCTTAGGGTAGGTTCCGATTGGTGTCGTTTTAGCCCAAGACTCTTTGGGCAGGTTTACTATTCCCAAGAACCTTCTGGATGTGTCCCTGGTGTGTTCGGGAGGGGATGTGATTTTGGTTTCTGAGGAACAGGTGTGTGCGGGCGGGATAGGTGGTTGTGAGGCCTAGGTGTGTGCTGGCAAGATATGTGGTTTGTGAGGCCCAGGTGTACGTGGTCATAAAGAGTGTGGTAGCATCAGGACATTCACAATTAGGAAGAGCTACTAGCTAGTGTGAGTGGGGGAATGGTGTGGGGTACCCAAAACTCTTGTGCTTATATACTACTACCTGTTGTTTTGTGTTTTTGGTGAGCGTGGCTGTTGAGGTTGGGTGGATAGATTTACTTGCTATGTTTTGGTTTCTTCTAGTGTTCTCAGGTAACATTAGGATGTATTCCCACTTGTGCGCGACAGATTTAGGTTTCCCTACAGAGAATACGTGTATGCTCACCCTACGTTTACTTTCAGGTTTTCGGGAGGACTACTGGGGCCGTGCGGGACCCTACTAGTCATGACAGTTGGAGTTTCTACAGTTTGTTGTACTCTTGTTTCATTTTATATTGTACTTTTGAGTTTTATGGTACTTGTACCTTGTTTTTTAATTGATTAAACATTCATATGCGATTGGTTTGGGTTCTTTTTCATTTACATGTTTTTTTTCTTTTGGTGTTTGGCTCATCCTATTTCCTGATCTTAAATAATAAAAAGGGTAATGCCTCCCATATTTGTGAAAACTCGCACCCTTCGTGCTAGTCGCCACTCCCGGGCCAACTCGAGGCAGGACTCGGGGTCATTCTCTCCCTTTCACTATTGCCAGCTCGGGAGGGGCATCTTTGGTGGGAGGGGGTCGATACAAAATGGTATCAGAGCTGATGGTTGAGAGATATCAAGAATTCTGGAGTTAGGCACAGTGAGGAATGCATGGGATGGTAGGGAAACAGTGTTGGCTAATCTTGGTGCGTGACATCGGCCAGGGAAGACCGGCTATGAAACGGGATTTTCGGGCCCCCCAGGATCCGATGCAAGGACTCTGAGCCTACCGAATGACAAAGAGAGATGACATTGATTTCAGGGTAGATACCCTAGGGAAGGTACATGCATCATCTTGTTTGTTTTTTTCTTGATTTCAGTGCTCTGGGAAAGAAATTGTAATAAAGTGATAACATGAACCTTGATAAATTTCCTTACTACTTGGGCTTAGGCGATATATGTTTACCATACAGCTATGGCACCTGGATGTCATCCCCGGGTGACTCATACATTCGAGGCCCAATAGATTCTGGCAATCGATCAGTTGAGGATTGACCGAGAGGAGGAATATGATCAGTGGAAGAAGACTCTTCGTTCTTTCTAGAGACAAACCCTCAAGAAGTACTAGGGTAGTACTTTCGATATGGAGACAGATGGGTTTCTTTAGGAACTAGGGATTTCTTTTACATTTCTCTGTGCTACGATGTAGTACTGGGTACCCCTAGTCGTCAGTCTGCTGAGAGGTGTGGCACGCCAGTGGTGGACACTAAACCTTGGGGAGAGGTCAGAGGCAGAGTTTCTATGGGTTGACTTTGAGAAGGAGTTCCGAGAGGAATTATTTTCTTCCATGATCAATGTACAGAAGTGGAAGGAGTTACTCTCCCTCCAGCAGGGGAGTATGTCGGTATGAGAATTGGGGATCAAGTTCAAGGATATCCTATGCCTTGATCCAGATCTTTTTTCGGATGTGGAGTCTCGGGAAAGACGTCTGGAGGAGACACTTTGTCCTTCACTCCAGTATGTTATCACCCCCTTCACCCTTCCGATGTACATGGAAGTACAGAAGAAGGAAGTGGTTGTAGAGAGGATGAAATAGAAGGGAGGTACACTACAAGAGGGGATCCAACCGGGTTCGTCGAAGCGGAAGGCAGTCAGCAGCAGGTCTCCTGCGAGACGACCTTCCAGATTCAGGACAATAGGGAGAAGGCCCCTGCAGTTGCAGTTCAGATCCTCAGGTCCACGTCCCTTTTTCACGAGCCTAGGACAGAAATGATTATCATGAAGAGTTTTTTGGAAAATTCAGAGTCGGTGGCCGACCCAAGCCCAGTACAGTGGAGGTGGGTAGGTTCAGTACCCGCCTCAGAAGCACGAGTAGCCAGAGAGGCCCTTCTAGCAATAGAAGGACCTTGCTCCTCTGAGGGCAGACATTGCAGGAGGATGTTGACCTCAGGGTGCTCCTCAGGGACCTCGACTAGGGCGTGTTCGGGGAGGTGGTCAACATCAAAGAGACAGAGGAGCTGGGCGTGGATAGTTGCACGCAGCAGATTTGGCAGCTCCAGTAGTACCAGAGGTGGTGTGAGGTACGATTTGTTTGTTTAGCACTATCATTTCTGCTTTATTCGATTCGGGAGCTTCGCAGTCCATTTCTGCACCTGTTCTAGCCTATGATTTGGGTCTAGATGTAGAAACACTTTCTGTACCCCTGGTTCTTAGTACACTAGTTGGAGGTCAAACCAGTGTATCTTGTGTTTTTCAGGGATGTGGGATGACATTGGGACCACATCGATCTAGTGGGGACCTTCTTTTTATACAGATGCAGCCATATGATGTCATCCTTGGCATCGACTGGCTTTTTTCTATTAGTTCCACTATCGACTGCTTCCGAATAAGAGTTGTGTTCTCCTATGTGGATGGACAACATGTAGCTTTCTTTGGTGAGAGGAGCTATCAGGTGGGAAGCAGGCATGTCAAGCCTCTCCTTTCCTTATTACGAAGGTTATCAGTGGTTTCAGCTGATACAGAGATGATGGATGTCCTAGAGGTTGTTGGGGAGTTCCTCAATGTTTTTCCTAAGGACGTTGTGACACTACCCCCCCCCCCCCCGGCGTGACGTTGAGTTCGGGATAGACATGCAGTCTGGTTCCCTTTCGATTTCGATGGCCCCTTATTGGATGGCACCTTTGGAGTTGTGGGAGTTGCGGATTTAGATTGATGATCTAATGGAGAAGGGTCTTGTTCGACCCGGCGTGTCTCCATGGGGTGCTGTTGTTTTGTTCGTGAAGAAGGAAAATGGTGGTCTTAGGCTAGGCATAGTCTACCAAAGGTTGAATCATGTAACGATCAAGAACCGTTACCCCCTTCAAAGGATAGATGATCTCTTTGACCAGTTGAGGCAAGTAGGTTGGTTTTATAAGATTTATCTACGATATGGATATCATCAGCTGGGGGTAAAGGAAAGTGACATTTCCAAGATGGCTTTCAGGTGCAAGTATGGTCACTTTGAGTTTGTAGTGATTCCGTTTGGAGTTACGAATGCACCCGCTGTGTTCATGGGACTTATGAAAGTTGTCTTCTGGGAGGTTCTGGACCGGTTCATCATTGTGTTTATCGATGACATCTGGATCTACTAAAGATCAGAGGAGGAGCATGTTGATCATCTTAGGGAGTCTTGGAAGTCCTTCTAAACCACCAGATTTATGGGAAATTATCGAAGTGTATGTTCTTAAAGCAAGAAGTAGACTTCCTTGGGCAGGTGGTGTCTCAGCATGGAGTGTTATTGGACCCGTCAAAGGTGGAGTCAGTTGTTTCTTGGGTGGTAACCAATAGCGTGGCAGAAGTTCATAGTTTCCTGGGGTTGGCAGGTTATTTTCAGAGGTTCGTTTCGGACTTCTCTTGAGTTGCTTCTCCATTGACAGCTTTGACTAGGAAGGACCAGGTCATCCTATAGAGAAAGTAGTGCCAGAAATCTTTCGACTACGTGAAGGAGTAGTTGTTTAGTGCTCCATTACTCAGGTTTCCAGAGGATGGGTTTTTGTTTGAGTTGTTTTGTGATTCTTCTGGCCTTGGTTTTGGGGTGCATACTGATGCAGAAGAAGGGTGTGATCTGTTATGGGTCTAGAAAGTTGCACCCCCACGAGTGTAACTATGCCACCGATGACCTATATCTTGAAGAATTAGTGTTTGCACTAAAGTTGTGGCGACATTACCTCTTTGGGGAACACGTTGTGGTCTTCTCAGATCACAAGAGCTTATGCTATATCTTCTCCCAGCCTGACCTGAACATACGGAAGCAGAGATGGGTTGAGTTTCTTCAAGACTATGACTTCAAGATCTCTTAAACTGAAGGTAAGGGAAACGTTGTGGCTGATGCCCAGAGTAGGAAGTCGCATAAGGAAGAGGTCTGGGAATCCGATGATGCTTGGAAAGCGATGGGAGAGTTGAATGCCATGCACTTGGATTCAAGGGTAGATGGTGTTAGAGGCTATTATTTTAGATGACGGTGGAGTCCTCCTAGTTGCAGTAGGTGGAAGAGTCTCCGTGGGGAGACTCTAAGGCAGAAGTAATGCGGGATCATATCGGTCAGGGAAACACTCCAGAAGGATGGTCATAGGACAGCCCACATCAGATGACTTTTCATGGAAGGTTGTTTGTTCTAGAGGTGATGCGTGAGGGAGTTCTCCATGAGTTCCATAGCTCAGCCTTGGCGGTACATCCGGGAGTTTAAAAAATGTACCGAGGCCTGGGGGAAATGTTTTGGTGACCTGGGGTGAAATAGGTAGTGGTGGAGTTTGTGGCTAAGTGCCCAGTGTGTCAGCAAGTAAAGGTTGAACACCGTGTTCCCAGCGGTTTGTTGCATCCTTTAGATGTCCCTGAGTGGAAGTGGGATGACATCTCAATAGACTTAATCATAGGACTACCCAGAGCTCAGGGTGGTTATGATGCTATCTGGGTAGTGGTGGATTGACAAACGAAATCAGATCACTTCATAGAAATTAAGGAGTGGGGCCCGATGAGTACCTTAGCACATAGTTACATAGAAGAGGTGGTTTGTTTCCATGGAGTTCCGAAGACTATTGTCTCAGATCAGGATACTTCATTTACCTCACGAGTTAGTAGGGGGTTACAACATGATTTTGGCACCCAGATACGCCTTAGCACTGCTTTCCACCCCCAGACTGATGGGCAGACAGAGCAGACTATCCGGACATTGGAGGACATGATGCGAGCAAGTGTTCTGGATTTTAGAGGATCATGGGTGCGACACTTTCCTTTAGTAGATTTTACCTACAACAACAGCTTACAGTCTACTATTGTCATGGCATTGTTTGAGGCTTCGTATGGGAGACCATGTCGTTCACCCATTTGCTTGGCAGAGGTTGGTGAGACAGGTTCTCTTGGGCCATAGGTGGTATAAAACGCCATAGAGAAAGTTCAGCTTGTGAGTGATAGGATGAAATCGACTCAGGACCGACAAAAGTCTTATTCTGATCATCAAAGGAGTCCCTTGGAGTTCGAGGTGGGAGATCATGTGTTCTTGAAGGTTTCCCCTCGATGGGGGTAGTGGAGGTTTGGTAAGGGGATTAAGATTTCCCCTAGTTTCATCGAACCTTTCGAGGTGCTGAGGCGAGTCAGCGAGGTGGCATATCAGTTCACCCTACCACCTCAGTTGGATAAGGTTCATGACGTCTTCCACGTTTCCCAGGTTCGTCGGTACTTACAAGATGTCTCTCACGTTATCGACTAGGGAGAGTTAGATATGGGATTTGACGCGACCTTCGAGGAACGAACGGTTAGAATCGAGGATCGTAAAGAGAAGGTTATCCATGGATGAACCATCTCCTTGGATCTTTTGTTGTGGAGTCATAACGGCCTCGAGGAGAGAACTTGGGAGCAGGAGGCTCAGATGTACGCTCAGTACTCGGAGTTTTTTTACTTGTGTTTTTCATTGATCTTATGAGCTTTGTTTTGATGTTATACATTGTACTTTTGATATATGGAATGCTTGGCTTGGCGGTTGTGAGACTTTTTGTTTCCTTGTTCTCTGGAAGTGTGTAACGTGTCCGGATGTGTGGGGAAAGGGAAAAACCTGATCCTTATTCGAGACACATTAATGTGGATGTGATTGAACACCTGAAGGCGAGTCTGTGCCATCTAAAGCGGATAATATCTCGACATGGGAGAAGGAATTCCCCAAGCCATGTGTTCGGGTAGTGTGTTGGTTGTACAGTGTTGGGGGAAGTTTAAGTTGAAAAAAAATCCTAATATATGGGAGTCAGAAGACCCAATTCTGAATCGAGATGCAATAATGTGGATGTGATTAAACCTGTGCAGGAAATTTTGTGCTGCCTAAAGCGGATAATATCTCAACATAGGAGAAATAATTAGTAACACATATGATTGGGGTTGTTGGTTGGGTTCCTATTATCACGAGATCCCTAAGAGGTATCTTTTTGGGTTCCTCTGGGTTGGTTTTTGAATTCTCAGGGACGAGAATGTTGTAAGAGGTATCTGGTGTAAAGTTCGGGACCACTCCGACCCATTCCTTATTTGAAAAGAAGATCATGAAGTGTTCTAGAGGGTAGAATGGACTTTTCTCACACTTTTCAGAATTTTTGTAACTACACGCCGTGTAGTGTGTGTACACGCCGTGTACCACCTTTCCGAGTATACCCCGTGTTGAAGCTGTGTCCTTGTTGCGTGAAATAAAAAAGTACACGCTGTGTAGCCCATCTTACACACCGTGTAGTTTCTCCACGCGTACGTGTTACCCTCAAACTGTGTGTTGACCAATCAACTTCCAGGTTCCGTGTTGAATCCATGTCATTGCCGCGTGAAATAAATAATTACACGATGTGTTGCCCATCCTACACGTCATGTAGTTTCTCCCCGCGTACGCATTACCCTCAAACCGTGTGTTGACCAGTCAATGGCCGTGTGCCGCATTGAATGCCGTGTTGGATGACCCGTGGTGACCATGTGGAATGGCCGAGTACACGACATGTACTAGGAAGTACACATCGTGTACATTAGTTTTTCACTCCCATAAAAGGAGGGGGCCTCTCCTCCTTTTTAGATCATTTCACTCTTCCCCTTTCCTTCGAGCAGAGCCATCCTGAGAGACTCCTAAGATCCTTTATTCCATAACTTCTTTGTCGGAGCTCCGATTTAGGATCCATCAGTGTCCAAGAGATCGAAACAATGACGCGGTACTTCTGATATTGGATCTATTGTTTTCACTTTGGCCTTTCTTTCCCAGTTTCCACATGAGGAGGTTTTTTCTGGGTTTTGACAGAAGCAACGAACGCCGATGGACGTCTTCCAAAGTTGATCTGGGGGGACTGTTGTGATCTGAACCTATTGAGGTAGGGATCTTAACATCATCTCTCTAATGTGTGCATCATGAGGGATTGGTGTAACCTTTATTTCACGAGACATAGTTGAAACAGTTTAATGAAGATAATAACTGGCTTTAAGAAAGGGGATTGGAAAGTTGTTATGTTTATCTTTATTTATACTATTGTTATGTTGAGAATTGAATTGGCTTATGCCTACTGAAAATTGCGGTCATTGGGGGCCTTGCTTGGGCAATTAAATGTTTCCCTATCTTTCTAGATCATTTTGTGGGTGGAATATTTGTGGAATATGGAAATTGGTAAATCATGTAATGTTGGCTGATTAAATGAATATCCGGAACCCTTGTGTGATCACCCCAGCTGATCAAAATGGAATAATGAACATATGGATGTTGGTTTGGTTACGTGTTGTGTGAGAGGGGGGGGGGTTAATCCTGGGTTGTTACGAAAATTATGGGAAGAGGGGTTGCGGTAAATGATATTAAAGGGGAAATGATGTGGCATGAGTCTGGTTTTGTGATACTATTGTAGAGATGTTGTTGGTGGAAGCAGGGATGCAGTAATGGGTTGTGATATTAAAAGAAAGTGGAAAGTTGATAAATAAACTGTTGGGAATGATAATGAATTAAACGCGAGAACAATCAATGGGGATTGATTTTTAATAAAAAGGTGGGTGTTTGTTGATTGTGTTCTATCTAGCTTGATTTGTGGTTGGTATGGTTTTGTTCTACGAAACAGTTGATCTGGTTTGATAGCTGCCCAGTAGTTAAGGAACTAATAAACTAATACTGTTGAAACATGAAAAGATAAATAGGGCTGGGTTTGTTGGTTGTATGCAGGATACGTAGTAGTAGTGCCAAGGCATGTACTCATTTTCTCTGTTCATAAGCCATAGGTTGGACTGTGTGTTTGGTATACATATATGTATCTGTATCTTTTTGTTTTGTCACACCCCACCCATGTTGAGCTCTTAGTGCCGAACAATCCCATTTCATGGGAGAGGGTGTTTTCCCCTTTGTTACTAGCTCCATCCCACTCCTTCTTCCATAGGTTTTGATGTCTTGAGGTGACCTTACACCCAATACTCTTCGGGTATGTTGCGATAGGTGTGGATTTAGCCTAAGACTCTTCGGGCAGGTTTACTGTTCCTAGGAACCTTTGGGATGAGGTCCAGGTGTGTTCGGGTGGGGATGTGATTGTGGTTTGTGAGGCCAAGGTGTGTGCGGGCGGGATATGTGGTTGTGAGGCCCAGGTGTGTGCGGGGTGGGATATGTGGTTTGTGAGGACAAGGTGTGTGCAGGAATGAAGAGTGTGGTAGCATCAAGACGTTCACTGTTCATAAGAGCAGCATGCTTATGGTGTGGGTGGGGGGATGGTGCGGGGTACCCAATACTCTTGTGCTTATATACTACTACCTTTTGTTTTGTGTTTTTGGAGAGCATGGCTAGTGAGGTTGGGTGGATAGAATTCCTTGATGGGTTTTGGTTTCTTCTTTTGTTCTCACGGGACATTAGGATATCTCCCCACCTGTGCACGAGAGCTTTAGGGTTCCCTACTGAGTATACTTGTATGATCACCCTGAGTTTACTTTTAGGTTTCCAGGAGGACTACCAGGGCCATGTGGGACCCTAATAGTGGGGACAGTTGGAGTTGCTGCAGTTTGATGTACTCTTGTTTCTTTTGGTATTGTACTTTTGAGTTTTCTGGTACTTATACCTTGTTTCAGAAATGATTAAACATGAATATGGGATTGGTTTAGGTTATTTATCATTTACATGTTTTTTTTATTTTGGTGTTTGACTGATCATATTTACGGATATTAAATAATAAAAAGGTTAATGCCTCCCATATTTGTGAAAAATCATACCATTGGTGCTAGTTGCCACACCGGGGCCTACCAGAGGAGGGAATCAGGGGTCATTATCTCCCTTTCACCATTTCCAGCTCAGGAGGGGCATCTTTGGTGGGAGGGGGTCGTGATATCTATGCAGTCTTCATCCTCTCCTAGATGATCTGCACCTTCTCAGTGGTATCCTGTACCAACTCTTGAACCATAATTTCTAACTCCCCTAGATATGTCTATAATAGTGGTGATCTACATGTTATGATGTATGAGGCCTCAAATGGTACCATGAATATGGTTGAGTGATAACTATTATTGTATAAAAACTCCACTATTGGTAGGTGGGCCGCCCAATTGTACCCAAAATCGAGGATGCAAACACAAAGCATATTTCTATGCGTCTATAAGGTATGCTCTGTCTGACCATCTGTTTGAGTGTAATAGGAAATGCTCAAGCATTTATGAGTCTCGAATTCCCCCTATAATCCCTTCCACAACCGAGATGTAAAATGAGTGTCATGATCTAAATTGATCATCTATGGCACCCCGTGAATCTATACAATCTCTTGTACGTATTGGCATCCCAAGCCCTCTACTGATACATTCTCTCAGATGGGTAGTATGTGGGTTGACAAGGTGAGTTAGTCAATTACCAACAAGATAGAATCGTGGTCCCTGGATTTATGTAGTAGTCTGGTCAGGAAGTCCTTGGACAAACCATCCCACTTTCATTTCGTTGCCTCTAGTGGATATGCTAATCTCATTGGAACCTAATGCTCATCCTTCTCTCTCTGACAAGTGTGGCATAGTGAGATTAACTCTACCACAACATTCTTCATCCCTGGAAATCAGTACTGGCACTGGAGGTCCTGGCACATATTTTCCACACCAGGATGTACCGCCAATGGGGATGTGTGGAATTCCCTAAACACCTCCTTTCATAGCATCACTGGTTCCATCGTGCATGATCTAAAAAGATGACATTCTCCCCACCATCAGAAAATCATTCAGGATCATGTCCTGAGGATATCTAAGCACGTCAGGCCTCACAGTCAATACCCCCCACGTCGTGCCTCTATTACTCACTAAAGAAGAGGGACAGTGACTATCATAGATTAGAGGAAAGATACTCCATCACTATCCACTATAGATATCTTCAATGTGGCGAGCTACTATGTCGAATCACTCATCAGCTGTAAACCAGACCTTCTATTGAGGGCATCTGCTACTGCATTTCCCTTCCCAGGAGTGTATAATATCTCAATGTCATAGTCTTGGAGGAACTCTACCCAACTCCGTTATCTCATTTTTAGGTCCTTTTTGTATTAGCTATACCTGAGACTCTTGTGGATGTAATAGATAGTAAATCGTTTACACATCATGTTGTTCTGATACATCATCAAGTCAATGACCACTACTTCTAACTCCAATTTATGGGTAACACAGTTATGCCTGTGTTATTTCAACTATTGTGAGCAATTGGTGACCTCCACTCACTTCTGCATTAGGAGACATCATAGTCCGTCTCCTGATGATTCTCAAAAGACTACATACGCAATGTCATCTTCTTGTATCATCAATATGGGAGAAATTTTTAGTCTCTACCTTAGCTCAGGGAAACTTTGTTGAAATTTCCCTATCCACATGAAAGGTTGTACCTTATTTATCAAAGCCAATACGGGTGCTACTACTCTAGAAAAGCGAGGTATGAATCTATGGTAGTACCCATACAACCCTTTGAAACTATGCACCTCATTCACACTCTTGGGTGGCACCTAAGTAAGATCTCCCTATGTCTTTTACAGATCCACTACAAATATTGCCTATGAGATGATGTGTCCCATGAAGTGGACCTCCCGTATCCCGAACAGACACTTCAAGAACTTTCCTAAAATTTAGTTCTATCAAATTGTATCAATAACATTCTATAGATGCACAGTTTTATCCTCCTCTGATGATTCATATATCAAGATCTTATCCATGAATACTACCACTAATAGATCGATGAATGGATGAAATATCCAATTCATGAGTCCTA
Organism: Viscum album; assembly: GCA_963277665.1. Lineage (NCBI taxonomy): Eukaryota > Viridiplantae > Streptophyta > Magnoliopsida > Santalales > Viscaceae > Viscum > Viscum album. The sequence continues at coordinate 537,569,068 of OY728120.1, read as the reverse complement.
TGAACACAACTGGGGTGTTGGTTACGCCATAAGGCATCACCAAATCTCATAGTGGCCATACCAACATCTGAAGGATGTCTTTAGTACATCCTCATATCGAACCCTGAGCTAATGATTGCCTGATCTATGGTATAACTTTGAAAACCACTGATCTCCCTTAATATGATCTAAGAGGTCATAAATTCTTGGTAGAGGATACTTGTTCTTCACAGTCAAATTACTCAAGCTCTGATAGTCCACACAAAGCCTCAGACTACCATCGGTATTCTTTGTGAATAAAATGAGGACTGCCAAGAGAGAAACATTGGGGATTACAATCCCCTTCTTCTGTAAGTCCCCCTACTATGTCCAAAACTCATGAAGCTCTATGAGAGTCATCCTATATGCTCGTGTAGATATCAGTTCCATCCTTCGATACATGTCAATGTAATATTCTACATATATACAAAGATGTTGTATTGGAATGTCATTAATAATGAAACCATCATATTGTTCCACCACTACAGGATTGCTCATAATCCTCTCGTACACTACCCCAAGTGACAGGCTAGCCAACTGATGGGTGATTTGTAGCATCATCCACCGAAAAAGTCCATCTATTGTAGAAATGGTTTCCTTATCACCGTGGGAGGAAAACAGGGTACCATCCTCGAGGACAGACCACACCTAGGGCCTAAAACAGTAAATATAATCATGGATAGTGGATAGCCATTCCATACCCAAGATGGCGTCATAACGGCTCGATGCTGCTATTAGATGATCCCTTACGAATCTCTCACCTCCTATAGTGAGGTCACACTATCTACACCATTGCGTAATCTTTGAATCCTATCCTATATGATTCGAATTGTAAGGATCACCCCAACAAATCTATTGGAATCTCTTAGCTACAAATGAGAGTCATGACAATAAAAAAGTGACTGACACTAGTGTTTATAATAACTGCAACAATGTTGGAGCAGACACAGATCATACCATGAATCATCTACTGAGAATCATGGCCATTGGACTCAGCTACATGTTGCTGAGTTCGTCCTTTTCCACCTAATCCCTATGGGCGGGGTGGACCACTTAGGGGTGGTTTTAGTAAAACCACAAATCGTCTCCCACTGCCTGCTAGATGGCCAGCTCCTTTGCCACATCCACCACCTTGCAGACCTCCACACTAAAACATCTGTCGCTAACTCGGCGCTCCCTGAACCTTCTACTGATTGTCCACATGGGGAGTCAGATAGTTGCGATCCATGTTCCCTTGTCTGCCACAAGAGTAAAAGATTGTAGTCCTCAGATGACCTCCATTGCCTCATGGGCACCACACCTCTAACAATGCATCATGGGTTCATCCTTAAGAAGGTCTAGCCCATTTGGGCCTCTATGACATCTGCCTACTACCTATTGTAGATGAATCAGCTGCATGTCGTCTGGTGGTAAATCTCACTATTAGTGCCTACTCGAAAAGAAACCTCTCCACCAATAATGTTCTCAATAGCACCATATCCCATGTCAGGGGGTTGATATATATCATCGACACTCTGATCTACCTTCAATGACCCTTATTAATGGTTTAGGCCTTGAAGAATTGGTCTCCTACCATTTCAGTGGAGTAGCGATAAAGGTCAATGATTATCGCTGAGTACTGGGACACATTCTAGCTTCACTATTATATGTGCAGTAGATTTTGAATATAAACAAAGCGTAAAGTCTGTAGTAGGAACTCCTCCATGAAAAGGCTCCCAAAGTCCGACCCGGAGATATTTATCTCCTCATGTGTCTAGATAATCATGCTCCACCATCTCCACGATTTCCCATTGAATAGGCAAGCATATATGATCACAATATAGTTTTTCAGTGGCTCAACCAAGCAGAAAACCGATGCCACAGCCTCTAGTAAGTCCTCAGCTTCCTGGGGATCTCTCTCACCTCAAAACCATAGAGGCCAATATCTCTGGAACTTGTGTAAAATGCTCAGTCAGCATGCATGATCTGTTGGTGTGGCTGGTGGAATATACTTCCCTATAGGTTGTGCGACTGTTGGTACACCACCCAAATGTACCATCACCATATGAGGGACCTATAGTGAAGTATCATTGCTCGGTGGGCCATCATCATGATCAGTCACTAGAATCCTGGATGGATGTGTATGCGACAATGTCTTGTAAGAAAACAGATGTGCCACTGTTAATTATCTATATCCGGTGTGCTACTGAAAAAGATAAAATGTAAAACAACATTTTTAAAACACACACAAAAAGTGTTTTCATGTACATAGTTTGAAATCCAAATTCATGGTCCTAGGGTATAGATATGTCGATCATCGCACCAAAACTGGACTCCCCGAACTGAACCCCGAACAAAAGAAACATAACACTCTTACTCCATTGAAAACACATATTTTTAGTTCTTCTGGTAGAACGGACCCCTTTGATACCACTTTGTCATGAACCTAACCCTAGGGCTCGTTCTTTGACTACCCAAAGCCCGCCATCCATAATCTAGGGGCTGGTTACTAGAACCTGAAAGGAGAAACCCCAAAGGGGAAGGCATTGTCTTTAAACCTATACACATGCAGACTAGGTATACCACGAATGAAAACCATAGAAAGAACCATTGATAGTTAAAGTACTGTTAGTAGGGGGTAGGATAAAAGACCAATTGAAAATTAAATACATCAAAACGTAATAATCATCTCTTGAGGTTATCTAGAAAGGACCTAACCTTAAGCTTAGGTATACCTTGTCAGTGCAGTTATCCGTGTCAACTGGTCACCTCCGTACATCGTCTAGTCCTGGCTCCCAAATCATGGTCAACGATTTCCATTGTATGCACAAGACCCAATAAGTTGTGGCTGATTCCCGTGGAGGGGTGAGTATAACAAAACTCTGTATGGACCTCTAGACCCCTAATGTTCTCCTAGAATTCCACAATGGAGAAACCATTCAGGCTTATCACTAAGCAAAATAGATCACACCAGGTATACAATATAAAGAACATGAATAAAGATAATTAGCCATAAAGCTAGATCATCTTATTCTATTAATAGTATTTTGATGCTATGCCACACACAGTCTATAGGTGATGACCCACAAAGGATCACTAGGTGATGACCCATAGAATATCCTTAGGTTCTGACCCATGGAGGATCAATAAGTGTTGACCCCCATAGGATCGTAAAGTGTGGACCCATAGAGGGTAACTAGGTGACAACACCCAAAGGATATCTAACTGCTGACCCACAAGGGATCGCTATGCGCTGACCCATATAGGGTCAATAAATGCTGACCCATAGAGGATCACTAGGTGCTTCATCACGTCACAACCACCCACTAAATTCCCACAATTAGCATGCGTAAATCCGGGTGGATCTTCTCCTCAAGCCATCTGACATACCTCAACCGCCACGAAGACTCATAAAAATGTAACCCAAATAACATCTGTGTTATAAGGGTTCCAATGAAATCAATGGCGCATCAATTAGATTCTCGATCTGTATTTTATACGAATTTTAGTACAGAGGGCCCAGTTGGATTCAGGTTCGATCAATTGGGTTGTACTCCATCTTTCTCCAAAACCCAAAGTGGTGTATCTTAAAAGGACCTCTTCGTCATATGGTTTTTAGGGACATATATGGGTTTTCAAAATGATTTATAGTTCAAAAGATATGAACCTTAAAGGGAAACAAGGCCAAAGAGTGGTCGGGTCCGGCCAGACTGACCCAACCCGGTTCATGTCAACCCGGCCCCACCTAGACAGCTAGACCCGGCCAGAAATGCCTAGGACTAGCATGATATTTCCTGCTGGACCACGAGATTTTCCCATTGGGTAGTGAGATAAGCCCAACCCATTGGGCCACTAGACCAGCTCGACCCACAAGTTGGGTGCGGCCCACCGGTAAGGCAGGGTCCGCTCCCCTCCCAAATATACTGCATCCATTTGGGGTCTCCAAGAGGAGACACTTGGCCGATGCCACCCCACCAGCTAACAGGTCAGGTGGACCGGTCTAGGGCGGGACTGGAGAACACGGATGAGCCACTACTACACGTCAGAGCCGCGACACTTCCTGTGCGACAACCCATTGGCTGCCGCCCGCCATAAACATGGCATCCAAAGGCCGACCACCCCTATCGTCCACGATGCTTGCAGGCACCGCCATCCCCTCATGAGCAATGAGAGTGGGCCGCCACTACAATTTGTCAGTTCCACCACGCCGGTGGGGATATTCCAGATGCGCCTCTATGGGCCACTGGGGAAGCTCCAATTGTCTGATTTCCTTTAAGAGTGTGCATATCTTCTTCCTGGAAAGCTATATTAACCGCACGACACTCTGTTTCATCTTGCCACCAATTGTCATGGTCCCCCCAGATAATACATCAAATCGAGATCCGGGGAGGGTCTGGACCATGTGAGTTTGGCCCACGCCCTCCGCATTAGCGTTATAACATGGGAAGGAATTCAAATATCATCAACTCTTAGAATAAAAATAAAAAACCCTACCATAAAATCATTGGAAGACATTGAGGATGAGGAAAAATAGTCCGTTTTAGAAGGTGTTCGTCGATCTCTAGATCAAATCCTCAATGGAATCATCAATTCTCCCTTCTTCGTTGGATGCAGACATCACCAGCACATCATCAAGAGTCCTCCGTTGGGTTCCCAAAACCCACAAAAATGATTTGATTAAATAAAAGGAATGACAACACCCCCCCATTTTGGTCCATTAATATGATTCATTAATGAATCCTTATTAATGAACCTATTAAACCACATTTTTTGTGGTTACATAATGAGAGGATAAAGTTATTTAAAAACCTTCATTTAAAGCTTAACGTTACACTATGGTTCTGCCATCCACTGCTCAACTATAATAGAAATAATAAAATAACTATTTTAGTTATTATATTATATTTCCAAAAAGTCCAAAAATTAACTTTTATATCCAACCCATGCCGGTCGAAGTTATGTTTGGCCTAAGTGAATCACAACACTATGAATTTAATGATGCCCTTATAATTTTAATCCGAGCACTAGTTCAAATGATATAAATCTCTGGTTGCAGGTTTTCAAAACATATCACAAAAAAGATCAAAATTATGTTCCAAGCTCTCTGGGCCTCAGAATCACATGTCGTCAATTTTCACTAACTCATAATAATTCCATATAATTAAAAAAATTATTACATAATTTTTGGGTCTATACAATTATATTTAAAATTATTATATTACATCATGAAATAAATTAACTTAATTTTATTTAAAACATCAATTTAATATTATTCGTGTATGAGAATTGTGATTTAAAATGTTTCAAAGAGGTATGGGACACTTTTTAATGTATATATTGTAATTTCCATAAAAATAACAGAAATGATATTTCAATGGTATTTCCATTCGTCGAATTTATATGATAATTTTTCTATAAAAAATTCCAATTTCTCTTTTCTAGTCATTCATGGAAATTATAATGTATTAGTACAATTATTCCACCATTTAGAACTAAAAATTTCATTTTGAAAATAAAATTTAGAAAACTCGAAATTATTTCTATCTTTAATCAGAGAACCTAATTTCTTATAATAACTATTTATTGGAAATATATTTTATGAAATGATATTAAAATTATTTTTAATGAAAATTAAAAAAAATTACCAATACTTTCAAAGGAGCGTTCTTTTCACTTTCCTGATAAGTAGATTTCAAAAACAATTACCACGCTAATGGAATTTTAAATTACCTTAAATAGTAAGTACAGATTTATATGACTATATTTTTTATGTTAAATTTTCATGTATAAAAGGATTATTTTTAAAGAAAGTATTTACAAAAGTTACATTCAAGGAAACTTTCTTCCAAATGTTATTCAAACAAAATGGATTTTTTCCTCAATAAATATTTAAAATATATTTTAATAGTATTTCAACTAATAAAAATAGACATTAATTTTACTCCACTTGTGATTTGTTCTATTTATATAATCATTTGTTTTTCTTTGGATGATTTTTTATCGATTTGGAATATGTTAATATTCATATTCACTTCTTTGAGTCATTTGATATTCTCTTTGATATAATCAATAATCTTTTATCATTGCACATTGAATTTACCCCAACTTATCAATTTAATTTATCATGGATATTAATTTATCATAAACCATATACAATTATACATATTGTGTCTACATTGAAAATTATTTGATCATTTGGGAAAATATTGATCATTTTGTATTTTTTATTGAATTATAATATTTGATAAGGCATATTATTTATATTTTTTATTTGGTATGAGGAATTATTTGGACTGATAATGAAGGGTAGATCCCAAAAATTATGTAGATACCCGATGCATCAATAGGTTATCTTTAGACAAATACGTTTTGAAAACCATACAAATTTCTTTTTGTAGTTTTAAAATATCTTGTTAAAAATATCTAAGTTATATATTTTCATTTTCCATAGGCATGATGTAAATTAAAAATTCATTTCCTTCATTAAAATTAATTTATTATTCATCCATGAAATTTCTCATCAACATATCTATTGATGCATTTAATTTTCTGTTATTTGGAAGGAATGTGTGTCAGATTTTTACCTTCCCATATTTATTTTTCATTATCATTTTATTTGAATGGAATGTATTTCCAGTCATTACCATGATATATTATTGACATATTCCATTAAGTTAGTTGGTCACATGGCATTAGTGTCTAGTAATAGGGCACTAAATTTTGTTATTATAATTGATTCATTATTTTTTCAATTACATATTTCCCTTAATGATCATTTATCTTCACCACTATTATGTTTAATTTTCAAGGAAAACAAGAAGAGTACGATGTAATATTTTCAAGGATATATGATATGAAATAAATTTACCCTGAATGTTATTTATTTAAGAAGAAGATTAACCTTATGTTGAAATTAGTGTATTCATTTTTTGTATAATAATCACTTATGTATCTAGTTTACCATGACTACAAATCTTATTATAAATTCTATATTTTATTCCTAGAAATCGTGACAATGTAATTGATAGCAGAAACTAGATTCAGATCTCTGAGCTCATTTCACAATATTCCATGAACAAACCCTTTATAAAAAATAAAAGGTATTCACTTCCAGCCATTATCGCATTAATATCCACCAAATGGACCAAAACATGATTTCACCTCTCTTCACTATATCAAAATCTATCCTAATTATTTCTTAATGATCTATAGAGTCCTAAAAATAAACATGATGCTATAATGTATTATAAATCTTCTACAACTCCTTTTTTATTCACAACATTCGTTTATCATAACATATTTGAGTATAAATTAATTATTCCTTGATATGTCCATAATAAACCTTTTAATTTCAAAATTATTTCTTATTGATAAGGGAATACTGGTCCCTCTAATTGTACCAGTTCCATATTACAATTTAGATATCCACTATTCTAAAAAATCGCTTTAAATTATATCCATTATAATTTCATTTAAAGTAATTATAATGTAATATTCCATTGTATTTTCATGTAATTTTACCTCAAAGCGATCGTAATGAATCCTCTTCTAAATGAATGATTACTTATTGATTAGAAAATATCTTTCTCTATGATTAATCCATTTCATATTATGCTTTATATATAAATCATTTGGCCAAAATCCTTCTTCCATTTTCCGTCTTCACATTTGGAATGCTAAAAATTAATCTTGATGATGGTTATCCATATAAATTATATTAATAATATTTTATTTATATTTAATATGTTCATTAATAGGTGATTGAGATAGTTATTTTTTTAATATAAGTGGATAGAGCATTATCAACTGTGTAATAATTCATTGTTGATATTTCATCTAATAAAATTATTATTACAGACAATAACCTTTCTTATATGAATATTATTTTCTATATTTATTTGATCCTTACACTCCACTATTTTATTTGGTATTTTATTTTTTCATTGGTAAAATTACATCTCATTCCCAATGACTAAATCTATGGTAATATTTATTTTATAGTATATGTATCCCTTTTTTATGAGTTAAACCAATTATTAAAAGTTATTCTTATCATCCATGAACATATTTTATTTTGTACTATTGACCTCCTCTAAAATTGGAATACAAATATATATTATACTTTTTCCTCACAAATTTTATTATAACAATTTAAAAAATAAAATAATAATTCTATCTATACGATGCTTGAAATAGGCTTTCCAAATATTTTATAAAATATTCTTCCATCAACTTTAAATTAAATGTGTATCATACAATCCATGTTTTTTAATAACCATTATGTATTTTCATGGGTAAATTATAAGAAATATTTATAATATTTTTTGAAAAATTATTTTATTTCCCTCGAATATGTGGTTTCTAATATAATTTTCCCACAATATTTTTAAAAATCCTTGTAATAGTTTGTGAGTATTTTTTTAACTTATATTTTTTCCTCTAAGTAATATATATAAATATATGATGTTTTAATCATTCTCTATATTTTATTATAATATCATCCCTTTTGGATGATTATATTTTTTTGTATCTCAAAATCAGTTTATATTATGTGTCTTTTCTTGATGTTTTAATAACCCTATTATTTTTTCATAGGCTCATTAAGGTATTGTTACGATTGATTTAAATGGGAACATATATATATGTATATATATATAATGATGGTTTCGATCATATATAACCCTATAATTCATATTTATATTTTTATATCTCGATATATGTTTAGGTATAGATATAATATGTTTGTTCACATATTCATGAGCATGATGAGTTTTCCCAAAATGTTTTTCCAATGTTTTTTTGTGCCAAATTTCAATGATTTTTATCATATTATACAAATGTTTTATTCAATAATTGCGTTTATTTGAAATTATAAGATTACATTATTAATCATTCTTATGTAATGGACTATTTTTCATGTCAATATATAATTTGATTAATATATTTTTATTTGTTAATGATAATTTTATGTTTTTATTATTATTCAAAAAGATTCATTATTATATTATATGGCCTTATAATTGATTAATTATATGTTTCTCCTCTTACACATCATCAACATAATTTTTAATAAATATTGAATTATGATATGTTTCTCCATGAATGAATTTGAGCCCACTAATTCTTATTCATAGATTACATTGTTAATGAAGATTAGTTTGACATGTGATTTCTGATTAATAGTTTATTGAGGAGAAAATTTAAGGATTCATTTGGTTTAGTGGTTTAAAATAGGATGTACATATAGGTACTCTTGTTGACAATAATCCTTTACATCAATTTGTTGTATGATTTTTTTTTGGATTAATGATTTAAATAATGATATTATTTTATTATTTATTTCATAATTATATTAGATGTGTTTTTCAATAATTAAGGATATGTTTGGGATCCACCATGTATAACAGGTATCAGTTCTAAAAAATGATGAAACTACTCATTTATAGTTTGATGTATGAGTTCATTAGATGGTCCATTTGGAATTATTTCATTTATGTGGGAATAAATGTCGATTAATAAATTAGACTATATTCCTTTTTTGAATGGTTGAATTTTACACCAGTTCAAGTGGGGTATCTCTTGTTCAATAGGAATCATTTTTATATAATATTTTCACATTGACCTCAGTGGATTTTATATATATTTTTTATATTTGATTCTCAATTTATAGATCTATATTTTTGGTCTCCCTTACAGTATTTGATATTATTCATACATAAACATTAAAACATTTTTATGAATAATATATATATATAACATTATGATCCATGTTAGAGATATAATGGTTTAGTGTCTTAAGAGACTAGAAGCATATTCCTATAATGTCCTGAAATATATTCAAGGAATCTCATATAGAACACATTATAGGACTACCAAACTTGATACCATTTTATGTACCCTATTGTTTGAAATTATATTAATGGGTGATGCCAGTTGTTGAGTAATGGAAAACATAAAACATATTAATAAATGAACATCGATGAGAATATGTTATTCTTAAGGGTATGATATCATGAGAAAACATTATAATATTCAAAATCAATCATTCAAAATCATAATAATGATTCATTATATAAAAATTTTCACATTATTCAGAAAATATACTATTTGTGTGGAATCATCAATATAATGTCATCAGTTATTAAAGTATAATATATAAAATTAAATGTGGTAAAATTCAGAATACAACTTTTTGAACATGTATAAATTGAAACATGATCAATAATTATTTTTAGAAAATGACTTTATGAAGATGCATAAACATATGGATAAGAAAAAAATCTATAATAATATTATATACAATAAAAATATTTCTACATATAATTTTATGGACATGTAATCATAGTCCCATTATTATATTATATACAAGAAATCTAGGTCCATGTATAATATTATGGTCATGAAAACCCACTCCATTTATAAAATATTTATCATGAAATTTGGTTCACGCATAATATATTTATATCCATATTTTTCCATCGTTACCCAATTAATTATAGGTATATAATTCCTCTACCCATAACATAATTATAATCCATTAATATATTCTTGATAAGATTATGAAATCATTTTACTTTTAATCAAGAATTAATCCCTTGAAAAAATAAATCGTTTTGTAAACATCTCCTCATCATAAAAATAACCAATATAATGAATTAGCAATGATGTTATAATTGGATAATGCCACAAATAAATCATATGCAACATCAATCAATGTCATCTTAGTTTAGAACTCATCGATAATATTGATATAATATTTCTTCTGTAAACTATACTCCTTATTTTATAATCATATATATAAAATATAAATTCTTCCAAAATAATACGAAAAAAATTTATTTCAAAATATCCTTTAATATTATACAGAAAGGATCAAGTCATCATGTTCTCATGAGTGAGGAATATTATGTTCTGGATTTGTATGTTAAAAGAAAATTAATTTTTAAATTTTTCTCTAGAATGTCAAAAGTACCCCATTCAGAAAATGACATCAATATTTATATGAAAACTATTTTTCAAAGTTAAAAATTCATAAAATTTAATTAATAATATCATTGGAGAATAGTAAAAAAATTCATTGATTTTTTTGTAAAAATATTTAAATGGAATAAAATCATTTTAAACTGAAGATTTAAATAAATATTTTCATCAGAAAACAAAATTTTAAATATCATGAGTACCCAATCAATATAAATTAAATTTAATGAATTTGTTATTTTTAATTAACAATAGAATAGTAAATTTCCAATGATTATTGAGATGTAAATCTGTAAATATCATTATCATGCTTATAATCATAAACAATACTACCAGACAATATGAATTTAATGTAAAACCATTAATACATTGATAAATTTTTCATCATAAATAAAATGAAAGAAATATAATTTTAGGGATATATGTATCCAATAGTTTTCATGATTAGTATTAAAATTCCATATGTGGATATTATATAAAATACACAAATGATACAATTAGTGAATACAGAATGTGTCTCATTGAAAATAATGTGAGACAAAAATCATATACTCATGTTTTATTTTCTTCGACAAAACACTACCCTACCCTTAATATGTAAAACTCATTTATTTAAAATTTTAAGGACAATAATAATACTATTTTATGATTACATGTAACTATATATCCTGGTTATATAATTTTAGAAGTCCATTATATAGCATTTGTTCTATCATCTGTGGTCAAATTATGTTGAATAAAAGAAAGGATGTGTTCCATTATATATTTATGTATAGGGGAAACTCATGTATTCAATTAATATATTAAATTATAATAAATTCTAAATCTATAAATTTGAATCATAGTTGAAGATTATACGAACATATGTACTGAAGTCGTTGAAATCATATTATCTATTAAATCATGGATAGGTTTATGCAGTGCTTTAAACAATATATTTTTTTATCCCCTGACCTATAGAAATATAACCTTACCTATGGTCATGAGTTTTCTGAAATTAGAGGTATATGATTTTAATTATAATTTTCCAATTGGATCATAAAAGAAACAGATAAAATTTGAATCCATATAATATCCATATATTCATCTATCATAATTATTTTTTTCACGTTATATTTTAATAAAATGTTTTTTTCATAAAATATAATAAATGTAATTTTGGTAGAATTAATTAAATACAAATTTATGGAGACTAGAATATAGGGTAATTTTAATCTAATACTCTCACCCATACAAAATAAATTATATTATAAATAAAATTTTCGAACATAATAAGTCAACCATGTTGAGTTTGTATTAGAATATTTAAAATCATTTATTGTTTTTCATATAAATATAATAAATATTTTGAGCATTTTTAATAAGAAATAAGAGAAATTATTTAGTCACTAAAAATTAAAAATATATTTTGAGGATAAAAAATTTAATTTACATTTAAAATATGTATTTAAAACCAAACAAATTTTTTTTAATATGATAAAATATTATCGATATTAGTATTAATAGATTGAAAATATGTATTCAATATTTTCCTAAATTATTATGAATCTCGTAAAATAAATCTTACAGCATGTTAAAATATATTTGATAATTTGATTGAAAAGGAAATAGTATACACATCTATTTGGATACAAGAAATTTTTATAGAAAATTTAAAGACTTTTACTAAAGATTTAACCCCATTTTACCTATATTATACATACATAGGTGGAAGGAATTTACTGTGGTTACTAATAACATCGTCAATAAATAAAAGGGTCCAATTTACAAAATATTAATATAATAATTAATAATATTGATTCAATTTTTTATGATTAATTTTAGAGAAGTGGATTAAATTAATACAAGGGGAAACGATTTAATAAAAAAGAAACTTTTTATTAAAATTTAATTTTAATTTCTATTAATTTTTTTATAAACAATTAAATCAAAAAATTGATTCTAAACATCTTAATTTGACGAAAAAATTATATATTAATTAATTGTACATTGAAATAAAATATATCATTATTTACACATGAAACAATTATGTATTTTTCAAGAAAATTCATCATAATATTAATCATCACGGAATAATAAATCATCTAATAAGATTACTAAAATTCACACCAATATAATTTTACATGATAAAATAATAAATTTATTCAATTTAATGAAATAAATTTTTTATAATTTTCAAATTTAAAATATTATTATTTCTAAATAATAGAAATAAGTAATATATTTAAAGGGAAAAATATATGAACCATTATATGACTTAAATAATGAATTATTATTTACTATTAATTTATATGCACATGATAAGTTATTAGGACCATTATATAGTTCAAAATATGTTTATTAATACTTATAAAATAATTTTTAGTGGAATGGTTTTAAAAATAATTTATAAAATATCATAAATTTTTTAATATCAGTGTAAACTTTTTTAATGTTTTTAAAATGTAGAGATCCAATAAAATTTCATGTTGTTACATTCCAACCAAACACATTAATTAATTGTTTCATTAAAATTTGATATATTTTTAGTAATTAAATGATTCGTAAATGAAAATTCATTTATTGAAATTCCCCTACAAAAATGGGTTTTTTGAAATAAACTATTGAATATAGGGAAAGGTTAAGATGAAGTTCATCTCGAATGTAAGATAACTATATTTCTAAATGGGTGAACATTAGAAGATGGCGGACATATAAATATAAGGAATAATATATATTTTCATTACTGATATTGGCTAAAAGAGAACATGGTCAAGAGAAATTTAGTAATGAAAAGAATATAAATATTTAGTTGGTGAAAATAGTATCATTTCATTTAAAATATAGGTAAAAGTATATCATTTATTCAACATATTATTCATAATATATATGGATTGTTTTACTATAATAATAAAGAACATGTGAAAATATACATGTATTTATTCAATATTATAAGTAAATATTAATCTTATTTTTTTCTTTGATCCATCTATAGATCATCTCTTAATCTATAAAATTAATAATCAATATTAATTTTATATTACCAAATAACTAAAACAAATTTTTAATTGAAAATAATATCAATTAAATAATAACCATACATTCATCCTATCTCCATAAATGTGAAAAAAAAATAAATTGATTATAATAGTTTATACTATAACATAAATAATATTTTAAACATAAAATATAATACCCAAAGACAATCAGAGAACATTAAATAAGTAATTACCCTTAAAATTCTTTTATAATTTTTCTATCCATGATTGAAACCCCAATATTTGGATTATTTTCACTCATTTCATTCTATTCTCCACATTATACTTTTTGTAAAATATTTTTTATCAAAATTAATTTCATAATCCAAAATATATACACCATAGTCGTATATTATACATAATACAAAAAAATTTTGAGAAATATATTTTAATGTAAAGTATTATATTACTCAATAATACTATTCACACATTTTCATTATTTAATCTCTTCTCATAGCTATAAATATTTATGTTTTATGACTGAGTTCATCATTTCATTAGTAGGTGTTGACAACTTAATTAAAACTATATAATATGATTTCTGTCTTCATGAAATTTATATAATTTATATATCAATAATTATAATACATGCACTAAAACCCATAAATTTCCACTCACATCTATTATTTTAAAATTTATTATTCAAATTGAAAAAAATTGAATCTCATGCTATATTGTGGTGGATTGGTGTTCATACACTATCTTAATTCACTTCAAATATTGTGATTTCAAAAAAATTCCATTGTTCCTCCAACATTTGTTGTTGTTTTAGATTATTATACTCAATATCCCTTAGATTAGTAAATAGATTATCATTTTGATTATACTCCATGCATATATAGAAAGAAGGTGTCCATTTAAAATTATATTTAGATCTCTCCCCATTAATTTAATTCGCTAATTTCTACACATAATTTCAATATTATTTTTCATATTGGATAGACTTTTCACACAATAAAAAACTTATTATTCCTTTTACCAATCTCATTTAAATATTTTTCAAAATACGAGATTTAATTTTTTTCTTCCCTTTATGTGACATACCACCGGAGCCTTCACAAAACTCGGCTTATTATTCATATCACAAAATCCATGAGAGATCCTAGATTCCATTTCCACATTGTGTGCAAATAAAATGATCCCTTATTATCATTAAATGTCTTATATGGATATTTCATTTTGAAGTAATTATTTCTATAAACTGAAGAATAGAATAAAATTTTCTTTAGACCTAATGATTATTCCCAATTCATACCATATTATTTTATAAAATATTAAACATAGGTATAAATTTATTTTTAATCATTATAATTATTATTGTGGAATTACATCCTCATTTATATACATAGAATATGTGGAAACTATTTATTGAAAAATATACTCTTATAATCATCCCATTAAATTGACTAAATTAATTCATCCTACTTCATATTTCTAAAAAATGTCAACCACTTTATTTTTACTCTTTCTGAACAATAAATTTCTGTGAATTATATTTTTGGTCTACCCACTAATAAAAGAAATATATATTTCAAATCACAAAAACCCTTTACTTTGGAACAAGTGGACTATAAAAATAGTTTGAGGATGGTTGACATTGCCACAAGAAATACATAATTTAATGTTTATCAGTCAATGTTAAATTTGGATGTTCAACATGATCAAAATTTTAACCAATAGATTTATATAATTGAGGGAGAATAATAATAAAAATATTAAATCCCGACTTGAATAATATTTTTATTCCGATGATTTTGGTCATTTCCTTTGACATCACATTTTTTGATCCACAATCCCTTCTTCATAAATCCATTGACTAAACCTAAATATCATTTTGTGAGAATAATAATCATAGTGAGAAATCATATAATTGTGGAAAATACATAATTTTATGTCTAAACATTGTTATATTACATTATGTCTATGAAACCATACGTTTAAACAATTCTGTCCTTCATTATAAAGTATTATAATCATTAATAATGGATTATAAAAAAAATGTGTTATCCAAATAATTCCTTTTAGGGGTGTCAAACCATGTGTATAGATAAGGAATAGTTACCATGCCCTTGGATGGTGACTAATATATAGTTGACTATATTTCATAAGGTTATTACCCCCAGATTCATATGTGTTATAACCACATCCCCTTTTAATTTTAAAACATGGATATATTTCATTGAAAACCACAAAATATGTTTCTTTATCAAATCATCATGATGTTATCATATACATAAACTTATATATAATGTTTTCAATAAGGTATTCTAATATTAATCTCCAAAGATTAACTAAAACTTACTCTGATACCATCTATATAAATCCATACATTTTATAGATAAATATTAAACCAACTTAGATTAATATTTAATAAATATCACTAACCTAATTCCATAACCATCACAGATTAGTATATAATAATACTTACTTTATATTCCTATTATTTCATGAATGTTATTCCATTTTTATGGAGTATAACTCTTCATAGGTTTAGCCTATTTAAAATCATTCTTTATAACATGATGGAGAAAAAATATAATAAATGATGACATTATATGCTCATTAGTTCTAAAAAATAATATATATTTGAAAAATCATAAATGTGTATTTTGTAAGAATTATAGTTTGAGATAATGATCATAAATTATAAAATTCATACCCAATCATTTATAGATCATAAACCAGATTCATTCTATAAGACATTAGAATAAAAATTGAAAATGTTCAAAAGTGTGTGGAATCATCATAAATCAGTCATGATACATAAGGAAATAAAATAGTGTGGAAAAAATTATTTTATACCTTCTATTAAATCCATAAAATGGAATAGTTTCACAAATTTTGGTAAGGATCTGAAATCTAGCCCTCACAAAAAATTATGAAAATGAAAACATGGTTTATGTATGATCTTAAAAATAGAAAAATATTTTCAATGCATCATATTATGGATTTTAACCCTAGATCCACAAATAATATTATGTATATGAAAAAAAATTATTCATAATCATGTGGAATCAAAATTAGGTCTTAGTATAAAGTTGTGAACATTAGATATTTTCCATGAATAACCTATTTATATTATAAGTTATATATATTAACTCAATTAACTGGAATGACATAATAGAACCAGTCATCATAATATCATAATCCATTCATGTCTACGACATATGATAGTGATGATATTCATCTTTTTATTGTAACATAATATTTTGGAAACAAATATCCGTTTCTTAAATATTTAATCAATATAAAAATATACAATAATGATAATTAATATGGAATGTATCATTTGATGATATATTTCATGAAATATATATATCATCAAATGACGTAATCATAGATCAAAATACCATTAGATGTTCTTAGGAATATTTTTTTAATAAAATAACCTTTCCATTTACATATCAGAACATGAAAATAAAAAAAGTGCTGAATTATGGGTTAATACATTGTAATTCAATAAAATATTTGAAACATATAAATGATTTTGAATATAATTTTTCTATCTTGCAGGTGGGAAATTACATTAATAATATGTTTGTTATAATGATGATTCCTTGTCATTTTTTTGATGAATGAAAAAAAATACATCGACATGAATATGAAAAGAAGATTAAATTTAAATCATTTTGTAAATATTTAATAGTTACAAATAACATTATAAAGTATTAATATAATAGTAAAAAAATAATTAATGCCTTTTTTGATATCATGGACATGGAAAAAATGTTTTTCAGGTGAATGGAGAATCAAAGTCAATTTTTCCATTAAATCATTATTTTATTCTCATGATTATTGAATGAGATGATTCATTAATAATAAACATGTAATATCTAGAAATAAATATAGGAGAATAAAATTTGTGTCATTCTTGAGAGGTAGATCATTAAATTTAAGAAAAAAACATAATGAAATAATTACATGATAAACTATAAAATTATAACTTAAAACCATTAATTATATTGTATTGTTTGAATCATAAGACCATTGAAATTATGAAAAATATATTGATATTTATAAACTATTACATTTTTCAAATTAATTATATATTGAATCAATAGGTCGTTTAAAAACTACAGAAATGATCAATTTTTTCATATGGAAAGTATCTCTCCAAAATCTATGTGCATCCAAAATCACTTAACATAACATTGTCTTCCTCAAATTCACTGTATCATCCCCTTTTATTAAAGACCAATTTTAGATTCCACCATTAGGACTATGATGTGGGAGCCTTATGAATATCAACTTCAATAATGTATAGAATATAATTAGGATGTTTTTTCGATCAACCTGAAAAAAGGAGGGGGTAAAGTAGAGAAAAGAGGGGTTCAATTTTATATGTGTGTGGTGGGATACTCTGGCGATTTTATAAAATATTAAAATCTTATATATTAATTATCAGGAAAAATGATTCAAAATATTCAAACGTTATAAGAAAATATATAACTTATTTTATATCCTATTAATTAAAAATATTTGGACTTGTTTATGTTGTTTTTGAAACCATAACTTTTGGTCAAACCGTTTATTTATCCAATTTTAACTAAAATCGTGATAAAATAAATTTCAATAATGAAGGGTAATAATTATATTGATAAGGTAAATATTGGCATATAAATTTGCAAGTGATAAATTTCATTACCTTGTATTATCCAAAATTTCCCCATCAAATATCATTTGGAATTTATGTAATTTAGTAATATATTATTATATTATAATAACATTTATGTTATAGATTAGAATATTAATTAAATCTAAATTTAAATATAAATCAACATTGATGAAATCTGATAATAACAAATTCTCAAATCCCAAAAAATTATATATTTTAAAAAAATCATGTAACTCAATATTCCATGAAAAAATTATGACATTTTATATTTAAGAAATTTTTTTAAGAAAATATAATAAATTTTGTGTCTGTATTGAATAATAATTTATAATTATTTTTCAATAATTAAATATTAATAATTAATTAATATAATTAATTAAATATTTTTATCTTTTAACTATAAATTGACAACCATATATATCATCTTTTAACCTTATGATGTTTTAATATATGTATTATTATCATGAGAGTGACATTTGATAATTATTCTTATCATCAATTAATATAACTTCTATATTATAAAAAAATGGTAAATAATAGGCTTAAATTTAAAAATTTGATATAATATATAGAAAAAAGCATCTTAGTAGGATAATTTCATGTGTTATAGAAAATCTAACACCAAATCCCAATGCTTTAACCGTATTTTACCTATTTACCTTTATAGAGGTGACCCGATTTTTCTATTATTAGAACCATTATATAATGAAAAAAAATGGTATATAATTATAAATTTATATCCATGATTTAAAATATATTATCAATTTTTTCTGATTTAATTCTTAGACATAATATAAATTATTAAAAGAGATATCCTCAAAATGCATCAAAAAATATTTTTTTTGAAAATTGACTTTTTAAATATACATATTTTTTCTGCATAATTAAATCATAAAATTATAAGAAATTATTTTAATTGTATTATTAATAAATTAATATATCCGGTATTATTTTGATGAAAAATGATCATTTAGAATGAATAAAACAAAAATAAATTTTTTATAAAATATCAGTATATTTTTATTATTCATCTAAAATTCATTATTTTCATTAATTTCATAAAAATTATGTCTAATTTATCATATTTAATTTTGATTTTAGAAATTATATTTTGTTTATAAAATAATTTTTTGTTAAAATTTATATTTTTATATATAATATTTTTTCTTAAAAAGAAATAAATAATATGTTTTGAAAAAATATTTTCTCTAAGAATAATATGACTTAAAAAATTGAATCCATGTTTTCCATGAGTTAATAAAAACATTATAATAGAGTTTGAAAATTAAATAAAGTTTAAAATACTTTAATTCAAATTATTACCATCTAGTTAAGTATCAAGGTTATAATCATCCTATTTAATATTTCTTGGTATAATAAAGATAAGTGTAACCTGATGTATATGGTATGAAACACAGTTTTATTTTAAATTATTGTCGAGTTAAACAACATATAGTGGTTTAGTGAATATTTTTTTTCAACACCTACAATTATAGTATATATTTTCATTTAAATAATATATATTGATATCATAATACACAAATGTTAAAACACTAAAATTAAACATTATGTGTTTAATTGATCTAAAATATTACAATAAAAGTATACGAATGTAATAATTACAAAAAATGATTTATACCTACCCCTACATTATCAATTTCTCTAAATTAACTTAAATTTATAGGGTCCAACAATGTGAAATGTGAATAATTATCAATATTAGTTATTCTATTGGATTATCGTCACTTGAAAAAACACTACAAATTGAAAATAAAATAAAATGATGAAACAAATTGTGAAAGGTGAAATAATTATGAAAAAATATAATTATTAAAGAGCATATGTGTTTTTATAATTAATAATGGAATGAATTAATTGTTATTATAATGATTTAGATTATTGAAAGTAAAATTCTTATAAATATTATAATTTGAAAATATTGCATTTCTAATATGATCATCCAATATACATGTATATGATTTGTATAAAACATTTTATAAATTTTTATATTAAATTTTGAATAATACAATAATAAATAAATAAATAAAAATTTAAACTAAAGTATTTTTGTAATAAAATTTATATGTGTAAATATATTTAATATTATCTAAAAACACGAAATATATATAAAGTTAAATGAATTATTTTTAATAGTGGATAAGTCAATATAAATATTATGAATGTAATTAATTAATATTAATAGTAATTCATAGTTATTATTCACAATAAAAGTGATAATTTTTTAAAAAGTACTTTTTTATAGTTTTGTGTTTTTTATAAACTATGTTTATAGAAATATTTATATATAATTTGTTGATTATATGTACAATATAAATAAATTAAAAGTCATATAATGGTTCTAAAATATATAAAATAGTAATTTAATCAATGTTAGTGTATCCTATAACATATATTAACAGGGATCTAGTATGGTCTAATTATGGATAAATGTTCATAATTTTGTGAAATGTGTTATTTTTCTAATCTCTAAATGTAATAAATAACTGGGTTCTGTGGATGGGAAATAAATTGTGAGATGTAATATATATGTTATATATATATGTATGTTAGAATTGAAACATCTAATCTAAAATGAAAATAAAAAAATATAAATATATATTTTGAGCCCCAAATCTGATATATTAGGTCAGTAAAATATCATTAGGATTTAGAAAATGTTTTTTTATACTAATAGATTTTTTTTGGATATTTTATGAATTTCAGTTGGGAAACATTGGAAAAACCTATACGATATATGAATTAATATAGGTAAAAATCCTAAAATATTTGTAATTTTGGGACATTGTGGTCTCATTGAAATTACAACCTCTTCTATAAGAAAACAAGTTTATGATCTATCTAGAATAATTAACCAAGTGGTAATAGATTTGAAAAATCATGGTTTAGGGTTAACATAATTTTCAGTTGATGGGAAAAAATTATGTCTACATGCTAATCTGGTTTTAAACTCTTTGTATATTTTCCTTGGTAAATTAGGATACTCATTATTAAAAATTATAATGGTTTTAAATGTAATTTGGTGATTCAAAACTAGTTATTATGGGATGGAAAATGGTAAGATGACTTTAATTCATCATTGGCGAAAATATATCTTCCATATGGAGGGACTTATTAGGATTTATGTTTTCAAATACTAGACGTCTTTTAGTATAATAGAATTATATTTTCTCATAACCATTTTTCATTATTTTGTTGGATATAGAATCGTGAAAATAAATCTATGAAAGGTATATTTGTTGAATGGAATATACAAATAGCCAGGTAAGGATGAAATTTGGTAGAGATCATTGAGAATTTCAATATAATCCTATAACGATGAAAACAAATTGAGTTTCATATTCGATGCTATCATAAAATGGATCATATGAAATGAAAAATTATATATTTATGAAATATAAATTTGAAAAAACTTTTTCTTTATTATCAATATGTGAAAAATAAAAAATTAGAGGTAATAAACTTTTAAAGTGGAGAATATAATAAGCCATTTTAAAATATATTTTTCTTTATATAAATCTAAATGATATAATATATCACATTATAAATCAAACTAAAATGAAACTAAAAAAATTCTATTTACATAAAAAAATTACATCAACTATACATCAAACTAAGAATTAGAAACCTTGGTATGTTACATGACTCAAATTATTACATCCCTTATTAGTCCATAAATTAAATGTTGTAAAAACATAATAGAATAATATTTTTAAAACAAAGAAAAATAGTAGATGATATTCACCATAAAGAGATGAAATGACATAAACCAAACCTGTGAAGAAAATGAAAAGGAAGAATGGTGATATCATTATGGAATATCCTTATTATGGAATGAGGAGTCATAATTGATAATTGAATGTTTAATGAATGAATAAATTTTGTTAAGATCACAATATGAAAAATACATACTATAATAGATAACATTGCAGAAATTATGTTTATATGATAAAAAATTTATATTCTAGGATATACGGATGTTATTTATAGTTATTATGTAATTTAAAATAATATAATAAAGAATAAAAAATAACATTAAAATTACCTAAAATATTATTTTATTAAAAACATTATGAGTTAATTTTAATGATTATTATTAAGGTATGACAAGTTGAATATGACAATGTTCATGATTTTTTTTGATATAATTGGATTATTAAAATTCAATCTGGAATATAAATAATTAATTTTAATTATATTTGGTTAAGATTCATTAATATAAATGTAATATTTTTAATCAAATAACATTTTATTACTATTTTTTGTTTTTAATTAAATAGGACTATATAATTATATTGTTTAAATTTGTTTTTAATCATTGGATGAATAGTAAATTAATATCTATCATGTAGTTTTTAATAAGTTTGTAATAAGAATAAAATCTTTATTTTTAAAAAAATTCTACAATTTTTTTTATAAATACTATATATTTTTAGGAAGATAAATATATTATTTTTATATAATTATAATTTGTTTTATTATTCTTAATAAAATATAATTAACTACATTATTATTTATTAGGGAATAAATATCATTATAATTAAAAATAAAAAATCATTTTCATATAGAAAATTATTTTCATTCTACTTTCTGTTTCCAATTAAATGATCAATTCCAATATTTCATACTTCTATGTTGAAAAATTGAAATTTTTATCTTCCTCTAGAAGAATAATATTATAATTAATGATTGTTATTTTTCAGAAGAAAACAATATGTTATCGAATTGAAAAAATATCATTTTTTAAATACCATTAAATAGATATTTTTATTATCATATTATCATAACATAAAATTTATGAAACCATTTTCATGAGTAAATAAGTATTTAATACACAAAAATATTCTTTAAAAAAAATTCTCGAGTTTCCAAACATATATTAGACATTTTGTTGGTTGTGTTATATTTTATATAGATTTTTATATGAAAAATGGATTTATTATTTTAAATTTTAATTTTACCAATTATTCAATAATTCAATAATTATTATTCATTTCATATTATCAATCATATGTTAAAAATTTGGTAGTATGTTTAATCTTATAAATAGATAAAAAAATAATTACTTAAGGAAATATTATTTACTTTTGTAAAAGTGAAAATGATAAAGTGGTTAAATCAAAGTAAAATGAACTAAAAAATGATACACATATGTCAAAAAATTAATTTTTATGGGATTTACCCTCTATATAATAACATTAATTCAATTATTTTCCAGTTTTGGATCCACTTCGTTGAATAGTGCACCTCTTATAATCGATATTTCAATGGTCACTATTTTAAATAGTTCACATCACCACCAAACACTATCTCACACTATATGACCCTTTTGAAAAACATATACCAAAATATATTCCCTAATGACCTATAAAAATTCAGAATGTCATTCATAATCAAAATACATTCGTTTAAATGGGGAATCCCTTTTGAAAAATAGTTATTTTAAGCAGTAAGGTAGAAGTTCAACAACACTCCTATATTTCAATATCATTCGTTCATATTTTTCAACCTATAAATATAGTATACACATAATAATATTTTTATATTATTATCATAATTAAATGGAAATGTTAGAATGTTATTTTAATAATCATTTTATTTCTTTTTCATACCATTTTTCTAAATGAAATTGTCACTCGTCAGTATATATTGTATAGTGCCACTATGAAAGACTATTTCATTTTTCATCACCTCAATACATGGATTATTAAAATAATTTAAATAATTAATAATAATTATTATCCTAAAAAAATTATAATTCTATAATAATAATTTATTAAGTACAATAATTAACAACCATTTACTATATAATGAAAAAATCCCTTATGTATATGTTCACACTACTACCTCCATAAATCCTGTGTTTCTTATTTACTATAACTTTTTATGGATGGTTTCAAATTATATGTGATAAGTATATATGATATTAATGTGTAATAAATAGAATGAATAAGGTTTTGAAAAATAAATCAGGAAATGATTATCTTTATTAACTAATTTGTTCATAACTGTAAATGACACGAAACAGTCTCATCATGGATCTCGATATTTAAAACTATTGCACTAGTTTCCCTAAAAGGAAAATTTGGAGGCATAAATATTTGGAATATATAATTTAAATATGTTATATATATGATTACTAATGAAAATAAAATGAAATAATGAGTTTCAATTTGTAATCAATATAAATTAAATGAAATAATCAAAATTATTATCATTCAATGATGAAATAAAAAATTAACACACTAATAAAAATATTATATATATTAAAAAATGAATAAAATTTTGATAGATATGAATGATATTATTAGTTAATTTAATTTTTTTTCCTTAAATAGGATGTATAAGTGATTTTTTAGATACTAGAGTGAATGCATGGTTTTTCCTATCTCAATTTTCATTTTCAAATAAATATTCAGTATTTAGAAATTTTTTAATTTTATGTGGATGATATAATACAGATAGATTAATTTTTATCTTAAATATCTTGAATTTCATGTTTTATATATATAAAAATGAATCTATGTTAAATGTTGAAATGATTCAATGGTTACAAAAGTCAAAAGTGGTTTCATCTAAATTTCCATTAATTGAGGAATGATTTAAAATTTAGAATATATTGGTATTATATATGAAAAAATAAATAAATTTAATTATTATTTATTCATAAATCAAAAATATTAATTTAATTTATCATTCAATTTCATGAAAATTCATTCACAATCAATTCATTCATATACAAAAGAAGTTATTATCTTGTTTATTATCTATTATTTATTTCCTTGTGACATATGTGATATCATCAAATTTTTCTATTTAGATCATTGTATTTACTCCTCAATGTACAGATTTTGAAATACCTCTAAATTAATTCATGCTATTTACAATTATATCATATGTTAACATTTAATATATTTTCAATTGATGTTTTTTAAAGTATTATGAGATTTTTTTAAAAGAGTTTTCTGGAGTAATATTGTTCTTTATTGAAAAAAGTTTACTATATTGTTTATATTTATCCTCAAAATTTCTATTGGAAAATTATACTTATTTATGGAATATTACTTTTCACCTATATGATTAAATAATTTTTAATATTTTCAAAAAAAGATAATTTTATTAGTAATATATAATGAACTATTTGATAAATATATTTTTTTTCATATATTTAATTTCCATATTCCAAAAAAATTACCTTTTTAATTGGAATCTCAATTATGTGATACTTCATATGAACCTCATATTCCCATTTGAACACTTTTTAATTTAATTATTATTATCTCATTACCTAATCATGGATTCATCAAATGTTCATTATAATATTAAAATGGGTTTCTTTTCATCATAATATGTTCTATATACATCAACACATTTTTCTAGGATAATATTTATGACCTTTTTAGGATCCACTATTGATGATTATTTTTAATTGATTAATTTTTCTTAATATTTAAATTCACATTATAAGAAATGAATTTTGGGAATGAATTTTATCATTTATTATTTTAATAACATTTAAATTTTTTAAAAAAATCATTTATGTTTTCACTTATATTTCACTATTTATTCCAAATGAATTTTTTTCAATGGAAATTATATTTCAAAAATAAATATTTTAATTCCGCAAAATTATTTTATTTTTTGGAATTATTCTCATGTAAAAAAATATTAAGAATTATATTCACTCTTCACATGGTATAATTTGATGTGTTCATCTCAAATAGGTATTCTTTATATAAGTCCACAGTAATCAATGTTTTAGAAATAACTATTGGGATATTTTATTATATATCACTCTTGAACCCTCCCATATGAGAATCTAAATATTCACAAGGGAATAAATAACTTAATATGGATATTTCTTTCTACATAAATTATATGATGAGTTAGTAGGAAATGATAAGATGGATAACATGAAGCTCAAAGAGACACATGATTTCATGACTATTGGATGGTTATTTCGATGGTCATGCATAATGAAAAGCCTATGGATGATCCTTTGAATCCCATTTGATAAAGACTCATTTTTCTTGTGAATTCCTCCTTGAAACTTGTTGGTTACATGATGGGAGTTATAATAGAATCCCCAGGTAAAGAATATTTTTTGTAGGATGGAGCATGAAAATCCATAAAAAAATATTTGAAAAATATGTGGATAAAATACAGTATAGGGATCCTCATTTTGTAATAAAAATCACACAACGTTCTGGTGATGTTTTTAATATTCAATGTAAGATCCCATAGATATATCAACACCATTATGTTAAATACTTCGAACATGTTCATGTAGTCTTGTGCTCCACCTTTGGATATAAGGAAAACGAAACACCTTTTCTATTATAATTTTTCTGCATATCCACTAATTATTTTATTGGTCATGTGAAAAATCAATGATAAGTTTAGTGATTATCTTTGAAAACACATGAAAACCATTCAATAAACCAATAAATTGTAAAATAATAAATAGAAATAGTAACTAGGAATGAAGGGTGCCTCATACGGTAATAAAATTCATGTGACACAACCTAGATTATTCATAAGACACCATCAGACCTCAGAGACATGATTACTTCACCGCGCTAGAGCCCATGGACATGTCATTATTTTCTTGTAAATGTATTCATTTGTTCTTGATATAACATGTTCTTCCACTCCAAATCCATGGAAAAATATATTATATTTTCCATGAAATGACCATGCATCTGCATAGGATCATTTTTTGGTCACAGAATGCATCACCATTGGTGATAATGATTATCTAAGACAACAATAATGAAAACTCATCAAAATACAAACATCCTAGTGGAATAAATATGGAAATAATAATGAGTTAATGAGATAATCATTTGAATGTAAAACTCTTATGATGCACTAGTATGGTCTCACAATACCCTTTTTCAAGCTAGTTTGATGTAAAGACCACCTAGAAGGCCATCATTGCCTCCTGGAATATACTTATTAAAGAATTAATGAAGACATGTGACCCATTAATTATGCATCATGATATCCTTATAGTCCATATAAATGTCGGCTTGATAGTAAATAAGACCCTTATAATGTCCATATGATTTGGAAATATCCCATAATTTGACCAAAATCAAATTAATGGGGTGTTTATGGGATAAAATTGTTGTCCCTGAAAATAATGTTACACTCCATGGAATATCCTTTCGAAAAACTGAGTGTAAATAGAAGACATCATTGCCCTCCATAAACACCAACCTAGATTCCTATGATAAACACCACATAAAGAGGTATGTAATCTGGGTTTAGAGGATTATAAATTCTCCAGCCCATCATAAAAATGTAGGGACATTTCAATGGAACCTATCACCACAACACACTTGAATTAATGAAGGTTTCCTAAAATGGCGAGTCTCTTGACCAGTAATGTTTTCAATTAGGAAAGATGCACAGAACATCCAAAGCGATCATGAAACATGAATAGAAAATTCACTTGGACAATGAGTGATCAAACGAAGGATATATGTTGTGTTATGTGAAAAAAAACATATCACATACCTACTAGATCATGTGAGACCAAAACCAATCTAAAATTGAACAAATCCCAGACATTTAAAATAAAATTTTTCATACAAGTCAAAAAATTCATGAGACATAACTAGAGAATATATTCACTAATCATCGTCTGATTTTATTCAAACTCCTTGTCCATGAAGAAGCCCCATGAAATAATTACTAGATCACATTATACTCCTTTGGTATACTATTTGGATTATGTTAAGTCTCATGGAAATATGATAGAATGGCACATGTTCCCCAATGTAATTCCACCCCGGTCTCTTGAAACTCTCATGGCTCATCATCCAATTCTTGAAATTACCTCTACACATGTTTACAATATCATATGATGACACCAATACATGTCAGCTATGTATTTCAGTATCCCCAGGTTATGGAAATTGACTCTCATGATGTTATCACAACCAGCCATCCAAATCTCATGACACCCTCCATGTATATCATCTGGCTCTTACGACATCCTCCTGACATATCAGTCGATATTAACGATGAAACCTAAAAAATTATTCTCATACATATAACCACCTCCATACATGTCACATTAACTAACATGTATCCAACCAAATGAGTTACCCATCATTAGTGAAAATAGTGGTTTATTTCCCTCAGATCATGAGATGCAATCTAAACATGTTTTTATAGACCATGAAACTGATTCAAGTTATATCTAGGTGGGTCGTGCCATGTCCATATAAAAATCCAACATTGGCCATGTGATGGCCTTTGGACATGTCATCCAAATTAAGTGATTTCCCATGGATAAGTCCATTGGAGCATGCAATTTTATTTGAACATGTCACCTAAAAATCATAGGATATGTCAAGTTGGAAATTAGTTAATGTTGACTGGAAAACCAATGCATGTTATGAAGACAAGAAGGCCAAGTAAATAGGGAATCCCTGGACTAGATAACCTTTTCCATTATCTATATAGAGGATTGCCAGTGTGCAAGACACTTCCAATTGAATTATGGGGAATATTATTTCTTCATTAACAAAATATGTAGGATTTATTCCTATGTCTTGAGCCAAACAAAAATTGATTCCACATGGGTCTATGTCCCGCGATGTCTCTGGTTTTCTAACCATAAGGACCCAATATCTGTCATGGTCTTGTCATCATTCCTAATCTATTAATGGATTGAGAAATCACTGAAGTAGGATGACTATAATTACTTTAATAAAAACAATATATGAACAACTTTACTAATTCCTAATCATGAATTCAAATATGAATCCAATTCAGTGTACATTATGTCATGTATATGACGTTCCATCAATTGAAACATAATCTATCCCATGGACTTATCTTATTTACTCTTCTATCAATGGATTGGGAAATAATTTAATGACCAGGGACATGATTACATCACTAAATATGATATATAGGATTCCTTCCTAAGGCTTCATTCCAATTTCAAATGGGGATCAACTTTGGTGTATGTTCATCGATGACTATGACATTCCAACCATTGGGATTCTATCTATCCCATGGTCAATTCATCATTCCTCATCCATTAATGGATTGAAATATCAATAAAATATAATGAATCTTATTCGATCCATAACTAGGATACATAGGATTCCTTCAAAGGACCTAGAATCTATATTAAGTATCCAAAGGGTAGTCCCATCATGTAATCCTAACATCTATATTCAATGAGTATGGTAAAACTATATCCCTTTTTTCTAACACCAATTATAACATAGGTGGGCATAAAGAGTTTCAATGATAACATAATTGGAATAATAACTCAATAGATTCTACATAAACCACAGTGTATAAGCACTGATTAGAGGCATGATATAATTACCCATCATACTTGGGTACCATATTTTTTTCATCTCACTAGGGTATGAAAAAACTATAGTAACACTGATTTATATTATAATTAGGATATGTAGGATGCCTCAATGAGTTTCAATAACTAATACCTAGTTGTATGGTTCCCATATATATTTCCTTTTCATGTAAATTTAAACTACACAAGTTTAATGATCTCTATGATTTTTGATTACCATTATAAAATAGTGCAGGTTGGAGTACCCATAATGGATCAATCATATCCTCAAGATATTAATAACCTCTAAGTATAAAAAACCCTAGAGTTCGTGGTTATGTGGATTCATCATATAAGAAACTACCCACCATGGAGAAATGGATGATGAACCGTGGATACATAAATATAGATTCACTAAAATGTGTCCCATTATCATTCGATATAAGGAGGATCAACCGTTGAACATTCTATTCAGGTAACCAATCTCATAAAAATATTGGGAATATATGTTAAAAAATATCATAAATCTACATGATAGTCATGATGTAGTAAATAATTTCCCCAAAATGGTGTAATTAGTATAACCTCCCAACACCTTGACCAATGTGAGTTCCTAAATTTCCTTTGTCCTCAAACTCCAACTAAATCCATAACATTAGATAGAAGGTCCATATCATGTAAGAAATTTTTGAGTTGTTGATAGTTCCAATGAAATATTAATAAAATTGTGATCCTATTATGTAGGATCTTGCATGAAATCCACCCCCACCCCCACAATCATTCCACTAGAGAAAATCCCCCACATTCATTCAATGGAAAAAAATTGTGAACCCAACATGAATCTATCAAATGAACAAAATGATCGGGTTATTATACATCATGCTATTTTGTTTAAATTTTCTATGAAAATAATAATAATTAGATTGACGTTAAACTCCAAAATACATGGGTTATAGATTGACCAAGACATGGATCTTACATATATCCCTTTATAACCATGTTTCTCATGAAATATGTGAATCCTCTCTTTGACAAGCCAACATGATAAGAATATATCAATTTGGAATAAATGGAAAATTTTATTTTTTAAGTATGTCTGTTTGAGAAGATATCATTCATGCAATGGTGCCCTGTTCAGAGACCTTGTTTCTTATTTACTTAATGAATGAGAACAATGCACTATCAAGCGACAACCTTATATGAGATGTCTTCATCCCTTGGTTGTTCTTTAAAATCACCTACAAATACAATCGTATGAGAAACAGGATGACCTCACCCACAAGACAACTCCAATGTAGAGACTAAAATTCCAGGTATAGGGAATACCATCATCCTTGTATGATTCTGACCATCGAGGTTTCCCATGAGGGGAATTTAATAATAAAAATTGAGTATAAAGAATCTAAATAATTCTTTATTAAATAAATTTCCCCTTTATTCCATTTCTAACAACTTCAAAAGATTATCCTTGGAGTTTGACAATCAAAACCTTCAGTATATAACAATTTTGGATCATGGACCCAACTATGTGAACTATTCAATTTAGGGTATGATTAGGAGGGCTCCATCCAAACTACCTCATTGGCACCATCCTGCGCATGCAAACCATTAACCTACTGATGGTAAAATCCAATGGACTACCACCAATGAAACTAATTCACATATAATTGGGGAGACCATCCTGGTATGGAAGGCTCTATATAATCCTTATAAGGATCATATACTTGAACCCAATAAAGATGTATACTGGTATATTCCCGTAGTAGCCATCTAGCAGGATAATATCATTGCTCACTAAAAAACAAGACATTGGGAATATTTCTATATAAAACATGTTGAATGATGTAACTCCTCAATATTTTATGAAAAATATTCTTTTAATTTCATTGATGTCTTGTGTTATAAGAAACAACAAGATTTCCTTGCGCTATACGCAACACCGTATGAGCTTGCAGTATACACAACACTAATCATTGATCATGTTACACACAATTTTGATAGTAGTTATTCTACGAAACATTAAATATATATATATATATATATTCAATGTATAAATGAAATATGGCTGTATTATGTTATACGAAACAATGGAGGAGTCTTGCACAACATGCGACCCTGACTTGGCTTGCATTACACGAAATCACGACCTTCCTCAATAGCGTGTGTTGTACGCAATACCAGGTTTCATTAAACAACGATATATTGTTATAATATTATTATGTACAAGACGTTATGAATAATATCAACTACATTTTGAATTTTATAACATTATTATTCATCTTACACATTTTCTAGAACATGGTATAAGAACAAAATCAAATTTTTGAGTAAAATAAGTATTTTTCAAAAAATGTAGTTTTGTCACCTTTTGATGGCGCACCCACATTAAATATTGTTTTTGACATGTCTATAAGTTAAATTTGAAAAAATAAAATTCTTCATTGGAATCAAGATAAAAAAATTTACTTTAGATAAAATTTTCATATTATTCTGATTACTTTCATATTTTAATGTATAGTAAAAACATGCTATATTCTAATTAAAAACAAACTTTTTCATCACACTAATTTATACAGTTAGATAATATTTTTAGTTGGGATTAATGTTTAATTAGAATATATTTTTACCATTTAATACAATCATGGTCATTGGAATTAATTTCACTTTGAAATTTGATAAAAACAAGTATCAATCTTTTGATAGTTATTGTTTCTTAAAAAACACGCTATTTGTTTTGATAACGAGAATTAATTTTAAAATTAATTAATTCCACTTCTATTTTTTGAATTTCATAATATAGACATCAATTTTTAATTTCGAATATCGAATAATGTTTCGGCTGAATTTTTGGTATTTTTCTGAAAAACTGCAATTTTTTATGAATATTGAAACCACTTAGTGGTAGTTAAAAAACTGACTTTTTCATTTAAGTAGAATTTTACCACTTCTGTGAATTAAACTTCAAAAAACCAAGAGACACGGTTAATAACAAGGACTAAAATGTGGTTCAATGAGATGAAAATAATTTTTGGTGAATAATAACTTTTTTACTTTTTTTACCACGGTTAAAAGTAAATAGGGTAATTAAGGGTAAAAATGATATTATTATTACCCTAAACCATTTCCTAATTCTATTTGATAAATTTAATTCGACCAAACACAACCTTAGGAATAAACTATGACCATTTAGGCCCACTTGGATTAGATTAGGACATTTATTATTAATTTATTTAAAGAAGGGTTAAAATAGTTAAAATCAATGTTTATTAACTAAATAATTATTAATATAGGGTTATACAGAAGATAAATTCGACTATAAATATTAATTATAAATATAAAAAGATATATGACATAATGGTATTTTGTTTGTAATTTTTAGACATTAAATAATTTAATTTATGTATGTCACAATGATGATGCAGTAATTATCTTATTAATGAAGTATTGACATAATTGATGTTATAAATACCCATATAAATGTAATTTGAGACTTTTTATGAATTAAAATAATTCTATATGTTACTATTACATATTATTACTGATTTAATTAACTTTTTTACAACTAATCTTTCGGTTATGAGTTTCACAAAAATCAATTACCAAATAGTGTCAAAATTGACATAAAATAGTTTTTAATACAAATATTATATTATTAATTGTTAATTTATTATTATAAATCTAAGGTTCAAAGAAATGACTTAGATAAGGTAATATATATTAATAATAAACAACTTGGGGTTCTTTTTTCTTGTTATAGTATGTTTATTAACCTTATTGTGTAAGAAAACAAGAAGATATGGTAAAAGAAAAATTATTTAACTTAAAGTTAAGTATAAATTATAATGTTAAAATAGAAAACTAAACATGTATAAATTCTATTGGATGTGAGTATATCGACCCATCCCCACATTAGATTTGAAATAACTCAATTTGGAGCTATTAAAAACTGAATATGACTTTATAATAAAATAATATTTTAGTTATTCCAAAGGTGCCCCTATCCTCCGTTATAAAAGGGCACCTCCTCCCTCTCTTCCTCACACCACATTGAGCCTTAAAACAAGAAAAAAACCTGCCAAATTCTCTTATAAACTTCCCTACATACATCCTAGAGGTCCTGGTTTTCTTCAAAGACCAATTTTAGTGTCCTAAGAAGAGGTCTCAAAGAGGCACTTCAAAGAAGAGGTAATGTCCGTTACCGATTCTTTCAACATTATTTCTTCTTCCACATATTATTCTTTAGTTGTTTCATTATGATGTAATAACATAATTATCACTCATATACTGATATGTTATTATATGTATGAAACAACCATATTTCACCATCTATCCATCCTATGGAAAACGTAATCACCCCGCGTGCGTATATACGGAATACCGTCTCCACGCCGTAGTGTAATCTATATTCCACCACCACCTTACTTGGATAGGTATAATGGTGAAAGTAGTAAATATATATGATTATTGTAAAGTGATATTGATTCTGTAATATTATACACACACTTTAATACAATTACACGATCACGGGAATGATATCATCGCTCGTGCATACGTACGGAATACCGTCTCCACGACACGATGAGATTCACTCTCCATGATAACCATTCAATTATGATTATGAAGTATATATAATTAATAATCGTGAAATATATGTCATAATAATTCTACTGTATTTATTTATATATATTTATGTCATCTACTTAATTCCATTCAATTCAATAAGGAAACGAAAACAGCGTTCATGCGTACGTACGACCAACCGTCTCCATGAACGGTGTATTTCTATCCATTTATCAATCCATTATATATATGTATATTCTGAATTTATATTATATATAAATCATGTTTTAAATTCTGGATGTAAGTAATCCTGATCTATGTAATCATATGAATAATTACAAGTCAAAACACGAACGACAAATGAAACGATTTTACCCAAAACGATACTTTAAAATGAATTTACAAATAAATGGGTAATATAATGTCATAAGTGAACCATATATGATAGAATAACAATGCATATGATTCTGTAATAAGTCAATGGAATTATTTAAATCATTATACAGGAGGTTTGGATATGTATGAAGCATATCAGACCTATGGTAAGGGATAATGTTACAATCTCAACTGTTTTCTATCTGAGATTGCTTATACGTAATTATTTTCTGGGGTTATATTTATCATCCATGTCCAAGATTTATAATAATGTTATCATGTATGTTTAAAGTCCTTTTTACAGATATTTGACTTTTACTATATGGTGCATAAGGAATCTTTATTTTACAAGGTATTTTTTTGACTTTTCCAGCAAAAGTACGAGAAGAATATTTTTTTTAACTAATACGTCCTGAATGGTTTTTTACAGTTCTATAAAGCCTTATTTTCAAGAAGCTTCCTCTAAAAGATTTCATGACTATTTTAACCAAATTTTATTCTTTTAAAATTTCATGTCATTTTGTGAAAAGAAAATGATTTTGAAGATGAAATGATATTTTCATTAAGAATTCATTTCAAGTGTTTTATCAAAACCACTTTTCATCTAAGATGAAATTATTTCATATGTGTATGTTTCAAGTATAATGTATCTATGATTTACATGGTTTCACTTTTCTTATTATGAAATGATATCTATTTATTTTATATGGATTATGTGGTGATGGGATTATGTTTATGAACCCCATTTTATTCGTTGGGTTTCTCTGAATGATGTATGTTTATTTTGTGGCACAAGTAATAATGACTTAATTATGAGATGGGTGGGACCTATATCTCTATCCAATGCATTGGGTAAAGTTTTATATCTCATGAGATAGACATGTCTGGATCGATAAGTTAATCTGGTTTAGTATTACAGGACTGGAATGAGGAGTGAACTCAATTCAGAAAGGTACTTTGTCCACTATGATGGCCTTGGCAGCAATGCCTTGGCTACTATGGAAATAATTACATGTGCTTAATGGATTCCACGATTACATGTTTTATTCCCATGCTATTTTATCATGATTTATGTTCCATTATGATCTATGCCTTATGTACTTCCATGTTTTACGTTGTTGCTCAAGATTTTGAAGTTTAAACATTAGGTTAATGTTTTTAGGTTCAAATTTATATGGTATATTTTATTTTATCCATGATTACCCTTACTGAGCATTTGATCTCACCCTTTTTATGTTTTATTTTCCCCCAGGATTAAAAGAATTGTTTTAGGTAAGGAAACAAAAAGTGGAAGATCTTTATGGGAGATGTTGAGATCTTTCACCACGATTAGAAGATTATGTTCCATGTTTCCAAAGACACTAAACTATTACGGTCCTTGTGTGTCTGTTTTTGTAATGTATTAATTATTCCGCAAAAGTAATGTAATATCTATGTACATCATGTTTCAGGTCTCTAAAATCGGTATCAGAGGAAAGGATTAGTCAACCTTTGGAAACTAGGATGTGAAAACATTAGTGAGATCCCTAGAGATATTTCTAATGTATATCTAGGGATGTCCCTAAGATTAAGTATAAGTATAGGTTATAGTATTAGAATTACAGTAATGATCTTAGAATTAAAACTAAGATGTTAGATATTGATGTTACTCCCCATTGATTTTGATTTTTGTCTCTTACACTATTATTTTTGGGTTTTAGAAAATGGATGGAAACAAGATGATTCATGATAATGGAGGATATAGTGGACAATGGAATGATATTCTTCCTGAGAAACCAAATGAAATGGGATTTGAAAGTCTAAACATCATTATTATGCCGAATCAGAAATATCATAATATGATCAATAAACTCAAATTTGGTATGTTTCCTGACTCGGATAATAAGAGAAAGATGGAGATTCATGATGATCATAGAGGAAAGAAAGTTCAATTTCCCCTATGTGAATCATGTGGGAAGAGGAATCAAGGAGAATGTTTCAAAGGAACCGGAAGATGCTTATGGTGTGGAAAAGAAGTACACAAACCAGTAATTGCAAAGGAAAAGGTTCAGTTAACACCATGGACAAGGATAGTGGTTTTGCTACAACATCAAAAATGATTATATGTTTTAAATGTGGAATGTATGGGCATTATGAAAACCAATGCCCTAAAGGAAAATCTCATGAAGAGAATCAACATGGTCATATGAGTAATATTTGTGTGGAAGATGATGAAGAGAATACAAATGAAATATGAGATGAAAGAAATGATGAAGCTCAGTCAGTGGTTTAAGAAGGTAGTGAAATGATTATATGTTTATCAAGAGTTATGTTGTATAAAGATTCATCTAATTATTGTTAAACTATTGTTTTTCCTAAAGAATTTGAAAGTATATGGTACCGGTAACCATGAAAGGTTATTCATATATTTTTTGGAAAGTAGATGACATGCACATAATGAAGGGATTAGAAGATAATGAGATGTTTGATTGTATTCATGAGCTCATGACTTATATAAGGACTAAGTGATATTATGGTTTGAGTATATAGAATTTTTGGGATTTTGGTATGTGGAAAGTGTCAAAATTTAACAACATTCATGTTTTCACTAAGGCTCAATGGGTATTCATTTATCAAGAGAATATATGATTAAGGTATTCAAATGTTTTGAATTTGACCAACAAGATACATCTTATGATATATTGGGGATAAATCATCGCATTCACGTGATTGTTATGTGACATTTCAAGTAATCATTTTTTATACTATGTTCTTGGGCCAAAGTATTTTAGATAAGCCTAAAGATTGGAATGGATTATGTTGGACATAAGTTAGTATTGTTTATGGAAAGAACTTTTTTCGATATTATTGATGGGATGATATAGTAATGTAGTTTTAGAAAAAAGGACAATTTGCAGGACGAGCGATAGCCCATCGCGTCGGACAAGGCTATGGGAATCAAACCAACAACCGAAATGCGATGGGCCTTTATCACCTACCACTAGAATACAGGAATCCCTGGTTAATAGAAACTAGTTTTATTTTATTAAGAGGTATGATATATGAAGTATAAGTCCATTTTAGGAACCATATATGATTAATATCATAATAGATGGACTTATGTATTTTTGATAACATTTCTAACATTTTGTTTAAGACAGATGGAATGACCCATCATTCTATCACATGATCTACTTACACTTCACGAATCACATATTCAACATCATTTCATTAAGAGATGAAGTGGAAATTGTCCAAATAATGACCAATGGTGAGACTGTACCAAAATCACGAAAGTATTTCTTCTAATTCCAATTTCATCAACTTTAGGGAAATGATCCTGAAAACCAAAAATGTTTTCCTAGTTCTCTTATATCCGATGAATCAGATGGTACTTTAGATCATCGCAAATCTATGGCTTTGTGATTGATGGCTTTTTTATAGCCATGTTCTCTACCACTCTCCATCAGAACTTGATGGTTAGATTTTTCTTCCATATCCATATTTTCACCTATGTTCTCCTATATGGAAACCCAATGATGAGTTACTTTTGGTAATCATTAAATTTCATACTTTAGTTTTTAAAATTAAGTTTTAGTATTCCTTTTTATGTTGTGGGTTTCTATAAATAGTAAACGATTTATAACCCCAAAAAATTTCAAGGGAAAAATTCATTTTAAGGGGGGTAGAATGTAACACCCTGATATTTTATGAAAAATATTCTTTTAATTTCATTGATGTATTGTGTTGTAAGTTAAAACAAGATTTCCTTGCACTATACGGAACACCGTATGAGCTTGTAGTATACACAACACTATTTTTGGATCATGTTACACACAATTTTGATAGTAGTTATTCTACGAAACATTGAGTGTATATATATATATATATTCAATGTATAAATGAAATATGGTTGGATTATGTTATATGAAACAATGGAGGAGTCATGCACAACACGCAACCCGGACCTGGCTTGCATTACACACAATCAGGACCTTCCTCAATAGCGTGTGTTGTACGTAATACCAGGTTTCACTAAACAACGATATATTGCTATAATATTATTATGTACTAGCTGTTATAAATAGTATCAACTACATTTTGAATTTTATAACATTATTATTCATCTTACACATTTTCTAGAACATAGTATGAGAACAAAATCAATTTTTTGAGTAAAATAATTATTTGTTCAAAAAATGTAGTTTTGTCGCCTTTTGATGGAGGACACACATTAAATCTTGTTTTTGACATGTGTATAAGTTAAATTTGACAAAATAAAATTCTTCTTTGGAATCATGATATAAAAATTTACTTTGGATAAATTTTCATATTATTCTGATAGCTTTCATATTTTAATGAATAGTAAAAACACGCTATATTTTAATTAAAAACAACTTTTTTCATCGCAATAATTTATATGGTTAAATTATGTTTTTAATTGGGATTAAAGTGTAATTAGAATATATTTTTACCATTTAATCCAATGATGGTCATTGTAATTAATTACACTTTGAAATTGGATATAATAAAGTATCAATCTTTTGATAGTTATTGTTTCTTAAAAAACACGGTATTTGTTTTGATAACAGGAATTAATTTCAAAATTAATTAATGCCACTTCTATGTTTTGAATTTTAAAAAATAGACATCAATTTTGAATTCGGAATGTCAAATAATGCTTAAGCTGAATTTTTTGTATTTTTCTTAAAGACTGTAATTTTCGATGAATAGTGAAACCACTTAGTGGTAGTTAAAAAACTGATTTTTCATTTAAATGAAATTTTACCACTTCTGTGAAATGAATTTCGAAAATCCGAGAGACACGGTTAATATCAAGGACTAAAATGTGGTTCAATAAGATGAAAATAATTTTTGGTGAACAGTAACTGTTTAATTTTTTTTACCACGGTTAAAAGTAAATAGTGTAATTAAGGGTAAAATGATATTATTATTACCCTAAAACATGTCCTAATTCTACTGGATAAGTGTAATTCGACCAAAAAAAACCTTAGTAATAAAATATATCCATTTAGGCCCACATGGATTAGATTAGGAAGTATATTATTAATTTATTTAAAGAATGGTTAAAATAGTTAAAATCAAAGTTTAATAACTAAATAATTTTTAATATAGGGTTACACAGAAGCTAAATTCGACTATAAATATTAATTAGAAATATTACAAGATTTTCTACATAATGGTATTTTATTTGTAATCTTTAGACATTATATAATTTAATTTATGTATGACAAAATGATGATGCATTAATTATCTTATTAATAAAATATTGACATAATTGAAGTTATAAATACCCAAATAAATGTAATTTGAGACTTTTTATGAATTACAATAACTTTATAGGTTAATATTACATATTAGTACTGATTTAATTACCTTTTTTCGAACTAATATTTCTGTTATAACTTTCACAAAAATCAATTACCAAATAGTGTCAAAATTGACATAAAATTGTTTTTAAAACAAATACTATATTATTAATTGTTATTTTATTTCTAAAAATATAACGTTCAGCCAAATGACTTAGATAATGTTTTATATATTAATAATTAACATCTTGGGGTTAGTTTGGCTTGTTATAGTAAGTTTAGTAACCTTATAGTGTAAGAAAACAAGAAGACATGGTAAAAGAAAAGTTATTTAACTTAACGTTAATTCTAAATGATAAGGTTAAAATAGAAACCTAAACTCGTCTAAATTCTATTGGATGAGAGGATTTCGACCCATCCCCACCTTATATTAGAAAAAAATCAATTTGGAGCTATTAAAAACCGAATATGACTTTATAATAAAATAATATTTTTAGTTATTCCAATGGTGCCCCTCTCCTCCCTTATAAAAGGGCACCTCCTCCCTCTCTTCCTCACACCACATTAAGCCCTCAATCTCGGCCAAACCCTGCGGAATTCATTTCTCCACTTCCCTAGAAAAATACTAGAGGTCCTGGTCTTCTTCAAAGTCAAATTTTAGTGCCTTAAGAGGAGGTCTCAAAGAGGCACTTCAAAGAAGAGGTAATGTCCATTACCGATTCTTTCAACATTATTTATTCTTCCACTTCTTATTCTTTAGTTGTTTCAATATGAAGTAATAACATCAGTATCACTCATATACTGATATGTTATTATAATTATGAAACAACCATATTTCACCATCTATCCATCCTACGGAAAATGAAATCATCGTGCGTGCGTACGTATGGAATACCGTCTCCACGCCGTGGTGTAATATATTTTCCACCACCACCTTACTTGGATGGGTATAATGGTGAAATTAATGAATATATATATGATTATTGTAAAGTGATATTGATTCTATAAAATTATATATACACATTAATAAAATTCCACGATCATGGGAATGATATCATCGCTCGTGCGTACATACGGAATACCGTCTCCACGACGTGATGGGATTCACTCTCCATGATAACCATTCAAGAATGATTATAAAGTATATATAATAAGTAATCATGAAATATATGAAATAATAATGCTACTGGATTTATGTATATATATATTTATTTCATCTTCTTAATTCCATTCAATTCAATAAGGAAACGAAAACAGCATTCATGCGTACGTACGACCTACCGTCTCCATGAACGGTGTATTTCTTTCCATTTATCAATCCATTATATATATGTGTATTATGAATATATATTATATATAAATCATGTTTTAAACAATGGATGTAATTAATCATGATCTAAGTAATCATATGAATAATTACAAGTTAAAACACGAACGACAAATGAAACGATTTTACCCAAAACACTATTTTAACATGAATTTACAAAAGAACGGGTAATATAAAGTCATAAGTGAACCATATATGATATAATAACAATGAATATGATTCTTTAATAAGTCAATGACATTATTTAAATCATTATACATTAGTTTTGGATACATACGAAGCATATCGGACCTAAGGTAAGGGATAATGTTGCAATCTCAATTGTTTTCTATCCGAGATTGCTTATACGTAAGTATTTACTGGGGTTATATTTATCATCCATGTCCATGTTTTATAAAAATGTTTTCATGTATGTTTAAAGTTATTTTTATCCATTTTTTACTTTTTCTATATGGTGCGTAAGGAATCTTTATTTTAAGAGGTACTTTTTTGACTTTTCCAACCAATGTAAGAGAAGAATGTTTTTTTAACTTATACGTCATGAAAGGATTTTTACGGTTTTATAAAACCCTATTTTCATGAAACTTCCTATAAAAGATTTCATGACTATTTTAAACAAAACCCTATTCTTTTAAAATTTCATGGAATTTTGTGAAAAGAAAATGATTTTTAATAAGAAAGGATATTTTCCTCAAGAATTCATTTCAAGTGTTTTATCAAAACCATTTTTCATCTAAGATGAAATTATTTCATATGTGTATGTTTCAAGTATAATGTCTCTTTGATTTAAATGGTTTCACTTTTATTATTATGAAATTATATCCATTTATTTTATATGGATTATGGGATGATGGGATAATGTTTATGAAACCCACTTTATTTGTTGGGTTATTATGAATGTTGTATGTTTATTTTGTGGCACAAGTAAGAATGATTTAATTATGATATGGGTAGGACCAATATCTCCCTCCAATGCATTGGGTAATGATTGATATCTCATGAGATAGACATGGCGGGAATGGTAAGTTAATCCGGTTTAGTATTACAGGACAGGAATGAGGAGTGAACTCGATTCAGAAAGGGACTTTGTCCACTAAGATGGTCTTGGCATCAATGCCTTGGCTACTATGAAAATCATTACATGTGCTTAATGGATGCCACGATTACATGTTTTATTCCCATGCTATTTTTTCATGATTTACGTTCCATTATGATCTATGCCTTATGTACTCCCATGTTGTATGTTGTTGCTCAAGATTTTGATGTTTAAACATTATGTTAATGTTTTTAAGTTCAAATGTATATGGTATGTTTTATTTTATCCATGCTTACCCTTACTGAGAATTTGAGCTCACATTTTTTATGTTTTATTTTCCCCCAAGATTAAAAGAATGTTTTTAGGTAAGGAAACAAAAAGTGGAAGATCTTTATGGGAGATGTTGAAGATGTTTCACCACGATTAGAAGATTACGTTCCATGTTTCAAAAGACACAAACTATTACGGTCCTTCTGTGTCTGTTTTTGTTATGTATTAAGTATTCCCCAAAAGTAATGTAATATCAATGTATGTCATGTTTTGGGTCTCTACAATGGAAAATATCCCTATTCCGAGGCCTAATGTCCAATAACATTTTTTGGTCATAAAAGTTGGACAATGAAGGATCATATCCCCACTTCAATTGATGATATCTACCAGTATATAGTGGATATGAATAACGTGAAGGCTTATATAAATGTACATACGTTGATAAAATTCCATTAGATATTAGGAACATATAAAAAAATCTACACTAAAATATTATCAATGTAAACTGTATAGGTATAGGTGCATATTCATATCCAAACAGTTGTGGTACCTCGGTAATCAGATTTTTATGATATATATGTTTCTTTGGAGAAACAATATATTTTTACTCCCATATTGGATGATTATTGACATATTCTGATAAAAGATAAGGGGTCTCATTGTGATGATATTCCTATTCAAACTGGTGATCAAAAGGTGAGATCATCACATTCTTAATGATAAGGGAACATTATTGACAACATAGTCCACCACCATATTCCAAAGGCCTGCGATCTGGGTCTTGCCCTTATTCTATCCTGGGCTCAGCAAGTTATTAGTGAACAAGACATAGTATAGGGTCATATTTCTATAAAACAATGTCCACTAGCATATTCCAAATGCCTAGGACAAGGACTATATACTCATTATAGATAGGATTATCCATGTGATTGTTGAATATTCCTCAGGATATTTTCATATTCGAGCCAGTGAATTAGACATAAATATTATATAAGATCACAGAATCCATTACATATTTCTATGTACACTGATCAATGACTACACCATCACCGATCAGAGGAAATACTAGTGAAGGATCTTTTCCCCTCTCCCATTCTAGAAGTTTGTTGGGAAATTTATATGGGGAATTTAAATATAAACTATAATCATATTCATGTTCTAACCAATTGTCACAATGTGAATGTGGAACCTTATTCAAGGTATTATTATATTCCAACCAAAGAAAACCATGTCCATAATCCAAATGAATATAATTCGGTTTATACACTTTTTGTAACAGAGGATTTCCGTGTTATAATAGAAAAAGAATTAGAATAAGTGTAAATATATATATATATATATACTAATATTGGGTATTATCCTCTACCATGCATCATTCTAGTAATCCTCTACATCAGATTTTGATTACCTGTAATGCATACATGCATCCACATCCCTAATCTACTCCCTTTCTCTACCATTATCTCCATCACACTCCCGCACCGGCAAGCCCTCCCCATCACAATTTCCCTCTCCCTGTTTCCATTTTACACTGCTCGTGCCTTATTCCTTCCTCGTCGTCCAATGAATTATTGTCCCTCTAACCCT
Source organism: Viscum album (assembly GCA_963277665.1). Taxonomy (NCBI): domain Eukaryota; kingdom Viridiplantae; phylum Streptophyta; class Magnoliopsida; order Santalales; family Viscaceae; genus Viscum; species Viscum album. The sequence goes on along the minus strand of OY728120.1, from coordinate 537,524,657 downwards.
ATTCTGTTCGCAATTTCCAATGGGTTCACCTCCAACTTGTGCGTCTTCTCCTATCAAAATGGGGTTCCATCACACTGCAGCTTCCATCTTCCATTGCTTGAAACCCTTTATTCCCCTCCTTCCCTTTTCGAGAATCAGTTTCCTCGGTTTTTCATATCTCTTGTGGTACATCCCATGTTGACCTACACTTCTTGCACACCCCAATATTCATGTTCAACCAAATCCTAGTTACCCTCTGCCCCTCTATGGATTCCCACTCAATATTGGCGTGCACGAACTCTGACAACATCCTTCGAATCAAACCCCACTAATTCCATCCATTATTGGTGTTTTTTATCTCCTTATATGGGTTTGGATTTCTTGTACAATGATGTTGAATATTTATTTCACTATGATTTTCCAACCAGTCGGGCTTCACCTTCAGTCGAGCTAGGGTTCCCGCATTCCCTGATCGACATCTACCTCCATCTTTCAGTTCCATCCACTACTCCAGGGCTTCCCTCAGCAGTATCAAGGTTGTCGGTCGGTATTAACTATACATCCTTTCTGTCTATCCATTTCATTCACAGCCTATACCACTCTGGATCTCCCTCTATACTCTACATTAATTTCCCCTAAAGGTACAAGAAAATTTCACCCGATAAACCTCTAAATTTTCATCTTTATCCAAATTAGTGTTTTTCTTTATCAATGTATATTCACCAATTACTAGTTGTAATTATTTTTCTTGGTCAATATTTATTCATCTAATGTTTATTCCATGTTTGATATTGATTTTGTCTATTGCATCAATGTGTGATCCATTTTTTGTATGTCTAACGTATTTGATTAAATAACCATTTTTTTTTGTTTCAATCATGCATATTTCCTGTCTCTATCATTGTTTTTTTATAAATGTATTAGATTAGAATCATCATGGACTCACTGAAGATGGGAATGCTAAATAATCATCCAGTCAGGTATACAGTTATACTCTTGATTGACTATTATTTGAATTCAAATATTCTAATTGAGGAATATACATTTTTGTGCTCATTTCAATTATGTTTATAATAAAAAAATATAGTTCCTTTCACTGTCATATGTTTGTATTTCAACTATACATTTAACATAATAAAATCTTATAATATCAAATGGTAACATCCTTGAGTTATGGGAATATGAACGTATAAATCTTCTTCATTTAATTATGATATCATAAACTACATAAGTAGCAATAAATTTTTTATTGATTTTTTACATCCACTAATTTAGAATAATTTATTTGACAACCATATGTATGATTTTTAAATAGAGAAAACTAAAAACTCAAATATTGATCACATATATGCCTTTACATTTTTATGCTTATTATTGCCACTCAATATCTTATTCCTATATCCCTCAAATTGAAAAACCTAAAATTTACTTACAAAATCATTATTTCCATTGGATCATACTTCTGACCTTGATGTCTGAGGTTTTTTTTCATTTTATAATATTTTATTCTCTAATATGATATCTAAACACCCCTCACCTGATGATTCAACTATTATTCTGATTCGAGTGTTTTCATTGCTTACTGTTCAATTATCTACTCATGTCCTCTACTTTCTGTCACTGTAACTCCTTATTTCTGGTAAATATTTAAAAATTCTTTTTTTCATTATTTTCACATTTTTAACTAAACAGTATTAAATTAAATTTTATTTATTTATGATTTTTATGTTTTTTGGGATTAAAAATTATTACTAACCATGATATTAATGTTGTTACTTATTCTTTATAACTTATTTTCTTCATTGTAGGTAATTCATTTGTGCATGAGTTAACCAACACAATTGTCCTACACAGAATAATCCATAATGTAGTGTATTTTTTAATCATGCAGCCTATTTTTTTCATCTGAATTATAATTTATGAATTGGAAGATAAATTTAATGGAAGTCATGGCCATGAATGGAGATGATAATGTCACATATTCTCTGGTACGAGGTATGATATGGAAGATAAATTCCTCAATACCCCTCATAATAGTGCTGTGACACCATCAATGAAAAAGAATATGAATTTTTTTAATAAACCCAACAAATAAGTATTATAGTCCTCCATTCCCACCCCCACTCTTCACCTGACGATTCAACTATTTTTCATATTCCAGTGTTTTCATTGCTTACTACTCAATTATCTGCTCCTGTCCACTATTTTCTGTCCCTGTGACTCTTTATTTCAGGTAAATATTTTACTTTTTTTACCTTTATTGTAAACTTTATTAAATCAGTTTCATTAAATTTAATTCTATTTCATTTATGTTTTTAAGGTTTTTCAGGTTTTATAAGAATAACTAACCATAATATTAATGTTCTTACTTATGCTTTTTAACTTATTTTATTCATTTTAGGTAATTCATTTGCGTATGAGTCGGGATACACAATTTTTCTATTCATAATAATTCATAATGTATTCTATTTTTTAAACATGACGCCCATTTTTTCATTTATATTAACATTTATGAAAAATCATTTCCAATCAGTTACATATCATGTTTTCTATACTACACATTTTTTTTCATTACTGAAATATGATCATAATTTGGCCTCAACATTAATTAATATTTATAATGTTTTTCAATGTAAATTATGCATCTATTTTTTAATTATGAACATTAAGAATTATGAATTATAATTTCTCAATTTATGTTTTTAAAAAAACAAACAATTTTTTTTTGTAATATTCATTTTTTCCTTGCATGATGTGAAAATCAAGGTAGTGGATCATTAGCGGTGTTGTTTTTCTAACAAAATTCTTTATATTATATGTGATTACTGGATAAGGGTGTGGTTTTTCTCTCATGTTTCTTAATGCACAATGGATTTCAAGCCTCTGGGTTGTGAGTCAATGGATATGAGATGTTTACTTGTGCTATTAGGTCCCAGAGGGCTTTACAGGATTTTCTGTGAACATGATTTCTTCCTGTTTGTGAAGTCTATTGGAGGATTACCTCTATGATGTTATGTCACATGATTTCATTGTTTTTGATGGGTTCCTGGATGTCACACCATTATCGCACTGGATAGTGGATTTTTCACCCAGTTCAGTGATCTTCTTTGAGGTCTTGATGCTATCCTTGAGTTGCTGCACTGTTTTTTTATGATAGGATTTTTTTCTATTTCCTGTGCATCTTTCTTCAATTCAATGGCCTCTATTTTCTGATTGTCAATTTTACACCTTTGTGGCAGTGCATGGATGTCTTCTTGGGGTTTTACTTTTGAATAATGGGAAGTCTTGGCATGGTTGTGTTGAGTCAATAAGGTTTTCCTTATGACTTTTCCATTCTTTCTTGTTTTGAAAATCACAAACACCTTATCTTTAAGGAAAATTGCTTTTATACGGAAAAATGATTTCTTAAGGAAAATCGATTTTATAAGGAAAAATGCTTTCTTAAGGAAAATCGCTTTTGTAAGGAAAAATGCTTTCTTAAGGAAAATTTTTTTTATAAGGAAAATTTCTTTCTTAAGGAAAATCACTTTTATAAGGAAAATTATCCTTATCATATTTTCATTCATATTTTTCTTTAGTATGAGATTCAGATTCGTTTTATCGGAGTCATTAAAACTTTCATATAAAAGCATTCTGTTTTAGGATTCGGTTCTGGACAAGAACTATAAGGAAGTTTCATTCCGAATTCCGGATATGAATTCTGACTATGTTCTTTTCCAGATTCAGGATACGAATTCTGAAGAAGAATTCTCATTAAGAATTCTAATGAAGAAATCCCATTCCGAATTTCTCAGTACGAATTCTGAAGAAGAATTCTCATTACGAATTCTAATGAAGAAATCCCATTCCGAATTTCTCAGTACGAATTCTGAAGAAGAATTCTCACTACGAATTCTAATGAAGAAATCTCATTCCGAATTCCCATTACGAATTCTGATGACGAATTCTCATTACGAATTCTGATGACGAATTCTCATTACGATTTCTGATGACGAATTCCTATTCCGAATTCCTATTCCGAATTCTCATTCCGAATTCACCTATTAAACAGAATCTGATTATCATTGTTTTATACACTCTGAATTTATTCACTCCAAACCTTCACTCCGAGGTTTCTATTCCGAACTTTTATGTTAGAGTTTAAAACGATGTCGTACATTCTGTTACACTTGTTTTGTTATAAAACGATGTCGTCCATTTTGTAATAAACTAACCATTGTCTAAGTGACACGTGTACAGGTCCCTCCGAACTTTAAGGAAAATATGACCGTTGGAGAAGGATCCGACCTTACCTATAAATAGAAGCTCATTTGAAAGAGCTCGTTGCTGTTGGAAAAACAACTGAGTTTTGTGCCTACATGCTGTTGAAGTGATTTCTAGAGAGAGAGTCTCTTATTAACTCTCAAAGCTTCGTGCGACTCCGAATGTTGGTGATTACATTCGAGGGCTTCCGGGGATAGGAAGACAGAGGTGCCGACTACCTTAAAGATCAAGGGCTTTCTTGCTGAGAAAGACAGAGGTGCCGACTACCTTAAAGCTCGAGGGCTTCCTTGCTGAGGAAGACAGAGGTTACCGACTACCTTGAAGTTGAGGGCTTGCGGGGATAGCAAGACAGAGACTCCGATCTTCGTATCGAGGGCTTACCCTGGTGTGGGTAAGACAGACTTGCTTGAAAGTATAAATCAAGGGACCTTTATCCAAGGTTGTTGGATACCCTTCTCTTTGGGTTAAAAGACTATTATCTTGTTACTAGTAGTTTTACTACTTGTCTTTATTCCACTGCAATTTGTATCTTAAGGAAAGTATAACATTCTTATACTTCCTTACTTACTCTGATTAGTTTAGATTCTATACGCTTTAAGGTAGAATATTATATTGTAACTTTTGTTAAGTTTCAATCTCCTGAATCATATTTCCGGAACCTACTTTTGGAATCCCTTTCCAAGTTCAGTTCGGTGTTAGAGGTGTTGTGAATTTACTTAGTTTAACTTTGTTAAACTTAGCCCTTTCCTTTTCTTAAGGAATCTCTAGTTATTCATAACTAACATTAAAGGTTCCAAAGGAATTTTTAAAGTATACAATTCACCCCACTCTTGTATATTGAGCATCTCATATTATATTTCGATCCTACAATTGGTATCAGAGTTTTGAAACCTCTTACTCTATACCATTCTTACATTTGGTATCAGAGCCAAGGTTACTGAAATACTTGTACTCACATACAAGTTTTTCTTGCTCAACTTTTCTATTCCGAACTTTTTCATTCCGGTTTATCCATTCCGAACTTTTCCCATTCCGAACTTTGTGATTACGATTCAAAGCTACTAACAAGTTTGTGTGCAAAGTTTTTTTTGTATGGCAGGAATTAATGTTGGATAAATTGACAATCTGAATCCTACAAGGCCACCAATATTCGATGGTAATGATTATGAATACTGGAGAGATCGTATGAAGACTTTTGTTATCAATACTGGAGTAGACAACTTTGTCATGCTTACTGGTGACTATAAGATTCCTGACAAGGAAGTCAGAACCTTTACTAACCAGGAAAAGCAAGAATATCAACTCAACTATAAGGTACGCAATACTTTATTATGTTCAATGACTAGAAATATATATAGCCAAATTTCTTCTTGTGAAGCAGCTAATTGTATATGGAAGAAGTTAGAGGTTACACACTTTGGGACTTCTAAGGTGATTGAGACTAGAAGAGCTATGCTTAGAGCTGAATATCATGGCTTCAATTTTCCTTATGGAGAACCTATCTGTAATGTTCAACAAAGATTTATGACAATTGTCAACAGTCTACAATCTATGGGAGAGAAAGGTTTAGATGATGAAGCTCTTGTGGACAAGATAATTGATATTATGCCCAATGAATGGGAATCCAAGAGAACAGCTATAGATGAGAATAGGAAGGTCACTCAAATTACTCTTGATGAATTATTTGGAACTCTTCTACAACATGAGACCAGAATGAAGAGAGATGATGACAACATCAAGAAGATGAATGGAAATGGTACTGTTGCTTTTACTACAACTTCGAATCAGATGAAAGCTAAGACTCCTGAGAGAGTAACCAGATCCAAGTCTAAGAAAGTTATTTTCCAATCTGAATCTAGTGAGAGTGAAGTTTCAGAAAATGAATTAGCCAATCTTGCTCGAAGGATGAACAAGATAGCTGGACAGAGAAACTTTCAATCCAAGTATAAGAAGAAGGACAGGAAAGATAAGAAAGATGGAGAAGTTACTTGTTATGAATGTAAGAGAGCTGGACATATTAGACCAGATTGTCTTATGCTCAAAAAGAAAGAAAGGAAGGAAAGACATTCAGACAGGAATAGGAAGAAGTATTATAAAGCCAAAGCTAAGAAAGTTCTGAAAGCTAATGACACCTGGAGTGCCAGTGGTGGTGACTCTTCAGATGAATCTTCTGAATATGAATCTTCAGGACAGAAGAATCTTGGTCTTATAGCCAGATTACCTATTGATAATCATTTTCTTATGGCTAAGGTACGAAATGCTGAATCTTTGACCAATGTATCCTTAAATATTAATGATAGTAAGTATTATAACTCTTCTGATGAAGAATCATCTTCTGATGAGGAAAATACTTTACCTACTTTTGAAGAAGTCTCTAGATTTGCTGAACTTCTTGAGATTGAGAATTCCAAACTCAACAAGAAACTTGATAAGGCAAATTCTAGGAATTCTATTCTTACTAAAGAGATATCAGATCTTTCTAAAGATCTTGATAAGAAAAATGCTGATTTTGAAAGTATTTCAAAATTTTTTGAGGAAGTAAGTTCTGAGAAGAATAAACATTCCAAAGAATTAGAAAAAGTAATTTCTAAGAAAAATGTTTTCGAGCCTAACTCTAGTTCCAAAACTAATGATTTTGAGGATAAAAACTTGGTTGTAAAACTCAAGTCCGAAATTTTTTCCTTAAAGAAGTGTTTATCAAACTTTACCCATGGTAAGGAAAATTTTGATAAGATGTATTCTCAAATACGACCTTTAAGAAATAAATCCGGATTTGGTTATACCCATGAAAAACCAGTTTTCAGTAACAATTATTTTGTTCCTCAAAGTGCCCCATTTTGCACTAAATGTCAATGTGGTGGTCACTGGGCAAAAAATTGTTCCTTAAACAAAACCCAATCCTTAGGTTTTCATAAATCTTACTTTTCTAAGAAAATGTGGATACCTAAAATTTTATTGTCTGGAAATCTCGGATCCAAACATGTTTGGATTCTGAAAATCTAACTTTGTTCTTAATTTCAGGAAAATAAAGAAAGTTCCAGCAACAATATTTGGTACATGGATAGTGGATGTTCCCGGCACATGACTGGTAACAAAAGATTTTTTGAAAAGATTATCAAAACGAAAGGAGGAAAGGTAACTTTCGGAGACAATGCTAAGGGAGAGATTGTTGGTATTGGTAATATTGTTCTTTTAGGTAAAACCTGGATTTCAAATGTTCTTTTTGTTAAAGGTCTTAAGCAAAACCTCATTAGCATAAGTCAGTTATGTGATGAAGGTTACCTTGTGAATTTTAGGAATGATAAATGCTTAGTTCACAATTCCAAGGAAGAATTTATTCTCTCAGCCAATAGGCAAGAGAATGTTTACACCTTAAACTTAGAAGACCTAAGAAGCCAAGATTTACCTTTCCTAAGTGCAATGGAAGATCATTCTTGGTTATGGCATAGAAGACTAGGACACTGTAATCTTAGGAACCTATGTAAACTCCCTAAGAAGAAACTTGTTAAGGATCTACCAGAGCTTAGATTTGATTCTTCTAATGTTTGTGATCCTTGTCAATATGGCAAGCAACATAAATCTAGTTTTAAGTCAATCGGTGAAGTCTCAACAACCGATGCATTACAGTTGGTGCACATGGATCTTTTTGGTCCAACACAAACCGGAAGCATTGGAGGCAAATACTATGTGTTTGTTCTAGTTGATGATTACACTAGATTTACTTGGGTCTATTTTCTAGCAAGGAAATCTGAAGCTTTTTCTTATTTCAAAAGTTTTAGAGCTCAAGTTAAAAATGAGAAAAACCTTCCATTGAAAACTATTCATAGTGATCATGGAGGAGAATTTCAAAATTCTGATTTTGAATCTTTTTGTAGTAAGAAAGGTATTACTCACAATTTTTCAACACCTAGAACTCCTCAACAGAGTGGTGTAGTTGAAAGAAGAAATAGAATTCTTCAAGAAATAACTAGAACCATGTTGAGTGAATATTCTATTGCTAGACATTTCTAGGATGAAGCTATAAGTACTGCTTGTTATACTATAAATCGAGTTTTGATTAGACCTTTTCTTAATAAAACTCCTTATGAGTTATGGAATGGTAGAAAACCAAGACTTTCCTACTTCAAGGTTTTTGGTTTCAAAGTATTCATTATACTAAAGATAACTTACATAAATTCGCACCAAAATCAGATGAAGGGATTTTCTTAGGTTATTCCACAACCTCTAAGGCTTATAGAGTTTTTAATAAAAATACTTGTACTGTTGAAGAAACAGTACATGTAAAATTTGATGAATCAGGCCCTTTTGTTTTTAAAACCTCCCAACCTACATCTTCGGATGTGTTTTCAAAAACTGATTGTCAACCTTTGATAGAAGAACCTTCTGATAAGGAAATTGTTCTAGAAGATACTTCTGAAACATTTACCCCAGAAGACTTTCTACCTTATGTTGATGAACAGGTTTTACAAAACCCAATTCAGGTGTTTCTTAAGAATCATCCCAGTGATAGTATCATTGGTGATGTAAATCAACCTGTAAGGACTAGAAGTTCCTTAAGAAATGAAGTAGAACATCTAGCATTTCTTTCCCAATTAGAGCCTAAAAGCACTGATGAAGCTTTAGGTGATGATGATTGGATCAAAGCAATGCAAGATGAACTAAATGAATTCGAAAGGAATAAAGTCTGGACCTTGGTTGAAAGACCTAAGGAAACTTCTGTTATTGGAGTAAAATGGGTTTTCAGAAATAAATGTGATGAAAATGGAGTCATTGTTAGAAATAAAGCTAGACATGTTGCTAAAGGCTATAATCAGCAAGAAGGAATAGACTATGAAGAAACCTATGCTCCAGTAGCTAGACTTGAATCTATCCGTATTCTACTTGCCTTTGCAGCATTCTTTAATTTCAAACTATTTCAAATGGATGTAAAATGTGCTTTTCTTAACGGTTATGTTCAAGAGGATGTTTTTGTTGAACAGCCTCCTGGCTTTGAAGATACAAAACATCCAGATCATGTTTTTAGACTTACCAAAGCTTTGTATGGCCTTAAACTAGCCCCACGAGCATGGTATGATAGACTTACTGGATTTTTGCTTCAAAATAACTATGTTAAGGGAAATGCAGATCCAACCCTTTTTATAAAGAAAGATAAGAAAAATGTTTTGATTGTTCAAATTTATGTTGATGACATTATATTTTGTTCAACTCAGCAATCCTTGACTGACTCTTTTGCTAGTCTAATGAAATCTGAGTTTGAAATGAGTATGATGGGTGAGTTAACATTTTTTATTGGTTTTCAAATTTCTCAAAAACCAGAAGGAACCTACATATCTCAACATAAGTATATTAAATATATTCTTAAAAAGTATGGTTATGACAACACTAAGAGTATAAGTACTCCTATTGGTACCTCAAACTCTTTAGATCTTGATGAAGCTGGGAAACCAGTAGATCAAACATCTTTTAGAGGTATGATTGGAAGTCTACTTTACATAACAGCTAGTCAACCGGACTTAATGTTTTCTGTATGCTTATGTGCAAGATATCAATCCAATCCTAACGAATCTCACATAACGGCAGTAAAAAGAATTTTTCGCTACCTTAAGGGAACCATAGATCTAGGATTATTTTATACTTCTGGAAATGATTTTGTTCTAAAAAGCTTTTCTGATGCTGACTTTGGTGGATGTAGAATGGATAGGAAAAGTACATCCGGAACTTGTCATTTCTTAGGAGATTCATTAGTTTCTTGGTCATGCAAGAAGCAACATTCTGTTGCACTCTCCACTGCTGAAGCTGAATATGTAGCAGCTGGAAGTTGTTGTGCACAAGTGTTGTGGATGCAACACACACTCACAGACTATGGCTTGAGTTTTACTAAAACTCAAATTTTGTGTGATAACACAAGTGCCATTGCCCTAAGTAAAAACCCTGCACATCACTCTCGTGCAAAACACATAGATATTAGGCATCACTTTCTTAGGGATCACACACTCAAAGGAGATATTATTCTTCAGTTTATCGGAATGCAAGATCAACTTGCTGATATTTTCACAAAATCCTTGCCTTCTGATAGATTTGAATATATTAAACAGAAGCTAGGAATGATAACCGTAAGGTAATATTCCTTAATTAACTTTCTGTTGAAAAAGTCTCCTTATAGTAATAAACTCCTTTTCATAGGGGGAGTACATTTGATTGTTTGTTTAACAAAGTTTTTCAAAATTTGTTTTCAAACTTTTCGGAACGAATATTTCCGGAATTGAACTTCCGGAACAACCATTTTCCAGAATGGATATTTTCGAACAGAATACTTCTGGAATGAAGGTATTCGTATTGAAAATTTCCGGAATGGACAACTTTCGTACTGGGCCATTCATAACCAGATTTTCGTACCAAGCTTTGTTTTTCGTATTTTGTTTTTCGTATTTACTTTTTCGTATTTACTTTTTCTTATTGAGTTTTTCGTATTTAGTTTTTCGTATTGACTTTTTCGTAGTCGTCTTTATATTACCCATTACGAATAACTTTCCTAAGCTAATCCGAAAGGTATGATTTCCTTACTGAAGTTTTCGTAATCATATTTTACTTGCTGGCAATTTCTTATAGTTTGTTTTCGGTTTTTGGATTTCTTAATTCCTTACTTTAATAAAAACCTCAAAAAGATCGGATTCAAGCTCTCAGCCGTCAGATTTGATCTCAGATCATTCTAGACCGTTAGATCAACCGAGGAAGTTGAACCGTCATCCCATTGCCTATATAAAGGGGATCCTATTTTCGAGTCCCACATCGATTTCAAGCTTTCGCATGCTGAAGCTCTGACTCTCTGATTTAAGGCCATTCTGAACTTCAGTCTTCTTGATTCCGAACTTCTCAGAGACTTCAGATCCGAATGTCTGCAAAGTTAGCTTCTCAAGAAATGTCTTCAACCAAGCCTATTTCTCAGTGGTTAGTCTACAGAGAGAGGTTAGTTCATCCGAATTTCTTCAGAAATTACGATTCTATTATTTCAAAGAATATCAAGTTGAATGGCTGGGAAGATATTGCGGTATCAAAAACCGGCAACCAAGATGAAGTCTACTCTGATTTGCTTGTTGAGTTTTATGAGTCGGTTGCTTTCTTCGAGGAAGATAATAGAGAAAAATTTTCTTTCAAATCGTATGGAAAGACATATAAGCTTTCTTACACCAAGGCTGCAAGCTTGGTAGGGTTAAGTTACGAAGGTGAAGCTGAATTTATTTCACACGTATTTCCAGACTCTTTCGGTAGTTTCAACAAGGAAAAGGCCTTAGAAATTCTTGGATTCGATGATGACAAGGCTCCGAAAATTGCAAGCCTATCTACAAACTTCTGGATTCTGGAGTTATGGGTGCAAGGGCTTATTGTACCGAGAAAAGGAGATAAGGATAGCCTGAAGAAAAGTGAGATATATATCATAGATTTTCTGATAAATCTAAGGAAGTTCAACTTGATGAAGCATATTCTTCTTAATATTGAGAATTTGAAGAAGGGGAATCTGAGAGCTCAGATCGTGATGTACCCAGCAATATTGTCAAAGCTTATAGTTCGGTTCCTAGAGTCCTTCAAGGTAGCTTGTAGTTCCAAACCAAGGGTGTGCAGGATCATGCTGCTTAGTGATGCCACTCTTAAGAGAATGAATATAGCTTTTGACAAGGAGACAGGGAAGTTTATTGATCTACCTCCTCAAGTAGAAGTAACTCCGAAAGTTGCTGATCTGGAATCATCTAAGCCGGTAAGGAAGAGGAAGCTGAAAGAAGTGGTTGTCGAAGCTGAGGAACCCAAGTCTAAGGAAGTCCACTCCGCACCTCCTAAGTCTAAGAAGAAGAAAACCTATACTGATGAGGTTGCAGCAAAGTGGAGAGCTGACAAAGAGAAGAGGAAAGAAGGGGATCCGCAGTTCGGATTGGATCCTGCAGAAGCTAAAGCTCTGAAAGAGAAGGCTACTGATGAGCTCGAGAAACAAGCAAAGGAGAAGAAACTGAAGAAGAAAATGTCAGAAGCAGAGGCTGTGCAAGCATTGTTAAAGTTCAACGAAATGGTTTCAGCAACCATTCCCGTTCCGAGATCTTTTTCTCTGGAATCTCTACCTGAGACTCCAGGAAGAAATCTTGCTGCTCCGGAAGAGAATCTTGCTACGAATATTGAGGTAGAAGAGCAAGTGGAACAAGTTGAAGAAGCTACTGAAGGATGTGGTGAGACAGGAGATGTGCTCAAACAGGTAGATGAATATAAAGGAACTCCTTCGGAACACTTGTCGCTCCGAACATCTGAAGCTCAATCTTCAAAGCTTGTTACTCCTGAATTGGAAGAAGAGAAAGGTGAAGAAGAAGTTTCTTGTCTGAGAGAAGAAGAACATCTTTCACTTGATGCTACTCAGAAGTAAAGTGTAGAAGTTGCTGATGAGGAAGATTATATTGTTCAAGTCTCTGATAGCGAGAAGAAATCTCCGGAACAGGTTTCTATTCCGGAAAAAGATAAGGGGAAACAAATTCTTGCTGATACCCCGAGTTCAGGTAAGAAGATGAGGAAGGAAGCTGGTAGTTCTTCGAAGAGGAAGTTGAAGCTTATTGAGGAAGAAAATTCTCCTATCAAGATTTCAGATTTGGAGTCATCTTCGTTGGGGCATGATTTTGTTGTCCAATCTTTGAAGAAGTTGGTAGGAACCATTCCAACCTTCTCAAGCATTGACTCTAGATGCCAGATGCTTCAACATGCGCTGAATCAGAAAACCGACTCTGTATCGATGGTAATGGATAAGTGTGTTGAGATTGAAGCTCAGTTCAAAACATTCTTCGTTGGTTACGAAGCACATAAAAGATCTTGCAAGAGGATGACAAGCTGGTCTAAGAAAACAGTGGAAGAGATGAGGTTGCTGGATGAGTTTCAGGATAATGTTAAGGATGCATTTGAAACCGAAGACAAGAAGATTAATGAGCTGACTGAATCATTCGAAGAGAAATTGACAGAGGAAAAGAACTTTCGGATTCAGGAAGTGAGAGATCTGAATGGAAAGCTCAACTCCGTTAATCAAAGTTGGAAATATGAAAGGGATTATCGGATCGAGTTTGAAGAAAGGATGAAGGCTCAGGAAGAGAAGATGAAAGTTCAGGAAGAAAAGTTGAAGGCTCAGGAAGAAATAATTGAAGCTCAGTCAGCAAGAATAGTCATCTTAGAGAAGCAAGTAGAAGAAGATCACAAAGACGTAAAGAAGATCAAGACGATTCTTAAGGGGCTAATGTCGAAGGAGAAAGATCCGAAATGACCAATCCGATCTTTTTGTTGTAATCTGTTTTTTTGTTGCTGACATTTCAAATATAATGAGAATTGTGTTTGTTGTTTCGTTTTTACTAATATTTCAGGTACTTTGTTAAGTTTTTCCATTCCCTCCAATTCTTTTTGAAAATCACAAAGGGGGAGAAGGAAAAGATCCTTAAGAAAAAGAGGAAATCTAATAAGTGATTATCAAAGGGGGAGAAAGGAAAATACCCAAGGAAAAAGAACTCTAATAAGAGTTTGTTTAAGGGGGAGTTTTTCTTAAAGAAACATCACTCTGGAAATATGAATATGATCCTTAGAGTTTCAAAGCCTAAGGGGGAGTTATTCGTATTCATCTATATTTTTAAACCAAGGGAGATAAGCTTTAATGTGTCTCTTTCTTCTTAGAATAGCTTTTTCGTAAGGATGTTTGTGCTTTCCAAAAAGGGGGATATTGTTGAGTCAATAAGGTTTTCCTTATGACTTTTCCATTCCTTCTTGTTTTGAAAATCACAAACACCTTATCTTTAAGGAAAATTGCTTTTATAAGGAAAAATGCTTTCTTAAGGAAAATCGATTTTATAAGGAAAAATGCTTTCTTAAGGAAAATCGCTTTTGTAAGGAAAAATGCTTTCTTAAGGAAAATTGTTTTTATAAGGAAAATTGCTTTCTTAAGGAAAATCACTTTTATAAGGAAAATTATCCTTATCATATTTTCATTCATATTTTTCTTAAGTATGAGATTCAGATTCGTTTTCTCGGAGTCATTAAAACATTGATATAAAAGCATTCTGTTTTAGGATTCGGTTCTGGACAAGAACTATAAGGAAGTTTCATTCCAAATTCCGGATATGAATTCTGACTAAGTTCTATTCCAGATTCAGGATACGAATTCTGAAGAAGAATTCTCATTACGAATTCTAATGAAGAAATCCCATTCGGAATTTCTCAGTACGAATTCTGAAGAAGAATTCTCATTACGAATTCTAATGAAGAAATCCCATTCGTAATTTCTCAGTACGAATTCTGAAGAAGAATTCTCATTACGAATTCTAATGAAGAAATATCATTCCGAATTCCCATTACGAATTCTGATGACGAATTCTCATTACGAATTCTGATGACGGATTCTCATTACGATTTCTGATGACGAATTCCTATTCCGAAATCCTATTCCGAATTCTCATTCCGAATTCACCTATTAAACAGAATCTGATTATCATTGTTTTATACACTCTGAATTTATTCACTCCGAACCTTCACTCTGAAGTTTCTATTCTGAACTTTTATGTTAGAGTTTAAAACGATGTCGTACATTCTGTTACACTTGTTTTGTTATAAAACGATGTCGTCCATTTTGTTATAAACTAACCGTTGCCTAAGTGACACGTGTACACGTCCCTCCGAACTTTAAGGAAAATATGACCATTGGAGAAGGAGCCGACCTTACCTATAAATAGGAGCTCATTTGAAAGAGCTCGTTGCTGTTGGAAAAACAACTGAGTATTGTGCCTACATGCTGTTGAAGTGATTTCTAGAGAGAGAGTCTCTTATTAACTCTCAAAGCTTCGTGCGACTCCGAATGTTGGTGATTACATTCGAGGGCTTCCGGGGATAGGAAGACAGAGGTGCCGACTAACTTAAAGATCGAGGGCTTTCTTGCTGAGAAAGACAGAGGTGCCGACTACCTTAAAGCTCGAGGGCTTCCTTGCTGAGGAAGACAGAGGTTACCAACTACCTTGAAGTTGAGGGCTTGCGGGGATAGCAAGACAGAGACTCCGATCTTCGTATCGAGGGCTTACCCTGGTGTGGGTAAGACATACTTGCTTGAAAGTATAAATCAAGGGACCTTTATCCAAGGTTGTTGGATACCCTTCTCTTTGGGTTAAAAGACTATTATCTTGTTACTAGTAGTTTTACTACTTGTCTTTATTCCGCTGCAATTTGTATCTTAAGGAAAGTATAACTTTCTTATACTTCCTTACTTACTCTGATTAGTTTAGATTCTATACGCTTTAATGTAGAATCTTATATTTTAACTTTTGTTAAGTTTCAATCTCCGGAATCATATTTCCGGAACCTACTTTTGGAATCCCTTTCCAAGTTCAGTTCGGTGTTAGAGGTGTTGTGAATTTACTTAGTTTAACTTTGTTAAACTTAGCCCTTTCCTTTTCTTAAGGAAACTCTAGTTATTCATAACTAACTTTAAAGGTTCCAAAGTAATTTTTAAAGTATACAATTCACCCCCCTCTTGTATATTGAGCATCTCATATTATATTTCGATCCTACAGGTTGACCAGCTCTAACAAAGGCTTCCTGGAATGCATTTTCCACTAGAATGACCACTTTTTTCAGTTTCACTTATCCCTTCTGGCAGTAAAAGATTATCATTGGGTAGTGCATAAACTATGAGTATAAGAAGTTATTATAGTATGATTTACCTTCCCTCATGACTATGTGATTTTAATAAACTTATTCATTAATACAAATACTTTATATAAGATTTCATTAATGGATAAGGGTGTTGTTTTTTACTCAAGTGGCTTAAATCACATCAGATTTTCATGATTCTCGATTGTGAGTCAATTGATATGGGATGTCTACTTGTGCTAGAAGGACCCTGAAGGCCTTACAGGAATTTTGGTGAACTATATTTCTTCATGTTTGTGAAGACATTTTGGGTTTTACCTCCATGAGGTTGTGATAAATGATATCATTTTTTTGATTCTTTGTTGGATGTATTAGCTTACTCGCACTAGATAGTGGTGATTTCACCATGTTCAGTGATTTGCTTCAAGGTCTTGATGCTTTCCTAGAGTTTCAGCCTTATTTTGTTTGATGACAGGTTTTTTTTCTCTTTCCTGGGATGAATTCTCCACTACAATTCCCTCTATTTTCCTATTATCAATTTGATAGCTGTATGGTAGTTCATGGATTTATTCTAGAGGTTTCAGTTTTAAAAAATGGGAAGGCTTGGTATGTTCGACTAGCTCATTTAAAAGCTTCCTAGAATGCATTTTCTATTGGTATGACCTCCTTTTTCAGTTTCACTTATTCCTTCTAGTAGTGAAAGACTATCATTGGGAACTACATGACCTACGAGTATGAGTAGTTATTATAGATTTCATTCCCTTCCCTAATAACAATGGGATTTTAATAAACTAATTGAATAATACCAATGTTTTTGTACCATGTGGACAATTAAATTATTTAATATTTATTAATATTAATATTATGAGTAATTACTTTATTTTTTCCAACAGGTTTCATTATCTTGATGGTATGGTTCAATGATTTGTGGGATATGTATTATTTTAAATTTCATTTTTTCATATTGATGTTATTCAACATACAAGGTTGGATACCATATGTATTGTTAAACCAGCATTTCATTTCTTATTTTCCATTTCATAATACCATTATTATATGAATATTCCTAATCTATTTAGAATATTTGGGTTACAAAAATTATTTATACTTTGTAGATGCACACCTCATATACTGTATATGAATATATCATTTCCAGAACATCCATTATAAATATATATCATGTAGAATATTTGTCTATTTCCATTTATTTTCCAAGTCTTTAGAAAATAACCCTTTGAATGGGGTTTATCTTTCCATTTATTTTCTAGGGCAATGATTTCTATAATTTAGTTGATTGACGTTAATATTCTTCTATTGTTGTATTTGTTGGTAAATTTTTTGTTTAACTGGATACTTTTATAGAATACCTCAGTCGTTGAACACCTTTTTCCATGTGAAACAATATCATCTATAGTATCATCTAGCTTCAACTCCTACCCATTGATAATGTCATTATGTATGTTAAGTCATATTTTTATGGAACACTTTGTTTATTTTATTAATTTTTTTTATCTTTTTCCTTAATCCATGTCAGGGAATCGCTGATGATCGACATTGTTGCAGAGTTCATCACAATGAGAATCTTGAAAGGATGAGGGAAAATCATAAGCTAAGTATAGAATAGCTAATGAAAGTTTTTCTAAATTACAGTGTTGCAGATCTAATACTCACGTGTGAACACATACAACCAGGCTCACATGATAAAATATATATTTACATGGAAGGCTATGATTGGGACATTTATCGATGATTTTAGAGGAAAATGTGGGTTGCTGGAATCATCTCTATCTGTGGTACTGTAAGCATTGCCAAAAATAGTAGTTTCTATGTTTTTATTCACCCTGTTTTCGGTTTACTATAATGATAGTGTTTTATTTTATTGTCTTTCTAATTGTAGTTGGAAATGATTCAAGTTGAAATACTGGAAAATCATTATCCCCATCATATTTACAATTACAATTTAAATCAATTGGGATGTATAATTCCTATCATGCCTTTTCCCATCAATATTTCTATGATAGTGATCATTTATAGATGGAAATTATGTCACAACGCCTTAATAAAAAATCAGTTCTTATAAAATAAATATGAAAACTATTCTCACTATAATAGGTATGCACCAAAGTGATTGTGTGAAAGTTACCAATTGTTGTTAGTAATTGTACAGAGGCATTATGTTAATTTACGATGATCCATATCTGATTTTTGAAGCTTGAATGTCACATGTCCATGGTTGCTACAAGCTATTTGTACTATAAATATACCCAAATATTAGAACTAAGTCTTTGACTATTTATGGTTTTCAGCTTCTAGAAATAGCAATGATTTATTGTTTTATTTTTTATACAACATATTTTTGTTTTTAATTGTTATTTAGGTTGAAATATTTTTAATAAAATTTCATCTCAAGTTGGTATTGATGTTTGTGTAATTAGGTTTTTAATGTTTTTTATCAGTTTCCATAAAAATGCATCTGTTTTGTTATAGTGTCGTTCATCGCATGGGAGGAGTACTAGTTTTTATTAATAATGAATAAGATTAATATAATATTTTATATGATTCTCAATTGTGGTATGATAATCCAATAACACTAGATTATTATAGAAAAACTTTTGTAAGCATTCATAAAACAATCTCATTTCTCAAAAAAATCATTGTCGGATGGTCAGAATATTATGGCCGTGATGATAAATGATCCTTATATCACTAATCTTCCAAATTATTGTGTCCTTGATTTTTTATAGACACATTCTCAACACCTCAAGTTTTTTCATCTCTTCAACCATAGTAAAATATTATCTTTATCATGATTGACTTCTTCAGGGTAGTGTAAAGATGGAATGTAGGGAATATAATCCTCCCATCCACCCTTGTAAACCACCCCACGGTTATATCTTCCATAGACATAGAATCACCCCCTTTCATAGACACCTCCATTTATAGAGGTGTTCAAAACATATATTCCATCATATAGAGAGGTTATTGAGACATCTTATTCATATATATATTTTTCCACATCATCATTTTGATGTACCCCACAAAGAATCTTATGTGGTCTAAATATATAAATTCATGAATGTCTCAGGAACATGAATATGAAATTGATATATTGAGAGAGTTAGATTGAAACAACCTACCCTACATGTTCTGGACTCATTTAACTTTTAAATATAGGATCCCAGATGTAATAGAAAAGCATTTCATGTCTTATCGATGCCAAAATAAGTGAATTACTCATCAATGACTGAAGACAAGACACCTCCCTTTTTCTTGGATAAAATTTTATCCTTAATTCCATCAAGATATGTTGTTTTTTTCTAGACCTGATTGATAATTCTATTTCATAGGATGCAAAATTGAAAAATAACATTGAAAATCAAAAAATTCATTGTACTATTGCATTCTTTTTCCTAAAAAATTGATAACAATATCCATTTCCTGTGTCTAAATTCATGGATGGGGAATTTATAGAGAGTTTCACATCTCCACATAATTGGAATAGTATAAAAAGTCAAATATTATGACTAGTAATGCCATAACCTTTAGGTAAATCAATATACTGGCATATAATTAGACTAGTTAGTAATAATAATAGAATTAACCCTATTAAAAAATCCCATAAATAAGGAAAAATGAAATTAGATCAACAGAATTCCATTAAAATGGGCATCGAGAGGAAATGAGAATTGATATCATACATAGAATCAAAGGATTCATGCAATGTGAAAAAATCATGTAGAAACTGGCTCTAATAAATGAATTCCATTTGTCCCATCTCCAACATGAAAACAACTACCCAAAAATAATATTTTGTAGAAAGAGCATATGTAGCGGACGTTTAGAATTGGACCCATCTCATTGTGCAAGTGGAATACCTATCACCACCTCCCAGTCCTAGGTCATCAATTCCTAAGAGGATTCATTACATAATATCAAAACCTAAAAACAACACCGACCCAGTAGGTAGAGGGAATTTATATCCCAGTATCCATCATCAATTTCATTATCCTCTCATATATGGGAAAGTCAAAAACTATTATATATAACCACATATCAATTATATGGGGGCATTTGGATCTCAAATCACATCCCGTGGATTAAAGAAAAATCATATTTAAGCATTGTATCCTAATCAAAATTATCATTTAATTCCAAATATGGACCTAGAGAACACAAATCCCATAGCACTATAGGAATTCTCATTATCATCATCACCCCAAATTGAATTTAACTTTTATAGGATGGGTGGTAAATTTGGATGGTCGACATCCAATCTATTCCCCCCACCACTAATAAAACCTATTCTTTTGGGAGCCAATTATAAATCCTGAATAGAATATCACATATGTTCAATACTCATGGGTTGAGATAGAAGGTGATTATGGTTATGAAATCATGCCCCACGGGGGTCCCAATCCAAAAAGGCCTATTATGGATAACAGTTTGAGGAATGACCCTAAGAGATATTGTTTTGAATTACATAGTTACATCTAATGTTATGGGAAAACAACTGTTAACTGATATTACTAAATAAATATTATCACTGTCAACATAGAAGATATGGTGATTCAAGATGAAAATGCAGTAGACTCAAAAATAGAAAAATTACCCTGATCAGATGGATATTTTTATGAACCTACTATGATTGCAGGCTCCTGAAACTAAAGAAGGATCGAAAATCTAGAACAACTAAATATAGAGTTTCCTCTTCTCTGATGGAACACTACCAATGATATAGGGAATGTTGTGGATATATCCCAATCACTACCCATAAGATTATAAGTTCCTTTCATGGAGGAAATGTTTTCACCAAATAAAACTAAGATAAAATCAAATAGAAAAATAAATGGCGAGATACTTAGATATTCATGGTATCATATTCAAGAATAGATGAGCATTCTTCCTCCCATAGACAATAAGACTACCAAATAGGCATCTGAACATCATATCATATCTCAATCAATGAATCATGTATAAATAAATGAGGATGTCTTAAATGATCATAACTTCCCTCTATTACAACAACAACCTCTCATTCACCATATTAATCATCTATTTTATGCATGAGTTGAAAATTGGAGAAAGAAATTTACGAGGCCACCTCACCAAACCAAAAACACTCATAATAGATGGTAGGTGGCTAAAAAATTAATTCCTTTAGAACTAATAAACACCATTAATTATATAGTTATATGAAGGAATAAAAGGAATGTAGATGTACACTAGTTTAGAAATTAATTCACTGACCCCAGAATCCCTATGATGGTGCATTACATTATTAAATTAGCAAGATTACATTAAATCAAATCCTGAAGGAATGATCAGTTTTGAATTCTTTGAAATCCATTTAAATACATGATACCCATAATACATTACTAAATAAGATATAAAAACATTGTACATAATAAAGAGAAATAAAATATATCCCTAAACACATATTTAATGATTTCTTCTTCATAACCATGGGAAAAGAAATTAATAACATTAAGATAAAATTCTTAGTAATTTTATATAATGTGGAATAAATAATGAATAAAAATGAATAAATTAAAATTTAAGGGAAAATAACTAATAATACATCCCATTCAAATAAATATATAATGAAATATTAATATTTAAAGGTATAAAACTAAAACTAATTCCAACTAAATCTACAAACCAAGAATGAATTTTATCGATAAATATGTCTATGAAAAATATCATGGATGAATAATCACTAAAACCGAATGATGGGAATTCTTAATTATTGGATTCCAAGTTTTCTAGGTACATAGAATGAGTACCATCAAGACCTTTCAGAATATGGTTGATCTATTATATAAAACTCATTTATCTATAAAAGTATTTCATCTAATGAAAATATTGATGAATTGAAGGGATATCTATAACTGAGTCACACTGATGTCATATAGGCCCAAATAATTAATAATATATAATAAAAAAATTAATTAATAATAAATTTTACTTATCAAATATATTTTTTGAATTATGGATACAGATTTATCAATTATTCTCTAGTTAATGAAATCACAACCATTTTAAACACTATATAAAAAATGATATAAGATTAAGTAAAATAATAATATAACCCATTTGAAAACATCAATATTCAAGGAAATATGTATGGAAAAATATTAAACATAAAGTGATTGTTTCAAGAGAGTGTCTAGAATCACTAAGTAATTGGTATTGCAAATATAATCTTTATAAACATTCTTAAAGAGAATAATCATTAAACATTAAAATGTCCCATAACACTTTAAAAATATTAAATCATAACACACATGAAGTAATAAAATTAAAAAATTCTTATAATATCATGAGAATAAATGATTAAAAACAATATAGGTTCATATCTAAAACTAGTCTCAGTGGTATGTGAATTGAGATGAAATCCCCCACTAATTGATTGAATTTGGAATCATGGAATCTATGAATTATTAATAATAAATTGAAAAATTTAATATCCTTAATAAATGGAAATAATTATTTAATATATTAAAATTTCTATTAGGTGTACCACACAAAATATGTGAGTGGTGAATATGACATTTATCTCACAGGTGTAAAAAGTGAGATGAAAATCCCAATCCTTAAACTTACTTCTATTATGTGGTATTTATCCTCTTATATAATGGTTTATTATATTTTAATAACTAATAAAAAATAATAATAATTTTAATGATATCATATATTAACTTCTTATAATATATTATTACCTATTTATTAACATTCATTCATCAAATTAAATTTTTTGGGTGTTACTTGCCTAGTTTTCTAATATATGTTTTTGAATATTCAATTTTTTTATTAACATGATTTAGATTTAATCATCTATAGAATGTAAATCATGACATAATTATAATATATATTCAGTATATATTTATTAATATTATCCCTTAAAAGTTTAGATTCTAAAGGAAGTGAATCGTTCTGGGAGATGGTAGGTCGTATTTATGCATGAATGCAACATTCACATAATTTTTGTTTTAAAATAACAGACAATAAATGATAAATTCATATATTATATTTCTAGTATCATATATATGTTATATTTTTTAGATAGTTTCATTATAAAAAACTTTTTTACTTTCCATTTATTTCATGAATGAGTCATATTGCTTTGAGGGGGGCAGAAGATAGTCCACATTTCGTGAAAAGAAATTATCATATTTACACAAGATGGAAATCATAATGATCTGTTATAAATAAAACATCAATAAGAAATAAGATATTAGATATATTATATATATAACATATATCTAAAGAGTTCTTGTCATAATTTCAACCATGATATGTGGTAAATGAAAAATGAACAATCATTATTTTGCGTGGTAGTAGTTCTCCATATATAGAAACAATATGTCAATTACACATTAAATGGAGTTTTGTTTATGTGTATGTTTAAAAAATTACATTAAAACATAAAATTATTTTTTGGGTAAAATTTTTGTTATTTAATAATGTATTAAAGATATTTTATGGGTGGATATTACAGATGAATCTTGATAACATGAGAGAAGATGATACCTCAAAATCAGATATCATATTTTGGTTTGTATCAAAAGGATTCACTAAAAGGATATCATCCAAAAGGAAGGATTAAAAGAAAAAGGGTTCGGATTTTGGGAAGCTATATGGTCTAATATTGGAAGAACACATGTGGTTGTATAGGTGTGAGAAATGAGGAGAGGTGGTGACTTATTATATGGGAGGAAAATGAATTAAGTGGTATTTTGGAAAATATGTTAGGTGTACCAAATGTTTTACATAAAAATTAATTGAAAAAAATAAGTTAATAATTGATGTTTAATGTAGGAATAGTGGACAAAAAATTTGTTTTGGACCTGTTTATAGGTCATTTGTTTCTGTAATGTAATGGTTTAGTCCTTTATTAAGCTTATTTTTACCTTAATAATTGTAATTAAATTTAATAAATTTCAGTAATCTATTAGGTAAAAAAATTGTTTTTTGAAATTTTAAATTATTATAATACCAAATATAAAACCCATTATTCCAAATTCTAAAAACATACATGTAATAAATTAATTTTAAATTCAAAATTCATGTGGGACAACAATGCAAGTTTTTAAAGTATAAACTTCAAAAAATTGTGATGCATTTATAGATAATATCAAAGTGAACTTGAATCAAATACACAATAATTCATTAATTGATATAAAATATGATGAAATTAAACTTAAAAAAAATTTAAATATCAATTTATAATAATGGATAAATTTGAAGAAAAATCAGTTTTGATCTAAAATTCTGTATTTTTCGTTATTCATTAAAATTCAATTATCATAGAAAAATAAATGGAATTCACCCTAAGAAAATTTTTATTTTTCGATTCCAATATATATGTTTAAATCCAAATATTAGATTTATATAATTTTCAATCATTATATTTAAAATGGTCCCCCCATTAAAAGGTTGTAAAAATTCCTTATTAAAAATATTGTATTTTTTGAATGAAATTTGATTTATTATTATAATAATCGTATAAAATCTATTTTATTAATTTAATGATAAAATTGATTGAAAATATAATAATTATATATATATATATATCAAATTGATTTTAGTTACTAATATCATTTAATTTAATTTATTATATTATAAAAACCTTTTTATCATAAAAAGAGTTCTCTACAAAAAAATATTACCTTTATATTGAAATACTTGTTATAATCATTTATAATTAATTTGTAACCATTGAATTTTTTATGTAAACTAAATATTTTATTTATTTAGTTAATAAAATTCATAAAACTAGTTTATATCTTAATATAATAAATAATTAAATTTCAATAATATTTTTTTTGTTAAAAGATGTTCATGCATGCCACAAAAGTCATCGAATAAGGTTGATACTGCCTGTAACCCACTATAAATTAGTGTTGAATACAATTAAATTTATAGAATGTAATGATTCAATTAGTAAATGTAAATATTTATTAAAATATTATTGTATTATATTCCATTATGTGCTTGATATCATGTGTCACAGATGCTATCGAGTTTTAGGTACTTACCTTAGAATTATGGGGTGTTACATTATCCCCACCTTAAAAAAATTACGTTCCCACAATTTAAAATTCATCTCAGTATCAAAGGGAATGAAAATAAAATATTTTTTGAAGACCCCTATCAGATATATGTTTCATAACATATCATAATAATAAGAGAGAAAGGAATGTAAAATAGTCATGATAAATGTTTCCTTAGTAGGACAATATAGGTGGTAAATGGATACATGGATATGGAAGAAAAAACTAACTATATTGTTCTGATAGAGAGTTATAGATATCATGGTTAGTTGAAAACTATCACTCACAAGTCCATAAATATGTGACGATCTAAGGGGTCATTTGATTAATCATAAATGAAGGTACTATGACAACATTTTTGGTTTCAATATCATTTTTTCTAGGGTTGAGTAGTTTTTTCAATATCAATGAATATAAGTAAATATACATACATGGTACATTTCTATAAGTATAGTCATATATTTTATAAGTTTAGAGAACTATTTCTATATAATTTTCTAGCCCATGTTTTTTTTAACAGTGAAGCAATACATCTCTCTCTAAAACCGTATTTAAAGATCCTCAGAAACCATTTCATAAATGGATGTCTTTTTTCAAAATATTATGACCCATATATATATGGACGAAGTTCAATGGAATTAAAAATTTTACATTTAATTAAATATCAATCAATATGAAGAGTTCATATATTTTTACATTCCAAACATGTGAATACCTTCATCATGTTCCCTCTCAAAATATGGTAATAACTCAAATAACCAAATAACCATTTTTAAAACATGCATTATTCCATATTCCTTTGTAAAAAACAGGTCATTGGACATATTACATAAATCCATTGTTGTTTTAAATTACATCAATGATTGAATAGAACACCTATTGAAAAGTCATTAATTAATTCCCCGGTAATTAGTACTTGTCCAAATCAATCATTTCATCAGCATTAACTGAACATGATGAACATATTTTTGGGTTTAATTCTAACAATAATTATTTTTATTAGAAAAAATTAATTTTCAACTTAATAAAATTTCTTGGTATCGTTCATCAATTGATGTCCTAAATTTTTTGAAAAAATACATCAGTATTGTCCTTATATATTTCATAATTCATATAATCAGTACATCCCTAATAAAATATTCAAATGGAATAATTAATGAATAGTAATTTTAATGGTTCTTATTTATACATGGTAGTATAGTAACTTCACCATTATCCAAAATTATTATTTTGGATATATTCCTTTGAAACATGGGACATTGATCCACATTGTGTCCCGCCTTCTTTAAGTTGTAGCATTGTATATTGGAAAACAATTTCATACCTATGAAATCATGAACATGGTTTACATTTTCTCCACACTTAGAACAAAATATATTTACCTTCAAAAAATTACATAATTATTTCTTTCCCCAATTATCACATGTTGTAAAATCCTTCATCCCCTTCATCAACTTGGACTCATTCCCTTTTTCATAGAGCTTAGATGTCTTCTTCTTGTATTGTTTTCATTTTAATAATGTTGACTTAGTGACTTATTTACCCATATCAATATCACATTAAATATTCTCTTCATATGTTTTGAATGATTTGGAGAATATTTCCCTTTGAAATATTGGCAGAACATTATAAAATATATGATCTTTCTTACTCTTTGGATCACATGCATCGGTGAGGTTCATGTTCCTTCTACTTGTCACCATTTCAAAATAATAGAATATAATGGATTAAATCATAACACAATTTATAATTTCAATTATGATATAGTACATAAATTTATTCATCATGAATCATATAATCATAATATTTTTATACTTTGGGAAAATAATTACTATTAAATCCTTTATAATCACAAGTAATGAAAATGTGCATTTAAATATGTTTATCCCCTAGTTGTGTCAACCCAGGTGCGTTGTAATGTCCATTTTTCTACCAAATTACCCACGGGTTGGCATGGAACACCATTTCTAAGTTCATACACCTAGGTAAATATGTGTCAGAACAAAATCCACTTATAGTATCCATATAGAGATATATGGATAGGAATACCCATATAATCACTAACTTAACAAATAAAATTAGATGGTATTGTATACTTATCCACATTGCCTATTGTATGGTTCTAATTCCTAATCTATGTTTCACATAAATCCATTTACCATGGATGCTGCTAAACTTCCTTTGATAACATCATAATGCCCGAACCCCATAATCCTAAAGCCGATGCATTATATTTTTACATTTGCATGATTACATGGAATCATATCCCAAAGGAATGATCAGTTTGGAAATCATGGAAGGAGATATTACAAACATGATAACCATAATACATTGGGACCTAGGAAATAAAAACATGACACCTAATAAAACGTAATAAACTACATCATTGATTTCTTATTCAAATATTTCTTCTTCAAAAACTAGGGAATTGAAATATAATATAGTTTATATCTAATGGAAAGTAAGGGTAAGTAATGTTGAATAAATAATGAATCAATAGGAATAAATTAAAATGGAATGGTAAATAACAGATAACACATTCCATTCTAATAACTAGATTTATACATATCATTATGGAATGGTAAGACACTAATATTGCGATCATATAATTCAACAAACTAATAAGTAAATGTATCAATAGGTATGTTAATTAAAAATCTAATTGATGAATAATAAATAAATCTAAATAAGGGAAATGCTAAAATATTTTATTCCATGTATCAAATTACATGTAAACTGTGTTATTAATAACATTCAAAAGATAGTTTAGATATCTGGTAAAACCAATTTATTTGGCCAACTATTTCATCTCACAAGACTACTGATGAAATGAGGGGAGATATATTATTGGGCCCACCTATTTCATACCTATCCAAAGGATTAATTATATCTTATAATCAATTTAAATAATAAATATTTTTCATTATCAAATATTGATATTGAATGAAGGATAAGTATTTATCAATTATTTCACATTCAATTAATTAATAGTCAAACTAAAACCTAATATAGAAGATGTTATACATTTTTGGAAAATAACAATATCCATCTTATAGAAATGTCTATATTAAGGGAAATATTTATGTATAAATGACTTAATATAATTGGTATTTTTTATGAAATCTTTTATAATAAATAATGAAGTAATATTTAAAAGTAATTCTGTAAGAACATTACTGGATAGAATAATGTCTACTCATTTCAAAGTGTCACGTACATCATAGTGAGAAATAAATATTTATTTCTGGTCACATAGAACAATACATAAATTTTAAAAGTAAATTCATATGTGGCTACGCACCATCTTGTGTTTTTAGATTACCATCATGGCATCATGTAGGATTCCAAGAGGATATACCCCTATCCTGCCACAAATTTAGAGGCGAAAGTATAAAAATTGATCAAAGACAACATTTTTTGAGATGTGTTTCTCCAAATAAGGATTTACAATATTTTACCCATGATGAAATCAAATTTTCATATTGGGGTCTGTATCATTTTCCGAGATCATAATAGAAATTTTCTAAAGCATGACTTCCTATTTCCGATCACATAACTATTAATTGATTAAACAATTGGATTATAAGATATTTCCTTAATTGATCGGTATTTAGGATATAACTAGATAGATTTGGCTCAAAGAAATGATGAATTCACTACAATTATAGTTACCCATGTAATTGTTTTCTATAAAGTCTTATTGTTTGTCTGGAAGAAAAACAAAAATAACATAACAATGTGAAATGAAACATATCTTCCAGTCATTCCTGGAAATGATATCAAAATATTATGTTCACTAACCAGTATGAAAATATAAATTGTGACGTGACAACTTCATTGATTATAAAATCTTCATAAAAAGATACATTATCACTATTTGAAGATGAATTTTATGAAATTCACATTCATGGTAACACCAGGTATGATCATTGTATTTTCGGTAAACCATTATTGAATCTAGGTTGACCCAAATATGACTAGTGATATTTTATTAATATCCCTAATAGAAATATCTATGATCGGAGTGGACACCCGGGGATCCTCTCTTACAACAAATTTTTTAAAGACTACTTGGATGGAAAATATACCTCTTTAATCATACTAATGAAGAAGGTAATATCCTAATAATGGTACGGGGACTGCCAAGAAACCATCAAAAGTCTTAAGTAGTATCTACTCTAAACAGCAGTTCTGATTCCTCTAGTGTAATGGTTGCCACTAATATTATATATGTCCTCCATGTAAAGCTCCTTGGGTTCCCTCTACACAAAGAAGATAAATTTAGGGAGTGCGGATAGTATCTATTACCTTACCAAAAAAATAACCCGTACTAAGACCCAAAAATCAGATTTCAAGAAGAACTGCCTCACACTGATATTTGAATTAATAAAAATGAGGCATTTAATATGACACAATAAATTCCATATGGAATCCTATATTTATAAGGTCAAGTACATAGATTCCTTCCATATGCTGATGAGGAATCAAGCCTGATTAGCAGTCCTTCTATAAATATAAAACAACCAACTAATTTCACAAAAAGTGGTAAAAGGGAAAGCACATTCTAATTTCATCATGAAACATCCTTCCGAAAATAGTACACAAGTGGGAATTGAACTCTATAATGAGGATGATTTCTCTTATAATGACAGTCCCCAGACATGGGAGATTTATTTTATGTTTCCTCACAAAGCCCTATTAGGAAAAGTATGGAAAATACAAATCTCAACCGGGATAGTGTAGGGAATGTATTTTTTACTCCCAAAAAATAAATTTTTCCTACTCTATCTCACTATTCAATGGCTATACAGATAATGAGGAAGAATACCAATCCCCCTTCATTGGTTTGGAACTTTTCATACAAATATAGATAGCATACTTGAATATAAATGGAAATTTAGATAAGTGACACAGATATAAATATTGAATTTACCATCAAAAAGGAATATTATTACCCTATCTCAAGCTAAGTTATGAGAATAATGTGAGAATTACCATTTAATCCCATGTTATATCATGTTCCGCAATTAGATACTCTTCACAATGACAAATTGGTCAATGCTGTCATATTCTTAGCAAATAATAATCAGGAAGCAGTAATCTCCCATATCATTCACTAAAAATTGTTTTGTTGATAATTTTCCATGATTTGGATGAAATAAATTAAGTAAGCATATTTCTAGATCCTGATGAATAGATATCCTCCCATGTATTGATGGATCCCATAGTTTATTTTTTCTAAAATTGGACCCTCCTGACAGAACTAAAAGGAATGGAACAGATTTGGCTTCTTTAAAAAAATTACCATGAGGGACGGCCCAAATGATCTGAAGGACCACTTAATGTATTTATATTATGAATTACTCTTCATATATATATAATAAAGATATATTCACACAATTATAGAATATGACCATACTGGCTCATGTGATGCTCATCTTTCTTGTACCAGGATATCTGACCAAATAAGGAGTTTGGTTGATTACTAGTAAAACATGATACATGACTATGTGGGATTCAATAGGGAATATTCATTCCTGCCAGATCCATGCAGTCTAAAACCATTGAAAAAAATATAATCATTCATCTAAATATTCATCATTTTTTTCATTTGTGTAATGGATATTGTGGGGCCATATCCCACATCCAATGCTAAATAATTTTTGTTCATCTTTATTACTATATAATTATTTTAAAAATGGTCTAATGAAATACCCCATGAATAATTTGGGATGAACAAAATCATTAAAATCATAATGTATAATATCATCAATAGAATTGGATTCCCTCACATAATATTGATAGAAAATAAAACCAACTTCTATTATATGGATTTCAAGAAACTATACCAAGAGTAAAACATCCATTCCAAACACAAATCATGATATAATACAACATCATTAGGACTGATAGATTACTTCAATAAGATTATATTAAATATAACACAAAATATGGTGATCAAGGATAATATTTTTTCAATGTAGAAGCTCCATCATGATTTATGGTTATACGTTTCTACCAAATGTGATGATATACATGAAATTAAAAACTCATTGGTGTATGGTGCCAAGGTAGTGTTACCCATAGAAGTCTAGTTTCCTTCCCTCGGAATATCAATTTTTGGATATCTCTCCGATGAAGAGAAATAAAAAATGAAGAAGCAAGAAATGTAGTGGATCAATGGAAATTGGTTTTGTAGGTAAAATAACCATGTTGTCCATCTAAATTGGATCACATTATAATTTAAATATAAGGTTATTCTTTGTTCATTCATGAAATTAGAACTTTTGTTTTCTCATATGACCCCAATGATAATAGGAAGAAATCCTTAAAAGTTAGGACCCAAATGGGTAGGTACTTACATAATAAATAATTTATGTCACAAAAACCCAACTCAAATCCCACAACGAATTGTAAATATTTCACCCCCAATGATAGTTTTCTCAAGAAACACATTTCTTAGTTGTCATCAAGAACTACTCATCTATGTAGTTGGATATTAAACTGAATAGAATCTCATATCATTGAATAATGACTTTAAACTGCATAACATCTTATTCTGTAACCAAATGATGCTAAACGTTATAGATAATTCCCAATTAACTAAAGATAAACTTCAAAAATCATAGAATACCTCATCTTCATTTATATCAGGCTTTCAAATTTCCCAGAATAAATACATTAAATTGTATATTGTCTAAATTATTAACCACAAAAAGTAAATTAACACAAAAAAGGAAATTGTTACATGAAATTAAACTATAGTAAATATTTCATCATTACATGATGAAAAACTACACATAAAGAACTATATTATTAATGACTCGCAATACATGAGATTGATATATCTAAAAGGTTGAATGGATTTCCATTTTCCCCATGTAATATGTGGTACTAAATTGGGAGTATCTTCTTTTATGAACTGCATGTGGCTTCCTTCATTCCATTATAATATAAATAGTGATGATTGATTCCTAGTTTTTGGGCCCAGTCATATTGTTACATCACTTTCAAAATAGTTAACCCTCATCCTACCAACATGACATTAAACTATATGACTGATCTCTTTTCCACATGAAATTAAACTTCCCATGTTTCTAGAACGATATATATATTATCCGTATTATAATGAGATACGTTGTGATGCGTCTATACTATTTACTGGCACATCTACTATATGATGATTGATTTTCATGTCAAATCACTAATCATCTCGCAATGGTGATAAAAACCATTAACATTCCTTATTTCCCACACCAAACATTCCCCACATGATATTAAGAATTTTAGAAAGGTATTCCGTTCATTAAAAAGAGATAATAGATCATGATAGGTTCATAATGGATCTAAATTCAAGAATATAAATTACATTCAATTAGTCCTCACTGTTTGACAATAAATTGCGTGGTTGATATCCTTTGATATCATTTTTTTTTATTTTTGTTGAGGTCCCCCAAGATGAACGGTATTGTTGGTGTTTCCCTCTTACGACACAACTATCAATGAACTATTTTTCACTAGATTCCTGACATACAATTTTATGTTTTTATTCCCTAACATCAATCCATAGGTCAAATCACTACAAATAATTATAAAAATTTCTCCCTCCAAGTGTATTGGTCCGACATGTGTAAGAAGATCCTATTTTAAGAAAAAAGTTTCTTGATTATTATTTTCAAATGATATGTAGTGACACAAGTATGTCCAATCTTGGTCACATCTAATCTGATAAATTGAAACAATTTTCAACACTACATATGGGTTACACCTACGTAGAGTGTTTCTGGTTTATATACTTTGGGTCACTCTATTCATGTCATTAAATGATTTGAATTGATACCATGATCTCCAATGATAGGCCTAGGTACAAAAATTGAAAAAAAAATGCAACCATAATGCATAGGGGTTGATACATATAAGGCCTTTTTTCCTACATATGATTCAGATCTATATCTGGACTTCCGGAACATATAAAATATTTTGCAAAATTTTTCATTCTTAGTTCACATGTACTTACTACATGATGAATAAAATACAAGGAAAATGTCCTAGTATCTTGATATTAAAACTCTATAAAAAATACTTCCTAAATATTGGTCATTAAACATCAAAAAACTTTCATTAATATATGATTTTATACTATATGTATGAAAGTACAATCATTATACATAAAATTAATATTTGCAGACCATCAACCATTATCTTCCCTCATCAAAGGACCACTAGGGAATTACCCTTCCCTACCAGAGTATATTGTGCTTCAAATATATGTTATGAAAATAAATTTATGATTCACTCATTCTAACAATATCACATCATGATATTGAAAACCTTTTATGTCCATTGGAAAGGAAAATGGTTCTATTGATTTGAATCTTTTGTTGATGCATAAAATCTTAGAACAATATGATAGAGTAATATTGGCTTAATGTGGATGTAAGACAAATCCTTGTGAGTTTAATATCATTGAGGGAAAACTTTTCACCTCAGTGTTTTTTGGTACATTACAAGTATTAGGGTCCAATATAAATTCTCATGACTTTATATCCTTATTTTGTGACATAATTTTTTTTGACTCCCAGAATGTTTTTGGAGTACTCTTGACCCTAGATAATGGAATTGTGATATTTATCAATCATCCCCATATTATCTCCATGTGGATCAAACCCTTAAACATCTTACAAATTGGAATTATATGTGTGACATCCAAATCATAACCATAATGGTCCCAATCAAAATACCATAAACATCTAGTGATAGGAAAAAAATCTAGTTTGGAAGAAAACCAAAAAAGGGAGGCCTGAGAAAAATTCATGTATTCGCTCGATTAAAAATTCACCTCTACATTTTAGTAAAAAAGTATAGCTCATATAAATAAGTCTTAAATATCATATGGTGTAAGCTATATCCATAGTAATGATAAGCTAGTCTAAATGAATCCCAATTATATGAAAAAGATAAAGTAATGATTTTTCAAATATATTAGGTGTGTGAATATGTTTTATAGGGATTGACCCAAATTTTAGGGTTCTTGAACACTTCTTTGAAATTAAACCTTTGGGAAATCACACTTATTGATTTGAGACCATTGAAAACCCACAATCATTCCTTGGAATTTGGAAAAAGATACATGGATTCATGGGATACATTATTTGAAAAAACTTGTATACTGATGAATCTTGAATTTGAAATTATAATATTTAAAAAAATCCATTCTAAAAATTAATTTCGGGTCCTTATGATCCATGTAATTCTATGGAAAAACATATAAACATAGTGTTTTCAAGGACATTCCTTGTAATATTTTCCCTTATCAGCCAAATGACTCGAGCTCTTTAGAATGTGATTTATAATCCTCTAACTAATATATCCAAAAATATTCTTCATACTCAATGTTACATCACCATGTTTTCTACCCTATATAAATTAGTGAATTTGAAACTCCATTAAAAAACCAGTAATGGGACACACATCAGTATTCAATGAAAAAGTTCATATAACATAGGATTCATAGTTAAGAGGTAAACATCACTCTGGTGCCAGAAACCATACAGAATAGATTTTTTCCTTTCCTAACCTCTTCATCTATATGTTTTAGTCCTCATGATCCATTCATGGACTTCATAATGGATTATAGATCATATTTTATTGACCATGATATCCATTTATATGGGTTTTAACAGACCATGTAATTGAATCTACTCATTGTAGGAAATGAATTTTGAGCCTTCAGAGCCCTAGAAATCCATTGGTGGAATATGGTACCTCAGGGTGTAATTTTTCATCCCTCGAATTTTTACCCCATCCAATATTCATTGAATCCTGATTTTGGTTAATGACTTAAATCAATCATGTTACAACTATCATGGTGGCCCTGTCTTCCATAGTATTCTTTCCAAAACCCACTATATCCCAATAATTCTTCAAGGATATTTTTATATGTGGTGTGACACCTCTATTTGATAATTCTATAAATGCATAAGGTCTTTGACCAACGAAATAGAGGAATATAAACATTGTTGGAAGGAATCTCAGATCATACTGATATGTCATGGAACTATGAGAGTAGGATTCAAATATACACTCCCTAAAAAATCAATCACTCATTTCATTTATTGTAGGTATGTTTTCCTCAAATAATTTTCTCCCAACATTTGGAAGGTCATCACAAGGATAAGGTAGATTCAAAAATGTATCTCCTAAGCCATTAATCATTTCCATCATTACTATAGATATTGGGGTTGGTGAGGCAACTGGATTGCCCACATGAACATTCAGCCATCTTAGCAAAACACCTAGATGGGATTCTACCTAAACCTGTGTATAATCTTGATCAAGAATGGCATGAGTTTCTGAAGTTGGAATAATGATCCCATCATTAGTTTCTTCATGATCCAACATCATCTAAAACTAGAAGATGGTCTCAAGGTGTCTCTCACCTTGAATGTTCTCCAATGGAAGAGGAGGTACCCTTTGGGTATGGATGAACAAACACGAAACATGATAATGTATATAAGGCTCAAAGATGATTATCTCTTCCATCTCGTTACAAGAACCCTATCATGAATGGAGAAAATGTAAGACGATTAATCGAGAGTGTTTTTCCATTATCATTGATTTACCTAGTCATTGTATGATAAAGAGTGAAATAAAAGACATCTAATTTTTAAAAAAAATTATTAACCTCATGAGATCCTTGTACATAGCAATGAACTCAAATATTTTTAGCATCCTAGGAAGATATAATTAATTGGATATCCTTGTGGAATTATACTATTCGTAGAAATGGAAATTTTCCCCTCTACATAAAAATAAAAACTAGAAAGGGCCATTGATACTATAGGAAATGATGCCTTGCTGAATTGGGCCCAAGAGTTGGTAAAAGTATGCAATGTTATGAACTACCAGATTGAGGTGTCGCCCCTACTCTAGCCATGCATACACCACCAACGTACTAAACAAGATTCCTGAATGTGAGTCCCTATATCTCAAAATACACATGTTCATGAACATGACCATGAATCAATCCATAATTCAGCCTATATCCCCAAGATGTATGATCCCTGACAGAAAAAATTGAAAAATAATAACTAAAACATTCAAAAAATTTCCTAAAATGGAACTCATTGGGTGGTATAGTAGTTGTCTTATCTATATTATGATAGAGGAAAATGTTAATAAAATTATTGAAAGAGATAAGTGAGTGTAGAGTAATTTATTCCATAATTTTACTTTTATAATGATTTAGATTTCATTCTGTAATACTAGAGTCCCCAATGGGTAATCCCAATCATCTATGACATAATGTAAATCAACATAAACCTCCATATGAGGGGATATCCCTCGCAGCTTGTAGATATCCCATTGGTTGATTCCGACCACACCATGGGATGAAATAAATGAGTTCCTGACATGAAAAAATGACTAAACAGCTATTAATGAAGATTATGAGGGTGATAAAAAATAAATCGGGAAATTAATACTACCTCATGGTTATAGAAAACATATTACTGGTCAGGTAACTCTAAGTATATTTCCATGACCCATAATTTTCAATCTAATTAATCAAAAAAGTTAACAATATGAATGACATCCAATTTTGAGATCCATATAACACATGGTTTTTTAGAGAAGATACCAATATAATAAAATATCTCTGATCGATGGGCTTGTGAGAAGAATCAATGTCATCTAGACTCAAGTGATAGTTTTCCAACATATAAGAAAAACCCTGAGATTAAGTGGTGACTATTCATTCATCAATAGAAATTATCACGTCAATAATTTCAAGATAGGTTGACACCCAGAATGATATTAGATTTTAGTTCAAAAGAAGGAAAATATCTTCCAACAATCCAAACCTATATAGAGGAATACAGTTCGATAAATGGTAATTTTGGAGCATGAAATGTAGAAGATTTTTTAGAATCTCATTTGCAGAATTCTTGCAATATCATGGTTTAGTATTGTAGTTTTTAGAAATCATGGCCATTTGATTATCCATAATAGATGAACTATGATGAGAGATAAAACCCATTTTAGGAAAAGTAATTTGCAATGGTCAATTAGATAAAATAATATATTATAATAAGAAATATATAAAATTGCAACATCTTCTTTCACATCATAAGAACATTTATGTAATTATAAATTTCATAAAGTATTCAGGAATCACCTGGTCTATGAAGATCATGTTTTCCACAAAATCCCATTAAACATCAGGCCACTTTATGACCCCATAATAGAATTATGATTTTGTGGCATTTATATATTCATATATGCCTCAAAATAGTTTAAAACAAACATGCACTCAGCCCAAAAGATATTGCGATACTATCAAATTCAGTTTTTCATCCATATGTCTGAAGATCAACCAATTAAAAAACAATATCATTTTTTATTCGAATATTTTATTAGGAGAAATGATATTTCAAATTAATTCTCCTTGGAATTTCTAAAGTTTGTACCCATGATTGGTTCATGTGGAAGTGTCTTAAAAAGGGTTATGTGATAGAGGGAGGGCATACACGCATGGATAAAGGGACAACCCAATGAAGGAACATATCTCAACTTCCCTATATGTAGGTAATTCTGTAGAATAGTAAATAACTCATGGTAGACCCAACATTTCCCAAATATAGTATTGGTTGAATTTCTATATCCACATATCGTATTTTACTTTCCCCATAAAATATCCATTGTCCCAAAATACATTTCTTCTAAGGGGGAGTTTTTTTTGATACCCCCCAATTTAGAATTATAAAATTCACAATAGATGAAATACAAAAATATGAGTGTTATTTTCCCCAAAAATCAAGGGAATCTTAAGTTATCCATGATCTTGAGAATCATTTTATCCTCCATGAGATATGTGTTCTCATGTCATGTATAAATTCATTTAGATGGTCACAAATAGTACATATCATGCGGCTTCCCCAATAAACCCACATTTATAAATCCTAATTACTTCTCAATAAACATCCTTGAAGCTCGTAATTTAAGCGATGCCAAACCGATAAGTACACCCAAGTCACGTGAAATGTCAGACGGAAGGATCCAAAAAATCCATCCAAAATTAATTGTAAAACATGTTGAAACAAATGTGGTATCCTCTTATGGTGGTAAAAATATTTTGATACAACTGGTTTGTAAGACCCCAAGAAACATTGTGTAAACAAATATCCCTCATTAGGCCAAATTATTCATACATCTCCTCGACGTACTACTATATAGCTACCCCCTATTCTGATTCATTAAAATTACATTATATTATTGAAATACATAAAACATTATAAAAATAGATTCCCAAAGACTTTAGTAGTCCAGTTCCATTAGAAACATGGAATCATTAACCATGATACACATGTGATAAATATTATCCCCCACTAGGTTCATCTTGACAATAACCCTTCTTAAAATCATCAATAATAATACATATATCAATAACTATAGGAATGAAACATAAAAAGTGGTGATCCCAAATTATAATCAAGGGTAAACATTGGAGATATGTAAGCACAATCATGTGTGTAATGTTATCAGAACATGATCAAAAAATTAGAATACTATACCCTTAATATAAATGATTATATACATAAATAATTGTATAAATCATGAATTTTCATAAGTCATGAATCTTAAGGAAAGAAAAAACATAATCCATGAAATCATAACATATGAATAAAATATTGAATAGTTTCTTATCCATGATTATATTATATTATTTCCATTATAGCCATGTCATATCTTCAAATACCATTTTTGTAGTATGGGTTCATTCCCCATGCCTTCCTTTT
Organism: Viscum album; assembly: GCA_963277665.1. Lineage (NCBI taxonomy): Eukaryota > Viridiplantae > Streptophyta > Magnoliopsida > Santalales > Viscaceae > Viscum > Viscum album. The sequence goes on along the minus strand of OY728120.1, from coordinate 537,485,920 downwards.
AGTCATGGTCCACTCCCATGGCTATCTTAGTAACATGAGTTCACTTCTTATACCATATTGGTAGTCATTATTTACTCTCATGGACTTCATTGTAGTCAAAGATCATTCCCAAGAACATCTTATTCAATATCATGATATATAAATATTACCCAAAGTATTAGAAGAAGATATAGGTCCTTCTAGTCTCATAATGAAACAATACATGCAAGTTACAAAGGATCCTCAATAATCAAATAATAACACATCAAATGAAATGGGAATTATAAACATGTGATCGTATCATAAAATATGGAAAAGGATAGGTTTCATAATCATTTCATCATAAACAATACCCATGAAATGAAGCTAGTTTCAAAAGAAATTAACTAATGAATGAGAATTTGATTCTATAAACATATTACCCATTAATTATAAATGAGTTTCATAGATATGATAACATTAGTCATTACCATTTACTGAAATAATATTAATGGAAACATTATATCTTTCCAATAAATTCATGAGTAACATTAATGGTGGTCAACTTAGATGGAAAATAATTTTGAAATCTCATTCAAAAAAAATTATTCAGGAAAATACAATTTCATCATTTAAAATTTAATTTTTATACATAAAAAAATTTGAAAATAAATTTCCTAAAAAGTATCTTTGAAAAATATTAAAAAGATTTAAAATCACATTAAAACTTATTTCCATGAAAAACTATAAAATAATATTTAAAACATTTTAAAAAAAGATTCATTGATAACACTTTGAAAATATCATTTGAATTATTGAAAAAAGTTTCAAAACAATTATATTGATGATATATTTTAAAACATGTAAATAATTCATGAAAGAGACTAAAAACCATTTCATTGAAAATAAATTTGATATCATGTAAATAATGATTAAAAATATTTTAAAACCCTTTTTATTTGACTACATGTGATATAATCATGAAAATGATTGGAATACTCTTTCCCTTGATGACATATATAATAATGTCAAATTATTTTAATAAAATTGTCCTTGATAAATACTTTTAAAACCTATTATAAAATCATGATAGAGTTTTGAAAATAATTTAGTTCAAAATTAATATTGGAAAACATTTTAAAAATTACCGTTCTAAATATGAAAATTAAGCTTCAACGAAATGATGGTAGGTAAGTTTGTACATGTAGAAAAAGGTAATAAGAACATTCCTTTTTTAGGGTAAATGTTTAAAAAAGCACATTCTTGAGAAAATTATAAAAATATTCCGTCGAACAAATTGTTAAAATAAATATAAAGGAAAATGAAATTAATATATTATAGTGCAGTTATAGAATATTCTATGAAACCCTTTTTAGAAAACATGGAATTTAAGTAACACATATTTTTGACTGAAGAGAGGGTAAGGTCGAGATATAGTAAAAAATCAATCATAATTATATTATATACCAACTAGTGACTTTTTTTACAAATAGATTAATTTATTATGAATAACGAGAGGAGGATAAAATTTATGAGTGTTTTTGAGATATGGATAATAATATTTCATCAATGTAAGAAAAATCATAAAAAAATCGTTAAAAGCGATGATATTGTTTCAATAAAATCTTATAACACGTAACATGGGGTCATAATCTCCATCTACAAAAAAAGTTAAATTAACAATAAAATATCATAAAAATGTGTATAATCCAGATATTCCAATTTAAATGTGATTTATACACACATCAAAATGAATTTATATTCAAAAAACATGAATCTAAAATAAGGAAAATTGAGACAAAACTATTTTACCAATTTATAACTTTCGAAACCAAAACCACTTAAAATAATGATAATTGAATGGATAGTTAAATACGATAAAATTTAATTATTCGAATAATTGAATACATTAATTGTCAGAATACACACCAGAAAAAATTAATGGGTGTTGAATAAATATTTTATCTCATAGAAATAAAAAATAAGATGAAATCTCCATACCTTGTGACTTCAGTCTCATCACACACTTTCAATCAACTGATATAATAAATTTAAAATTATTATACATATTTTGAATAACCATATTGATATATCTAATACCATATAAGTTTTTATATTAACCTTATATTAATCTCTTCCTAACAATCATATGTTATGGTTTCTCTCCGGGTAATATTTGATTTGTTCTTCACATGTGTCCTAATTTGGTTTATATTTAGACATTACTCTTATATATTAATTTCTAGAATGTAAAAAATGATATAAATTTAATTTATATTCTATGTATTTTTATTTAAATATTCATTATAAAATATAATCATGAAATGGAATACATAGTTTATGGATATGGTAATTCTTGTATACACATGTATTTTATTTCTATTTTTTATTGTATTTAATGAAATAAAGAAAATGAAATATTCATATACACCAAAACACACACACACACACACACACATATATATATATTTATAATTATTAATTTATCATGATGATATATTATATATCATATATTTTCACTAACCCCATCATTAATTCATTCAATGTAGCGTGTGAACGAATCAAATCTCTTTTAGGGGTGGTAGTCCACACGTCCTCAAACAACGTTATCATATTTACACCAAATAGAATTTAAATAGATATGTGTTATAAAATGAATAAATATTCTTAAATATATAATAAATATCATATTGGATGTATATAAATATAATTTCCATCATCATTTATTCCATGATACGTGGTAATGAAAAATGAATAATCATCGTTTAGTTACTCTATAGTTCGCTGTAAACATAAATAATATGTTTGTTTCCCCCTAGATGGGAGTGTGTCTAAAATTCTTACACAAAATTATAAAAAAAATCCTATAATATTTAATAAATTATTTTAATTTTAAATTCATTGAATATAGAATATGGAGGGGTGGATAAATAAAATAATTGAATGGATATTGAGAAAAGACATTACCTCTTCATTTGGTAACTCTTTTTAGTTTGTGCGGAAAGGTTTTTTGGATTTCATTATTATAACGGGTATAGTTATAATCGTATGTCAGTGATGTTCAGACATGTATTGGTATATTATTTTTGTAAACACAATTGTTTTCAGATCTTTCAATTCGAGGGATAGTTGGTTGCCTTTTATATGGGAGAGAAAGGACACACTTGGCATTTTTAAAAAAAAGTTATGAATACCCACGTTTTAACCTAAAAAAATCCATACCAAACCAAAAACTAATAATTAATGGAATGTTCATAGATGTCTCATGTCCTTGAAATTTTATTTTTTCATTTTTATTTGGCATTTTATGTCTAAAATTTAATGTTTATTACTTTGTTATGTTAATTTTTCTCTTAATCACGATAATTAAATTTAATCACATTCAATGATATTTTGGGCCAAAAAATAATTTGAACTTATTCTATATTATAAATAATAATTATTATAAAAATTTAATCGATTTTACCAAATTATAATAACATATGTGGTAGAAATTTGTTTAAAATTGATCTTATAATCAGGCCGACAATGACAGTTTTTTAAGATAAAATATTCAAATGTTTCTATGTTTTTATACCTAATATTATAGATAAATTGATCTAAATAGAAATTTTTTTATTAATATATATAACTATTATCCTATTAAACATTCAAAATAAAAATATAGTTTAATCATATTAAAAATTAATGGAAAAAAATTTTGAATTAAAATTTAGTATTTTTATCTATCCTTATAGAAAAAAAACAAATTTTCCCAAAAACAATATTTTATGTTTATATTTAATTCATAAACATTTTTTGATCATATTAAATCTATAACAGTTCCAAAATTATGATTTAAAATGGGGTCTCTATTAAAAAGAGAGAAATCTACTACTATAAAAATATAGAGTTTCTAGCATAAAATTTAGTGAAATCATATCTTATATCTATAAAAGAAATTGGATGAATATAAAATTTCATTTAATGAAAAAATAACATATATATTTCATTAATATCGCTCACTAATTATATTTATATTAATTTATTAGGGTAAAACAACCTTGTGATCATAATAATATTTTTACCTCCCATTCAATCAATTTAATTTTCATTTATAATTAAATGGTAACCTATAAACTCTTATTCTATATGTGAAAAACTTATATTTTTAAAATATAATTAGTAATATTCATAAATAATAATTTTACAGGTTGTTTATTTAATGTTATATTATGTAAAAAATATATTAATGATATACTGTTTCTTGGAAAAACTAGGTCTTCTTTGTTACAAAATCCATCAAGGAAATTCATTATTCGATGTCCCACAAGGTATCCCTGGTGATTTGAGTAGAGAAAGATAAAATTAATGATGCATATAGTGCATGATTAACATGTTGTTACATAAAACAGAATCCAAACATTGTTCACTAATAATAAAATGAACTATATTTAATGTTTCATGAACTAAAAATTATTTAAAAAGTTTAAAATAATTAGAAAAAATCCCAAAATCTCGTGTTTTTCTATTGTACCCCGTAAAATTATTTTCACCGTAAAATTTTTTATGGTTTTTAAGGAGGCTAAATAACTGAATTCATCATTAATAGAAACCCGTATAGTAAATATGGATTCTAAAACGACACAGAAAAATGGAATGTTGGAACCATAATAGTTCTCCAATGTAACATATTACTAGGTTTCCGCATATAATAAAAGAGTACAAAATATTTAACATGGAGGAAAAGCATAAATAATTATAATGAGTCATTCAATTCATTAATTACAAATAAATTAATGGTCAATGAAAATTTTAGGGCCTCAAAATCATAAATATATAATTATTTAAAAGCTTATAGGTTCAAAAAAAATAAGTTTTTATGACAACACATTTTCTTTTTATCATTGTACTAATGTTGAGTAATTATTTTATAGACCCAGAATATAAGGAAATATATTTACTTGATATATTTCTATAAAAAAATTTCAATCATTAGTTTTTCATTTATATATTTATAATTGATCAATTACATCAAGAAATGGATGTCATAAAATTATCATTGATCGCTGAAGAGCATAAATAATCGTTTAAAAGATCTCATGTCCTATAAAGTAATTAAAATTAAAACATTTCATCTCAAAAAAGTATTCATAATAAATATGGTTAATAAATGAATCTATAAACATAAAAATCATATATACATTTTCATCATTAATAAATACTTAAAAATTGTAATTAGTCATTTACATGGACATCATGTAGGCCAGTGGAAGGTGTGAAACCCTTATCCTCCTTTGGTCATTGATTCAAGACTCGAAAAATTTCTGGACATGATTGGTTGTCCCTCAAAATACATGATGTAATTTTCTAAATTAACCCTAATATAATTTCCAAAATTAATATGATTGACACCCTTGAAATAAGGATAATCACGAAATTTCAATTTTAAAAAAATTTCAATATAGACTTACTGCATAAATACTTAATTGTAATATTAAAATGAACATTTAATGAATGGTTAACCTTATAACCCTTCTTAAAAATTGATATCATGAACATTTGAAATAATTTCATGAAATTATCTTAACATTGATGACCTCGTATAATATAATGTATCTATTGGTTGTCTCATTCCAAACATGTGAATATCCTCAAAAATTTATTCTAGAAAAACCTGGTAATAACCTCAATTACCATATATAATTATATAAAAGAATAAATATTCATTATTCATTTGGTTACTATAAATATTCAAAAATTAAAATAATTTGTAAGCATCATCCATGACAACATAAACTACTTCTCAATGAGTCCGTAATTTGTTCCATGGTAATTAGTACTGTCCAATTTCCATATATAAAACATATCTTAATTGATACATTATTATTGTATCATATGGAACATATTATGATTTATCTTCCCCTTAATCTTGTGTTTCCATGGAAATCACATTTCCATTAATAAACGGTTCGATTCCATCATATCAAATCAACATATTCTCGTAAATCATTAACAAAAAAAATTAAAAATCAACAATATTTCTATATATCAACATTCATAATTATTTTATCCAAATACATTAATACATTGATTAATTAATTATTAATCAATTAATGGGTCTACCTCACCCTACAAAACAATACCTCATTCCTTTCACATTACATATGTAGTCTCTTCATTATATAATATGTAACCACTAAATAAAAAACCTTGATGTTTCTCTTCAGGAGATTTCCCCATGGAAAATTGAGTTAGATAATTATTTTTTATTCCACACATAAATCTCTTAACCATATTTTTTATCATATGTAGCCCAATATTCAGCTCCATTTCATTAATTGAAATCATCCTTTTTTCTTTGCTGTCATATTCTTTGTGTCATTATTTTCCACATTTAAATCATACTCATGATCCTATATGAAATTTAATTATATGATCTTTTCACATTCATGACACAATGGATACTAAATCATTATTCATATATGACCTTTATTAACCAATATTTCAGCAAACTCCTTCATCAACTTCCTTTGGGAGTTCTAGATATTGGTTAAGGTAGACATTGTTAAATATTTTCAACGAAAAATAATTAAAAATTATCACAATATATTTAACTCCAATGATTATCCCACATGTATTATAAACATTAAATAATCCATCATTTCATTTTTAATCCATATCCTTCCAGTTAATCCATTTTCTAAAAATGGAAACATTGTGTGTGTATTAAATGTCATAGTATAAAACCACACAGTCATGAAAATAAATACATATAGGATGTCTAAATCTTGACACCATCTTTAATCATATAAAAACAAGTATCAACCAAGGTTATAAATAGCCAAAATCTATTTAAATCCATCATGATGGTTCGTTAGGTGTTTTTTAATTTCCAATGCATATCATCTAGGTATGTCAGACCACGTGTACAACAAGGGTTGTTCTCATGTACCATATTTCCCTATGACCATACTGAAATATATTATAGAATTATTTAAACCTAGTAATATATGAGCCACAACCAAATAAACTTTTAGTATATCTGCTTGAATGTATTTATAGAAAATAACTCACTATATCCTTTACCAAAATTCAATGGAATTTTCCTAAATGTTAACTCATCCTTATATTTATCCACAGATACATCCCAAGACATATCTATATAAGTATACCTGAAGATATTAGTAATTTTTTCAAATGTATATAACAAAAAGATAAATAAATATTTTCTTTGATACTAATGATAATTATAGTCAATTTTCACAAATTTGCATTACATAATATTTGTGCAATACTTAAAACATTATACAATCAGACTCCCAATGTTCTTACAAATCAAGGGCCTTGGGAAACATGGATATATAATCAATGGTATATAGGTGAGGTACAATGTAACACCCCAGGTAAATAAAGAGTATGACATTTTCACATTTATCCATATTTGTGAATAAAATATTAATATAACTTTAAAGTGGATGCTATGCTCGATGGCGTACCCAACACGCAACAACGAGTTTCTTGGGAATCTTACATTGCACTCTAATAATAAAATAATATTATTTTAAAAGGTAGTTAACGCCTAGCTGTTGTGATTGAGGGAATGAATGGAACTAACTAAAAAATGAATATATATGTTTGTCAAATATTTTTTACTTTTTGCAATAAATGTTAGAGGATTAAAAATGTGAATGAATCCAATTTTAAGCGTAAACATTCGAATATTCTTTAAAAGGTCGATTAAATGCCTTTTGATGGAGAACCTCTTTTAAATCCACTTTTTGATAATTTTATGTGTTATATTTCAAGAAATAAAATTCTTCTTTGAATCAGGAAATCAAAATTTACTTTGTGTAAATTTTTGGTATTTTTCCAATAAAGTACATTTTTAATGAATAGTGAAAATGTTGTATTTTAATTCAAAACCACTTTTTAATCTAATTTATTTATATTATTAGATTATCTTTTAAATTGGTTTTAAAGTGAAATTATAATATATTTTTACCATTAAATCTAATGGTGGTCATTGGAATTAATTTTACTTTGAAATTGCACTTAAACTAGTGTCAATCATTTAATAGATATTGTTTCTTAAAAACACGCAATTTGTTTTGACAGCGGGAATTAATTATTGAATTAATTAATGATACTTATATGTTTTGAATTTTTTAAAATAGACATCATTTTTGAATTCGAAATATCAAATATATCCTAGGGTGATTTTTTGTTAATTTTCTAAAAAACATCAATTTTTAATGAATAGTGAAAACACTAAGTAGTACTTATAATAACTGATTTTCCATTTAAATGAATTCTTTCCACCTTTGTGTTTTGAATTTCAAAAATCCGACATACATGGTTTTCATTAAGAAGTAAAATGTGGTTCAATGGGATTAAAATAATTTTTTGGTGAATAGTAACTTATTAAGTTTTTAATCGCGATTAGAGGTAATCAGTGTAGTTTAAGGTAAAAACAATATTTTAATAATAAGAAATGACCTAGAAACATTTCCTACTCTCATTGGATGAGTCATGTCCGACCAAGATAATCCATGGGTCAACTTGGGGACGTCATGCAGCCACTTTGGTTGGAAAATGACATAAATACCTTTTTATTTAATGTTAAAATTAAAATGACACAAACATGAGTTGTTTTAATAAAACAATTTCTAAATGGGGTTATACAAGTCCTAATTTTGACTATAAATAGTAATTGGAAAGATAAAAATATTTCCTACATCATAGTATTTTTTTATAATTTTTATACATTAAATAAATTAAATTATTTATGACATCATGATGATGCAGTGATGACCTCATTATTTAACGATTTAAATAAAATGGAAAGATGATGTAAAATCTAAGACCTTCACATGTAAGAAACCTATTGGATGGGTGTATTTAGAACCCTTATCACCTTATAATCGAAACACATAAATGTGGGACCATTAAAATCCGAAACTCATTCTAAAATGAAGTAACATTTATTTAATTTCCAAGAGTGCCCCTCCTCTCCTCTTATAAAAGGCCCCCACCTCTACCTCCTTACCCACACATCCAAAGCCTTTGGCTCAGCCAAACCCTGGCCATTTTGTCTCTCCACTTCCCTCTCTTACTCCTTGAAGCCTCACTTTGTGCAGAAGTCTTCCCAAGAAAGCCTTTGAGCTCAAATCATAAAGTGTTATCCGATTTTAAGGTAATGTCTTCACCTGTGTTCTTTTGTTTTATTTTGCTTCTCCAACCCCCTAAACACTTTTAATTAATTTATTTTGTAACAACTCCAGTATATTAAATATAATAGGATATTGTGATAAGACACATTCGAGCTACACTTACACACACCTACATCAAATGGTTAAAGAACATACTGTTTCTGTGGAGGGTGAATTTCTGCCTCACGAAACGGTGATTGTTCAACACTCATATAACACCTTAAAAGGTGGCCATTAAGATGTCACTATATTTATATATGATATATAATAAGTTTATGTTTTTCATAAGCTTCTATATTTCTATTTTGTGGCATACATTTATGGTTTCCATTGTGGGTAAACACGATAATTTCATTTTAGGAAGTGCGGACTACCGCCCCCTCAAAGTGATTTGATTCGTTAATGCCATATGTGGGATGTATAAAGGATGTATTTAAAGTTATTATATATGATTTGTGTTACATATAAATGATGAATATAATTATGGAATTAAAATATACAAACCTATCATTTAGTTTTAATTCCATTAATATGACAAAGAAATGAAAGTAGCGTTCATACATACGTACGGCTTACCGTCTCCATGAACGGTGCATTTCATTTAATACCTCTAAATGGTTATTTAATATTATAAATACATGTATATTCTGGATATATATGATATATATGATATCCATATCATGAATATCATTCTGGATATAATGAACCTTTGACCACACGAACAACATGTAATTGTAAGAAGTCCACTTTCGACTTAAGAACCAAATATCGACAAAACAGAAATTATTAACATAAATGATTACATAATGATTATAACATGGAAATAAGTGATATAAAATGAATAATGAACTTTAAAAAGGTTCTTAAGAAAGTACAAATTAACTCATGTTTATTATTCAGGACGTTAAAGAACGATCGAGTCAAGTCGGACCCGAGGTAAGGGATCCCACTCCTCTCTCTCTTTTTATGTACACTCTTTTATGTCATTCCTTTTAAGATCATCTTTCTCGTGATTGGGATGTTATTTTATATTACTCATACTGAAATTTTTATGTTCATATGATGAGAGACCCTTTTCTCTCTCATCAATCCATTTTTTATGTTTTGAGTGGCGCCTTTAGGCTGCCGAATTTTCATAAGAGATCTGACCTCCCTCTTTCTTTTTTAGTATTCTCCTTTATGTCACTTCTTTTAAGCTCTTGTTTGTTATGATGGGGCATGTTATTTTAAATTCCTCTTTCTTTAAATTTTATTGTAATATTATGAGATATCCTATTTGATCTCATCAATCCATTTTTGGATGTTTTAAGTTGCGCCGTTAGGCTGCCGAGTTTTCGTAAGGGATTTTTCGTCTCACTTTTAGTCTCGTGAGATTTATGCTACATTTTCCACCATTTCCTTTGATTAGTGTATGTACTTACCATTATTATACTCTTTGTGTAATATAATTTCATTTATGGGTATTTACATATTAATTGTATGACCCTTCTTCAATGGGGTGTACGTTTCGAAAGTTACCCAAGTCGGTAAGGGAACCTTTCACCCTCCTCTTTTTAAAAGACTTCTATTGGTATGTCTTTTAATTCACATAACATTATGTTGGGATATGTTCTTCTATATCCTTTGTGATTTAAATTTTATGTCCAAGTGGTGATATACCCTTTTTATCTCTCATCAACTCATTTTCTGAATTTTGTAGTGACGTCGTTAGGCTGTCAATTTTTTGCAAGGGAACTTCTTAACCCAATTTTCATTCTTTGGGATAAGCTTGTACTCCTTGAATATGTCATTCTATGAATATGTGTGAATAACCTCTGATTGTTTTACACTTAATATCCACTTATATTTGGTGTATTAGGTTTTCACACATAATTATGTAATTGATTTATCCTTAATCCAAGGATACCTTCTTTGTATGGGACTTCGTCTCAATCTCCCTTCATTCAGGCATATTTTTTTTATACACAACCTTCTTTTATACGGTGTATAAACCCCTTTAACATTTACGTTTATCCGAAAGGAATCTTTTTTATACAAAGCGTTTTACTAAATGACAAAAGGGAATGTTTTTGTCGTACGTATGCGGAGACAACGACTTCTCCACCGCCGTGACCATTATTTGAGTTTCGGATTCCTCTACAAGCCATACCATTTTTAAAAGAAAAATAAATACCATGTTTTACTTTTATTTTGTTTTGTTTTGGTATTGAAAATGGTTTTCATAATGTTTTTATATCAATGTGTTGTAATGATATCTTGTGATTGAAAGGTGGAAATGTTATGCTTCCTTTATGCATGTTTTATGTGATACGATTATGTTGAGGTTCTTGGGCATTATTATGAAGACGGGTGGTTCCGTGATAATGTAAGGGTGGGTGAGCTCGATATAGCTCTCTAATGCATTGGGTAATGCGAAGGAGAGAAACATTAAGGTTTCTTCGAAGAGATTTAGGGAATATACTGTGGTGGGTATTCCAAACATAACCAAGAGGGTTACTCCCTACGTAAGAATGTTATCAATGCCTCAAGTTACCTTTCTGTATTATGATTTCTATGATTTATTCATGATTTGATGAGGTATGTTAATGTTCTTATGTTTTATGAGGAAAGTATGATTTCATTGATTCTTATGTGTACATGTACTCATGTTTCCTTTCCATATATTTTTATATCCCTTACCGAGCTTTTTATGCTCATCCCAAGTTTTTTAAATGTTTTTCACAGGTCAAGGGAAAGGTACATGATATGATGATAGTGTCAAGGAAGTGTCAAGAAACAATCCATGTTTTATTTTAAATATGTTTTCATTGATGGGAAAAATGAATACTATCTTTTATGTAACCACTTTCTCTAAATGAGGAATGTAATGAAAGTTTTATGATCTAATTCTCTAAAACTCTAAACCAGAAAAGATCCTCAATTTGTAATCTTGTATTAACTCAAGATTAAGTTTAGTTTACAGCTGTGGACTTATAGTTGGTATCAGAGGTCGGTTTAGATAACTTTAGAGGTTAGGGTATTCTTTAAGCATGAGTGGCATTACCATAATGGTTAGGATTTCAGAAAGAGTCCTAGTTTTAGATAAGGTGAATGAGTAAGTATATCTTAGTGTTTATCTTCCTCATTAGTACATGATGGTTTTGTTGATATATTCACACTGACCTTTTTGGTTTTAGTAAATGGCTGGATCTAGTAGGCACTAAAGTAACCGTGGATGTGAAGGAAACTGCGACAGTTCTTTGAGCAAGCAACTGAATGATATGGGAGCTGCATTGAGAACTCTTGTGTTTATCCTCAACCAACTATCTGGAGTCATTATTGACCACCTAACAATTGGTGATTTCTCCAAGGCATCATATATGTGTGAAACAAAATCCTACGGAACTACATGTAATAATCAAAAAGTTATGTGTGTTCAAAAACCTATGTGTCAAAGATGTGGAAAGAAACACATTGGAAAATGTTTCAAAGGGACATAAATATGCTATAGATGTGGAAATGAAGGTCATAAAGCAAGAACCTGCCATGGAAAAAGGAAGCATCAAGTTGACTCAAGGAAAGGTAAAGAAGTTCTTTCTGAGGGATCAATTGAATGTTTTAAATGTGGTGTGCATGGTCATTATGAAAACACATGTCCTATGAAGAAGTTTCGTGAATGGGATCACCAAGATCGTACAAATATTCTTTTACCAATACCTAATGCCATTCCGATTGAGGATGAAGAAACTGACAATGACCAATCAAAGGTATGGATTATTTCATAACTTTTGTTTTCCTATTTTGAAATCTTATAATATGATTCATTATTTTTTTTGTAGGAAAGAAGTATTTCAGAATAAGTTGGAAATGAATGGTTAATGGATCATGATGATTTTTGAATGAGTAATAAGTCAACATATAAGGGCTTCAAGAGTTATGGTGAAATTCTTAAGAGTATTAAGTCTCTTTTGATGATGGGGTTACATTAGAAGACTTTTTATAGTATGTGTAACCCTGATGTTTAATATATGAAAATTTTATTCAAGGAATAGTTATCGGTTCTTTTGTGGACATAGTTATAAATAACCATTTGGGTTTATATGATCCTTAAGTTTGATGTAATTATGGGTTTATATATGTTATGATGGAAGTGAAAGGCATGAGATAAAATTGAGGTTAAATTATGTTATGGTTATTTTTGATGATTTTATCTATTTTTGGGGAATGATTTGAGAATTATATAGTTTTGGAAAAAGGACAACACGCAGACCGTGTGACAACCCGTCGCGCCAGACAAAGTTGTGGGAATCGAACCCACAACCAAAGTGCAACTGGTATTTATCACCTACCGCTGGACTATGTGAAGTCCCTGGTTAGTATGACTTATTCTTTTTAGTTAGGTGACTTTATGAATTAGTAGTAAGTTGATTTTGGGTTATTTATGAAAATGATTAACCTATCATGAAGGATATGTGATCAGGTTAATTACTTTTCAATACGAGACTTTCGGAGCAACTGATGTTGTTTGGAGATAAATGTTACGATTTAACTTGGAAGACTATGTGACCAAACCCTTCAAATATTTGGGTTTCAATCTTAGTTTGGTTTACTTTGAATAATTTTATGGACAAATTTTTTATCGAATGTTCCTCGTTGAACTCTGGGTTTTGTTGGACAAATTTTCAAGATTAAGAATAGATTTTCTATTTATAAAGGGTTATCCATTTCTGGATTATCTGATCTTGTACTAACCTTTTTGGTTTTGGTTTTGGTTAAAGTCTAAAGACATGGAAAGTATATAGTTCTCTTTTTGTGGATTAGGTGATTCTCTAGAAGTTGATTATAGTACTCTTAATGTGAACAAGTCTTCGTAAATACTCATCTTTTAGGGAAAGTATGAGTCTGTGTAAGAAATCTAGTAATAGTTGAAAGTCAACATGACAAGTAAGTATGTTTCCATAAGATCAAAAATAAATTCCACAATGAAGATTAACGTAAAACAAAAGTGTTATCTGTTAACTTTTCCTACTGGGGAATCTAATACCATTTAACCCATCATAAGTTTGTGATTTTCTTATGGTTAACATTCTCCTAGACATGTTTACTATCACTCTCCATCAGAACATGACCCTTTGTTTTTTCCTCCATGTCCATATTTTCATAATTGGAATCCTATTATGGGTTAAATAGGGTGACCATTGTACTTATCTTTCTTTATTTTAAAGTGATTGTTTTACTTACTCTAGTTCCGATGTGGGATTTTCAATGATGTTTACAAGACCAATTTTAAAATTGCGAGGACGCAATTCCCAAAAGGGGGGAAGGATGTAACACCCCAGGTAAATAAAGAGTATGAAATTTTCACATTTATCCATATGTGTGAATAAAATATTAATATAACTTTAACGTGGACGCTATGCTCGATGGCGTACCCAACACGCAACAAAGACTTTCTTGGGAATCTTACTTTGCACTCTAATAATAAAATAATATTATTTTAAAAGGTAGTTAAAGCCTAGCTGTTGTGATGGCGAGAATGAATAGAACTAACTAAAAAATGATTATATATGTTTGTCAAATATTTTTTACTTTTTACAATAAAAGTTTGAGGATTATAAATGTGAATGAATCCAATTTTAAGCGTAAACAGTCTAATATTCTTTAAAAGGTCGATTAAACGCCTTTTGATGGCGAACCTCTTTTAAATACATTTTTTGATAATTTTATGTGTTATATTTGACAAAATTAAATTATTCTTTAGAATTAGGACATCAAAATTTACTTTGTGTAAATTTTTGGTATTTTTCCAATAAAGTATATTTTTGAATGAATAGTGAAAAATGTTGTATTTTAATTCAAAACCTCTTTTTAATCTAATTTATTTATATTAATAGATTACCTTTTAAATTGGTTTTAATGTGAAATTAGAATATATTTTTACCATTAAATCTAATGGTGGTCATTGGAATTAATTTCACTTTGAAATTTGACTTAAACTAGTGTCAATCTTTTAGTAGATATTCTTTCTTAAAAACACGCTATTTGTTTTGACAGCGGGAATTAATTATTAAATTAATTAATGAAACTTATATGTTTTGAATTTTGTAAAATAGACACCATTTTTGAATTCAAAATATCAAATATAGCCTAGGGTGAATTTTTGGTAATTTTCTGAAAAACATCAATTTTTGATGAATAGTGAAACCACTAAGTGGTACATATAAAAACTGATTTTCCGTTTAAATGAAATTCTACCTCCTTTGTGTTTTGAATTTCAAAAATCATACATACATGGTTTTAATTAAGAAGTAAAATTTGGTTCAATGGGATTAAAATAATTTTTTGGTGATTAGTAAATTATTATGTTTTTAATCGTGATTAGAGGTAATTAGTGTAGTTTAAGGTAAAAAATAATGTTTTAATAATATGAAATGACCTAGACACATGTCCTACCCTCATTGGATGAGTCATGGCCGACCAAGAAAATCCATAGGTCATCATGGGGACCCCATGGAGCCACTTTGGTAGGAAAATGATATAAATATTTTTTTATTTAATGTTAAAATTAAAATGACACAAACATGATTTGTTTTACTAAAAAAATTTCTAAATGGAGTTATAAAAGTCATATTTTTTGACTATAAAAAGTCATTGGAATGATAAAAAGATTCCCTACATGATATTAGTTTTTTTTATTATTTTTATACTATAAATAAATTAAATTATTTATCACATCATGATGATGCACCGATGACCCCATTATTTAATGATTTAAATAAAATGAAAAGATAATGTAACATATAAGACCTAAACATGTCCAAAACCTATTGGATGGTTGGATTTAGAACCCTTATCACGTTATCCTCGAAACACATCATTGTGGGACCATTAAAATCCGAAACTCATTCTAAAATAAAGTTACATTTCTTTAATTTCCAAGAGTGCCCTCCTCTCCTCTTATAAAAGGCCCCCACCTCTACCTCCTTACCCACACTTCCAAAGCCTTTGGCTCGGAAAAACCCTACACATTTTGTCTCTCCACTTCCCTCTATTACTCATTGAAGCCTCACTTTGGGCAGAAGTTTTCCCAGGGAAGCCTTTGAGCTCAAATCAAAAAGAGTTACCCGGTTTTAAGGTAGTGTCTTCACTTGTGTTCTTTTGTTTTATTTTGCTTCTCCAACCCCCTAAACTCTTTTTATTCATTTCTTTTGTAACAACTCCAGTATATTAAATATCTTAGTATGTTTTGATATGAATCATTCGAGCTACAATTACAAAAACCTACTTCAAATGGTTGAAGAACATACTGTTTCTGTGGATGGGGAATTTCTGCCTCACGAAACGATGATTGTTCAACACTCATATAACACCTCAAAAGGTGTCCATTAAGATGTCACTATATTTTTATATGATATATAATATGTTTATGTTTTACTTAATCTTCTGTATTTTTCTTTTGTGGCATACCATTATGGTTTCTATTGTGGGTAAACATGATAATTTCATTTTAGGAGGTGCGGACTACCGCCCCCTCAAAGTGATTTGATTCGTTAATGCCATATGTGGGATGTATTTAAAGTTATTATATATGACGTATGTTACATATAAATGATGATAATAATTCTGGAATTAAAATATAAATACCTCTCATTTAGTTTTAATTCCATTAATATGACATAGAAATGAAAGTAGCGTTCATGCGTACGTACGACATACCGTCTCCATGAACGGTGCATTTTAGTTCTTACCTCTAAATGGTTATGTAATATTATAAATACATGTATATTCTGGATATATATGATATATATGATATCCAAATCATGAATATAATTATGGATATAAAGAACCTTTGACCACACGAACAACATTTAATTGTAAGAAGTCCACTTTCAACTTAAGAACCAAATATCGACAAAACAATCATTATTAACTTAAATGATTACATAATGTTTATAACATAAAAATACGTGATATAAAAGGAATAATGAACTTGAAAAAGGTTCTTAATCAAGTTGAAATTAACTCAAGTTTATTATTCAGGATGTTAAATAACGATCAAGTCAAGTCGGACCCAAGGTAAGGGATCCTACTCCTCTCTCTCTTTTTAAGTACACTCTTTTATGTCATTCCTTTTATGCTCATATTTCTTGTGATTGGGATGTTATTTTATATTACTATTACTGTAATTTTTATGTTCATATTATGAGAGACCCTATTCTCTCTCATCAATCCATTTTGAATGTTTTGAGTGGTACCATTAGGCTGCCGAATTTTTGTAAGAGATCTAACCTCTGTCTTTCTTTTTAAGTATTCTCTTTTATGTAACTTCATTTAAGCTCATGTTTTTAATGATGGGGGATGTTATTTTAAATTCCTCTTTCTGTAAATTTTATTGTAATATTATGAGATACCCTATTTTATCTCATCAATCCATTTTTGGAAGTTTTAAGTGGCGTCGTTAGGCTGCCGAGTTTTCGTAAGGGATTTTTCATCTCACTTTTAGTCCCGTGAGATTTATGCTACATTTTCCACCATTTTCTTTGATTGGTGTATGTACTTCCCATTATTATACTCTTTGTGTAATATAATTTCATTTATGGGTATTTACATATTCATTGTATGACCCTTTTCAATGGGGTGTATGTTTTGAATGTTACCCATGTCGGTAAGGGAACCTTTCACCCTCCTCTTTTTAAAAGACTTCTTTTGTTATGTCTTTTAATTCACATAACATTATGTTGGGATATGTTCTTCTATATCCTTAGTGATTTAAATTTTATGTCCAAGTGATGAGATACCCTTTTTATCTCTCATCAACTCATTTTCTGAATTTTGTAGTGACGTCGTTAGGCTGTCAACTTTTTGCAAGGGAACTTCTTAACCCAATTTTCATTACCTGGGATAAGCTTGTACTCCTTGAATATGACGTTCTATGAATATGTGTGAGTAACCTCTGATTGTTTTACACTTAATATCCAATTATATTTGGTGTATTAGTTTTCACACATAATTATGTAATTGATTTATCCTTAATCCAATGATATCGTCTTTCTATGGGACTTCGTCTCAATCTCCCTTCATTGAGGAATATTTTGTTTTATACACAACCTTCTTTTATACGGTGTATAAACCCCTATGACTTTTACGTTTATCCGAAATGAATATTTTTTATACAAAGGGTTTTACTAAATGACAAAAGGGAATGTTTTTGTCGTACGTATGCGACGACAACAACTTCTCCACCGCCGTGACCATTATTTGAGTTTCGGCTTCCTATACAAGCCATACCTTTTTTTTAAAAGAAAAATAAATACCTTGTTTTAATTTTATTTTGTTTTGGTATTGAAAATGGTTTTCATTATGTTTTTATATCAATGTGTTGTATTGATATCTTGTTATTGAAAGGTGGAAATGTTATGTTTCCTTTATGCATGTTTTATGTGATACGATTATGTTGAGGTTGTTGGGCATTATTATGAAGACGGGTGGTTCCGTGATAAACTAAGGGCAGGTGAGCCCGTTATAGCACTCCAATGCATTGGGTAACGCGAAGGAGTGAAACGTTATGGTTTCTCCAAAGAGATTTAGGGAATATACTGTGGTGGGTATTCCAAACTTAACCAAGAGGGTTACTCTCTACGTAAGAATGTCATGAATGCCTCAAGTTACCTTTATGTCTTATGATTTATATGATTTATTCATGATTTGATGAGTTATGTTAAAGTGCTTATGTTTTATGAGGAAAGTATGATTTCATTGATTCTTATGTGTTAATGTACTCATGTTTCCTTTCCATATATTTTTATATCCCTTACTGAGATTTTTATGCTCATCCCAAGTTTTTGAAATGTTTTTCACAGGTCAAGGGAAAGGTACATGATATGATGATAGTGTCAAGGAAGTGTCAAGAAAGAATCCATGTTTTATTTTAAATATGTTTCTGTTGATGGGAAAAATGATAACTATATTTTATGTAACCACATTGTTTAAATGTGGAATGTAATGCAAGTTTTATGCTCTAATTCTCTAAAACTCAAAACCTGAAAAGATCCTCAATGGGTAATCTTGTATTAACTCAAGATTAAGTAAGGTTTAAGGCTGGTTCCTTATTTAAAATATGTCTTAATATGATCTTATATACCCGCATCCTTCTTAGAAAAATAAATCAAAATACATATCTTCATATCCTAGGAAGGAAACATAAAAAGGGGTGAGCTCAAATGATTAGTAAGGGGAATCAAGGGATATGTGTAAGCAAAAAATTAGCATAATGGTATGACAATGTGATCTTGCAAATAGAAGACAATTCTTGACATATTAAAGATTATATACAAGAATAATTTTATAATGCATGGTAGTACATAAGACATTAATCATTAGGAAATAAAGAACATAATCTATAGAAACATATGATCAGAATAAAAGATAGTATTTTGGAAGAAAAATAAAAATAAAATATGATTTCTATAGTGTCCAAGACATCGCTACCAATATTATCTTAGAATTATGGGTTCACTCCCCATATGATTATGATAGTCATGGTTCACTCCCATGACCATCATAGTATCATGATTTCACTCCTCATACTATATTGGAAGTCATGGTTCCCTCACATGGACAGGTTATTAGGGAAGTATCATTCCCAAGACCATATTATCCTATATCTTATGAGACATAAATATTTACCAAATTCATTATATATAGATATAAGTCCCCACCCATCTCATTATGAAATAAAATATACATGTGGAACATGGTCTTAAATAATCATTTGACGACCCATGAAATTAAATTGGTTTTATAAAAATATAACAATATTAAAAAATATATAAAAAACATAGGTTTTGTATTAATTTTACCATAACCATAAATTTGAAAAGTTGGAGGTTTTAAAAGTATAAAACCGATTAACATGAAATATATTGCAAAAATATATAACCTGTGAATTTGAAATGGGTTTCATCTAGACCATGACATTAAGAACTAACATTCAGAGATATAACATGAATAAAACTATTATATAATTTCTAAAATAATGAGTAGCATAAACAGATGTGATCATATATGGAAAATAATTTTGAAATATCCTTTGAAAAATAGTTATAAAGGAAATTATATTTTCTACTTTGAATTTTTTATTTGATAAAACCATTTGAAAATAATTTTCTTCCAAAATTCCATAAAAACATTTAAATATGAATAGAAATTATTTTTGGAAAACATATTCCTTCAATGAATATAGAATAATCATCAAAATAATTTAAATAATTATTCAATGAAAAAACATTGAAAACTTTTAAAGCCAACCTGACAATAATTTGGATGCCATATCATTGAAATTATCCTTGAAAAGATGCATTGAAATCTATAAAATGTTTTGAATATTTATTTAAAATAATTTTGAAAATATATAATTAATGTATTAAAATATTTTGACACAGTTTTACATAAAATGTACGAAAGAAGCTTGAAAACGTTTTGAAACTATTTCAAATGAAAACTTACAAAATATTTTTGAAATAATTTGAAAACCATTTTCATTGAAAAATAAATAGAAATCATATAATTAAATTCTAAATATGTTCTGAAAAAAATCTATGAATTTTATTAAATTTTTTCACACAAATTTACAATTGAATCTTTTAAATAATAATTCATAGAAATGATGATGGGTAAATCTTTACATACTATATTAGGTATGATGTGTATGACCTTTTTGAGATAAATGGTTAAAAAAAATACCTCGCTCAAAAAACGATAATAAGATTCGATTGAAAACATTGGTAAAAGTAAAAAATGTAAAAAATGTATTTCAATTATTATAGTAAAAATCTAGAAGTATATTTATTATATATAATGAAAAATGGATTAATATACCCCTCAAACAAATTATGTGTATAAAAAAACATGAGTCTAAATGAATTGATGTTAAGAAAAAACTATTTAACTGATTTGGTAACTTTTCAAACATTAACCCCATTAATTAAAGATAATATAATGGAAATGTAAATAAACATAAAATTATGTATAATAATTATTGAAAAAACTCATGTCAATAATCAAATTACATAAATGAAATAGTTGGTGAATTAATCATATATCTCTAAAAAATAGTAAGTGATATGAAATCTCAATACCTTATGTATTAACTCTCATTGTACTCATTCAGACCACCTATATAATAAATATAATGTTATAATAAAAATTTTATAAAATATGTTATTATATATAATACCATATACTATTTGACGATGACCATATATTAACCTCTTGTTAACAATCCATGGTTACATTTTCACTTGTGTAATTTCTATTTTATTACTGGCATGTGTCTTAATGTTTTTTTATCATTGGTCCTTATACTTATATCATGATTTATATAATATTAATCATGACATAAGTTTAATTTATATTAATTATATTTTTATTATGAAAATCTATATAACATAGAATCATGAAATATAATACGTTGTTCATTGAGATGGTAAGTCATACTTAAGAATGAACGTTGTTTCCGAATTATTTGTGTTGTTGATAGAAAGAAGGAAAATGAAAAAAATGTGTATAACTGTATATATATCATTATTCCGAAAGCATTAATAAATATTATATATTATATAATTTCACTAATATTGTTTATAATACCATCCATGTACAATATGAAATAATCACATTTCCTTGAGGGGAAATAGTCCATACATTCTTAATCAAAATTTTCATATTTACAGAAAAAAATGTTTTAAAAGGAATATATAATATTAAATGAAAAATTAATATAATATATGACATATATCTAAATATTTTATATTTTAATTTCAGAAAATTGAGGTGATAATGAAAAAAATGAGCATTCATCATTTAGTGAGGCGGTTGTTCATCATACAAATAAACAGTATGTTCGTTATGCATTTGATGGTTGATTTTGTATGTGTAGGTATAAAAATTATCATAATAATATCCAAGTATATGTATGATATTTCTTATATAGTATTTCATTAATTAATGTAAAGAGGTGGAGAAGGAAATAAAAAGATGAACTCGAGAAAAGATGTTACCTCTTATTTAGGTAACAAATTTTGGTTTGTCCCAAAAGGATTCATTGGATTGATTCCAACTGAAGGGGGGGATTATATGAGGATTTTATGTATTTTTTGACGTTTATTGGGAATATATTACATTTTTTATGTTTTTTGATATCTATTAAGAAGTGGTATAGCTGATGTCCTTTTATAGGGAAGGGAAAGGACATGCATGGAATTTATAAGAGAAGTTATGTGTACTAAAGTTTTTACATTAAAAATTTCATACAAATAAAATTGTTTTAAAAAATTAAGGTTATTGGGTGAATAATGGCCAAAAAATCTATTTTTGTAAAATTTTTTTGGTGTTTTGTTCTTGAATATATGTGTTACTAAGTTTTTAAGTAACTTATTATCTATATCGTTGTAATTAATTTTGATCACTTTCACTAATCATGTTGGTATAAAAATAATTTGAACATAGTATAAATTATAAATTATTCTAATTATATATATGAATCTATTTTATAAATTGTTACCACATAAGTGGTATAAATTAAATGAATATTAATCCTGTTGTCGGAACAATAATGTGGGGTTTATAAGTTAAAATATTCAAATGTTAGTTTTGTTTTTATACCAGTGTTTAAAGGGAAATTGATCATAGAAAACAACATTATATTAATTGAAAAAAATATCTAATTAATATTTTAATCCATTTTAAAATATAATATTACAGATATATATAAATTTCATGAAAAGCCATTTTTTTATTACAATTCATTATTGTCAACTATTCGTTAAAATTTAAACATTACAGAACAATTTTAAAACATATCTTAACATAACTTTTTTTGATTAAATTTGAAAGAAAATTCTTATTTTGAAATTATAATTCTGCAAAATATCAAAAAAATATTTAAAATCGGTTTTACCTTAAATTTTTTTAAAACCATTGTTGTAAAAATATTGGTTCTACGGAAAAAATTGGCTTTGTTCTTTTCTTAGGTATATAAAACCAATATCATGAATATATATGATATTTTATTGAAAAAGATGCAAATATACTACATTAATATCACTCACTAATTATAATCATTTTATTATATTATGTTTAAACACCCTTCTGACAGTAATAATATTTTCCATTTTATTCAATCACTTTTCATATTCAGTTGTAATTAATTTTTTACCTATGAATTCATCATATATTTTTTAAACACTTTATTTTCATATATTATTTATGAAAATTCATAAAATAAAAATATACATATTGTTTAAAAATTATTATATTATGTAATAACATTTAAATTATATAATATTGTTCTATAAAACATGTCATTTCATGTTATACAAGCCATTGAGGAATGCCATTATTGTGTGTAATGCAGGATAACATTGGTGTTCTATTTAGAAATTTCTAAATATCTTGCTTTTCTTATTGTATGAATAACTTTGTGTTTCATATAATCCAATCCAAACATAGTTCCCTTATATTAAATAACATATCATCAGTGTTTCGTTAAATGAAAAATATCAAAATGGTTAAATTAATGTGAAAAATAATTCCAAATATATTGTGGTGTTACATGTTCTCCCCTTTTGGATCCATGGAAAATATAATAATTTCTCCCTGGTAAAGCTCTCAGATCTCCCCATGATCCATTATTGGTCATACGAAACAACAATAATAGGTAGAGTGATAGTATAGGAATAAACTAATACAACATATGATATCCCTAACTTTTACAACATAAGAGAATGGAATTAAAAGGGGAATGGTGGTATCCTCTCATAGTTGTAAAAATACTGTGACAATACCCTAAAGGTTCAAAATACACTTTAATCCCCTCGAGACATGTCCACCTCTCTATGAAAGATATAGTGGTCATGCACCCACTTCATGGAAATGGAATGTGACATGTATGGGTGTTCTTGTTCTCCCTCCCTTGATCCAAGGAAAAATAGAATTCTTTTTACATGAAATGATCATGAATATTCATAGTACCCTTTTCAGTCATACAACACATAAAAAATATAGTGAATTATTTTATTATATTACACTAATGAAAAATCATGATTCATTGAATGTCCTTCTAAAATAAACAGTGAAATAAAAGGATGATGAAGTGAGCTTCTTGAGGACACAAAACCCATAAGATGCACAAACATAGTCTTGGAATACCCATGGATAATCTGGTTTGATCTTTCAATGGCCCCTTCCAACCAATCCTTATCTCGTAAATTATCCAGGACAAGACATCATTGATAATGAGAGTACATTTCATCACAAATACTAATCTCTTGAGATTCCTTAAAAAGTTAGCATGATAATATGGATTCCCTCATCCATGAATAGATGACTCATCAATACCTCTTTACATTGACATTATTTTATAAAATGGGCCATTATGTGATTATCTCAAGGAATTTTTAAATCATGTAACCTTCCCAGAATAACCTAAGACAAATCCTTGATAAATGACATGAAATCGAAACCCTCGACAAATTTCATCACAATTTTTTTAAAAAATCAGTATAATATTAGAATAATCTGGTTTATATGGCCTAAAAATCCCCCACCATATCATGAAAAATGCATTCAAATTTCTATGGAAACTCAAAATTGTGGACCCAAATAATAGATTGGATTATTTTCAGTTTCTGAACTCATGTCCAGAATATTTTTCCATTTGGTACAATAAATATAAAAATTGGAATGATTAAGAACAATGAAATGGTAATTCACATGGTAACTATAAGATCACATGGAGGTCTTCTCGATTGTTATTAAAAGAACATCAGGCATATCTGCTGTGTAACTTGAGAGATGAAATAAGGTGACACTAAATAAATCTAAATCCATTTCAATGAAATTATAGAATAATGAATAAAATTATGAGAGAGCTATGTGTAGAACGTATACCTTAATCCACGTGTTCATCGCATGAACAACCTAGGTCATTCAATGACACTAGGGAATGTCACCAAGATCACCTGAATCCCATTGGATATAGTATTTGGATCATTAAAATTACATATTAAATGGCATATAATGTCACATGGAACCCCTAAGCATGCAACCCAAGTCTTGTGAAAACCTATGGGCTCACTATACAGACAACATAGAGTCTTATAGATATTTAACCCAAATTATATGGTTACACTAGTATCTGTCAGCATTGTCTCATGATTGCACGAGGGTATGTAAAATGGATCTCATGAAATCCTCAGAAAAATACAAAAAGACCTTGTTATGCCCTCCATTAATGTTATTCATATCATGTAATGTCCTCTAGAGATGTCATCCAACAATTTTAATGACACTCGTACATGTAATATTAGATATGAAGAACACTTTAAACTTGTCATATTTATTCTTATGACACCATACAAGGGTATTATATAGATTTAATGATGACATCAGGTCATGTTATCCCTGAATGTTTATTGAGATCATGTGATGGTTTCCAAGACAAGAAATTTGTGTCGTGTAATTTCCTTTAGATAATTTTTTCATTGTCATGTGAAAACCTTTAGACATGCCATCCATAGTATGATATTTCCTTTTCAAACGTCAATTGGATCACGCAATTTTATTTGGATTTGTCTGGAAGATATCCTAGGAAATATCAAGTTGAAAATAAAGGAATGTCAATATGAAAATCATTAAATATTACAAAATAGACAATCCATATCAATTGGGAATCATAGGTCTTTGTAAACTACTCTAGCCTCTATAATGAGAAACATCAATTTTTAATCCCAAACCAATTGAACAATCATGAATCTAATTAATTCTATATCATGGATATGTGGGAATACATCCTGTGGAATTATCCAATAATCAAATAAGAATCCAATTTGATGTGATTCCCACCATATCTCCATAATTCCAACCATAAGGTCCTAATGAATCCAATGGGATTATCACAATTCCTTATCCACAAATATATTGATAAATCATTGAACTCCGAGGAATAATATTTCTACCCTAACAAGGATATATAGGATTCCTTCCCTAAGGCCCCAGAATGAAATCAAATGTGAATTACCTTCATTGTATGTCCCACCATTTATCTAACATTCCTTTCATCTAGACCCAATCTCTATCATGATATAATCATATTTCCTCATTAATTAATAAATTGAAAAATCATTGAACTATGCAGAATTTTATTCCGAAACTAAAAAAGATATGTTGGATTTCATCATAAGGGCCGATCATGAAGTAAAATAGGAATCCATTTGGGGATAAGTCCATCCAAATCTACCGCATTCTTACCATAATTACCAAATATCTCCCATGGGTTGATCATAGTTAATCATTCATCATTGGATCGAAAAATAATCCAACTATAATGACTATGATTCCTTCAATAACCAGGATATGAAGGATTCTTTCAAGAGTCCTAGTATATTATATAAGTATCCAGTGGGCTACCGCAGCACATATTACATTGTTCTTTATGAATCTAGTGTGATTATATTATATCCATTGTTTCTCAAACCAAGAATAGAAATGGTATGCTTACTGATATTCAATGAGAACATCGTCAACAACATGAATCTATAACATCTAGGGAATCCTCATTGTGTAACCCCCAATTAGTTTCATGGTATAATTACCTAACATAAAAGGGTTTCATCATTTGGGAATGTATCATAGCCAAGATTGAACATTGATAACACAGATTTGATCTATAATTTAGAGACATAAGATACCACCCCAAGGTTTGAGCTCAAATACCATGAGAACAAGTGCCCATATATATGTCCATTTCATACGAGTTAAAATAGTATACGTTTAAATAATTTTGTTGGTTTTGACTCCAATTATAAAATATTATTATAGAAATCACATCCTCTATATATTAATCATCTACCAAGATAAAAACATGC
The DNA here is from genome assembly GCA_963277665.1 of Viscum album. Lineage (NCBI taxonomy): Eukaryota > Viridiplantae > Streptophyta > Magnoliopsida > Santalales > Viscaceae > Viscum > Viscum album. The sequence goes on along the minus strand of OY728120.1, from coordinate 537,458,871 downwards.
ATTTTAGTGCCTAATAATGTGTCACCAATATAGACAATGCTAACCACAAAAGATAATTGAATGAAAACCCACATATAAATATAGATGTAAGCACAAATAAGACTACCTCATATCATTATGTATAAAAATACATAACCTAGGATCATTTTTGGGATAACCAATCTAGTAGTTTTTTTAGGATGAAATTACTGGAAATATGGTCCATACAAAATTATTGATCTCGGAACTGTTGGTTGTTTTGATAAACAATTAAAAAAAGTGTCAGACTGATGTGAATTATTATATTGGAAATTGTACCGCCACAATAAGTCCCCTGGAAAAATTTTAATTTCGTCTATCACCAGAAACAATAACCCACATTATTTCGGAATATGGTTTAATAAAATTTCGTTTTATTTTATTGGATCCATTCTATTTTTTATGGGATAATTAGGTGGTGGTTCTTCATATAAATATTTTCTAAATATTTTACTTCTCATTGTATAAATATATAAATCAATTAATATTGATCAGAGAACAATGGTAATCAAGAAATACTGCATAATACTTTAATTTATGAAAATGCGAATGTGAATCCATATCCACAGTTTTATCAAAACATGATTGTGATTCATTATCAACTATTTTTTAGGAATTATGTAGTGACTTTAAAATCAATATGTCTTGAAATAGTTTATTGATTCCTTCTCCACTATGAAATTATATCATATTCTTATAGAGATACCACATTTTTATATTTTTAGAATATGGTATTAGGGACATGTTTTTTATCTCATTTTTATTATATAATATTGGTATTTTTTTGCTGGGACATGTATGTATATTATTCATTTTTAAATACCATGATTGTGTCATGTTCATTTTAGTAATATATTTCTAACTTAGAAATACTGTCTCACATAATTGTGGTATAATAAAATATGAAATAGTAATATTTTTTCCATACTAAATGGTTTACCTCACCCATTACTTTTCTCCCATTTCCTAAGTAATAAATATTTGTGTAACCTATGATATTACTAGAAGTGTATTTAGAATGATATTACTAGAGTGAAATGATCCAAATTATATAAAAGAACATATTTATATATCCTATATCAAAATTCATTAAACTTTTGGGATGTATCATTATGTTATCATGTGTGACATGTAATAATTAAATTATATAAAAATATATATATTTCCAATGTTATATCAATTATTATCTTAACCATAAATTAATTTATATTTTTCATGAAACAGATCTGGGAGTCCGGTTATAGGGTTTTTTAGTTTTCCCTTATTGTTGATGAGAACATGGTGTTATTCCCTAGATATTAATTCATATTCATAAAAAATTATATATATAATTTGATTATACAATTAGTGCAATATTTTTTCCAATATTGTATTAGGATGTGTGTTTATTAAAATTTATATCAATGTCTCTACGATGAATTTTGGTCATGACTTCTTATATAATGTGGGATATATATAGAAATCAACCCTTAGTTTTTATCTATCATATAACCCAATAAAAATTATATTTTTTTGGGTTCATACCTAGTATTTTTATGATCACCCCAATTCATTTCTTAACACATTTATGATTTTTTTAAATAGTGCACTTATAAACGTTGATGTCCATGGGCATGTAAATACATTAATGAGTGGGGATTTATATTAGTTAGATACTAGTGTAAATCATGGACTGATATTTTTTGGATGAAGTTTTATGAATGTCATATTCAGTATTTATATTTTTTCTAGAATATTGATGGTGCTGCATAGTGATTCAATACAATCCAGTCAACATATATAAGATGTATTTTTTAGTTTTTTTAACCATAATATTTCAATATATTCTTCAAATGTTTCTTCTTTGTTCTTATGAGATATTTTATAGATTCATGAATTCATATGTTTCAATCATCATTTATTTATGCATATACGATGTGGATGATGATATATTGAATTTATATTTTTTTTATATCATCTTTTTTTATATTCTAATGAAACCGATATGTGTATTATTAATTAATGGTGTTACAACCCTAGTCCTAAAATATAAGTGTTTTACATATCCAGAAGGCCTACCTCTCAACTTGTCTAAGAGGGGTTATATTTTTTTAGATAATGTGATAATGAATAATTTTTCTATGATAGTGATTTTTTAGGTCATGATGTATTCCAATATTAGGAGGAGAATAAAACTTTTTTCATTATTATATTTAACTAGATGTTGACTAGTTTTGGGTTAAAAAATAGTAATGTTTAAAAATTATTATTTTTTAAATATTCAGGTTTTTTATTATAATACAATATTATTGTTTTAAAAGTTATAGGTTATATATTACTAGATACCAGAGTTGGGAAAAAATTATCAGAAATTTTAATTTTATTTCCTTAATTTTATGATCATTTTTAGATTATTTATTTTGGTGATTGATATATTTATACGGTTTCAAAATGTTAGTTATGATTTAATTTTATTAGAAGGTTACAATAATTAGTTCTATGTGTAGTTCAATAGTAAGAATTATTATCTAAAAAGAAGGAATGTATGACTTGATGGAATTAGATGGTGATTTGAAGAACATATTCTATTATTTATCAAATTCCAATGTTGATGAAGATATAAGATCAAAAATATTCTTATGAGAATAAATTATAATTGTTGTAGTCCATGGTTATTCATTTTTCAAGTGTACCTTAACATTTATGATGTTCGAATATTAGGTGATATAAGAGAATATAACGTTGAAAAATGTAATTACAGAGGATAATATTCATAGTGCTTCATATAATGGAAGAAAATATAATATTTCCTAACTTATTCATCATTATATACTATAAAACCGTTATAGGATTTAGTAGTATCTTATATTTTTGCTAAAAAAATTAAACATTCATGACCATTAGTAACAGTTGAAATATGGTATGATTTATATATATTGGTTTTGCATATAATTTTTAATAATAAATTTTTTTATGGTTATAATTTTCTTGATTATATTAATGATAACTTTACCCAATTCTGTAAAGATATCTATAGTAGATCGAATCTTAAGATATTATATAACCATTAATATACTGTATAATGAAGGATATGTATGTTATGTTGGACACTCTAAATGTCTATAAGGTCTTCAGGGATGAGGAATTTTTATACTTCAATGGAGATGATTTCAATATATTGGGTGTGGATAACATCGTTTGATGATTTTACAGTATTTAGAATGACTGAAGTTCTTCTATGGATATATTTGTATTTACTATGCATTAACATCTATATACACATATACTGTTTCTTTATATTATTTTATATAGAATATAATTGTCTATTTATTGGAACACAATGTGTATTGGATTCATAATAAATAATATTATTCACTATATTGGGAATTCATAATTGATCGATGGATGTCATTTATATGTCTATTATAATGATAAGAAATATAAGTTTATATTACAACCAATTTAACAACATGATATCATTATTTACATGGATTCATTATACTATGCGTAATCTATCATATATATATATATATATATATAAATTTAAAAAAAAATTCTAATAGAGAACGATATCAGATGATGTTCTGTAATGATTGTGATACTGCAATTGGTTACTAATATGTATAAATTATTTTATTTTTTATAGCTAGTATATGGTATTTTATAGTGTTCCGGTGATGTGAAATGATATTGAACTAAATGGATAATATTGTGAATGTTTATAATAAGGTGGGTGTGACCTTATATCCTCATCATGTGATTGATTTATTCATTATGTTATATGTGTGCCCCATTAATATTTAAATAAATCGTTTTAAGGGTATTGAAATATGTTTGACAGTTTCATGTTCGAATTTTAATTTATTGTAATGGGCGGTAATAATCCTTTGTTTTTTTAAATGGGGATCTCCATTAAATTTAAATAATTATACAAATAGATGATTATATTTTTAAATTTTATTAGCAATATCATACCGTATTTAAGTTGTTGAACTGAATCCCATTTACATATATTAATAAATTATTCAAAACATATACAGGAACATTCTAGTTATGAAAGATTCATTATGTGTTTTTACATAATCATAAGTGGGTATTATAGATGGGAAACTAAATGAATAATTTTAAAAGTCTGTATATGCCTTTATAGTTCATTGTGATTCAACAAGTACTTTTTTTAGGGAGGATGATCTCCGTTCATATGTCAAGAACCCTGCAATTTTATTCAAACAAAATGATCATACATGTTAATTGAGATGAAATGAGGGAAATTTTCTAGTATCTCTAAAAATAGGAATCAAATCTGGTGGGAGATCATTCCTCTAAGTGATCTCATGAGTGACTCCCATGTTGGTGAGACCGTCAGCAATCTTGTTTTCTTCACGGAAGGTGTGTGTAGTGATGAAGTTGAGACTATTGAGCGAGTTGAGGAAGTTAAACAATCTAGGGGTGAGAGTCCTTGAAACTTGAGTCACAAATTAGAAAAATGGAAAATATATTTTTATTTAATCATCAACATAAATTTGGTAGTCACAAATTTTAGATCCAGGATGGAATTATAGAATAAATATTTCATGGACATGTTATTTCATAACTTGTTCAGTATAATAATTATCTTAATTTTGTATAAATATTGTTTTATTAATTTTTTAATAATCTATTTTAGATAAATTGTTTTATTATTTTGTTTAGTTTTTATTGTATTTTTATTTATGATATATCTAAAATTATAAATCTTTTATCTATAAAAAACTTGTTTTTTCATGTTTTTTTTAAATATTAATGTAAAATTTCATTTTTTTAATTAATTGATAATAGAATATATTCCCATTTAAACAGAAACTGAATGAATGATAACTTTATTACTGTCAACATTATGAATCTAAATATGAATTTAGATAAATGTATACGATTGTATGAATATTTGTGTCTATTGGTGAAAAATATTTTTGTTATATTATAAGGGTCTTGGTAGTTAAAACCATCATTATCTAAATACCCAATTTGTGTAATTGATCTTCCATTTATTGTGTTTTCAATGAAGGTATTGATAAATTACATGTTTGGTATCTTCCATGTTTATACACTTATTTGATGATATTTCACTAAAAATTCATCAAACGATATTTGAATCTATATCAATAATGATTTATTGGATTCATATTTTATTTGAATATATTGAATTTAAATTCTCTTATTAAATATTTTATAAATGAATATTAATTTATTTATATATAATATTATGATATTGATCGTTATGTGATTGGTGAATAAAAGATGATATAGCACCTTATAACCTTAAATTTTGATTTTACTATGGTTGGTTGTGTCATGTAATTATATTAGATTTCATTTAACATTCCATTATTTAGTTTAAGTGGTGATTTATATAGTAGATGTAGTTAATAGGTTGTTTAATAAATATTAATGAATAGTGGATATTCTCTTGATGTATGGATGTAAAATAATAAATGATTGATATTTTTATAAGGGTTGTTTTATGTTTCTAATTTCATGAAGGAAATATTTAAATTTAATTTTCATATATCAAATATAGTGGTACAATATGGAATTTTAAGAAATATTTTTATCTTGATGATTTTTTAGGAATGTTAATATATGATTCATTGAATATATATTTAGTTTGTTTTGTTTTAAAATAAGTTAGGAAAAAAATAACTATATGTATAGTTTATTATAACCATTGAATTTTATATAGTTTAATTAGGAATAAGTAATTGTAGATGTTATAACTTGTTTTCCTATTAAAATTACGTGACATTAAAAATTCAAATTTAATTGAATAACTTAAAATTGAAAACATTGAATGAAAATTGAATGTATGAAATTGAGAAATAGATATTGATATGATGAAAATGATATATCACAAGGAAATTCACATGAGAAACCATAACAAAATCAACCTGACAAAAAACAAAATTGGATAAAATAATTATCATTCCATCATGGATACCCATAGATTTGAGATGATCCACCAATATAGTACCCTCATGCTATATATGAACAACAATTTTATATGGATGGAGTAAATAAAAACACATCCTGATGTGATTGATGATATTCCAATGACAATATTGATGGCCTTTCATAGCATTTATGACTATAATTGGTTCATATTCCACTTCTTATAAAATTAGAGACACAAACATAAATACATTTAAAACTTTAATAATTTCCAAGGCCTCACTCCAGACTGACGATCCCAACTCAAAAATATGAAAAATATAGTATGATAAATCCCTATCATTAAAAACAGATATTTCTACTATTAATTATCTCTTTCATAAAATAAGCATCTATTTTATGATTTCTACCCTAAATAGGTGAAAATAATTTCACCCATGCTTAGGTACCCCACTTCCTTTGAGAAACTCCTCATTTACCCCAACAATGTTTGATGAGAGATTGAGTCACTAATGGGAAAGATCATCCTTTAAACTATTTGAAAATAATTGTTTAGAATAAATATGAAAATAAACCTGATGTAATGTGTATTAAAAAAAATTCTTTAATGGAAACCATAATTCCATGTTTTTTTTAAGGTCCATGAAAAGGAATCAATGAAAATAGACCACATCGTGGCCTTCACCCAGTCTTTATCAAGGACCTCCCTACTGGCATTATGAATGTACTCCAGTAATCACATGCTACAATTGTAATACAAATGAACTACTATTTTAAAAAATTGAAATAATATTTACTATTGAAAAACAAATGAGTTCCATATTCTAAATCGATATTGGGAAAAAACATTCAGTTATATTGTAGTTAAATAATAATGAATTTAAGGTTATAATCTTTTGGAAGATAATTATTGATAATTATACAAATAATAATATTAATGTGTTTGATATGTCTTTCAATAATATTATTGTACCACTAATTTCCTAATAATATGGTAATTGAACCTCAATCTAAGATATAAAACTAATTATTTTTCCATATTCAAATGATGTGAAGAATAAACAGTCATGATCCTTATAAAAATTAATTGTATGGATCACCTCCATCAGATCCTCATCCACCACTGCATTAGTAAACTGAGGATGGGCATTAGTAAACTGAGGATGTGAATTTACAGAATTAAAGTCGATATAGATAAATTTATAATAATTAATAAGAAAATATTTCCATCTCAATTGTGTTTCAAGAAATAGATCACTTCACACCTAATAATCTAATAATTATTCTCCCTCAATACAAGAATATGATTTTTTATGATGATCTTATGGTGAGATCCATGAAAATAAATGACCTAATATTAGTGAAAGTGCCAATACAACATATTAATAAAATAATAATAAATATAATCTCCCAAAATAACCTATATGGCTAATTTACCAAATAGAACCACATATAGTTGTGTATACCTTTGATCCTGATACGCACCTCTTGGAAATGTCATTCCTGATAGTCCAGGTTTCCCAATAACAACATTATTCCTTATGATAATCCCATATCAACCTATAATCCACTAAATGTTAATAATCAAAACATTGGGATGTCAACACAAAGAAAATAATTTAATTTTAAAATAATAAGTAAAAAAATTAACCAATGTATTTCTTCCTCAAAATCAAAGAAAGTGACTTTCCCAGATCATGATCCCAACCATTATTCATTTCACATATTTATCAAATTGATGAATTATAAACCCCTTATTATAAAATGGTTCATCTAGTTAACCTAATGGAAAAAACTATGTATCTTTTCTAGTTCTATCTTGAATAAGATTGGACTTCCTTAAATTACACTTTTTAGATATACGAATCCCCTTTTTGTTGATATTATCACAATAACTAGCCTTACTAAAATAATCATATGGATTCAATTTCACATATTGAAATGATTTTTCAATACCATTGAGAATAAAACATGAAATCTGCAAAAGAAAATTTGTGAAAAAAATATAAAGTTATAACACCTTTTAAAAGATAAAATCTTTCCATTTTGAAGACCCTGGTTGAGATTCCTAGGCTAGAATGAAAAGGATTAGGGATATATGGTGGCCTTGTCCCAAAAACCTTCGGGACTTTGAAAAACAATATCATTTCCACAAAAGATTAATTGGGTAAAATGGAGGGGGGAAAACTAAATTAGAAGGTTGAAAACCCACTCAGAATAAGCCCAATTTCAAAGCACGTTGATATTAAAATATCATTCCATCATTACATAATCGAATTGATTGTAATTAAATTCATTTATTAATTGCATTTACTAAACATATAAGAATCAGTATTGCAATAATGTTTACAAATAATTTACACAAAAAAGTAGCAATCCTTACAATTTTTCAATGTTTGTTCATTTTAGATCATAACATATGGTATATGTTATAGGTCTGGATATGATTCTATATAATGTAACTCAAAAATAATCCTTTCATCACATCAAAAATAATGATTAATAGAAATATGTATATTATTATGAAATTGTATTTCATTTAATGATAGTTTATATTTAATTTTGGAGGGAATATGGAGGAGACCCCTTCTTAAGAAAATTTAATATTATATCATTTTATAATAATATTAAATAAAAAATTGAGAATAAAACGTTCTTAATCATTTTAAATCTATATTTACATTTTACATAAGATAAATAATCAACTTATTTCAGATAATGTTTTTAAAAATATCTATCAAGGTTCTTCATATTTGAACATTTAAAGAAATATCATTCCTAAAACTATCAATAAATAAATGTGGATGGAATATAAAGAATTTTTTACCCTAGATGAATGGTAAGGTTAATTTTTGTAGATATCAATTATAATATAGAACGTGATTTAAAATATTTTCGATAGCATAATAAAAATCATGATATTAGAATAAATTATTAATATGAATAAAATAATTTATTATAAATTCCAAATTATATGTGAAATCCAAGATAATGTTTAAAGATGGATTTAAATTATTAATCATCATTCAATAGACATAATATCTTCATGTGTAATAATAATAATAATAATAAGTCATAATATTATGGTAATATTTATTAAAAATCATTTCAAATCAAGTTCATGTGATCATAGCTACAATTTAAAATACATATGTGTCAAAATATGAACATAAAAATAACCAACTATGTACAAAAAAATTTCATAGAAAATGTATATTATAAATCTTCACCACACATCAAAATGAGAGAATATAAATTCACAATATTTTCTACCATTTTCATTATCAACACATGAGGTTTGAATAACAAATTTTCCAATGCATTGGATGGATATAATATACCAACCATTTAGCTATTTAGAATACATTCATATATTATCTATAGGATGAACAAAATAGTATGCATTTAGTGATAGTGCAACCCATGGAATATAAAGAAGTTTTTAAAATTATATCACTGTCACAATAAAAAAATAGTAATGAATAAATATGATATTATATGTTCATATTACTAGTAAGGAAAATTTTTTATTATCGATTATTTTCATTGAATAAAATCCATTAAAATATCAATTGTGTATTTCAATAGGAAAAAACATTTTTCAATTTGAAATAAAATATTTCAAATAAAAAAATCATCTTATTAATAAAATATTCGTGTCTTAATTAATCCATGTAATAATATAATTATAGCTAAATTTTAATAATTATTGATGATAGAGATATTTTATTAGAGTATTTTACAATAAAAAATTGATTTTGATCGAACCATTTGTAAAATGTACATCATATTTAAATTGAAAATAAGATAGTATTTTTTATTTTTTAAAGATTAAAATATTTTTAAAAATTAATTTAATCAATCCTTATACATATTTAATTGACATAATAAATACACTTTAGTAAAATTATGGACATGGATGAAAATTAATCTTGAACAAACTATTAATATAGTCGACTTTATGTAAAAGAAATTTCAAAATAATTTCATATACAATAGTTAATAAAATTAAAGGATTAAACCATAAATTTAACTATAAAAGATAAAAAATAATTCATATTTAATTTAAATAGATCATATAATTTCAATCATTGTAATTATTGAATAAAAAATTGTAATAATAAATGATATTTAACATGAATCTCACATACCTTTTGTGACTTTTGAATCATAATCACCATGAAATAAATAACATCAAATGAAAAATTGAATATAATTAATATAAATAGATTCTTGATATATCATATCAAAAGGGTTGTATATACAATAATATAATGAATCAAGAGGTGAATATGATAGATATGTGGCAGAAATAAAAAAGATTCTTGAATCCAACACAAAGATTGAAACATTTGAAATGAGAATTAATAAATGGACACATTATTTAAAACAATTAAACACATAGACAAAAACATAACATAAATATAAAAAAATAATAGGTAATTTCACAAATAATACTAGCATAGCATAATCTATAAATAATATATTTAACAAAATGAATGAGAATTGAGTTCGAAACCCCTTACCTCAATTATAATATTCTTTGTAATAATATAATATAATAAATAATGAAAACTAATTTAATATAATTATTTTCATGAAGCTGTTAATAATTTTAATACCATTAATGGTTTCCTTATATCATATTTTCATAGGTTTATTAACATTTCATTATTAAAAAAATTCTTAGTGAAAACAATATCACATTTCATGCATGTTTCGATTCATTAATTCATATCCTTGAAGTAATATCATTATACCATAATCTATATAATGTTATTCATTCCATGATCATCATATTTTCAAATAATATTTCTATTAATTTAAATTAATTAATCATTCAGATCAAAAACTTATAACATCAATCATGTAGGTGGTAATGCTAACCAAAGCAAAATAATCTGATAAACATCGAATGAGTGAAAACATGATATTGTATAGTGGTAATATATTATTTATAAAATATTATTCAACAAATATTTATCATATTTATTAATTAAATAATATATTTAAATCACCCAAAATAGAGTATGTTAAAAATGAAGAACATCATTAGTCAAAAATGTGGCGCATACGTATGAATAGATGGTAAATAAATTTTACTTTGAGAAATCGGAAAAAATAGATAATATTTTATCATTATTGAATCATTATTGCGTAATTGATATCATATATATGTTTTAATTCACCATTATAATAGTCCATGATCGGTGGTTATAGAAAATGAGTGAAATCACTATATAAAAGTTCATGTCTCCACGTACACACATGCAACAAATTCATTTAACATTTGAGAAAAATGATATGGAATATCATTTTATACTATTAATAATAAAATATAAGTATATTAATTCCGTTTATGTAATTATTTTTTTATCAATAAAAAAGAATTAAATAAATTCTATGAAGGAATATTCATTGAATTATTTGGGTAATATGACTACACCTTTTTTTTGAGACCTACAATGGAGTACACCTAACACCATTTTACGATGTTCATGAGAGATTCGTAGAAGCTTTATCAAATAGATAAGGTATCTTAGAAGGGATTAGTATAGGGATAAAATTATTTATAGTTACAATAAATTTTTAATATAGGAGGTTTCTATTTATAACATAGGAAATGAAAGACTTTTAATTACTTAAAATAAAAAAATATAATGTTAATCATAATCATGTAAAATGAAAAAAAACACAAATTCAAAAATAACATATGATAGAGTAAAAAAATTAAACGAGTAACATTTAGGATGGTTTTGGATGAAATTAATGTAATGAACTAATTAGATAATCAATTTTAACTACCACACAAATCAATCAACCACTAGCATAATGTGTATTTCCAATCCTTAAAAGCCAGAGAAAAGCACCCAAGCACCAAAGAAAATGAAATATTAATCATTTTTCACAAAATGATTATTATAAGATTAAAACAGTGTAATTTATATCCAATTAAAATTATATCCCAAAATGTTAAATTAAAAAATAACTACATTGCACATAAAACAAATACATAAGAGAATAATTATAAAGTCACCAAATAAAAATCTACATTTCAGAATTGGAAAACATGTTCTACTAACCCCCACCAACTTCAATTTACCACTTATATTACTCACTCTCCAACTCCATGGGGTTCATTCCCTTTCCTTGGTCATTCAATAAAAAAATCTATTGATAACCAATTGAAAATGTAAGGTGTGAGTAACAAAATAGTACAATATTCAAACAATCTGTCTCTTAAGGAATTTCAAATAAAATAATTTTGTAATTCTCAATTTTAAAAGAATATATGGAATGAAAATATTTTAAAAATTAAAATGAGAACATGATTTTAAAATAATTTCACTAGATAGAGTATCATATTTTTCAATGTGTATTTCTCTCAGTCTGTTGGATATAAAAAAAATTTAAAAAGTAAGCCTGAATAACACATATATCACCATCATTAGAATTAAATTATTTTTTATTTCATCACTCCATGGATATATTCATTATTGATTACATATAAAATTCATGTTATGTTGTTCATATAGCCTTCACGATGTATGGATCTAGTTGTATATAGATTTTATTTTTTCAATATGTGGGGAAGTATGAATAAATATCTAAAAATTGATTCTCTACCATCACCAAATTAGGTAGTTTAATAATGTAGTCATAATTTTTTTATTTCTTTGGTAAATAATCTTCTAAATAAATGAATCTCTCATGTGTATAATTGTATTAAAAATAATTGGGGATTTTTATAATTTCAATCAATTATATAACATTAATATAATTAATTTCAAATTATCGAGTTGTTTCATGTATAAAATAATAACATTCATAAAACTAATGAACATCAATTTTTTCTATCATAAAAATCATGAATTTCATTTAAAAACCAACATAAAATTATTTTATAAACAACTCATGTATTTCATTTTTAAATACTAAGTGATTATATTAGTCAATAACTCTTGTATTTTATATCAATTAATATAAAATATATCATATTAATACATAAATTTATTTCCCCTTGATTTGGTGTTCTTTGACTTGCCCAAGAAAGGATGGTTACGAGACATCAATCATACATCACCATATAGTAGAGGATATTGACTAGCACTGTGAGTGATAAAATAAATTGGGGACCCTATAATCCATGTTATAGAGTAACATAGAAATGAAAATCAATAATAAAATAATAAAATCATAGTAATTTACATATCCAAAATATTAAATCATATAACTAGGTAAATAAAAGTGGAATTCAGAAACCTGTAGTAATGAATTGTGTAATGAAAAGTAATGGAATATCTAAATTTCAAACTGAAAACCATAATATAAAAAGATAATAAAAAAACCCAAATGTCTACAGTATTGATCCGCAAATCAGTCCCATGTCCAAACTCTAGCCCAACCAAAAATTGATATATCCTAAATAAGGTCTCTTTACATTTTCCAAACCCTAAACCATGTAATCTACTTGAAAATGATGTGGATCCCATATTCAGAATGATTATAACATATTATGTTGATATCACTATGTATAACCAAAAACAGTATAATAGTAATAGTATGCAACGAATCAAAAAATAGGTATATTAAATAATAAACTATTATAATATTACAATCAACATGATTTGGAACCATACTGAAATATATCTAACCATAGGGAACAATTATACCATCCATAACCATATATCTATCTAAAATCAGAAAAAAATGTAGAATACCTATATATAATCATTTTATCATTATATGGGAAAAATTCCCTTTCATTATATGAATTAAAATATGTGTCAGACCATAGCCTAATATATAATAATTCAGGAATTTTTTAGGTAATATATTGGTATAAAATCATTTCATCATATTCCATGGTATAACCTGATATATATGCTTTCCACCATGAATCTCATCACAAGTCCTAACATCATTTGGAAGGATTGGTATTTCAATAAATTACCTTTATTAATTCCATTTAAATTTCATTTATATAAAAATTTATGAACCAACATATTGTTAATAAAATTATACATAAACCATTGTTTATATATCAATAAATCACTTAATGACTCTTGTCAATATATTTACACAGTAATCCACTTTCCAATACAAATTAATCAATTCTTTTTTCAACCAATAGGTATACACATGATAGGGATGATAGAAAATTGAATCCAAAGGGATCCAACCAAGATTCCAATTCACGATTCCTCATTAATAAATTAATTAATTAATTATAACAAATACTAGGATGTTTTAATCAAAATATTGTGTATACTTGCAGTCAAACCGACTATAGTGGTTGTTTTAAAATTATTTCATTTAACAATTTATTAACATATCACTTATAATGGGTAACATAAATATAGTGGATGTTTTAGATAAATACTAAGTAACCCCAATCCTCCATGGTTGTGAAAATAAAAACAAAACAACCCTACAGAAAAAAGTTCAAAACACATCAAACAAATAGGGATGAGAGAGAACTGAAAACTATGAAGCAACTCATTACATATATCTAAGGATGAAAAATAATGTTCATAATAGAGGAAGAGGATAAAAAATCACCTGGTGTTTACACTCCCATTGAAAAAAGGAATCATGGTGATATTGATAGAAAATCATCCTTAATACACTCTTAAAAAAGATACACCTGGTTAATATATGTTGTTTAATCAGTTTAAATAGAAAGTATTATTTTTAAAAGGATATACTGACCAAAAATATCACTATATACTAATTTTTAACCCTTGTTTAATTTTACATTGAATATATTGTTTACATGATGTGTTACCGCTTGATGCCCTAAACTGGTTCACAACTGTTCTAGTAGTATTAAACCTTTGTGTAACATGTGAATAATTTTTAATCTTCCAGTAGAGATTTTTCATCATAAATTATACTTAAGGATTTTAACAACCTCTAAAGCCTTATATTTCATGTAAAACCCTTGTAAACACATTTTACATGTTTATATTAAGACCCAATTAATTCAAAAAAAACACAATAATGAAAATTATGTCATTTCCCCCATTAATTGATCATCAACTGTTAACATGATTAATCAACCGTAGTTAAATGAGAAAAAATCAATTTTGTAAATACCTTGAAAAATATTTGATCTCACAAAGTCACACAATATAAAAAACCAAACCTGAGATACTCCAAAAATAACTATGGGATCATAGTAAACAAATCTGGCAATTTTGATCGAATATTAGAATCCATTTCCCCTGTTTCCACCCATGAACATCCATTATTCCTCCACACTCAATGCAGAGGTATAGTCCTACCCACAATATACATCTCTATATGCTCCACAATCTATATTGGATTCTCACCAAAAGACATTTAATCACTATGATCAATTTCCATAATCTATATCACATAATAAGGATCAATAAAATATCTCCAAAGTTACAATTTCAAAAATAAATCATTAAATGAAAAATAGATTTGTGGAAGGTAATTTTGATATGACACTAGACCAACCTTGTACACTATCTAAAATATCCTAAAAACCCTAGGATAATTCTTATACTATTACCTGGTATGTTTTTCCAACAACATATGATACTCCCAAAAAAACATGATATCCAACCTTGAACTCTAGTAGTCATCTACAATTATCTACGTATAATTTTTGGTTACTTTTCATGGTCACCTCCCACCTCAAGATTAGGTGACGTACTCAGACATCTCCAAAATGATACTAGTCCAATCAAACTAGGATTCAACTACCTTCCACAAAAACGTGTTGAATGGAATGTAAAGCATTATAATGCCTTAAATGTATCCATCTAGATCAATTTTTGGATGAAGTATTTTTGTTAAAACTCCATGACATTTATGAAATGATCCCATAAAAAACAGTTTCAATAACAATCCTAATCAATCTATTAGATAATCAATATTCAAGTATTCCAATATTTACATTCTTTCCCAATTTAGTTGAGAAAAAATACCTAAACTAGAAAATAAAATATATCACACTATCAAGAAAATCAATATGAAAATTGTTATCCTAGTATGAATCCACAACTTTTCTAAGAAATCGATACCAATTATTTCATCTAGTTCACGTAATTAATATTTCATTTGCATATCAATTGAAGGGGTTAAACCATGAAAACCATAAAATTTCATGTAATTAAATAGAGAATCAATGAATCTCCTACCTAAATTGTTTTTATACTTTTATTTTAAGATAATCGTCAACACGACGGATCATGATCAAAATTCCTGCAAGAACTGTATCCACATGAGAACATCGTAGAAAAATCATGCCTAGCAAAACCAAAGATAATTCAATTAGAAAAAATGCATATCACAATCCATCATAAGGAAAATTTAATTGGGAGGAAATTAAATGTATAAAACACAATATCGAAGGTAGATCATACCTTATATCAAAGCAAAATCGCTACAGTTTAGTGGAGGGAGCTAAGGATCATTTTGTGATGAATGAATCCCCAAAACACTGAAGAGAGGGTCATCAGGACCCATGGGTTCTATAGAGATATAGTACATCGATTAGTTTTGAAAAAAAATAAATGAATGTAAACCTATTTAAACATATATCATTGGGGTATTGGATAGTTTGAAATTGCATTTCTTGTTGTGAAACACATAGGTTATGGATTTCACTAAAAAAATACAATGCATAATCACTTTATTTTATTTTCTATAACCAAAAATATTACACAGTGTGAATACCACTTTCCCATTGTCAAATATTTCTACTACATGGATTAAAACTCTATTTCACATCCTGAATGGTCCCTACATCATTCTCTCAGCAGCTGAACTCCTCCATGTTTTTTCGATCCTAATCTGAGCTCTACAAAGAAAGAGAACAACAAAAAGGTTTATCCCTACTTATCTGCTCCCTTAAATCATATACATCTCAAAACATTTTCATTCATAAGAATAAAAAAACATCCCAAAGAGGAAACTGAAAAAGGCTCTTCTGAAAATCCCCCATGGGAGATACCACTCAAGGAACTCACCACCAGATGAGCTCAACCAATTTATAAAAGGAAACATAGTAAAACCATAGGACAAAAAAGAAACTCCTAAACACTCTCTCAGTTGAGAAACCTCTTCGAATAGAGAAAACCTTAACAAACAACAATATTATGTCATCTCGTAAATATAATGGTTTTGCAACAATGAAATTAACAGTGTTATAGGAGAAGATATAAACACAAAATATCTTTGGGGTACTTAGTGCTAATTTTCAACTGACTTTCTTAGGTACTCCATCTATACCACCATGTCATCCAAGACATAATCCAAGGGGATGGTATGGTCGTGCAACACTTTCTCCTAGTAGTCTTTAATCTCTATAGGATGATCCTTGATGGTTTCACCACATTCAACATAGATATCTCCCCAATAAATAATTTGAGTGTTTTCCTGATGATAATAAAAGTGTAGTGTCACATGTAAGACATCATGTATCTAGATCATCTTTGGGGTAAATATTTCCTAATATGACACTGCTATGTCATGAGACGACACCTTAAAAGTCCCAACAAACTATGGAGAAAGAAAACACCATGGCCCAAACCCCCATTTCCCATGATTGGGATTCACCTTATAAAACACATGATCCCCAACATCAAACTCCATAGGTCTCCTCACATCATCAACACGGGACTTCTAATGATTTTTTGATGCATTCATCTTCTCTAAAATCACATAAATCATATCTATCATACTTTGTACCAATTCTAGACATAGAATTGATAACTCTACAACCTTGTCCAGTTCAACATAAAACTGAATGGTAGTCCATATAAGGCTTCAAATATAACCAAACTGATGGTGGTGTGGAATCCACTATTTTAAGAGAGCTCTTCCAAGTAAATGTGCCTCATCCAAGAACTTCCAAAATCTGTGACATAAGAGAGTAACATGTCTTCAACAGTTTGTATGGTTTGATCTATCTAACCATCCATTTGTAGATTAAGAGAATTTTTAATTCATATCTTCAAACCAAGAGCATTATAGAGACCTCTACAAACCTAAATGTAAAACAATTATCTTTATTATAAATAAAAATCCAGGAGACTTTGTGGAGTCTCACCACATCCTCTAGATATTTCCACGAAAACCCCCCACTAAGATTGACTCCTTGATTTATATAAAGTATTAAGGGTTCTTCAAAAAATCTACCACCACCCATATAATTTCATATCCACCCAAAAAAAAGTTATATTGATAACAAATTACATCAATATGTCACCACACTTCCACTAATGAACATCTAATGGCTGGAGTAATCCAACGGGAACACGATGTTTCACATTCAACTTGTGGAAGACCAAAAATCAGGACACAAACTCTACATCTCCATGATACAACACAGGAAAAAATACTAAACTCTAAATGCTCAGTATGTCTTTGAAACTCCTGGATGTACCACAATGGGGGAACAATGGATCTCATTATGAACCATCTCGCACGACACCAAATGTAAGAAAGTACTTCTATAAAACAACACCTAATGTTGTTCATCCTCCGGACAACCATTATGGGTCTCCCACAAAAAAACTATGTCCCACAAGAACCCTGCCTCACAATAATCCAATAGGGAATCATCCACGGACTGTTCCAAATATTACTTCAAAATCATCTATAAAAGACATCTTCCCCAATATTCTCCCATATCTAAATGTAATACTGAAATTTCTTCCATTACACTCTGTGAATTAAATTATTCTCACAATGAATCAATATGTGACTTCCTAGTAAGAAAATTCTCTACAATATTTAACTCTCTAGGTGTATTGAAAATTTCAATGTTGTAATATGGTTATAACTCCATCCATCAACATTTTCATAAGATTAATTCATGCTGGGATAAATGTACCTTAGTCTCTTATTATTGGTAAAGACCCCAAAATTCATGCAATTTGGTATTGTCTCCACAAAATCAGATAAAACACCATTTCCACCAACTAAAGGTTTTGGGTTGTATAGTTATTCTTATGAAGTAGAAACAATAATGAAATATAGTAAATGATTGTTCTCTATGGATTTCGAACACTTAATAACCCTAGATTTTGTATAATCATAGAAAAACTCAATCCGAACTCCGTCTACTGGCATAAAAAGAACTAGCGCACTGACCAAATTCACCATCAGATACTCAAAATACTCCTCACATGGATTTGTCTGTATGAACACCTTGTCCATTGTAGTAAATTTTGATAAAGGTGTCATAACCTAAGAGAAATCAGCTTTAAACATCCGGTAATATCTTGTGAGGCCATGGAAATATTGCCCCTCTTCCAATGTCATGGGAGATTCCGAAGAAAAAAATTATTTAATATTTGATAGATATATAGCCTCTCCATTATCGGATACAACATTCCCCATCAAAAAGATTTATTGTGTAGAAAAAACCAACACCGATAACAACAAAAATAACTATTATTGATTAAGAACTACAAAAATGGAATACTGATTCTCTGTATGATTCTCCTCTAATGTAGAGTACACAAGTATGTCATCGATGAAAACAAAAATGAACATATCAAAGAACAAACAATAATTAACCCCATGAAAAATAATGGAGCATTCATCACACTGAAAGACATCACAACAACCTCATAATTCCCATTATGATAATGGATACACGTCTAGAGAATATCATCATCTTTCACATGAATCCGATGAAATATTGAGCCCAAATCAAGATTCAAGATCCAACATTGACACTTTATTTAATCGAACAAATCATCCATCCATGTAATAGGATAGAGGATCTTCATTATAACTTATTTGAGGAAAATATAGTAAACACACAACCACAAACTTTCACCATTCTTCATCATGAACAAAACTGGTGCACCACACAGTGACACGCTAGTCCAAACAAAACAACACCAAAATATATCATAGTGATATATATGAAGCTCTAAAAACTCAAATGGTGTCATCCTATATGGATACATAAATATATATAACATTTCGGGATATATCTAGATCCTAAAGTTGATCTCCTATATAGGGGGTAAAATAATAACATCTTCAAGAAAGACATCAGGGTACTCTACTAGGACACTTGGAAATACCATCATCTAAACCTCCGATGAAAATTAACTCAGCATATCCATCAATATTGAAAAGGATGTAAAATACCTCTCAACCATATGAGGGTATCACTCACCTAAAAACATTTCCGACTCTCATTATACATCAAAGTACATGACCCAAATCAAGATGAAATCCATGATAGCCTACAATAAATACAACCAATTGATGCAGAGGATTTCATCATGTGGTTGTAACTAGTAATATAAGAAATATGCCCAAGATATGTGATTTCTCATCACGGTATCATAGTATCAACATAATTAAAACAATTCATCACAACCACCAATATGCATAGTCAACACAAGGGGAACAAGATGCTTATCTTTCACGAGTCTAAAAGAATTGATAAGGCATGTTTTTAAGGATTCTTTCTCTCTAAAATAAAGAATGGAATGAATCCAAGAAAAAAATAGGTAATGGGTACCTCAAACGATGCATGGATCTCTTGTTGCTAGCAATGATAAAACATAAAGCCACCACAACATTTTCTATAGCCCTTCAGGACCTGCTGACATCCACCTCCATGACTGTGCTATAATCTATGGGCATAGGAAACATCTTGGGGATGTCCTCTTCCATAACCATCTTTACTTAGATGATCAAAAAAAATGATAAAACCGGTTTTTTCCTCTAAATGAACTACCTCAATAAATGATCATAGAGCCGAACACCTGGCTCAAGCTAACTGCTTCGAATGGTCAGTCACTCATACCACTGATGACCCTGACCTCTACAAGAAAATAAAGTGCATGATCCCTTAGAATAGTCCTAGGAACCATTGTCTTTGATGAAATTTGACAATGATATTTACGACCTATCCCTGACCAAACAGAAATTATTATTCCTCGATATCCTAGATCCCCAGATCATATATATGCTCCATGAGTAATCCGGATGACTCCCCTCCCATACTGATATTGTTTTATATAACATCATCTCAATGATATATTCTTTTCCTAGCACCTCAAGATGCATCTTCATCATAAAGGGATTGACTTGGATCTGGACATATGGATGAAATGCCCACTCAAAATGCCTTGCTCCTCACTACTAATCGTAAATATTGTCTGAAGAATGTCATAGAAGGTTCTTGAACTAGATTACACACACTCACATATTTTACCTCCTCTTCTAATGGTTAGGAATCTCCTGGTTACTGGCTACCTCCACGGTTGAGGAAAGAAACTCATCCCATAGCTGGTCTCAAAACAACTCCCACGAGACTGGTGACTCCTAACGAACCAAGATGAAACAAACCCACCATTTCTTCACGTCCCCATGTTGCATCATCACAACCAACGATACCAAGTACACCTTATCAGCACAAATCGAACTGAAGTCATTGTCTACTTCCTCTTTCTAGTCTTATATGAATGCATCTACAATAGAACTCTCTTACTTCAATAAACTCTTGCACTAAAACACTCATAGTGTCATTCTCCTTGTTTAATCAACATTAACATTTACTCTAATAATATCAAATAATGGAAACTTCTAAATATCCTCTTCATGTACATGATGATGAATTTTTCCTGGACGCATACCTACAAAAATAAAATTATTGAGATTTCATAATCCTAGAATATGTCCAACATTGCCTTTTATTAAATATTTTTTTTATCTTTTTAG
This sequence comes from Viscum album, assembly GCA_963277665.1. Lineage (NCBI taxonomy): Eukaryota > Viridiplantae > Streptophyta > Magnoliopsida > Santalales > Viscaceae > Viscum > Viscum album. The sequence goes on along the minus strand of OY728120.1, from coordinate 537,437,220 downwards.
GTTAACCAACACCAAGGTATACAAATTAAAAAATTGGTGCAAATAAAATGATGATTGATTGTTTCCTAGGTCTGTAATTGCAGTCAAGTATCAACTCATTTAGTAGCTACTAAATTAAAGAAGGTCCATACATTAGATAAAATTTGGACCTAAATAGCAGTGTCTTAGCCGGTCTCCTGTGTTTATAGTTCTTCGTAAATCATACCTATCGTTGCTTCCCTACTATCCCATTTATCCTCACTCATTCCTAACTCCAAATCCAACCAATACTTGAACCAGAGCTCTGATACCACACATTCACAACACCATCACTATAATGTGTACCCCTCCTACGACGGAAATGCGAGAAGATAGATAACTCCACAGGAGTATCGCCTCTAGTAGGACCCAGGTTAGGGACTTACACTGAGGGTATAATAAACTCACTAATGGGAGGTATTACCCCCTATAAGAACAAATGTGAATGAGAGAGATAAAATAGACACTAAATAAATTCAACTCCGACCAAAAATTAAAATAATCCCCTGTGGAATTAAGTAATTTCTAGAAAGAACTATTACAACTAAAAGGAAAACCCAAATACCAAAATTAACTAAAATAATAATGACCATGAAGACCAAACATCACCTGCAAAACCCCAAGACAGTAGTAACTGTCTTGATATCCAACCTACTCTAACTAAACAGAAAAATATTGTATAACATATTGTGAGTATAATACTATACACAATAGGATCCTCTCTGTACCCTCTTGTGTAACAATGATGAAATAATGTTAAATCATAGTAAACAACTAGCGTAATAACTCATCACCTAAACAGGTATACTATATTCCCAGCCACACCACAGATACTCTCACTATGTATCACATACATGATCTTATTATATGAAAATATATATTAATGGTAACTCACTCTGAATTCCCCATTGGTTTTACACTTTTCCCCAATGTTTCATTTCCTTATCATTTTTCTTCAAAAAAGGATATCCCGGAGAAACTAGGGAAAAGTACCCAAAAATTTACCTAATGATTCTCTCCACCACATAAAAATATCCAAATGTCACCTGGTAATTTTAAGGAGCCACCACATCATGTATAATTTGAATCAAACAAAAGGTATTATAGTTTATTCCATCATAGAAGATACAATGAGTAAGTATCCTCAATACATTATACCTAATACACATTACACCGATATTAGTCCACAAGAAACTATATCAATATTTGGGGCTTAAAATCTAGATTTCTTTAAAAATGTTTTAATGTACATAACATTTATATTTTTTAAAATAGTTTAAATAATACCTGATGGGGAATGTTTTGTATGAAATTTATATATTATATAATATTAAACATTAATTAGTTTTAATAAAATTATTATTATTATTCATAGAGATAATATAAAATAATTGTTTCTTGTGAATTACTCTTCTTGAAACGCTGTTTTTTTCACCTATGCGGGTTTTCCTTTAAAAGTTATTTTGAAATGTATGTAAATTTATAATTTTCATATGGATTCCATATTTTGAATCATGATTTAAAAAATAGGTTATATGTTATATTTAATTAGTAGGAATGAAAAACATATGATGTGAAAAAAAATTAACCATAGTATATGTAAAATGATGAAAGTGGTTATAGTCAAATGGTAAATGTTTTTATTACCAAAAAATATGATTTTATTTTTTTATTTTATTTTTTATATAAAATAACCAATCCTATGTTAAATTATTTCACTATATAATTATTTTGAACCAATTACATGAATATGAGGATGTCATGAAATTTTAAATAATCATTATTTAATCTATTTAAACCACCACTCTTCAAATATAATTACCACTCTCCACCTCCACTTAATCTTAAAAAGTCTTGAATCGATTAAAATACATGTAGAACCCTATACTACCCACTCTCCCCACATCTATGTATTTATATTCTAACTCAATGACAAATTCTAAGGCCTTTATGGGATCTTTCATGGTGGTGATATTCAAGAGGTAAAATATCTCAACCCACCTCTCATAATTTCATTTCTTCTTATAAAATATAATAAAATCATTCATCTATAAAGGAATAATGTATTACTCTATTTACCATTTCCTAAATTTTGTTTTTTGTTTGGATTGGTTTTCAATTTTCGTTGTTTGTTTAAAGTTTGGAAATAATTTAGAGGACAAATAAAAAGTTGATGTTAGGGATTTATTGGAATTTTCAGAAAAAACATGATACATATAGAGCCTTATGGAGATTTAAATTTCATGAAAATTATTTACATGAAATGTAATCATCTCCAATATAATTACAAGAAATTGAAACACAGTGTGAAATGTAACACAACATGTATAATTTACACACCACAAAAATATTAAAAATTCATTTTTAATAAAATTGTGATGGTTTTTTCATTGTATATAGGACTCGAAAATTACTTTTTTTTGGTAATTAATTACACATATTCAAAATTTATAAGTGTTGGGTTTTATTCTTCATCTAATAATATTCAAATTCCACTCAATTTTGGCACTACCACAAATAACCTACAGCCATCCCTATGATATTTTAGGGCCCTAAAACCCTTCCAGATTATTTCATTTAGTGATTAACCATCATTTTTGTTGATGTTATTCTCCTGGGGAAAGAAGTCTCCCTATCACTTCTATATCTATATTTCCATATTTTATTTTTTTAATATTTCAATTTATAATCTCTGTATTAGTGATTCAAATTTCTTGGTTGTGTTCCTAGATCGCCAATACCTTCATTCTACATTGGAGAATCGATTAGAGGTCATTGTTTTAGCATGAGTGGCAGATGGTTCTCTTTAGGTGTTTAAAATTTATAAAACAAAGAATTACAAGAGTTGTGAATTGATTTCAATAAACATTGAAAACAAAATTTAATGTGAATTGGATATTGGACTTTATAGGGAATATATTATTGAAAATCTCCAATTCTACTGAAATAGGAATTAGGGAAATTGATTTAAATTTAAAGAAATTGTGAACTTATTTCAGAACTTATATTTGGAAAAACTCAATAATTAAATTTATGAAAACCAAGGGTTTTACTTATTTGAAAAAGAGTTAATTAATGAAACCCTTACTTTTTGATATGATAGTGAAATTGAATTTTAATGTTGGAAATGATGAAATTTCCTTTGGAACAATTTTTTAATGATTTTCCCATTATTAATTACTTAAAAGCGCCCTGCCATAAGTATAAATACAACTCATAACCAACATCTTTCTCCTAAGAAACAATTATTCTCTAGAAATATCTATTGGATCCACTCCTCCCCACACTCCCTACATTCATGCGTTACTAGTCCCACCCAATGACCAATTCCATGTTCTTTAATGGACCCTTTAATGAGTTGATATTTTATTGGTGAAATTTCATGAAAATTATGTTTTTAATAGAATATATTATATCATTATTTTTATTTATTTATTCTCATACAATAAAATGAAAACATTTTCCCTATTATAGATGATATTTATCCCTATGAAGAATGAATTTTTATATTATCCTATACCGACTTCATGGATGGTCAAAATAGTGTCATTATAATCAAATATTATTGTAATATATATATTATAACCAATTTTATGTTATAATACAAATATATAAACATAATATTAAATAAAAAACGAGTTTGTGATTTTTGGGAAAACCACCAAAAAAACAAATCATTTATCATTAATATTTTATCAAATGAATCATACTTATCTATGAAATAAAAATGAAATAAGGGGAAAATTAATTATTTATAATTGCATAAATTTTATTTCATTTCACTTATGGATTATTAATTCCATTTCTTTGAGAACTAATTATTATTTATATATATATGTAAACCAAATATTAAATAATGAAACAAATTATTTCGAAATAATGAAAATAATGAATATTATTAATGAATAGGTCATACGATTTCCATAAAAAATATATAAGGTATAATAAACCTTAATACAGTTATTTAATAACTTAATAAAGTTTTTAAAACCATGATAAATTATTTTGTAGTTTGAAAAAAGAAACAAAATTGTGAGGTGAGTGTTTCACACCTAAATTTTTATATCTTTGAGATATATGCTTTATTCACCACTAATTTCATTTTTAGTGTGTATATGTATCCCATTGAAATAAAATTTCATTAATTTAATTATATTAAAGGTATGAAATGTTTCATAATATATATATATATATTATTTTTAAGGGATATATGATTTGACAGACTACAATGTGTTTTGGAATTTTCAACTAAATTTTTATTCATTCTGTTGAACATCAACTTCACTGGTAATTTTTTGATATGAATATGTGTGAAATGGATTTTTATTTCATAAGTTTTATTTAAAATTTTCATATATATATATATATATGTTAAACATAATCAATTAATTTAAATAATTTGCTGATAAATGATTTTTTATTTGTAAGGGACTATCTTTTAAAAATCCTATTCTAAATTTTCAATTTAAAAAAATAATATATCTATTACATATACATAATTAATGCAATTCCCAACAATTTTCACTTAAATATTTTATATCATAAATTATATTTTATATATTCTTTTATATGTTTTTTCATGTTTACATCTGCTGTTTTTCAAATTGAGTGATATCAAAATGAACGAATGGATTTCTTCAAAAAGATCCACTATGATCCTATATTTAATGATTTATGTTTATGTTATAATTAATGGGAATATTGTTTGATGATGGATGATTACATGACAAACCATTTTTTGGTAGTTACATGATAAACCAATGATGGGTGGTTTTGTGATAAACCATTGACATGTGGTTCCATGATAATCCTTGTATGTGTGGTTTCGTTATATCATCCAATGAATTAGGTACTCTAGAGTTGGAGATTGGCTATATTGGTTACTCTATTTATAATTATGATTTGTGAAATTATATACCATGTTACTTAATTATATCATATATTCTTGGTTATCTATTTTCATGAAATCTTAATGATTTTCCTAATGTATGAAAATTATATTTTTGGAAATTTGATTCCCTTTGGGGTAAAAATCCATGCTTTTATAAAATTTATTAAATTGTTTATCATTAGAATAACAAATTTCCATTTATCATTTACGTCATTGATATTATTTTCACATACCAGATGATCAATATTTTTTCATATAATTTAATGGGGAATAGAAACAAGGATGAAATTAAGAGAAAACTATAGAGATTTTTAGTGAAGATAAAATATGTTCTATTTTAATGACATTTTTTTAGAAAAAATGGATACAATTTATATGTTTCCTGAAATAATGTATGGGTTTACTATGTATTATATAGTCTTCATTATCCTAAATAATAGACATAATAGATCTATGAGACTATTATAATTCGATTTCTAGTATAAATTCACTACAATATGTAATGTTTATGGACATTTCCTTACTATTTGTATTAAATGATGGTATATAAAACATTGGATATTAGTTTTTTTCCTTATATGGTTTTCATAATAGATAAGGATATCATCATAGTGATTAAAAATTTATGTATTGTTATATTTTTGAATTCTTATACACTACAATAGTAGTTAAATGTGTCTGATTTCAATGATATTAATGTTATTTTTATGTTATATTTAAAATAGTAATATTTATAGTTATAAATGATTTGATTTTTAATGTATTATATTGTTTCTAAGTAAATGACATTTTAAAGGACCATTATAATTTTAACATATAATAATTAATTTATTGATTTAACGATGTTCCTATATAATAATTATTTATCATTTATCATGATGCAAAGAAATATAACTTTCACAACCCTATTATCACTTTTGTATGATTTTTTATCAAAATTATTGATAAAACTTATTCAAATTAAATTCACTAATTTTTTAGTATTGAAATAACCTCCAAGAATAATTTGGAATTATCTAACACCATTTATTTTCTCCAAAAAAATTATGTTGTGGTAACTTTACTGTTTTATTTATTAAAGTCAACATTATCAAATCACTCAAAAAAGAATATTTCGAAAAGGATGTGTGATTTTACATTCAAAATCTCGTTATCATATATTAGTGAAATGTGACATCAATGAAATCTTGGTGTCTAGATATAAGTAATTTTATATTTTATAATGTTCTATATATGAAAATATTTTGATTTAATCTCGATCAAATATAAGGATATAATTCACATATTTTTTTATTAGAATAAACTATTAATGAACAAGTTGTTGACACATGGTTAAGGGTATACAAATGAATTTTAATGAAGTATGTAATTAGTTTTTGGGATTAAATTTTTTTAATATACTAGTAATTTATAAATATTATCGTAATCAATGAACTCCTATGAATTTTTATATATTATGTTTTTTACAAAAAATTGGAAACATATTTAGGATGAATTGATACATTTAATTTGTGTTGAAAAGATAAAAATTATGGGAGATGGTTATGTTTTAGTTACATATAAAAAATAATTCTATTACATGTAAATATTTATTTCAAAAAAATGCATTTTCATTTGGATGTAATATGTTCAAATTATATTTATTCTTGTTGGTTTATATGATATTTGTTTTTTTTAAATTATGGTTCCTTCAATTTTTTAGATTCAAAATGAACAGTTTGAGATAAACATTGATAATAATGAATGTTTTTATAATTTTTAACATATTGATTTCATTTTTAATATGTTTCTAAAATTTATAAATTTTTTAAAGGATTCTATTAGTATTGTTTTTGAAAAGTACATCCCATAGAGTGTTTTACAAACCATCACATCTGGCATGGAAATAGGGATTGTACACATAACCAAACAGTGAAAAGGGTGTATCTTTTACCACTATACATTGTGAAGTCCTGTGTAATATGATATTTTTATTTTTTTGAAATAATTTATCAATGAAAAATAATTTAATTTTTGGATCATATATTCTTTATCATATTGGAAACCATGGGATTGGAAATTGATTAGGAGGATTATATTATCAATGTTATTTCAGAAGGATTTTATTGTTTTTCGATCCATGTATGATTTCTGTTAATTTAAAACTCTAATGTTTTATTTGAAGGATAAATATTGAATTAAATTTTTAAAAAATCAATGATCAAAATGTGGTTTTATGATGATTTTGGAGATTTTGATGAATTATTAGCATATCTTATAGATTATGTTACTTAGGAAATTAAATTTTTGGTAGACGAATTTAATATGTATTAATATTATTTGATGATTGGTATTAAATTTATCTTCTAATTGAATGTAATAAAATTCTTTTGATTATTGAGTTTAAAACATATTTTTTAGTATTTTTTAGGAATGTTAACGGTTGTAATTTGTTCAATTGTCTATGAAGAACATTCGGAATTAATGTTGAATTTTGGAGGATGAATTATATTTCTTTATATGAAAGATATAAGTTTTGCGGAAATTTCTATTTAGTACTTACCCATTTTTATTTTTATAAGGCCTAAATATAAGAGGAATATACTGTAATATTTTTTTTATTTCATCTATATAACGTTATTTTAATGTTTTAGAAATGAAAAATTCATCATAAATACCAATCATTTTATTTTTTTAATATAATGTTGTTGATCAATTTTGGGATGAATATCTACTTGTAAAATAAATATATTTCCTTATTTTTATAGTGTATTTATAAACATAAATTCTTATTAATAAAAAAATATTTAAAAAAAAACATTTTATGATTACATTTTAATTCGAGAAATGAATTGCCTTTTAACCAATCACTGATTTATAGATTTGTGATAGATAACATTATCACATCAATTCTCAATATAACTCAAAATAATTCCTTGAATTTCATCTTTTATCTTACAAGTCCCTATTGAAAACAATTTATGTGTTATTATATAGTACTTCATTATTTTTTTCTAACTCTTCAACTGGAAGATATACTAATCATATTTACAATGTTAGTTTTCAAGCATCGTATTTTGGAAATTTTAAAAACCTTTTATTTAAATCTCCAGTAAAATCGGGATTATACAATTTATTAATGGGTGATAATTAAAAAACACAATGTTTAAATAATTCATGACATTAACACTGAGCTTAAATAAACTACTAAATCATGTTATCTAAATATGATAATTATACATTAGACAGTAATATGATAAGAATTGACAATATTTTATATATTATGACATTTTTAATTTTAAGACCATTGTTTTAGTAATTAATTATTTTATTTTAAATATTCACTAAATGTTTTAGTAAAGTCGTGTTATTCTTCAAAAATACATATTATTCAAAAGATATAATTTTGTTCATTTTATGAGATAATATTATAATAAATATTTTATCTTTTAGAAAATAAATTTTATTAAAAAATAGTTATTTTTTAAATAAGAACAACATGTTTTAATGTTGGTGAAAGTTTGTATTTTTTGGAAACAAATTGGTTTTTAGTAAGTAGTGATAATACTATTTAAAAAAATACCATTTCTTTTCGACAAATTAAACAATTTAAAGTAATTTTATTTACAAAAATTGATTTAAAGAAACAAAATAATTATTTAGTAAATTTAAATTGATATAATTATATTTCAATAATTTTTATATCATATTTCATAATACTTATTTTTGGGATAAAAATGTGATTTTTTTTGAAATTTGTATTACAATACATAATGATTATCATTTTAAATTCATTACAATATTAAATAATGGGGATTATTTTAAATAAAATTTAATTAAATTATATCAATAAATATTGATTTACTTTTATAAATTGATTATTTTTAACAATAGTGTTAAATTAAAATAAACACTTTCTTATAAAATAGACTTCTTGAAAACATGATTCTCCCATTTGATTGTATGTTCTGTTTAATATTTATATTAAAATACTACATAAATTTTATTTAGTAAAATTTATTCCATATTTGAAATAATATGTTCCAAATTCAAATTTATGTTCAATTTCATTTTTAGGCCTAAAAAATTTAATGTGGTAAAAAATTATTTAACATTGTGTAAGTTATGTAATGAAAAGTGGAAAAGTTAACAGGAAAGACAATAAAACACTAAAAAAACTATAACTTGAAATCTAATGTGTTATATTATTTATGGCCATAAAATCTTTTAAAATAATAATTATCCGTAATATTCATTTTAATTTTAGAAACCCCAATGTAGTTGGCTTTAATTATAAAATAATAATTATTTAATCACTTAAAACCATCCCTCCTCATGTATAAATACCAATCCTCATCACACCATTTCATATCACAAAATTGGAAGCTATAAAAATATATAGAAAAACCTCTTTTTCCCACTTCAACCACATCTAAGGGTTTTTGGTCTCACACAATGACCAATTCCATGATCATTAAGGTATCCTTAATGGAGGTGATTTTGAAAATTTAAAATTTATCAAACCACCTATCATAATTTATTTTCTTCTAATAATTTATCCTCAAAAGATTCATCCACCAAGGAATAATATGTAGCTTCATATTATATTTATATCAAGTATTCTTGAACGGTTCATTGGTTATCAATTTTCATTAGATTAGTAACATTGAGAATTAGGTGGGAAGATACCAATTATAATGAACTCTGTGAATTTTTTTGGAATATTCATCATAAATACTCGAGTTTTTATAGTCTTCCAAGTAATTATAAGTAATATATTGTACCACATGACATGTAATAATATAATATATAAAGTCTTGAAATTGGTAAATAGTATGAAAGGTTACAAGACTTACACAATTAAGACATCATATAAATATTAAAAACCATTTTTTTAATAGGATAACGACAAGTTTTTTAGTGTATTTTGGACTGAAAGATAAATGTGTTTAATTGGATTATACACCATGTAAAACCCTAAGAGATTTGTTTAAAAAAATATTAGGTTATTCACATTGTACTCGATTTTAATCCCAACTTCATATGACATAGATCCATCCTCAAGTAATTTTGCTGCCCAGAAATCCTTTCAAAATGTTTTTTGTAGTGAATGATCATCATAGTTACTATGATTATGATCTTAAGATAAGGTGTATATCATTCCATTTTATATATTACTTCTTATATTTCAGTTTGGTTAAATATTACTTGTAGTTATGGATTTTAACATTATGATTTTTATTCATGATTTTAGGTTGAGTTCCTAGATCTCTTACACCTTCATTCTTTATTAGCATGTTTTATTATAGTTGTTTTGTTCTGATAAAATGTACATGTTTTTTAAGATTTTCCAATTTATTAAACATTTAATTTATTTTTTTATATATTTCATTCAATTATTTGTTTTAAAAAAAATAAGTGAATTGGATCTTGTATTTGAATTTTATGGATTTTGGGAAAACCTCAAAATTCAAATGGAATTTGATTTTGTGGTGTGAATCAAAATTTATGGAAATTGTGAAATGATATAAGAATTTATCATTCGAAAATGGATTATATTATAATGATAAATATCTATGCTTGGTTTTATTTTTTATTTTATGAATTAATCAAAACCGTAATCAATTTTTTGGAATGTGAAATGGTATTTGGATACTAGAAATGGGAAAGTTGAATCTGAATTATTTTGAAATGATTTTCCCATTACTGGTTTATTTTTTTAGAATGAGAGATCCATGGTAAATAGTGTATTATTTGATAAAAAAATCATATATGATCATTCTTTTGAAATATATTGACACCTTACAACTCAAACAATAATTTAGTTCAACATATCTTATCACTAACGGGATGATGATGGGTCCAATTGATCACGAGCCTTAGGGAGGTGTGTTCAAATATTTGTGATCAAATATATGAGATGTTTGAATATACCATAACTCAAAACTATCATATTAGAGGGGAATTTACTATAATTTATTTTTTTATTAATTTAATATATATATATATATACCATTGATTGTGATACTATTTTAATCATGCAAAATTAATAATATTAAATATATTATATAAATTAACTATTCAATCCATAATTAAAATGTTTTCTATCATTCGAAATGAAAATAATGTTTTATTATAAATATGAGATTTCACTACAATACTAATTTTGAATAATATTGAACGACTATATTTTTTATCATTATGGAATCATATTATTTAACACATGGTGAGATGATACTGGGATTTATATACGACAAACTACCTTTTCTATTGGGTGTTTATATATTTTATTCTACTTGATCTATGTTAAGGAAATAACCTCTTGGAATAGGTAGTTGTTGTTTATACGTTGTATATTGGTGGTTCATGTACATTGGGATATTGAATTTAACTTTTCTATTTTATGGACGTTAATTATATAATATTTGAGATTTTTTTTTCAAATTTTTAGTATGGTATTATCTCCATTATGAGATTCATTGAGCATATTGATATGTATATGTCTCTTCCTGTATGATTGATGCTTTATTTCTAGGTTTTGTATTTCATGATTTCGGGATATAGATGAAAAAACTTCGGGGTGGAGAATAACCCTTTTCCTTTATCAGTGTAAGCTCAAGAATCAGGGAACTAGGCCATGTAGGCTGGTTAATGAAAATGTTCTATCATTGGTTCATGTTGATCATCATTCTTTAATTTCAATTTGATTTTACGAAATATTATTAGGTCATAAGAGTTAGTTATGTCTGTATTCTTATACATCTATCAACATAATGAGCCTAATGTCAATGTTCATGTTTTGGGAATGGCTTATTGAGGATTAGTTCCCCTATTTTCCCTCATTCTTATTTCTGTTGGTTGAAATATATATCTAAATTATCTATCTAATGTGATTAAAATCCATTATATCTCTTGTTTAAGTTATTTTTATGAGTAATCATATGATATCTTAAATGTTGTTAACTAATATTTTCTAGAAATATGACATTGAGAAGAAATGTGAATATGATCCATCAGAATTTCATTAATGAAATATTGTTAGATAATCGTCCTAGTTTATATAATCCCATAAATTTTATCGTGTGTGTTGTCCAAAATCTAGGATAATCACCATCATAATTTCCCATTCATTCTCTAGTTGTTTTACCTCGGGGGGGGGGGGGGATATACCAAAATCATCCTCATGAGTTTCTTCCTTAAAAACAATATAAATTACAAGGAAATAATGATATTAAAAAGGATATATACTACTAATGAATGATATAGGATATCATTGAATTATTGGAAACCCCATTGCACATATGGTAGAATTTATTACCTATAATTCTGAGGGACCTTGTAAGAGTTGTTGGGACTCGATAGTGATATTGAATAATAATGGGGGTTATAATGGATGGAATATAATGTTATTTTGTGTGTCCTATCATATGCATATTATATAGTGTTGGCTATGGTAATGGGTTTTTTCAAACTCATATTGGATATAAGGATCATGATCGAATATGAGAAAAGATTCCATTAGCCTATGCCGTTTTCACTTGATATTCTATAAAATTTTATGATGAATACATGACGGTTTGAGATGGGACTATGTGCTTCTACTCAGTATTAATTTTTCATTCTTAACCCCTATTATTATGATAAAATGATGGATAAGGAATTCATATTTTTACTTTACCTAGCTTGTATGTAAGGTTTTATAGGATTTTCTCTTTCAACTAGTGAATGTTCAATGTTTTCCCAAGAAGGGAATAGAAAATGGGACGAGTCTCTTGGGGGAACACAACATCATGGTTATTATAGACCTCATATAGTCTTTGCTAGAGGACCTTCAATTTTATAACATTTTGTAAATCCTGGGTACTAGTTATGGGTTCTCACTAAGGCAACCTACATATGTGGTTCCTGTAAATTTTCATGTCACTTGCGGAAACATTGTACCATGTGTTCTACTCCACATAGTTGAACAATATTATTATCACTAAAAATTACCATAGTCCAATCATATACATCATTATATAAGTTTTTTCACCCATAGGCATCATGAATAAGGATTAAACATTTATTAAAAGACTCTCGATAGTATACATATATGGGTCTAGTGACAGTGATTAGTACAATCCATATTGCATCATCTTTGGTTATTTATTTCTATGATACCAGTGAATCTCATTTGTCCATTTCGACAAATATTTGGAATCACATAAAAATTCTTATAGATAGTTGATCTTATGAGATGGATATTTAATAATCCCTCTTTAAAAATAATGGAATTGATCATCATTTTAATTTTCATGTTGTATCATTATCATATATCATTCTAATTCGGGGTTTTTTGGTTTTCAATGTAAAAACACTTAATTTCATTTTTTGGGTTGTATTGGATCATTAAAAATAAATCCAAAATTTATCACTATCATCGACAAGTATATTTTTTGGAACATGATGGTCTTTCCATATAATTTAGGTAGAATGTTACCCATTCTCAACTAGAGTTGGGCCTTTTATCCAGAGTAGGGAAAAGTTATATTAGTGTAAACTTTTGATTTGTAGTTGTAATCCTTCAAAATTTATCTCCCCATAGTTTTCATTGAGATCTCTAATGTTTTCCTTCTAAATTACCTTATTTTACACTGGTAGGGAAGGTAGAGTTTCTTAAAAATATTATCTATAGGTACTCAACCAGTATCTATTCCATCTTATCAGATTGAACCAGCTAAAATGAGAGAGGTATTGAATTAGTAGAATGATTTGTTAGATAATGTATTCCCACATCTGAGTGTGTCACCATGGGAAGTGAATATTCTCTTTATGAATAATACTGATAGAACAGTTATCCTTGTTATTGATTAATGTATGTTCAATAGATTCACAGCAATGTAAAAGTATATGTTACAACAGATGGATGATCTATTTTACATTGAAATTGTCGAGGTGGTTCAGGATGATTTATCATTGATTTTTTTATTACTAGTAGTTAATAAAATAATATGACCTTCAGATGAATTCCTTATATGACATTTATAGATACTATGATTATAATTTTATTCCATTTGTAATAGTTAGTTATCCTACAGTACCATCGAATTTGATGAATAGGATCATCCATGAGTAATGTGATATGTTTGTTTCTGTCATTGTTGATAAAATCGTTATTTAATATATGTCAGAGGAGGATCATGTCAGTTATCTGAGAGAAGTTGTGGAAATTTTGATAAATTATCTACATTATTCCAATATATCAAAATTTGATATTTGGATTCAAGAATTGATTTTTTTTTTCTGACATATGATGTCAGCACGTGGCTTTTCAGTAGACCTTGACAAAGAGAATTCTGATATGACATAGGAGAAACCACATTTTTTTATTATGTGGAACTTTTTGGGTTTATCTAGACATTACCACCTATCTATAAAATATTATTCAATTTTGTATTCTATGATGACATCTTTACCGTAAAAGGGAGTAAATCATTACAATTATAAGAAATTCTAGTGTTGATTTAGTGAGTTGAAATTTATTTTAACTTCTATATAGTTGTTGACTCTTCCAAATGATCGATAGGGCTATGTGGGATTTTTTGGGGAATCAAATCTATGTTTGGTTTTTTTATTAGATAGGGAGATAACATCATTATTATTGATCGTAGAATCACATGCCACTTGAGGATAGTTATCCAAAATAAGTCCTTGAAATATCAATTTGATGTTTGTGTTTAAAATTTGGAGGTGTTTCCTTTTCAGTGAATTTGGTTTTTACTTATTATAATTACAAGAGAATTAGATATATCTTATATAAAAATATTTAAATATCCACCAAAGGAATTGGGTGAAAATAAAATAATATTTTTATTTTGATATCCCAGGGGAAGGGGAACTTTTTGAAAAATTCTTTTTGAATGAATCTTTTAAATTAGTTCATGAAAGAATCATCAAAGGAGCATAACATCAAAACCATTATTTCACAATTTCATATTGGATCTATGGAAAAAATGTTCTAGGTTTCCTTTTATAGTGTTAATTTTACCTCATATCCTATTTATATGATTCATTAGGAATATATTATTGATGATTAATTCCATAGAAACAGATACACTAATTATGTTTGTGTGATTGTTACATGGTGTTAATTCTCTATAGAGGATATTATCTGTTTTTAGAAGATTTTTTTGGTGTTGTTATCTATGAGGAATTATGTGACACATGATTTCCATAATCCCTAATGGGTAGTTCACCCAGGAACCAAAAATATATTCTTCCACATGCTGTGATTATCTGGGTCTCTCGGTTTAAGACGAGACATCACAGACGTTGGATCAAAATTTTATACAATCTAAAAGTTCAAGGATGGGGAACATAGTCCTTGAGGTTTTCCTCATCCATTTTTTTTGTGGATTGGAAGTGGGATGATGTTTTTTAAATAATTTTGGATGGGTTTCTTTATACCATGTGAAAGAATAATTAAATTTCTATTATCCCCAAAAGGTTGTCCCAATCTTCTCACATTAAACCAATTCGTGATATAAAAAATGTTTGGGAGATGGGATGTAACTATTTCAGATATATTGGTCATTTTAATGGCGTTCAATATTATTTACTATTTGATTGAGATCCATATTTAACTTTTACCATTTAGAGAGGCATTAGGGATGCATTGTGATCTCATGTTCATTGGAGTAATACATATCATCTGTAGATGATGGAAAGACTACGATATATATATATATATATATATATTTGAGGATGTTATTTGTATTTATGTCCTCAATTTTGGTGGATCGTGGGATGTCTAGTTGGGTATGGCTGAGATTTCATATATTTATAGATACCTGTACGTGATCATAATGGAACCTTTTGAGGTATTATAAGGATGAACTTGTAAAACTATATTATGTTGGTCATATTTTATTGAGAATAAATTCATTGGGATAAAATTTATCTTATATTTGACTGTAATGATTATGTTAATTTGATAGATATTTCTATTTAACATAGACAATATATGTCTTATCACAAACTTCTTCATAGACTATTGGAATTCTATGTTAGTGATGAGGTATTCTTAAATTTTTAATCTCGTTTAGGCCATTGATTGCCTCAGACAAATGAGAGGGGGTCTCTTAATTCTATGGGAACATTTGAGATTGTTGAAAATGTGTGGATATTTTCATATCATTTAGAACTTCCATAACCTTTTACATCAATACATAACACATTTCATGTATCACAGCTATGATTGTGTCTTTCTAATCCATTTCATGTTCTGAGATGTGGAGATAATGATGTGGATACAAGTTTATCGATGAATTAGCATCCACTCATGATTGTTGATTATGAGACCTCGAAACATAATGGGAGGGAGATACCATTGGTTAGAGTGAAAATGAACTAGGGTTCAAATTCTCATTAGACAAGGGAGTGTGAGATTGTGAAGAGATAGTAGTGGCATCTCATATTTGTTTTTAAAGCAGTTCCAAGGATTTATGGGGACAAATATTATTTATGATGTGGAGGTAGTAATATCCAGAAAACATTATATTAGTTATATTTTGAGAAACAAATTCCTTATTTTTAGGTTGAGTATGGTCGGGATAAAATTGGTAGTATAATTATAAGGGTGAATTCAGTAATTTTTTGAAATTTTAATCAAAATATGTTGTTTCTACAATATGATATTTATTTTCAAGCTTTGAAATGTGCTTTCAGATTTTATAATCATATTCATGTATATGTTATGAAATTGGTACAAATTGTTAATTGATACACTCCACATACAGATTACATACCATGGAAATATTAAAAAAAATTAATATAAATCTTATTGGCTATTTGATATATATTGGAATCGATAATTACAAATCATGTAATTGGATTATATGCCTTTTAAAACTAATAGTCTTGGATTTAATTCTTACTCCTCGGAGAATTTTCATTCCATTCAATATATGGACCTACTATATATGACTAGGATCCACCCCTTTGTTATTTTTATGCACACATAACCTTCCGGATTGTTTGGTTCAGTGACTGTTCATTGTTTTGGTTGTGGATCATGTAATCATGTAAGAGGTGTACCTATATCTTTCATATATACATTATAGACATTGGGATTTCTCAAATATTCTTCTAATTGATGGATCGAAACATTGTGTTGTAGATTACTATTTTTAGGATGATTTTTATTATTTCCTGCACCATTGTTTTTCCTTGGTGATTCTCATTGCGGGTGTTGTTTTCTCTTAAAATAATTGTCTTCTATTTTTTAATTTCTAATTAATTAACCATTGATGTTTAATTATTTGAAATTTATTTCTAATAATTTCCAAAAACCCAAATTTATACAAATAGGGTATTCTATTTGATATGTTATGGATTTTAGGGGAAAACCCCAATTCCAATATAATTGATATTTTGAAATGTATGGGAATTGTAGGAAATTTTGAGATGATTTTATAACATAACAATGTAATTTTTAATAAATTAAAATGAGGAAAATAAATTGATGTTTTTATTTTAAAAGACATGATTTGATAAAAATTCTATATTTTCGATCTAAAAGAGATATATTATTTGGAAAATGGAAATAGTGAAATTTCATTTCAAACAGTTTTGAAATGATTTTCCCCTTATTTATTGATTGACGGAGAACATGATATATTAGTAATTTATTAGGTTATTTGGGAAGAAAACTCTAGTATGGTAATTCCCATGAAATGGATTGACACTTTACACCTCAAAAGAATACAATTCTTGGTAGATCTTATCCCAATCAGATATTGATGGGTAATATTTTTCCTTAGATGAAGGAGAATGTATGAATAATTATATATTAAAAAATATGATATTTAGGTGAATATCATAACTAGAAACAACTATACCACATGATAGATGACCATGTTTCTATATGTGAGTGTTTTGATATATATTCCATCTATTGTGAAATTGTTTTACTCATTCCTAATGATTTATATAAACTGTTTTTTTTACAGTTTATTTGATCCACGTTTGAATTTTTTTCCTTTTGAAATTAATATAATTTTTTGATTTAAATATAAAAATACATATACATACCTATTTTTTTAATTGAAATCATGATATTGTTTATCATTGTGGATTTTTATTATGGAACAATTTTTGATACCCTACTAGGATTTATAACTCACATGCTATATTTTCCATATGATGTTTAAATATCTACTTATATAGGGTTTGAGAAAAAGGGAAATAATGTCTTGGCAATAGTGGTTCTTCTAGATACCTCGGAATTTGGTGTACCATGTCATTTTTGATGTTCAGTTCATCCAGTCTATTTTCTTGTACATTAATGATGTGTTATTTTGATTTTTTATATAGAATTAGTTTATACATTATCCTTTGGAATATTCATTGATAATAATGATATTTATATGTTTCTTTTATATTATTTTAGGAAATTTCATTCGCACTATTGCGTGTTATGATGCAAGGTGCTAGTTTCCAACCCATGGGTTTTTGGAATGCCCTTCAAGCTTTGTTAGTGCCAGATTTAGTATTTGAGTACCATGTTAATAAAGAGACATTCCTAAATAATTACTCTAATATAATGTATATATAAAATTTTTATATTTCAATGGAATATCTTACATCCATTAACTTTATTATCTCCTCTTATTCAATGAAACAAAACCATTGTCCAAATTATGGTGGATAATCGTCTCTATGAATAATGATTCTTCTCGATTTCCATTAATTACTTCAATGTTGGTCATCAAAGTACCATTAAATATAAATATTATTAGACTATATATATTATTACATATTTCTCATTTATCAATTAATATTTTAAAATAAAATTAAATAAATAACTAGTTCATGATTTTCTAAAAAATCTCCCAAATAAACTAAACATTTATCATTAACATTTTATCAAATGAATAATCATTATATAAGAAATAAATAAGGTATATGGGGAAAATTTAATCTTTCAAAAGATCATTGATACCATTTAATTTGATTTTTATTGTATTACATCCATTTCAAAATAAATGTCATAATTATAACCAAGTTAACAAACAATGAATCAATGGAATGAATACTTATAAAATAAAGAAAATAATGAAATGTTATTAATGAACAGGTCTTGATATGATATAAAAGAATCATATAAGGAATTAAAAATAAAATCAAGTTTCTTTAATGAGTTAATAACATTCATTAATTCATTATACATAATGTTAATGTGTGTAAAACAAAATAAAACCATGAGGTAAGGGTTTCTCCTCTAACATTTTCCTTTGGAGACATATATACCATATTCACCTCTAAAATATTTATTTGTTGTATATATTGTTCATTTTATAAATAATATACTGAAAATAGTTATACTTATGGTATTAAATGTTTCATTTGATAATAATTACTTTTATGGTACATAATATTTGACAGATTAAAATGTCTAACGGAATTCTCAACCCAATTTACACTTTTTAGGTTAAACATCAACTTCATTGATATTGTCCAGAAAATATTATTTGGGAAATAAATTTTAATTTTATTATTTTATATTTATTTTTGTATTATGTGAATTTACGTTTGATATACATAGTAAATTCATTTGATTAATATACACTTAAATTATATTATATCTATAATGCATTTAATTTTAAAAATCAATTTTGCGTTTTCATTCTTTTGAAGATATATTTTTTACTTCACATTCTAAATTTATATAATTTACTACATTCAAGACACATTAGTATTTTTTTTATTAATATACTTGTATATATAGTTACTTTAATAGAAATTATTTTACATTATACAAATGAATATTTTCAAATTGATTTATTTATTAATGACAGTTTGTTTTCTTCAATAAAATATTTTATGCTAGAATATTTCAAGACATATGTTAATGTTATAGTTCATTAGAATTATCTATATTAATAGGTGGTTACATGACTAAAAAATTATTGGTGGTTATATGATAAAACAATTATTTTTGGTTATGCGGTAATAAAATAACTGGTAGTAATGTTACAATATAATAAAAGTTGGTTCTTTGATAATCCAAGGATGAGAGGTCATGTTATAACCACTAATTAATTTTTTGCTCCAGAGTTGGAGTTCGAAAATATTGGTTACACTATTTATTAGAGTTATATAAAAATTTATATCCCATGTTACCATAAAATATCTTATTTTCAGGTTTAATGTGTTTTTAGGAAAATAATTATATTTTCAAAAGGAAAGATAAATATATTTTTGAAAAGATGATTACATTTTCAGGGTAAAAATTAATGTTATGTGAAAATGTTTTTATGGGTTTTCAATGGACTAATATTTTCTCTTCCTTTATATCCATTACTAATATTTTGTTCCCATCCCATTTTTTAAAATTTATCATTTTATTTAAGGGGGAATAAAGACAAATATAACATAAATGGGAAATTTAGTAATATTTTTCATGAAGAGATAGTATTTTATATTTTTAATGATTTAATTTTATGGGAAAAAATATATACCATTTATATATTTTCACCTGTAATTTATCGGTTTTTCAGGTATGATATAATATTAATTCTCTAAAACTATACACCTAAAATACCCTCAGTAATTCAATAATGTTAATTGGAGTTTAAATTCAACATAATATGTAATTTTTAAAGGTGATTCCATAAAAATGACTCAAAAAGTTTTAGTCAATTAAATATTGACCATCATTCTAGTGAACGATACGCATTAACTTACAATGAAACTATTTTTACACTCTCAAGAGATATGATTTGGTAAAATGATATTTTATTTTAGAACAATAATAAATTATTTGAAAATATAATGAGAATTAATATCCTAGGTTATCCCTAAATTTTCATAGATTTTTAATATGATATAATGATTCAAAAATAAAATAAAATAATTTTTTATGATTACATGGTTTCCCACAATGATTATTTATTCTCTCATTATGGATTTTGTTTTTAGTCCATGGATGGGTCCCAATTGATTTTATAATGATTAATGTGATACAAAATTCAATTATTTACGAGCTAAGAAACAAAATTTTATGTTATTTTGAATGAAAAATCCATTGGATATACGTACAAAACATTGTTTAGCTACAATTCATAATTATATTATAACTGATAATTGGTCGTAAAAATTATCTTCTCAATACTTCATGTGGAAAAATCTACCTTTTTAGTGGGTATGTTGATCCACATGTTCATGAGAAATGTTCTTGTACCAATAAAAAGGAATTTTTCACAATCCATTTTTCAAGAAAATATAAATTTATTTTAGCTGTTTATAATTTTGTGGTGATGTAGTTCAATTTTGCACACTTATCAAGATCAGATATAAACATTAACAAATTGACTCAATTGAGCGGGATATATTTTGTAACATCATAATTTAAAATAACATTATAGTCTACAGTTTTCATGATATGAAACACCCATTGTAAATAAACAACCAAATATTATTATTTAAATATGACTACTATAACATAAACATTCAATAAGATGGAATGAATTGTTTTGACCACATTATAAATCTTATAAAGGTACTTCCCATTTAAATTTTTTTAATTAATTCTTTATAATTGGGAACTATGTTTTAATTATGGTATTCGTATTCATCAAATATATGATTTCGTAAAAAATGGTTTGTAATACATTTTATGGAAGAATAAATTTAATAATTTCATGATATTTTAAAATATATATATAAAAAATTATTTTCATTTTCTAATAACACATGTAAAACTTATTTAAGATGATGTTTTTATGATTATATTAAAAGATAAATTTTTAATTAATATTTAAAATTTTTATTTTTATAACATGGCCATTTTAATTATATTAGTCAGACCCCTAATTACATGACTGTTATCACACATTCAATTAAGTAATATTAGTATTTTTAAAATATAATTAATTAGTATTTGATCATCCATATACCTTATTTTAGTATATGTACATTCTTGATCATAAAAATTCATTTTTCCAAATAAAGTAATGAATTCATTTTTATGTGATTTATTATGACAATAATTTTGACCCATATATAACATGAATATTAAATAATATATTCCACATTTGTAATTAGTGGTCCAATTTTTTTAAATAGGTCCAATTTATTTTTGTTCATTTTGTATCGTAACTAATCAAATTATGTTAGCAAGATAAGGATGAATCCAGTAATTTGGGAAAATAATAAGTATAAAAGGACAAGATAATGACCCTAATAATTCGATTATCATTTTAGATGATTCTATATCATCCATACTCCTCCAATATTAGGTCATATGAATGTTTATGGAAATTTTGATGAGATTATGACTATTATGGTATTTTATTTCATGAATAGTCAAACATGTCACACTATTGTTTAATAGAGAATAATATTTTAATATAGGGTTATAAAAAGGAAATGATTCACTATATAATTTATTTATAAATATAATGAATTTATATTTATAACGGTCATTAATTTTTTATAATTTTTAAAACTATATCTACTTTATGTCCTTATATAACAATGACATACTTATTATTTAAATATTTGAAAAATAAAATACATGATAGAAAAATAAATAAATTTATTACTTTTTAAATAACTAATTTGACAAATGAATTTTATAGATACAATAAAAATATATATTCATTTGGATGAATTTAATTTTTGTTACCTTGTTTTCTTGATGTTATAAAAGTTAAACTAAATGAATACCTATAACGTTGAAATTATATATATTTTAAGAGTATAATATTTGATTAAATGATTTAATATTCATAAAATCATGTATTCCTCCGAAATAATTAAAAATGATTAACTAAATAAAAGAATTCATTTATTTTATTTTTTAATGTTTTTGTAATGTTATTTAAACATTTGTTGTAGGAAAAATTAATAGTTCAGAAATTTTCAAAATGGTTAACATGTGAAAAACTAAAATATTAGGGTGAAAACATATCTAAAACGTTTTACAATTTTATTTCATAAGATTATATATTCTTATCAAAATATTTTATTCAAATAATGTCAATTTTAATCCATTTAGACACCAATTGTAATTTATATTTATTTAATATATTGAGAAATTTTGGTAAATCCCTTCTCCACAATTATAAAAGGGTACATCATCCCATAATTCATTACATAACATTGAACCATATAGATTGACAAAAATCTTCCCATAAATCTTATAAATATCATTATAAAAAAAATTAGGCCTCTTTTTGAGCAATTCCAATTGTGGAGTTGTCAATGGTGTTTATCAAATGGTAATTCCCAATGAAGAGGTATCATTCTATCCAAGAACTTTTATATCATTTCCTTTCCACATACATCCAATTATTTTTAATAAATTAGATGTAATGACAGTATTATATGAAATATACATAATTTTTATTATGTTAATAAAATTACCTTTAACCATCTCAAACCTCTATCAATGTGAAATGAATTTATTACTCATTCATTTGTATGGTATGTAGTCTCTACAAAGAGATATAATACTTGTTTCGTTACCATTTTTATGGAGGGAATTTATTAAGTTATTAAAGTGTATATATATTATTTCTAACAAAATTATACATCTATAAGGATAATATAATTTCAAACATATTAACTTTGAAATTAATTGGAAATGATGGTGTCTCCCTTGGGTACATGTGGTCTACCATCATTATGAGATAACACGATTTGTTTTTCATTTATAATTCATATATATTTTAACAAGGTTTTATTTTATGAATACAAATTATTTAAATAGTATAAAAATTATTCTATAAAGGATCTTAATTATATACATTATTTATTCTACCCAATGAAAAATAATAATTGCTTTCTTAGGTACAAACATTATACCTTCTCCTTAAAAGGATAAATTCATTTTCTATATCTAAATTTTAAAAATTTATATAAATTTATATAATGAATATAAATTATATATTAATATCATTATTTTTATTATGGATAGTATGGAACCACAATTAGTGAACAAGGACCAAAATTACTGAACAATAAAAACATGAATATTGGACCAGTTATGACTCCAAAGTTTTGATTTTTAAAAGGAATTTTTAAAAAATTCGAGGTAAATATATACAATTTATATTGATACGGTAATAAAAACGTGAATATGAATTTGAAATATATTTATATGAAATATATATTTATTATAAAATTTGATAAAATTAATATAATGAAGATGAACCTCATGTGTATGTTTCTCAACTAAATTTTACTTTTATTAGAAATATTCTATATCCACCACTTATTTCATTTGTATTGTGAATATAATACACCATAGATATATTATATGAGAACTATATTTGTTTTAATTGTATCAAAACATTCATTTCATGTTATTTCATTCATGGGTATTATATTCAAAATAATATTAAATAGTGTCGATTTATTCATAATTTTTTTCAGATTTTTTATTTTTATGTTATAGTTATGTAATATGTCACTTCCTTTTACTTGTTATATAAAAATTATATTAGTAATTTTTCTTATATTTTCAAGTGATGTTTTAATATTATTTATACCCATGATAATATTTTAAATTTGTTTTTAAAAAAATAATATACCTACAATTTTTTTAACAATTAAATTTTTTACATTAAAACCCAATGTGTGAAATGAATGTTTTTAAAATATATGGAATGAAAATAATTTCCACAAATAATGACTCATTATTGGTTTTATTCTTTCGTTAAAGTTTTTCATGGCTATTTTCAAAGAATTATTTTCATTTATAATTGCATTTTTTATAGATATTAAATTTTCAATTTATAAAAGGTTATTATCTTCAAAAATGTTTTAATAATATTTTTATGGTATTTACATTCACAGATAAAAATAACCTTCATTTTACATGTCATGTAATAGTGTTATTTTTTTATGATATCAATCATATTAATTATCTATATATGTTATTATCAGTATATCATATAATGTAGTATTTCTATTCCATTACCCATATTAAATCAGATAATTTATGATTTTTTTAATTGATTTTTTTAATTAATAACATCCCATGTGATAGTTTTTCAATAAGGAGTTTAATGATTATTATGTGTGAACCATTTGTTATGATTAATTAATTGGACATAGTATGTGTTGGAAGGTAAACTTTATAGCCCCTCAATGAATCTGTAGGTCTAATTAGACAAATTAGTTTGGGTTCTTGTTATAAACATACCCATTAATGTAGATCTCTTTGCACAAAAAAGCAAACTTATATTCAAGATGTCAAAAATTATTCATTACATCATTATGAATTAAGTTATTGATACTCTATATGATTATTAAATTAGTTATAATTTCTATTGATATGCTTCATGATCATGAAACTATTTATATGGACCTATTTTAATGTTATTTAAAATTAGCATGTTTGGCTCATTTTTTGGTTTAAATGGGGTTTTCACGTATTTTTCATTCCATATTGATTATTATTCTTTTATACAGAATTTATTTTTATGTAAATATACCCCTATAAAGTTTTATAGATGGCCCCTTTATTTTCTTTCTCTTTTCCAGGATTCCAGAAAACATCTTCACATTGTTCTCCAGGCACAAGCTGGTATGGAATAAATATGACCTTAATGAAATTACATTTTGTTTGTTCATGTCTCTAAATTTATATAAAATTATTGTATGTGTATAGTTTTATAATACTACTAAACTACTAGGTTGTTTGGGATGTCATCACATGTATCTTTTTCTAATATTTTAAAGTATTCGCCACATCTAGCCAACTGGTGTAATTTCCTTATTAGTTGTTATCAGAGAATGTTTAGAAGAATGTTGGGCACAATATTTAGGAAATCATAGATTAGGTAACATAACCATGTGGATGAAATCATATATATGTATTATTATTGGATACCTTCCTATTAATTATTATGTATAGATTATGTGGTTTCTTACGTTGATTATTATCTCTCAATCTATTGTTATTTGTTGTTATTCATCAAGACAGAGGATTAATTTTATCATTTATTAGGATGGAAGATTCTTTTGTTATGAAAAATAAAATAAGATGATGATTAATATTAACAATATTATGATTATTCCTAATTATATGTGATGATATATGATTCAAAAAATTCACCTTATCTAATAGTATGGCTCACTGAGAAAGAGAAGTATAGTGTTCCTTAATATAATAAGTTATGGATTCTATGTAGTAATAATGGAAAATTTTCTATCATATCAAAAATGTGGAATGAGACATCTTGGGTACTGTATCAAATAACATAGATTGTGTTTTATGTATGTAAATGATGGTCATAGAGAATTTTTTTTTATGATTATCAATGTATTTTGTAATAATAATTTAGTAAATATCTATTTCAATGATAAAATCCATGGGTTAAATCTTAGAACAAGAAATGACCTATGTCTTAAAATTCATTGAAACACACAGATGGATGAATTTGAAAAATATATAATATAATATAATGATATACATTATATATTATTTATGATAAAAATGAAAATAATCATATATGATTTTCATTAGAGATTTGAAAAAAAAAATTATAGTGGCACTAATTACATAGAAATTTGATTTGGTGACATGATAATATTTTTTTTAAAACTCATGATAGTGGGACTCATAACCCATAATATGTGTTTAGTGTTGCGAGAAACCTAATGTGTATTAGAAATATATTTCTAATATAGACAATAATGTTACAGTCATAAATAACCCATTTAGTGATTTATGTTAATTGAGTTTAACATGTTAATGATATTTGTAGATTAATTTATAGAAATGAAACATTTTGGTTTAGTATATGTTTTCATAAATAAATATTTCTGTTATAATAATTTTATTTATTTTTGACATATGTTTTGTTTTATTTATTATATTTTGGTATTACATGATCTTGAATAATTAACATTATTTTTATTGATGTTCATCATAATATATTGGGTTGATAACAGAATTATATATATTTATGTTAAAAGGAAATATCGTCTTTCAATAATGACCTTCCTTATAAGTCATGGAAGTAGGACTTCAACTGATAACTGAATGGTGATAAGGGGGACAACCTACCGACGAAAAATGTGATTTCCTATTGAGTATAATTTTTTTATTTTCTTATACAATTTTTTGTAGAAATATGTCATTGATTTTTTTAATTCATTTTTTCCAATAGATAAACATTGTATTGGATAGATAGTTTGTGATTGTGGGATTAATGATGTTTCCAAATAATTTCACTAATTTTTAAAACACATATGATATTATGTGGAACTATATTATTGTTATTGTTTAAATTTTCTTATTTCAGAACATGTAATTTTTTTCAGGGATCTATATTGATTTAGGTTAGTTATAGAAATTATTCTCATATATTGGAGATAATGTGATTACAGTAATTACATTTTTATTACAAATTAATGTGATGGATATTATCAGTATAAAAAATTTAAACAGATCTTAGAATACTATGGGATCAAATAATTAGGATTTTTGGGTTCCAATGAAAGTCTATAACAATTTTATGATTTTAATTGAAATTTAATGAATGATCTATGTTAATCATTTGGTATTAATGCCGAATTTTGGTGATTAATGTAGTTTTTATTCAGTTGATGATTTATTAATTTTAGTGGTTTAAATAACTAGTGGAATATAGTTTTTGGGTAATGTATAATGATAGTTGTAATATAATGTTTTCTATATTGTGGACTTTGAGATCAGTTCCTAGTGATTCAAGCATGAATAATTTATATTGAATACTCATCGTTTCGAGAAAAAGATTATTTAGTGCTGGGAAATAATTAATGTGTGAAATTATAAAAAACAGATAAGTATTAATCTTTATGTTTCTTGTTCAAATAATTAAAATCGTACCTCAACAATAGGAAAATTATCATGAAACCAAAAAAACATAGTCTGTTACATTAATTTATAATGACTTGATAATTTCATCACCAATTTTAGATTTTCGATTATTTTGTTGTTGAATTTAATCTGACTATGTTTTCTATCAATCATTATCAGACCTTTTGGAGTTTGGATTTTCTTCTATATCAATATTGTCATTTCCCATAAATAATCAACTATTTTGAAATCTATTTTTTTGTTTCCAATAAAATTTTCTTTTCCATTTTTTAAATAGGTGATTTATTTTCCTTTTTCTAATTTTTGTTTTTGAAATATACATATCCAAATTTTGAAAAAAATGATTACAAAATAAAATAAAATTTTATGGTTTCAAATTATTTATAGTTAGAGGGAATATAACAACATGATATATTAAATTATTTTCATATTCTCGAGTGTACAAAAAACATTACTCGCAACGTTAAAAAAATGGAATATTATTATTTAAATGTGATAGATATAACCTAATAATTATATTAAAAGAAATAAATATTATTAACATCATTACATTACATATAATTTTCCATCCCGTTGATAATTTATTAACTTGTTATTTTTAATAATGAAATTAATTTTTATTTATTTCAATTGTTTTTCCAAAAATACATTTTCTTGAAAAATGTTTTATCAATATTTTTATAATTTAATATTATACATAATTTATAGATTTTTTCAAATTTAAATTAAAATGTTAATTTCATATTTAAATTAATAATTTAAATGTTAAATTAGGACTAAATTTAGATAATTTTTGAACACCAATAATTTTTTGTGAATCATGAAAAAAAAATTAATTTTTCAGAAATTGCTAAATTATTTAAATTTAAATAAGGCCTTTTTGATTTTAATTTATTATATAATAAAAATAGGTACTCCTTATTTATATATTATATAAATAATTACATTTTAATCATAAAAACCCCTATATTTTGTATCAGTAATTTTTTTTCAAAAAAACACATTCTTAATGATAAGTATTTTCTATTACGTTTTAAGAGATTAATTTAGAAATAAATTATTTAAATTATATGAGTTAAATACTGAAAAATGGATTCAACATAAATTTAACCATTTTAATTTTTTTTTATGAATTATCTTTTATATTTGGTCATTTTGAATAGTAAATATAGTAATTTTATTACCATGAATATCAGGATTCCTGTAATTTGGTGTTAAAGTTAAATGATAAGGGAACAAAATGAACCTAACGCCTAATTTAATTTTTTTTTTGTGAGTAATTGGATTCCATAATCATCCAATATTAATTTATATATAATTTATACTCCACTATGATGAGATTGATACCCCTATAGTATTATATTTCTAGAAATATTAGACATCTCAAACTCCTGTTTTTTATAACTAAAATATTTTTCATATGAGGATATCTAATGAATATGTTAGAATATAAATATTAATTTTAATCTAAAATATTATTATTTTCCATTATTATTTTCATCTAATTTTTCATTGAGGAAAGAATTACCTTAATTTATTACACAACACTCATGAAGTTATTATTTAATTAATATTGAAATGAAATAAACGATATAAATATCATCTAAATTAGTATAATTAGAATTAAATAATTTGAAACATGAATTTTATACAAAAAAATGACAAATAAATTTTTTAATTCATTCAATTATAATTCATTTTTGATCATGATGTTATTAATGTGAAAATAAATGAGCTATACAAAAAATGACATTATTAATATTGTACTAAGATAATATTTTACTAAATGATATAAAATTAAAAAATATGTTATATTCTTCCAGATAAATAAAATATTCTTAATAAAATAAATAATGTTAAATTTATGGGCCATTTGGCATTTTACAGTAACATTATTGGATCTTATAGAGTACAAAATTGTAATAATACATCAATTTTAGTAATGGATAGTTTGTTGTTAAAAGTAAATCATATGGGATAAAATTTATCCATTACATGTTATAATCATAATAGAAATGAGAAATAAGGCTTCTAATAATCTAATAATATATTATTTCATATTTTTATTCACATAGACACCAAAGTTTACTAATATTAATATAATATTTTAGGAAATTCCATGAGTACCCCTCCCCATAATTATTATTGGGAACCTTCCCTCTTACATCATTGTAGAACAATAAGATAACTAGATTGGGAAACCTCTTCTTATAATATTTCTCATTATACTCTTCCATTTCATATAAGCCATGTTTTCCGAAATATAACAATCATTTATGTTATAAGTTGTTGGATAAAAGAATTTCCCAAAAGAAGAGGTATCGTTCTAACTATGTGATTTTATATTGTTTATTATTCCAATTCACTAAAATATTTTTTATAAATAAGTATATAATAACATCATCACCCCCAATATACTATGGTTTTATTATATAAATGGAATTACATATATCTCTCTCAACCCTCCATCAAAAGCGAAATAAAATTATTTCATGTGCATGTGCTCGTCCTACCATCTCTATTTAGGGATATTATTCATCATTTATTACCATATTTTGTAACGCCTCGACCCTAGTTGCCTAGAGTCGGTGCATTATTACATAACATTGGCATGATCACAAGAAAGATCAAATCTTGAAAGACCGATTGGTTTAGTAGCCTTGGAAACACTAGATATATTCATAAGTTTTACATTACATCATAAAATGAAAAACTACTACAATAACATAATGTTTCCACAGTCCACACTATAATCCACTCATAATATCCCTGCAGGTCATTCATAACTTACATCTTCACTTTCTGGGAAAAATAAAACATAGAAAAGGGGTGAGCTCAAATGCCCAGTAAGGATAACAATATAGCGGAAACTTTCATCAATAAGAATAAACATTTAAGGCAATGTATAACTAAAACAAAAGTCTTTTAAACATGAACTTTCAACATGGTATGGCATAAATAAAATGAAATAATGCCATTTACTTATTCACATGGATATTCTAATAATCGAATAATCACATGCAAAAATCATTAACTACTTTCATAATGTTGGAATGCATAATGCCAGACTATCAAAACCACATAGCCAAGGCCTCGTGCCAAGACTACAAATAAGATTTTGTCAAGGCCTTGTGCCAAGACACTAGTTTGTCTCATGAGACCTACCGATGCATCGAGGAGCTATAGCGGGCTCCACCCGTCACATATTAAGTCCAATGCATTCCCATATGAAAAGGTTTAAACATAACATAAACATTCGTATTAAAACTAGCATACGAAATGTCAATAATTTCACCATAAACTATGAATGGTATAAAAATAGCACATCCACAGTCAAACATACCACAAAACTTTCAATACAATATAGAAGCTTTGTATTACAATAAATCAACTTCAAATAAGCGTAAAATCCATCAAAGGAGGTTGACATAGATGAAATCAAAATTCTTTTTAAAGAAATATCTCTTTTTATTTTGAAATCATTTAAGATCCATATAAAATAAAACATTTTCTTTGAAAATATTCTTATAAGCTTGTAAGGGAGGCTTTGAAGATTTTATAATGGCGGAAAATAGACGCACCCGCCGTATAAGTAAAAAAACATTCTTACCTTAATTCTGTCGAAAAGGTTAAAAAGGACCTTGTTTTGAAAACGACCGAAAGATTCCTTTACAAACCTCTTATAAATGTCAAAAAGGGTATAAATGACTTTAACTCATATTCTAGTAAATAGTAAAAATGTTTTGAAATACATTTTTAAGAAACATGGAAGTGGATGATAAAGAGATCCCAGTAGATTATTACGTATAAACAAACTTGGATAATGAAGAGGTTGTAAAGTAAACCCTTACCTTGTACTTTTCCTTGGTTGGGGTAGGTTAACCTCCTGTATAATGGTGAAATAGTTGTTATTAAATTATACAAGAATCATATATATTAATATGATATCATATATGATCTTTTAACATTGATTTGTCTTAGAATTATCGTCGTTTCGGGAGTTAACTTACTCATTTTCTTTTATATGTTTTGTTACATAAGCCATGGTTGTTGTATCTTATTCATATACAGAATGATATCCAGTCCTTAAACATTATATTTAAATCATCAAATGATAATTATACTTGAATGGATACGATGGAGAATGAATCTCATCGCGTTCGTGGAGACGGTAGTCCGTACGTACGCACGAGCGACAATATCATTCTTTTGATATTAAAATAATATATAAATGGATGGTATATCATATATACAGAATCATTAACATGTTATATTTATTATTTACATGAGTTACACATCATTATTATACCCATCCAAATAATATTATATTGAATAACAATTACACCAAGACGTGGAGACGGTAAGCCGTACGTACGCACGTATGGTGACATGTTATTCAAAGGGTGGATAGAATACTGAATATGATTGTACCATATTTATAATAACATCACAGTAAATGTGAGATACTGGAGTTATTATTTTAGAATGGTAAGAACAAAGGAAGAAGAAGTGGAAGAAGAAATGAACTTGGAGAAGGGTGGTGAAATCATTACCTCTTCTTCGGGTTCTTCCTTTTGATTTTATCAAAAGGGCTCCTTAGGATGGCTTTCTGATCAAACTAAGGCTTCTAGGTTGTAGTGAGGGATGTTGGGAGAGTATTTGGGCAGAGTTTGGCCGAACCAAAAGGCTTTGAAGGTGTGAAGAAATGAGAAGGAGGAGTGCCCTTTTATAAGAGGGGTGAGGGGCACCTTTGGAAAAGCTAGAAATATTAATTTATAATAAATTCATATTCGGTTTCTAATGGCTCCAAAGTTGATTATTCAAAGGTTAAGGTGGGGATAGGTAGAAAACCACTCAAACAATAAAATTTAGACAGTTTTGGGTACTTATATTAACCTTATCTTTAAGTATTAACTCTAAGTTAATTAGTTTCACTTTTACAATGTCTCTTTGTATTTTTATATAATATGGTTAATAAACTTACTATATACATCCAAGGGACCCCCAAGTGGTACATTAATGATGAACCTATCATCATATAAGTCTCTTGGACGAACCTTAGATTTTTAGGAATTTAATATCAATTAATAATATAATATTTGTTTAAGAACTCTTTTATGTCAATTTTGACACTATTCAATAGTTGATTTTTGTGAAACTCATAACAGATTGATTACTTCGAAAAAAGTCAATTACATCAATCCTAATATATCATATTATCCTAGAAAACTATTTTAATTCATTAAAAGTTTCATATTATATTTATTTGGGTATTTATAATATCAATTATTTTAATTTTTCACTATTACAGTAATTACTGCATCATCATTGTGTCATATATAAAATAAATTATTTAATGTCTAAAAATTATAAATAAAATGTCATTATGTAGGAAATCGTTTAATCTTTCTAATGAATATTTATAATCTAAAATCCAACATATATAACCCTATGTAAATATTGTTGTTCTAAAAGATATATGCTTGTGTCATTTTTGTATTCATTTTAACTAAATTAAAATAAAGTGTCATTATCACTTACAAGTGGATCCATGGGGTCCCAAAATAGACCCAAAGATTCCCATGGTCGACCATGTATCAACAAATAGGGTTAAGACATGTTTTAGGGTAATTTAGTATTATTATAATATTATTTTGTTTACACTTATTTACCGGATTTACCCTTAACCATGGTAAATAAAATATTTACCGCAGTAATTATTCAAAATGTCTAAAAATAAAAGTTACCTATTTACACAATTTGAACATCCTGATTCCAAATATGGAATCCATTTTCCTAAATTCAAAACACAGAAGTGGCAGAAATTAATTTAAAATTAATTCCCGCTGTCAAAACAAAAAGCGTGTTTTTAAGAGATAATAACTATCAAAAGATTGACACTTGTTTATGTTCGGTTTAATTGTAAAATTATGTCCAATGACCAACATTATATTAAATGGTAAAAATATATTCTAAATATACTTTAAAACCACTCAAATTCATAATTTATCACTATTAATTATTTTGATTAAAAAAGTTGTTTTTAATTAAAATTTAGTAATTTTCACTATTCATCAAAATATGAAAGTTATCCGAAATGTACAAAAATTTCACCTTAGGCTAAATTCGATATTCCGAATCCAAAAATGAAGTCCATTTTCAAATATAAAATATATATAATTTCAAAAAGTAGGTATTACTATTCATAGCTGCTAGTTTGATTGGTTACGGTGTGTTAGAACTCGGTGTTGCGTACAACACACGCTAGCGTACCGTGGAAGCTTGGGATGTTTCATTTTAAATTTTTTATGTCCCAATTTAGTAAAAAAGGTCAAAATATAGTATCTAAAAAGGGTTCACTATTAAAATTTGGTAAAAGTGAAATACTGAAAATGAATTTGTTCTTACATTATATCTAAGAAACTCATAATATTGATTCTAAAATTATAAGGATTATATAAAGTTTAAAATTTAGTTGACACTATTCATAACCTCTTTTGAACAGCTTGTTTGGTAAGTCATGGTGCGATTTAACTTGGTGTTGCGTGTAGTGAAAGTTATTGAATTATTTTGAAGAAATAACACACTATAAAATCTTGGGGTGTTACATTCTCCCCTCCTTCAATAAATTGCGTCCTCGCAATTTGAAATTGTTCTTCGAAAATAAATGGTTGAAAATAGAAAATATCTTTGTGGGAAAACCCACATCAGAAATTGGGTTACTAAAATTTAGTCTTAATATGAGGAAAAAAGAAATGAAAGGATCACCACCAAATTATGATCTCTATTAGGAGAACATTGGTGGCAATTATAGACATATAATTGGAGGAAAAACGTAAATATTTATAGGTAGTGATTGAGGTCATCAATCACAAACAAGTATAAAATTTATGTCCTTAAATTCATCAATCTATGATGATTTGAAATACCATCGGTTCAACAAAACAAAGGGTATTAGGATAAGACATTTTTGACGTTTCAAAATATCTTAGTTGAAATCCCACATCGAAAAATGAATTAATGAGGCCTCTATTTAAAATAAAGAGTCGAAAGTATGAAGATTACCGAAAATAACACATATTAGGGTTCCATGTAGTAAAATATGGATATGGAAGAAAAATCTAACCATAAATTACCTGATGGAGAGTGGTAGAGAACATGGCTATGAAAAGGCCAACAATCCCAAAGCCATAAATTAGTGATGATTTAAGGTACCGTCTAGGAAAACATTTTTGTTCTAATTTTCTTTTCTTCATATTGAGGAATTTTTTATGAGATTGGCTAAGATCATATGGAGATATACTTACTTTATAATTTGAGTTTTATCCATTAATAAATTTCTACCACATACTCATCTTTCACTCTAAAAGATAATAGAATGTAAAAAAATTCTATTTACACTATTTGTATAGGGTTCCAAAATAAACGAATTTATAATTCATCTAAAAGATCTTTTAATAAAAACTGCATTATTTAATCCAGGACATCTCGTGGGCCAGTGGTAGGTGATACACCCTTGTCGCCCTTCGGTTGCGGGTTCAAGTCTCGCAGCCTTGTCGGACGCGACGGGTTGCCGCCCGACCTTCGGGTTGTCCTTTTATGACAATAAAAAATAATCCAAACTAGAACTATCCAAAATACTTATGTCCAAACTCACAGTCCAACATTTATAAGGAAGGTAAACATAATATAGATCCTTTTTACCCCGTAATATCATATGAATTACTTCATCATGTATTACCATATTTCTTATTGATTACATTCATGCTCCCTTACTCCATATAGAATGCTGGATATACTTCATCAATCCAAAAATGTTTTTAAACCCTAACAATGATGGAATAGACAAATCATTAATCAGCTTCAAGGTAGTCAAGAATATCCAATATAATTTATCCAAATAAATCATGTATTATTCGAAAATCACTACCTCGGTATCAGAACCATATTATGGTTTATCTTTCTCTCAAACATATATTTTCCAAAAAAAAATTAACCTTCTATTGAGTCACTTTTCTTTGTTCCACACAATCTCAAGTCCTTAATGAAATAGTACTGCAGTACAATCCTTATATACTCCATAATTATTATAACAAGTACATTTTTGATACAACACTCAATTGATATAATCAACATAATAACTCTAATCATTCCTCTTTATCTGTGGTAGTATCATAACTTGATTATTATCCAATAGCATCATTTGCGGCATAGTCTGATGACTGGGACATAGGTTCGCGTAGTGTCCAAACTCCTTGCAAATGAAGCATTGTACATTTGAAACCATTTTCTTACCCTTGCAGTCATGTACTTTGTGCCCTTTTCCTCCACACTTATAACAAACTCCCATTCCTTTCAGGCAAGTTCCAGGGTGTTTCTTT
The DNA here is from genome assembly GCA_963277665.1 of Viscum album. Classification (NCBI taxonomy): domain Eukaryota; kingdom Viridiplantae; phylum Streptophyta; class Magnoliopsida; order Santalales; family Viscaceae; genus Viscum; species Viscum album. The sequence goes on along the minus strand of OY728120.1, from coordinate 537,401,096 downwards.
CCACAGTTACCACATATGGGAAAATTCTTCTTTTCCCTCTTCCCTTTATCCATCTTTCTCTCTTCCATCCTTTTCTTCTCTTGCTTCCCTTCAAAGCCATAGGACTCAGTAAACTCTTTACTTATCTTATCAACACATGATATTATTTCTTCATATGATGATAATACATGGGAGACTATTTCTTTTATAAATTCTAGCTTAAGACCATGAGAGATATGATCCTTCCTTCTCTTTGAATCATGTGCATTTCTGGAGTTATCATTCATTCTACTGGGCACCATTTCTAAACAATGGCATAAACTAGATTAGTTTATGAATCAAAATACATAATCCCATACATATAAAACACTTAACATAAATTGAACTATTTATGGATATAATCCATAATCATAAAAATGTTTTCTTTGAGGAAGTATATACTCATAAACCCTTCATAATGATTTGTAAAGAAAATGAGAGTTATCCTAATCATATCCCCCGGGAGTGTCGTAACCAAGAGTGCAGCAAGGCCCGTTGTCGTGCACCAGTTCCCGTTCGAGTCTAGCTCAAAGCGGTGTTTTCGGGTTTTACCCCTAGGTACATCTGTTCCAGAGCCGCCTCTACCTACTCTTATCTAGACAGGGATGTATTGCTCTGAAAACTCACAAAATCTCTACAATACCAAAATTCTAGGAAGTTCTTCTATACTAATCCTCAAAGTTCATCTTAGGTTTACGTGCTCTAATCAGAGTTTATCTAAATCTAGCTTCAAGGTTTGTACTAAACTTCCTCTGATACCAACTGTAACGCCCCGACCCTAGTTGCCTAGAGTCGGTGCATTATTACATAACATTGGCATGATCACAAGAAAGATCAAATCTCGAAAGACCGATTGGTTTAGTAGCCTTGGAAACACTAGATATATTCATAAGTTTTACATTACATCATAAAATGAAAAACTACTACAACAAAATAATGTTTCCACAGTCCACACTATAATCCCCTCATAATATCCCTGCAGGTCATTCATAACTTACATCTTCACTTCCTGGGAAAAATAAAACATAGAAAAGGGGTGAGCTCAAATGCCCAGTAAGGATAACAATATAGCGGAAACTTTCATCAATAAGAATAAACATATAAGGCAATGTATAACTAAGACAAAACCTTTTAAACATGAACTTTCAACATGGTATGGCATAAATAAAATGAAATAATGCCATTTACTTATTCACATGGATATTCTAATAATCGAATAATCACATGCAAAAATCAATAACCACTTTCATAATGTTGGAATGCATAATGCCAGTCTATCATAACCACATAGCCAAGGCCTCGTGCCAAGACTACAAATAAGATTTTTTCAAGGCCTTGTGCCAAGACACTAGTTTGTCTCATGAGACCTACCGATGCATCGAGGAGCTATAGCGGGCTCCACCCGTCACATATTAAGTCCAATGCATTCCCATATGAAAATGTTTAAACATAACATAATCATTCGTATTAAAACTAGCATACGAAATGTCAATAATTTCACCATAAACTATGAATGGTATAAAAATAGCACATCCACAGTCAAACATACCACAAAACTTTCAATACAATATAGAAGCTTTGTATTACAATAAATCAACATCAAATAAGCGTAAAATCCATCAAAGGATGTTGACATAGATGAAATCAAAATTCTTTTTAAAGAAATATCTCTTTTTATTTTGAAACCATTTAAGATCCATATAAAATAAAACATTTTCATTGAGAATATTCTTATAAGCTTGTAAGGGAGGCTTTGAAGATTTTATAACGGCGGAAAATAGACGCACCCGCCGTATAAGTAAAAAAACATTCTTACCTTAATTCTGTCGAAAAGGTTAAAAAGGACCTTGTTTTGAAAATGACCGAAATATTCCTTTACAAACCTCTTATAAAAGTCAAAAAGGGTATAAATGACTTTAACTCATATTCTAGTAAATAGTAAAAATGTTTTGAAATACATTTTTAAGAAACATGGATGTGGATGATAAAGAGATCCCAGTAGATTATTACGTATAAACAACCTTGGATAATGAAGAGGTTGTAAAGTAAACCCTTACCTTGTACTTTTCCTTGGTTGGGGTAGGTTAACCTCCTGTATAATGGTGAAATAGTTGTTATTAAATTATACAAGAATCATATATATTAATATGATATCATATATGATCTTTTAACATTGATTTGTCTTAGAATTATCGTCGTTTCGGGAGTTAACTTACTCATTTTCTTTTATATGTTTTGTTACATAAGCCATGGTTGTTGTATCTTATTCATATCCAGAATGATATCCAGTACTTAAACATTATTTTTAAATCATCAAATGATAATTATACTTGAATGGATACGATGGAGAATGAATCTCATCGCGTTCGTGGAGACGGTAGTCCGTACGTACGCACGAGCGACAATATCATTCTTTTGATATTAAAATAATATATAAATGGATGTTATATCATATATACAGAATCATTAACATGTTATATTTATTATTTACATGAGTTACACATCATTATTATAACCATCCAAATAATATTTTATTGAATAACAATTACACCACGACGTGGAGACGGTAAGCCGTACGTACGCACGTATGGTGACATGTTATTCAAAGGGTGGATAGAATACTGAATATGATTGTACCATATTTATAATAACATCACAGTATATGTTAGATACTGGAGTTATTATTTTAGAATGGTAAGAACAAAGGAAGAAGAAGTGGAAGAAGAAATGAACTTGGAGAAGGTTGGTGAAATCATTACCTCTTCTTCGGGTTCTTCCTTTTGATTTGATCAAAAGGGCTCCTTAGGTTGGCTTTATGATCAAACTAAGGCCTCTAGGTTGTAGTGAGGGATGTTGGGAGAGTATTTGGGCAGAGTTTGGCCGAACCAAAAGGCTTTGAAGGTGTGAAGAAATGAGAAGGAGGAGTGCCCTTTTATAAGAGGGGTGAGGGGCACCTTTGGAAAAGCTAGAAATATTAATTTATAATAAATTCATATTCGGTTTCTAATGGCTCAAAAGTTGATTATTCAAAGGTTAAGGTGGGGATAGGTCGAAAACCACTCAACCAATATAATTTAGACAGGTTTGGGTACTTATATTAACCTTATCTTTAAGTATTAACTCTAAGTTAATTAGTTTCACTTTTACAATGTCTCTTTGTATTTTTATATAATATGGTTAATAAACTTACTATATACATACAAGTGAACCCCAAGTGGTACATTAATGACTAACCTATCATGATATAAGTCTCTTGGCCGAACCTTAGATTTTTAGGAATTTAATATCAATTAATAATATAATATTTGTTTAAGAACTCTTTTTTGTCAATTTTGACACTATTCAATAGTTGATTTTTGTGAAACTCATAACAGATTGATTACTTCGAAAAAAGTCAATTAAATCAATCCTAATATATCATATTATCCTAGAAAATTATTTTAATTCATTAAAAGTTTCATATTATATTTATTTGGGTATTTATAATATCAATTATTTTAATTGTTCACTATTATAGTAATTACTGCATCATCATTGTGTCATATATAAAATAAATTATTTAATGTCTTAAAATTATAAATAAAATATCATTATGTAGGTAATCTTTTTATCTTTCTAATTAATATTTATAATCTAAAATCCAACATATATAACCCTATGTAACAATTGTTGTTCTAAAAGATATATGCTTGTGTCATTTTTGTATTCATTTTAACTAAATTAAAATAATGTGTCATTATCACTTACATGTGGATCCATGGGGTCCCAAAATAGACCCAAAGATTTCCATGGTCGACCATGTATCAACCAATAGGGTTAAGACACGTTTTAGGGTAATTTAGTATTATTATAATATTATTTTTTTTAACCCTTATTTACCGGATTTACCCTTAACCATGGTAAATAAAATATTTACCGCAGTAATTATTCAAAATGTCTAAAAATAAAAGTTACCTATTTACACAATTTGAACATCCTGATTCCAAATATGTAATCCATTTTCCTAAATTCAAAACACAGAAGTGGCAGAAATTAATTTAAAATTAATTCCCGCTGTCAAAACAAAAAGCGTGTTTTTAAGAGATAATAACTATCAAAAGATTGACACTTGTTTATGTTCGGTTTAATTGTAAAATTATGTCCAATGACCAAAATTATATTAAATGGTAAAAATATATTCTAAATATACTTTAAAACCACTCAAATTCATAATTTATCACTATTAATTATTTTGATTAAAAAAGTTGTTTTTAATTAAAATTTAGTAATTTTCACTATTCATCAAAATATGAAAGTTATCCAAAATGTACCAAAATTTCACCTTAGGCTAAATTCGATATTCCGAATCCAAAAATGAAGTCCATTTTCAAATATAAAATATATATAATTTCAAAAAGTAGGTATTACTATTCATAGCGGCTAGTTTGATTGGTTACGGTGTGTTAGAACTCGGTGTTGCGTACAACACACGCTAGCGTACCGTGGAAGCTTGGGATGTTTCATTTTAAATTTTTGATGTCCCCATTTAGTCAAAAAGTTCAAAATATAGTATCTAAAAAGGGTTCACTATTAAAATTTGGTAAAAGTGAAATACTGAAAATGAATTTGTTCTTACATTATGTCTAAGAAACTCATAATATGGATTCTAAAATTATAAGGATTATATAAAGTTTAAAATTTAGTTGACACTATTCATAACCTCTTTTGAACAGCTTTTTTGGTACGTCATGGTGAGATTGAACTTGGTGTTGCGTGTAGTGAAAGTTATTGAATTATTTTGAAGAAATAACACACTATAAAATCTTGGGGTGTTACATATTTAATGTATATTTGTTTATAAGGTTTTAATTATTATATATTGTAACACCCATAAATTTTAAGACATATTTATTTGAAATAATGTTAATATTTTTGATATTTTTTATATAACAATGCCTTCAGTTTGTGATACATGAATAAAATATTTTATCTTCTGTTGTTCACAAAAAATGGAGTTACACACACCAAAATTTTTTATTCTATTACACATAACACACTGTTCAAATAAAACATGTCATAAGACTTCAATATTATTATTCAATATTACATTTCTCTCCTCTACAAATATATAGTGAATACGAATAGTAATAAATAAATTTAGAAAAAAACATTTCAAATTTCTATATAATTAATACATTAGTTGAAAAATAATTATAAGTGAAAATAATCAAAATATTTGAAAATAAAAAACAAAAATTCTACTAGAAAATTACATTCAAAAAATGATTCTCCGTAAAATATTACGAAATAAATTTTTTTAATTGATTGAGAGAAATATATATTATATATTCAATAAAATATTTAATTTTAATCATATTTTTTTTAAATATGAGAAAATAATTAATCAAATTCTCTAAAAATGGTATTCTACTAAAAAATAATTTTCTTTCATTTAATGCACATATTTTAATTTTTTTCCCAATTTTAAAAATAAATTAAAAATAAAACATACTTTTTTATATATTTATGTAAAAAGTATAATAAATTTTATTCATAATTGTGCGAGAAAAATATATTATTTTTTATTAATAGTAAAAAATACTCATTTTATTGAAAAACATCCTTTTCATATAAATAATATAAAAGGTTAATCATTTTTTCTAAAATGTGATAAAAAAATTTATGTTAGAAAAAATTTTAAAATTTTAAATTGAGTTCATTGGAATCATTTTCATATTTCATTTGGAAATGAAATCATTCTTTACTTTTGATGTGTTTCTCTTGGAAAACGCTTTTTTGTGGTCGTGTAATTAATATTAAATAAATTTTAGATAAATTTTTTAAAATAATATTTTAATATTTATTAAAAAATTAGAATAAAAATAATTTATATTATATTATATCTTAAAAATAATTTTCAACATAATAAATAGAGAAAACATAATGAATTAATTACCATAGTTATGGTAAAAATGGCTTTACATGTGGGTTAAACTAAAAATAAAAGGGTTATGATTACTAAAACACTTGTAATTGATAATTTTATCATCATATTGAATTATTAAACTAAAATATTTTTAATAAATAGTTATTTGGATGATTTTTTCAATAGGAATGGAATTATAATTTTTTGATTCATTTAGGGGTTTTTATGTGGTTTCCAAGTGGGTTCCTTCCCCCACTAATATAGGCCCACAACCCCAATCAAATAATCACACCTATAAAACAATTCATATTGATAAAATAATACCCAAATAGCTACACATAATCTTTATCCCAGTTCTAGAGTTTATTATCTTCCAATAATACTTATACATGGGACCATATCTAACCTATGTTCTTCTAAGAGAAGCAAAATTTTATTACCAAGCACTTTCTTTTTCATTCTTCTTTTTTCAACTGAAAATAATTAAAAATATTTGAATTTTTATAAAAAATTATATCATATAAACAAATATGTTATTATTTGAACTTAATAACCTATATCCATATATACGTCTATAATAGTGAAATTGAAACCATCAAATTTGTGTACGTCAGACTCCCACAACACAAATGGATGTTTTTTGTTCCAGCACCAGAATTAATGGCTAGATATAATGATGAATGTTAATTATTTATATGATAATTATTAAATTAATTTAAATATTTATTTATTATATCATATATATATATTTACTTTCATTTTTTTGGTTTATATAATAATGACTATTGTGTGTTCAGTGGATTACAGCCACGTGAAGCTATTTGATTTTTTTACATACTCTTCAAATATAAGATGGTAACAGTAAAATCAAAAAAATTAAATTATATATATTAAATAATAATTCATATAAAATTCTAATATATTTTTTACATTTATATATGTAAATCCACTGGGAAAATAGAATCATTATTCAGATGTACATAGAAACTACCATCTTAATGAATATGGTACTTCATTCTATTTATCTATATATTAGATATTTAAGAAATATAGAACAGAATCATATGATATTTATATAATTTTAGTCTTTATTTATATGATCCAACCATGATAAATATAAATGAAATGAATATAATAAATAATAACATACAACAAAATCAAAATAATTATTACTATAATGTGATTTTAACAAGGAATTGTTGAAAGTCATGAAATAAATCCTTATATGAGTAATATATGGTATGATACAAATTATTATGTTTCTATAATATAAAAATAATAATACTATACTTATTATATAGAAGCATTTAATGTCTATGAAGGCATTTGGGACATACGATATGGGATTTTTGTCTCACGTATTTACTTCTGTGCGACACTTTCTACATTTAAAACTTATGTATTTTTTATAATATATATATTTCAGTAAAATATATTTTATTATTATTCTCATTAATATTAATGGAATTTACATATCCATTTTAGGATCTCACTTCCTTGGTATTCATATATTTTTTCTCATTTTTCCTTCCACTAACATGTGTTAAATTATGAACCTCTCATGGTTTATGAGGTCATCATATAGGAGATTTGACAAATAATATCGTGAATTTTTTATTCTAATGAAATTATATGTTTTATATAATATTACTCTTTTAAGGTACATACAATTCAAATAAAACAATGTGGAATGAGATTTATCTCATAATCTCATCGTTTATCTTGATTGTTGATGATTATTCCTCCAATGATGAGATATTATGAAATATCCCTCAAGGAACTCCTGAATTTTATTTTAATCTAGTTTTTAAATGATAAAAAATTTATAACATTAATTTCCCTTTATTTATGTACATAATATAAAAATGTAATGTTTTTAATAATAATCAAATTCATTTATCTATTCTATCATTAATACTATTTATTTCAAAACCATTTTCTCTATAAATGTTTTAAAAAATGTTATTAGAATTCCTAAAATAATTTAATAAAATAATATTGTCCCATTATTTAATTTGTAAAACTGTTTTAAAATGAATTTTAGATCATTTTAAAAAATAACATCTCTTGTTTGGATTTCACCAAAAATTTGAACAATTCATTTATTATAAAATATATGAAATTAAATGTATTTATTTCCCTCATGAGCATAATTTCATTGAAATATTGTTTTATAAGTTTTCAAGGTTATATACATATAATATTATTATATAAAGGTTCATATTAAAAAAAAATTCGATAGAAAAAACATATTTTCCCCCTCAATTGTTTTGAATGATTTTTACCCCATCATTTTTTTTGTTTTCTACGATATATTCAATGAATTGTATTTTAAAAATATTTTAGGTTTGAAAAAGGGTTTTTTAAAATAGGAAAATATATTTTACATAGGAAATTTTTTATACGATTTGGAAAGATTAAATTATAATTTTCCAAGGTTATTTTCAATGATATTTATTGTGGAAATGATTTATATTTATAAAAGTTTATTCCAAAGTTTAAAGGATATTTTCTTTGAAACTTATGCCATGTAATCTACCAAAAAATTTTACCATCCTTGATGAGGTCCTTTTATGAAAAATATTTGTTACTAGGGATATATCAAAGTACACAATTCGTATTATTTTTCGGAATGGTTTATGTTTTTGGTTTAATGATTTTTAGGAACCGGTTTCTCTTCCACCAGGAATACCTTAATAAAATTATTATTAATCCCTATTTGTTTTCCATAGGCTATGGTGAAATTTCATTTTTAAGCTATTTTGAAACATTTTTCTTTCTCACTGGTTATTCAATGATGAAAGTTGAATAAAACCAATTTAATTTTATGTGTTATAATATGGGGAATGTTTTACAAAGTCCCATACATATTATATATTCTATAATATTGAATGTTTTATGATCTTTTAGAACACATACGTATGATTTTTAATATGTTATTGTTGTTGTTTTGTGACCAAGGATGGTAGTTACTCCATAAAATAATTTTGGTGTGACCTATATCATCCTCTAATTAAATGGGTATATATTGACATATCATGAGACATACCAAAATGGAATGGGAAGTGAACCTAGTTCATAAGGGATAATTTCCACGTTAATGGCCTTCGTGAGTGAACTATTTAAACTATGAATGATATGGTAAAGATCACAAATAAATTATTATTTTTTAATAATGACCATTATTACTTAGGAAATTAATTTCTATTATTATGTGTGTACCATAACAAAATAGTTTATTTCAATATTCTGCTATTATGTCTAATGATCTTTTTCTTCATTTTGATTCATGTCTTATAAACTAAATAACATATTTCCAATACATAATATTATGATTTTTGATCTGTAGGTAAGGTTTTCATGCATATTGATCTAATTCTTGAACCCTGATTCTCATGTAATATTCACATATATTCCATTTTTTCGAATTTAGAATAATTTATACTCAGCCTATGTTATGTATCCATTACCTAGGTTATAACAAAATGATTTATATAGGGTATTTATATAATGATTATTAATGAGTTGATAATTTATGGAAGATATAATATATAATTTAACAGATAAAAATATTGTGATCCTATTCTCCCTAGGCATTAAATTAATATCATCCTCTTATTTCTGTTTGTGTAATGTGATAAGTATTCATAAAATTTATTTAATATCTATATCTGAAAATCATGGGTTGGTATAGTTTTTATCAAAATAATTTTTTTTAATTTACTTTTGGAAACATAACTAATAAAATTATAGTGAAATACCTATGTATGTGTATAAATATATTTCAAGGTATATTACTAAGAATATGTTTAAGGATGAGTCATTGTATAGGGACATTTCCTCTATGTATTGTAATTGATAGATAGGTAGTGGTTTCTATGTAATTACAAAATTTAGGGATTCCCGATGTGTATGTAACTCAAGAAAAAAGGTATATATAGGTATTATCTTCAAAAATAGTACTTTATGATGGCATTTCTCATCACATGGTGCATGAAAATATGGCATTATACGCCCATTGTTTGGAAACTCTCAGGAAAATATCATTTTTCAACTATAATAATCTTTACAAAACAGTAATGAAGGATTTAAATAATGACATTGAATAAACAAGAATAAGGATATGGTTAAATTGATTGAATAGATTGTCTCATGATACATACATCGTATAATTGATTTTTCATGGCTATGTGGTTTGGAAAAATTAATTTGGATACACGTAATAAGATATTTCTTAGTTAATGGCTGGAACAAGAAGTATATACATTAATGTTGAATATGATAGACAATGTGAAAATGAATTTTGAAATTTTATTATGAGTTGTGGGAAGGAAATTTTTGTCATTCTTAATAAATTATAATAATATATGACTAATATAATTCACATTAACCAAGTCACATGCCAAAAAAATAAGAGCATGATAGTGTTTTTTGAGATTTCGGGTGCTGGAAACCATGGAGGAATGAAAATTTAGATTACTAAATGTGAAGAATATAGGAAGAATCACTCTTGGGAATGCATAAATAGAATAATAATATGTTTCATTTTTGGATAAGAAAAGAAATATATTATGAAATTGGGAATGGAAAATGAATAGTTCAGTTATTTCAATGGATTTGAGTATGTGTATCCATAATTTAGTATAAATAGATGAATTTATTAAATGAGTAGAGTATCAGACTTATTAAAAATGATTTCTTAAGGGGAATTATCATGATGAAAATAATAATGGTCTAGTGATTAATAGTAATATTATCAATGATTAGGTGACAATTAATTTCATATTAATGTAATGGGATATTAAAATTATATTATTTATATTTAACATAAGATGCATGATTTAATTAGGTATAATGAATATAAATACATGATTCATATTTCATATTATAAGAAAGAGTTGTTAAGGAATAATATGATGAATCAATGTTAATGGTTTGTGATGGTAGTAGGATGATTGATTTGTTTATTTATTAGAATTCAAGAATTATGATATATGTATCATGAAATATCTATGGATTGTTATGTTTTTGTATTTAATTAATTATTTTCCAAAATATGAGGAATGTTACTATAGAACAAGAAAGGTTAGTCAATGGAAACGTGATATTTCATACAGAACAAATGATTATGGAATTATAACACAAAAAAATGTTCTTAATGACAATAATAAATTGTTTAGAACGGATAATGATATTATATGATATAGATGTGGTTAACTCGGTAGTATAAATGACTAAGGAACTGATTAATTATTTATAGGAAAAGTTTCATATGTTATCATTGATTTTGTTTACATATTTCATTTTCTTTATATAATATATTCTATAATATGGGGTTTTATTTAATTAATGTTTAATTAAATATTTTTTTCATTAAATTTTTTTGTTAAATCTAGAAATTAATATATATTATGAAAATATATAATCAACGTATTGAAATATATAGAATGTGAGAATTATGAGATACATTATGATATTATTTGGGGATAATTTTAAGATAATCTTTAGAGTTTTAATGGCATAATTTATTAATTAATTATTTGGGAATGATTATAATGGTAACCATTTGAGGAATGATTTTAGTAAAAAAAAATTGGATAATGTTTTATAAAATATTTTATCATTTCACATTATAATGATGTTTTCTTTTTAGATAACCTTTACTAACCATTTTTATAATAATTATATATATAAATATTGAATTTTAAATATTTTATAGATTATATTGATTGATAGATATTCATGAAAGAAAAAATTATATCACAAAGAATTGTAGAAGAAGTTGAAATTTTAATAGTGAACAAATGAATGATGAGTTTGTTCTTTTTAAATATAAGGAAATAAAATAAGTATTTATTCTAACGAAAAATTATAAAGTTAATCATAAGGAATTAAAATATATTTTTTACATTTAAATATTATTTTTGTAAAATAATTGCCTTCGAAAATATCATATATTTATAGATTTGTGGTCATTGACATTCTCCTAACCATTTACTCTATCATTATTTATTATTATTTTGACAATTCTTGTTAATTTTTATTCCAATTATTTTAATTCCCATATATGTTATCATATTTGGAATCCTAGTATGTGTTATTATAGAAAAACTTTTAGCATCCATTTCTCGCCATTCAATTGGATGTTTCATTAACCAATTTAACGATGTGGGTTTCTAAAAATAAGATTTACAAATTTTAACCCCTTTATTACTAATAAAAATAATATATTATTAATAAGAAATAGAATTATAGGGTTTATAATGTGACACCATTAGATTTTCTTGTTTTCTCAAATAAATTTAATAATGTCTATATAATTATTTAACCACAAAACTATGTTATCCACCAACTACATGACCTACAAAATTTGTCTTGGGGATCACACAATATTGAGTATGTATTTCATTACACAAAAGAAATTTTTAGGTAGTTTTACAAGAAATAATGAGTTAAAAAAAGGTAACATGCTTTTAGAATAATATTATATATTATGATTGTGATGACTAAGAAATTGTAATAGTGAGTATGCATAAATGTATCCATATTATGAAAATATTCATTAAATATTTATATAAAATGTATACACGGTTTTCAATTAATTTTAAATGAAAAAAATATATATTAAATGATGGATTTCTTCCTTCGGAATTAAATATATGTTACCTTAATAAATTAAAATAAATTTTTTCTATTAAATTATTTTATTTAATTATATATATTATATTTTTAATCAAATTTTTTAACATTCATCTTATGTTATTTATAAACAAGATATAAGAAATAATCAAATTTTTATAGAAACATTATTTTAGTTAAAAAATAGATGTTTTTTCACTTTTTGGTACTAATTATTGACATATATTTCTAAAATATTATAAAATTTATTCAATAAAATAAAATTATTTTTTTAATAAAAAATTTCTAATTTATATTTGGGTTACTTTTTAGATTTTTATGAGATGATTAATGTTTCTCTGGATAGTGAAGGATACTTATTTTTATAGAAAAAAATCTTCTTGTACAAATAATATATAAATAAAATTTATTTTGAGGTTTTAAATTTAAAAAATATTCGAAGATATAGAATATAATTCAATTAATGTCATTTTAATAATTTTAATGATTAATTTGTATATAAAAACTTTTTAAGAATTTTATGGACTTCTCTTTAATAAATCATATTATTCATTGAATAGAAAAATTATTTTTTAATTAATATATACCAGATCTGATACAATAATTTTTTTTATTATTTATAACCATTGAATCCTAAAAAATAATTTTATAATAAATGGTCTACCAAGTATTTTAATGTATTGAATTCTAAAATTAGTTAAAAATTATTTTCTATTGTTATGGTAAAAATTGTTAAACTATGGGTTTAAATAAAGAATAAATGGATTAAAATGACTATAATTGATGCTAAAGTAAAATTTCATGGTGATATTTAGATATTATACTTATCATGGTAGAATAAATAGTCATTTAGAAGCATTATTATTAGTAATTACATTATAATATTGGATTATTTTGTGAAATTTCATTGTAGTTACAAGGGGGGTTATTTTCCCCAACTTATTAAGGGATACCAACACCCATATGTTAAAAAAACAAATAACTCCATATATTTTATACAAACCTGAAAAAAATTCCACAACTACCTTATTATAATTTTCTATATCTGTTTCTACTCCCAAAAGACCAACAATATGGTAATTAATAAGATATCCAAAGTAGGTTCTTCTAGGTAGAGTTAATTGTATTTTGTACTTTTGTTCTATTTATTTCGTATATTAACTAATTAAATTGTGAATTATCACATAAAATATATGAAAAATGGTGTCTCATATAAACTGATATGATTTATTTATTTAATAAAAAATATTCCTCTTCAATTTCATCAAATAAAAAGTTAAATCGTCAAATGTTTGTACATTGGACGACCACCTCACGAACTAAGGTAGTTTTTATCCATCCCCACAATTAAACGTTTCAAAAAATGATTTTTATAACATCTAGATAGTATATTTATAAAATTAATATATATTTTTAATAATTATGTCATGTATACAATCGTAGTTTCAAATTTTTGGGGACATGATAAACTCACTCATGTGTACGGTGGACTTCCATCACTTGAAGTGATGTGATCTAGTTTATCATAAACATTATATTTAAAACAATACGAGTACATTTAATGAATATAAATTCTATATCCAATAATAATTACTATTTTCTTTGATGTATTATTTATATTTATTTTTTCAATCCATCGAGAAAATGAAAATGATATTCATGGGTATGTACAATATACCATCTCCAAGAACAACATTTTTTCAATTTATATAAATTTATTGTATTACTCTATGAAAATATAGTATAAATATACATTATATTTATGTCATGTTTGAAATTTTATGGATTCTATAACAAATATATACATATATGGGTCGAAATTAGAAAACCCAAATCATCATGACAAACAATGATGTTTTTACCTAAAACATGATTTTAAAAAAAATCGACAAAATTAAAATAAAATTTAACATACTAATCATAAACTATATGATAAATATTATTATTTTTTTAATTGATGTATAATAAAAATGTATTCATAACAATTATGGTTTTATGGTGTATAATGTATTTCGAGATATATGGTAATGGATTTCTATCTCACAATTTACTTTTATGGGACACATTCATATTCACCACATATTTATATTAAGCAGTGTATATAAATAACATGAATTCATTTCATTTTTCTTATAGTAAAAATTATTATTATTTATGAATCTATTTTATGATACAACCTTCATGGGGATTACAGTTAAAAAGTATCCAGAAATGTAATTAATTTTTTTCTCCCATTTTATTTCATTGAGGAATCTGTCAAATAATGTACCTAACATATTTTATGATGTTTATATACATTTTCATTGACATGAAATATCATGAAGTCATTGGCAATAATGTCTTTATATGCTTCATTTTATGTAACCCTATCATGGGGATTATGATTCTTGGTTATTGTGGTGGTGTGAGTTTTATGTCATAATCTCATCATTTATTTGGATTGTTAATGATTATTTTTCCAGTGTTGATATATTTTGATCCATCTCAAGAAACTATTGAATATTATTATCAAATTAATATTTCATGAGGATACATTTTCTCATTTAATTTTACTCTCTTTAAGTACTATTGAATTTATAAAAGTTTTTAATAAATATCCTGTTTTTATTTCGAGAACCAATTTTCTTCCCAAATAATATTTTCTAAAAATATTTTTAAATTTTTTACTTTATTAAAAAAAATTCCAAATAAAATTTTGGACATGTTATAATTTCTAAAAAAATGAAAATGAATATTCATGTAATTTTTTAATACACATCATGTATGGAATTTTATGAAAAAGTGAAAGGAGTAATTGTTTAAACATGTACTAAAATAATGGAATTTCCAGCCACAGTGACAATTGTTTTCTTTAAAGATTACTCTTTAAATTATCGACATTATATTAAAAAAATAATTTAATATTTTTTTTCATATGAATTGTATTCAATGCAGAATGAATATTTCATTCAATAAATGTTTTAAATTATTTATTAAAATTCATCTATATGTTTTCAAATTTCTTTTCAAAGAAAGGCACATTAAAAATGATTTCTTTTTTAAAATGATATTTCAAAAGGGAAAGGATATTTTTATCACAAAATATTTTATAGGGATTATAATTATTCCTTTATGTGTAATCATTGTAATTTATAAAGAACAATATTTTGAAAAAAATTTATTTATTAAAAAGTAATTTAAAAATTGTAATGATTATATTCTTCATGAAATATTCCAAATAATCTGTGAAATTTATTTTCCATCTAATATTATTTCATTTAACGTTACCTAATATTTACTATGGATATGATCCCATGTCACCGTTCATGTTCCTTTTTCTAATATTGTATGTTTATTTTGGAATGATTATTATGATACTTATTTTTATTCCATGTGTTGTTCCATTATAAAATTATAGACGAACCATATTTTTTTAACTAAAAAATATTTGAATAAATAATAAAATTATTAATAAAAATATTTTTCTACAAATATTTTTATATGATTAATTTTTTATGAAACCCATTTATTATATTATCATCTAATTGGGAAGATTATTTATAAAGCTCAATTCTTTTCTAGGGTTCAGAAATGATGACAATTTTATGATCATGTGCACATATATTTATGATTTTCTATATTTGATGGTTTTAATGTTATTACTTTGGAAGAGTTTGATGTTATGACAAATAATATATGGGACATATATCTCCCTCTAATGCATTGGGTTTATATTGATATGTCAATAGATAAAATTTAATGGAATGGAGAGTGAACCCAACTCAGTAAGGGACATTGTCAATATTGATAGCATTGGAAGAGAACCTCTAATAAATTAAGGGTTTGGGTAGTGAACCCATTACATTGTGATATTTTTTTAGTCATCATTGACTGAAATGTTAATTATTTTCTATTCTTCTATTTCTACCATAATTCCATATTTTTTGTAAATGTTTTTCCCTTATGTCTCATGTTATTTGGATTATTTATGATTCATGAAATATAAAATATTAGTAAATATACCATTACAATGAATATGTGATTATTTTCTTTTATGTTTCCTTCCACCGGTTATGAAGAACCATTTCTGTAGGGAATGTATATAAGAAAACTAAAATGTATGGTCATTATGGAAAACATTCAATATCAATAAATATATATTATTATTTCATAACTAATATATAATGTAACTAATCCATTGAGTTCATCAGGATTAGGTTTGTGTAATATAATGATTATTTATTTAAAAGATGTAATAACTGTGAATGAAAATTTTGGGTTCGTCAATATATAATATTTATTAAAGAAATATACTTATTTAACAAAAATATCATATCTACCTTGTTTCTTTCCAATACAGTGGGAAACAATAACATCAATATTGCATTTATGTGGACTACCAACTCCACAAAGCGATGTGATTAATTTTTCATATATATTTTAGTTGTATAGTAGTAAGAATGAATTTGATAAATATATATGATTTACATGATATATATATATTTTTGTAATGGTAAATAATTATATATATATATTTTCATTTGAACAATCAAAAAGTGAAAATAGTGTGCACACGTATGTATATTCTACCATGTCCATGTATGGTGTATTTCATTTTCTATCTCCATATTTTATGTATTACTGTATATATATATAATTAATATATGTGATAGTTTTTTCATTATTAATATTATATATATCATTGAACAACAATTAATGTATAGGGAACATATCTACAAAATCCTGACATACATTAAAATTAAAGTAACTAATACCTAAAAATAGTGATTTTAATCAAGAATTGTAAAAAAAACAAGTGAAAAAAGATTTTAACTATGTCATATGTTGTTTTAAATATGAGGATATGGTTCTATAATATTTTTATAAAAAAAATTATTTATTATATATTTTGTATTAATATATAATATAGAATTCAAACAAGAGTGAATGGTTTTTTATCTCGCATTTACTTATTTGAGACAAATGAAATATAGACCAATTATATATTTTATAAGGTGTATATAAAAATCATTGACATGTTATATAATTATTTCCATTATTTTCATGATATTTAATGTTTTATTTCAATTTTTTATTTCAGGGGAATTACTATTTAAAATATAAAAGTGTGTTAAGGTTTTAATTCACAGTCCCATCATTATTCAAGATTGGTATTATTGGTGTCAGTTGAAATATTTTTAACATCTATGTCAGTTAAATATACTCCAATGGTTTAATAAAGTAATTATTGCTAAAAATTTTATTTTTCATAAAGATAAAAAGTAATTATCCTCTTATTTTCTGAATGAGGTATTTTTTAACTTTTCTATCTAGAGTTGAATGTATTATTTTTTAACATATATGGAATAAATACAATTTCCTACCATAATGAGTCATAAATTATTTTAATAATACTTTATATTTTTAAAAGTTTCTATAAAATAAAAAATATCCAATATAATTGAAATTTGTTAATATAATACATTATTTTTTTGTTAAAATGTTATTTTACAAAAACAAGTTCTAATGATATTTTAAAGGTTTTTCTATTAATAAATGAAAACCAACCATCCATTGAATTTTGAAATAGTAGTGATATGTCGTGGAGATATCATTCTTATTATTTATCTAGATTTTTTTAATCAGTTTCACTAGGGATGTACTATTTTTTACAATTCACCATAATACTTTGGATAGATTATAATTATATTATTTTATTGGTGAATTTATTTTCATTTTGTATGAATTTATTTTAATATAAATATTTATTATTATTATGTTTCAACCTCTTGATATGAAAAATACATTAGACATTGAAACATATGAATGGGGACCTCTATAGAACATTGATGCATCTTTAGGTCTCATGTGAAAAACTAGCATGGGTTTTCATAGAGGCCTAACTCATTTATTAAGATATATTTTCACAAAACCTCAATGATATGTTTTAGATATATGTCATTATTAATTCAATAATTTTCAATTCATTTATTTATGTTCCATGGGATGATTATGTTATTTGTAATTTCTATAGATATGATTTAAAATCATGAATCTATTATTGTGAGTTATTTTATCATTATATATTCCACACATATTTTGTTCAATTTATGGATTAAATATAATTTTTTACAATAATTTTCCAATAAATATTGATTATTCTTTATTTTTTCATGATTGATTCCATTGTACACATACCATTACTGAGCACTAGAGATCAGACAATTCTTATAATTCTTTTCCCTAAGATTTAATTAAAAATTTTGTAAATCTACTGTAAGGACATTATTGATGTATTAAAGAATAGATAAAGTAAAATTCATTGATTTATTTTGTGTTCAAAAATTTATTTCAAATACTACTATGTATTTAATTTTCCAAAACTACTAAATTATTCTGTCTTTTGAGATGTGATAACTAATATAATATGTTTATGTATTAATGTAACAAATCAATCTAGAAAAATGGATTTGAGGTAATTACAATAAGATAAAAAGATTTTTTATAAAGAAGTACATTCCACGACTTATTCATACAAAAATTGACATGTAATTCCTTGAGATTAAGAAAAAGTGTAATTAACATATTTATAACGGTGCTAATTATTTTTCAAAAATCACATGTTATGTTTCGAGTAATATAATAGAACCCGAAGGTTCAATTGATTAGTTTTTTATTTTAATAATGAAAAATGTCTATAGATAAATAAGTACAAGAGACATCATTATCTTTTATGAATTCAATTCAATTTTTTATTAAGGTGGAATTAAAATATGAGTTACCCATTAATATAAATGTTTTATAAGAAAAAAATAAGTAATTGTAAAGAAATTATAAAACAAAAAGTAATGGATTTGAAAAAATAGTCAATCAATAATATAAAAAAATTAGAAGGACAGAGGAAAGTTTCACGAGGTAAATTTAATTGATTAAAGTGTGGAAAGTATGGTACTATAGTAAACGAAAAATATAGGAGCGGAAAATGAATTTCAATAATTGAGGAAAAATTAACCCAATTGAACCCCTGATAGTATTTTTTATAAAATGAATAGTGTATGGACATTATGTTAACTACTGCTCAAATATTAAGGATTCCAATTATGAAGGATGTCATTAACATCATTTTCATTGAGATAAAAGTGAACACCATATTATCTCGAATGGCAGTGTAGGATACATTAAAAAATTGCTAAAAGTTACACAAATTATCTACTATATAACTACTAATTTAATATTTTATAATTGGACTATCAAATATTTGACATAGAAACTCATTTCTAAGGATATCTCCAAACCACACTAATGACTAGACGTTTAATTGTCTATGGAATCTATTAATTTCATGATGATTTCATCTCTAGTATATAATTCTTTACTGTATTATGTTTACTAGAATTTAATTTATTAATATGTAATTATTCCCTATATAGTGTTATTTTATTTCATCATAGCCACTGACTGAACACTCATACATATATCACAAAACAATTTCTAAGGAGGGTATGTCTTGTTACGAACCAACAAATAGTCATTCATTGGTGTGATCTTAAATATTCACTTCAAATAGAAATTAAATACATTATATTTTTGTTGTAACCAATTTAAAATGTTATTTATCTTAAAACATTGGGGAGAAAATTATCATTCAATCTAAATGTGGTTTGGGAGTTTTTTGATATATTTTTAGAAAAAAATATTAATCGTTCACTCAATCATGACGTCGATTTTTCAATGGAACTTCTACCTAGTGATTCAACTATTTAGAAAAATATATATAGAATGAACCTAATTGATTTGAATGAATTATGGAATAAAAACGTATAAAATCATTATAAGGGATTCATTTATCTAGGTGAACACCGTTTTGGTCCTCAAATTAAATTAGTTATGAATAATGAATGATCAATGAAGTTATACAACGATTATCATGAACATAAAATAATCACATTCAATTATAACTATCATTTTACTTAAATTTATGGGGTTTTTCGATAAATTATGGGATATCAATATTTTTTCAAGATTAATTATTTATATTGATACGATAACATAATAGAAAAATTGAATACATACTCCAGAAAAACATTTTCAAAATATTTATAAACTATAAATTTATAGTGATTCCATTTATTCATACCAATTCTAATGTTAACATCATGAATTTAAATAATAGAGTATTTAAAGACTACCATGATAATTTTTTATAGTCATTGAATATAATATTAATATATATAATATGATAAATGAAGAGCATGAAGGTCCCATGAGGAATGTACTGAAGAATCTATGAATGGAGATGTTGTGGAAAAATTTACCAACCATAAATTTTCTTTATAAATATTTTCAATCATGGGTCATATAATCTAATGTAATGTTATATTGATGTATCCATCAAGTATGTTATTGAAAAATTGACTATACCAACCAA
Source organism: Viscum album (assembly GCA_963277665.1). NCBI lineage: Eukaryota > Viridiplantae > Streptophyta > Magnoliopsida > Santalales > Viscaceae > Viscum > Viscum album. The sequence goes on along the minus strand of OY728120.1, from coordinate 537,380,127 downwards.
TCTGACTCAGATATATAGTTTTATAAATTAGGTTGGATATTATCAACATTTCATGGAAAATTTATCATGACTAAATAATCTACTCAACATGTTATCTCATAATGGATCCATGTAAAAATGGACATATTAATGTGAACAAAAATTAGAGGAACTAAGGGTAAAGATACAAATATCACATATTCATATAATACCATAAAATGAATAAGGGGGTTAGATGATTAGTGATTCATTGAATTGTGTAATAAGATACGTCATTGTGAAGAAAAATATATTTATATCCTACTAATCATTTAAAATTATTACTCTTTAGAATGATTAAATATCAATTGATTGGGAGTTATCTATGGAAATTTTCTCACTAATGATATAGAGACATTATGTTGTCTAATATAATTTTTTAATGTATACTAATAAAAATGTTTTAATGTATATATTCATTTATAAATAGTTGAAAATGGTCTGTATAAGAATATTTGAGTTGGTTATGTTTTATGAGTACTTTATTAATTACCACCCCAGGAAAATAAATAAGCTAAAATGTTAACTAAGATAAAAGGACCATTCTTGCTTATCTATTATGAGGATAAAAAAAAGATACAATATTTCTAATTTTTAGTAGATTAATATAGAAATCATCGCGGATGGGTTAACATATTATCATTATTAATTTAACTTTCCACTATATCTCCATGTTATTCTTAATAGACATAGAAGGAAGAAGCAATGTAAGGTAAGTAATATAATATTGATGATTTCAATATTTATTTTAATGTAATGATAATGTTTAGGGGATATTTATATGTTCCTTCTATATAGGATTTGAAGGATCAGTTGGATAATTCTCCAAGTTCATCCTTAATTACAAATCCTAGATGTATGAAGATGTATAGAGATCTAAAAGAGTATTTATAATATGAAAACATGATGAAATATGTGGAATATTATGTAACATAGTGATTGGTATGTCATCATTATAAGTATGAGATATAAATGTATAGGGAAATTTTACAACTATTTCCTATTCTAGTTTGGATATTTGAAAATAACATCATAGATGCTTTCCATTTCACAATCAACATTATTTAAAGGTAATTGTTTTATTTGGGTGGCATTAAATTTAATTAAGAAATCAGTACACTTATATACAACTATTTAATGTTTTCCTCCTTATCATATTCCATGAATATATATTATGGATTTATTATGGTGGAATAGAGTTCCACATTCAATAATAACGAATTGGTAACTATTGTATACCTTCATGTTCTGACTGTGTATTCAATATTTATTGGATTCAATGTTTTCTTCTGATATTACGTACCATACATAGATATATGAATAGTTTCATTAAGACATTACAACACTATATGATATTATGTGGTCTTATTCATTGTGTTTTAATGGCGGCAAGGATCATTGTCATCATCTAGTCATGTTTCTATAAAATAATTGTGTAGATTGAAACATTTAAATACCTCCTCAAAATTAACTCCATGAAAATTAGTGTTTAACTATAACATTACTAGATTATTTTAGTGAAGGAATATTATTAGAAACTAATATAAATGTGTAAATGGTTATAAAAATAATATACATTCAGTAGCATATTATAAATTCTCATTGTTTAAAAAATGATACGATTAAACTTTTTATATAAATATCGGATAAAATGATGGTGATTATTTATGTTGGGGATTTTATAAATGTAATTTGGGTATGATAATTTTATATAATGGTAAGGTAAACCCTATGAGTATTTTTACAAACTGGATTATTGATCGAGTACGGATGGTAGCTTATATCTTAGCATTTTCACCAAACCACCCTTATATTCAAGAAAAATTCCATGTACCTCTCTAGAGGATGTACATACCTAATCCATCACATTTACAAAACAAATATATTTTTTACTCTATATTATGTTCTTTCCTTTTAATTATAACTCTTATAAATATAGGATTATTGAGACAAATTTATGTGAAATAAGACCAATAACATGGTTAATGTAAAATTGAGGGATAATGAATTCATGGATGCAACATGGGGGGGAATGGATGTGATGAAAATGAGATAACCTCATATTTTTTTATCATTTATATATAATTTGGTATGTCAAATTCATTTTAATGGGATTATAATATTAGAGTTTTCTGTTTTATGATATATTAATCTTCAATGAATTTTTTTATTTAATAACTTATGATACATGAATCCCAGAGTCAATGTAAAAATTTTAAGGGGGGTAAAATATTACAGTTACATATTTTTTTGGAATGAGTAATCATAAAAACATTAAAAAAATATTTTTCTAAATTTTAGATAATGAAACCTTATTGGTAATAGAACTGTTATTATTTCATGTTGTAATAAAATATTATAATTAATTTATAAAAAAATTAAAATATTATATGATAAAATGAGCATAATATTTAAATTATACATATTAAATTTATATGAGAGTAAATTCTAGAGAATTTTTTGAAAATATTTATTGTATCAATGATTATTGAAAAATAATTATTTTTATTAAAAATTGACTTTTTTAAAATAATTTATGAATATTTTTTTTAAACTGAATTAATATTAAATTTTATTAATTTATTTTATTCATAAATTTTTTGATTGTGTGAAAATAATTTTCTATTTTAGTTTGGTTTACAAAATGTTTTTTTAGAATAATCTTTCAATTGAAAAAATCATTTTATATATTTTCATATTAGATTTATTTTAATTTCATTCACTTTTGTGAATTGAATTGGATATATTTGATTCCATAATTGTAATTAGAATAATTAGTATTATATAATATTCTCATCCTAATATTTTTTCATATTAATAATTATTGATGTAAAAATTCCTTTATATGTTTTGTGTTAAAATAGTTTTACCATAGGTTAGAAAAAGTGAAAGGGGAATGTTTTCCAATTAAACATTTCTAAATAATTTTATAGTACATATTTTAAACTCATCATTTTCTAAAATCATACATATTACCATTTTTATTGATTTTAATTTGGTATAGAAATTAATATATCTTACTTTTGTTAGAAATTATGTGTGTGACTACTCCCCCACTTTTAGAAAGAAATTTTTACTTTCCCTTTATTACACCACATAAAGCTATCTATCTAAAAAACATATCCATTTCTCTTATAATACACATTAAATAGATTCATGTCTATTATCATAATAAGATATAATTATAAAGATCTATATGATGAGATATAAAGTAAGAATACAAAAGAAGCTATAATATTCTTACTCATATCCTATATATTTATTTGTTCACATACATCTGCTAAATCTGTTATATTAATCATGATATAGTTGTCTTAATATATTAAAAATTTTAAAATTGTTATGATTATGGTAAAAAATTATACATGTAATGATGACTCCCCCCGAAGAACACCTCCAATGATGATAATGATACAACGGAGATGATTACCACTCAATGATAGTCTTTAATAAACCATCAGTTAGAAAAAAGTATCATAGGTATAACATACATAAAAATCGGTGCAATTTACCCTTAAGAGAAATATGAGGGTAAAGAGATATGAAATTTATACCAATCAGATCCCAGTTAGATAATTATATTACTGATCCCAAGTACATATAGGTATTTTCATATAAAATTTAAACAATTTTAATGATCTACATGTATGAAAAGATAGACTCATTAGCATCCATGAAGCCTAATTAGATATTAAACAACCATGATCTGGTAATTTAAATCGTGATCTCATATATTACCCAATTGTAATAATAATAGTTTACGTAAATGTTGGTTGAGCATAACATGTATACTCAAAATGATCCTCCTTATAGTCCCCCGAAAAAAATATAATGAAAACAAAATAAAACCTAGTGAACATAAAGTGAAGATAATTAATTGCTAAAATAGGTATACTATGTTCCAAGCCTCACCATGGATATATCTCACAATTTATTAAAAAAAGGAGATGATAAATTATAATATCAAATGATTTTACCACATTACAACTTCTCCACATGTTATCCACTCTTCCCCAATGTCATATATCTCAATTAATTCAACTCTAAATGAATTCAATAAAAAAATACATTGGAAATATAATCACAACATGAATATCATGAGTTATATATTCTCATTGTTACATAACACAAATCCATAGCGTGACCAAGTATTTTTTTAGGAGCTACTAAAATAAATATTTCATGTCTTATTAATTGGTTATTATACATCAAGGAATTATAGACCACACACTCAACAAAGTAACTCGAGAAATTATATTTCATACACGACAAGAACTATAGTAATGCAAAGGTTACTATATCCATATGTACATATGGGTTAAAAAATCCATAAATCCATATACACTAATATATATGGTAAACATAACAACTATTTATAAAATCACATAACACATTAAGGAAAAGAAGGTGGGGCCCGACCGTGTAGTCATCTATTTGTTCTGTGATAGCCGAGATATTGGGGAAATCATCCTCTTAGAGTCCACAAGGTGTCATTAAATCTACGGATATGAGTGGGTTAATGGGATAAATAAAAAACTACATGGATATAATATTTATACCACATCCACATTATCATTATTGACTATGTATTAGGATCAATTTTAGTTATCGTCCATTAAACACCCGACAACACTAATAACTAAATATCATATAAGAACATGAGAAACCATGAAATTTACTAAATTAATTCATTCCATTTAGAAATTATCCTTGTATTAATTAATTTTTTAGACACTAATTAGCATTATTATACTTAAAATTCATTAATAATTTGAATGAATGACATATCCATAAGGGGTAATAAAACAGAGTTAATGATTTCTCAAGATAAATATACATTTCATTTCTAGTAAGAACAAACACCATGATTTAAAACATCAAGTATACATTCATCGTTATATAATTATTAGTGTTCTAGGAAAAATAAAAATATACTATAAAACGTATTCCATTCCAACCACATCCTTTAATATCACAAAATAGGGATAATAATAAAGATAAAAGTGTAAATAGTCTATTAGGACATTTAAGAAATGTTGGCAAGAACACATCTCATAATGAAAACAAAAAAAGGTAATCCCATTTTCAACCCTCTCCATGGACTCTTATTCTATCCCAAAAACCATCATGTATATCATGATGCATCTCCCCATCATAGTCATCAACAGCTACCACAACCACATTCCTCCCAACCCATTTCTCATCCCACCATCTCCCATCCATGGATAACATGTCATTGCATAAAAATGTTATATCCATTGAAACACATAAGGGAAAAACCAGAAATCATAATATGTAAAACATGAAATATAAATATGGAATTCATCCATCACATATAATCAGTCTCACTCCGCCCCATGTATGTGTAATTGTTCCTTTATAAGAAAATGTGGTCAATCATACCTATACATTTATCTTTATAAATCAGTCGGTTTTTACATCATTTATTAATCGATTCCTTTTTAATATGTTACGACTATGAGTAACGTAAGATATTAGCTATATGAGGCCATTAATTTATAGAAACATGATTTGTAGTATAATTTTTATTCTAGAAAATTTATGAGAATAATAATTCCTAGTCTAAAAAAACATTTTTTTATTATCCAAAATAATAATTACATGTGTCATGTTATTTAATAATACCAATAACACATGGAAGAAAAAATTCTTCTAAACATTCACCATGCGTCATTTTTATTACCCTCAAATTACAAGAGTATTATAATTCTTTATACATGACTCTTTCTATTCTTTATCCAACCACAATATAATAGTTTTTACATTATATGAACAATTTCATCAATTAAATATTTTATCTTCATCATAAAAAACATTCTAGACAAGCGTATCATTACTAAAACACTATCATGAAAATTTACAATTAGACTATTACCATTGAGGATGAATGCACGGTACTACATTTCAAAAACCAATAATTCATTAATGTAGTGTATTCATTACATGGATTAATTCATCCACCATTCAAAATGAATAAATATAAAAAATTTATGATTTAACATTATATAAAATTATCAAATATGACACCACTATTTCATTTAATCAACATTCATTACACTAGAATAGAACAACATCATAGATATCTGATGACCTCTCTCACATGGAAAGCTACATCCCTCTAAGAATTACATTCCCTAACTATAATAACCTATAAAAGAATTAAATAAATTAGAATGATGTAGATAAAATTCCATAACATCAAAATCTATATTGTGAAGAAACAATACCAAATAGATAAGAGACCACTGGAATGGAGGATGATCACATCATATATCCTTGGACTGAACAGAGGAAGCGGGGGTTCGAATCTGGATTAAAGGGGATTCAATGGCCAAAATCCATTCTAAAGAATATTGGTTTTGAGAGAAAAATTGAGGATAAAATCTATATATTATAATGATTAGGTATTTATATACCAACTAAAAATATGAATACCACTACACAACATCCAAGGTTATTCCTTATAATAGGCTGACACATGGATGACTATAGTGTATCTTATGAGACAATATCAATTCATTCTAAGTAAAACCCGCATCTAAGGAACATGATGCCTCTTATAATGTAGGTCCTATTAACACTGTGACTGAATAAGGCATTACTAGAATCACGATTCTACATAACCCATTCTCTAAAAAGGTGGATATAATATAGCATATCCCCTTATCGCAGATACCCCAAAATTTATAGATCCAACCATGAACAATAAAATATCCAAAATTTCACTCCACACTATATCATCCATCCTTATTGTGAAACATTTCCCTATAATCCATATAATAGTATATAAATTGAATTCTTAGATAAACACCCATCATTCATCCTCAATCCATCTCATGGAACATACATCACCTCAACAAACCAAGGGAAATGCTATTAAGATTCATGATATTATATCATATACCTCTCAATTCATTCACATCATCAAGAATATATTCAAAAAGTATTAATAATGAATTAAATAAGTCATTTTAATCGCCTCCCATTATGAAATCTCTCATAAATCTCACCAAAAAATAATCTCAACACATCACTTAGTGGTGAAAAACACAAAATAATGAAACAATAACAAAATTCTCCTAAACTCTCTCTCATGGGAGACAAATCTCAAAAATAATCATATCAAACAAAAAAAGTATGGGAAATAATTTAATATCCTATAAATGACACTATCAAAAATAATGACCACTATAAGTGAAGATATAAATAATAAACAACAAGATATTTTAACCAGAAATTTGTTACATAGGTTACTTGGGACACCCCAACAATCCAGAATGCTTCCAATGGACAAAAACTAAAGAAATTACATTCATGTTAAACACCTTCTAATTGAATTCCTTATTTTCTATAGGCCTCTTCTGGAATATCACATCATTTTCAACATCTATCTTGTAAAGTCCTAATCTTATAAAAAATAAATATCACATCTTTATATTTTAATACTCGTTATATAATATAATAAAGCATGCGATGATATAGGAATGATAGAAGAATATGGTTGATTATGCATGATGTAGGCATGATGTTGCACAGGAAATTTAGGCCTATTTATGGGCCCTTGGAAAATTTAACATGCTTCATGCCCACTGGGACCATGATCCATGTACTGAATAAATAAGTCTTTATGGGTGGGCTACCCCATTAGGGTATATGGAATGCCTTTTGAACATATGTGTGTGGTCTGTGTGTGTTTTTACCGTTATTGTACACCCATGAAAATTATATATATATATATATAAATACATATACTGAGTTATGATATAATTACATAGGTATTATACCTTTTTTTAAAAAGTGAATATAAAAAAGTGATTCATAGGTGAACAAATCATCTCAAATTAATTTCTTTGTATATATCCACCATATTTGAGTAATAATATATTAATATTTCCTCATAAAAAAATGAAGAAACAATAATAAAGGTTAATATCAATTTCCCAATGAGGGAAAATAAGCAAGATGTCAGTGATCAAAAATAATAATAACAAAATAAAGGTATGAGTACGTGATATTAACTTATTAAAACATGGTTGTGTATATTATAGATAATAAAAAAGAGTCGTGAAATAAATCATAGATGTTCATAAGACTTGATCATTAAAAGAATCATAATGAATAATCCATTATAGAATAATGTTGCTAAAAGATAAAGATTTGTTTCATACACATAAACTAATAAAATAATGAACATGTATAATAATCAATTAATTCATTAATTTTTTTATGGACATAAAATCAAGATATCACATTATCCCGAGGATAAGAAAGTAGTTCCACACATAAAAATCTATATATGAAATCATGTTCACATAGTAAATATCATAACAAAAATAATTATATTGAGATATATATCCAAACTGACATTTGTAAAAACATAACCCTTGGCCATGGTTTTGACATAACAATAATATTTTATTTATATGACCACTAAACATGTTAACAAAAAACCCCTTCCATGGTTGTAATTTAACATTATTCACGTAATTAATACCAAATATATGTTTTTAATGACCTGAACATAAAAATTCCATTTTCTAGTTATTTTATACTAGAATTTATATCATTAAAATCATGGGGTCCTTTTAGGTTTATAGTTTTATTGAATATGGACAAAATCGTACCTGGTAAATGCATACATTATAGGTATACCCTTATACACATTATCCATTTCATATATGAAAATGTCATGAAAAAATAATGTTTTTTAGGAGAAATATTCACATTTTTCCCCTTCATATCATCCTTGGCGATGATCTTCCTTAAATATCTTGAAATGCATTTAGAAACATGGGATGTGAAAAATGATTAGTAGGATACAAAAATTAAGTGAAAAATTTAGTCCATTGAAATACAGAAAATCATATTCTTAAAAACATATCTTCTTACCCAAAAAATGTAATATTCTCTCTAAACAAGATCATCATAATTCCATTTAAAAATCATGTGATTTTCAAGAAAATTCATAAGCAAGCACATAATATGTAATTTAGTAACATGGGACATCTTTTTACAAATCACACTTAGAAATAAAGTAAACAATATGGAGATCCTCAAAATATAGACTACAAAATGAGTTATAGATTATAATTTAACCACATATCATTGGTTTATCACGTAACTTCACATTATTGGTTTATCACACATATAGAGACACTTATTTTATTACATTACATTTATATAAATTTAATGATAAAAACCATAAAAATTTTAAACCATGAGGATCCACAGTTTTAGTGTCTTTGAAAAAAATGGACTACATATATCTTTATAAACACAAGACATAAACGTTTATTTAATTACTTCTTCTCTAGATTCTTCTGGGATATTGACTTCTTCTTAGTAAAATTAGTAACCAATGGATATACATAAAAAGGGGGAGATAAAATCAAATTATGATGATACAAAATACCATGAAACAATATAAAATGGGATGATTAATGTCATTATTATCATAAAATAGTTAATTGATCATGATAATGAGATGAATCATTATGAAAATACATAAAAAACCAAATGCATAAAAATTAATCATCATGTCATATTGGTCTACAACTACAGATAGTTGTGAACAAATATATAATCATGTTCATACATAAATCACTTTACACATGAGTTTCTTAAAATTTCAAAATGAATTTTATCTATATTTAATTCTAATCACACCCATCACATCATAACATTTTCATTTCTCTATATAATTATAGGTACCCTCGTCACATCATAACATTTACATTATCATGCATGTTAAATAAATAATTTTACAATAATGAACTTAAAACAACCGATGGAAAAGAATGTGCTTCACTTTAAAAGGAATGAATTCATAATCTTTGGGTTACGAAATGAAAGAGGGAACAACATTCTTGATATAAGGGCCATCAACATTATTAGAGAAGTAAATGATGTGTTTTTGGTAAGAAGAGTTATCTTAGAAAACATTATGTTTGACATCCTCACTAGTTGAAAACTAATATATCCTAGAAATGGTATAATAATTTAAAATAAAATATTTTTAAGAAAAAACAATACATAAAATGTATTGAAATAGGGAAAACCCAGAAAAAATAATGTTGGGTTCAAGAGTTCCCCTTACATTGTATCTGAATACAATCATCACTTTAATGGCTTGTATAATCACATTATATTAATTAATTAAAAATAATAGAAAATATTATATATGAATATTATTATTTATTTTGTCATTATGTAATTTTATGTTTCTTTGGAACAGTTATAGAGTTTAAACTCAATGTTCGAGAGTGTTGTTTTTCATTGTTTTCAAGAACGGTTCACTTGTAAACATTATTGGAAGTTCATATAGAACATGGATAAACATCCATAATTTATATTACAGGTTATTAATGATATTCCATATGTTTATATGATCTTATATTGAATAAGTTTTTCTACCATGTGGATGAATCATTATTTATAATTTAATGATGATCGTTTTAGGTTCATTTGGGTGGTTTTGGAAAACTATGAACAAATTTAAATTTATCTTATAGTATTATTTATTAATGTTGATTATGGAATATAAAAGTGGTTAATAAATAAATATTTAAATGTTTTGATAATAATTTAATGGTTTTATTGACATCCTTGAATTATTTGAATGAAAATGGATGTGCATCACCCATGATGTAGGTAAATTTACACATTATATGCCACAATTTAATTTTTAGAAACAATGAAACTTAGAATGAGGAGTATAATTAATAATCATACATTAACATGATATAATACCATTATATAAATAATATTGTAGTTATCATGACATTTGTATACCATAATATAAGGACAAGTGAAAAAATAAATGAAATTTGATGGAAATTTGAAAGAAAGGAAGGAGAGAAATTACCTCATCAATATATCTTTTTTGAGAGCTTCTTTATGGGAGAGGTTTTGTTATTTTTATGAAGCCAATAGAAATTGAAAATGGGAAAGTAATTTGGTATGATTCTTGATTATAAATTGGAGTAGTCACAAGGGTTGATGTTTTTTGAGGAAATGAGGATGTGATGGGTGGAATTTCTTGTGAAGGTGAGAGGGGGTTTCAGTGTATTATATTCGTTATTTTGTTATTTCTCTTCATGAAACGAAATTGTGAGGTTTATTGTGACTAAATATAGTTAAAATTTTATGTTTTTTCTATCCAATTGACATTTATTTTAGCCATGACTCAATCATGATGTAGAGATTCATTTATTTAGCATATTTTTTAAAATATGATATTTCACTATTCACAAAAAAAATTCCATTATTTTATAAATATCCTAAAATTTTACCCTAATAATTTTTCAATGTATATAATTAAAAACTAATCATCATTTTATTAATATAATTTTCTAAATATGATTAATTTAATTTTTAATTGAAATCATAATCAACATGAAAAATAAAAATTATAAAATTATATTTGCTTTTCTAACACTTTGAAAAATTAATTAAGGTCTAATAAAATTATCATATAATCATAATAAATATAAGAAATAATTTATTAATATATTTTATGCAATTAAATTTTCTTTTAAAATTTTTTAATAAAAATTAAATATTCATGAATTGAAAAAAATGGACAGTATAATATAATTATATCATATTGTTGCATATAGAGTGGATATATTTTATTTATAATATCATTGGTAAGGATTCTATAAAATGGTTTATGTTCTATTTATAAGGCTAATATTACTATTCATAAGGGAAGACTTACAATTCATAAAGTTATGTTACTGATAAAAATATTAGTTTGTCCTATCGGACTCCAAACAACGTACTCATCGCAACTGTGTATATAAGATTTTCTAAATTCCAAACCTTGATGTAGAAAATTAATGTGTAAAGTTCACATGGTAGTTAATTTAAGAATTATGTGGAATTCTGTTTCTTAATGTTATTTTATGTTATTATGAAAATACTATAAGAAGGACAGAATTGTATTTATAATTGTTTGGGTTGTAACATTCTTCCCTACTTTGGATATTTTTCACTTGAAATTTCATTTTACATGAACATGTGAGGGTACAACTCATTCATTGATTTGTTTTATTTCCAAGTATCTTTCTCATACTTATGACTCTTCTACACCACTAGATAAAGTGGGTTTTCTTTTAGTGTAGATACTTATATATCTAGTCCAGAAACATTACTTACTGCCTCTCACAAGGGAGATCGCCTTCCTACTATACCACCTCTGAGTTCAGTATATGTGATGAATATAATATATACATCCACATGAGTGATACATGGAACAGATCATGAAAATGGGTCATATTCATTGGATGTTCATGATGATAGGCCAAGACCATTATTTTGTCAGGGATCTCATTGTGGTGAATGTACCTTTGGATTATCTTATCTCTCATTCCAAACCACATGACCCTCTTCAATGGAGATATATGAAGGAATACATTATCTCTAACATTGAACTCTAAGTCCCTTCAACGGTTATCATCATGGCTCTTTTTGTGACTCTGAGTCTCATTGATTTGTTACTGAATGAATTGAACCTTCTCTGTTAACACTTTTATATGATTAGGTCCATGTATCTTTCATTATCAAACTTCATACCAATATGCTAGATTTGTACATCTCTATCCTTATAGAGCCTCATATAGTTCCATATGAATATTTGAGTGGAATCTATTATTTTATAATAACTCATCCCATGGGGGATGTTAATACAATCCAACATTAAATTCAAGTGAGCATGCTCTAATCATATCTTCGATGGTCTAAAGTGTCCATTTAAATTGTCAATCAGTTTGGGGTTAATAGGTCAGGATGAAAATCGATTTAGTGCTCAAATCATCTTGAATAATCAACTAGAATTTAGATGTGAACTTGATATCATGATCATATATAATTGATAGTGGAACCCCATGTACTATCACCAATTACTTCACATATATCTTTTCATGTTATTCAAGAGATGTTACATCCCGAATAGCGATAAAGTGGGCTATCATGGTGAGTTGATCCACCACAACCCATATTACATTATTTTCATTCGATATCCTTAGGGTACCCACTAAAAATACCATAGTGACATTCTCCCATTCCCATATATGTATAAGAAATGGTTAATGATCCCTTTAGACATCTATCACTATACTTTAACTTTCAGACATATCAAGAACATGAAAAAATGTACATCACTCTATTTCATTATATTGTCCCACCAAAAGTGTTTTTGAATATAATGATACAACTATATACTCCCAGATGTATACATAATGTTGGGCTATGTGCATTTCCCAATATCTCTTTCTTTATCCTAATTGATGAAGCCCCACAAATATGTGTTCCAAACTGAATAACACAATCATCATCAATATGGACCTCTTGAGGATTCCATTATTATACTACATTCACCTTCATTTGTAACTCCAAATCATCCATTGGTTCGAACTTAATCTCCACATGGATAGATGTGTAGGAAATCATTAAGAAAATGTAGGATTTATTCTTTTCTGTTATGATTTCAAAAACCATCCTTTTCATATCCACAAAGATATGGTCATTCTCAATCCACATCATTGATTGAGTAGTTGGTTCTTTTCTACATTGAGCATCATCAAACTTTTTCTTCATTCTAGGATGATAGTTAATAGAGAAATCATATTATTCAATTAGCACTAATCATCTCTATTAACAAATGTTGAGCTCATTTTTTGTTAATATATATTTTAGACACTATTGATCGGTATAAATTTCAATCTTCACACCAAAAAGGTTGTGTCACAATATATTAAAGGAAAAGTCATACCTACTTTATACATACCATATGTTAGGTTGTTCTTCTCATGGATATTCGACTTATCTATGGTGTAGGTCATAAAATTATCATTTTTTGAGTACAAAACAAATCAATTACATCAAATAATCACTGTATATCACAAAAAGATTTCAATTTTTTGGTAATCTTAGTAGAAATGTAGTGATCAGTCATCCCTTTGGCTCCTTGAAGCTTTCCTCATGTTCATTTATCCATATATAATTTATTCCATTCATTGTTTACATAGTTAATGAGCATGAAAATCATGAGATATATCTCTCAAAACACCAGTATGACCCAACTAATCCATGGAATCCTAGTATTTCTATGACACTTGAGGGTCTGGGATATTCCTTAATCACATTTATCATTGAAAGGTCCACAATAATTACATCACTTATGATCATAGTCCTAAAAATGTGACATGATTCATCAAAAAAGTCACACATTCTAACATTCCATACCACTTACACTTTCTCAATGTTTCCAACACAAGTCCAATATGATCATCATGTTCATCCTTGCTTATAGCATATATGATAATATCATCAATAAAAACTACAAAAAATTTGTTGATGTAATGTCTAAAGACTTTATTCATAAAATACAATTAGATTATAGATGAATTAGTATGTAAAAAGGGAATCTCTAAAAACACATAGTGACTATACCTTTTAATGAAGGATGACTTCTAAATATCTTCCTTCTTCACATTAATCTGATGACATCCATAATGAAGATCAACCTTTGAGAAGTACAAATCTCAACATAACTGTTAAAACAAGTCGAAAATCCATGGAAGTTGATACTTTTTCTTTATGATGATATAGTTGAGTACCAAATAATATATAAACATCTACATTATTCAGTCCTTATTCTTCACAAAGTGCACAAGCACACCACAAGATGATATATGAGGTTGTTTCACCCCTTTTTTAAAATTCTCTAGTTGTTTATTCATTAAATCCTCTAATTCGATTGGAAATATCTTCTAGGGAAACGTTGATATAGGAGTAGCTCATGGTTTTACTTATATTTAGAACTCTATATCATGATCTAGGGGAAGTCTCAATAACTCTTCGGGAAATACATCATTGTATTACTTCACAATGGGAATTTCCTCTAGGTTAACACTTTCTTATGACTCAACCATTTTAGCGACATATTCCCCTTCACATGGAATCAAATCCCACACTGTTGATGGATTTTACAATGGAGATTCATGACCTTCCTTGTATTTTTAGAGGATAATATGATGTTTATGAATTTGAAAATATATTTCCTTTTCTAGATTGTTAATATGTTCTCTATATTATGAGAGCCAGTCCATTCCTGTTGCATTGTTAGATTCCACCAAGAGAATTATCATGATATTCTCTTGAAGAATCATCCCAAATAATACAATATGTGTAGAGTCCAACAATAGGTTTCATTGATTAATCCACTTTTTGTATTTAGAGATATCTCTATATTACTGTTTTGGGGATTTGATTCAATTGTTCTTGAAGACATGTGAGATATGGGGAAACGTGTAAAACCGGAATCAAATTATAATTTTTCCATTCATGAGTGAATAGTATGTATACCTTGTTTGACTTAATTTTCTTAATATCATTCTATAGTAGTGAAGTCGTAACACTTCACATAAACCTATTGATTTTGTTTATTATGATACTGATTACCCTCGAGGGATCTAGGATTAGTGCAATGCATGTATAGTTCTCTTTCTCCCTTCAATTGTTGCATTTCACCATGGGTGGTTCTCTCCTTTCTTCCAACATATAATCCTTCCTTCTTATGTATTTTCGACACAATTGAGCTTGTTGGCCTTTATTATCACTCATGAAGCATTTCCCCATCCCATTGATTTAATTCCCATGATGCTTATTCCAACATTTTTGACATGTGAGTGGTTGATTTTTCTTTACTCCTTTCTCATTAGATCCTATAGAATGAAACCCCAATTTTCATTTCATATTACCACAGACATGGGAAAATTCTCTGAAATCAGTCTCCACATTGAGGGATAATTAAACAAAATCTTTGAAACATTCAAAGTCTTTCATTGCGGCAGCCTCCAAATGGTGTGGTTTTAATCCACTTAACAATTAATCCATTTTGCAATCATTTTTTATAACTAATCTCGAAGCGTACCTTGGAAGACATATGGAATTTTATTTGTAGATAATAAAAGATTCTCCATCATATTTATTCAACTATATGAATTCTATCTCCATCTAGGTATGAAGAGTTCATGGGAAATACATTTAATGAAACATTATGTTAATGTATACGCATTCTATCTCTTGAATTTTGTCTCTCATTTTGGTGTTTTAATCTAATCCCACCATTTTTAGGCCTCTACATTATGACGTTAAATGGAAAGGGTCACATTCTCGATCCCAATAGAGGGAAGCATTGAAATGATCTTGTTCATCAATTTAAACCACTATTCTGCAACTAGTGGATTATAAGATCCACCAATAATCGGTCGTCTTCGCCACTTAAAACCCATAACAGCCAGTTGTTCCCTACATTGTGAAGGAGTATTTTCCACATTATTTAGGTTGTTATTCATAACCTGAGAAAACTGGGTAAGAATCTCTCTGAAGTTTTGAACTCGACCTCCAAATGAATTGGGTATTTCATTCAATCAATCATTGTATTGTCCCTTGTATGGTTTGTTCGCTTGATTTCTCCAGGTTCCGACCAAATAATAAAAAATAAATGTATAGAAGAAAACATAAGGCAAAAATTTGTGAATAAATATCTTATTCCTTTTTGAAATTGACCCTAAAATAATATCTGATTTGATCCCTATATTTAAAAAATATTCTTCTGTGATTAAATATTCTTACTCTCATACCATGGTTTTCACTAAGGATATCTATTCCTAATTTCAATATTAACTAAACCATACCGATGATACCAATTATATTTACCCTTCTTTTCATTCGTTACATTCAAATCATTTTAATGATAAATTACATAAAAAATTATTTCATGAGGATAAATGGGTTTAGAGTATTGGGAAAACTAGGACCATACATAACTTTTACTACACAAGACCAAAATATTTATTTAATTATTTCTTCATTAGCTTCTCACTGGCTCTTGACTTATACTTAGTAAAATTGGTCACCTATGAATATTCATCAATGAGGGGTGACCTAAAAGCCTAGTAAGAGGATAGATAAAAACATGAAACAATATAAAAATGGTTGATCATTGTCATTGTCATCCAAACATATGAATAGGATCATAATCATGAGAATAATCATTATGAAATGACTTGGAATGTGGTAATATATAAAAATGAAACATCATGTCTTAGTGGTCTGCTACCACACATAAGTGTGAAAAAATCAATCATCAGGATCATGCATACTTGACTTCACTAATGAGGTTCTTCACATTACCCAATGCATTTGAGTACTATATATTTTTTTTGTCACACCAGTCAAATCATAACATTTTCATTACGCTATATAATTGTGGGTGCAGACATCACATCATAACATTTAAATTATCATGATAGACACATAGATCATATATAAATATTTAACACAAATAAGGAATGTATAGGAATGTTTTTCACTTCAAAAATACTATATTTATAAACATTGGGTTCCCAAATAAAAGAGGAAATAACGTACTTGATACACCAAACGTCAACCTTGAGTGGGAATTAAAGGGGGTGTTTTTTAAAGAGGAGTTCTTTATGAATTTTTTTTGAATGACATAATCTCTATTGGAAAACATTTATATACTTTAAATAATTTTATAATGATTAATAAATCATTTTAATGGGAAACCCATAGTAAAAATGAAGTGAAAGAGGGAAAACCCTGAAGAGAGAATGTTGGGTTTCACAGTCCACCTTAGGTTTTATCTGAACATATGCTTCACTTTAGTGGGACACATAATCACATTAGATTAATTAATTAACAATTATATATACTTCTTCACAGGAATATGATTCATTCTGTTGTTAATATGTTTTTTATTATCCTTGGGATGAGTTATAGTGTTTAAATTCGTTGTTCGGGTTTGTTCTTTTTCTTAGATTACATGAACGGTTAACATATGCACTTGAATAGAACTTCATGAAGAACATGGAAAAACATATAAAATTAATATTACATGTTATTAATGATATTGCATAAATTTAAATGATCTTATAATTAATTAGTTTATATACCATGTGGATGAGTTATTAGTTATAATTTTATGATGATCGTTTTAGGTTAATTTGTGCGGTTTTCTTGATCACTACATTTCAGATTTGGTTTATCTTGCAGTATTATGTATAAAATATATTTCCAAAACATAAATTGGGCTATATCATACATATTTATATCAGTTTTCCACTATTTAATGGTTTTAAATATATCCTTGATGGAGTTGAAGAAAAATGGAATTTCATCTCCAAGGATATAGGTAATTTAACAAATCACTAGAAATAATTCCATTTTTATAAAAATTGAGTGGGAGGAGTATAATTAGAAACCACCCATTAACATTATATAATAACATCAAAACAATCATATATTTGTTGCCATGACATTTGGATAATAGGAAATGTGGATAAGAGAAAAAATTAAATGAAATCAGAAAGGAATTTGAATGAAAAGAGAGAGTGAAATTACCTATTGAATATATCTTCTATTGATTAAATATATTCCCTTATGACTTTTCAATTGAATTATATTTTGAAAATCCCAAACACATTTTCTAATGGAAAAATATCATTCTCTATGAAACATTCTCTAATGTTAAATTTTCTTTTTGAAAAAATGTATTTGTCTTTTCCCAGGGTTTTCAGAGTCTTATACAGTGTCTTTGTAAACCACGTCTATCCATTTTTTTCTTATGTAAAAAACAGGTAAATTATCTAACTCAAAACCTTATAGTATCTTATAATCCGATTTACCTAGAAGTGTGACTCCGAATTATCTTGAAATCAATTTCTGATTTCACTATAAATCAGAATCAAATTTATCTATAAATGAGACTTTGATTTCTCTAGAAATTAGACTCCGATTTCTCCAAAAATCATAATTAGATTTCTCATGAAATAATAATATGATATCTCCTGAAATTAGACTTCGAATTATTCTAAAATAAGACTCTGATTTCTCGTAAAATTAGACTCTAATTTCTCCAAATTTCAAACTCATATTTTTCAAAAAATATGATTCTATTTTCTTCTAAAATCATTCTTTTATTTATTCTTAAATTGGAATCTTATTTTCTTGAAATTAGATAGTAATTTATCCTGAAAGAAGACTCCAATTTCTCTACAAACCAGACTCATATCTAAAAATAAATCACACTCTAACTTCTCAAGAAATCAGACATTGATTTCTAATGAAAACTGACATTGGTTTCTCCTGAAATCAGACTCCACATTCACCTAAAATCCCATTCCAATTTCTTCTAAAATCAGTCTCCTATTTCAATTAAAATTAGACTCCAATTTTTTCAGAAATATGATTCCTAATTCATTAGTACTTGGATTTTGATTCTCATTTCTCTTATAATCGAATTATTATTATTTTTATACACTAATTTAAATTATCCTTAGAATCTCATTATTTATATTAATTAATGATACATTTATTACAAAACATATTCTTTCAATTTTATCTAATCCTATTATTATTATGTTTCATTGACATGATAATTTTATTCTTACATATTGTTGTTTCCCACACATGATAATGTTTTCAATGTTTTCTTACATTATATAATGTCAAAAATTATTTTTTAACTAACTATTGGCATAGTGACACATGTACTGTCCCTCTATAATTTATTGGAAAATATGAACATTGGGGGATGAAGTCAACCATTAGAATATTCACCTATAAATACCATTCCATATCATGTTTTGGAAAACAATGTTCATGTGGAACTCTTACGTATTGCAAGTTAACTACTCGATCTGCCTTATGTAAATTTTTTGAACAACTTTTTTTTGCTACAAACATCTTGTTCATCCTGCCTCGTAAGAATTTGATTGTTACTGTTATCAATAAATGGAATCCATGGATTGGAAGACAAAGATATCGATCAACATAGAGATCAAGGTATTGTGATGATAGCAATTAATACTCTGATATTCATATCAATTGATTACCATGGTTTTGTTAATATATAATTTCTTTAATGATTAAATCAAGGGTCCTTTATCCATGTTTGTTTGATACCATTCTATTTGTGATAAAAGTTTTATAAAACCTGACTTGTTTTGTTAGATGTTATAATTCTACTGCATTTTCTGAATGATATGAAGTGTAACATTCATTAAAATTATTATACATTTATACACCAATATAAATAAGATTATATACACTTTAATGTAGAATGTTTCCATAAGAAAATATTTCTTGTGTTTTTTTATTAGATCTAATATTTTGATCCTAAGAAATTTAGTTTCATTGTTATAAACTAAATAGTGATTTTTAATCAATCTTGTTTAAATTTTTTATAAATTTATTTTATTATGGAAAAAATGAATTATTTAAACCTACGATTCATCGCCCCCTTTTAATATATTATTCTACATATACATTATGATCCTACAATTGGTATTAGAGATGGTCTTTGAATACTTGTATTTTCATATATGTATTTTTTCTCACCTTTTCTTGATTATCTTTAACTGTTAATGTTATTCTTAAATGCTTTGTTTTTCTATAAATGTTTTTTTCATATATTTTTTGGGGAAAATATATTTTCTATTTTTATATCGAATGGAATGAATGAAAGTTGGATTAATATTCAACCTAAATCCTATAAGATACCCTAAATTTTAAAGAAATTATTATGAGTACAGTAGATATAGGATAAATACATTCATAATCAATAGTAGTGTGGATATATTTTTCATTCTAACTATAGAAAAACAATATTTTTATTAATTAAATCAATCTATTAACTGAGTAAGAAAAACAAGAGTATCATTTTAACATTAACATACGTAATAAATTATTATGTTTTACGACTGGAAATATCTATAGCCAAATTTCATCTTGTGAATCTATTAATTACATCTATATGAATATATATGATACACAATTTCGAACATATATGGTAATGGAAACAATAAGAACTATGATTAGAGCTAAATATCATGGTTTTATTTTTCCTTATGGGGAACCTGTATGAAAATTCAAAAAAAGATTAATGAATATCATAAAAAATCCTAAATTCTATGGGTGATAAAAGACATGATGAACAGATTATTTTGGATTTGATCATAGATATTATTCACAATGAGTGGGAATCTAAACGAAAACAGATTTATGAGAATCGAAAATATTCAAACCTTACACTTGATACTTTATTTGGGACACTTCCATTGAAAAAAATAGAATGATGAAAGATGTTGGGATAAATAACAATACTAATTGTAACAGATGTGTTTATTTCATAACTACATCTAATCATATGAAATCTAATAATAAAAAAAGTGTTACTAGATCAAATTCTATGAAATCAATTGTAATATTTGAATCAATTGATAGTGATCATTCTAAGAATGAACATGACAATATTGATTGAAAAAGGAACATGATTTTGGGAATGAAATAATTCCAGTATAGATAAAATAATAAAGATATAATGAATAAGAAATACTCATAGGTAACCAGTTATTAATGAAAGAGGGAAATATCATATCAACCCTACTATCCAATTGTCAAAAGAAAATAAATAAAGATATGCATTCAATAAGAAACTATATGTTCTACAATTATTTTTCTAAGAAATTACTAAAATCTAGTGAAAGATGGAATTTTTTTGGTTGTTATTGTTTTGATAAATATTATGATATTTTATCCTTTGGATAGAAGAATATTGGTTTAATTGGTATTATTCAAATTAAAAATAAATTTCTCATGGGTTAGGTAAAAACTACCAAATCATTAATCAATATTTCATTAAATGAAAATATTTCTAATAAAGAATATTATTAATATTCAGATGAAAAATATTCCTCATAAAATAAAACAAATTGCATTATTTATAAGAATGATGTTGTTTTTTTCATATTACATGGGAATTAAAATAGTAAAATCAATTAATAACATGATAATGAAAAATCTAGAATCTATTTTTTAACATAATATGTGTCATATATTTCCAAAGATCGTGATCAGAAAACCCTTGATTTAGATAATATTTCCAAAAACCATAAGGATGTTATTTTAAAAAAGGATAATATTTGTAAGTATCTTGAAAATGTTATTTCTATGAAAAATTTTGTAGTGACAAACTCAAATTTTTCGACTAATGACTAAGAGGAAAAGAATTTACTCATCAGACTAAAACACGAAATATTTTCTTCAAATAAAATTTTCTAAAAAATCAATCATATATTGGAAGGATTTTATAAAATGATTTCACAACTTTTTCCTCTATTAAATAGTACTAGGATTGGTTATTCTCATTCAAAACCAGTTTTGAGTCAAAATAGTTTTGTTCCACAGAGTACTAATTTTTGCACTAATTTTCAAAGTGGTGGACATTGGGAGGAAATTGTTCTTTGAATAAAACCCAATCCTTTTGTTTTCAAAAAACTTACTTTGATATTAAAATATTAATACCAATGATATTATGTTATAACTTTTATGGATGTAATAATGTTTGGATTCTTAAAGTTTAGCTGTATTATTTTCCAAAAAACAAAAGAAGTTTCGAAATCAATTCATGGTACATGGATAGAGGTTGTTCTGAGAAGAACACTGCTAGACAAAACATCATTGGAAAGATTATTATGTTTAAAGGTGTAAATGTTCATTTCGAAGACAATTATCAAGGAGAAATTATTGGTATATGTAATATTGTTCTTCCTAGAAGATATTTATTTTCAAATGATTCATTTGTTAATGGTATTGAAAAATATCTTATATGTATAAGATAATTTTTTTATGAAGGTAACCTTGTGATTTTTAAAAATGATTAATGCCTAGAAGTCATTCCAAGGAAGTGCTCATTTTCTCTACAAATATGGATGAGAATGTTTATACACTTAACTTAGATGACATTAGGATCCAACACTATCATTCCCTTTGTCCAATAGAAGATCAATATTGGTTAAGGGGTATAATTCAAGGATATTGTAACCTTAAGAACTTATATAAAAACTCAATGAAAACATTTTTTAGTGATATAATGGAGCTTATTTTTGATTATTTAAAATTTAGTGGTCTTTATCAATTTGGAAGGAAACATATGTGATGCTTCAAAACAATTAGTGATGTCTCATCTTTTGATGCGTTACTACTATTTCATAATGATATTTTCAGTAAAACACAAGATGGATGTAATTGAGGTAAATAATATATATTTGTTTAAGTTTATTCTTAATTTATATATACATGGTTCTATTTTCTAGAAAATAAATCTAAAAAATTTTCTAATATTAAATATTTTTTAGTAAAAGATCAAAATGTGAAAAACCATTCATTTATAAGAATTCAAAATGATCATGAGGGAGAATTTGAAAATTCATTCACTGAAACATTTTTTTGAAAGAAAATCATTACTCATAACTTCTCTGCTCCAAGAACTCTTTAATAAAACGGTGTTGTTGAATAAAAATGAAAAATTCTTTATTAGATATCTAGAACCATGTGGAGTGAATAATCATTTGCTAAAAACTTTTGGTCTGAAGTTTTTAGTACTGATTGTTATACTATAAATCAAATTTTTCTCTTAAATTTTCTCAATAAAACAAATTATGAGTTATGGACATGTTCAATACAAAATTTTTCATTCATCAATGTATTTGGATGAAATTATTTCAACTTAAATACTAAAGATAACATAAATATATTCACACCTAAATATGATGAAGGTATTTTGTTAGGATACTCTATAACTTCAAAGCCTTATAGATTTATTAAAAAAATTCTTGTACTTTTGAAGAAAGTGTAAATGTTAAATTTGATGAAAATGATCCAGTTTTTTAAACAACCCTAACCAACAATTCAGATGTGTTTTAAAAAAATAAATATCATCGTTTGAATGAAGATTATTTTATTATGGAAATAACTCATGAAAATGTTTCTGAATAATTTACCGTAGAGATATTTCTATCT
The DNA here is from genome assembly GCA_963277665.1 of Viscum album. Lineage (NCBI taxonomy): Eukaryota > Viridiplantae > Streptophyta > Magnoliopsida > Santalales > Viscaceae > Viscum > Viscum album. The sequence continues at coordinate 537,356,196 of OY728120.1, read as the reverse complement.
TATGTTGATTAATAGGTTTTACAAAACAAAATTCAGTTGTTTCTTAAGAATCAAATTTTTGATAGTATCATTGGTGATGTTAATCAATCATTATAGACTATATGTTCATTAGGATATTAATTATAGAATATATAATTGTATTCCCATTTACTCCTAAAAATATATACCATGCATTGGGTGATGATGATTAGATTCAACAAAGGCAAGATGAACTAAAAGAATTTGAAAGGAAAAAAGATTAAGCATAATATAAAGACCTATAGAAACTTGTATAGGTAGTGTAAAGTGGGTCTTCAGAACAAAATGTGATGAAAATTGAATTATTGTATAAAATAAAGAAATATTATTTTATATTATATTTAATCAACAATGTGAAATAGAGTATAATGATTCCTCTGAACAAGTAGCTAGTCATGAATCCATTCGTATTCTACTAGACTTTGTTGCATTTTGAAATTTCAATATTTTTCAAATGGATGTGATGTTTTCTTTCCTTAATAGATATGTTCATGATGAATTTTATGTTTGAAATCTTCCTATTTTTGAGAACACTAAATATCCTTAACATGTTAACAAACATAGTAATGCATTATATGGAATCAAAAAATCCCCTAGAGCCTAGAATGACAGACTAACAAAATTTTATAAAAAAACAATTATGTAATTTAAAATACTAGTCCAACCCCATTACAAATAATGAGTAGAAGAAAAACATTGGTTGTTTATATTTCTATTTCTAAAATTATATATCAATCAACTCAGAAATCCTTAAATGATTCATTTGAGAATCTTTTGAAAACTGATATTGAAATGGGTTTGATGGGTGAGTTACCATTTTTTCTTGGATTTCAAATTTTAGAAAAACTAGAAGGAATATATATATATATCAATATAATTATATTAAATATCATCTTAAGAAGTATTAATATGACAACACTAAAAGTATATGTACTCCAATCGGTACCTAAATCACTCTTGATCTTGATGAAACTGGGAAACTAGTAGATTAATCATATTTTGGAGGTATTATTGGAAGTCTTTTATATATAAGAGCTCTTAATCCATACTTAATGTTTTCAGTATGCTTATGTGCATGAGATAAATCTAATCCAAAATAATCTAATTTAAAAACAGTGAAAATAATTTTTCATTATTTAATGGGAACAATGGATTTAAGACGTTTCTATTTTTTGGAAATAATTTTATCATTAAAATCATTATAGATGTTGATTTTAGTGGATATAGAATTAATAAGAAATGTACATTGGGAAATCATCATTTCATAAGAGATTTATTAGTCTCTTGGTCATTTTAGAAGAAACAGTCAATATCATTTTCCACTGTGGTAGTTGAATATGTAGTAGCTTGAAGTTGTTTTTCTCATGTGTTGTGGATGAAACACACACTCACAGACTAGGGAATATGTTCTACCAAAGCACAAATAATGTGTTATAATTATAGTTCCATTTACCTAGGTAAAAACCCTTTATATCACTCTCCTAAAAAACACTTATACATTAACCATCACATTCTCAGGGATCATTCAAAAAAGGAGGAGATATCATTCCTCAATATATCAGAACACAATATCAATATTCAAACATGATTACAATATCATTACACTCTGATACATTTAATTACATTAAACAAATGTTTGGAATGATAACTATATGTTAATCATTCATATTAAATTTTTTAAACCCATATCCTATCATTAAGATACACTTTTTTATAGGGGAGAAAACATGTTTATTCTCTTATATTTCATTTTCTAAAAAACAATTTTGGAACCTAATTTCGTATTCCCTAATAAAACTTTTAAGAACCTAATATAAAGCTTATCTATACTGAAAAGTATTTTGGACCAATCGATAAGGTATGTTTTCTTACATATATCATTGTAATTTAATTTTTTTGTGAGTATATCAACATTTTTTTAAGATAACCTTATCAGATTCACTTTCCTCAAATCAATTTTTTCTCTAAAACCTAAAAATATCAGAACCAATAAATCCTTATTCATAATTAATATCAGAAAATAGATTAGATAAATCACTTGTCAATCATTGGATTGATTGTAAAATTTAAACTCTCACCACAAATCATATATAAATAACACCCATATTTAAACACCAAATCATCTTTCAATTAGATTTTGTGAAAATCCATATAACTCTTCAGGTTTTCCATTCAGTTTTCCACTTTTCTTCAACATTGAATGTCTCTAGAAGTGTCCTCATAGACTATGATGGCCTCCAAAAGGGAACTCAAGGATTGGTGAATTTTCATTGAAATGTTGGTGGACCAAAATTTCATTGTCATGCAAGATTCATTGATCTCAAAAAACATAAATATAATAGTTGGGATATTATATGTATGGCCCAGTAGAAGATTCAAGATCCAATGTATACAGATCTGGTAATAAAATTTAATGATACAATTCATTTTTATGAATAATGTGGAATATATATGTATTCATTTATGAGTTATGGAAAGGCTTATTCTACATCTTTCAAGAAGGAAGAAACTATCTTTTATATTCCTTTTGATGGAGAAACAATCCTTTTCTCACATAGATTTCTTGATATGGATATTTCACTTCAAAAGGTTAAGGAAATTTATTGTCTTGGACTTAATGGAGTAAATAAACTGAAGATCTCTCATCTTTCAATTAGTTATATATTGCTAGCTCTCTGGTTACATGGTTTTCTGATTCTGAGGATGGGAGGCAAGGATTAAATTAGGATATGTGATATCTTCAGGATGGAATTTTTGGTGAATGTATGGAAGATTAACCTCATCATGTTAATTCTTCAGACCATAAACAATTTCAATAATGGAAACATCATGACTCGGATCATTATATACCACAGGATCATGTCCATGATAATTATATTGTGCTTATAATGGTTCAAAATACATTTCTTCTAAAATATTAAGGTCTTAAATATATATTTGATAAGTTATGATAACCTATGAAGAATGGCGATTAGTTTCATTGTTATGCCAAGAGAGTTCATTGAACTTCCTTAAATGAATTCACAAGCTGCTAGCAAGAATGGTGATTTTGGAGAAATCTCTAAATAAAATCCAATTAAAAGGAATGTTATTGATATGGAACTGAAAGAAAAAGAACCTGAATAAGAGTCATCATCTGATCCACCAAGTCCATAAATCCAAAAGCCATTATGTGATAATTTTGTTTCTATGTGGATAGATCTAAAAATGAAGAATATGGAAGGTGATGCAATTTTTGGATTAGACCCTACTGAGACAAAGGCATTAAATTTTCGAGGAGATGAAGATCATAAATGAAAATCTATAGAATAGAAGATTAAGATTAAGTTGTTAGAATCTGAAATTTTCAATGTTTTGTTAAGAGATAATGAGAAGGCATCTAAAAATATTCTGGTACCCGAATTGTTCAATCAAGAACCACTGTAATCTCGGATTTTAGTGTAGATAAGATAAAGAAAGGTATTTCATTTCTTGAACCCATAGTTGAAGGATAATAAGTTTATCATGGTGAATAAGAATATGAATTGGAAAGTGATGATACGAATAGAATGGTGGAAAATTAACATGATAAGGTGAGTCCTTCTGATAAGTTATCTATTGGAATGTCCCAAGATAAATCGACAAAGATTATTTCAGAAAGAAAATTTCAAAAGAAAGGTGATGATTCTCAGGATGAAGTTAATAATTCATCATAAAATGATGATAGTATTAATAATAATATTTTTTCACAAGTTTTTGGTGATAATGATGATATGGAAATTAGTGGTAGTGATGCTGATAAACAAGAATATGGTGATGATGACAGAATTATCCAACTATATAATAGAGATCATCAGGCTTTGTATCTTGAAAAAAAATTATATTCAAGAGAAATGATTGGAAATCATTGTTAAAACACCTAATAGGTTTGTCATTACAAAATCAAAGAATTTAGTAGTTGGAACATCAATGTTGAAATAAGATGAACATGGTAAAGTTCTCTCTCCATCAAATGAATTTATCTCAGTGTATCCACCTTCCATAGGACATGATTTTGTGGTTCAGTACTTGATGAATCTTGTGAATAATATTCCTATATTTCAATGAATTGATTCCAGATTTCAGATACATCAATATACAGTCAACTAGATGTTATATTGAACAAATATTTTAAGGACATTTTTAACAAACATTAAGTTGTGTTCAATTATTTTTAGATCTTTTATGATACCTATATGAGATTTTTTAATGAAATAACAATGTGTTCTGAGTTAGTGATATTTGATCTTAAAATATTTGATGATTTTACTAATTCTTTCAAATATTACATTGATAAGTCTAATGAAAAAATAAAGAACCATTCAATATGTATTTCAGAAACTCTAAATAATGGGAATTAATGCCGACAATTTGAAGATAAATATTTGAATGGAAAGATAAATTCAATTTATCTCAATCTAAAAAGGGAAAGTGAAATCATGGAAGTAATGGGTGAAAATTTCAAAGAGAAAATGAAGTGATAATGTTTTAAGGAGAAATTCATAAGTCTCGGGAAGATAGAATCAATGATATCGAAAGAAAAAATTCAGGATGAGGAATAGTTGATCATGATGATTCATAATGATCATAAACAGTTGAATAAGCTATATTCCACCTTGAAAAAGGTGATTAATGGGGAAAAAGAAGGTGGATTGAGTTCTAAAATCTGATCATTTGATTTATTTTATATTTGTAAAAAAAATTTATCATATGAAATTTTTTATCATTCCATTGTTTTTCGTTGTGTATTCCTAACCCTTTAGGTAAAATTTTATATGTCATTTTCCCCACTATTCATTTTTAAAAATCACAAAGGGGGAGAAAAGAATGATAAAAATGTATACTAAGATAAAATAATTGTATTGCAAAAGTAATAGAGATATTATATAAATATTAAATTTCTAAATAAGAAAGTGATGTTTATCTATGAAAGACAATAATACGATCATTATAGATTTGAAAACCTAAGGGGAGTTAGACTTATATATCATGGGTTATAAGAAAAGGGAGATACATATTTCTTTTAAAGTTGTAAAATAAAAGCCTTAATCTTTATATTATTTTATGAAAATTTGTTTTTGATTTCTAAAAAGGTGGATATTGTTAGGTAAATAAGTTTCCTTATGACTTTTCCATTCATTTATGTTCTAAAAATCAGAATCACATTTTCATAGGGTAAAATATATTTCTCTAAGAAAAATTATCTTAAGGAAAAATATTCTCTAAAAAGGACTTTTTATTTACCAATAGATTTCAATTTCTTATCCATTGTTTTCATAAACCAAGTGTAACCATTTTTTTCTTATGTAAAAAATATTATTATTATCTATTTCAGCACCACATAGATTCTTAGAATCTCATTCACCATGAATCGTGACTCTGGTTTCTATGAAAATGCGACTCTGATTTCTCTACAAATTAGAATTTGATATCTCGAGAAATTAGACACTGATTTATTATAAAATACAACTCATATTTCTTCAAAAGTCAGACAATGCATTCTATTGAAATTATAATCTGATTTTAAGAAATAAGACTTTTATTTCTTCTGAAATATGACTCTGATTACATATGAAATTAGACTTTGATTTCTTCTGAAACCTGATTCTAATTTCACAATATTTGGACTCTAATTTCTCCCGAAATCAGACACCAATTTCTCCTAAAATATTAATATGATTTCTAATGAAATAAGACTCTAATTTCTCATGAAATCATTCATTTATTTCTCTTAAAATCAGACACTAATTTATACTAAAATCAGACATCGATTTCTCCGACAATCAAACTCTGATTATTCCTCAAACAAGATACTGATTTTCCCTTAAATCATACATTGATTTCTTCTATAATTAGAATATAATTTTTTAGATATCATTTTTCAAAATCATTAAAACTCAAACTCCAATTCTATGTTTTCATAGAATCTAATTTTCAATATTTTCATACTATGATTTCTGTTATACTTAGAATTTGAATATTCGTATATGTTTAAGGTACATTTCTTCCTTAACATATTGTTTCAATTTTATCAAATAATATTTTGATTTAGTTTCATAAATATAATAATTTTTTCTTACATATTAGTATTTCTTACACATGATAATGTTTTCCATTTTTTCTTACATGAAATGATGTTGTATAATCTATATTTAACTAACCAATTCCTTAGTGAAATGTTTGTAGGTCCCTTCAATATTTAAAGAAAAATGTGATCATTCAAGGAGAAATTCGACCATTGAAATTTTCAGCACAAAATTCCATATCATTTTATCATTATAAAATCAATTTGAATTTGGAAATCTTAAATGATGTGCGAGATCTAGTTGATATTCCTTGTGTGAATGTTGTTTACAACTTGTTCAAGTTGAGAACAACAATTTAAACATCCTACTGTGACCTTGAATGTTTATGTTATCAATCGAGGAATTCTAGTGATAGAATGAAAGAGAATACAATCACCTTAGATATCAAGGGAATGAGAGGATTACAAGAAAGACTATGATATTCATATTGAGGTCTTACCCTAGTGTAGGTAAAACATATTTTCTTGAATGTTTAAATCAAAGTTAATTTAACTAAGGTTGTTTCATACCCTTCTCATTGGGTTAATAGAATTCTTAAACTTTTCCTATTTTGTTACATGTTTTAATTCCACATGTTTCTTTTAATATAGGAGGTGTAACTTTCTTACACATTCTGATACGTGTATACCCTAGTAAAGATAAGATTTTATAGGCTTTATGGTAGAGTATTTCCTCAAGTAATCATGTCTGATGTTTTTTATCTGATCCATTATTCAGATCCTAAGAAAATTAGTTTCTTTTTCAATAAATAAAGAGGGTTCCTATACCCCTATATCTTATCTTTGTTAATCAATGTTTTTATTAAGGATAAACATGATAGTTTTTAAACCTAGAATTCACCCCTATGGTAATTGAGCAATCTATATCTACATTCTGATCCCTCATATTCTATGAGATCCTCTATAGGGGAGATGTTTTGTTCTTTCTTAGAGAATAATTGATTTTGGACATTGAGGATGAGCTAGGGAATATATTTGAGTATAAATTGGAGTAGTCACAAGGCATAAGATGTGTGAGGAAATGAGATTTTCATGGGTGGAATATATATTAGAGGGGATAACTGTTTTCTCAAAATTATAATCAATAATTTATTTTTTCTTCTCAAGATAAGGAATAGTGATGGTAATTATGACTAAAATAGTAATAAGTGTTTGGTATTTCGAACCAATGGACATTTACATAATCCAAGACTCATGCATGATGCAGAAATTCATTTATTTAGAATTTTTTGTTTTTTTATCAAAATTCACTATTCAACAAAATTTTATGTGTTTTAGAAGAATCCCAAAAGTTCACCCTATACATTTTTTTAACATTTAGAATCCAAAAATTATCTTCATTTTATTAAAATAATTTTTTAAATACTATTTGTTTAATTTTTATTTATAATCATAATTTATTTTTAAAATAATAATTTTAAAAATAAAACAGGTTTTATAAAACATTGAAAATTTAATTCATCTCTCATAAATTTATCATATAATAAAAATAAATCTAAATTCAAATTTTTTAATACATTTTAAGAAAATAAATATTCTTTTAAATTATTAAAATAATCACTAAATATTCATAAATTACAAAAAACAACACTATAATTTAATTATATCATATTATCACTTATAGGATAGAAAATTTTATTTATACTAACATTTGTATGGTTACTATTCAGTTGTCCAATTTACTATTCATAAGGGGCATATTTCTATTAATAAGGGTAAAATTACTATTCATAATGGTTTGAAACTATTCCACCAAAAGTATGTTTTTCCAATTAGACTGCAAAGGACTTACTGATTACAACTGCGTATGTTAGCATTTCGAGATTCAAAAAATAGATGTGGAAAATGTAAAGACCCGTAATTTCATGGGACATTTTTTCTAAATTATATTTGGGATTTTACAAGAACGCAGTTTCTGACGGCGCCTGATTCCGAGGCCTGGTGTGCCCGGAATCATTTTCCGAAGTTTATCTCAGGTACGTTCAGTGAACGAACGAGCATGTTTTTCTAACTTCTGAACCGGTGCTCGGAATCGAATTCTGAGGGCACCGATGGAATCGCAGCACCGGTATTTGCTTAGAAAAGCCTTTTCCAGAGTTGCGTTTTCTTGGGTGTGGTTTTTAAGTTTTGGGGGTTAAGTGAGGAAAATAAAATAAAGTGGTGCGACAACTTTATTTTATTTCACTTAAAGCCACGTAAAGCCACTTAAAGCTACTTAAGCTGGGTTGAAGTGGATAGGGTGAAAATCCAAAATATCCTACCCTCTTGGTAGGATATTTGTTAGGTGGGTCCCGCACGAGCCCCACCGTTTCTTTTCCTCTAAATAACGCACCCACGAAAACCCTTTTTAAATAAGGTCAACCGACACGTTTTCTTAAAATTATAAATGCCCCTATTAATTGGGCAGTCAATTCGTACCATTAATTCATCGAATTAATGGTTCGTTACTTAACTGAGAATTTTCTAAATATTGGCATGTGAATAAAATAAGACCAATACTTGTTTTCTCTTAAGGGTTTCTTGTTGAGAGAATTGGGAGAAGCTAGAAGGTCGTCATCCTCCTTCGTGAAGAACACGAAGAACTCGAAGAACGCGAAGAACGCCGACCTCCGACGAAGGGCGACAAAGAACGCCAAACCCTCAGAGATCGACGACATGACGCCGACAGTTCTCCCTCAGTGACGCTTCTTCCACAACGATCCATCCTCATGAAAATCTTCAATCGACAACTTGAGGTAGGGGGTTTACGTGATTTTCCTTACGTGATTCTCTTCCGTCTTTTATCCGTGATACTTGGACCACATGATATCAGTTAACGGGAGGAGGCCGGACCGTACAAACACGGCCGTCCCCCTCCCTTTTTCTTTTTCTTGTTTTTGCGGATCGAATGAAATTGAGGCGGTGCCGCCGCACCGCATGGCATCGAGCGGCAAGGATGCGCGACATCGTCGCACCGCGTGGGATCGAGCGGCATGGATGCGTGACATCATCACGCCGCGCGGGGATCGAGCGGTAAGAATGCGCGACATCGTCATGCCGCGCATTCAAATTTTAAACTCTCATGTGTGGGTATTTTGTTTGCAAGGTGTTCGTATGATTTATTTTGGATAAATTATACCCTCGTCAATGATTAAAATCATGTGTTTATTATTTTCCAATTGATAACACCTAACGCGGAGGGCGCGGGCCGAACAAACACCGCCCGACAACCCTATGCAGCTTGTTTATTGATGTGCGGATCGACAGACGACGACGAAGCAGGCTGTTATGGCATTTGAATCCCTTCGCAGTGAAGGTCGGGTCCCGGGAGGACCGTTGGTGAAGACAGCAGGAAAAACGGACCACCGGAGAGCGTCCGGTGGTCCGCGGAAGGCGGGGGCGGCGCGCCGCCGGCTTCAATGAGTGGCGAGGGGGGGGGGGGGGACCGTGCACCCCACCCGCGGCTTCCGCCCGGCTGGCCGGGCCGGGCCCAGCCGGGTCAGACCCGGGTCGGGTTGCCCCGGTTCGGGCCGACCTAGGGGGGTCGGGGCGGGTCGGTCTGGGCCTAGACCCCCCGTTTTCGGACCCTCTTTGGTATTTTGCCCATATCTTGGGCTAAGGACCTCCGATTGATGCACCGTCAGTTGCGTAGCAATCCTTGGAATGAGTCTGGCGTTTTGGTATATCACACTCAAGGTTTAGGAATAATTTGTGTTCTTCCGGGTTGGTTCAGATACGAAACCAACCGGGCCCATGGAGTGGAAACACTTATATCTTGAGCTCCGGACATCCGATTGACATGCCTTCAACTTTGATGGATTCCTCTAAGTGTGATGGATCTTTTGGCTTACTCCGCTCGAGGTTCGAATGCCATCGGAGTGCAGTCGGGTTGGATCGCTCACGAAACCAACCGGGCCCCCAGGAACGAAAAATCCAATAACTCACAGATCAGGCGTCCGATTGATTCACCATCTGTCTTGTTGAATTCCTATTGATGAGACAAAACTTTTGGCATACTTCGCCCGAGTTTTGGTTTCTGTTGAATAGTGGCCGGGTTGGATTGTACCCGAAATCCATCCGGGCCCTTGGAACGAAAAAGCTGTTATCTTTCAGACCATACATCCGTTTGACGAACCTTCAGTGGCGTTGGTGATCACGTTGAGAAACGGTACCTTTGAGTATACCCTATGAGAGTTCGGGGTACAGTTGAGTTACGGCCGGGTTGGTTCGCTCATGAAACCAACAGGGCACCTGGGACGAAAAGGCTAATAACTCGCAGACCGGGTGTCCGATTAACGCGCCGTCTGTTGAATTGAGACCCCTATGATGAGGTGGTCCTTTGAGATACTTATTCATGGGACTTTGAGTTACTTGAAGTATCGACCTGTAGCTCGTGGAGCAGACCCTCCTATAGGCAAGCGTGCGGAGTACGGAGACCGTGTAGCCGACTGAGACCTGACGACTGCTTGACCGATCGACTTGGTGTGTTTCAGATAGCCCAGTGGGGAGCGCTTGGTTCTAGCGGCAGACCCACGGTAGAGGAGCACTTGGTTGTAGCGGCAGACCCGCGGTACTCAATAGAAGGAGTACCTCTGGAGGCTATGAGGGGGAGCGCTTGGTTGTAGTGGGAGACCCACGGCGGAGGAGACTTGGTTGTAGTGGCAGACCCATGGTACTCAACAGAAGTAGTACCTCTGGAGGCTATGAGGGGGAGGGCTTGGTTGTAGCGGTAGACCCACGGCGGAGGAGCGCTTGGTTGTAGCGGAAAACCCACGGTACTCAACAGAAGGAGTACCTCTTGAGGCTATGAGGGGGAGCGCTTGGTTGTAGCAGAAGACCCATTGTGGGAAGAAGTTGGTTGTAGCAGCAGGCCCACAATACTTGACAGGAGGAGTACCTCAGTAGTCTTAGGTTAGTGAGCAGTACCTCGGAGTCGTGACAGGACCACTGTACACTCCAGAGACGGGGCTCTTCAACAGTTACAGTTTCGATAATGAAAATCCTGGTTTGAGCTGATACTTCATGATCTTTGTGTTTCCTCATGATTGAGATGGGTTACTTGATAACTTAGGTATATGTATGGGCATATACCTAAGTAGAGGTTATATGTTGAGATCTTCTTGTGGTTATCATTGTTGGTTTTAGTGATACCTTGAGGGTCTCAGGGTCCCTTTTGAGTATCGTTATACTCACCCCTGCACGGGCTATGCCCGCACCTTGTTGTGTTGGTTGCAGACGATGGACAGTGCTGATGAAGGCCGAGTGTTCGAAGACTAGGCGGTACCCGGAGGTGGACTACATGAAGAGTTAGTATCTGGATGTGGAATTCATGGCGAGACGACACTCGGAGGAGGTTGATGGGCGAGAGGGTTGTGGAGGCTATCTGTACCTACCCTTCAGGTAGGATCCGTGGTGGAGGATCTAGGAGTTGCGCCATCTGTACCTACCCTTCAGGTAGGATCCAAGGAGGACGACCCAGGAGCCGATTACGTTCTTCCAGCTGTTGTCTTTTTCTGTTGTACTTGTTTAGTTGTAGTTGTATTTTTATTTGGGTTTGTATTCTGGCCCATTTTCTTTTTAGCACTTTCTTTTGTACTTAGTGTTTTTCTTCCACTTGTACTCTGTGGTGTTTTTTTACTTATATAATGGCAATGCCTTCCTAGTTATTGGGATTTACGCCTTTGGTGCTAGTCTCCAGCCCCTGGTCTATGGAGGGTGGGCTTCGGGTAGTCACGGCACGGGGCCAAGGACGGGTTGTGAAAAATTGGTATCAGAGGAGTCGGTTCTACCGCAGAACATATAACTCTTATATTTTCTTTCTATGAAGCAATAGTGTTAAGAGTACCGAGTGTGGTCTTCAGTTCAGGGAGTCTAGTGTTTGTGTGGGTGGCTGACGTATCCATACACCAGGACCCAGACAACTGATTTCCGACTTTGTACGCGAAAACACTGATTGCGTGTGTGTTTCCAGAAGTTTTTAAATGTCAGCTCAAACCAGGTCAGCTCACCAGGTATAAACATTGGACCATGTCATGTTGTTTCTTTCAGAATGCCTTTTCTTGGACGACCAGCTAGAGCCTAGAGGGATGTGCGTACTGACAGCCTGTCGAGCGATGAGGTTTCGGTACAGGGCCCTCTTGCAGTTGAGGCACCAGCGGAGGCACCAGCAGTACTGCCATACGTTGGGCCACCGATGCCACCAGCCCCAGCAGTAGGCGATGCACGCCACTTGAGCGCGCTGCACGAGTTCCAGCGCCAGAGGCCACCCAGGTTTTGGGGAGAGACGGAACCGCAGGCATCTGAGGATTGGTTGGAGGCTGTGGTGAGAGTCTTTAGGCTAGTGGGGATGCCTACAGACTTCATGGTGATCTTTTCTAGCAGCCTTCTTCAGGCAGCAGCAGGAAGGTGGTTGAGCCACTTGTTCTAGTTTTGCGACGGGATGACATTAACATGGGAAGACTTCGAGACCTTCTTCAGGGTGGATTTTGTGCAAGTAGCTCTACACCCTGAGCGTGTATAGGAGCTTCTGACTTTACCGTAGGGTTTTCAATCAGTAGCCGAGTCATCTGTGGGAAGTAGACAGAAGATGTAGAGGTCCAAGAGAACCAGAGCCAGTCGTACGAGGAGCAGGAAGTGTTATGAATGCGGTGGGAAGGGTCACCTGGCATGTGACTGTCCGACCCCCCGCACAATCGATCCACAGGCGTTGGAGGAGCCACCGAGGAAGAATCAGTGACGAGTGATTGAGCAACAGCCGAGCAGTGGACAAGGCAGTAGAGCACTGGGAGCAGGTGGATAGGAGTGGAACTACTGGATACGTCCCTTGTACTTCTAGTTCCATATTATTGTTGTATTCGTGTCTTTTTACTATGAGCTGCAATAATACAAAGACACTTATCTTTGTGATGTTTTCTTTCCTGTCCTTTTGTTTGGTTTATACTGAGTGGTCCCGGTTAAAACTGTTGACATGACCCTCACTTTCGAGATTTCTACTGGAGGAGACCCAGTGACCTCACACTGATGCTGATAGTGTGACTCGACCCTTGGAGGCGAGAGTGACAGTTGGGTCTCTTGGTAGTTACGTTGAGGCCTTATGACGTCATCCATGGCATGGATACATCATTCATGTCAGGATTGACTGTATTAGGCAATGGTTGTGGTTCATCCAAGGGGGATGAGACCGAGTATCTATTTTCAGCAAAGGAGAAATTTTAGCAGCTCTTCCAGATCATAGGCAAAGAAGGTGCATATCATCCAGGAGTGGATGAAGACAGCATGGTGCAGTAAGAAACAGGAAACTGGTGCCAGTCCTAGAGACTCGGGCGTGTTAAATGTTTCAAGAAGAGGAAGCTTTAAAGGGAGATAAGTCTGCGAAGCGGCAGACGTGGAGGCACAGCTAGGAGAGCAACATGAGGTGGTGTACATCCTAACATGCTACAACCACCCGCCTTAGTTATCCCCTCCAGGCTTAGGGAGGTGGAGGGAGGAGGAAGAGTGCGGCTGCATGTGGTCAAGGAGTGTGACCCAGTGGCTCTAAAAATGATTCAAGGGATAGTCTGTGTCCACTACTAGCTGTTGTAGCAACAGACGTCGATATGAATCATTCCTCGCTTTCACAAATCTTGTCCCAGACCTAGAGTTTCCTGTAAGACGTGGACTTGACCCTCACATCTAGAGATACCTTGGGAGGAGACTCGATAATCACACATACGCCGACGGTGTGGTCAGACCCTAGAGGTGAGAGTTTCGGTTGGAATCTGTTGGTGGTGGTATTGAGGCCTTACGACGTTGGTTTGAGTATGGACTGGGCAATCATAGTTCATACCCAAATTGACGATATTAGGAAAAAAGGTTGTGGTTTAACTATGACATCGGGATGGATTTTTCTTGGTCGGAAAAAAAGGAAACCCCATGCCGCACAGGATAAAATTATGCTCAGGAGGGTGCGACCGATCACTCTTGAGTCGGTCAACATTACCCTTGTGGAAGCAGTCATTTTGAGTTTCAGTTTTAATAGGAATTGGAGGCCTCATGAGTTCGAGAATGACAATCACGTCCTTATACGGGTCTCACCTAGACGAGGTTTACAGAGATGTAGCCATGGCAGCAAGATATCTCTGAGGTTCAACGGACCTTTCTAGGTCCTCAGCTGTGTAGGCGGGGTGGTTTACCGCTTGACCCATCCACCTCAGTTGCACCGGGTGCATGACGACTTCCACGTATCTCAACTGAGGAGATGTGTGCTAGACTCTTCGCATATCATCGACCATGAGGAGCTGGACGATAGTGATGGGGTGGCTTTCACGAAGGTTCCAGTGGGAATTGAGGATCGACAGGAGCTGATCCTACGAGGATGATCGATTAATCGGGTGCACTTTCTCTGGCAGTACGGGAACCTCAGGGTGAGCACATGGGAGCAGAAGGCTCAGATGCATGCTTTGTACCGCTTTTGTGACCGTAGTTTGTGTTAAAGCTTTATGAGGACGTAAAGCCCTGAGGTGGGAGTAATGTAAATACCCGGTGATTTCATGGGAAATTTTTTCTAAATTTTCTTTGGGATTGTACAAGAACGCAGTTTCTGACAGCGCCTGATTTCGAGGCCCGGTGTGCCTAGAATCATTTTCCGAAGTTTATCTCGGGTACGTTCAGTGAACGAACGAGCGGGTTTTCTAACTTCTGAACCGGTGCTCGGAATCGAATTCGGAGGGCACCAATGGAATCGCAGCACCGGTATTTGCTTAGAAATGTCTTTTCCAGAGTTGCATTTTCTCGGGTGTGGTTTTTAATTTTTGGGGGTTAAGTGAAGAAAATAAAATAAAGTGGTGCGACAACTTTATTTTATTTCACTTAAAGCCACTTAAAGCCACTTAAAGCTACTTAAGCTGGGATGAAGTGGATAGGGAGAAAATCCAAAATATCATACCCTCTTGGTAAAATATTTGTTAGGTGGGGCTCGCACGAGCCCCACCGTTTCTTTTCCTCTAAATAACGCACCCGCGAAAACCCTTTTTAAATAAGGTCAACCGACGCATTTTCTTAAAATTCTAAATGCCCCTATTAATTGGGCAGTTAAGTTGTACCATTAATTCATTGAATTAATGGGTCGTTACATAACTTAGAATTTTCTAAATATTGGCATGAGAATAAAATAAGACCAATACTTGTTTTCTCTTAAGGGTTGTTTGTTGGGAGAATTGGGAGAAGCTAAAAGATCTTCATCCTCCTTCGTGAAGAACGTGAAGAACCCGAAGAACGTGAAGAACCCTGGCCTCCGGCAAAGGGCGACGAAGAACGCCAAACCCTCGAAGATCGACGACGTGACGCCGACAGTTCTCCCTCTGCGACGCTTCTTCCACGACGATCCATCCCCGCGACAATCTTCGATCGACAACTTGAGGTAGGGGGATTACGTGATTTTCCTTACGTGATTCTCTTCTGTCGTTTATCCACGATATTTAGACCACATGATATCAGTTAACCGGAGGAGGTCGGAACGCACAAACACGGCCGTCCCCCTCCCTTTTTGTTTTTCATGTTGTTGTGGATTGAATGAAATTAACGCAGTGCCGTCGCACCGTGCGGGATCGAGCAACAAGCATGCGCGGCATCGTCGCACCGTGTGGGATCGAGCAGCAAGGATTCGCGACATCGTCACTTCACGCGAGATCGAGCAGCAAAAATGCGCGACATCGTCACGCCGCGCATTCAAATTTTAAACTCTCGTGAGTGGTTATTTTGATTGCAAGGTGTTCGTATAATTTATTTTGGATAAATTATACACTTTTCAATGATTAATATCATGTTTTTATTATTTTCCAATTGATAACACCTAACGCGGAGGGCGCGGGCCGAACAAACACGGCCCGACAACCCTGCGCAGCTTGTTTATCGATATGCGGATCGACGGACGACGACGAAGAAGGCCGCTATGGTGTTTGAATCCCTTCGCAGTGAAGGTCGGGTCCCGGGAAGACCGTTGGCATAGAAGGCAGGAGAAACGGACCACCAGAGCGCGTCCGGTGGTCCATGGAAGGCGGTGGCGGCGCGCCGCCGGAAGGCTGGCGGCGGCGGCGGTTCGCCACCGGCTTCAATCAGCAGCGAGGGGGGGGGGGGGGGGGAACCGCGCACCCCGCCCGCGGCTTCCGGTCGGCCGCCCTGGCCGGGCCGGGGCGCACCCGGACGGGTCGGATCCGGGTCGGGTTGACCCGGTTCGGGCCTCCCCAGGGGGGGGGGGGGTCGGGCCGGGTCGGTCTGGGCCAAGACCCCCAGTTTTCGGACCCTCTTTGGTCTTTTGGAAATATCTTGGGCTACAGACCTCCGATCGACTCACCGTCAGTTGTGTAGCGATCCTTGGAACGAGACGGTCGTTTCGGTATATCGCACTCAAGGTTTAGGAATACATTGGGTTCGGCCGGGTTGGTTCGGATACGAAACCAACCGGGCCCACGGAGCGGAAAGGCTTATATCTTGAGCTCCAGATGTCTGATTGACATGTCGTCGACTTTGATGGATTCCTCTAAGTGAGAATGATCTTTTGGCTTACTATGCTCGAGGTTTGGATGCCATCAGAGTGCGGTCGGGTTTGTTCGCTCATGAAACCAACCGGGCCCCTGGAATGAAAAAGCCAATAACTCACAGACCGGGCGTCTGATTGACGCGCCGTCTATCTCGTTGAATTTCTCTTGATGAGACAGAACTTTTTTCATATTTCTCCCAAGTTTTGGTTGCTGTTGGATAGTGTCCTAGTTGGATTGTACCCGAAATCCAACCGGGCCCTTGGAACGGAAAAGCTGTTATCTTTCAGACCAGACGTCTGTTTGACGAACCGTCAGCGGCATTGGTGATCACTTTGAGAAACGGTCCCTATGAGTATACCCTATGAGAGTTCGGGGTACAGTTGAGTTATGGACAGGTTGGTTCACCCACGAAACCAATCGGGCCCCTTGGACGAAAAGGCTAATAACCCACAGACCGGGCGTCCGATTGACGTGTCGTCTGTTGCGTTGAGACCCCTTTGACGAGGTGGTCATTTGAGATACTTTTTCGTGGGACATTGAGATACTTGGAATATCGACCTGTAGCTCATGGAGTAGACCCTCCCAGAGACGAGCGTGCGGAGTACGGAGACCGTGTAGCCGACTGAGACCTGGCGACTGCTTGAGCGATTGACTCGGTGTGTTTCGGATAGCCCAGTGGGGAGCGCTTGTTTGTAGCGGCAGACCCACGGCAGAGGAGCGCTTGGTTGTAGCGGCAGACCCACGGCAGAGGAGCGATTGGTTGTAGCGGAAGACCTGCGATACTCAACAGAAGAAGTACCTCTAGAGGCTATGAGGGGGAGCTCTTGGTTGTAGCGAAAAACCCACAACGGAGGAGCGCTTGGTTGTAGCGGCAGACCCGCGGTACTCAACAGAAGGAGTAACTCTTGAGGCTACGAGGGGGAGCGCTTGGTTGTAGTGGCAGACCCATGGTGGTAAGCGCTTGGTTGTAGCAGCAGGCCCATAGTACTCGACAGGAGGAGTACCTCAGTAGTCTTAGGTTAGTGAGCAGTACCTCGGAGTCGTGACAGGACCACTGTACACACCAGAGATGGGGCTCTTCAGCAGTTACATTTTCGATAATGAAAATCCTGGTTTGAGCTGATACTTCATGATCTTTGTGTTTCCTCATGATTGAGATGGGTTAGTTGATAACATAGGTATATGTATGGGCATATACCTAAGTAGAGGTTATCTGTTGAGATCTTCTTGTGGTTTTCATTGTTGGTTTTAGTGAGACCTTGAGGGTCTCGGGGTCCCTACTGAGTATCGTTATACTCACCCCAGCACGGGCTATGCCCGCACCTTGTTGTGTTGGTTGCAGACGACGGACAGTGCTGATGGAGGCCGAGTATTCAAAGACTGGATGGTACCTGGAGGTGGACTACACGACGATTCAGTATCTAGAGGTGGACTTCACGACGAGACGACACTCAGAGGAGGTTGACGGGCGAGAGCGTTGTGGAGGCTATCTGTACCTACCCTTCAGGTAGGATCCGTGGTGGACGATCCAAGAGCTGCGCCATCTGTACCTACACTTCAGGTAGGATCCGAGGAGGACGACCCATGAAATGCTTCCGTTCTTCCAGCTGTTGTCTTTTTCTGTTGTACTTGTTCAGTTGTAGTTGTACATTAATTTGGGTTTGTATTCTGGCCCATTTTCTTTTCATCACTTTCTTTTGTACTTAGTGTTTTGCTTCCACTTGTACTCTGTGGTGTTTTGTTTACTTATATAAAGGCAATGCCTTCCCAGTTATCAGTATTTACGCCTTTGGTGCTAGTCGCCAGCCCCTGGCCTATGGAAGGAGGGCTTGGGGTAGTCACGACACGGGCCCGAGGACGGGTCGTGACAGAAACATTATTTATAATGGTCACATAGTAGTTAATTTAAGCATGATGTGGCATTGTGTTTCTATAGGTGACTTGATGTGATTTTTTAATTACTACCAAAAGGAGGATATTGCATTTATAAAAGTATGGGTTGTTACAACATAACCCTATTTAATTAGCTTATCACATAAAAATCCTTTATTCATTTGTCAAGTAACCACACATCATGGTTTTATAACATAACAACCCATAATAATAAAAAATTCCATGATGAATAATATAAAAATATATTATGAAGGATTTCATCATCACAACACACTTCGAATAAAATAATTCATTCATTTCAAAATAAATCGATTTGAAAAGATGTTCGAAAATAATGAAAACAGTTTTCATTAAATGTTACCATATAAAAATGTAAAGAATTATTATAAATATGAAAATTTCATGAAATCATGATTCTTATTTCATGTTATATGAGTAATAAAATCATTATTTTGGAAAAATGAACATTAAAAGTGGTTTTTTTAAAATAATGTCTATTGAAGATATCATTTCATATAAGTGTGTATTAATAAAATGAATATATTTTGTATATGAAATCTAAAGAAACATAAAATAATTATAAATACAATATATGAAATTAATAATTAATTTAGATAATATTAATATCATGAAAATGTCAATTATATTGATGTTTAACCCAAGGAATGGAAATTGGATTTAGAATTCCCAAACATGCTGTCATCGGTCGAATTGTATTCACCATAAAACTAATAATTGTAAAATGATACATTTAATAACATGTATATAATGAGTAAAATTATAAGACATATCAATGTTTAGTATATACATTATAGAAAATAAATTCGTGGTTAATAAGTCAGATATCTAATTTTAGTAAAAAAGATAGATAAGAAACCAGTATATCAAGATTTCCATTAGATTTAATTACTTTATCATCATTTATAACGGATGAATGAATGTCATTGACTAATTTAAATAAAAAATTCTATTTATAATTATATTATAAGTTTATTTATAACATCTTATGACTTGTTCATTGAATATATAACATTGTTTTCATCGTTTTTGAATCATTTGTTTCATGGTTTAATTATTAGTTTGCTTACGTATAATGTTTATTTTTTGTGTAAAATGGAAATAAAATAATAGATGTTAAATTAAATGATTTCAATATACATCTAGTGTTTTAAATTCCCTCTCATATCATTTTTATTTCATAAATGATTCTGATTCATAGGATAATATGTTAATGAAAAATTTCTAGTTTATTTTGGAAGATTCTCTGAACATCACCATCTAGATTTTTTTATTCAATATTATGTGTATATATTAGTAACATGAAATGAAATATGATATAATATTAATATTAAAATCTTATTTGATGGGAATGATATATTTAAGACCATCCATGTAGTCGGTAATAGAAAACGAATTAAATCATTATTTATAGAGATGGTTAATTGTGTAATTTAGGAAAATGGTTTCTATAATTTCTATCACATGGTATAATAAAATGGAGGGATATAAGATATTACATTATAAATTTAAATAATTGTACATAAATTATACTAGATTTAATATTACTTTTTTTAGTGAAGGAGGATATGAGATGTTAGATAATGAATTAAATTAGGTGAAGTGGTTTGAGAATGTTGACCTCTTGAATATCAACTTAATGAATAATCCCTTAAAGTCATTAGATTTGTTATTTTGGTGTGAATAGGTGATATTGGCCATAGAGGGAGTGGGTGAGGGAGGTTTTGGTAGATATTTTAAAATATTAAACTTTTTTAAATGATAAATATGTGGTGAGGAGTTATATTTATACTTGAGGAAGGATGGTTTTAAATGATTAAATATTGATTATTTAATATTTCAAGAAAACCACATTTAGGATTCATTTATTCTAATGATTAATATTTATAATTATTTTTATATATTTTTATAATTTTTTTTATAGAATCAAATAAACATCCAATTTGATTTTATAATTTTTATGTATATTAAATCTTTTCCGAGTAACATTATCATTTTCCATTATAATACTAATAACATAGTGAATATATTATTTCCATTATATATTTCTTATACCAAAAAATTTCTCTGACCTTAAATCCTAATTGAAACATTATATTTTCAAATATAGAATGATTTTTACCAAATTTATGTAACATTGTTGTAAAAATGAAATATAAAAAACCTTCATATGCGATGAAAAAGTGAGTTTTCAAGAAGTGTGTTTACTTAAGAGATTTATTTTTATATAAAATCTATCACTATAATGAATAATTATTGGAAAATAAAAATAAATTTAATGATATATAATATATATGTTTAAAAAAACATTTCCCATTATGGATTATTTTAATTAATTAAAATGGAGAATCATTTTATAAATTAAAACATTTTATATAAAAATCATTTTCTCAAACCAACATATAATTATATTCTAAAATAGAATATAATTATTATTATAAAATAATATAATTGGATGAAATATAACTATATAATAATTATATAACTTTAACTCTTATCAAAACTATAATGGGGCTTTTAATTTTATTAATTGTCTAATTGAAAAAAGGCTGTTGAAAAATTCGAATTTTCACTATTCCTTAAATACCTAATAATTTAAGAAGAATACAAAAATTTCACCCACTATAAATATTGATATTCCGAATTCATGAATTATTTGAATTTTTGGAAATTAATTTTCCTAAATTTGTGAAAATTATTTATAATATTCACTCAAAAACTGAATAAATCCCATTTTTGAGGAAAAACTATTATTGAAAAATGAAATGACATTAAAAAAAAATTGAGCTCGTATTTTCTATTAATTAATTAATAATTTCTATTGTATTATTTACATTAAAATTTCCATAATTTCCATAATAATTTTCATTTCCATGGAATTAATTTCTATGTTATTATGATCTTATATAAATAATAACAATCTATTGTTCTTTTAATCTTAGTGTTAAGTATATTGAATTCTATCAAACAAAATATTTATTTTATAAAATTTACATGATTATAAACCCTACTACCCTGTTTATAAAATTTTATCCAGAAAATATTTTCATTGGGAAAACATGGTTGGATTATTCAAAATAACATTGTTGAAATCCTAGATCATAAGTGGGATTACTAAATAATACACTTGAAATGTGAGGAAAGTAATGTATGAATGTAATCCAAAATAAAACATACTATTTATCCTTGTATAAAATATTTTTAAATGAAATATAAAATATAATTGTCAAAAAATAATAGAGTGGTAGATAACATTGTCCTGATAAATTCAACTATCAAAAAACATAAAGTCAATTGATTGGTTACGAGGAAATTATTTTATCATTACGAAAATTATTAGTTAAATTTTTTCTTTCACCCTACTATTTCAAGTGTTGAGAAATTAATTTACTAAATAGACTCTTTACATAAGTAAATATTCTTAATTGAAATGTATAAATTTTTATATTTATCAATATATACTATAATCTTATTAGTTTTTTTTCAAAATGATGAGTATTCAAGATAAGTTATTCGTACTTAAAATGTAACACCCAAAGCTTCCACGTTGTGATTCTCTTTGAATAATACAATAGCATGAACTGTATGCAACACCGAGTTCAAACGCATAATGACCTATCAATCTAGAAATTTTAAAAGTAGTTATAAATATTAATAGCCTCTTTTTTATATTTTATTAATTTTATTTTTAAAATTTGACTTCATTTTAGGATTTAGAATATTGAAATTAGTTTATGGAAAATTTTGGGTATTTTTATTATATATTTCATATTTTGATGAACTGTGAAAAATACTGAATTTCAATAAATACAATTCTTTTAATTGAAATAATTTATATTGTAAAATTATAGATTTGAGTATTTTTAGAGTATCCCTAGATTATATATTTATTATTTATTATAATATAGTTCATTTTATGTCATTTCACAATTAAATTGTACATAAACACAATTAGATCTTTTGATAATTTTTACTTCTTAAATCCCTGCCTTTTGGTTTTGGCAACGAAAATCAATTTTAAATTTATTTCCAAAAAAATTTTGTTTTGAATTTGGAAAAATGGATTCTATATTTTGAATCATAAGGTCCAAATTTTTGAAATAGTTAAATTTTATTTGTTGACATTATGAATAGTAAAATTAGTAAATAGTTTATTTAAAATTGGTAAAGGGTAAATCTGGTAAATAAGGGTTTTGAATAATATTAGATTAATATAAAATTACCCTAACCTGTGTCTTAAACCAATTGGATGATATATGTCCGACCAAGGGCAACCATGGGTCTATTTTTGGACCCCATGTAGCCACTGGTATGTGAAAATGACACTTTATAAAAAGTAATTTAATGTTAAGGGAAATAATATATAAACATGTATATTATAGTAAAAAATTTATAAGGTTATATAAAAGATATTTTTTTTATCATTAATAGTCATTATGAAGATAAAAATGTTTCATAAATCATAGTATTTTATTTATAATTTTTTGACATAAAATAAAAATATTAAATTATGACACAATAATGATGCAATATTATTCTTTGTAATGAAAGAATCAAATAAATGATATTATAAATATTAAAATAAACATAATTATAATTTTTTAATGTCATAAAAAATATTTACAGTCAAATAAGAAATTTTAAGGTTGATTAAATATATATTTTTCAAAATAATTATGTTTTTATGACATTAAAAAAACCAAATACAAAATAGTGTCACAATTGACAAAAAAGGTTTTTTAAAACAAATATTATATTATTTAATTATATAAAATTCCAAAAAATATAAGGATTGGTCGAAGGACGTATGTAATTTTGGATATGACATTAATGAACAACATTACGTTCTCTTTTTATTTTATCGTATATTTTTTAACCATGTATTATAATAATACAAGAAGTCATTGTAAAAATTAAACTATTTAACTAAGAGTTAAATAAAAAAGATAAGGTTGATATGGTGACCTAACCTTGTCTAAAACGTTTTGGTTGAGAGGTTTTCAACTCAAATCCACTATATACTTGAAATAAATCTCTTTAATTCCCTTAGTAACCGAAAATTATTTTAAAACAAAATAATTTTTCAACCTTTTCCTAAAGTGACCCTCACCTCTCTTATAAAAGGATGCATCCCCCTAATCTTAATTTCAAACCTCCGAAGCCTATTGTATAGAAAAAAACATACTCAAATATCCACCAAACTACCCTAACATAATCCTAGAGGCCTTACATTGATCATAAAGCCAACATAATGAGACCTTTTGTTCAAATCGAAAGGTATAACCCGAAAAGAGGTAATTACTTCATCACATATTTCAATGTTCTTTTCTTTTTCGACATCCTCTTTATTTGTTGTTTCCATAATAAAATAATAACTATAGTAACATATACATACTGAGATATTATTATAAATATGGTATAAACAAATTCATTATTCTATCCATCCTATTAATGAAAATGTCAACATTTGTGTGTACGTACCACTTACCGTCTCTATGTCACCGTCTACACGCCAAGGTGTAGTTTGTCATTAAACACTTCATTATTTGGATGAGTATAATAATGTGTATAACTAATGTAAATAATAAATATAACATGTTAATTATTCATTATATATAATATAACATCAAATTACATACTATTTAACCACTAATAGAATTATATTTTCACTTGTACATACGTACGGCTTACCATCTCCACGACGCGATGAGATTTAATTTCATGACACGACGAGATTCAATTAATTTACATTATTTTGATTAAATTTCATTAACCATTAGTGTGATGTTAATTCCCTCCATGCATAATCCATTTGAGTACACATTTTCTCTAGATTAACATATTTTCAATATAGTATCAAACATTATCATGTTTTTAAACCCTAGTTATTTTTTCGCAATATAATAATTCTATGTACTCTAGGAAACATCATAATATTCTATAATTGATATGTTTTTAAAAACCAATCCCACTTCCTCAAATATTGGGTGTATGAATGTATATAATCATGAAAATCAAAGATCTAAAATTTTAATAATATTTTACATGATGGAATATTGAATTTATGAATAATAATGGTTAATCATAGATTCAACGATTTTCATCATATCAGATACCATCCCAAGAAACCTCATGCATATCATTGTGATTATCACCATTATGAGGGTCAAAATCGGCTACTATTAGAGGCCTCTACACCCATTTCTCATCAAAACATTATCCATCCAAATAACATATAAAATCACATAGTTATGATCACATATAAAAAAATATTAGTTATAAAAAACTATCATGTAAAAAAAGTAAACTAGGTTATAAAAAAGGCATTCATCCATTACATGAAAATGAGCTCACTCAGCCCCAATCACAAGTCATTTAACATTTATAAAAAAAGAACCACTAGGAACCAAATAGTTTTCCTTATAAAAAATATTTTATTATATATTAATGTATTATCCAAATAATTTATTATATGTTAATGATTCATGTAATCTAGGTAATAAAATATATCAAACTATTAATTTAACTAAACATGGACTCTATAATATATTCCATTATTTTAAAATTATGAGAAAAAAAATTATTATTTTAATATTTTATTTTATTATACTCAATATTAATAATTATGAGAATCATGTTTTTAGTTAAATATTTTAACTTTTAGAAGAAAAAATTTCAACATTATAAAAATTCATCAATTTTATTACCATGAAATTAACTAAATATGGGAATTAATTAAAAATTACCTTTTATATTCAATTTCCTAAAAAAATATTTATTTTACATTTATTAACTAGTTTCCTAAATTAATCATTTTATTTGACGAATAATAAACTTGATAATCCATAATATAATAGATATCACATTATCTAGAAACTAAATAGTTAAATTGTTTCCTATTGGAAGTATATATATAACCACTAATAAGAAACCATGGTTTCATTGATCATTTTTATCCTTTATTAGTATTAATTCAACCACCATAAAAAACATAACGCATGAACGAATTATGATGGTATGAACTATAAAATCAAAGGAAAAAAATACCCTGCCTCATGTAATTAGAAGTATTCAAACCAATACCAAACAACATTGTGAAACACGATTAGTTGTACTTCAAAAAGAGCTATGTCCATCTTTGAACATAGTACCACAATTGTACCATGTAAAATCAATATGAACAAAATTATAATGATGGAGATTAAACACCAACACACGTAATGATATAATGGGAGGAAACCATTTCAAATAGTGAATAATATGAAAAAAAAGAGGAACTCTCCTTGGATCACTAGGGATTGAACATGGGAATTCAGGGAATGGATCTAATCAGGCACACAACCCTACCCCAATAATTAATGTTGATCCACATAATTATGTTTATGTTATTTAAGAGCCATATAAAATTGATTTCATTATCTAGTAGGACCATTTCCACATACCCAGGATGAGTGGAAGAAATGATTGATAAAAAATCATTCCAAATGGATATCATCAGTCCATTACAATGGAATCACTCGAGATAGAATATATCAATATTGATATTATATAATAAATTAAAAATATTACAACAAAAATTTGATATTCTCTTAGGTAGGATCCCATTAATGAAGATCAATGATCATACCATGTGACCCCAACTGCCTATAAGATATAACCGTAAATTTATTCTTAAGAAAGAAGATTTGAAAATAATTTGTTGCAACAGAAAACTTATCTAATGAATGATGGATAACTTCATCCCTTGGCCATCTAATAATATCATCCCAATATATTGTTCATTGAAGTAGTAATTCTAGTTATGACATTCCTCCCTATAAAATTTCTAATAATATCTCTATAGTCCCTTCACAGGATATTTTCAATGTTGGTTTCAATTATTTAAAAAATAAGAATGATCATAAGAACTCAAATCATTATGAATAATGTCTAATCCCATCTCATGGATAGAATATCAATTAGAAATAATGTCCTCCATAGTGTATACCAAGTTGTTATTTCATTCATGGTCAGGTATTATGTAATAATTTCATTCCTCTAGGTGATTGTTTTTCTATAAAGGTCCTCCCCATTTTGAAGCTGCAATTTGGACGATGTCCTATGATTTTCAAATAAATAATAATTAAGAGATAATATATTGTGTGATTTCGAATGATAATTATATTCATTAAAAAATCCTTATCACTAAAGAGTGTTTAACATTATCAACTAGAATACATTCCAATTCTATGTTCACAGTCTAAACCACACCTTAATTTCTTGGATTTCATTATAGCTGAATGAAATTATCCCCATATTTCTTCCTAGAAAAAAATATCAAGTAAAATCCTTCTTTGGTCAGATAATGTGGGGTAATATATCATATAAGACAAAGATAATATTATTTTAATTAATAAAAACTAGTAAATTTCAACAGAATTATTATCTTCTAGCCCATGGATAATCTTTAGGATCATAACACAAAGAATCTTGTAGGTGAATAAGTGAATGAAATTCACCTTTATTTATTCAAGAATAATTTACATTGGAAAAAATAAATTCATTACTTATAATGTATATCATGATATTTTAATGGTAATAAAATAAAATTTTATTTAAATAATTATGGCTAGATTTCATGCAACATGATACCCAAAATTTTGGATGAAGATGTAGGGTCTTAAACTTTATTGTCTTATTGTGCTGCAAAAGTTATAAAATTTTATGTCCAACTCGACATCCAATATTAATACCAAGGGATGGGGAAAGGTAGGATCACATCCTTTAACCTCAAACTATTAAAAAACCTCACATAGCCACATCACATAATGTTTTTTCTTTGAGTTAGATCTCATTTGTGATATTTTCATAAAAGAATTGGGCATACTCAGCTAGAATCAACAAGGATTGGATCCAAAATGCATCGATCTCAGTGGAAGTGATCTATAAAATGTTTCTTCAATTAATCATCTAAAATAATTTATCAATCTCATCCCTTATGAAAATAATATAATGTAGTATCATTATTTTATTTGGACAAACTAATATGGCATGTGAATCACACATTTCAACCATTTTATGCTCGGATAATGATTCAAAAGTAAAAGTAAGCTTCCATGGTAGATTAATCCATGTAAATACATAGAAATCACCACCTAAAAGGTATAATGAAGTATTTGATAATTTAAATCTATTTAATGAAACAAAATACATCCAGATATGCTACAATAATTTAATGGTAATAACCCCATCCCAAAGTGCAAGGTTAATTTTTTCCATCCCAATAAAAAAAATTATTTTTTACCATTTATGATTATTATCAAAAAGTGATTCCCCTTTTTTGTATCATCTTCTGACCTAGTATCAGTATTAGGAATGTGCTAGCCGATGTTTTCTGAAGACACTAATTTAATCACCATCCACTTATAGGATCTAAGAGGATCCATTAAGGGATGGTTGATTGCCTATAGTGGTCACAAGTCAAGAATACCATTCATGGTAACATCCACCAATGATGATCACAACACCTTTAAGTAGATATCTAAGAGGAATCAACCTTTATATCATACATGTTCTAGTGAGATAAGTACAATGCATCACATGTTAGTGACTGTCATCAGTACTTCCTATTATATTTTAGTGAAAAAAATGATATTACACCAAATCATAAGAAGTATATATCTATTTGAAATATTGTCCTCACCAAAGTGGATAACAATGTTCTGTAGAATAGGATTCTTATGTTTTCTAATAATGTAGGGACTCTGTCGAATATTCTATTTCTTCTACCTCATCTTTCACACATAAATGAAATTGTTATTGTTGTGGAAACATTCCAATTTTTAACCAATGAATTTGGAATAATAAAACATAGGTAATGATTTAATTAGTATGATGTGTTGATTATGGAACATAGTATTCTCAACATGTAACTACTAAATGGTAAATTTATTGATGAATTTTTCTCTAAGAGTAACCTCATCTTATTCTCTATGTAATCCATTCTGGAATAAATAATCCCTCCAAAATAGAAAAATAAGAGAAATGGTATTGAAATTATATATGATCTAGATAAAAATATAACAAGATCTTGGGGAGGTGGGATTTCATGGCCTCATTCCTTTGACAAAAGAATGAAAATTTAGGTCGGATAAATCATAACAGGATACCCCATATAGGTTTTCAATTTAAGATTCATGTAAAAGCACCTTATATGACTCATTCTATTGTCACATTTATTAGAACTTATAATTCATTGACTATAAAACAATATTTTTCAACACTATTAAGACCACTATAACTTGGATAGAATCCCTTGTGCTATGGAATGAAGAACTTTAACAATATATAAATAGTTAACTCGAATGGGTAGAAGAACCCCCCCCCCCCCATTATGATACTAATATTTCTAACATTAAATGGATTAACATATCTAGAATAGATCCAAAAAAATCAGTATATATGTAAATACCTATTATGGGGACCCTTGAACAACAAGAAATTGATAAATTGTTTTTATTTACACAAAACATTGAGGGATAATCCATTGTCTGGTGTATTAGTATACCAGACCGACCGATCAAAGGATTTTCATATCTCTATTTTAATTTTATTTATCAATTCAAATAAAAGAGGTTTAAGAAAATGATCCAATAAAATATAAAAAAAAATTCATGAGAAGGAGAGTGTTTTAGTTCTCTATGATAGATGGAAGGTCTAAACATACAACCTGAATGTGTATCATCTTCAAGAAGAATTATTCGGCCCTAGTATAGTGAAATTATATAAAGATATTCAAAAATACATTTTTATCCAGTATTTTGCACAAAAGTTTTACTATAAATGGTATCATGTAGGTTATGATATTACCTATCCTAATCCAATGAATATTCACATCAAATAATGGTAGATCTTGAAAGGAGGGCATGAAAAGTGTAAATATAAACTATCAACCTCAATCCAGCTCAAAATATGATTCTATATATTGAAGAACATCATATATAATGGAAAAAAACAATATAACTCTATTTTGGATAAAATAAGTGGGTATAAAGGTATTAAATTTTCATATGTGAAGAATAACATTTATTCCTTCTGAGATGAATATTTTCATGGAAAATTTTAGATGTTATGGAATTAAATTTATTGATTGTACCATAACCAGATAGACCATATCATGTTAGACTCAATTACCACCCAAATTATTTACCCTTTCACCAAACATTAGGTTATACCATAAAGGGTTTATTTACTAAGTTATTAATTAGAAGATAGTAGTTTCTTATATTGAAAATAGGGGTATGCCACCAACATAAGTGGAATGTGTTTATACTTCTATTATAGAGGAATAAGGTGAATGACAAGAATTTACAAGCATCAATATATATGATTTCACTAAATGGATTAATTTAATGATGATCATTCATTCTAGTGATATCCTCATAGAGTTGTTAGGCCAAATATTTATAATATTATTTTATTCTTACATGTTGTGACCAACATCATCTACACTACATAACTCTCTAATCCAATATTTCAATTAACAAAACAACCAAAAAAATAAAAACATATTATCAAACGGTGAACCAGTAATGACTCCAACTCTAATACTAACCCCCTCTAACATCATACATCCATTCCAAATTGAATCTTCACCATTCCACCAAACATTTCTATAATAATTTCATTGTAATATAGAGTCATTATCCAATGAAAACTTACTTATATGTTCAATTAACTTATATAATATAGTGGTTTCTATATAAAATGATGAATATCATTTTAAATAATTTAATTTCCCTCTACTTGAGAAGAGATTCGTCATAGAGTACACATTAGATGAGGGTGTTGGTGTATATGTAATCATGGTCGTTCCAAAAAAATATTCTACATATATAAAATATCTATTCATATGTATGGAAATCGTGGAAAGGGAACTTTTGAAAGCCTAATATAATTATAGAGACACCATGAAACCCCTCAAAATTCTATAAATATAATTATTTTAGAATATCGATTAAGGTGTTTACAATATCCTAAAAAAATCATGAATGTAGGGCATGACTTGAAATATAATATCGTTAATGGAATCACATCTATTGTCTATTAAACTAATTAACATGTACACTTCATGAATAATCCCTTACTAAAACTTCTTGGGTGATTCATCCATCATAAAACATATAACATATGATAAAAAAATATTACATAAAAAATAGTTTTTTTAGTCCTATCCAATATTTCTATAATGTACATTATTAATTTATCTAAATAAATTCTATAATAAATTGTAGTGGAGGCTGTGATCCCTTAAGAGTTTGAAGTATATGACACTACTACTAAGGATTATTTGAAAATGGGTTATCATGTAGAATTTTTTAGAAGTATCACATTTATAAAACATTAAAATGATACAATAATATATTGAAATTATACCCATACCCGTTTTTATTATTTCACAAAAGGAAAACATTTGATGAGACTTTTTTTATATATTTTAAGGGATAAATATCATAAAAACTATAAACTTTTAGCTATTTTCTTACATTGATACTGATACATCAATATAGATTCTAAAAATATATGGTTAGGAAAAAAGTGATATACACATATCATTTGAATCATGCATGGAGTAAAATTTGGTTATTATGGATCTCATTCCGAATTCCTAGTTGATCAACTAGATACTACTTTCAATAGTATATTACGAACAAAATGTTTTCATCATTTTGAAGTTTTCCCATCATGATATCATCAATTTATTAGATATCATTTTAATCGATAGAAAAATTCCATAAATTTCGATAAATCCCCATTTGAATATTCCGAATATCAACGCATCAACACCTAATTTTACTGTAAAATGGTTAATTACCCATGATAGATGATGTTTCATGGCTTATTACCCAAAATGGTCTATAACAGAACATAGTAAACCCATTCAGCTATTGTGGATATGAATATATATTACCAATAAACATATTCCAAAACATTTATTGAGAGTTGATAATATACTCACTATCCTTCATGATATCCATTATGAAAAATAAACCCAATAATGATGAAGGGGTCAATAATCCACACAGTAGTGGTTACAACTCAATTAAAATTTACAACACTTCATCCACACATATTCGGTATGTCCCTACATCATAAGATGAATTATAAGGGACTCTTATATCATCCATGAATATTGCAGATATCTCTAATTCATTCCCTTGATTTTAGAATATTTCCTTTGCATCTTACAAGATGGTCCCCTTTCAACACCTATCCCTTCTAAAGATGCTGAAAATTTTATAAATAGTAATATTAGAATCATCATGATTCCCATCTACCATTATAAGATGGTTTTTATAATATTATTATTAAACTCTAGATTATAAATCTATTTATGAATAATGATACATTTCCAATACTAATCTATGTAGCCATGTATTCCCAAGAGAAATCGGTGTGTGAATAATTTAAATTTATCAGGAAGAGGTTTTCACATAGAATTACTAGACAATTCTTGAACATGACCCAAATATAGAGACAGACTAGTTTGGTTTCTAGATGATCATCATTGTTACCTCTATGATGCAATAATGGAACATGCAACTCGAACATCCAAATTCGATGTAAATAATTGTAAATTCATCAAGTGAAAATTATTTTAGGAATTTGAGTACTGAATTTGGATTTATAATATATCATATTTAAGAATTGAAACATGGGAAAAATTGTATTTACTGAATTTTTAGATCTCAAATAATTTTTTCAATAATATTCTATCCCAATTAAAATTACATATCATCAATTTGGGATGAATGAGAACTACCAAGCTCTATTTATTTTTCTAAATTCATATATCTAGATGACACCCAATGATGTCTTAATCCGACTGGTCACACAACCTCAAGAACATTTTGACAAAATTCAAAAGGTTGGTGACTAAAAGAGAGTTCCAATGTGTGATAAGGGGGAAACTATTACCTAACTGGTAGAGTATACACATCAGATAACAAATTGTAAAAAATAGAGGAAGTTGTGATAACAGAATTGTAAATAGTGGAAGACTATAAGTAAATATAAATGAATACATAATAAATATATATATATATATATATGATTCATGGAATATTTATCTATGAAAAGAATGAAATATGTTATAATGAAGGAAAACAATACAGAAAACAATGAATAAAAGAAAAAATAACTCCAATAACATCCCAAGACACTTCTTCGTCCCATGCTCTCATGCACCAACAACAATCATGTACCAGATGGAGAAGGTCATGATCCCTTATCAATACATACAATCATATAATCTGTTTGGTTCCGAAAGAGTGACCCAAATATATTGTGAGAGGATTCCTACATCGAAAAAACCTAAAGATCTGTACCTAAAAATTTGTGAATATATATAGAAGGTAATATGTTTAAATAAATCCATCAACTAGGAAGTACTCTATAGAAAATATTCATGTAGTTTTAAATTAAATTAATTTACATTTTGTATTCATCCATTGAATCATGTATTCTTGGGATCTAGACTATGATTTATATCCACGAGGTAGGTAACAAAACATATGTCTTAGAGGACCATCTAAACAATCAAATAAAACCAAATCCAAGCTTGTTCTTTGGCTTGGAAGATGCTTAAGAATCATTCAATCATTCAAAAAACAACCCTTTGGTAATGCTCTCATGTTATTACCCCTTTTTTTAACATAGAACCCATTCATTAAATAATGACCCTATGGGAGGCTCTCATATTCTAACCCCTTTGCTATAACATATTACTAATTGTAATAGCCCAAGATTTTATAATATTTTATCTTTTTAAAGTAATTCGATAACATGCGCTACACACAACAACGAGTTCGAGCGCACCACTACTTACCAAACTAGTCGTAAAAAAAGTGGTTATGAATATTATTAACCACATTTTGAATTTTATATATATCCTATATAAATTTTTACATTCATATTTTTTGTTTCTTAGACATAATATAACGACAAATTCAATTTTTCTGATAAAAAAGTATTTTTCTAAAACTGCAATTTTACCGCATATTTAAGGGAGAATCTTTTAAAAAAAATATTTGAAACTATTATATATTATATTTAACAAAATTAAATTCTTCATTTGAATTATTACTTAAAAATTAAATTTTGATAAATATTTTGTACTTTTATAATAACTTTCATATTTTGATGAATAATGAAAAATAAAAAATTTAATCGAAGACAACTTTTTTAATCGCAATAATTTATATTTTAAAATTATAATTTTTTTTTGTTTGGATGAATTATTATATTATATTTTTATCATTAAATACAATTCAGGTCAATATATGTAATATCACATTTAAATTTGACATAAACACATGTCAATCTTTTGATAGTTTTTACTTTTTAAAAAATCTTCTTTTTGGTTTCGACAATGGGAATTAATTTTAAATTAATAATTGAAATTTCAATGTTTTGATTTTGGTAAAATAGACTTCATTTTTGAATTCAGAATATAAAAATTCGCTTAGGGTGACGTTTTGTTATTTTTCTGAAAAATTTAAATTATTGATGAATAGTGGAAAAAACTACGTTATTAGTTAAAAAAGACTCTGTATTTAAATAATTATTTATTTTATTTAAATTTATTTTAGTTCAATATAGATAAATAATACCTATATATGTTCATTTAAATTCATTGAAGTAATTTTATAATAAATTTAGATATATAAAAATTTTATTGTTCTTTTTATTGTCATTTACCCACCTCCTAGGATCATTTTCAAATTTGCATAAAACATAATATTACTGATTTTTGAGTTGAATTTAAAAAATCTGAGGGACATGGTTATTAACATTATGTAAAATATGGTTCAATATGAAGAAAATAATTTTTTTTTGAACAGTAATGTTTGACTTTTATTCACCACGGTTTAAAGTAAATAATGTTACTAAGGGTAAAAATGATATCATAATTACTCAAAGTACATGTCCTAATTCCATTGGGAAAGTATAATTCGACCGAGAAAAACCTTATGAATAAAATATGATCCTCTTTGGTCTACATGTATTAGATTAGGACATTCATTATTATTTTATTTTAAGAAGAGTTAAACGAGTTAAATTAAAAGTTCAGTCACTAAACAATTTTTCATATAGGGTTATAAAAATATAAATTAGACTATAAATATTAATTAGAACGGTAAAAATATTTCATACATCATGGTATTTTATTTATAATATTTATTAATTAAAAAATTAAATTTAATTATGACACAATGATGATGCTGTAATTATCTTATTAATGATATAATCAAATAAATGGTATTATAAATATTAAAATAAATAATATTTCAAAGTTTTTATTACATCCAAGAATTTTCTAAATGAATATGAAATTTTAGGGTTTATTAAATGCATTTTTTTCGAAGTAATCAAGTTGTTATGACTTTTACAAAAAAATACCAAATAATGTCAAAATTGACATAAATTAATTTAAAAAACATAAACTATAATATTTTTTGATATAATATTCCAAAAAATATATGGTTCAAAAAAAGGTATTAGAAAATATTATATATGTAATTAATCAACATCTTGAGGTTCTCTTAAAATTTTAGAGTATTTTTATTAACCATATATTGTATGAATACAAGAAGACATGTTAAAAGATAAACTATTTAACTAAGAGTTAAATATAAAAGATAAGGTTAAAATGGTAACATAAACATGTATAAAACGTATTGGTTAGTATTATTTAGACCCATAACCACCTTATAAGAGAAATAAATTATTTTTCATCCATTATAAACTGAAAATGATTCTATAATAAAATAATATTTCAAGCATTTCATAAAGTGACCCTCACCTCTCTTATAAAAGGGAACTTCCCCTTCATTTAAAATCACACCTCCAAATCCATTTGTCAAGGCCAAAAACTTACCAAATATCCTCTCAACATCCCTCAAATCATCCTATATTACTTACATTAATAGAAATCCAACCTAAGTATCCATTTTGATCAACTCAAAAGGAAACACCTGAAGAAGAGGTAATAATTTCACCACTCTTTCACGTTCTTTTCATCTTCCACTTCTTCATTATTTTTTGTTTCCATACCGAAATAATAATTCCAATACCTAATAGATACTTTAATATTATTATAAATATGTTAAATCCATTTTCTTTACTCTATCCACCCTCTAAAAGACAGAGTCACCATACGTGTGTATGAAGAACTTACTATCTCCACGTCGTGGTGTAGTTTGTTATCAAGAACATCATTATTTTGATGGGTATAATAATGAGTATAAGTTATATAAATAATAAATATTTAATTTTAATTATTATTTATATATTCTATTCCATCCAATTACATACTATTTCTCTATCAATATAATGATATTTTTGCTCATGAGTACGTACGGATTACCATCTCCATGATGCGATAAGATTAATTCCCACGTTCACCATTCAATGATGATTATAAAAATTTATATAATTAATAAGTATGTAATATATGATATATTAATGCTACAGGAGATATATATATGTATATACTTACTTATATCTTATTCAATTAATTATGTTCAATACAAAATGAAAACAGAAATATCGTTTATGCATACGTACGACCTACAGTCTCCATAAATGGTGCCTTCAATTTCATATATCTATCTTTTATACATATTTATATTCTAAATATATGTCACATATATTTCCTAGTTTATATTAAGGATGTATCTAAATAATGATCTAAATGATATGATCAAGAATTAAAAGTTAAAACACTTACGATAAAGAAACTGATTATTACCCAAAATGTTAATTTAACATGGGAATCATTATTAAATTGTTAGTATAATGTAATAATGATTCATTTATGATATAATAAATTTAAATAATGTTATTTTATGATATAATAACATAACACGATCATTATACAGGAGGTTAAATGTACCGTCGACCCAAGGAATGTGCAATGTAATGGTTAATTTCCACAATCTGATTATTATTTGTGATTGCATAATGTAAGTTTTTACTGAGACATATTTATTATCCATCTCCAAGATTCATAAAGTAATTTTTAAAGGGATTATTTTTAATGTAATATTTTACTAAATCACCATTTTAAATGTTTTAATGATTTATTATTCTAAATCCTTCTCACTAATGTCCATGTTTTCAAAATGTTTTTAAGGATTTATTGATATAGAAATGAATGTTTTAAAATTATAATTCCATTCAAATGTTTCAAAGTGGTATAGGACACTTTGATTCAAAAATATCTTATAAATGACATCCTTTATAAATTATGTGATGTTGAAATGATTTCATGTAAAAAGGATATTTCTCTCAATGATTTTGTACTAATTATTTTCAACTATGTCAACAGCCTTTACGAGATATTAATCATGATTGAGGATGATTTATTATGATACAAATAATCTATATTTTACTGAAGGGTTTTTTATATGCTTTACTATAGATGTGTTATTTTTATACCATTCATGGATTGTGGTTAAATTATTGACATTTCGTATGCTAGTTGTAATATGAATGTTTATGTTATGTTTCATTCTTTTCATATGAGGAATGTATTGGACTTAGTATGTGATGGGTGGATCCTACTATAGCTTCTCAATGCATCTGTTGTTTTCATGAGGCAATTAGACATTGAATTGGTTTATGCATTTCCCAATTTAAAATATGGTTCCGGTCGAGGCCGAAATTATTTTTAAACATCTTGGACGAGGCCTTGACAAGATGTTTACGAATGTCTGACATTATACATTCCCTTATTATTAAAATATTACTGACGGTTCATGTGGTTATTCGACTAGTATAATACCAATGACTATGTTTTATTATGGAATTATTTACTCATCTCATATTACTTCCATATAGTGTTCATGTTTAATATTTGTAAAGGAATGTGTTTTTAATTTTGCACCATGCCTAATGTTTATGTAATCTTCCACTATATTTCATAACCTTAATGAGTGTTTGAGCTCACAACTTTCTTATATTTCATTTTACCAAGATTCCAAGACGTGAATCATGATTGATAAGTAGAGTTAAGGTAGGGGATTAATGTTGTTCTAAATGGATCATTTATGTTGTGTTTTATTTTATAAGGTGTAATTTAAAGTTCATGTATGTAATATATTTTCCAAGAATTCTAAACTGAAAGGACTTTCGGGACTTGATTCCATGTAATCATGCCAATGTTTTGTAATATTGCACCGAATATGGGTAACTGGGTCGGGGCATTATAGTTGGCATCAAATGATGTTTAGAAACAACCGTGGAAATAGATTTAGATTAACTCTGATTATAGAACATTACCACAAGATAGAGTTTGAGGATTAGTATAGAATAACTTCCTAGAATATTGGTTATGTAGATATATTGTGTATTTTCTAAGAAATATATCCCCTCCAGGATATGATCAGCTAGAGGCGGATCTGGTATAGATATACCTAGAAGTGAAAACACAGACAAATCGTTTCGGTCTTGACCTGAAGAATCCGAGTACATGACAATGAGCCATGCTTCACTCTTGGTTACTACACTCCTAGGGGATATGCTTTGTATAATTCACATTTTCATTACAATCCATTATGAAGGATTTAGAATAAATAATTTTCAATTAAATAATTTACTCATTATATAATATATTAATAATCATTTCAATTTATGTTATGTAATTTACATGTTTGGAATTATGAATTTTTATTCAAAATCTAACATAGTGCATGTCTTTATTTAGAAATCGTGCCTACAAAATGGAATGATAATTTTGTCAATAAGAATGATCAAAATATTAAGAAGGATCATATCTTTCTTGGAATAAAGACAAAATTTAAAAGGGAAATGGTCTCCCACGTATTCTCATAATATGAAGATATAATATCATGTGTCAATTATATAAGTAAATAATTCGTTGAGTTCTATGGATTTGAAGGGAAGCATGATATGAAAACGATGTAAGAGAGAAAGATGGATAAAGGGAAGATGGAATGAAGGAATTTTTCATATGTGATAAATGTGGAAAGAATCACCTTGGTAAATTTTTGAAGGTAATGATAGTTTGTTATATGTATGGAGAAAAAGGACACCACATACATGATTAGATAGGTATGAAAAATGTTTCTAATGTACAATGATTCATCTATAAGGAGTTAGGACACTACGCGAATCAATGTCCAAATCCTCAGAGTATAACACAACTGCTACTATTGGATAATTATCAAGTTATTATGTAACCAAAGATTAAGAGGAATGATTAGATTTCTTGTGTTGTTATTAAATTATTGTGCCATTTGATTATTGTATTAATGATGTACATGTTATTAGAATTATAGAGTATAAAAGGATTTTACTAGAGTTCTATTTCGTTAAGGACATGAGATTATGTGGAACTAAGAAAAGTGACTCAATAGCAGGTAAATTTTTTTTGGGAAAATTTATAGTTGAGAGAATGTTAAACCATAATATGATTCTGATACTATGGTAGTTATTTTGGAATAATATATTATTTATTTGGGTAAATTATATTGGATATTCTTGACTTCCTGAAAACTGATTAATGATTTGTATCTTTCATTATTCATAGAGTTTATGATATTTTTGGATATAAGTAGTAGATCTAGTATTCTATAAGTAATAAAGTATTTTGAATGTAATCAATAAGGATTATGGTAATTTAGGTGTTACAGTGTATTAAAAGAAAATATGATGAAGCTATTAACATATTATTAAGTAGGAAAAAGGATATTCATTGAGTTTACCTTCCTAATAAAATTTTTACTGTGAGTTTGGACAGAAGTATTTTTGATAACTTTTAAGGTTAGAACCGATTATGTTTGACATTGGATACAGTTGTTAAGGTTAAATCTTTTCTTCAGATTATTTTTGGTTTGTTATAAAAATGACCACCCTGAGGTCAGGCGTCAACCCATCAGGTCTGATAAGGACGCGAGACATGAACCCACAACAGAAGGGCACCAAGGGTGGGTCAACTACCACTGGAATACGTGATTTCCTGGTTTGTATAATGTTGTTATTTTCAAATATTATGACAAGTTAATTATAAATTAATTATTTTGGGAATAATATATTATTGGGATAAATAGAATATTTTTGAATTCTATAATCTTTTAGAGAGAAAGATGAGTTTGTGGTTTGAATTATTTGATGGATGAAAATATACAATTTAATTATATTTAACCATTCTTATTATATGAATAAATTAATTCTTAAAATTTATAGAAGGGATCTTAAAACCAAAAATTTGTGGTCATAATACCTTATGTTTTGTTGAACTAACGATATTTTATATCATCATAGATTTATGTTATTGATCCCCTCAATTTTATACTTTTTTGTGATTGATGACCTTTATCACTCCAAATAAATGATTATGTTTTCCCTCCAATTATATGTCTCTAATTTCCTCAAATATTATCCTAATCAAGATCATAATTTGGTAGTGACTTTTTTATTCTCTTTCCCTCTTATAAGAGTATATTTTTTAATCCCAATTTCCAATGTGTGTTTCCCACAAAGATATTTTTTTTATTTATAAATATTTATTTGTGATGAAAAATTTCAAATTTGAATGAAGAAATTTATTGAAGGGGGAGAGAATGCAATATCCCACGATTTCATAGTATGTTACCTATTTAATGTAATTCATTAACTTTCCATACACACTACAATGAGTTCGAGCGTACCACGACTTACAAAACTAGCCGTTAAAAAAGTGGTTATGAATAGTATTAACAACATTTATAATTTTAAATATATCTTATATAATTTTAACATTCATATTTTATGTTTCTTTTACATAATATAAGGACAAATTCAATTTTTCAGATAAAAGAAGTATTTTTCGAAAAATACAATTTTACGGCCTATTTAATAGATATTCCATTTTAAAACAAATATTTGACACTTTTCTATAATAAAAATTATGAAATTAATTTTCTATTTAGAATAGGGACATAAAAATTTAATTTGGATAAATATTTGTTAATTTTCTGATATCTTTCATATTTTGAAGAATACTGAAAAAATACTATGTTTTAATTGAAGACAAATTTTTTAATGAAAATATTTTAAAGTGAAAAATTATATATTTAAGTTTATTTAAATGTATAATTATATTATATTTTTATCATTTTTTACAAAGTAGGTTATTATAAGTAATTACACATTTAAATTTGACAAAAACACATGAAAATCTTTTAATAATTTTTACTTTCTAAAAACCGTCTTTTTGGTTTTGAGAATAGGAAATAATTTTAAATTAATAAATAAGAAATATATATATTAAATTTTTAATTATAGACATCATTTTAGATTTCAAAATATCAAAATTAACTTAGGTTGACTTTTTTGTATTTTTCTGAAAAAAATTCAATTTTTTATAAATAGTGAAAAACACTGCGTTATTGGTTAAAAAAGACTTCTTATTTAAATAATGATTTATTTTATTTAAATTTATTTTATGTCAAGATAGATACATCATACTTACATATGTTCAATTTAATTCATTGGATTCAATTTATAATATATTTAGATATATAAAAATTTTATTGAATTTTTTACCGTCATTTACCCACCTCTTAGGAGCATTTGAAAATTTGCATAAAACATAATTTTACCTCTTCTGCGAGTGGAATTTCAAAAAAACGTGATACATGGATAATATAAGTAAGTTAAATGCGGTTCAATTAGATGAAAATAATTTTTTGTGAATAGAAAATTTCGGATTTTATTTACCACAGTTAAAAGTAAATTGTGTAATTAAAAGTAAAAATGATATCATAATTACCATAAAAAATGTACTAATTCTATTAGATAGATATAATCCAACCAAAAAGAACCATATAAATAAAATATTATCCTCTTTGTTCCACTTGTATTAGATTAGGACATTTATTATTATTTTATTTAAAGAATAGTTATGAGTTAAATTGAATGTTTAATAACTAAACCATTTTTAATATAGTGTTACACAGAATATTAATTTGACTATAAATATTAATTAGAAAGATAAATATATTTCCTAAATCAAGGTATATTATTTATAACATTTAGGAATTAAATAATTAAATTTATTTTTGACACAATGATGATGCATTAGTTACCTTATTAATGAAAGAATCAAATAAATGGTATTATATGTACTAAAATAAATATAAATTAGATGTTTTTATAACATCCAAGAATTTTTTAAGTGACTATGACATTTTATGGTGGATTAAATTTATCATTTTCAAAGTCATCATGTTGTGATGACTTTCACAAAAACCAAATAACAAATAATTTCAAAATAGAAAAAATTTATATTTTAAAACAAATACTATATTATTGGTTGATATAATATTCATAAAAATATAATGTTTAACAAAAGGGATTAAATAATATGATATATTTAATTAATTTACCACTTGAGGTTCTATGGGAGGTTTAGAGTACGTTTATTACCCATATAGTGCAAGAATACCAGAAGACACTGTAAAAGTGAAACTACTTAACTAAGAGTTAAATAAAGAAGATAAGGT
Organism: Viscum album; assembly: GCA_963277665.1. Taxonomy (NCBI): domain Eukaryota; kingdom Viridiplantae; phylum Streptophyta; class Magnoliopsida; order Santalales; family Viscaceae; genus Viscum; species Viscum album. The sequence goes on along the minus strand of OY728120.1, from coordinate 537,314,119 downwards.
TAATCTAGTAACCTAAACTAGTCTAAAACCTATATTATGGGAGTATTTCGACCCATAATCACATTAAAATTGAAAATAATAATTTTTGAGCCATTAGAACCCAAAAACTATTTTCTTATAAATTAATATTTCAAGGTTTTCCTAAAGTGACCCTCACCTCTCTTATAAAAGGGAACTTCCCCTTCTCCCAAAATCACACCACCAAATCAATTTGACTCAGCCAAAACCTTCCCAAATATCTTCCAATATTCCCTAAGATAAACCTAGAGTCCTTAATTTGATCAAAAAGCCTTCCTATTGAGGCATTTTGATCAACTCAACAGAAAAAACCTGTAGAAGTGGTAATAATTTCACCACCCTCTTTCAAGTTCATTTCATCATCCACTTCCTCTTTCATTGTTGATTCCATACCAAAATAATAACTACAGTACCTCTTAAATACTGTGATGTTACTTTAAATATGATTCAATCATAATTTTTATTCTATCCATCCTCTAAATGACAATGTCACCATTTGTGTGTACGTACGGCTTACCGTCTCCAGGTCATGGTGTAGTTGGTTATTCAAACACATCATTATTTGGATGAGTATAATATTGAGTATATCTTATGTAAATAATAAATATAACATGATAACTATTCTGTATATATGATATTAAATCCAATTACATATGATTTCACCATCAATATAATGATATTGTCGCTCGTGTGTACCTACGGATTACTGTCTCCACGATGCAATGAGATTCATTCTCACGCTAACCATTTAATGATGATTATAAAAATAAATAGTAATAATAAGTATGTAATATATTAAATAATAATTCTAATTGTTATATATATGTATATTTTTATGTATGCACATACATATATCCTAATCACTTACATCTGTTGAATAAGATATGAAAACAGAAGTAGTGATTATGAGTACATACAGCCTATCATCTCCATATGCAGTGCCTTCCATTTCATATATCTATCTATTTTAAATTTTTATATTATAAATATATATGATATATAAATCATTTTTACATTCTTTAATTATTTAAATCATGATCTAAATGATATTATCATGAATAACAAGTTAAAACATGTATGATAAAGAAAGCGATTATTAAGATAAATGTTAATTTAACATGGAAATCAATATTAAATGGGTAGTATAAAGTCCTAAATGAATCATGTATGATATAATAAATATGAATATGGTTCTGGTATTATTTAATAACATACTATGGTCATTATAATTGAGATTAAACATACCCTCGACTAAAGGAAACTGCAAGGTAATGGTTAACTCCTCAATCTCATTATTATTTGAGATTGTTTATGTGTAAGTTTTTATTGGGACATAAGTTATTATCCAAGACCATGTTTTATAAAAAAAATCAAAGGGATTATTTTTAAGGGACTCTTTTACTAAAACATCATTTTAAATGTTTTTATGATTTATTGTTCTAGTCATTTCTAAATAATGTTTATGTTTTAAATATAGTTTTAACGATGTATTAATATGGACATGAATTACTTACATTAAAAATTATGTGACTTCTAAATGATTTCATAAAAATGGGATAGTTCTCTCAACAATTTTTTACTGATAATTTTCAAATATGTCATAATACTATATGGGATATTATTATTGATCGATGAAGATTTATTATGATACAATTATTCCATATTTTTATTTATGTTATTGTGATATGATTTATTGTGGATGCTTTATTTTTAAATGATTAATGGTTTATGGTTAAAGTATTGACAGTTCATATTCAAGTTTTAATATTAATGTTAATGTTATGTTTCAAAATATTCATATGATAAATGTATTGGACTTATTAAATGATGGGTGGAGCTCACTATAGCTTCTAAATTCATTGATATGTCTCATGAGACAATTAGACAAGGAATTGGAGGAGGCCTTTCCAAATTTGATATATTGTTTTGGTCATGGCCAAAATAATTTTTAGAAGTCTTGGTCGAGACGTCGACAAGATGTTTCAGAATGTCTTACATGATAAATATCATCAATATAAAAATATTATTGATGGTTCATGTGGTTATTCGACTAGTAGAATACCAATGAATATGTTTTATTATGGAATTATTTACTCGTCTCATATTCATTCCATAAACTGGTCATGTTTTATATTTGTAAATGCATGTGTTTTAAATTATGCACCATGTCTAATGTTTATGTTATCTTCCTCTATATTTCTTACCCTTACTTAGTATTTGAGCTCACCACTTTCTTATGTTTTATTTTTCCAAGATTCAAAGAAGAGTATTTGGATTGATAAGCAGGGTTAAACTAGGGAATTAATAGTGTGTCAAAGGATCATTTATGATTTTTTGATTTCTATGGTGTAATGTAACATTCATGTTTGCAATCTATTTTCCAAGACCACTAAACTAATCAGTCATTTGGGACGTGAATCCTTGTAATCATTCTAATGTTATATAATAATGCACTATCTCTAGATAACTATGTTTGGGGAGTTACAATAATCATTTACAAATGAACACTTGGGAAGATCTCACAGTCAATTCCTATGGGTCAACATGGAATCAATATTTATAAAAGACCTCCTGGGTAGCACTAATAGTCATTACCCCTTCGCCAATAATCAATACCCAGTCTTTTATGGTCCTATGTAAAAACTGTTTACATATAATATCCAAAAAGCTCATGTAATCTGGAACTACTGCATGGAAAATCATTCACATCCATATCACATAAATTTAATTTAATCCTTCAAAATTCCTCCAAATCAACATATTCATGGAAAATAAGTAAATCCTAACATGAATCCTTGACCAAATATCCATAACCAATCACTCAAGGGAATTTGAACCCACACGGTATCCCATAAACAAGTTATCTAACCATATTCATAGGCAACAACACTTTAACAATCAACCAAACCATAATAGGTAATAATAATGTTTTAATTCGAAAACATGAAATACCCCATGTGTGGGTATGTGGTAGTTTTATCATATATAATCCAATGACAAAAAATGGAAGGCACAAAACACCTACGTTGATGTCATATGATCAAGATACATGAACATCATCGCTTGAATCGACATAAATTGGAATAGATATATAAAAGCTGAAAATTATTAACCTTGATTAACTCACCATAGAGGAAGAATTTGGAATAAAGTCTCTTGGGGGTTTAAGAAAACCTCAGTGGAATTCCAACTCAGTCGATGGCATCTAAATCAGAGCTCGGAGGATGATTTGGGAGGTGTTTGAATTTATTTAGTCATTTTGTCTCTCTCTTGTATGAACTACATTGATAAGAATTTTAATATGGACGTAAGATGTGATCCTAATATGATATATCAAATAAAAAGTAATGTCCACAATATGTTTATTAACAGTTCATATTTTGTATTAGCCTGAACATGCACCCGACAGAAGTAGTCTGCCTGGTCATCACACAACCATGTACTCGGTCGTTACACAACTATTACGTGGTTGTACGTGAAACCTGGGTAAACAATTTTTACATTGAAGTACATGGTCTGTACTATGAAAAAAACCATTTCTTCATTTTTCCATAAAAAAACCAATAAATATCTATACCTATAATGAATATCTGGGTTATTACAAACGTCCCTCTTAAAGTAATTCATCCCCAAATTTCCCTTCTAATGGCGGTGAAGAAATATCTATGAAAAACTCTCCCCACTATGATATCATATCTTCCTCCTTATCCCATGTTACATTTTGCACTCGCCCATTCTACCATATCACACATAACAGAGGAAGATACCGACAACAAAGAACCTTTGTGTTGTAGTCCACAATCTGAATAGTGTGCTCCACGAAGAATGCATCAGCCTCCAACACAACCTCCTAAGGGTTAAAAATATTGGATTAGTCTAAAAAGTAATTTTGTAGCTGAGAAACATGAAATAAATTAGGTATAGCCCATTACCTCTGAGGTAACAGATTATGATAGGAAAATGTCCAAAACTTGGTGTGACATGAGGGATAACATGATATCCGAACTTGAACTCTATGTGTCATCTCCATTGATCATGATATGATTTCTATGAAGACTATGCAGTATCGATAATCTTCAGAATCAACTCCACCTACTCAGTAGACTCCTAGACAATATGAGCTCCCAGTAAAGCTACATATCCTACTTTCATGCAATATATTAGGGATTAACATAGAATACCATACAAAGAATATTATGTTGTCATCTAAATCATTTATTAAAAACAATTATTATTGGAAAACTCCACAGGGGGTTTCTAACTCTCCCAACATCCCCCAAAATGACGGACTCATGATCAAAGCATAACCTCCAAAACTATAGTCGTATGCTTAGACTAGCCATCTATCTTGGATGGTATTCTATACTCATAAGTTCTTGTCTACCCAAATCCCTCTATAGTGTCTACTAGATGTGAGATGTAAATTTGACATCCCTATCTGAAACTATATAGGGTGGACCCCCCTTGAAAATGTAAAATCCCTTGGATGTACAAATTTCTGAGCCCATCAACACTTAAATATTCTATGATCGTCTGTAAATGTGAAACCTTCATGAGGATATCAACAACCACCCTAACTATACAATTCAAACGAGGTAGCCCTAGTATACCTATCCGAAAATCCATTTCAAAATTATTCCACTTCCACCCGGGAATGTGTAGTTGATGTAATAGCCCTACCTATCGCTGATTCTCCCCCTTCACCTGTTAATTGGTGGAAAATCTCATAAAAAAACCATCTACATACCAATTCATTCCTGACCACAATATTGACGATGTAGATCTCGATACATATTGGAGACTCCTAGATGATCTTATCATAACCAGGCATGAAAATTTTGGAATAGCTCCTCAATTAATTCCTCTGACACTCATATGTTACAATGAAATCCCAAATACTCATTCTTGTATATGGTCCACATTGGAGAAGGTTTCTCACCAGAAACACACTCTCATAGGAAAATTCCTTCGGAATATGATAGAATCCTCATTATCATTCTGTCCAGTAGAATAGAGGTAATAGCTACAGAAGAAATAAATGTCTTCCCCTATTTGTTTTGCACCTCGAAATGCATATTAGAGAACAAATCCATAATCTACCAATTAATAGTAGCTTCCAGAAGTACATGTATCTAATATCTACATCTCAACATATCAACCACTACATTTCCATTTCCATGTGTTTTGGAAAGCTCAAATTCAAAAGGCTAAATGTAATGATCCAACCGTCATTGTCTCAAATTTTGATCTTGCTGAGTAAAGATATACTTGAGGCTCTTGTGGTTATTTCATACCATATAATTCTCTCCCAAAAGATAATATCTCCAATAGTGTAAAAAAATGCACAGTTGTAGGAAACTCGAGATCATGTGTTAAGTTATTCTACTCATGTGGCCTCAATTGCTGAGACCTATATGTAACAAATCCATCCTCCAACATAATCACTACTCCCAACCGATACCTGATGCATCACAGTAAATGGCATCACTCTTTCCTGGAATGGGAAAAATATGTATCAGTATTAAATTAAATCTCCCTTTCAACTACTTAAAGGATGGATAATTGGAATATATCCATAGTTAGATCTCTCTCTTCATAGTTTTTCATGTTAATGGAATTTATATGCATGAAAACTATTGAATAAAATGTCTGTATTAATCATCCATCCTAGAAAAATATGTACATCAAAGATGTTCTTCACCTATATCTTGGAAACTACAACTCTCACCATATCAAAGTCTATTTAGACTCCAGTCTCTGAGATTACCTGACTAATGAAATGAATCTGGCCCATCCAGAAGTGGCACTTTAAGAGCATAGCATATAATTGATGCTCTCTAAGTGTACTCAATATAATCTCAACATGGATGTAACGGTCATGCCAAGTGTGAGATTACACCAAAATATCTTCCACAAATACTACCACAAAAGATTCCATGTAAGGATAGAACAATTAGTTCATTATTTATATAAAAACTACCAACATGTTTGTATGACCGAACTACATTAAAAAATACTTTTATAGACCATACTAGCTCCAAAAGTCTATAAGATGTATATATGATGGTATAACACGCAAATTATGACAATGTGATATTAATTCAATCTTCGAGAACACATAGTCTCCTCAAAGATGATAAAATAGATCATTAATACTCTAAAATGGGTATTAGTTCTTGAAAATCAACTAGTAAATCTTCTAGTAATACACACAATTTAAGAGGGTGCCTTATTCATTTTTCACAAAAAAGACAGATGAACTTCGTGTAGAAGTACTTGGTCAGATGAAACCCTTCCCCAAAAACTCTTCTAAATTCTTCTTGATCTCCTGTAACTCCGTTGTAGCTATATTATAAAGAGGAATAGACACCGATGATATTCTAGGAACAAGCTCAATAGAGAAATATATCCCTCTCACTAGAGGTTATCATCATAAGACGGCTGGAAAGACATTCCTAAAACAATCAACCACTGGACGAAATTCCATCTATGAAGACACATGGATATCAAGAAATAAACTAGATATCTGGGGTGTAATTCCTCTCAACCTAGGATTATTGGGTCTAGCACTTCTCATTTATACATTCCATTCACTATTTTCAATAAACAACCCACCCTCTGGTGGCATGAAACTCACCAATGGGTGATACTGGTCAACAAAGGCATGGGAGGAGACTAACCAATCCATTCTGAGAATGAAATCAATGCATATCATCTCAAAGGCATATAGGTACCATTAGAAGTGACACACACCAACCGCACGAGGGAACTCCTTGAACTGACATACACATGCCATCCTAATACCCAACAGAGTGTCTAGAGTTATATCATTATCAGATGTAATGATGCGGATCCCATGGATCTCTAAAAGAGAAAAAATATAAAACTATGGGAAGGCCCTCTATCCAAAAGAGCAGACCCTGAAAATGAGGCAACAAGAATAATACCTCTAAACAATCGTGTTGGGTCTTTTCCATCAAATGATTCTAAAATATACCATGACCCTATGACCCTACAAGGTTTCCCTGAGTTGATTCACTCTGTTGAAGTTATAATCCTATCATCTGGATTCCACGGACACTACTATATTCTCAGCCTGAATGGCCTGAAAAACTCCCCTTCTTTGACTGAGGAAAAACTGGCGTTCATTCTCCTCAATTTGGAGTCATAACAGATCCATTATCGCTCAATTTAGGTGTGAACGAACTCCAAAAATGGTGAATGTGTCACATCTTGTCGCTAGATAGACACTCGACAAAGTCCATCGGGCAATGTGGTCTCATGTTCGAACACCTTCTTCCTTGGTTTCACACTACATAGATACCGAAATATACATCTATACTACATAAAAAACCACCATGTGCAATATCCCAATGCTACTTTCTACATTCGGTCGCAAGACTACAAACCTTGGATACAGAACTGCCCTACCTCACAGCTCCAAACTCTCTTATATTTCACTCTGAAATCAGTTCCTAATTTATTATAAAATTCATTGATGTAAGCCTAAAAACAATCACCTATGAACGGATGTCATACCTGGGGCCATTCTCATATTTCTTAGTAACTGACAATGTGTCCCATACAATAACATGTTTGAAGCACTAAAGCATTGTAAAGAGAGATTATTAATCCATCACTAAAAGAGCTACTTACTCAAAACACTTAAACACACAGTCTCAGTCGGATCTCATCATCTCATGGTAGAAGTAATCATAGAATTTCCACTAAAACACATCCTATGTCATATCCCAATGAACTCATGTTAGTGAGAAAACATCCCACCATCTCTTGGGAGAATCACATAGCATGTGAGTCATGAGATTCGCCCTCATCTCCAGACGCATCTCCAGATGTCGGGAGAAAGAAATCACTGCCTCCAACCATGAATATGCCGCATGTGTTCCTATACAACCTAAGAAATTAGGATGATGCTTCAACTGGAACACCTGATTCAACTCTACCATAATTGGGTCCGGATGGGGTGCTGCACGATTGGATGATCTGCTGGTAGTCCTTGATCTACCATTTTCTGGTGTCTGATCATCTCCATGTACCTAGTGTACAACTAAATGAAATATTGGTGTCATAAATATACAAGGTCTAGAGAACAAAAAAATTCATGATTATCAAGGACAACAACATTAAAGGGATATAATAGAACAAGAGAATGAAATCATTCAAGTTTTACAAAATAGGGTTACATGGCTTGTAGAACCACTACATAGCATATTCCATTTATGTTTTATCATGGGTGTATACCTCTGAAAACCTTTTCATTTAATACCCTATACACATACCATATTATTTTGGAGACACAACGTGTACTTAAATATCCCCTTCCTTCCCATGTACTTCTACACGAGAGGAACTACACGGCACATCTGGTGTAACACTACACATCTTTCACACTCAAGACATAATGTGTACCATGTAAGTTCCATCCACCCAAGTCATTAGTCATGTGAACGAATAGATGGTTCATTACTACATGTTGTGTATAATCAAGACACAATGTATAGAATCTATGTTCCATCCAATTGTGTCTTTAGTCGTGACGCCAGATACATGGTCTATTATAGCATGGCGTGTAGTCCCAGAACACGACATACACTTCCAACATTTAAACCTTGTGTCTCTAATCACACAATCATTTGCATGGTCAAAAACTACATGATGTGTACATACAGTGCACGACATTTTCATAAAATACATGACATGTAGATAAGAAAAGTTAGTTATTCTAGAACATAAGAACACATGGCGTGTGTTCATAACATCCCTCACTGTGTTGTCTGCGTTTCTTGAAACTAGGTCACTGATAATTCTTAAGAACCATTAAAAACATAAATTTTTTCCAATTTATTCCATGTTCAAATCATTGATAGACTTTACTCCCTGCAAATCAATGTTTTTCATCCTTAATTATATTATATTAATAGAATTCAATTAAATATCAAACATGTTCCACCACATTCTGATCCAAGATGGACAATAACACCTCAGGGACCAATTCTCAGCATCCATTTAAATGAAAATGGACATGTAACAATACCCATTCACAATAGAATGTATTTTTATCTTGAAATATATCACAGAATTATCCTTATATATCCCAAAATCTATCATAGTAACATGCAATCTGTAATGCAACTTAAATGGCCTGGGCATAATGCATGACACAAGATCTCTAGAAAGTTCCTATATGATGCATGAGATGCCATACCCTCATATCATCAGGTTTCAACTGAAATATAAACACAATTATATCAATCATACCAGCACAAAAATTGAGAATCAACAAACAGTGAAATCAAATCAACTAGAACAATTGAAAAAACAAAAAATTGAAATATTCGAGGTAGCTTTTCTTTTCCCTGTACATGGGGTAGCTACTCCCAATAAATATTATTACCAAATACATATTCCATTCTATCATAGTATATTTTCTTTAAATATTAATACAATGTAGACAATAAACTCCTCTAAAACCACTTCGTAACATCCCGGATCCGAGTGTTGTCCAAAGGTTCCCGAACCTAGTTAGTCATATAAACTCAAGCAAATTTCCACAAATTCTATAGGCTTCTGACTATTAGTGAGGTAAAAGGTGTGATAATGGGGAAACTATACCTTATTGTCATGATATACACAACAACTAATAAATATTCAACAATAGTGGAAGCATAAATACCATAAAAGTAAAAAATGAAAGACTTTATGTAAATATAAGTGAAGCCACAATATATATATATATATATATATATATATGATTCATGGAATGTGTATCTATGAAAACAGAAAAACATGTCTTAATGCTAGAAAACAATATAGAAAACGAAGTACAAAAGAAACAAGTGACTCCTGTAGTATTTCGAGCCTCATCTTGGTCTCATGCTCTCCAGCTCCAAGAACAATCATGTACATGATAAAGAAGGATTTTTTCCCTTATCTATATCTACAACCATATATTCTATTTTGGAACCAAGCATGACCCAAAAAGGGTGTGAGATGAATCCAAATAGGAAAAAACAAAAATAATTTTCCTAACATTTAGTGAATATATATAAAGGCAATATGCATAACAGAGACAATGAACTAGGAAGTACTCAATAGTAAACAATCCTGCAATTTTCAAATACATTAATTTTCATTTATTAATTATCATTTTAATCATGTTGTATCATGATCTAGCCTAATCTCTATATCCCATTGGTATGTAACTAAATAGATGTCTCATAAGACTATATAAACAATCAATTAAGAATCAATCCAAGCTTGTTCTTTGGCTTGATAGATGCTTCAAAATCATTCAATCATTCATAAACAAACCTTTGGGAATGCTCTCATGGTCTAACCCCTTTTGTTTTATATAACACCAATTCATTAAATAAATACCCTATGGGAATCTCTCATGGTATAACCCCTTTGGTCTAACATAGTACTAATCATTTAAAAATGACCACATGGGAAGCTCCCACTATCAATACCTGTAGGTTATCATGGAATCCATTAAATATAAAAGACATATTGGTCAGATCTCATGGTCAATACCCATGGGTCAACATAGCATAAATTAACTATAAATGACCTTCTAGGTAGATCTAATTGTCAATGCCCCTATTAAATCATCTATGACTAGGCTCTCATGGCCCTGTGTAAAAAAATTGTTCATATAATATCCAATAACCTCATTTAATTTGAAACTACTACATGCCTAGTCATTCACCGAAATATCACATTCATTTCATATAATCAATAAAACTCAACCATAATCAACCAAGGCATGTAAAATATGGACATCCTAATAGGAATCCTAGACCAAATGGCCATAAACAATCAATCAAGAGAAAATGACCCCCCAAGGGGTCCCATAAACAAGGTATCTTTCCTTACGCATATGCAACTACCCTTAATCAATCAACCAAACCATAACACGTAACAATCAATGTTTAATTCCATAACACACAATACCTTGTGTGTGGGTATGCAGTAATACTAACATATATATAATCTAATGATGAACAATGAAAGGCCCAAACAACTTACCTTGATGACATACAACCGATATTATTGAACGTTGGTTCCTGAATCAGCATAATTTGTAGAACATCTACAAAAAATTGAAACATTATCATCTATGAATTACTCATTATAGAGGTGTAATTGGGTTGAAATGATCTAGTGGTTTTGAGAACCTGCTGGGGGATTCCAACGCACCCGACATAATATTAGTTGGAGCTTGAACGAAGATTCAGGAGGGGTTATAATATCGTTGGTTATTTCATCACTCCATTGTATAATCCACAAGGAGAAGAATATTTGTAAATACATAAGACTTGACCCCTCTCTGATATATAAAATAAAATAAAATGTACCATTTGTGTTCAATTATAGTATACTCCGTGTACTAGCCACAACTGTCCCCCAACATAAGCATGTTATCTGGACATCATAGGGGCATGTACTCTATCATCACACATCCTACAAAAGGCTATTAATAGAAACTAGATACTCGGAGTGTACATGGATGTTCATGGTGTGTACTCAGAAAAAAATCTTATTTCTTCATTTTCCCTAAAAATCAACGTGAAAACAAGATCTACACATAAAATGAAGCTTCATGTTCTTACATTTATGGATTGATATTTTGGAAACAACCAAATCGTGATGTCCCCTATAGAAGATGAAGAATACTATTTCAAGTCACCCCAAGGAGTACACTATTATGGATTCATGACTTTTGTTTTGAATAAATATGGCACAAAATATAAATCGTATTGGAATAAAATTTTCAAAAACATAAAATGGAAATTTTTGAAATGTTATTTTAATGAAATTATAGTGAATTATATTAATAATTATTATCATCACTCTAAACATGATATCATTTTCAGCCATCAAGTATAGAATATCCAGAAATGATACTTCTAAAATTATTTCAAAATTACCATGGAAAACTGTTTTTTTTTGAAGTACGACATCATTGAATCAATGTATATCTTGTACGGTCCAATTTTATCCCTGATATTTCACATCATAAATAACTCAAAGAGTTGATGGGACTATAATGATTCCTCTCATAAATTTGATGCATCATATATAATATTGGGGGAAATTGTGTACCCTTAACAAAGATATTGAAAAAGAGATCCGTTTACTATAGAAATGATGATTTCAAGGAGGTATTCAACAACCTATAGAAATATGTCCTACGAAATATAGTAATAATTATCCCTATCGAAGAAAGTATACTCTCTATATATGTGAAGGCCTTAGACTAATATTTGGGTGGTTTCATACATCATATAATGATGCCTAATGTGACAACATCCTCTACTCTCTGATCCAAATCATTCTCTTTTTTGAAAATAAATATTCAAATATCAAGAAACTTTTTTTGAATGAATCAATGTAGTTTAGAAATAGAGGATAAATCCTCAACACAACGACGTATAGGAGATATATCATAATGAACCTATAAAATATAAGATAAATTATCATAATCAATTTGGGTATTTTTCACAATGACGGGTCATTTTGATAATATTTAATATTCAATTAGTAAAGAAAAAAATTAAAGGGTAGTCAGGGGAAAATTTCCTTTTAAATATTCCTTCAATTGAATACCACATTTTCCCAATGAAATGTTATTCACTATTTAGGACTTCCTCCAAATATAGATACTATACAACAATGGTGATTCTATATACTTGAATTGAAAAGGAAATGATTTCTGAAAAAACAATAGAGTAATTTTGAATTCATTATCATATTTCATGTAACCGTAGTTTTTCCTCATTCATTCCCATTGGATGAAGGATAACCAAAAAAATGTGATGGATTATCAAGATGTCATTGAAGGTATAAATCTTGGACAATAAATAACATTGGACAACTAGAAGGTAAAAGCTCATTTGGTTTTACTGATCATGGATATCAGTTGTGATTATGTTATTACAAAGAAGAGTTAATCCCTCTTATTGAATATGTATGATGGTTGATAGAATAATATTCTTTAGAGAAACCATTATCTCATGTCAACCAATAAAAAAATTGTTTATCTAGGTTTATTAGATAATGAATTTATATCCATTTTAGATATTTATTTGGATAAAATAGTAATAAAAATTTTTCAACATATCATTGTATAATATTTTTCAATAAAAAATTAGAAGATATCAATGAAGTTAATTATATAATTTTAATAGATAATTCTACTATTATTTAGATGATTGCCATATTTTTTTACCATAAAAATGGGTATCTTCTGATAGATATAGAATGTAATGAAAAAAATATTGTAATGGGAATCCATCTTTATTCTTTTTGAAAACCCAAATAACTAGGTGAACCTATAAAAAAATTTTATTGATGGATTTGTATTCATAAGAAATGATAATCACAAATCTAATAAAATCAGGGTGGATATCCATACTAGTGCTAGTGGGGATCATCAGTCACGGGTCATGAATTTTCTTCAAAAACGATACTAAGATATTTTTTTCCCTTCAATGATAAAATATTAAAGGGAATTAACCAAATGTTCTATTATTTTATAATATGTTCCTACTTTACCAATCATTACTTCAGGTTGTTTCACAACTCCATCTACACTTGTCCGATTTTTTATTTGGAATGCCTATTTTATGAATAAATCCCTTAATTATAGCCATGTTAATCAAATATATCTTATTTGTTACTACATTCTTTTCAAAATTGTCCAAGATATCACCCCTCAAAAAATTTGTTGAAATTTAGATAATAAATTTCCAAAATTCTATCATCATTACTAGATTTGGTTTCATTCGCACAATACTGAACAGCAACAACCCAATGTTCTAATAATCTAATTTCAACAGGCTATACCACAAATACAACTTAGAATAATATCATTAACATTTCAAACATGTAGTACCCAATGGAAAGGTAAACATTTTCAACAATACACTATTAGTGATACTTAGAAATAGTGGGAAAAGGCCAGAATTCATGGAATAAAAAAACTATTTCATTCCTTGGGGTCATATCGAATGACAACCAATACTACAAGCCATGTTACCGTATATTAACTTTAATATTTTCTAGATATATTCCAACATAAAGTGGTCAAATTTACATTAAAAATTATTTATTTTTAATTAGGTAGGAATATATGATAAATATCATAAGATATTAGATAAATTTTAAAGTCTCGATTAGAAAATACTATCTTCATTGTATTAGTTAAGGGTTGTCAAAAACTTATAGAATTAAAATTATAAAACATATTGGTCTCCATTCATTACTCATTGGAAAAAAATTCTCAATTAAGAAACAAGGGTCACATAGTAATAATCCTCTAATGATAGATCCAATGATGGATGGACCATTTTCCATCCAATAGTTGTGTTATAATGGTATATATTCTCTGATTACCATGGATGATAATCTTATGAAACCCCAATGAAATGTAAAGTTTCTTAACACATATTTTACATGACCAAATTCCATATAATGTTTCATTATCCTAAATGACACGAAGAATCCATAATAAGTGAATCTAATAGGTTCATCGTTGGTTATGTCTATTGAAACATAAATTATACCAACAACTCGTCTAGGTCGAGTGACGTTAACCAACAAGACATTATTCTAAAAGAATGTCACTATACTACATTGTTATTTTCCCTGTAACACAATGTAAAATTACGTAATATTTTTCCATCAATTAAGAGGACATATGTCCTCTTTTTATGTCAATTGTAAAGTTGTAACCTTATATTTTTGGAATTATTTATTTATAATTAATGTAATTATTTGATATTTTTTATTTCACACAATGATGAATAAATATTTTTCAATACAAAATCACTAAGTGTGTATTTTGATATATGAAACACCAAATCAATATTTGGATACTTGATAAACTAATATTAGCTTATGGAACATGGGTCATTGTTTTTTTATTGAATTTCACACAACACTGAGTCACTTTGATGGCCTATACAACATAGAATGTCATGTTTTACAAGACTACAAGATACTATTAATAATATTATTAAAACATTATTATAGCTACCACTTAGCCATTAGAATAAGAGTTATAAATAATACTAACTAAATTGTGAAAATATGACTTGTAAATTCATATATAATTATTCATTTGGTAATCAATTATTAGAAGTAAATGAAATAACTATTTTAAAATAAATAAATTAATTTTCTTAGAAAACTATTTTTCTAGGTAAAAACACAATTTTTTCTCAATAATTAATACAAAAAAATTTTGTTTAATCTTTTCAATAATATTAATATATAATATATTCCCTCAATATTTTCAATACTCATCTAATGAATTTGATCTAAAAAAGATAATAATAAATCCAATTTTATTAATAAAAATATGTATTTCTCTAAAAGGTAATATTAATGCCTTATAATGGAGAAACAATTATAAATATTAGGGTTGAAATTATTATAACTTTATCCAAAAAAATAGATATAGTTTCTGAATGTGGAAAATATAATTTAGAATATGGTGAATGTTTTTTATTTTTCTCTAATGATTCATTTTTTGAGGAATAATACATAATAATGAATTTAAATTGATTTGTTTAAATAATATATTTATAAGGATAAATTATGTTTTTTATTGATTTTATTTTTAAAATATTTCTATTATACATCAATTAATCCAATTTTTTCCATCTAAATCAATTTTATATTGAAAATGAATAATTTCCCTAACAAATAATGAAAATTTTTACATCAAAAACTCGTTGTGTCTTCTCATATATTATATTAAACATAAATTAATTTCTTCCTATTAATTGAATGGAATTTAGTAAAATATATTCCATATATTATATAATATTAATTTTTTATTTCAAAAAATTTCAACATGTTTTTCTATAAAAGAATTAATGAACATTATTAAACATAACCTAAATAATTAAGAGAAAAATTATCTTAACAAGTTACTAAACCATATACATAATGGAATAAATGATGTATAAAATGTTCTAAAATCCATTGTATGACCATATTTAGACCAAAAACAACCTTTTATAGATTTTTTTTCGTAATTTTATTTGCTTTTAATTGAAAAAACATGGGGAAATTCTGTTTTAAAGAATTTACCAGAATTCCACTTCCCCTCCACTATAAAAACACACTCATCCATCCAACTTATTAAAACCTATAAATAAATATTTATATTCCAGAAACTTATAAAATATTCTCCCAACATCCCAATCCTCATCATACATGCCTCACCTTAGTAATAAATGGATAGTAGTATGTCCTTTTGTGAAATCCAAAATAATTTACTCGAAAATGTGGCATCCTTATTTAACAATAAAATTATTTTTATTTATTTCTCTACTACATGGATTCTATTTATTCAATTATCATAGGATAATAATATTATACTCAGTATACTAAATTTTTTACTATATGGGTTTCTCTGGAACATACACGCAATTCAATCTAATTGGTATTATATTACCTTTCTTTTATAACAAAGAACATTCACCCCATGAAATAAAGTTTTATTTCATTTAAAACCCCTCATGGTAGGAAATTATGATGGAAAATATATTTTTAAATGAAAAATACTACATTTATGGTTTATTTTTTATTTATGATTTATTATATAACACATATATTAATGCTTTCCATTTTGCGTAAATATGATAATTTCAATTCGGGATGTGTGGACTATCACCCCCTCAGAGAAAATTTATTCACACTCGCACTGTGTGGAATGTATTAATGATGGTTTTAGTGAACTTATATTATATATATTACATAATAATGATTCTGTAATTTTATATATATATATATAAACATATATTTCATTTACATTTTTTTTCTTTTAATATGATAAAATGAAAACAAAGCACATGCGTACATACAACCTGCTATCTCCATGAATGGTGTATTAAATTTCATATTAAAATATTAAATTTATTATTATATTTTACACTCCAGCTTCCATGGTATGCTTCTCTTTGAAAAATACAGTACCGTGTGTTGAACGCATCTTCGAGTTCTAACACACCACAACCAATCAATCTAGTCGTTATGAATAGTAATACTGAAATTTTGAAATTTTTTCAATTTTATCATTCAAAATGGAATTAATGTTTGGATTCAGAATATCGAAATTAGCCTAGGTTGAATTTTTTGTATTTTTCAAAAAAAAAATCAGTTTTTGATGAATAGTGAAAATTACTAAATTTTAAATGAAATCAAAATTTTTAATCGAAATAATTAATAGTGATAAATTATTCATTTGAATGGTTTGGAATTATAATTAGATTATATTTTTATCATTTAATACAATTCAGTTCTTTATAATTAATTTCACATTTAAATTTGACATAAACAAATGTCAATCTTTTGATAGTTATTATTTAATAAGAACACGCTTTTTGTGTTGACAACTGGAATCAATTTTAAATTAAATTCTTCCACTTATATGTTTTGAATTTAGAAAAATGGATTGCATATTTTTTATCAGGTGGTCCAAATTGTGTAAACAGATAACTTTTATTTTTAGACATTTTGAATAATTACATCGGTAAATATTTTATTTACCAGGGATAAAGGTTAAATCCAGAAAGAATGTGTGAAAAATAATATTTTAATAATATTAAATCACCCTAACACGTGTCCTACCCCTATTTTCTAATATATGTCAGACCATGGGAGTATTTGGGTCAATTTTGGGAACCCCATGGAGCCACTTGTAACTGATAATGACACTTTATATTAATTAAGTTAAAGTAAAGACAAAAATGACATAAGCATATATCTTTTAGTAAAACAATTTTTACATAGGGTAATATATGTTATCTCATCAACTATAATTATTAATTAGAAAGATAAAAATATTTCCTACATCATGGTAATTTTTTTATAATTTTTATCCATCTAATAAACTAAATTATTTATGACACAATAATGATGTAGTGTTTACCTCATTAATAAATTATTCAAATAAATAAGATTATAAAGACAAAACTAATATCGAAAACCTATCCAATTATTATTGAATGATTTAATTTCAATCGTGATTCATTTTATCTTCAACTTTAATGTGTTTTGGACATTTAAAAACCAAATATCAATATATAATAAAATAGTATTTTCAATTTTTCTTAAAGAGCCCCTCCTCCCCCTTATAAAAAGCCCTCACATCTAACCAATTACACACACCTATCAAGCTCCTTGTCTCGTCAAAACTCTACCCAATTAAGCTCCCTAAATAAATATCCTCCTCCTAGAAGCCTTACCTTAGGCATAAGGTACTTCAAGAGGTCCTTTTGGTTCAAATCAAAGGTAGTTAACCTATTTAAGGGTAACATCTTATCTTAAGTTATATTCTTTTATTTTGTTTCTCCAACACCCTAAAATATATTTTTTCATTTAATTTATAACAAAAACAGTATGCTAAATATACTAGGTTGTTGTTATGTTATGGGTTCTAACTACACTTACACACACCACCATCTAATGGGTATAGAGCATAATGTTTCTGTGGACGGTAAACTACTGGCTCACGAAACGATGATTGTTCAATCTTCTACTACCACCTGTTATGGTGGCCATTATGATGGAAACATAATTAAATATGATATTTATGATATTTATTTTATATATAATCTTATTTAATTCCATTTTATAGCATACCATTATTCGTTTCATTTATATATATATATATGATAATTTCATTTGAAAAATTGCGGACTACCGCCACCTCAAAGTGTTATAACTCATTCATACCATACATGGAACATATAAAGGATTTTGTTAATGAACATAAGTAACACATATAAGATATTATAATATACTGGAATAATTATATACCTATGTATCGTTTGGTTTTTATTCCTTTTAAAATTAAAAATGAAATTGACGTAGCTTTCGTGCGTACGTACGGATTATCGTCTACACGAACACGATGAGATTCATTCCCCATAATAACCATTAAAGAATATATTTCATTTCATTATTAAATATAATGATTAAGAAATTAATATGATTCTATATATTAATCAAATACATCCTATCCAAAACAAACACGGCTTATGTATCAAAACATATAAAGGGAAACACATCAATTAACACTGAAACGACGATAATACTAAAAGGCAATATTAGAAGATCATATATGACATCATATTTATGTATATGGTTATTGTATAATCTAATAACTATGATTTAACTATTATACATGAGGTTAACATACCCTAGACCAAGGAAAAGAATAATTCAAGGGTTAATTTCACAATCTCTTTATTATCCGAGGTTGTTTTTAGTTAAGTATCTACTGGGACCTCTTTATCATCCACATCCATGATTCTTTAAAATGTATTTAAAAACATTTTTACTATATTATAGACTATGGGTTAAAGTCATTTATTCCCTTTTTTTACTTTTTATAAGATTTTTATAATGGAAACATTCTGTTGTTTTCCAAACAAGGTCCTTTTTATCCTTTTCGACAAAATTAAGGTAAGAATGTCATCATAAATTATACGGTGGGTGCGACAATTTTCCGAAGTTATTAAATCATCGAAGCATCCCTTACAAGATTATAAGAATATTTTGAAAGTAAATGTTTTCTTTCATAACTATGTGAATTTTAAATGATATAAAAAAACAGAGACATTTCTGTAACGACCCGAAATTTTGAATAAATCTTGTTTCCTAATTTTGTGTGTTATTTTTTTTATATACTCAAAAAAATGTTTCATTTGATAGCATTAGTATAATTAAAATGAGACCGTTGGGTTTTGACTATTATATGACCATTGGTCAATATAACCGCTGGAAACTAAACGTTTTGATTATTGTCTCTAAATACAAGTAATCTTGATTAATTATTATAGAAAGAAGATTCGATGGACTCACCCAGTAGTCTTGGACCGATCGAAGCCCATTTAACAGAACATGGGAAGGAGGTAGCACCACTGGGCTTTGCTCTGGACCAAACCCAAGCCAAACTTCATCGTGTGAAGTTAGAATGGAATCGCCTTCGTGAGAAGTTAAATCTAATAGAAATTACTACCCGTGCGATGTTGGCCGAGCCTTCCTCAGATTCTCTCACCTTAGCACACCTTACACTTAGGTCCTATGCTAGTGTGATAAAGGGATATGTAAGGAGATCGTAACTGCCTTGTGTAATCCTTTTTTTTAAATAAAAAATTGGATTTCTTCTTATGATAATGTTTATGAATTTTCAAATGACCGGATAAATATAGTATGCATATTTTTGATGAATTTTAGAAAAAATATATTTTAAAAATTTTTATGTAAACCTTAAATAATTAAAAATGTGTAATGATTTTCAAAAAAATGTTCTTCTACAATTATGTTCAGTATGAAATTTAGAGTCTAATAAGATCAACTTAATTTTTGATGAATAGTAAATTATGAATAGTGATTTTATGCTTAGGATTAGTAATGAGACCAAATAGATTAGTAATCTCACTTAAAGAAAGTATTAATATAATCTAGGCACCTTGATTAAGTAATGTGTTTCAATAAAATGGTTAAATAACGGTTTCATATATTATTATTCAAGTATTAGTTTATTTCGGGTGAATAGTGTTTTTAAAAAAAAAATTAAATTATAAATATTTAGAAAATTATTTTTATAAAATGGATTTCATTTTTGAACTCAGAGCATTGATATTATGTTAAGGTAATTTTTGGGGTTTTTTCTGAAAAAATGAATTTTCGGTGAATAGTGTACTTATTTAAAAATTAAATTAAAAATATTTAGAAAAATATTTATATAAAATGGTGTTCATTTTTTAAATCAGAGCATTGATATTTGATTAAGGTGAAACTTTGGGATTTTTCTGAGAATGTTGAATTTTCAGTGAATAGTAAAAATTCAGTTTTAGGGATTCAGTATGTTTAATGACATCATAACTGTGTCATGATGATGTAATGTGATATTTTATGTGTTGGATGACCAAAGGTGATGAATTATTGTATTGGGGGCCCCATGTGGCCTAACTCCATGGGAAGTACCATGGGAGAGCCCATGCTTTTGATAAAACCACTTTTGAGGTGTCCCTTGGCCATTAATGCCTTGTCCTCTCACTTTCCCTATAAATACCCAGAAATCCTCTCATCCTTTCGACTCCCCACTCTCCCCAAACGAATTTTTGGTCTCATTACCTCCCAAGGAGTCCTCCCAAGGTACCCCCAAGCCCTCAAGGTCCCAACCTTTGAGTTTTAAGAGTCGCGTTTTAAGGTAAGGGATCCGACCTCTCTCTTCTTTTCTAGTAATCTCTTTTATGTCATTTCTTTTATACTCCATGTTTTTATGTTGGAGTATGTTATTATATATTCATATTAATTCCCTTTTCATGTTCATATGATGAGAGACCCAATCTTGCTCTCATAAATTCGTTTTAAGAATGTTTAAGTGGCGCCATTAGGCTGTCGAATTTTTAAGGGATTCTTTCACCCTTCTCATTTTCAAGATCTATTTTCATGTCAAGTCTTTCAAGTTACTTTTTATTATGTTGGGGTATGATTTCTAAATCTATCATACTGAACTTTTATGTTCATATGATGAGAGACCCTATTTGATCTCATGAATTCATTTTTGTTGAAGTTTAAGTGATGCCGTTAGGCTGCCGAATTTTTAAGGGATTCGTTCACCCTTCTCTTTTTTCAAGTTATGTTTTCTGGTCAAGTCTTTCAAGTTCCTTTTCATTATTTTGGGGTATGATATCTATATATATCATACTTATCATTTATTTTCATGTTATTAGAGACCCTATTTGATCTTGTCAATCCATTTTTAGAAGTTTTAAGTGATGTCGTTAGGCTGCCGAATTTTCATAAGAGAAATCTAATTTTTGTCGTCCCTCCATGTTTTTAATTTCAAATGGTATGTTCTTGAAATTTCATTACCATGTTCATGTATCCTTCTTATTCTGTCCCTCTACTGTTTTATGGGTCATTTATGAATTTTTGACCCATGTCCCCTCTCTTTTCAATGTTTTCTAAAACCCCGAAACATAGCCGTTATGCTGCAGAATTTTCATCTCAAAATGCCTCTCTCTTTTCTCAAAATTATTTTATGTTATAAAGTGAATACTCAAAGCTCTTATTTCTAAAGGGGTATTCACATATATACCAAAATGTTCTATTTTGAATTCTGGGATTTGCATACATGAAACCCGCTCTCCCCTTCCGTGGGTTTAAAGTGACATAATGATCATGTCTTTAAAGTAGTTTTTAAAACGTTATGATTATGAAATGAAACCCATTTATTTTATGATATATGGGTTATTTATGAAATTTTTTATGATGATATATGTGGATCACATGATAAAAAAGTCAATTTTAAGGGTTCTCCCTGATAGCGCTCCAATGCATTGGGTAATGATGTAACCACTAGATATTACAATTTTCACGATATCTTGGTGAATAACCTTGGTAATTTTCAAATGACACCTTGGGGATGGACCTTGGTGATATGTTCATGATTTTCTATGTTAAATTATGTAGCAACATCTTAAAGTTATGAAAAATGTTATTTTTATTATGATATTCTACATGATTTCTTTCTCATGCCTTAAAGTTATTTTTCATGAAATAGTTGATGTATCTCATGTTCACATGTTAAATGTTTCTCTTGTTCCCTTATTGGGCCTTCTACTCACCCTTTCTTTTGATGTATGTCCCCAGGTTATGAGATGCAGTAATGATCCTAGGATGAATTTAAGGAGAATCATTTCAAGTGTTTAAGAAGAATGTTTTATGTTGTTTTCATGTATTATGTTCCTGGTTTCCAAGATACTAAACCTTATAGATCCTCAGTTTTGTTTAATGTAATGAAAATTTATGTTATAAAAATGCGGGATTCTATAGTTGGTATCAATGTATGGTTTAGTTATTTGTGGAAATTAGGATATGAAACCTTTAGGAAGAAGCCTATAGAAATGTTTATATATAGGAAATCTTCCGGGTATTTTGGTGAGTATTGAGTAAGGGGTTTCCAAGCAAATACATCCATGTCTGGATACGAGCAGGTAGAGGTGGCTCTGGAACAGATGTACATGGGGGTAAAACCCGAAAACACCGCTTTGAGCTAAACTCTAACGGGAACTGGTACACGACAATGGGCCTTGCTGGACTCTTGGTTACGACACTCCCGGGGGATATGCTTTGGTAAATTCATAAGATTAGTATGAACCATTATTAAAGGAACAAAGATAAAATAAAATAAAGATTCACATAAGGATATATGATCATGGATAACCTAGTTTGAAACCTAGGGGATCACAAGTTAGGTTGTAATTTTCTTCTACAAGTTGTCCTTATATTATTTAAGTTCCTTTTCATGATTATTGGCTACGTATTTAAGCCCCTAATTATACTTTCTCTTCTTAGTTAATGGTGGGAAATGGAAGAACATGTCCCAACAACCAATGTGATAGAAAATGTGATGATTTCCATATTAATATGACAGAGATGATTAGGGGATTAAAAGATGATTATTATTTTGCAAGACGTTCACTATTTTGGGAACCCTATTTGATCGAGGTAAATAGATTACTACTGTATTTTCTTTGAGGAGTAAAGGTTGAGTTATATTTTTAAGAATCAACTAATTTAAGGTGATCTTATGGTATTATAGGTTACTTATGGAAATGATTGACATATCGTGGGAAAATATGTTTAGGTTAGTTAATTTGGTTATAAGATGTTAGGAGTGGTTGATGTTGTTTAGAGATGAATGATAAAGTTTTTATTGGAAGACTATGTTATCAAGTCCTTCATGAATTGGGTTTCAATCATAGTTTGGGCTATATTGAGGAATTTTAAGGACAGTTACTTACGGAATGGTCTATGATGAACTCTGGGTAGTACCGTGGAACTTTGAAGATTTAAAAGTAGTTTCCCTTCCTATGGGAATAGTTCTTTTTGAAGAGTTGTTTTATCTTACCCTTTCTGTTTTTGGGATAAATGTTTAAAGATAGATAGATTTTCTTTTGTGGAATATGTGATTCTCTAGAAGAAGATTCTTGTGTTTTGATGAGACCAAGTAGTTTTGAATGCTCATCGTTTGGAGAAAATATTAGTTTTGGTAGAAACTTATTAAATGATGAAACTCTACTTGAAGGTTGGTATATTTCCTTATGTGATTGTTCTATGTAGTAAATGAATTCCTCAAAATTATGAAAATAAACGTAAAACAAAAATGTTGTTGGTTTACGTTTCCTACTAGGTAATCAATGACCATTTACACACATCATAAGTTTTGGATTTTCTTATGGTTAACTTTCTCCTAATCATGTTCTCTATCACTCTCCCCCAGAACTTGACCCTTTGTTTTCTCCTCCATTTCCATGTTTCCCTACATGGAATCCTAGTGTGGGTTAACTCGGGTGACCTTTGTACTTACCTTTAATTCTTTTAAAGTAATAGTTTTACTGACTCCTTTTCCGATGTGGGACATTCAATGAAATTTCAAAACCCAATTTTAAAAATTGTGAGGACGCAATTTCTTAAGGGGGGAAGATTGTAACGACCTGAAATTTTGAATAATTCATGTTTCCTAATTTTGTGTGTTATTTTTTTATATACTCAACAAAAATGTTTCATTTGATAACATGAGTATAATTAAAATGAGACCATTGGTTTTTGACTGTTATATGACCATTGGTCAACATAACCGCTGGAAACTAAACGTTTTGATTATTGTCTCTAAATACAAGTAATCATGGTTAATTATTATTGAAAGAAGATTTGATGGCCTCACCTAGTAGTCCTGGACCGATCGAAGCCCATCAAACAGAACTTGGGAAGGAGGTAGCACCACTGGGCTTTGCTCTGGACCAAACCAAAGCCGAACTTCATCGTGTGAAGTTATAATGGAATCGCCTTCGCGAGAAGTTTAAACTGATAGAAATTACTACTCGTGCGATTTTGGTCGAGCCTCCCTTAGATTCTCTCACCTTAGCACACCTTACACTTAGGTCCTATGCTGGTGTGATAAGGGGCTATGTAAGGAGACCGTAACAGACTTGTGTAATCCTTTGTTTTAAATGAAAAATGGGATTTCTTCTTATGATAATGTTTATGGATTTTCAAATGACCGGATAAATATAGTATGCATATTTTTGAGGAATTTTAGAAAAAAGATATTTTAAAAATGTTTATGTAAACCATAAATAATTAAAAATGTGTAATGATTTTTAAAAAAATGGTCTTCTACAATTATGTTCAGTATGAAATTTAGAGTCTAATAAGATCAACTTAATTTTTGATGAATATTAAATTATGAATATTGATTTTATGCTTATGATTAGTAAATTGACCAAATAGATTAGTAATATCACTTAACGAAAGTATTCATATAATCTAGGCACCTTGATTAAGTAATGTGATTCAATAAAATGGTTAAATAACGGTTTCATATATTATAATTCAAGTATTAGTTTTTTCAGGTGAATAGTGTTTTTAATGAAAAATTAAATTATAAATATTTAGAAAATTATTTTTATAAAATGGTTTTCATTTTTGAACTCAGAGCATCGATATTATGTTAAGGTAATTTTTGGGGTTTTTTCCATAGAAATGAATTTTCAGTGAATAGTATATCAATTTAAAAATTAAATTAAAAATATTTAGAAAATTATTTATATAAAATGGAGTTCATATTTGAAATCCTAGCATTGATATTTGGTTAAGGTGAAATTTTGGGATTTTTCTGAGAAAGTTGAATTTTTAGTGAATAGTAAAAATACAGTTTTAGGGTTTCGGTATGTTTAATGACATCATAACTGTGTCATGATGATTTCATGAGATATTTTATGGGTTGGCCGACCAAAGGTGATTAATTATTGTATTGGGGGCCCCATGTGGCCTAACTCCATGGGAAGTACCATGGGAGGGCCCATGCTTTTGAGAAAACCACTTTAGAGGTGTCCCTTGGCCATTAATGCCTTGTCCCCTCACTTTCCCTATAAATACCAAGCAATACTATCATCCTTTCGACTCCCCACTCTCCCAAAACTATGTTCTGGTCTCATTAACTCCCAAGGAGTCCTCCCATGGTGCCCCCAAGCCCTCAAAGTCCTAACCATTGAGTTTTAAGAGATACGTTTTAAGGTAAGGGATCCGACCTCTCTCTTCTTTTCAAGTAATCTCTTTTATGTCATTTATTTTATACTCCATGTTCTTATGTTGGAGGACGTTCTTATATATTCATATTAATTCCCTTTTCATGTTCATATGTTGAGAGACCCCATCTTGCTCTCATCAATTCGTTTTAAGAATGTTTATGTGGCGCCGTTAGGCTGCCGAATTTTTAAGGGATTCTTTCACCCTTCTCGTTTTCAAGATCTATTTTCATGTCAAGTATTTCAAGTTCCTCTTTATTATGTTGGGGTATGATCTCTAAATCTATCATACGGAACTTTTATGTTCATATTATGAGATACCCTATCTGATCTCATCAATTCATTTTTGTTGAAGTTTAAGTGACGCCGTTATGCTGCCGAATTTTTAAGGGATTCGTTCACCCTTCACTTTTTTCAAGATATATTTTATGGTTAAGACTTTCAAGTTACGTTTCATTATGTTGGGGTATGATCTATGTATCTATCATAATTATAATTTATTTTCATATTATTAGAGACCCTATTTGATCTCTTCAATCAATTTTTAGAAGTTTTAAGTGACGCCGTTAGGCTGCCGAATTTTCATAAGAGAAATCTAATTTTAGTCTTCCTTCCATGTTTTTCATTTCAAAAGGTATGTCCTTGAAATTTCATTACCATGTTCATATATCCTTATTATTCTGTCTCTCTACTATTTTATGGGTCATTTATGAATGTTTGACCCATGTCCCCTCTCTTTTCAATGTTTTCTAAAACCCCAAAACATAGTCGTTATGCTGTAGAATTTTCATCTCAAAATGCCTCTCTCTTTTCTCAAAATTATTTTATGTTATAAAGTGAATACTCAAATCTTTTATTTATAAAGCGGTATTCACATATATACCAAAATGTTCTATTATATATTCTGGGATTTTCATACATGAAACCCGCTCTCCCCTTCCGTGGTTTTAAAGTGACGTAAAGATCATGTCTTTAAAGAGGTTTTTAAAATGTTATGATTATGAAATGAAACCCATTTATTTTATGATATATGGGTTATTTATGAAATTTTTGATGATGATATATGTGGCTCACATGATAAAAAAGGAAAATTTAAGGGTGTTCCCTGATAGAGCTCCAATGCATTGGGTAATGATGTAACCACTAGAGATTACAATTTTCACGATATCTTGGTGAATAACCTTGGTAATTTTCAAATAACACCTTGGGGATGGACCTTGGTTCTATGTTCATGATTGTCTATGTTAAATGATGTAGACACATCTTAATGTTATCAAAAATGTTATTTTTATTATGATCTTCAACATGATTTCTTTCTCATGCCTTAAAGTTCTTTTTCATGACATAGTTAATGTATCTCAAGTTCACATGTTAAATTTTTCTCTTATTCCCTTAATGGGCCTTCTGCTCACCCTTTCTTTTGATGTATGTCCACAGGTTATGAGTCGCAGTAAGGATCCTAGGATTAATTTAAGGAGAATACTTTCAAGTGTTTAAGAAGAATGTTTTATGTTGTTTTCATGTATTATGTTCCTGGTTTCCAAGACACTAAACCATAAATATCCTCAGTTTTGTGTAATGTAATGAATGTTTATGTTATAAAAAGGTGGAAAGCTATAATTTTTCTCAAATAGTTTTGATTTCATCTATGTCAACATCATTTGATGGATTTTAAGATTATTTGAAGTTGATTTATTGTGATAAAAAAACGTCCATATTGTATTGATGGTTTTGTGATATGTTTGAATGTGGATGTGTTATCATTATACCATTCATGGTTTTTAGATAAAGTATTGAAATTTCGTATGCTATTTTTAATTCGAATTTTTATGTTATATTTAAACCTTTTCATATGAAGAATTCATTGGAATTAGTAAGTGATGAGTGGAGCCCACCATAGCTCCTTGACGTATAGGTTGGCCTCATGAGACAAACTACTGTCTTGTCACAATGTCTTTAAAAAATCTTATTTGTATTCTTGGCACAAGGCTTTGACTACATGGTTATGATAGTCTGGCATTATGCATTCCATCATTATAAAAGTGGTTATTGATATTTCATTTTATTGTTAGACTAGTACAATATCCATGTGAATAAGTAAATGGGATTATTTAATTTTATTTTTACTATATTATGCTGATGATCACGTTTAAAAGGACTTTGTTTTCGTTATACATTGCCTTAATTTTTTATACTTATTTATGAAAGTTTCATCTATATTGTTATCCTTACTGAGCATCTTACCTCACCCATTTCTATGTTTTATTTTTCCCAAGATGTGAAGAAGTATTTTATGACGGACCTGCAGGGATAGTCTGAGGTGATATCATTGTGGACTATGGAGACTATGTTTTTGTAGATTTTTTACTTTATGTTGTAATCTATGACTTATGAATGCTTCTTTTATTACAAAGGATACTAAAAAAATTGGTCTTTAAAAACTTGATCCTTTGTGATCATGCAAATGTTCTGTAATAATGCACCGACTCTGGGTAACTGGGGACGGGGTGTTACCATTGGTATAAGAGGAAGTTCAGTACAAACCTTGGAGGCTATATTTAGATAAACTTTGATTATAACACATATACCTAAGATGGACTTTGAGGATTAGTGTAGAAGAACTTCGCAGAATTTTGGTGTTGTAGAGATTTTGTGAGTTTTCCAAAAAAAACATCCATGTCTGGATACGAGCAGGTAGAGGAAGCTCTGGCATAGATGTAACTAAGGTTAAAACCCAAAAATAGTGCTTAGAGTTAGACTCAAATGAGTACTGGTGCACGACAATGGGCCTTTCTGCACTCTTGGTTACGACACTCCTGGGGGATATTATTCGGATAATTATCATTTTATTTAAAAACCATCATGAAGTGGATATGAGTATATGCATCCTCAAATAAAACATTTTTATGATTATGGATTATATCCATAAACTGTTCAATTTATGTTAAGTGTTTTACACATTTGGAATTATGTATTCTGATTCATAAACTAATCTAGTGTATGCCATTGTTTAGAAATGGAGCATAGTGGAAGGAATGGAGATCGTATCATTGCACGCACTCTATGTAGGGATTTCCCTCCTGCTCAAGTTAATTATAGTTTAGCTGGTTATACAACTGGTGTTGATCAGCTTATCACCATACTGGGACAACTCACTCGGGTTATGAATTATAACCATACCTGTATTGAGAACCCCAATCCACAATGTGGAGGATCAATGTTAGATCACATCATGAGGAAGCAACCACAAAAATTCAATGGGATTACAAATCCATTGGTATCTGAGTAAGGGATATGTTCTTTAGAGAAAATATTCCATGCCTTGGGGAGTAGTGAAAGTGAAAAGGTTGTCATGGAAATTTACCACCTCACTACAGATGTTGATCAATGGTGGTAATTGATTCAAAACACAATAAAAGATGACGAAGTATCAAATATGGAATGGAGGGAGTTTGAAGAGATATTCTTTGAAAAATAATTTCTTCATGACAATTGAGTAGATCTGGAAAGGCAATTTCTAAGTCTGAAGAAAAAGGAGGATGAAAATGTCACAAAGTATGAGGCTAACTTTACAAGGTTAGCGAGGCATACTGCAGATTATATACGTAAAACAATAAGTAAGGTTGACCATTTCTTTGATGGGATAAAACCATCTCTCTGTCAAGAATTAGTCTCACAATCCTTCTCCTCATAAGATGAAATTGTCTTATGTGCTATCAAGAGAGAAAATTATTTCTCTATGTTTTATGACTTTAAAGCATTGCAACAGAAGAAGAGATATACTGATCACTCTGGAAGTGAAAATAAGGTGAAGAAGGGAAAAGTTGAATATCCATCCTACAATAAATGTGGGATGAAACACCTTGGTACCTTCTAAAAAGGAATGGGAGTTTGTTACAAGTGTATTGAAGAAGGACACCAAGCTCGTGATTGCAAGGGGAAGAAAGAAGCTACCAATGTTCAATGCTAAAATTTAAAGGAGAATGGACATTATACAAATGAATTTCCTATGTGTCAGGGGAAAATAACTCAGAAAAGTCCAAGTGATCAAGGAAAAGCTTATGTTATCACTACTGCTGAGGTAGACGCTCTAAAAGACGTGGTGGTAGGTAATTTAATGGTTTCTTCATGTTAAGAAAATGCTTTATTTGATTCTGGATCATCTAATTGTTTCATATCTTCCTCGTTTGCTAAGAAAATTAGATATTTCCAAATTTATTTTACAAAGGAGTTTTCAGTTAAAACTCCCAAGGGAAGTATCATCGCAAGAATGTTTTGTGAATCTGTTCCCATTAGAATATATAAATGTCCTTTAACTGCTGATCTCGTCGTTATACCCATGATTGAGTTTGATATAATCCTAGTTATGGATTGGCTTTCAGGCCATGATGCAAAGATTTATTGTAAGTAGAAGGAGGTTACGATTTTTGATGATGATGATAAAGAACACCTTATCTTTAAAGTAGAATATTCACCACCTGAATCTTATCTAGATCCACCCCCTATAGCTAAACTAAATTCAACTGCTAGGGGGGAAGAGAATGAAATAACTGTGGGTGAGAAAATGAATGTTCAAATAGAGGATATACCTATTATTAATGAATATGTTGATGTGTTTCCAGAAGATTTACATGGATATCCTCCAGAATGAGAAATTGATTTTTCGATTGATTTGATTTCTGGGTAAAGGCTCATATCGAAGACCCCTTACAGAATAGAAACTGTGGAAAAAGAGTAACTAAAGAAGCAAATAGAGTAATTGAGTAATAAGGGATTTATTCTCCCTAGTGTTTCTCTATGGAGAACGCCTATTCATTTTGTTAAGAAGAAATATGGATCTATGAGGTTGCGCATTTACTATAAGGAGATCAATTCTATAACAATAACGAACATTTATCCCCTACCTCTCTTGGATGATTTATTCGACCAAATTCATGGAGGTAAATATTTTTCAAATATTGACCTTCGATCTGGATATGATCAACTATTTCTGAATAAGGAAGACATTCTGAAAACAGCATTCCGAACCAGGTATGGGTATTACGAGTTTAGAGTAATGCCTTTTGAGCTGACTATTACACCCTATGTTTTCATGGATCTAATGAATAGAGTTTATAAGGAATATCTTGACGAATTTGTAGTGGTATTTATTGATGATATCTTGGTATACTCCAAAATCTACGAAGATCATGAAAATCACTTGTGCATTATCCTAAAGATTCTTAGAATACATGAATTATATGGGAAGTTTAGCATGTTTGAATTCTGGCATCATGATATTTATTTTCTTCACAATATTGTCTCTAAGGATGGAATCTCCATTGATCCTTCTAATAAAAGAGAAATCCAAGAATGGCCAGAACTGACGAGTATAACTAAGGTACGCTATTGTATTGGTTAACAGGTTATTATCGACGTTTCATCAATAATTTTTCCCAGTTGGCTAACCCATTAACGAAGCTCACACGTAAAGGGGTTAAATTTTTTTGGAAAAACGACTGTGAAGATTGTTTTTAAGAACTAAAAAGATGATTTTTCAGTGATCCTATATTGAATCTATCATCGGGGAATGATGGATTTGTTATTTATAGTGATTCCTAACAGAAATGACTTGGTTTTTCCCTTATTCAGAATGATAGGGTAATTTCATATGCATCAAGACAGCTAAAAATTCCTGAGAAAAACTATCCTAATCATGAAATTGAGTTAGTATCTGTAATATTTTCTTTGAATATTTTGAGGCACTATATCTTTGGTGAAAAAATGTGAGATTTATACTGATCACAAGAAATTGAAGTATATTTTCTCAAATAAAGAACTCAACATGAGGAAAAGGAGATGGCTTGAACTACTCAAGGATTATGATTGCACGATACACTACATCCCAGAGAAGGAAAATAAGGTATCAGATGCTTTTTGTAGAAAGGATAATGGAGTTTTGATCAAGATGAGAGTTGAAAGAGATCATATTTTCATGGATCTAGTATATATGGACATGGGAATAACCATGGAAGGTGAAACATCAAATATTTTTCAAATGGTTGAAAAACCATCTTTACTCGAAAGGATAAAGAATTCTCAGACTGGTGATGAAGAGTTTCAAAAGAATATTAACGATGTGAATGATGGGAGATTGAGTGAATTTGTGTTTGAAGATGGAATTTTGGAATTTGGGAAGAGAATTTGTGTTCCCGATATACTTGATCTAAAAAAGGGAATTGTCAGATGCTGCTTATAGTTCCAATTTATCTATACCCCCTGGGAGTACCAAAATGTATAGATATTTGAAGGAACATTTTTGGTGGGACAACATGTAAAGGGAAATTGCTAATTTCATGTCAAGATGTATGGTTTGTCAACAACTGAATGCTGGAAGGCAACAGCCTGGAGGAGTCATGCAACCACTTCCCATACCTAAGTGGAAATGGGATAATATTATGATGGAATTTGTCATGGGACAATCAAATACTCATAGAAGGAATGATTAAATATGGGACATTATTGATCATCTTACCAAGTTAGCACATTTTCATGCTATAAAATAAGATCTACCACATTAACATCTAGCAAGACTATATATTAATGAATTTGTGAGACTTTATGGTGTACCCCTATCAATTGTTTCTGATCATGATCTACGTTTTACATCATTATTCTGGAAGAGTCTTCAGAAGTCCTTGTATACTGAAATTTGTTTGAGCTCTGCCTACCACCCCCAAACTGATGGAAAATTAGAACCGACTATTCAAACCTTAGAAGACATGTTGAGATCATGCTCACATGACTTTCAGGGAATGTGGGATCAATATTTACATTTTTAGAATATTCCTATAATAATAGCTTACATTCAAGTATTCAGATGGCACTATATAAAGCGTTATACGAAAAAGATGTCGTACACCAACCTGTTGGGATGATGTTGGTGAAAGAATACTCATAGGCCTAGAACATGTGAAGGAAACGATGGAAAAGGCGAAGGTAATCCAAACCCAAATCAAAGCAGCTCAATGTAGGCAGAAGTGCTATGCTGAAAACCCAAGGAAATATTTGGAATTTCAGGTATGAGATCATGTTTTCCTAAAGGTATCTCCATGGAAGGGAGTTATACATTTCGGTAAGAAAGGTAAATTAAGTCCCATGTACATAGGATCTTTTGAAATTATAGAAAGAATTGGGGCTGTATCTTATCGTTTGGTAATTCCGCCAAATCTCTCCCAAGATCACGATGTGTTCTACGTATCACTGTTGAGAAAATACATGCATGACCCAATGCATGTACTTACTTATGAAGAAGTAGAACTTGAACCTAATCTGTCTTATTGGGAAGATCCTGTCAGGAGTTTTTATACCAGTGAACAAGTGCTAAGAAACCAGAAGACTCGTCTGGTAAAAGTTAAATAGACAAACCATAAGATGGAAGAGGAAACGTGGGAATCCGAGGAACTTATGATAGTGAACCACCCGATTCATTTTATGTAGTAATATCCTAGAAATTTCGAGGACAAAATTATTTTAAGTAGGGGAGAATTTAACACCCCCATATTCCACGATACACTTTTCTTTAAAAAATATAGTAGCCTGTGTTCTACGCAACTTCGAGTTCTAACACACACCACAACCAATCAAACTAGCCGTTATGAATAGTAATAACCACTTTTTGAAATTTTTTAAATTCTATACTTCAAAATGTACTTCATTTTTGGATTCGGAATATCAAAATTATCCTAAGGTTAATATTTGGTTTTTTTATGAAAACATTCAGTTGTGATGAATAGTGAAAATTAATAAATTTTAATTAAAATCAACTTTTTTAATCGAAATAATTAATAGAGATAAATTATGAATTTGAATGGTTTGGAAGTATAATTATATTATATTTTTATCATTTAATAAAAATATAGGTCATTATAAGTAATTTTACTTTTAAATTTTACATAAACAAGTGTCAATATTCTGATAGTTATTATCTCATAAACACAAGTGTGTTGTTTTAACAATGGGAATTAATTTTAAATTAATTTCTACCACTTCTATGTTTAGAATTTATAAAAATGGATTCCATATTGAAATCAGTAATTCTAAATTTTTTAAATAGATAACTTTTATTTTTAGACATTTTGAATAATTACATCTGTAAATATTTTATTTACCATTGTTAAAGGGTAAATCCGGTAAATAAGGGTAAAAAATAATATTATAATCATATTAAATTACCCTAACATGTGTCCTAACCCTATTTTCTGATACATGTCCCACCATGGGAATCTTTGGGTCGATTTTGGGGACCCCATAGAGACACTTGTAAGTGATAATGAAACTTTATATTAATTAAGTTAAAGTAAAGACAAAAATGACATAAGAATATATCATTTAGTAAAACAATTTTTACATAGGATTATATATTTTATCTCTTATACTATAAATATTAATTATAAATCTAAAAATATCCTACATCATGGTAATTTTTTTATAATTTTTTGACATCTAATAAACTAAATTATTTATGACACAATAATGATGTAGTGTTTGTCTCATTAATAAATTATTTAAATAAATAAGATTATAAAGACTAAAATAATATAGAATATATGACCAATTTTAATTGGATGATTTAATTTCGATCATGAGTCAACTTATCTTCAACATTAATGATTTTTGGTCCTTTATAAACTGAATTTAATTATATAATAAAATAATATTTTCAATCATTCCTAATTAGCCCCTCCTCCCACTTATAAAAATCCCTCACCTCTATCCAATTAAACGCACCTCTCAAGCACCTTGGATCATCCAAACTCTACCCAAATAACATCCCTATATCCCTATACACCTCCTCGAATCCTTACCATTGGCAGAAGGAATTTCAAGAGGACCTTTTGGTTCAAACCAAAGGGAGTTACCCGATTTAAAGGTAACATCTTCTCTTAAGTTCTTTTCTTTTATTTTGTCTCTCCAACCCCCTAAAATCTCTTTTTCAATTAATTTATAACAAAACATGTATCATAAATATAATATTTTGTTTTTATGTTATGTATTAAAACTACACTTACACACACCTCTATCTAATGGGTATAGAACATAATGTTTCTGTGGGCGGCGAACTACTGCCTCACGAAACGATGATTGTTCAATTTTATACTACCACCTATTATGGTGGCCATTATTATGTCAATGTAACTAAATATGATATTTATGATATTTTTTTAATATAATATTCTGTAATTTCATTTTATAGCATTCCATTATTCATTTCATGTTGTATATATAGATGATAATTTTATATGAGGAAGTGCGGACTACCGCCCCCTCAAAGTGATATGACTCGTTCATACCTTGCATGGAACGTATAAAGGATAGTGTTAATGAACATAAGTAAAACATATAAGATATTATATTATATTGGAATAATAATATACCTATGTGTCATTTTGTTTTGATTCATTTTAAAATTAAAAATGAAATAGAAGTTGCATTCGTGCGTACGTACGGATTACAGATAACCGTCTCCACAAACGTGATTAGATTCATTGCCCATCATAACCATTCAAGAATATCTTTCACTTGATTATTAAAATTAATGATTAAGATCTTAATATAATTCTGGATATTAATCAAATACATCCTATCCATAAAAAGCATGGCTTGTGTAACAAAACTTATAAAGGGAAACGAATCAGTTAACACCAAAACGACGATGATACTAAAAGGCAATATTAGAAGATCATATATGATATCATATTTATGTATATGTTTCTTGTATAATTTAATAACTATGATTTAACTATTATAAAAAAGGTTAACGTAACCTTTCCCAAGTAAATTTACAAGGTAAGGGTTAATGTCACAATCTGTTTTTTATCTGAGGTTGTTTTTACATAAGTATCTACTGGGACCTCTTTATCTTCCACATCCAGGTTTCATAAAAATGTATTTCAAAACATTATTAATATAGTATAGACTATGGTTTAATGTCATTTATAACATTGTTTTACTTTTTATAAGATGTTTATAAAGGAATCTCTCTGTCATTTTTCAAAGAAGGTCCTTTTTAACCCTTTCGACTAAATTAATGTAGGAATGTCTTTTTAACTTTTACAGTGGGTGAAGCTATTTTCCGCCATTATTAAATCGTTGAAGCTTCCATTACAAGCTTATAAGAATATTGTCAACGTAAATGTTTTCTTTCATAATTATGTGACTTTTTAATGATTTTAAAAAAATATATATTTCTCTCAAATAGTTTTTATTTCATCTATGTCAACATACTTTGATGGATTTTAAGCTTATTTGATGTTGATTTATTATAGACAAAACATCCATATTGTATTGATAGTTTTGTGATATGTTTGACTGTAGATGTGTTATTTTTATACCATTCATGGTTTGTGGATAAAGTATTGACATTTCGTATGATATTTTTAATACGAATGTTTATGTTATGTTTAAACCTATTCATATGTGGGGTGAATTGGACTTAGTAAATTATGGGTGGAGCCCGCTACATCTCCTCGATGAATTAGTAGGTCTCATGAGACAAACAAGTGTCTTGTCACAAGGCCATGACAAAATCTTATTTCTAGTCTTGGGATAAGGCCTTGAATATGTGGTTATGATAGTCAATCATTATTCATTCCATCATTATGAAAGTGGTTATTGATATTTCATTTGATTATTATAATAGTAGAATATCAATGTGAATAAGTAAATGGAATTATTTAATTTTATTTCTTCCATATTATGCTGAAGTTCAAGTTTAAAAGGATTTTTTTAATTATACATTGCCCTAAATGTTTATTATTATTTATGAAAGTGTCCTCTATATTGATATACTTACTGAGCATCTGAGCTCACCTCTTTCTATGTTTTATTTTTCCCAAGAAGTGAAGTAGTATTTTATGACTGACCTGCAGGGATAGTCTAAGGACATATGAGTGTGGAATATGGAGACTATTTTGTTGTAGTTTTTTTACTTTATTATGTAATGTAAGACTTATGAATGTATCTAGTGTTTCCAAGGAAATTAAACTAACTAGTCATTCGAGACATGATCTTTTGTGATCATTCGAATGTTATGTAATAATAAACTGACTCTGGGTAACTGGGGTCGGGGCGTTACAATTGGTATCAGAGGAGGTTTAGTACAATAAGTGGAAGATAGATTTAGATAAACTAGAATTATATCACATAGACCTAAGATCGACATTGAGGATTAGTATAGAATAAATTCCTAGAATTTTGGTATTGTTTAGATTTTGTGAGTTTTAGGAACAATACATACCTATCTAGATATAAGCAGGTAGAGGCAGATCTGGCACAGATGTACCTAGGGGTAAAACCCGAAAACACCGCTTTGAGCTAGACTCGAATGAGAACTGGTGTACGACATCATGCCTTGCTGCACTCTTGGTTACGACGCTCCCTGGGGATATGCTTAGGATAATTCTCATTTTATTTACAAACCATTATGAAGGGTTTATGAGTATATACGTCCTCAAAGAAAACATTTTTAGGATTATTTATTATATCCATAAACTGTTCAATTGATGTTAAGTGTTTTAAAAGTTTGGATTTATGTGATATGATTCATAAACTAATCTAGTGTATGAGATTGTTTAGAAATGGAGCCTAGTGGATGGAATGGAAACTGTATTAATGCATGCACTCCATATAGGGATTTCCCTCCTGCTCAAGATAATTATAGTGTAGCTAGTGATACAACTGCAACTGATCAGCTTATCACCATACTGGGACAACTCACTCAGTTTATGAATAATATCCTTACCCTTATGGAGCACCCTGATCCACAACGTGGAGGATCAATGTTAGATCGCTTCATGAGGCAACAAACACCAACATTTAATGGGAGT
Source organism: Viscum album (assembly GCA_963277665.1). Taxonomy (NCBI): domain Eukaryota; kingdom Viridiplantae; phylum Streptophyta; class Magnoliopsida; order Santalales; family Viscaceae; genus Viscum; species Viscum album. The sequence continues at coordinate 537,276,090 of OY728120.1, read as the reverse complement.
ACAAATAAATTAGTATCTGAGCAATGGATATGTTCTTTAGAGATAATATTCCATGCCTTGGGGAGTAGCGAAAGGGAAAAATTTTCATGGTAGTTTACCGCCTCACCAGAGATGATGATCAATGGTGGTTATTTATTCAAAACACAAAGGAAGATGAATAAGTATCAAATATGGAATGGAGGAAGTTTAAAGATCATTTCATAGAAAAATATTTTCTTCATGACAATCGAGCAGATATGGAAAGGAAATTTCTGAGTCCGAGGCAAAAGATGGATGAAAATTTCGCAATGTATGAGGATATCTTTACAAGGATAGCGAGGCATGCTACAGATTATATATGAAAACCAAGAAGTAAGGTTGATTATTTCTTTGTTGGGATAAAACCGTTTTCCTTCGAGCATTAGTCTCACAATCCTTCTCTTCGTACGATGATATTGTCTAATGTGATATCAAGAGAGAAAAACAATTATTTATGTTTTATGAATTTAAAGCATTGCAAGAGAAGAAGAGATATGTTGATCACTCTAGAAATGGAAATACGGTGAAGAAGGGAAAAGTTTAATATCCATCCTGTAGTAAATGTGGGAAGAAACACCCTGGTAATTGCTTAAAAGGAATGGGAGTTTGTTACAAGTGTGGTGAAAAAGTCCACCAAGCTCGTGATGGCAAGGAGAAGAAATAAGCAATCGATTTTCAAAGCTACAATTGCAGGGAGATGGGACATTATGCAAATAAATTTCCTAAGCATCAGGGGAACTTACCTCAGAAAAGGCCAAAGGAGTAAGGCCATGATTATGCTATCACTACTACTAAATTAGAAGCTCCGAAAGACATGGTGGCAGGTAATTTAATGGTTTCTTCATGTTTAGAAAATTCTTTATTTGATTCTAGATCATAGAATTGTATTATATCTTCCCAATTTTCTATTATATTAAGATATTTCGAATTTTATTTAACATGGGAGTTTTCATTTAAAAATCCTAAGAGAATTATCATCGCAATATGCTTTGTGAATCTATTCCCATTAGAACATAAAAATGTTTGTTATCTGTTGATCTAATCGGTATACACATGATTGAGTTTGATATAATCCTCAATGTGGATTGGCATTCAGACCATGATGAAAAGATTCATTATAAGAAGATGGAGGTTACAATTTTTTATGATGATGATAAAGAACACATTATCTTTAGAGTAGAATCATCAACACATAATACTAATCAAGAACCACCCCCTATAGCTCAACAAAATACAATTATTGGGGAGGAAGAGAATGAAATAACATTGGGTGAGGAAACGAATTTTAAAATAGAGGATGTACCTATTATGAAAGAATATGTTGATGTGTTTCTAGAAGATTTACCTGGACATCCTCCAGAACAAGAATTTGATTTTTCCATTGATTTAATTCCAGGTTCAAGGCCCATATCGATGAACCCTTATAGAATGCCAACTGTGGAATTAGTGGAACTAATGAAATAACTAGAAGAATTGAGTTATAAGGGATGTATTCACACTAATGTTTCTCTATGAGAACCCATGTTCTTTTTTTTAAGACAAAAGTTGGATCTATGAGGTTGTGCATTGACTACAGGGAGATCAATGTTATAACAATAATGAACAAGTATCCCCTACCTCGCATTGAAGATTTATTCGACCATATTCATGGAGGTCAATATTTTTCAAATATTGAGCTTTGATATAGATATCATCAGTTGTTTGTGAAGAAGGAAGACATTACGAAAATAGCATTTCGAATCGGGTACGACCATTACGAGTTTACAGTAATGCCTTTTGCGGGACTAATGAACCCTATTTTTTCATGGATCTAATGAATAGACTTTACAAGGAATATCTCAATGATTTTGTAGTGGTATTTATTGATGATATATTGGTATAATCCAAAAGCTTCGAAGATCATGAAAATCACTTACGCATTATCCTAATGATTCATAGAAGGCATGAATTATATGGGAAGTTTAGAAAGTGTGAATTCTGGATTCAGAAGATTTCCTTTCTTGGAAATATTGTCTCTAAGTATGGAATCTTTGATGATCCTTCTAAGACAAGAGAAATCCATGAATGGAAAAAACTGATGAGTATGACTGAGGTATGCTGTTTTATTGGTTTAGCAGGTTTTTATCAATGTTTCTTCATGAATTTTGCCCGGTTGGATAACCCATTAACGAAGATCACACGTAAAGGGGTTAAATTTTTTTGGACAAAAGAGTGTGAATAATGTTTTGAATATCTAAAGAGAATATTTTTCAATGATCCTATACTGACTCTACCATCGGGGAATGATGGATTTGTTATTTATTGGGATGCCTCAAAGAAAGGACTTGGTTGTGTCCTTTTACAGAATGATGGGTAATCGCCTATGCATCACGACAGCTAAAAATTCATGAGAAAAATTATCCTACTCATGATCTTGAGTTAGTAGATGTAATCATTGCTTTGAATATTTGGAGGCCCTATCTCTATGGTGAAAAATTTGAGATTTATACTGATCACAAGAATTTGAAGTATATATTATCACAGAAAGAACTCAACATGATGCAAATGATATGGATTTAACTACTCAAGGATTATGATTTCACGATAAACTACCACCCGAAGTAGGAAAATAATGTATCATATTCTTTGGGTAGAAAGGATCATAGTGTTTGAACAAGATGGGAGTTGAACGTGATGTTATTTTCAGGGATCTAGTAAATAAGGAAATGGGAATAACCATGGAAGGTGAAACATAATTACTTTTTCAAATGGTTTCCAAACAATATTTTCTAGAATGGATAAAGAATTATGAGACTGGTGATGAAGAGTTTCAAAAGAAGTTTAACGTTGTGAATGATGGGAGATTCAGTGACTTTGTGTATGAAGATAGAATTTTGAAATTTGGGAAGAGACTTTGTGTTCCTGATATACCTGAAAAAAGGTAATTGTTGGATGATGCTCATAGATCCAATTTATCTTCACACCATAAGAGAACCAAAATATATAGAGATTTGAAGGATGATTTTTGGTTGGACAACATGAAGAAGAAAATTGCAGATTTTGTGACAGGATGTATGGTTTTTCAATAAGTGAAAGCAGGAAGGAAATAGCATGTAAGAGTCATGAAACCTCTTCCCATACCCCAGTGGAAATGGGATAATATGACGATGGAATGTTTCATGGGACTACCAAATACTACTTGAAGGAACGATGCAATATGGGTCATTGTTGATCATCCTACCAAGTTAGAACATTTTCATGCTATAAGATAAGATCTACCGCATGAACTTCTTGAAAACCTATATATTAATGATGTTTTGATACTTCATGGTGTACCCATATCATTTTTTTTCTGATCGTGATCTATGTTTAACATCAAGATTCAGGAAGAGTCTCTTGAAGGCCTTGGATACTGAAATTCGTTTGAGCTCTGCCTACCACCCACAAACTGATGGACAATGAGAACATACTATTCAAACCATAGAAGACATGTTGAGATCATGCTATCATGAATTTCATGGTATGTGGGACCATTATTTACCTTTGGTATAACTTTCCTATAACAATAGCTTCCATTCAAGTATTCATATGGCACCATATGAAGAGTTATATGGAAAGAGATGTCACACACCAACCTGTTGGGATGATGTTGGTGATAGAAAACTCGTAGGCCCAGAACATGTCCATAAATGATGGAAAAGGTAAAGGTAATCCAAACCCACATCAAAGCAGCTCAAAGTAGGCAGAAGAGCTATGCTAACAACTGAAGGAAGGACTTGCAATTTCAAGTAGGATATCATGTTTTTCTTTAAGGTATCTCTATAGAATGGAGTTTTACATTTCGGTAAGAAAGGTAAATTGAGTCCCAGGTACAAAGGACCTTTAGAAATTCTAGAATGAATTATGGACGTAGTATATCATTTTCAAATGCCTCCAAATATTTCCAAGTTCACGAGGTGTTCTACGAATCACTATTGAGAAAATACATGCCTGACCCAACACACGTACTCTTTTATGAAGAAGTAGAACTGGAACATGATCTATCTTTTTGGGAAGATCCCATCAGGATTCTTGATACCATATAACAAGTTATGAGAAACCAGATGACTCGTCTGGTAAATGTTCTATGGAGAAACAATAAGATGGAAGAGGCAACGTTGGAACCTGAGGAACTTATGATGAAGAACCACCCGAGTCATTTTATACAGTAATATCCTAGAAATTTCATGGACAAAATTATTTGAAGTAGGAGAGAATTTAACACCCCAAGCTTCCACGATACGCTTCTCTTTAAATAATATAGTAGCGTGTGTTATACGCAACTTCGAGTTCTAACACACACCACAACCAATCAAACTAGACGCTATGAATAGTAATACCCACATTTTTAAATTCTATAAATTTTATATTTCAAAATGGACTCAATTTTTGGATTCGGAATATCAAATTATCTTAGGGTGATTTTTTGGTATTTTTTTGAAAACATTCAGTTTTGATGAATAGTGACAATTACTAAATTTTAATTAAAAAACTTTTTTTAATCGAAATAATTAATAGTTATAAATTATTAATTTTAATGTTTTGGATGTATAATTAGATTATATTTTTAACATTTAATACAATTTAGGCCACTATAAGTAATTTATCATTTAAATTTGTCATAAACAAGTGTCAATATTTTGATAGTTATTATTTCATAAAAACATGATTTTTGTTTTGACAACAGGAATTAATATTAAATTAATTTCTACCACATCTGTGTCTTGAATTTAGAAAAATGGATCCCATATTTGAAATCAGTAGGTCCAAATTGTGTAAATAGGTGAGTTTTATTTTTAGACATTTTGAATAATTACATCGGTAAATATTTTATTTACCATGGTTAAAGTGTAAATCTGGTAAATAAGGGTAACAAATAATAATATAATCATATGAAATTACCATAAAACGTGTCCTAACCCTATTGGCTGATACATGTCCGACCATGGGCATATTTGGTTCGATTTTGGGGAACCCATGGAGCCACTTGTAAGTGATAATGACACATTATATTGATTAAGTTAAAGTGAAGACAAGAATGACATAAGCATATATCATTTAGTAAAACAATTTTTACATAGGGTTATATCTGTTATCTCTTCAATTATAAATATTAATTATAATTCTAAAAATATTTCCTACATCATGATATTTTATTTATAATTTTTATACCTCTTATAAACAAAATTATATATGACACAATAATGATGTAGGGTTTACCACATTAATAAATGATTTAAATAAATATGATTATAAAGACTAAAATAAAATACAAAACCGGTCCAATTTTAATTTTATGATTTCATTTAAATCATGAGTGAACTTATCTTCAACAGTAATGTCTTTTGGACCTTTAGAAACCGAATATCATTATATAATAAAATAATATTTTCAATCTTTCTTAATGAGCCCCTCCTCCCCCTTATAAAAAGTTCTCACCTCTAACCAATTAAACACACCTCTCAAGCTCCTTGGATCGTCACAAATCTTCCCAATTAATATCCCTACAAAACTATCCTCCTCTTAGAAGCCTTACCTTAGTCAAAATTCACTTCAATATGACATTTTGGTTCAAACCATAGGGAGTTACCCGATTTAAAGGTATCATCTTCTCTTAAGTTCTTTTATTTTATTTTGATTCTCCAAACCACTAAAATCTCTTTTAAAATTTCTTTTATAACAAAAAAATTATACTCAATAAACTAGGTTTTTTATGTCAATGATTCGAACTACACTAACAAACACCTCCATATAATGGGTATAGAACATAAAGTTTTTGTGGACGGTGAACTACTCCCTCACGAAACAATGGTTGTTCAATCTTCTACTACCACCTCTTATGATGGCCATTATGATGGAACTATAAGTAAATATGATATTTATGATATTTATTTTATATATAATGTTAGGTAATTTTATTTTATATCATACCATTATTCATTTCCTGACGTATATATATCCGATAATTTCATTCGAGGAAGTGCGGACTACCGCCCCCTCAAAGTGATACGACTCATTCATACCATACATGGAATGTATAAAGGATGGTGTTAATGAACATAAGTAACATATATAAGTTATTATATTATACTTTAATAAAAATATACTTATGTATCATTTGGTTTTGATTCATTTTGAAATTAAAAATGAAATGGAAGTAGCGTTCGTGCGTACGTACGGACTACTTTCTCCACGAACGCGATTAGATTAATTCTCCAACGTAACCATTCAAGAATATTTTTCATTTTATTATTAAAAATAATGATTAAGAAAATAATATAAATCTGGATATTAATCAAATACATTATATCAATAACAAACATGACTTATGTAATAAAACATATAAAGGGAAATGAATCAGTTAACACTGAAACGACGATAATACTAAACAGAAATATTAGAAGATCATACATGATATCATATATATGTATATGTTCATTGTATAATTTAATAAATATGATTTAACTATTATAATGGAGTTTCAGGTACCCTCTACCAAGGAAATGTACAAGGTAAGGGTTAATTTCACAATCTCTTTATTATCTGTGGTTGTTTTTACATAAGTATCTACTAGGACCTCGTGATCATCCACCTCCGTGATTCTTAAAAATGTACTTCAAAACATTCATAAAATATTATAGAATATGGTTTAATGTCATTTATACACTTATTTGACTTTTTATAAGATGTTTATAAAGGAATCTCTCCATCGTTTTCCAAACAATGTCCTTTTTAACACTTTCGTCTAAATTAAGGTAAGAATGCATTTTTAACGTATACGGCGGGTGCGGATATTTTCCGCCATTATTAAATAATTGAAGATTACCTTACAAGAATATAAGAATATTTACAAAGTAAATGTTTTCTTTGATAATTATTCTACTTTTAAATAATTTAAAAAAGAGATATTTATCTCAAATTGTTTTTATTCCATCTACATAAACATCTTTTGAAGGATTTTAAGCTGATTTGAAGTTTAATTATTATGATACAAAACATCCATTTTGTATTGATGGTTTTGTGATATGTTTTAATGTGGATGTGTTATTTTTACACCATTCATGGTTTATGGATAATTTATTGACAATTTGTATGCTATTTTTAATATGAATGTTTATTTTTTGTTTAAACCTGTTCATATGAGGAATGCATTGGACTTGGTAATTGACAGGTTTAGCCAGCTATAGCTCCTAGATGCATCGGTAGGTTTCATGAGACAAAATAGTGTCTTGGCACAAGGCCTTGAGAAAATATTCTTCATAGTCTTGGCACAATGCCATTACTATGTGGTTATGATAGTCTCTGATTATATATTCCATCCTTAAGAAAGTGGTTATTGATATTTCATGTGATTATTCTACTTGTATAATAACTATATGAATAAGTAAATGAAATTATTTCATTTTATTTTTTCAATATTATTATGAAGTTCATGTTTAAAATGCTTTTGTTTTAGTCATACATTTCCCTAAATGTTTATGCTTATTTATGAAAGTTTTCACTTTATTTTTATCTATACATAGAATCTGAGCTCACCCCTTTCAATGTTATTCTTTTCCCCAGATGTGAAGAAGTATTTTATGACTGACCTACAAGGATAGACTAATGGGATTTGATTTTGGACTATGGAGACTATGTTGTTTTTTTTACTTTATGATATAATGTAAGACTTATGAATGTATCTAGTGTTTCCAATGCGACTAAACTAATCGGTATTTTGACATGTGATCTTTTGTGATCATGCCAATGTTATGTAATAATGGACCGACTATGGGTAACTGGGGTTGGGGTGTTACATTATAAATAAAAATATAAAGAATATTTATAATATTTATTTCATTCCTTACATTATATAAATAATTAAATCATGATATAATTATGAGAATTAGGAATAACAAGCCATATAATATATGAAAAATTAAGTAGATATCATTTTAAAATAATAGTAACATGGAGTTGTTATTGTTGATATATAGGTGATAAAAATAAATAAAATAATAATAAATTTTATGGGATATAATAATATTTTTCTATGGTTGATTTGGAGTAGTAATATATTTATTATATTGTATTTTTTGTTGTGTAAATTGAAATTCTTAACTAATGTTATTCGAATTTCATCTCACTTTTTATTTGAGTGAGATATAAAGAATATCTACAACTCAATTATTTGGTGCCTGATATGTACTACCCATACATGTAGTATATGATTAATATAGTAATATTTATGGTTATTATCATATATATTGGATGTTATTTCTTTCATGGGGTTTTACGGTTCAAAAGTTACTAAATTTGTAAAGTAATTTGGTCCCATTTTTCCTTCTTTGATATACATGACATGTTTTGAACCTATATATTTCTCTGGGGTGTATATAATACCACTTGAAATGTTATATAATTAATATAATTATTTTAAAGATATTTTATGAATCATTTAATTTTATTCATTAAGGGATATTTTGATTCAACGATACCAATGGGGTAACATTTTATTGCACAATCTAATCATTTATTGAGATTATTTATGATTAATCTTCCATTAATGAAATATTTTTATTAGTATCTCACTAACACTCATAATGTTTCTTCTACTCTATTTATCCAGGATATATTCTTTTATTATGACTATTTTCCACTTTTTTGTACTTAAGATAACTATGAAAATGATTTTATGAAAACCCGACATTGTTTCTCCTTTCGGTCAAAAATATATGTTCCTTCGATAATATGTTCTCTTAAAAATATTTTCCAATATTTTGTGAAATTTTATTGTTATATTTAATGGAAATATATTGAAAAAAATAATTCTTTTCACAAAATGTTATAAAAAGGAATATTCTTATCATTTCCAGAAATGGACCATTTATAATCATAGAAGTTGTAAAAGGAATGTTTTGAATATACCAACATACCCATTCCCATTACAGTAATTTATTAAAATCTTACATTATAATATTACAAGGTATTTTTAAAGAAAAATGTTTTCATTATATATTTTAAATTTTTTAAATTTAATGTGGTAATAAATGAAATTGATCTCCAAAAATGTTATCTATTTATAATGTGTTTTAATTGATTTTAAAATATTCATTTATATGTTTTCAAAATGATAATTCAAGACAAAATAATTTCAATGATTTCAATAACACCTTATATGTTTCTGAACGCATTTAATAGAAAATATTTTTCAAAAAATGATTTAGATCCTTATGTTTCGGGTTTCAATGTATTTTAAAAGAAAAAATTCTATCAAAATGTATTGAATATTATTTTATATGTTTTCATGGAAAAATGATTTCACAATTTGTTAAATAATATTATATATATTTTTCCTAGAAAAAGGTTTTAAAATGATTATATGATTTATTTATATATTTTTGGTGAAAAAATCATGAATTTTTCAAATCGTCTTTATAATTATTGAAGATTACTTTAAAATGAAATAATTTTTAAAAGGTTTTTCTAATTAAAATAATCAATGATGAAATTATATTTTCCAAAATTAATATTTATTTAGGATCGTTCCAACATAATTTCCAAATACGATGTCATTTTTTAGGTTTACTAATTCCATTATCCAAAATAATCCAAAGGTCACATTAATATTCTCTCCCTCTATGGTTCATATTTTGATTGGTCAATTTTTATCAAACCAATTTCTATTCAACATGATATACCATAATAAATGATTATGAAACATAATTCCTTTCTCAAGTTATTCTAGGATAAAATTATTTTGAACCTATCTATTTTTCTATTGTTATGATATGATTAAATTTCAATGTACCCATTTCATTTCACTCATTATGATATTATGATTAGGATCCCTATATCTTTTTATGGGTAATTATAATATGAATTATTTTGGGAACAAGTATAAAGGATTTCATTTTTAGATGGGTGGGACCTATATCTGTTTCTAATCCACTGGGTAATGATTTATATCTCATGATATAATTTTGTGAATCAATTCTAGGGGATTGATCTACTATGTTAATATGGGGGAACCCAATAAACTATGGGAAGGTGCGAAAAATAGATACCTTACAAGGAAAACATTATGACTGGGGATGAGTGTGGGTGCCACCAAGTAGGTACAGTCCACATGATGTTTAGTAATAAAAGTTTTTCAATGATCTATGTTTAATAGGTAATTGTTGAATGTTTTTTTGTGTTTTCCATAGGTATACAATTTCTTCATATTATATTGTCACATGGTACATGTTATTTATTCAATTATTATTTTGGTCTTATGAACTATCAATCATTTTTCCATTTCTCATAGTTATTCCTTTTATTTTGGGAATAATCATAAAATTTTATGCTCTTGTTCTCATAACCATAGGTTCATGTTATTATTATGTATTTCCTTTAATTATACTTACTAAGAATTTGATTTCATACCTTTCTTATGTTACCCCTATCCAGTTTATGAATAATGGATTTAAATTGGGGTAATAAAGGGGAAGATCATTATTGGAGATTTTGAGGATATTTAACAAAACTAGAATAATTTGTTTCATGTTTCCAAAGAAACTACACTATTATGGTCCTAGGGAATGTACTTTTCAAAGTTCTGACTATTCATCTAAATTTATATATTATCCATGTATGTTAATTATGGATCACTATAGTTCATATAAAAGGAAACATTTAGTCACATTTTGGTAATGTTGATGATAAATCATTAGTGTCCTCCAAAATAATATCTATAAGGATATATCTAGTGAAGGATCTATAGATATTTTCATGGATAATGAAATGTATTGGAAGATGTCTTGTAATTTTATTAAAGGATAAAGTGTGTGGATATTGATCATTACATCCCTAATTATACAATAAAATTGGATGTGACACTTCTAAATACCTACTTAGGGGTAAAAACTCTTAAAAATTTGATCGAGATTTACTCGAACGTATCCTGGTACACGACAATGGGCCTTGTGGCACACCTAGTTTGACACTCCCAGGGGATATGATTCCAGAATTCAAAAACACTTTATGAACCACAATGCAGGATTTACATATAACGTGACTATGTATAAACTAGGATAAAATATTGTTTTAATATATTAAATAAGTAGGATCCAAGTTTTATATATCCAATAATTGAATTTTATTCATGATTATTTAGTTTTCCCTTACGATAAATGCATTTTTGACTATACATTCTAGTTAGAGTCAGTTGTGGGAACTAGATGAAACTAGATTAATATGAAATTTCAAGGAAACTTTTCTAATGAGTAATCAAATTTTATGATCACTATAGTGATGAATATTGTGATCATTCCTAATTATTTTTCACATAACATGATTAAAAAAGTATTCAGCAACCAAATCTCAGATACACCAATGACGAAAAGGAATGTGTTAGATGATATTTTGGGTAATATGGGACATGGAGGAATGAATCTTCAGTTATATTTATTTCAATAATTTACAAGTAATCACCTAAGTGAATGTCTTATTTTAAGAATAAGATGTTTTGATTGTGAAAATTAATTCCATATAGTAAAAAGCTTCAAAGTATATATGATGATTTCAGTCAATGCGACATATGTGAATATTGTTCTCTCTATGACATAATAAATGGTAAAAATTCATTATGTGTTGAATGAATGATCATTATGAAATCTGGTGTCCTGAATGGAAGGCTCGTGAAGAGAGTTTTTAATGTGGAAAATGTAATGGGTTTTCATTTGATGATGAAGAGACCATAAATGACATATGAAATGTATGGGATATTCTTCCAATATTTTTTACCTTTTAAATAAGATGCCTGATTTTATCGGGGTTGAGGGACCATATGAAATGATTCACATTTGATATTCCTAGAAAGAGGTTTAAAGAATAAGAAAAGGAATCATATGTAATCGATTAAGAATAATTTTGGATGATTTAATTGCATAGTTTTGGTATTAAAATATCATGTTATACAAATCATGAAATACTTATAAGAATTTAAAAAATACGTTTTTCATCAATAATTGAAATAGATATGTTGAAGGGTGATAAATACTTAGAAATTTTATATTTTTATTATTGGAAGTTATCCCTTAATGCGTTCATGATGTTGAGAAAATTCGTTTTACCATGGATAATGATATGATTTATTTTGAAAATCTAAAATAGAGTGTATAAATGACCATATAACTAATTAAGTATTTTTGAGAAATTATTTTACATCATCATTGGTAGTGTTTAAAATTTATTTGGTTTATATAATATATCATGTAATAATTGGAATATATAATAATTCATTTTTTTCTAAGAGGATTTTTTGTAATTTTGGTTATTACCATGTTTTATAATATTATACTATGAGTGCATTTAAATGTTTTGAATATGAAATCTAAAAGATATGCAGTGATATATATATGATCATTTTTATGATTATTTTTTGAAATTCTAAATAATTATTTCTATTTTCATATTTTGTATGATTTCTAAGGTCAACCATTTGTGGAATGATTAGGGTAAACACTGTATGATGTTTGAGATATTAAATTATTATCTCAACATATGAGGATTTATTCATATTGGATATGTTTTTCTAAAAAAAATTATTTATGATAACTTATGACATATGGGATGGTTTATCATGGATATTGTGATTTTTGAGTGATTTAGGAATGTAAAATTCACCTTAATTATTGGATAAAGAGGTGAATTGGAAATTCTTCTTGAATCTACAACTGGATATTTAATCCTGAAATCATGCAAGTGTATCCTTCCTGAAAATTTATTCAAATATAAGGAAAAGATATATAAATAAAAAAATCATAATACAATATTTTGTATAAGTGATGACCTTTTAAATAAAATCTAATTTATGAATTTGATGAACTCAATATTCGATTAATCTGTATAAATATTTTGACTATTCTTCCATGTCCATATTTTTAGCTCCACCAATTTTTCCCCATGCAGAAACCATGTTATGATTTAAACTGGGTAAATGTAATATTTCCAAAATTCCATTTTTAATGTAAGTTTTAGTTTTCAATTTTTTTATGTGGGATTCAATGAAAAAAAATACTAAATGATAATCCTTTAATATGAAAAAAATTAATTTTGGGGTGAAATTAATTATAATGGTGTTATAATTTTATTGAAAAATGTTTTTTAAATATTTTTTCTAGAACTATATTAATGTTTTCATATTTTTTAAGTTGACACAACACTCAATATAGATTTCATAATATAATATCACAATGTTTGGATTTTTTATGTAACACTGTGTAAAACATGTGTCACCTAAAAAACTGAGATTAGCTTGTGGTACACGAAATAAATTATTTGGATTATAATACACACAATACTGATTCCCTTCAATATCTTTTGTTACATTCATTTTCCTTTTTTAGCAGACTACAAGATATTATTAATAATATTAATAATAATATTATTATATATACCACCTAGATGTTGGAATGGTCATTACAAAAAAAATTAACTACATTGTGAAATAATGATATAAAAATGTAAATAAAATTAATCTTTTTTAATCATTTAGTATAAGTGAATGTAATAAGTGTTTGAAAATTGTGAAATAAATTTTCTAATAAAACAATTTTTCAACGTGTGAACACAATTTTATCTCATTTATTTAAAAACCACTAAATTAATGAATTCAATAAAATTTATATACTATCTATTCAATTAAAAAAAATTATACTCATTAAATTGATATTATAGGTATATGATAAGAATAAATCAAATTTAATGGATATAAAGTTGTATTTTTCTAAATTGTAATTTTACAACCTTTTATGTGAGAATCCATTTTAAATATATTTTTTATAATTTTTATAATTTTCATTTGATTAAATAAACATCATTTTTTAATTAAGAACATAAAAATTATATTATCGTTAATTTTTTATATTTTATATTGAAGATTCATTTTTTGATTAATAACAAATAATACTGAATTTTTATTCCAAAATTATTTTTCCTATAATATATTCATAGGATAAATGGTTTAATATGGGTTTAAAAGTTCAAATATATCAATTATACAATAATTAATCCAATTTATGTTATTTTAATCAATTTGACTTCGAAATTGTACATTACAACGTACATAAGTAGTGAACATTTTTACATTAAAAACAAATTTTATCGTCCTGTCTATACGATAAAATTTAAATTTATTTATGCCACTTATATTAATGGAATTTGAAAAATGGATTTCTTATTTTGGATCATAATAAATTATAATATCTTATAACGACAGATTATTTTAATAAAATACCAGTGAAATTAATTTAAATTAATTACAATGATTAAATGAAAAATCAATTTAACGAGGGATTAAACCTTACTATTATGGGAAAAATTTTACCCTGAAACATTCCCAAAATTATATTTATGGCCACATTTCAACCATATAATCCCTTTGATATAATTTAATTCTTTATTGGATCCAAATGTATTTGAAAAACATGGGATGAATTCTATTTTAAAAAAAATACAATAATGCCACTCCTCATCCACTATAAAAAGACACTCAGAATTACCAAATATTAAGACCAATAAATCCTGGTTTATGTCCAAAAAATTGATAAAAATAATCCCCCAAAATCCATAACCATATTATAGAATCCAAAATATTTGCATCAACGGATCGCAGGATGTCCTTTAGTGAAATCCTAAAGGAATTACCAAAAATTGTGATAACCTTATTCTAAGACAACATTATTTTTTTTCTTTCTCAATTCCTCCGATTCATCTTATTCCATGATCATAAAATTATTAATTTATCCTCTATTTCCTCATTTTTTTTAATTTTAAGGATACTACAAAATCTTTCACATGCCTCTGTTTAATTGGAAACAAAATTATCGTTCTTTTTTACAAAGAACTACAAACTCACAAAACCATGTTATTAACTTTTCTATTACCACATCTAAAGGTAAGATATTATGATGGAAACTATAATATTATATTAAATATATGATATTTATGATTTATTTCTTCTATATAAATTAATATATAACACATAAATTCAAGCATTCAGTTTTTTTCAAGATGATAATTTCATTTTGTGAAGTGTTTACTACTACCTCTTCAAAGAGATGGAATTCATTCGTACTAAACAAGGAATGTATTATGGATAGGTTCAATGAAATTATATGATATATATGAAATATTAATTATACTATATTTATATTATATATGTATTTTATTTACATTCATTATTTAAATACGATAATAAAATGGAAACAACATCTATACATACATTAGGCATACCGTCTCTATGAACGGTGTATTCCATTTCACATTTCTATATTATATATATTATTATAAATACAAATTTAATGAATATATATTATATTAATATAATTATTTTAATTCTTAAAATATTTAAATCATTATCTAAATAATCGGATCAATAATTATAAGCCATCAAATTTATGAAAAAATGCATATATTAACAGAAACATAATATTAATATGGAGTTGTTAATAAACAGGTAATTTAATGTAATAAAAAATCATATATGGATTAAGAAATATAAATATGTTTCAACGATATATTTATCATAAAAATAAATACATTATAAATTTTATTTTAATGTGTGTGAAGAAGGATAATACTTATGGTAAGGCAATGTAATCTTACTTTTTATTTTTAGGAGAAACATTACATATCAACCATTTTAATTTTTTTGTGGTGTATATAATACACCTGAATTTATTCTATAATTAAAATTCCTAATTTTCTGGAAATTTAAATATCCATTTTATGAAATTTATTCATTTGGATTGTGGTTTTAAATTTTCCATATTGATAATTAAATTTTTTCTCAATTTTCTGAGATTGAGATACATGCCATGTTATACACCTATATTTCTATATGGTCTGTATATATTTCCTATTGTCATGTAATAAAATGAATGTCATATATTTTATAATATTAAATACTCATAGAATTTTAATATTTCATGGGTATTTTGATTCAATGTTACCAAAGTGGTAACAATTTATTACTATAATTTCATAATTTATTCGTATTATTTATGAATATTCATCCATTGATGAAATATTATGATCCATATCTCAAGACCACTATAAATATTTCTTCTAATATTTTTTATCCCAAAAATATTCATGTATTTGTACCATTTTAACACTCTTTGTTATTAATGATAATTTAGAAAATGTTTTTGGAAAACACGACTTTATTTCTCCTTTTGGTCGAAAATATGTGTCCTATAAAAACCATAATTTCAAGAAATTTTCTCAAAACTGGTTTATTATTATTTATTAGAGGATAATTAACATTTAAAACCCTGTATTATCCATTCAAATAAGTTTTGAAATGCGTCATTTTGCAGTCATTTAAATTTTGTAAACAATTAATAAAAAAATTGATTGTTTGAAATATATAGAATTACCTTTTATCTAATCATAATTTTACTATAGAATAATATATAAGTATAAAATTTTAATTTAAAATTAAATTTTCTCCAAATATTCTCTAATTTTTAGGTAATTAAATTATATAAATGGAAATGTTTATTTTAAAATGTATGATTAAATGGGGTTTTAAATGATTTTTAAATCATTAATTTTATTTTTATTAAGGTTACTTTCAATGAAAATGATTTAAATTATTGGAATCCTTCTTTATATGTTATAAATTCCACCTAATATAAATGTTTTTTTAAAAAATATTTCAACCATTCTATTTATTTTTTCAATGTATTTTTAAAGAAAAAGGTTTTCAAAAGGATATCAGTATTCTTTTATAATTTTTTTTCGGAAAAAGTTTTTCAAAGTGTTCTTAAGATAATTATATATTTTTTCAAGGAAAAATATTTTTAAAATGTTTTCATGAATCATTTATATGTTTTCGTAGAATAACATTTTTAAATGTTTTTCTATACTCTTTTATAATTTTTCATTTTTTTGTAAATTGATATGGCCTTAAAATGGTTTTATGTTTAAAAAAAAATTCAAAGATGTATTAACATTTTCCTTAATAAATTCATTTTTAAGGATCATTAAAAATTAATTTAAATCTAATATAAAATCTTTTAGTTTAACTAATGACATTATTGAAAATGATTCAAAGGTTCCAATCAGATTCTTAATATGAATGCTTTAGGTTTTAATGGGTTGATGTAAACGAAGAATGATTCACTTCAAAAAGATATACCAATAAAATTACTTATAAAACATTATTCCTTTCAAATGTTATTTTTGGATAAATTGATTATGAAACCTAACAATTTTTTATATGTTATTATATAACTAAATCATTATGATATCCATTTCTATTCAAGGGTTATGAAATAATCCTTATGAAACACTTATCTTTATTATGGGTAACAGTTAAATGAATGTTTTATTGGATGTGTATATATGATTTAATTATGAGATTTGTGGGTCCTATTTCATCCTCCATTACATTACGTAATGATTAAAATATCATGGGATAATGATGGGATTATTTCAATGGGATTGATCATCAATATCAAGAAGGGGAAACCTGATACACTATGGTATTATGGGGAAACATGATCAGTTACAAGTAAAGGACTGCGACTAGGGATGGTTGTGTGTCCGGAATCATAGGTATAGTCCCCATGTAGTTTCATGATAAGTTTTTGTCAATGATCCATGACTTATAGGGAATGATATAAGATTTTTATGTGTTTTCAACATGTTTTTTAGTATACCTATAACATGAGAAAATGGATTATGATCATTTTTATCTTATGATTCATTTCTTATGAAGTTCCAATGTTTAGATCAGTATCATGATTATAACAGTTTATATATAGTGTATGATCTAAAAATGCCACTAAAATGTTCTCATACAATTATTTTCATCTAATAAATACACATTCCCTTTAATAACCCATAATGAGAAATCAATGTCAACCCGTTCTTTTGTATCATTTCTCCATGTTATAAAAAATGTTTTTAGATGTGAAATAATGTGGAATATCTTTACGTTGGTTGATTAATATCACTTTCTAATCTAACAAAATGTTCTCTATGTTTTCAAATATAGTAAACTATAATGGTCAATGAGAATGTACATTTGTAATGTGTAGAATATTAATCAAAATTGATGCAATATCTATACATGTTAAATCAAGGCTACTATATTTGGAATCCTATATATAGAATAGTAAAAATTTTATAGATGGATGATAAATCATTAGTGAGATCTATCAGATGATTTCTAAGGATGTATCTATTGATTTTCAAAGGATATGTTTAAGGATGATGAAATGTATTGGAAATGTAATGGAATTTTGGTAAAAGATATAGTGTGTGGTTTAATACCATTACATCCATTTCTAGACACCACACGTGGATATGGATCTTCGAAACATGTACTTATGGGTAACAACTATAGAAAGGTTCATCGGTCCGGACTTGATTGTAATCCTATACAAAAAAATGGGGCTTCTGGCACAAATTATTTAACACTCTCAGGGGATATTCATATGTAATTCAAAAACATCATATAAATCATCATGAGGGATTTCAGTATAAAATGACATTGAATAACCTAATACATGTGTTGGTTTTCATAGAATAAAAAAAATATTATCCTTGATTTAGAAATCTTTTATGTGTTTTTTTCATTATTATGAGGGTTTCCCTTATGATAAATTATTCTCACACCATTCTTTCTAGATTTAGTTAGTTTAAATAACCTGATGGAACTATATTAATGCTGAATGTGATGGAAAATTTAATAGTGATCATTTAAATGTTATGATCATTGGAGTAAGGATGTTGTGATTAGGACAAATATTTTTTCATGATGCATGATTAATAATATATAACTTAACCAACTCTCAGACTCTCCAATGAATAGAATGACAGATTTCTCTAAGATGTTGCGTAATGGAGACCAAATAAGAATAAAGAATCAGTTTTCTTTATGTTAATAATGTTTAAATAAACAAATAAATTAATTTCTTAGAGGAAAAATTAAATATTCTTAGTGTATAAAATGACACAAAGTAATTCGCTAGAAAGGAAATATAAGGAGTTTAGTAAATGAGATAGATGTGAATATTAACCTCCATAAGATATCATCAAATCATAAATGAATTGTGTTTGGAATGAATGGTAATTATGAAAATAAAGTTCCTTTATAGAAGGCTCATGAAGAGAATATGAAATTTAGTACATGTAATTGTCTTTCTATTGAGGATGAATATAAAATGAAGGATAAATAATTCTATGGGATATTCCTCCTATATTGTAACAATTAAACATAAGATATATGATTACATTTATTTTGAGGAACATTAATACATGATATATATTTCATTTCATTGGAATGATGTATTCACAAATATGATGATGAATCCAAAGAAATGGTTTAAGAATAATGTTGGATTATTCACGTGTATATGTTTTGGAATTTAAGACTTTTTTATATGAATTTTAAATATTTTTAGTTATATTTAGTATATGTTTTTAATATAGTATTAAAAAATAATTTGAATATTTATAAAGAATATTGGATAGTACCTTTGACCTTATAAGTGGTTAAGTATTTGTGTACAATGTATTCTATTTCATCGTGGATGAAGATTACAACATCTTGGATTTATGTAATATATCTAGTAATGATTGGACTAAAGTGGCGTGCTTGTTTCCTAAGAAGATTTTTTAATGTTCTTGTTATTACCATGAATCAACAGAATATAAGATTAGGTTATGCAAATGATTGTTATATGATAACTAAGATATAAATTGTGATATACGGGGGTCAATGATAAGTTGATTTCATGAACTTCATTCTAATTTTATGTATTCTCATCAATCAGAAGGATTATAAGGTTAACAATTTATGGAAATGTTAAATTAAAATTCGAATTGAGTTTGTGAGATTAATGTAATGTTTCACCACCTGGGAATTTATGAATATTGGATAACTTTTTCTAAAGACTTTTTATTGAGCATAATTGATGATATATGTGATATATTATCATGTATATCATTATCATTTATCACTTCAGGAATTAAAAATTATCCTTTTTTGAGGTAGCAGTTGAGTGAATACTGATCAAGGAAAAAAATGTTTTTGGTTTTCATGAAGTAATATATGTATATATTTTATTTTAAATATATATCTTTTGTAAAGTGATCTAAAAATTAAATTTTGTCCAAATACTAAAATTTTTATTTAACTAACTCCCTTTTATATCATCATTGTTTTTTGTATTTGAGTCACTCAACTTTCTATTAATATTTCACATGACTGAGTGTCACGACCCCCTCCCTCCATGATGCACCTCCTGAGGTGAAAATGTCGAAATGGAGATAATGACCCCCGAGTCCCACCTCCAGTAGGCCCTGGGGTGGCGACTAGCACCAAGGGAATGAGTTTTTTACAATGTGGGAGGCATTACCCTTTTTATTTTTAAAGATCAGGAAATAGGACAAGTCAACCACCAAAAAGGAAAAAGAACAAGTGTATAGAAATAAACCCAAACCAAGCCCACATGAATGTTGAAACAATTTTATAACAAGGTACAAGTACAAGAAAGCTCAAAGTACAATACTAAAATAAAACAAAGGTACAACAATAGCAACAACTCCAACTTTCCGACTAGTAGGGTCCCGCATGGCCCTGGTAGTCCTCATGGAAACCTGAAAGTAAACGTAGGGTGAGCATACAAGTATACTAATTAGGGAAACCTAATGCTCTCGTGCAAAAGTGGGGAGACATCCTAATGCCCCTTGAGAACAACAGAAAAAACCTAGCATTGAATTCAATCCACCCAAACTCACCAGCCACACTCACCAAAACATAAGCACAACAGGTAGTAGTATATATGAAACAAGAGTATTGGGTACCCCACACCATTTCCCTTTAGTTAGCTGCTCTTCCTAACAGCAAACGTCCTGATGCTGCCACACTCTCCCCGCCTGCACACACCTGGGCCTCACAACCACGTATCCCGACCTCACACACCTGGGCCTCACAACCACGTATCCCGCCCGCACACACATGGGACTCACAACCACATATCCAGCCCGCACACACCTGGGCCTCACAACCACGTATCCTGCTCGCACACACCTGGGCCTCACAACCATGTATCCTGCCCGCACACACCTGGGCCACATCCCAAAGATTCTTGGGAAACAATAGAACCTGTCCGAAGAGTCTTGGGCTAAAGCCACCCCAATCGAAACCTACCCGAAGAGTCTTAGGTGTATGGTCTCCTCAAGCCATCACAGCCTAGGGGAGAAGGAACATGAAGGAGCTAGTAACTAGGGGAAAACACCATCTCCCATGAAATGGGATTGTTCGAAACTAAATGCTCAACATGGGTGGGGTGCAATAAAACACAAAAGATACAGATATACATATATACCAACCACACATCCCAACGTATGGCTTCTAAACAGAGAAACTGAGCATGTGCCTCGACACATCTAGTAGGAAGCATGCATACAAAAAACAACCCCAACCCCATTTAGGTTTTCATGTTTCAGCAGAATTAGTTTATTAGTTCCTTAACTACTGGGAAACTATCCACAACCAACCACATCAATCGTTCATAAAACATATCCCTTCCATCCACAAATCAAGTTAGGAAAACACAAGCAACACAACCAATCCCTTCTTATCAACCAACCAACCCCATTGATTATTAATTCTGTTTCATTACCACACTCCACCATTGATTAACTCTTCCAATTTAATTTATTATTCACAACCCACTATTCATTCACAAACAAACCCATCCCTGCAGCCCCGCTGCCAACCACCATAACCACTACCACACCATACATAATTTTCCCTTTAATACCATTTATCGCAGCCCCACTGCCTGTCACCAACATAGCATTCACACCAACCCACAACCAAGTCAACCGCATCCCCACTACTCACCCTATCCGCAACAACCCAAATAACACCCCTATCACATGCCACATATCCATGACAACACCCAAAAGTTCAGTATTCCGTTTTTGTTTACCCGGGGTGATCACACAAGGGTTCCAGATTTCAAACAGCCAACTTTACGTGATTAACAAAATTTCTACATTCCACAAAGTATCCATCCATAAGAAAATTTAGAAGGAGAGGGCAACATTTTATTTCATAAGAAAAGGCCTCCAACGACCATGATTTTCAGTAGGTAGAAGCTCATTCAATTAACTACATAATATCACATGATATAAAGTAACAGCAATCAAAAACTTCTCAACCTCATTCTTTAGCTGGTTATTATCATTATTTAATGGATCAACCGTTTCTTATGAAAACAAGAGGAAACCCACCCCGCATGAGTCACAAAAGATAGAGACAAAGGTAGGATCCCTAATTCAATAGGTTCTGATCACAGTGCTCCCCCGGATCAACTTTAGAAGAAGTTTGTCGGTGTCTGCCACCTATGTCGGGTCCCGGAAAAACCTCCTCGGGTGGAATTTGGAAATGGAAAGGCCGAAGGGAAGGCAACATATCCATGCTCGGACGTTCCACCTCATCTTCACAATCCTGTGGCCGCTGACGGATTGTAAATCAGAGCTCGGACGAAGAAGTTATGGAAGAAAGAGCCTTCATGTCTTTTGGGAGAACTCTACTCCTAGGGAAAGGGGAGGACAGGAGTCAATTAAAAGGAGGAGGGGAACCCTCATTTTATAGGAGAGAAAAGGAAAAGTACACAGCGTGTACTTTAGGGTACACGACATGTACTTGGTTATTTTACACGGTCTCCACACGGCTTCCAACACGGCTCCGCGGCCATTGACTGGTCAACACATGGTTTGAGGGTAACGTGTACGCGGGGAAGGACTACACGACGTTTAGTTTAGACACACATCGTGTACTCAATTATTGCACACGGCAAGGACATGTCTCCAACAAGATACACGACTGTTGACTGGTAACGCGTACACGGTGATGGACTACACGACGTGTATAATTGGGAACACGACGTGCACCCATCATTTCACACAACGAGGACACGGCCTGCAACACGGGTATACCCAGAAAGGGGGTACACAACATGTACTCAAACTACATGGCATGTAGTTTCAAAATTCTGGAAAGTGTGGGAAAAGTCCATTTTACCCTCCAGAAAACTTCTTGACCTTATTTTTGACAAAGGAAAGGGCCGGAGAGGTCCGGGCCATTATATCAGATACCTCTTAAAACATTCTCGTCCCCGAGAATTCAAAAACCAACCCAGAGGAAAATCAACAAGATACCTCTTAGGGTTCTCGTTATAACAAGATCCCAACCAACAACCCTAATCATATGTGTTAGGAATTCCTTCTCCTATGTCGAGATATTATCCGATTTAGGTGGCACTGACACGCATGCACGGGTTTAATCGCATCCTCATTAATGCGTCTCGATTAATAATTGGATCCTCCCACTTTCATACATTATGATTTTTCAACTCACACTGCCCCCAACACCACACAACCAACACACTGCCCGAACATGTGGTTTTGGGAAATTCCTTCTCCTATGTCGAGATATTATCCGCTTTAGGCGGCACTGACTCTCCCGCACGGGTTCAATCGCATCTGCATTAATGCGTCTCGATTAAGGGTCAAGTATCCCCTTTTCCACACATCCGGACATGTTACACATTACCAAGGAACAAGGAATCAAAAGGTCTCACAACTGACAAGCCAAGCATTCCATATATCAAAGGTACAAAGTACATCATCAACACAATCTCAGAAGAACAAGGGAAAAACACCAGTCAAAACAACTCCGGTACTGAGCGTGCATCTAGGTCTCCCGCTCCCAAGTGCTCTTCTCGAGGCTGCCATGCCTCCACAACACATGAAACCACGGAATGGTTCATCCACAAGCACCTTATCATTACGATCCTCGATCCTGACTGGTCGCTCCTCTAAGGTCACGTCGTCTCCCATATCTAACTCTCCCCAGTCGATAATGTGAGAGTCGTCGTATAAGTACCGACGAAGCTAGGAGACGTGGAAGACATCATGAACCTTCTCCAACTGAGGTGGCAGGGCCAGATGATATGCCACCTCGCCGACTCGCCTCAGCACCTAAAAAGGTCCGATGACCCTAGGTGAGATCTTGCACCCTTTCCCAAACCTCCGCTTCCCCCTTCGAGGGGAATCCTTCAAGAACACATGATCCCCCAACTCGAACTCCAAGGGCCTCCTTCGACGATCAGCATAAGACTTCTGTCGGTCCTGAGCCGCTTTCATCCTCTCACATATAAGCTGGACTTTCTATGTGGTGCTCTGCACTACCTCTGGCCCAAGAACTACTATCTCACCAACCTCTACCCTGCAAATGGGTGAACGACATGGCCTTCCATAAAAACCCTCAAAAGGTTCCATGCCAATAGTAGAGTGAAAGCTGTTGTTGTAAGTGAACTCTACTAAAGGCAAGTGTCATACCCGTGATCCTCTGAAATCCAGAATGCATGATCGCAGCATGTCCTCCAATGTCTGGATATTCGGCTCCGTCTGCCCATCGGTATGGGGGTGGAAAGCAGTTCTAAGGCGTACCTGGGTGCCAAAAGCATGTTGTAACCCCTGCGAAACTCATGAGGTAAACCGAGTATCCCGATCTGAGACGATAGTCTTTGGAACTCCATGAAAACGTACCACCTCGTCTACGTACCTCTGTGTTAAGGTACTCACCGGGCCTGACTCCTTAATTGCTAATAAGTGAGCTGATTTCGTCAGACGATCCACGACTACCTAGATAGCATCATAACCTCCCTGAGCTCTGGGTAGTCTTGTGACAAAGTCCATCATGATGTCATCCCACTTCGACTCGGGGACATCTAAAGGATGCAACAAACCACTGGGAACACGGTGTTCAGCCTTCACTTGCTGACACACTAGGCATCTAGCCACAAACTCCGCCACTGCCTGTTTCACCCTCGGCCACCAAAACTATTCCCTCAGGCCTCGGTACATTTTCGAAACTCCTTGATGTATTGCTAAGGCTGAGATATGGAACTCACAGATAAATCCCTCACGCATTGCCTCTGGAAAAAACAACCTTCCATGGAAAAGCATCTGATGTCGGCTGTCCTCTGACCATCCTTCTGGAGTGTCCCCCTAATAGACACGATCCCGCATCACTTCCGCCTAGGAGTCCCCCCACTGAGACTCTTCCACCTGCTGCAACAAGGAGGATTGCACTGTCATCTGAAACAAATAGCCTCTAACACCTTCTACCCTGGCATCCATGTGCAAGGCAACCAACTCTCCCATCACCTTCCAAGCATCAACATATTCTCGAACCACTTCCTGATGCGACTTCCTGCTTAGGGAATCAGCCACAATGTTTCCCTTACCTTCAGTGTAAGAGTTTTCAAAGTCATAGTCATGGAGAAAATCGGCCCATCTCTGATGCCGTAAGTTCAGGTCACGCTGGGAGAAGATATAACGTAGGGTCTTGTGATCTGAGAAGACCACAATGTGCTCCCAAAAGAGGTAGTGTTGCCACAAATTCAGTGCGAACACTACTGCTGCAAGCTCTAGGTCATGGGTGTCATAGTTACGCTCGTGGGGGTGTAACTACCTAGAACCTTAACAGATCACTCCCTTATTCTACATAAGCACACACCCTAGACCAATGCCAGAAGCATCACAAACCACCTCATACAACAACCCTTCCTCTGGAAACCTGAGTATGGGTGCACTGACCAACATATCCATTAGGTATTCAAGAGCCTTCTGGCACTTCTCGCTCCATAGGAAGACCTGGTTCTTCTTCGTCAAGGCTGTCAAAGGAGCAGCAACTCGAGAGAAGTCCGAAACAAACCTCCGATAGTAACCTGCTTACCCCAGGAAACTACGAACTTCTGCCACGCTCTTGGGTGCTGCCCAAGAAAGAACTGCCTCCACCTTCGACGGGTCCACAAACACTCCATGTTGAGACACCACATGCCCATGGATGTGTCCTTCTTGTGTCAAGAACTTACACTTCGACAATTTCCCGTAATTCTGGTGGTGTCGAAGGACTTCCAAGACTACCCTGAGATGCTCAATGTGCTCCTCCTCTAATCTTGAGTAGATCAGGATGTCATCGATAAACACAATGATGAACTGGTCCAGAAACTCTCGGAAAAAAAGTTCATAAGTCCCATGAACACAACTGGTGCATTCATAACTCCAAACGGTATCACTAAAAACTCGAAGTACCCATACCTGCACCTAAAAGCCGTCTTCAAGATGTAACTGTCCTTTACCCTCAGCTGATGATATCCCGATCGTAGATCAATCATAGAGAACTAACATGCACCCCTCATCTGGTCGAAGAGATCATCAATCCTTGGAAGGGGGGTAGCGGTTCTTGACTGTTACCCGGTTCAACCTTCGTTAGTCTATGCATATCCTGAGACCACCATCAGCCTTCTTCACGAAAAAAACTAGAGCACCCCATGGATACACGCTGGGTCAAACAAAACACTTCTCTATAAGATCATCAATCTGAATCTGCAACTCCCATAACTCCGAACGTGCCATCCGATAAGGGTCCATTGAAATCGGACGGGAACCAGGCTATAAGTCTATCCCGAACTCAACGTCATGTAGGGGGGGTAGAGTCACAACCTCCTAAGGAAAAACATCGAGGAACTCCCCAACAACCTCTGGGACATCCATCATCTCTGTATCAGCTGGAACCACTGATAGACTACCTAACAAGGAAAAGAGGGGCTCCATACGCCGGCTTCCCGCCTGATAGCTCCTCTCACCAACCAAAGCTATGTGCTTCCCATATACATCGGAGAACACAACTCTTCTCCGGAAGCAGTCGATAACGACACTAACAGAAAACAACCAGTCGATGACTAGGATGACATCGTATGGCTACATCTGTAATAGAATAAGGTCTCCATTAGATTGATGTGGTCCCAACGTCAGCCCACATCCCTGACTAACACAAGATACACTGGTCTGGCCCCCCAAGTGGTGTACTCAGTACCAGTGGTATGGAAATTCTCTCTACGTCTAGTCCCAAAGCATGGGCTAGACCAGGTACAACAAAGGAGTGTGAAGCTCCCGAATCGAACAAAGAAGATACAAGAGTGCTGAACAAACAAATTGTACCTTGCACCACCTCTGGTCTTGCTAGAGCTGTCAACTCTAGTGCGTGAAACTGTCCATGCCCAGATCCTCTGCCTCACTGATGTCGTCCGCTTCCCCGACAATGCCCAGTTCGAGGTCCCTGAGGATCACCCTGAGGTCTGCCTCCTCTTAAAAAGTCTTCCCTCAGAGGGTCATGGTCCTACTACTGCTGGAAGGGCCTCGTCGGCAACTGGTGCTGCTGAGGTGGTCGTTGCGCCTATCCACCTCCACCGTACTGATCTCAGGTCGAGTACCAACTCTGAACGTGCCCAAAACCTCCACAAGAAAATCACCTCGGTCCTGGTCTCATGAAAAAGGGACGAGGACCTGGAGATTTGAACTGGAACTGCTGGGGCCTGCTCCCCACTGGCCTGAACCTGGATGGTCTCGTCGTAGGAGACCTGCTGCTAACTACCTTCCCCTTCAACGAGCCTAGCTGGTTCCCCTCTCGGGGCGCACCTCCCAGCGAGTGCATCCTCTCTACAACCTCTGCCTTTTCTACACCACCAAGTACATCGGAAGGGTGAATGGGGTGACAACATACTGGAGCGAAGTACGAAGTGCCTCCTCCAAACTTCTCGCCCAAGACTCCTCATCCGGAAAGAGATCCGGAGAAAAGCGAAGGAGATATTTGAACTTGATCCCCAGCTCTCGTAACGACATACTTCCCTGCTGAAGGGAGAGTAACTCCTGCCACCTCTCCGCCTTGATCATGGAAAAAAGTAATTCCTCTCGGAATTCCTTCTCAAATCCAGCCCAAGGAACCTCTGATTATGTCCTCTCTCTAAGGTAGAGTGTCCACCACTATCACGCCACACCTCTCAGCTGACTGACTGCTAGGGGAACCCAGTACTCCCTCAGAGCACGTATCAAGGTAAAAGAAATCCCTAGCTCCTCAACCCACCCCTCATCTCCGTATCCGATGTACTACCCTCGTACTTCTTGAGGGTCTATTGCTGGAAAGAATGGAGAGTCTTATGCCACTGGCTATCTTCCTCTTCTCGTTCAATCCTCAACTGATCGACCACCTGAATCTGTTGGGCCTCGGCCGTCTGTGCCACCTGGGGACGACGTCCACGTGCCATAGCTGTATGGTAAACAAGGGTCGCCTAAACCCAAGTAAAAAGGAAAACTCAATGTTTCATTTTATCATTTTATTTCAATTTCTTCTCCAGAACACACAAATCAAGTAAAACCCAATCATGATGATGCATGTAACTTCCCTAGGGTCTCTACCCTGCAATCTGTGTAGTCTCACTTGGTCATTCGGTAGGCTCAGAGTCCTTACATCGGATCACGGGGGGGCCCTAAATTCCCATGTCCTAGTCGGTATTCCCTAGCCTATGTCACTCACCAATATTGACTAACATTGTCACCCTACCATCCCATGCAATCCTCACTGTGCCTAACTACATACTGCATACTATCTCTCAACCATCACCTCCGATACCATTCTGTCATGACCCCCTCCCTCCAAGATGCCCCTCCTGAGGTGGAAATGGCGAAAGGGAGATAATGACCCCTGAGTCCCACCTCCAGTAGGCCCCGGGGTGGCAACTAGCACCAAGGGTATGGGTTTTTCGCAATATGGGAGGCATTAACCTTTTTATTTTTAATCATCGGGAAATAGGACAAGTCAACCACTAAAAAGGAAAAAGAACATGTGTATAGAAATAAACCCAAACCAAGCCCACATGCATGTTTATACAATTTTATGACAAGGTACAAGTACAAGAATGATCAAAGTAAAATACCAAAAGAAAACAAATGTACAGCAACAACAACAACTCCAACTGTCCAACTAGTAGGGTCCCGCACGGCCCTGGTAGTCCTCCTGGAAACCTGAAAGTAAAGGTAGGGTGAGTATAAAAGTATACTCAGTAGGGAAACCTAAAACTCTCATGCACAAGTAGGGAGACATCCTAATGTCATGTGAGAACAACAGAAGAAACCTAGCAAGGAATTCTATCCACCCAACTTCACCGGACACACTCACCCAAACATAAGAACAACAGGTAGTAGTATATAAGAAACAAGATTATTGGGTACCCCGCACCATTTCCCTTTAGTTAGCTGCTCTTCCTAATGAAAAAAATTCCTCACGCTACCACACTCTCCCCACCCGCACACACCTGGGCGTCACAACCACGTATCCTGCCCGCACACACCTGGGCCTCACAACCACGTATCCCGCCCGCACACACCTGGGCCTCACAACCACGTATCCCGCCCGCACACACCTGGGCCTCACAACCACGTATCCTGCCCCCACACACCTGGGCCTCACAACCACGTATCCTGCCCGCACACACCTGGGCCTCATCCCGAAGATTCTTGGGAAACAGTAGAACCTACGCGAAGATTCTTGGGCTAAATCCACCCAAATCGAAACCTACCCGAAGAGTCTTAGGTGTATGGTCGCCTCAAGCCATCACAGACTAGGGAGAAAGAGCAGGAACGAGATAGTAACTAGGGGAAAACACCCTCTCCCATGAAATGGGAGTGTTCAGCACTAAATGATCAACATGGGTGGGGTGAAATAAAACACAAAAGATACAGATATACATATATACCAACCACACAGCCCAACCTATGGCTTCTAAACAGAGAAACTAAACATGTACCTCGGCACTGCTACTACGATGCATGCATACAAAAACCAACCCCAACCACTTTTAAGTTTTCATGTTTCAACAGAATTAGTTTATTAGTTCCTTAACTACTGGGCAACTATCCACAACCAACCACATCAATCGTTTGAAAAACGTATCCTTACCTTCCAAAACTCAAGTTAGGAAAACACAAGCAACACAACCAAGCCCTTCTTATCAACCAACCAACCCCATTGATTATTAATTCTGTTTAATTACCATGTCCCCCCATTCATTAACTCTTCCACTTTAATTTATTATTCACAACCAACTATTCATTCACAAAAAAACCATCCCTGTAGCCCCGCTACCAACCACCATAACCAAAACCACACTATACATCATTTTCCCTTTAATACCATTTATCACAACCCTGCTACCCATCCCCAACATAGAATTCACACCAACCCACAACCAATTCAACCGCAGCCCCGCTACTCACCGTATCCACAACAACCCACAAAACATCCCTATCACATGACACGTATCCAAGAAAACACCCACATGTTCATTATTCCATTTTTGTTTAACCGGGGTGATCACACAAGGGTTCCAGATTTTAAACAACCAACTTTACGTGATTAACCAAATTTCCACATTCCACAAAGTTTCCATCCATAAGAAAATCCAGAAGGAGAGGGAAACATTTAATTGCGTAAGAAAAGGCCCCCAATGACCATGATTTTCAGTAGGTAGAATCTCATTCAATTCACAACATAATATCACAGGATATAATGTAACAACAATCAAAAACTTCCCAACCTCGTTCTTTAACTGGTTATTATCTATATTTAATGGATCAAATGTTTCTTATGAAAACAAGAGGATAACCACCCCTCATGATGCACAAAAGAGAGAGACAAAGGTAAGATCCCTACTTCAACAGGTTCTGATCACACCGCTCCCCCGGATCAACTTTAGAAGAAGTCCGTCGGCGTCTGTCACCTCTGTCGGGTCCTGGAAAAACCTCCTCGGGTGGAAGTCCGAATGTAAAGGCAGAAGGTAAGACAACAGATCCAATCTCGGAAGTTCCGCCTCATCGTCACGATCCTGTGGCCACTGACGGATTATAAATCGGAGCTTGGACGAAGAAGTTATGGAAGAAAGAGCCTTCGATTCAGTTGGGAGAACAGTGCTCAGAGGGAAAGGGGAGGAGAGGAGTGAATTGAAAAGAGGAAGGGACCCCTCCATTTATAGGTGTGAAAAGGAAATGTACACTGCGTGTACTTTAGGGTACACGGCGTGTACTTGGTTATTTTACACAGTCTCCATGCGGCTTCCAACACGGCTTCGCGGCTGTTGACTGGTCAACACACGGTTTGAGGGTAATGCGTATGCTGGGAAGGACTACATGGCGTGTAGTTTAGACACAAATCATGTACTCATTTATTGCACACGGCAAGGACACGGCTCCAACATAGTACATGACCGTTGACTGGAAACGCGTACGCAGTGATGGACTACACGACGTGTAGAACTTGGAACACGGCGTGCACCCATCATTTCACACAGCGAGGACACAGCCTGCAACATGGGGTATACCCGGAAAGGGGGTACACGGTGTGTACTCAAATTACACGGCGTGTAGTTTCAATATTCTGGAAAGTGTGGGAAAAGTCCATTTTACCCTCCAGAACACTTCGTGGCCTTCTTTTTGACAAAGGAAGGGCCGGAGAGGTACGAGCCATTACACTATGACTGATGGACAGAATCACCCACTACCAATTTTTATTCTTTTTCTAGAATTATATATTTTCACCTTCCACCAATGTTCTCCCATGTAGAATAATTGTTTTGTGTTTATTTGGGATACTGTAATGTTTCCAAAATTTTAATTTTATAGGATGTTTTAGTATTCATATTTTTAATGATTTTTATATGAATGGTGCATTCATTTATTATACCATTAATATCCCGAAATAATTTAAATGGATAAATTCATTTTATGTTGGTAGAATGTAACAACCTGAGATCTGGAGAATTATTTCTTTCAAAATAATTTAATCAATTGATATTTTTTATTTCACAAAATATTATATGTAAGTTTTGTTATTTTAGAAAACTATGTTTGGCTTGGGTTATACACAACACCATGAAAACATTTCACTTCACGGAACAATTATATTTTCATACAGTACACACAACACTATGATTTTCTTATATTACAAAAAATATTTATTCCCTTTAATAGCTTTTGTTATATATAGTGTTTAGATTTTAAAAACTATAAAATTCAATTAATATTGTTATCAAAATATTTTTATAGTTACCGCCAAGTTGTTGGAATGGTAGTTTAAAGAAAAATTACATGAATGTTGAAAATATTGTTTACACATATATATAATATTAATATTTTGGTTCTCATATAGTACAAGTGTATGTAAGAATTATTTTAAAATAAATAAATTACATTTCTATGAAAAATATTTTTCAATAGAAAAACACATTTCAATATCAATAATTTAGAAAAAATATTAATATATTTAATAAAATTTATATATTATATATTCAATCAATATGTTTTATACTCATAAAATATATTTTAAAGGTATAAGATAAGAATAAATACAACATTCTTAATAAATATATATACTTTATAAAAGGTAATTTTATATGCTTTTA
Organism: Viscum album; assembly: GCA_963277665.1. Taxonomy (NCBI): domain Eukaryota; kingdom Viridiplantae; phylum Streptophyta; class Magnoliopsida; order Santalales; family Viscaceae; genus Viscum; species Viscum album. The sequence continues at coordinate 537,243,697 of OY728120.1, read as the reverse complement.
ATAGAGAACCCATTTTAAATGTGGTGTTTACAGTTGTATAATATTTATTTTATATAATAGAAATCATATTATTAAATCTAAAAATAAATTTTATTAAGGTGGTTTTTTGGAATTTTTCAGTTAATATTCATTTTTTGATGAATGGTGAATAATTTTGAATTCCCATTCAAAACATAATTTTTTATAAGGTATAATATTTTTTATTGATATTAATGTCAAATTATATAGGGTATACATACATTTATCCAATTTTGATAATTATAAACAATTTATTATTTGAAATTAGAAATAAAAACATACCAAACATGTGAACATTTTTACATTAAAAACGTGATGTGTCCTCTCATCACTGGATTAAATTTAAATTAAATTCATCCAGTAATTTTTTTTATAATTTGGAAAAAGGATTACATATTTTTTATCATCATTACATATAATGTATACTAAAGTCATATTATTTTTTTAATAAAAAAATTATATTGAAAGTGATTTCAATTTATTAAAGCATTTAAGAAAAAAAGTAGCTTAACAAGTGACTAAAACTTACACTTAAGGGTCCAAATGACCTAAAAAGTAATCGATAGTATTTTTATGGATATATTTAGACCCTATACTATTATGTTCCTGACCCAAAATCCACTAAACCACTGCTCCGAGTCAAGTAGTCACATGACCTCAAGCGTGCCTCCACATATGCTAGAGGTTGACGACAATCAAAGAGGGTATAATCAGTCTTGTGGGGAGACTATACCCTATTTACTAGAGTAGTCCACAAAATAACATAATATAAATAGGGAAAACAATGTGAAATACAAATAAAATATTATAACCAAGCATTTACCAAATAGGTTACAAACCTCATATCAAATACAACCATCTCATGCCATATTAGTAGTGAAAAGTGGAAGAATCCCAAAATAAAACAAATTGAAAAAACTACAAATGGGTACTGACAATAAGTCAGGGTCCTTCAACATGTACATCCCGATCCCAACTCAATATATCATAGTTGGGCCTCTTCCCTTGTCCTAACATGCAACCAAGATATCTTCTCTGGTGAAAAATAGAAGCCTGGGTAGGGTGTGAGTACAAAACATAGTAGGCCACCACTGATGATGTCTTCCAAATATCCAGTCTACTAGATAGTGCATTCAAGTACAAAGGAAATTGTATGTAAAACAAGGGACCATTCAGTTTCCATTAGTTAATAAGATTCATCTAGTTCCTTACTAGCATTCATCCCATTTCTATTTCAAATACCGTCATCATTAAATATTCCATATTGATCTCCTGTTCCATGGGTTAGGCATAGATATCATCAACATAAGGGTCTAAGTAAATCATTTATAATGTATAGGGAAATAATGGAAAGTTCATATCTCACTAGGTATCCACTTATCACATCAACATAGTTTCCTCACATGGGATCCATAATATAGGTGGAGTGACATTAGTACAATACCCTCACCTTGGATCCTCTGTCCAGGTGGAATGACATCAGTATAATAACCTCACCATGGAGCCTCAAATCTAGGTGGAATGATGTTAGTACAATAGCCTCACCATGGTGCCTCAATCCAATTGGAATGAAACTATTATAGGAATAGAGCATTAGTCAACATCCCAAACCAGTACATTAGTGGTGGAGTTTAGAGAATCAGTCCAAATCGACTTGTGGGTGTAGAACCTCAGTCAGTACCCCCACACAACAATTTCATTTACACATTCTTATTTATCAAATCACCAAAACCATTCCACAAAAGATCCATGTATATTCAATGCCATTGGTATCAGAATACATAACACAACATAACATTACCAATTCCATTTGGAATCAAAGTTCACAATTCATAACAAACAACATGGGAATTAATACTATTCCAAAAACCATTTAAACTTTTACCACATTTCAAATCATTTATCCATTTAACCCAGTTCCCTTTTAATCAATCATATCTCACTAAGCATTCATTTATTGTTCATATCTCACTAGTAATCATTCAGTAAGACAAGATCACTAGGGTCTTTTACCGGGCTCATAATACATTCCATTATGGAATCTAGTAATTTTCACGTAATAACCCATTAAAAAAATTTCTTATTACAATTCATATCCAACAAGTCAAATTCCAATTTCCATGCCTTTACCCATTAGGTGTATTAAAAAACTCCTTTGACATAGCCAAATTAATCATTGGCCATTCATAAACCCATTTAGACCATTTATCATTTCAAAAGCATTTACCCACTTATGCATTTCAAAAACAATTCTAATATCACATAACACAATCCTTGTATTGCATTCAATCATTTTGGTGCACCAAAAAATTATCATGTATTAAATCGTTCCACAATTCATCCACAATTTTCATTTACCATTCCTATCTCATAAATCATAATCATGTATAAATATAACCACTTAGCTTCATCCTTTGTCTCACTACCATTTTTAATCCAACAACATCCACATAGGTCACAACCTAACCAAGGTAAATTATTAGGTCTCCCACACACATCATTAAAGCATAACTTTAGATTCACCCTGGGCTCTATGTTCTCGCACACGACCCTACATTTACTTAGCTAAACCCTATGTTTCAGAACCAGGGAACACCCCATGGGTGGCCCTAACATAGGTCACATCGTCTTCCATACATCACGTGGGGATCAAGAGGGGTTTATTTGGTTGTTTAGACTTTCTAAACATCTCATCATAATAATAGAATGAAAAACTCTTCACAATAGGGTATGAATCAAAACACTACATGCACAAATCTCAATAATACTCATGGGATGAAATTTGTAGACCAAAAAAATCAAATCTGATGATGAGAATATTTTTAATTATGGCCATGGATCTGGATTCAAGCACCCCTTGAAACCCCAACATAGGTTCCATCAGAAAAAAGGGGTTTAGTGCTTTAAATATTATGGAAGAAACCACAATCCCTAATTCATAGAAGACAAGGGTGGATAGGATTAGACATACCCTGAGCTATGATCCACATCCAAAGGTACTCCAAACAATCTAGATTAGATGAAAAAAGACATCTTAGAAGCTTGGGTCGTAAAGATTTTTCAGTAGGGTTGTAGGGGATGAAATGGAGTATAATCCCAAGTCAGATTTTTAAATACTGGTTGTAATTTTTTTAAATTTTCCAAATTCTCTAGACTACATTGTTTACACACACGGTTTTTCCAAACATGTGAAAACTGTGTGAGGGATACTTTCATTGAGAGGCCATCCCACACTGCTTCCTCATAATCCCACATAATTTTCACTAACCGTGTGGAGACCATGCTTAGGATACTATCTAATGATGGCTAGTCTGCATAAATTTTCTGCGCTGTTTCCCATAATCGTGCGAGGACAGTGCACTTAACATTGTTTTCCCTGATTGCTCTTCTCTTCACACCCCAAGACCCCTGAGGCACCCACGAGGATTCACATAAATTTCGGTAAACACTTATTCAGCCAAAAATAGACCCCCATACCATAACATAAAAAACATACCTTAAAAATATGTGATCTTACAACATCCCCAACTTATAATGGATCATTTAAAGCCTCTCATCCGAGCATCACTGACATCCCTAATAGGGGATCATTCCACATTATCTACATACCCACTCCAACATTTCATGTTTCTGGATTCACATCATAGGGCCACTGATCATGGATCCGGGGCACAAAACAACCCAACAAGACTTCCACACTACAACGACAAAACCAGTTGGACACTCCTTAAGGGTCCATCAACATCAACCATTCTCACCAAAAGTACATCATTGGTAAATCTACGGTGACAACACCTAACTCACAATGCATAGAAACTTATCACACAACATCACATAATCATTGTGTAGCCAATCCACCCCTCATCGGCCTTATCTTCTACACAACTCATGACCATAATCACTTGGCGTCATTTTTCTACACCCCCAACTCTTACAGTGACCAAACCCTGTATCAATCAAGGAAAAACTCAAGATCCTTCCAAAAAAATTTCCTAACGATTCCACTCCACAATTATACATCCAACTACAATTCAAATATTTGGCTAATTGACCAGTTAAACCATTACAAGCTCTCTACCCGGGCCAACTCACTTGAGCGGTGACCACTGGAATCCTTCCAACATGAAACTCAGATAATGTCATCAACCAATCATTTATCTAGCATGGTTCTTTACAACATTTTTAGTTACTCGGTATGCCCTCAATCGATGAAGGACTACCAGAACTCACCCAACCATCCCATTTCATAACATGTTCTAACATACCAGGCCTAATAATCCAAAAGATCATTACCATCCCTTGGCATCCAGCTGAACCGTCACAACCATTGGAAAGATATCCCTATAAAACCCATTCAAGGACTAAGATCATTCTGACCTCACTGAGGTTCAACGTCATTTAAAAAGGAACTTTCTTCTACAACATGAACCTGGAGTTGGGTCACTCTCACCTCACCCATTCATGTTTACTCTCTTAGGCCAGACTACCTTTGACTGGCTTGCCCCAGAACACCAACCTTCCACTGAGTTAATTCCCTAAATTCCAGTAGAATTCTATAATCATGGCACTACATCCCCCCAAAATGCCCTTGGCATCACCCTTGGCATGTCACCAAATCACAGGGACCAGATTCACTCAAATTCACAACATTCCAAAACCACACATGAGAAATTCGACGAGTCTAACCCCAAACTTGGTTGGCGGTACAAGACCCCAACATCTCATACCACAACCAATTTTCATATCCAACCACATCCTCCTATAACTCAGCACATGTATCACAAGCTCCACTTGGGACCCCCCCCAAGCTCGGTCAACACTTGACTCATTTTTCACCACAACCAAGTCCCACATTCCTCTCCAAGGAACCAGACATAAACCTCACCAGTTCTTCATCGCCTCCCCAGTTCCACTATGTCATCTCGATGTTCAATTTTCGGCACCCGAGACTGTCGTATCACTCCCCACCGTAGTAATGTTGTTACCACTACTCTCACAGATTATTTAAAACACCATATGTTTTACACGATCACATGTTGATCCCCAATATTAGTCATGGACATTAATCATTTTCCCAAATAAATAGAATGAACGTCACCCAGTTCCCATTCTCGTATTCCATTAATGAAACCCATGTAATTTTGAAACATTTGGACCATCCCGAGGTCACCATCCTACATCATTGAGGGTGAAAATATCGTCCTCTAACTCCACACATATCGCTTCATTGCTCGTAATCTCTATGATGTAACCTCATCCTATCAAACACCTCCAGGGCTATTGGAAATAACCATTGCTTCTCTACATAAAGGGGATGATGTCATGATGATGGGAATGCCCTTCACTAGCAGAGGTACGCTGGGAAGACATTGAATAACACCACCACCCACTTATTTATTTCTGATGCCATGTTATGGGACACTAGGAACTTCAAAGAATCTTGGGATTCCCGATCAAACATCCCACATAAACACTTAATCATCACCACTCATGTCTGATTTCCATCCAGGTTCTACCATCGCTCCTTAACAAAATCATTGATAAATCATCTTTAGCCACATGACTAACCATCCATCAAGTGTCGCCATTGAGCGAAGGAATATATCCACACATTAGCCACCATATTATTTTCTGTTCAAAACAACTTCTAGACCTCTCTCATAGGTCACCTTGAAGGTTGAAAAAATATAACTCCGTTGACTGGTGTCCCAACTAAGATAAGCCATTGGGCCTATCTCTAGACCATGAATATCATGACACGAACAAAGCAATGCACGTGAATGGAACTCTCACTCCCATTCTGATGCACTCTATGCTTTAGGTACCGAAAAACCATCTTCTCTAGGTTCCACACCAATGGTGTACACATTCATCACCACTAGTGGAAAAAGATTCTCTCAAGAATTAAAATCACAATTCAAAAGGTATCCCCTCACAAGGTCACCAAGACCCATGCGCCATCCTTAGGGTCTAGCATGCACTCCATACGGTCACGAACCAAGAGTGTTTCCGAACTCAAATTACCAAACAATGCCCCACAACCCGAAGGCCACATCCCTACCAAGGGTTCTCAAAACACACCAATTAGTCCATATCATGACCAGAAAGGCCTCACAATCCACGCCCAAAATATCTACTTGGGAACTCTCGATGCCTAAACCCACATATACAGTGGTCAAATCGACAACACCAAGAATACCAACCCTTGACCCCAAACATTCTCATTCAAAAATCGTTATTCACTTGATACTTCGTAGCATGACAGATAGAATATATCCATAGTTGGAAAATATCTCACACTATCAACGATGATCAAACCACTGTTCATTCACTATCCCAACAATTATTAGCACACTTATAACACCACCCCTTATCATACCTACCACGGTAATGGTCAACATGGGGTAACCAACATACTCCATCACAAGTATTTTCTCAACCTCTTCGAACCCATTTATTCTTTCACTACATGAACCTTTCCTCTGAGGAACATTTCCAATTTCAAAACACGTTAAATCATAATTTTTTAACACATTTACAACTTTTATTGTGAAATATATATTTATAATTTGTTCCATCGTTATGAAACCCGTTTTTCTTTTGGATACAGAATCAACCCTTACAATTTATCATAACCCATAACATTAACCAAGTCACTAATTTTCACTATACATGAAATTACTTAACTCTTCATTTTCATTCATTCCATTATTGCACATTAATTAACATTATTATGCATTGTTTTCTTTATATTTATCAAGAAATAAAAATGCATTCAACTCTCCATGCCCCGTACACCGATCTTGTGTGTGTGCCTATAAAGATACATGACACCTATATCATTAGGTGCATAAAATGAAGCATGAATGCACATCCCCATGCCATTACTGAAATGAGAGAAATATCATAAATCAATCAAATCACACAACATGTGCATCACCCAATGGTGAAATATCAATCAACTATAACAACACACATGAAGAATAACAATTACAACCTATGGTGACTTGGGTTTTCCCTCGTACATGGGTTAGATACTCGCATGTACGAGCTCCTTACCAAGGACCTATGCTGTCTTATTCTCCTGTATATCATTCCCAAATAGTAATAAAGACAAAATTACTCCTCTGACACCACTTTATAATGTCTCCGACCCGGAATCCACTAAACTGGTGCTTCGAGTCGGGTCATCACATGTCCTCAAGCATACCTCCCCATAGGACAGAGGTTTATGACTAGTAGTGAGGGTCTAATGAGTCACATGGGGAGACTATAACCCCATTACTAGAGTAATGCATTGTTTAATACAATATAAATAGCGGAATTAATGTGAAATACATATAAAAAAGTATAACCAAACATTTCCCAAATTGGGTACAAACAAAAAATCATGTAAAACCATGTCATTCCATCTTAGTAGTGAAAATTAGAAGAATACCAAAATAAAACAAATGGCCAAAACTCTAAATGTTTCCCGACATCTAGTCTGGGTCCTTCTCGATGTACATTTTGATCCCAAGTAAACATCTCATAGTAGGGCCTCTTCCCTTGTCTTGACCTACAACCAAGCGATTTACTCAGGTACCCAATGGTAGCCCGAGCAGCATGTATGTACAAAACCCAGTAGGCCACCACCAATGATGTATAAAAAATATCCAGAAAAATAGATAGGGCATGGAATAAAAAGGAAATGGTAAGTAAAACAAAGGATCGTTTGACTTCCATTTGTTAACAATGTTAATTTAGTTCATGACTAGAATTCATCCCAAATCCATTTCTTATACCATCTTCATTACATAAGCCATATTGAACAAATGTTCTAAGGGTTAGGTATAAATATCATCTATAAAAGGGTCTAATGTAATAATTAACAATGTATAGAGAAATCTAGTAAAGTCCAAATATCACTCGGGATCTACATATCACATAAACACACTTTCTTCATCTTAGAGCCTTATCCCATGTAGAATGACATTAGTATAATACCCTCACCTTGGTGCCTCAGTCCAGGTGGAATGACATTAGTTCAATAACCTCACCTTGGAGACTCAGTCCAGGTGGAATGATATTTGTATAATAAACTCACCTTGGAGCCTTAGTTTAGGTTGAATGAAACCATTTGGGTAATAGAGCAACAATCCTCATCTATGACCCATGCATTAGGGGTGGAGTTTAGAGAATTGGTCCAACTTGACCCATGGGTGTAGAACCTCAGTCAACACCCGACGCTAATAATACATGTGAAAATTCTTATTTATAAAATCACCACAACCATTCCATAACACAACCATGTTTATTCAATGACATTGAATATCAAAATACATAACAAAAAATAACAAAACCAATGCCATTGGGAACCAACATTCACAATGAAAAACAAAAAAAAATTGTAATTAATAATATTCCATAACCCATTTAAACATATTTCACATTTCACATCATTTATCCATTTAGCCCAGTTCCATTTTTATCATTCTTATCTCACTAAGAATTCATTCATTCTGCCTATCTCACTAGTAATCGTTCATTAAGACTAACTCACTAGGCTCCCTTACCAGGATCATAATCCGTTCCATTGTGGACATTAATCATTTCCACATAATAACCAAATAAGAAAATTTCTAATTAAAATTTATATTCATCTATCCAAATTCTCATTTCTATCCCTGAACGCTTTAGGTATATTCAAAAACCACATTGCCTTATCCATATTCATAATTTTCTATTAATTAACTTATTTTTCCTATTTATAATTTCACAAGAATTTACCCACTTATGAATTTCAAGCAAAATTATCATATCACATAACCCAATCCCTTCATTACATTCAATCATTTAGGTGCACCACCAAATTCTCATGTCTGAACCCATTCCACAATTCACCCCCAATTCCCATTTCCCATCTTATCTCACTATGAAGATTTTTGTATAAAGCTAACCCATTACCTCTTCCATTTATCTCACGTTACCCCCTTTTAAGACAACAAATCCCCCATAGGTCACTGCCCAACAATGGTATATTACCAGGGCTCCCATTCACATCCTTCTAGATTATCATCATATTCGCCCTAGGCTCTATGTTCTCACGCATGACCTTACAATAACATAGCTAAACTCTAAGTCTGGGTTCAAGGGAACACCCCATTGGTGTCCCTCACATAGGTTACATCGTCTTCCATGCATCCTATTGGTATCATGAAGGTTCTATTTGTTTTTAGGAATTTTAAAAATCCCATCACTATAATGGCATAATAGACTCATCAAAGTAGGGTCAGAATCAAAAAACTACATGCACAAATATCAATAAAACTCAAGGGATAAAATATGTAGAACACCAACCTCAAATCCTATGACCAATGCACTATTAATTGTGGCCTAAGATCTGGATTCAAGAACCCCTTGAAACCCCATCATTGGTTCCACAGAAAATTATAGTGGATTAGATCTTCAGAAGAAGATGAAAGGAACCAGAAGCGCTAATACAATGAAGATAGGGTGGAGAGGGTTATATGTACTCAGATATTCAATATGCAATATATGGCGCTATAAATGGACATGAATTGAAGGAAAACCACCTCTATGAATAATGGGATAGAATGGTTTGTCGCTAGGGGTTATAGGGAATGAAATGGAGGAAAATCCTAAGTTGGGGTTTTAAATCATGGGATGGAAATTTTGTAAATTTTCTAGCATTTCGGATCTTCACGGTTTACCAATATGGTTTTCCATACCATGCACGAACTATGCGAGTGCTAATGTTCGCATGAGTCCGCCCCACACTTCTTCCTGGGAATACCACATAGTTTTCCTGAACTGTGTGGAGACCGTGCTTAAGCTACTTTCTGATGATGGATGGTTTTCGTAGTCTATCTGCATGGTTTCCCCTAATCATTCACAGACTGTACACCTAGCACTGTATGGAATGATTTCTCTTATCAATCCTCCTTGATCCCACAGGGAACTCCTGAGCCATCACATTTACTTCGAGAAATAGTTATTCAGCTAAAAATAGTGCCTGAAACAATAGCATAAATAAAGCACATCTTAAGATATTTTGGGATCTTACACTATACTCCCGGCTTTATAATGGGGTTCATTATTGGATACACATTTCATGTGAGAAACACCTATGGAATTTAATTTTAAAAAAATTACAAGAATGTCACTCCTCTTCTAATATATAAAAAAACTCACCAATCACAGTTATTCACTACTAATAATATCGTTGGTGCACCCAAATCATAAATAAAATAATCTCACAACATCCCTTACTAAATCTTTGAATCCTCTCATTGGGAAGAATGGGATCCAAGGATTCCCTGTTTAAAAACCAAAAGGAGTTATCTTTAAAAATATGTAAACATGATCATTGATCACATTATTTTTAATTCTCTCTCCACTACTTATATTATATTTTTTCCATGATCATATAATAATACCATTATCCTCAATATAATAATATTAATATATTTCAATGGTTATATCTTCACTCTTATAGATATCCATTTAATGGGTATCATAGTTACTGTACTTATGTATGAAGAACAACGGCATCATGAAATGATGTTACTTGTTTTTCCTTTACCACATTTCATAATCGGTAATTTTGATAGACACTATTTTAATGAGAAATATATTATATTTATCGAGTTTTAAACTTATTTAGTCACTATATGGAAATTACCATTATGTTTTCATTTTCTATAAATACGATAATTTTGTTTGGGGGAGTTTGTACTACCGCCTTCTCAATGCGATGGGACTCATTGACACTCTACATTGAATGCATTAATGATGGGTTTAGAGAAATTATATGATATATATGAAATAATAAATATACATTAATTATATTATATATATATATTTCAATAGTTATCTTCTTTTAATATGAAAATAAAATGGAAATTGTTTCCATGCTTACGTACGACATACTATCTCTATGAATGGTGTATTTTATTTCATATTTCTATATTTTATAAATCGTTATAAATATATTTTTCCATATATATATATATGATATTAATATCATTCGTTAAATTATATAAATAATATGATCAGGATATATGTAATAGTATAGACAATAAAAAGCCAAAACATATATGAAAATGAAAGTCGATATTACCCAAAACATATTATAAACATGGAGTTATTAATATACATGTAAAATAACTAATAAAAAATAAAATATGGTTTTATATATAATATTATGGTTATTTGGTATATTTATTGTAATAATTTATTTATTACATAGAATGTTTGAATGTGAACAAATAAAGTCAAAACTTATGTTAATGGAATTTAACCTCACTTTTTATTTTGGTGAGATACATACCATATCCACCACTCGATTATTTTTTGTGGTGTGTAAACATCATGTGAACATATTCTATTATTGATATAACTATATTTATATGCATTTACTTGTCCATTTTATGATCTTTCTTTTATTATGTTATTGTTTCAAATATTACCAAATCGGTAAAGTAATTTTGTCTCAATTTTCCTTCGTTGAGATACATGTAATGTTTTGCACCAATATATTTTTATTCTATATATATTCTGCTCGTTGATAAGTTATATCACAAATATAATTATTATAATGATATTTTACCCATCATGTAATTTTATTCTTTCATGGGGAAAATTATTCAATGTTACCAATGTGGTGACAATTTATTGCAATAATGTCATCATTTATCATTATTGTTTAGGATTATTATTAAGTTGGGGAAATATTATGATCCATATATCAATAAAACTCATAAAACTTATTATACTATGGATACACATGAAATTTTCATGTATTAGTACCATTTTATTTATCTTTCATACTTAATATTGTTAAGAAATTGTTTTTATGAAAACTGGACATTATTTATCCTTTCATTTGAAAATCATTGTTCTTTTATAACTGTGCTTATTAATAATGTTTTCCAAAATGATAAAATATTATCCTATTATGTTTAAAGTACATTTTTACCCATTTTTACCTCTTCAAAAACTATAGTTAAAAGGAATGTTCTTTTTGTTTTTGGGTCAACTCACAATTCTAAACATTTTTGTTGAAAAATGAATTCTAAACATATAAGGTCTTACCCTCCATCATGAACATAATTTCCTTGAAACTACCTTTATATGTTTACTAGGTCATTTTTAATGTGATTTTTTTTCATATTTTTCTGAAAATTTGTTGAATTTAAAGTTGTATTCAAATAAAAAAATTGTAATTATTTTTTAAAAATGTGTTTTAAATTATGATAAATGATTCCTTGTATATATTTATATGGTACAATTAAAATAAACGGATTTTATTGGTTTCAATATCACATTAAATGTTTTCAAAACCGTTTTTAATAAAAGGGTTTTGAAAAAAGATTTCAAGCCTTCGTGTTAAGTTTTAAATTTTTTTCAAAGATTATGGTTCTAAAAATAGTTTGAAATTTTTTATATGTTTTCAAGGAAAAAGGATTCCAAAATATTTTCAATATTCTATTATATGTTTTCATGGAAAAAGATCTAATAAAAATCAATTATATTTTATAAATTTTCAATGAAAAATATTAATTTTTTTCTCAACTCTTTTATATGGTTTAATTTTTATGTTAAATGAAATGGTTTTAAAATGAGTATTGTGTTTTAAAATAATAATTTTTCGAAGGAGGAATGATATTTTCCGCATTGAAATATATTTTTAAAGGATATTTTGAAATTAATACCATTGTTATATGATATATATTGGTGTTACTCAATCATTTCGATGAAAATACAGAAATGTTCAATGAATATTCACTCACTAAATGGTTTATGTTTTGTTGGTCTATGTTTATAAAACATGATTCTTTTCAATAGGTTATACCATGATAAACTCTTTTGACACCCACTTCCTTACACAGGTTATTCAGGGATTAAATTATTATGAAACCTATATATTTTCCATTGGTAATGAAATGATTAAAATTTAAGGTAACCATTTTAATTAATAGGTTACAATATGATGTTTATGAATCCCATCTATTTTTAGAGGTCATCATTTGATGAATATTTTTTGGCACACATGTGTATCATTTTTTTATGGGATGGGTGAGGACTATGTATCCATCTAATACTTTGGGTAAATATTTATATCTCATTAAATAATTATGGGAATCATGTCGACGGGACCGATCTACTATGGTACGATGGGGAAACACAATACACTATGGAAATATGGCCAAACCTGGTACCTTAAAATGAAATGGCATCGACTTGTGATGGTGGTGTGTCTAACATAGTCAGTGTAGTCCCCATGATGATCCTTAATTCGTTTCTAACAATGATCCTTCAGTTATATTGAATGAAATTTCATTTTATTGTGTTTTCTATAAGTCTATACCTTATTCCTATGATATGCACCCATATTTCATGTTCATGATTATTATATGATTCATGTAATATTAAATACAATATTAATTCCATGACTTGTAATTGTGAATATTGATATGATGGTTATGATCTATAAATGTTATGCTCATGTTCACATAACGTTATTTTCATGTAATGGTAACACATTTCCATTAATTACCCATAATGAGCAGTCAGGATAACCCAATACTTATGCTTCCATTACCCAAGTTACAATTGAAGGTTCTAAGTAGGGCTAATAAAGGAGATAATCATTAAAGTACATGTTAAATATCATTCATCAATCAATAAAAATTTGTTCTACGATTCCAAATACAATAAAATACTATGGTCCTCGGGCATGTACATTGGTAATGGGTTTAATATTAATATAAAATGATTTAATACCCATGTATATTAGTCATGGGTTACTATTTACCTCACCCCAACTACCTTTTTTGTAACTATAGGTGGCATTATTCTCATTCCATTTAGTTATATGTTGATGTTCTAAATCTCATCCGTGGACCGAGCCGTGAACAAAACACCAATCCTATTTTTTTTTCTAAATAGAATTTAGATCTATAGTGGGTTTTTTTCACTTAGATGTGGATAATGATGATATAAATTCATTCATTATACTCAAATATTTTTTTCATAAATAATTCTCTATGTCTCAAGAGGATTTAATACCAAAAAAAATCCATGGGTATCGATGAAAATTTAATATGTCTCTAAATATGCTTTTTTTATTGTTTATACTACACCTATATGTGGATCTGAATATAACACCCCAAATGTATCCTATCAACCAAATCAATTTTCATACATAGGAGAAAACGATTTTATCACAGTATATTCTGAATGAATAGTAATATAATCCACCTTTTTTAAAAAGGTCTGGGGTTATCCATTATGTTCTTATAAGTTGTCATTTCACCATATACAATAGCCCTGAGATTATGGTTTATAGATCTCCCCTAAATATATGGGCTACGATAAAACAACATTGGCATGTAAACATTATTTTTTCCTTTTACGCCATAATATAAATGATAAATGAGGTATGACCCTATACTATAGAAATTCTTGGTCATGGTTTCATGATGGAAAACTATGATAGAAAATTTCCACCATGAAATAAAAAACAATGTTGTTCTTATTTTAAAAAAATCAATGAAGATGAATTTTCTAAAAATCTGGACATTCACCCATTTTCTTCGAGTTTCTCATATAATGATAGATTCACAAGAACATAAATATTTCAGTTGAATATTATATCAGTCAATATTAAATCATCCCACAACAAGAGTTGGGTAATGTATGATCTTTTATAAGAGAAAATTTATAGAACAGCAGATTACCATGACATATAACAATAAAATACTTGGTTCATGTAACTATTGCATAATGTAAAACAAAATAATTCATCATCCCACACTTGATATATAACAACCCATCCGTTTCTTACATTAAAATCATATCATTTTAGAGAACAAAAACATAATATTATTACACATGGAGGATCCAATGGTATAGTGTCTTGGGAAAACTAGGACTATACATAACAATTACAACATCAATCATAAACATTTATTTAATTCCTTCTTCTCCAGCATCTTATTGTCACATGACCTCTCCTTAGTATATGTATAAACCTGGGGATATCCATCAAATGGGGTGAGCTAAAATACTAGTATGATTACATATTAGAAGAATATAACATTGGGTAAGCATAATCATAACATTGGAAAAATCATGAACCTGATAGGATTCAATGATAAAAGACTAGAAATTTGGCAATGCATAAGAAGGGAACATCATGTCGTAGTGGTTATGTAAACAACATAATTGTGAATAAATATATAATCTTTTTCACACATCATATCACATTAACAGATGAGGTTCATCACATTACCCAATGCTTTGGAGTGTTTTATAATTCCGGGTGCACTCATCACATTGAAACATTCCCATTATGCTATATAATTCTCAGCACACCCATCACATCATAACATTTTTATTTATCATGCTTTCCACAATGAAAATACACCAAAAATGAACATTACTAACCCATGGAAATGAATGGGTTTAATCTATTAAGAAATCATTCATAATCATTGGGTTCCAAAATTAAGTGGGAATAACATAATTTATAAAATAGCCATCAACCTAGAGTGAGAAGTAAAATGCATTCTTTTAAAATAAAAATTATTTTGGAAAACATTTGTTTAACATAAAATTTAGTAGAAAAAATTTATATCCCAGAAAAGCTCTGATAATGATGAAAACTGATTTTTAAGGAGTGAACTTAAAAATAAATGGGGTGATAGAGGGAGAAACTGAAGAAATAATGTTGGGTTTGTGATTTTCGCCTTACCTTGAATCTGAACGCATTATTTACATTAATGTCATATATAACAACATTAGATTCATTAATTACAAATTAAAAAACATTTTGTACAAGAATATGGTTAATTATAGTTTCATTATGTTATTTTATGGTCCTTTGTATGAGTTATAGAGTTTAAAAACATTGTTTTGGAATGTTTGTTTTCATGGTTTTCTAGAGCGGTTCACTTGTGTTCATAAATGAATGTTCATTTCTAACATGGATAAACATACAAAAATATTATTTCATGTTATTAATTGTATAACATAATTTCAAAGTTTCTTTTAAGGAATTATATTATATTCTATGTGGATGAAACATTTGTTAAGAATTAAATGATGATTGTTTGGGTTAATTTGGGTGGTTTTTCGACTATAATGAACATGTTTTTATTAATTATTTATTATTATTATACATAATTTAGTTCCATAAATTTTAATATGAAATAATACATATAAAATATTCGGGTTCATCCATAAATATTGTTTATGGGCTATATCTGAAGGTAGAAATGGAAAAAGAAACCACGTCATTCTTGAAGATGAAAAATTAACACCTCACAAACTACCTTTTCTTTTGTTAAATAAAACGATGTTGAGAATGGGGGTGGATGGAATAATATCCAAATATTATCATAGAATTCCATTATAAGTATTAAAATAGAGTTATCATTCCATTTGGAAAAAGATAGGTGGGGAAATAATAAAAAAAGAACATGAAATTGAAAGAAAATTAAAGGAAGAGAGAGAGGGAGGGAGGGATGAAATATCTATTGAATCCTCATCTTGAGATCCTCATTAAGGGACCTAGTCATGGTATTTTGATGATACAAGAAGCTATTGTACATGGGGGTCGTTATAGGTAAGAATCTTGGGAAGAGATTAGACTTGGCATGAATCGTGATAGGTTTCAGGAAAAGAGGATGTGAAGGGGGGAATTTATAGTGGAGGGGAGAGGGGATTTCACAATATAAAACTCATTAGTTTATTATTTCTCATGAAAATAAGGAATATTGAGTTTTAAATGACCCAGAAAAGTAATTTTATCATTTGAACTCGAACTAATTTGTATTACATCAGCAAAACATCATGCATGACTCTATAATAATTTTATTTATCTTATTTTGGAAATTATGGTATTTCACTATTTATAAAAATTCAAATATTTGCGAAAAATCCCAAACATCACCCCAACCATTATTTGATGTGTATAATACAAAAATAAAATCCTTTTTACAAAAAATAATTGTCTATATATGATTAATTTAATATTTTATTAAAATCATAATTTACTTTAAAAATACAGTTTTTAAAATTCAAACTAATTTTATAATGCTTTCATAAATTACAAAATGTCATATAAAATTATATAAAAAGTAAAATACATATAATTTTTAATTTATGAAAACCATTATATAGATAAATTTTCTTTAAAATTAATTAATTAATTATAATTAATTATTTATGTCTTACAAAAATACCAAAAGTTTTTCTATAGTCAAATTGTCACTTTCTATGATGCGTAAATTTTATATATTTATTATTATGTAAGGTTAATATTATTTTGGATAATTTACCATTGATATGGGTTTTATTACTATTTTGAGGGTAGGTTACTAATCACCAAACATTTAGTTTTTCCTATCAGACTCCAAATATCTTACAGAATACAACCGTGTATGTCAGATTTTCGAAATTCAATCCATAGAAGTGGAAAATTATGATTAAGGGTCAGATAGAAATTAGTTGTTAATTAAGTGGTGCATTCATGTAATTATATGAAATATTTATAAGAGATTAATTTCAATTAAAATCTTTTGGTTGTTACATTTTACCCCACTTTTGAATTTCACGCTCAAAATTTCACTTTAACCAAACATGTGAGGGTAGTTCTCCTTCATTGCATCCTCTAATTTCAATGTAGCTTCTTCAACCATAAGGTTTATCCACAAAACATTGAAATGGTGGGATGAAATATGTCATATAACGTTTCCTCTTTTATCCAAAATATTCACTAGCTACTCCTCCTAAGGGTGATCATATTCTAGTTATACCACCTATGAGTCTAGTACATGTGTAGGATCTAGTATTTACTTCCTCATAATTGATACACGAAACACATCATCAATTTGAGCAATATTTGGTGGAAGTTCAAGCTAATAGGCCAGAGCTCCTATGAGGTCAAGGATCTCATAGGGGCCAATGTTGCTTGGGATTAGCTTCCCTTTCATTACAGACCACATAACTCTCTTCCATGGTGATATTCCAAGGAATACTTTATCTCTAAATTGAACTCCATGTTCCTTAGATGGTTCTCTGCGTAGCTCTTATGCCGACTATGAGTCACATTGATGTGTATTTGGATGATTTTAACCTTCTATGTCATCTATAGTACTAGATAATGTCCATGTATCTTTTATTCTCCAACTTTATCCCAGCAGGTTGGAGTTCTACATCACATTCCATACAGAGCTTCGTATGGCGCCATCAGAATATTTGAGTGGAAGATATTGTTTTATGTGAACTTAACCAATGGGATATGAAGATCTCATCCACCTTTGAATTATAGAGAGCTGCAACTTATCATTTATTCTAGCGTTTCAATAGTCCTTTCATATTAGTCGTCAGTTTGGGGGTGATAGGATATACTAAAATTTAATTCACTACTCAAAGCATGTTGAAGACTCCTCCAAAATATAGATGTGATCCTTGGATAATGATCAGATATAATCAAGATTGTAACTCTTAGTAGTCTCGCCACTTCCATCACATATATCTTTGAATTTTTTTCTAACGATAGGTATTCCCAAATAGAGACAAAATGGGAATTACTTGTGAGTCTGTCAACCACAACCCATATCACATTATTTCCCTTCGACGTCTTTGGGAGACCCATGAAAAAGTCCATAGTAACATTCTCACATTCCCACATGGGTATATGCAATGGTTTAATCATCCCTTTAGACTTTTTTCTCTCTTCTTTAACTTGCTGACATACCTAGAACCATGATATATATTCTTCAATATCCATGTTCATGTTATCCCAACAGAAGTTTGCTTAGATATCACGGTACTACTTGGTACTCCTAGGATGGGTAGAGAATGTTGAGATATGTTCATTGTCTATTAGATCCTTCTTTATCCCGTGTTATGAAGGTAAAGAAATATGT
Source organism: Viscum album (assembly GCA_963277665.1). Classification (NCBI taxonomy): domain Eukaryota; kingdom Viridiplantae; phylum Streptophyta; class Magnoliopsida; order Santalales; family Viscaceae; genus Viscum; species Viscum album. The sequence goes on along the minus strand of OY728120.1, from coordinate 537,224,738 downwards.
GTTCCAAACTAAATCAAAAAATCATCTTCAATATGGTACTCTTTCATCTTCCCTTATTTTAATACATTCTCCATCTTTTATATCTCCCCATCATTCCTTTGTACTTCCTTAATCTTCTCTTGGATTGAAGGTTTCACAATAATTTAGGAAAGGTAGGATGTATCCCATGCCCTTATGATTTTTAATCCATTCATTGCATATATACAATTATAGGGTCTTTCTTAATCCGTAGCATGGATAGTGTAGCAGGTAATTTTATTTGTAGAGCATCACCTACCTAGTTCACCAATCCATGATGATAGTAAATAGAGAAATAGTAATCCTTGTTTTCCTCTATCTATCTCCTATGATGCATGTTGTTCTCCATATGTGTGAATATATACTTTAGGCTCATGTGGTCAGTGTATATGTCACACTTTCCTCCATAAAGCTAATGCCACCAGATTTTCATGAAACAAATCATGGCTTGAAGCTCTAGATCAGGTGTCAGGTCATTCATCTCATGGATCTTCAACTACCATTAGGCATTGGTAATCACATTTTCATTATTCATGAGTATGCAACCAAAGCCTTTTTTGAAGTATCACTTCATATCACAAAACATTATCCACTTTTTAGTATTGTGAGTATATGTGTAGTGATAAGACCTCTCTTTAGCTCCTTGAAGCTTCCCTCAAATTTTTATGTCTGGGCAAACATTCACCCTATAATTCATAACATAGTTAGAGGGCTTGATAATCATAATAAATTTCCAACAAAACATTTGTAGTAACCAGATAATCCTAGACAACTATGGATTTCTAGTACTCTAGGGGTCTTGGTCCATTCCTCAATCGCCTTTTTAAGGGTCCACTATAATTTCCTCACTTGTAATCACATGTACCAAGAACTTGGCTTGGATTATCTAAATGTCACACTTGTTGTACCTAGAGTACAACTTCTCCTTTCTGAATGTCTCCAAATCAAGTCTTATATATTCTTTATGTTCCTCTTTACTATGAGAGTAGATGAGAATATAATCAATAAAAACTAAAAAATATTTGTTGAGGTAATGTATAAAAACTCTATTAATCAAATCTATGAGGATTTTTGGGGAATTAGTAAGTCTGAAGGGCACCACCAGAAAATTTTAGTTCATTTACCATGTACGGTAGGCCATATTCTGAATATAGTCAATCTTCACCTTTACCTGATGGTATCCAGAATGAAGATCCACCTTTTATAAGTATTGAGATCATCTTAACTGATCAAACAATCATCAATAATTAGAAGATGATACTTATTCTATATGGAGATCATGTTGAGTTCCAACAATCGATACCCAACCGTATTGTTCCATCATTCTTATTCACAAAGGTCACTGGTGCACCCCGAGGTGATGCACTAGGGTGTATGAATCCTTTGTCCAGATACTCTTGTTGCTTCTTCTTTTACACCTCATGTTCGATAGGAACCATCCTTTAGGGATACTTTTAGATACGAGTATCTCTTGGTATGAGTTCTATTAATAACTCTACCTCACGGTCTAAGGGAATACCATGTAACTCTTTGAGAAATACATCAATGTATTCACCCATGTTGGGCATTCCTGTAGGGTTTGTATTATTCTTTGACTCAAAAATTTGGGTGAGGTAAGCTTCTTCATAGGGAATCAACACCCACACCATTAAAGGAATTTTCAAAGGAGATTCAGTATCTTCCTTGCATTTGTAGAGTATGTTCGGATGGTTTAGAATATGAAAAGATATGTTCTTTCCTAACAGTTGATATGTCCTCTATATAATTAGATCCATACCATTCCCATTATAGCATCAAATTTCTCAATGGGAAGTATTACAAGATTCACTGGAAGAATCCTCCCACATACACTAATAGGAGAAGATTAAAACACTAGGGTTGCAATGATTTCACCACTAGGATTTTTTAACGAAATATGTCCATTAAGGTTTCTGGTTTTGATTCTACATTTCTAGGAAACTTATAAGATTTAAAGGAATGTGTAGAACTAGAATAAAATTAGACTTATACCATTTATGACTGAATAAAATGTGTACCTTGTATAACTTCCTTATCTTGCACAACTTTCCTAGTAGTGACGGAATAATCCTTTCGTTGTCCCTTTAGAATTGGTGGCTACTGACGCTGATTACCCTTGAGAACTAGAGGTTTAGTGCCCTGGCATGCATAGTTCCCAAACTTACCATAGTTGTAGCATTGATCCATGGATGGTTCTCTCATTTATTCCACCAAATTCTCCATCCTTTTAATGTCCTTTTGACATTCATGAGAATTGTGTCCTTTTTTCCAACACTTGAATCACTTCCCCATCCCTTTGAGGTAGTTCAAAAGGTGAAACTTCCCATATTTTTGGCATGGGGGCGTTGAGTTTCCTTCCCACCTTTTTCATTATATCCACCATCTTGGAACACCATATTTTGTTTCTTTTCACTATATCCATGGGACCATTCTCCAAACTCCATATCCACTATGAGATCACATCGAAAAACTTCTTCTTAACTCCCAATGGTTCAAATTTGAAGAGATTTTCAAAGGTGAGGTTTTAATACACTAATGAATCTATCAATTTTGTTGTCATTGTTGATAAAAAACCCGAAGCATACCTAGAAATCTAGGTGAAATTCACATTGTAGGTGGTGATATATTGTCCTTATTTTTTCTTGATCTTTATGAATTATCTCTCCATCTTCGTGAGAAGAGTTCATGGGAAATACTTTTTATGAAATATTATTTTAATGTCATCCTATTTCAACTCTTCATTTTCTTCCATTTCATTGTGTACTTAATCAATGACCACCATTGGTCTACATCTCTTTCTATTTGATTAACTGATAGTGTATCCTTCTCCCTCTTAGAATTGTGAATCATAGAAAAGATCTTCTTTGAGAAGTTGACCTACTACACTGTAACTAGTGGATCAGAAGATCTACTAAACATCAGTGGTTGTTGCTGCATAAAACCTTCGATATCCAGTTGGTCCTTCTTTGGTGAAGGAGGATGAACCCCATTGTTATTGTTATTATTCGTAAACAGATATTTTTGGGTGACAATCTCCATGATGTTTTGAACTCCTTCTCCCAAATCATTGGGGATGTCATTCGGGTAGTCCTTGCATTGGCCCTCGCACGAGTTGTTGGCCTAATTTCTTCTGGTTCCCACCATTTTCAAAAAAAAGAAATGGTTAGAAACAAATTAAGTCAAAAAGTCATTAATTACTAATTAATTTGACTAATTTATACTAAAATCATAACATATGGGTATCCTTGGTAAATATTATTGTGTGCATATTTGTTCTTAGTTTCATGCTAGATGTTTTTTCTAGGGTCCACTAATCCTAATTCCCATGTAAACTGATCCTTGCCTCTGATACAAACTATAGCCACCCATCCTTTTCTTACATTACTTTTACATCATTATAGAGATGAACAACATTATAATATTACACATAGAGGATCCAAATGTTTATTGTCTTGTCCAAACTAGGACCATAAATAACAATTACCATATAGAGCATTATCTTTTATTTAATTCCTTCTTCTCCAGCTTCTTATTGGCACTTGTCCTCCCCATAGTAAATAAATTCATCAGAGAATATACATCAAAAGGGGTTATTTAAAGACTCGATAAGAGGATAGATATTATCAATATTTCATTGGGTGTGAATTATCATAACCTAGGAAAAAATCATGAACATTAGTGGATTCATTATTAAAAGAATTGAAATGTGGAAATGCATAAAAATGAAACATCATGTCTTGGTAGTTAACTAACACACATACTTGTGAACAAAGACAGAATCTTCTTCACACATCATTTCAAATTTACTCATGATATTCATCATGTTTCCCATTGCATGGGAGCACTGTATAATTCTTGGTGCACCCGTCACATTGAAATATTCATATAGTTATATATAATTCTAGGTGTACCCGTCACATCATCCCATTATCATTTATCATTCATGACACAATGAAAACATATAAAAAATGAAAATAACTAACCCATTGAAAGGAATGATTTTCATCTCATAAAAACACATTCATAAACATTAGGTTATCGAAATTAAGTGGGAATAATATACATGATACAATAGCCATCATACATGAGTGAGAATTAAAAGGTGTGCTTTTGAAAGAAGGGTTCTTTTGGAAAACATATATTTGACATAAACATCAGTAGATAACATGTATATCCCAGAATTGGTAAGAAAATGATGAGAAAATTATTTATGGAGTGACTATAACAAAAATGTAGTAAAATATGGAGAACCTAATGAAATAAAGTTAGGTTTGATATTTTCCCCTTACCTTGTATCTAAACACATTCATCACATTAATTTCTTGTATAACCACATTAGATTCATTAATTGACAATTATAGAACCTTTTAAACATGAATATGGTTCATTATTGTTTCATTAAGTTATATTATTTTACTTTTAATGAGTTATATAGTTTAAAAACATTGTTTGAGGTTGTTCATTTGTATGGTTTTCTTGAGCGGTTCACTTGTGTTCATAAATGGGTGTTTGGGTAAAACATGGATAAACATCCAGAATTGATATTTCATTTAATTAATTATATACCATTAGTTTAAATATTCATATAATAAATTATATTATATACCATGTGGATGAACCATAAGATTTGAATTAAATGATAACAATTTGGGATAATTTAGGTTGTTTTTCGACCACAATGAACTTTTTTTTGATTACTCATTTAATAATATGTACATAACATAGTTCCAAAACATTAAATGGGATATATTATATATACAACATCCTCATTCAACCATAAAAATGGTTTTAGGACTATATCTGATTGTAGAAATGGAAAAATATTACATGACGTTCTTGAAGGTGATATATTTACACCTCACAAACAACATTTTCTTTTGTAAAATAAAATAAAGCGGACAAGGGGTTGGATTGTATAATATCCCATTAATATCATAAAATTATAGAATAAGTATGATAATGATGTTACCATTCTCTTTTGATGAAGATTGTTGGGGATATAATAAGAAAAGAATATGAAATTGAAAGGAAATTTAAGGAAGAGAGAGAGAGGAATTACCTCTTGAATCATCATATTGAGATCCACCATAAGGGAACTAAGATTGATCCTTTTAAGAAACCAGAATCTCTTCAATGTGGGTTAGGGGATAGTTTAGATGCTTGGGTAGTGTTTATAAATGACTAAAGATTTAGAGGTGTGAGGAAATGAAGGTGTGAAGGGTGGTATTTATATATGTGGGGATATGGGATTTCTAAATATAAAATTCATTAGTTTATTATTTCCCCACAAGATAGGAAATAGACAGTCTTCCATGACCAGGATTAGTAATTGTATCATGTGAACTCTAACCAATTAGGATTAAATCATCATAACATCATGCATGACTTTATAATTAGCTTATTTAGATAATTTTGTCAATTTGGGAATTTCACTGTTAAAAAAATCATGTATTTCAGAAAATTCCTAAAAATTCACCCTAGCAATTTTTTGATGTGTAGAATCAAAAAATAAAGTCCATTTTAAAAAAAATTATTTTCTATAAATGAGGAATTTAATAATTAATTAAAATCATAGTATACTTGAGAAATACTGTTTTAAAAATTAAAAATGATTTTATAATGCACAAAAAAATTAAATTGTGTCTTATAAAATTATCTAAAAACAAGAAGAAATAGTATTTTTATTTTATGAATAGATTTTTAGATAATAAATTTTTTAACTTAAATAGTTAATTATAATTAATTATTTATGACTTACAAAAATACCAATACTTTTGAAATGGTCAAATTGTCACTTTCTAAGATGCCTAAATTATATTTAATAATTCATGGGGAAGTTTACTCTTATTTTGAACGTTTTACTATTCATAAGGGTCATATCACTATTCATAATGGTGGGTTATTATTCACTGAAAATTATATTTTTCCTATCGGACTGCAAACATCATACTATTCACAACAGTGTATGTTAGATTTTTTGAATTAAAAACATTTAATCGAAAAACCTAAGCCCAAATGACACATATCCCTTGGTATTTCATTAAGTTGTTCTTTCATGTGATTAAATAGAATATTTATAAAAGATGAATTTCCATTAAAAACATTGGTTTGTTACATGATAGGTCCCCATTTCTAATGAGAAGTATCTTACCGCACCAACCTATACATAGAACTATGTGAGGAATAACACTTCCATTAATGATATATAAAGTAACCCTTAGATCCCATAACCTGGCCAAGTAGACATATGATAAAATTGACCCAATCATTGTACAAGAACGCTATCAGTTCTGGGATATCATTATAACATCCCTCTTACTCTCATTGGGTTGAGAGGTCGGTGAGATGTCACCTGGACATAAGACATATCCTCAAGATGCCAATGACTGGAAATAAATTCTGATGCACAACAATACATGTGGGGAAAATTGTTCAATTAATAATAAAAAAACTAACCAAAGAATCCATAACTAACAAAAAACTACATGATGATTGATCAAAATTAATGTCAACTCAACATTATTTTTTCATAATCATTCTAAGATCACGTACCATCATAGAATACAAGAATATCAATGTGAAAAATATAACAAGACTAAAAAAATTCTAAAAAATTACTAGACAATATGCTCCACAAGATCAATGCTCTATAACCACCTAATATCCAACCTATCATGATGTAGCACTAAAGATGAGTGAAACATTACCTTTTCCCATATACTGATAGATAAAATTGGAAAATGTACCAATGTTCCGGGGTAGTGGTTACTACTATAAACTACGTAGGTTTTCACCCAACACTTCCCTACTCATGCCACTTGGATATACGTGTTATCAAAATTTATATAAAATATATTATATTAAACAATTTCCTAAATATTTTGTAACTAAATATAAATTGTTTCAAAAAAAGATCATAACAAATATCAACAAGTTCAATGTCACCCATATTTTCAACCAAAATCAATTTTTTTATGAAAAAAAATACATACATTAAAACCATTTAAGAAGTTCCATTTGGAAAATCCATTCCATTTCTCATATTCAAACCACCAACCATGAATGCATCATTTGGATAATTCCATACACATGAGTGGTCTTATTGATCTACCAAACGTTTTCAAGGTAATTATTTCTCTTCTGCCATTACAATATCGGCATTGAGAACAAGGTCATATTTTATCCAAGCATCACAATTGAAATATGAACATCCACACCATGTATTCCCAAAACTATTCCAATTACAAAAATCAATAACCATTTCAATAAAAAAATATTTTAACCAAAACAATTCTCCAACAAAGAAGTTCAAGAATAAAGAGATGATATATTTTAAAATCACCATTTTAAAATAAGGAAACTAAATCACTTTGAAAAATAATTCAACTAAATTACACAATTTCACCAAAAACAAAAAGTCATCACTAAAGAGGATTTATATAATTATTTTCACACAAATATTTTAGGATCAAATTCAATCAATGAAATCGATTTGATACTTATCTAATCAATTAAAAAAGGTGGAGTCGAGATTAACACCAAATACCTCAGGAGTTTCAGTAGAAATAATAAACAACACGAACAATGTGAAAAAAATGGGTTGAATATCTAGTAACGTACCTTATGTCTCTTCCTATATCATGAACTATGCCTAATATTAACTTATTTGGAATCCACAACCTTATATCTAACCAAAACTAGTGTAGATCCAGGAAAACGAGAGTAATGGAGAATTAGATCTAATAAAAGACATAATGAATGACGAATAATGAAGTCGTACTATAAGAATCGGGATTCAACAGACAAATGGATGGATCCATATCTATTTAATTTTTTTGGGGGAGGTTATCCAACCTTTGAGAGGCCAAAAACCTTTTTAGGGCCGTTTTTTAGAAAAAACATGTGAATTAATGCGTTAAATAATTGATATCCAATTTTGGAGGATATTTATTTTACCATGCACATTGTTCAATCATAGAGTTAGATAAACAATTTTCAAATCATTCTTCAGTTTTTTTCTTAATAAATACCTCTCACAATTGTCTTGTACATCATCCAAACCATGTACTGACCATGGTGAGGTTCCCTGTACCTCATTTTCACCACACTGACCAGTTTTTTGTGGGATTCCAATTTGTTTGGATAAACTATGAACATCTCATGCACCTAAAATTTACCCCATATCACAATGTTCATGGATTCATGCATGTGTTTAATTGATTTTACAAATAACACACCACCCATTCACTTGTATAAAATCCCCCCCAAGAATGAGAAACAAGGCCTCCATAATCTCTAATAAATCAACCCTTATACTTTGTATACATATAAAATATAATGATAGGGTTACATAATAAAAATTGGTGGTTATACATTCTTCCCCCATTTGTTTTTCCATCTTTATAAATTAGAAAACAATCATTTTCCTGAAAGATTTTTTTCCATTTCTCTTTCATTTCTATCACGTGTTCCCAAGTATCATTCTGAATCCTCCCATGTTTCCCAATAACACATATCAGATTGTTGCATTTTCCATGAAATGATTTATATTGAATATCCATATTCTTGACTAGGATATTTACCAATGATACATGTAGATCTAGGAAATTTTGATCCCATCTGATCACATCATCAAGATTAGTTTGATACTTTTTCAAGAGAGATATGTGGACCGCATTATGCACCACATGGAACTATAGTGGTAAATTCAACCAATATGCCACATCTCTAATCTATTCTAGTATATAAATATAGTATATCTATTAAGGAGATAAATTTACCTACTTTCCAAAACAACAACATCCAATTATCAGCGATATTATCCAGTACGCATGATTTCCCAACTTAAATGAAAACGAGCATTGAAAATGGTCCCAATATAATTTTTGATGACTCTGACCTATCACAATTATATTAATGATCTATTTTAATCTCTCAATCATCAATTTTACAAGCCCCATACATCCCAATGATGTTTCATCTGTTTCCACAAAAAAATTTGATATTGACAAGGACGCACATACAACTACTCAAATGGGGCCATACATTTAGAGGCATGATAACTGTTATTGGGTTGGAACTACACCAACGACACGTTCTCTTCACATTATCCACAAAAAATCAGTACAAAATGAAGAAAAATATATTCTATAGTTTGTATCATCCTCACAGATTGACCATCCTACTTGAGATGATATGTCGTACTCATCATCAACTATTTTCCCAGGGATTGCTGTAAGGATTTCCAGAATGATATATCAATATCATATCTATATGTGATAAAATTGAAACTAGTATTCCATATCTTTTTACTAATTATCTGCTATATATTTTAGATATATCCTCCACTGTATGAGTTTCATGATTTGGGATGAAATTGGACTACATTGGGAGTCAATCCACTATCAACCACATGGCATCAGTTTTCCAAACAATTCTTGGGAGAACTGTGACAAACAACTATTTCTCCTATTTCCACTTTGGAATTGGTATAGAATACGACATACCTAAGGGTCGATGATCTTATGCATTTAGAGGTTGAAAAGTCAAGCATATTGAAAAAAATATCCCCAATACTTTTCATAACTGCCCACTAAAACTAGTATTTAAATTCTATATAAATGTTATAAATTCTAGGATGGGGAGACCATCTAGAATGATTATAAGATTAGAAATTTTCTCCTAACATTCCAATGGTACAACAATATGATCCCCAAAATTACACTACAAATGTCCCAAATTGTTTCCATATCATAATGGTCTGGCTACCATCTTGTTTCAAACTCATAACCATACCCACTGAATCAAATATATGTGCCTCTTTAAGCAGTCCAACCAAGTTAAGAATAGACGATATAGGATTAAAAATGGAAAAATCCCCCAAATATCCACATTAAAATCCCATGTCATCTATAACCAGCATCAACTATCATTGATCCATCTCTAGTAACACAAATTTACATTATTAATTTCTACTTAATGAATCCTCCATCAAATTTCCTTACCTGGTGTATACATCATGTGAAATTGGAAAATCTACAGATACTCCATCCATGTCATTTATATCTAATTAAGATCCCTTTGTGAGAAAATATGAATCAAGCACTTATCATCTGTGAACATAGTACATTTATATAACAACCCCAAATTTTATGATAATTATTCTTTTTAATTTCATTGATGTCTTTTTTTGTATGCTACACCAAGATTATCTTGTGCTATACGCAACACCGTATTAGCTTGTAGTATACACAACACTATTCTTGGATCGTGTTACACACACTTTCATGTTTGATTGATAGTAGTTATTTTAAGCAACATTGAGTGTATATATATATATATATATTCAACGTATAACTAGAATATGGTTTTATTTTGTAATACACAACAACAAAGGAGTCTTTTAGTACACGCAACCATGACTTGGCTTGTATTACACGCAATCGCGACCTTCCTCGATAGCGTGTGTTGTACGCAATACCGGGTTTTACTAAACAATGATATATTGTTATAATATTTTTAAGGAATAGCCGTTTTGAAAATTATGAACTAAATTTTTAAATTTATGAAATTATAATTCATCTTACACATTTTATAGAACATGGTATGAGAACAAAATAAAATTTTCAGCTAAAATAAGTATTTTTCAAAACAATGCAGTTTTGCCGCCTTTGGATGGCGTACAAACATTAAATTTACTTTTTGACATGTTTATATGTTAAATTTTACAAAATAAAATTCTTCTTTGGAATAATGATATAAAAATTAACTTCGGATAAATTTTTGATATTTTTCTGATAAGTTTCTTATTTTGATGAATAGAAAAATACGCTAAATTTTAATTAAAAACTACTTTTTTCATCGAGAAACTTTATATGGTAAAATTATAAAAGTAAATTGTTTTAAAGTATAAATTGAATATATTTTTACCATTTAATATAATTTATGTCATTATCATTGATTCTACATTGAATTCATAGGTTGAATAAATTCAATCTTTTGCAATGTTATAAACAAAAACCTGTTATTTTTCGACAACGTGGTTAATTTTAAATTAATTACCGCAACTTCTGTGTTTTGAATTTTGAAAAATGGTTTCCATATTTGGAATCAGTAGGTCCAAATTATTTTAATAGAAAACTTTTTATTTTTAGACATTATGAATAGTAACAACGGTAAATTTTATTTACTACAGCTAAATGTAAATTATGTAATTAAGGGTAAAAATATGATTATAAAATTACCCTAACACCTGAACAAATTATATTGGATGAAGAAAAGTCGACCCATATCACATAACGGTTGAAATAGATTCATTTCATGGACTTATAAACATGAAAATTATGTAATTAATATTAAAACCAAAGAAAGTGACAACATGTCACTCTCTTATATTTTTTATGTGTAATAATTTTAATTTAGTGATAACATTATTAAAAAATCGATTATAAATAGTATCCAGAAGGATAATAAAATTATCTACATCATGATAATTTATTTAGAATTTTTAGGGATTATATAATTGAGATTAATGGTGACACAATAGTGATGCAGAAATTGTTTATTTTGTGAAAAATCAGTAATATAGTTTTTATTAAACTAATTGTGACCATAAAAGGAAAAAACACCTGATAAGAACATATTTTTCATGTACATGTAATCCATAATCATCCAATGGTAGAATATTTGACCATTTGGATCCTTATAAAAGTGATTATGACACTTATAATATTGTATTTTAGATGATGTCAAAGTTGTCACCTTCATAATTTATGAAATATAACAATTTAAATGTTGTGATTTTAAGATGATAAATTCAAGTAAATGTATTATTATTAAAGGTAATATATTTATATTCATCATAGTATTTTAATTTTAATTTTTATGCAACAAATACGTATATTAAATAATTATACAATAATATTGTAGTAATTATTTTATTAAGAGATATACCAAATAAATGGTATTAGAAATATTAAAATAAATAATATATGAACAAATTAATGTACCCCATGAATTTTTTTGATGAAAATGACTTTTTAGGAATCTATTATATATTTATTTGAACATATATTCTGTGTGTATTTTATTTAAATTCAAATAATTAATAGTGTCAAAATTGGCACTATGGATATTTTATAAAAATAACCTATTATTAAATTATTTAAAAATAAAAAAAATATTTAAAAACATCAAATTTAAATTTATATGGTCTAAAATGTTATAATTTATCCAATTATTGGAAATTTACCACATTCAAGTATTTATTTATAAAAATTAAATATTTATAATTCTATTACCACAAATAAAATTTAATATAATAAATAAGGATAAATCAAGTTGATAAGGTTTATAATATACATAAAACATGTCTAAATTTTTTTAGATGATGAGATCGCAACCCTATATCATCTCATATACTAATTGAGTCATTTTTGGAGGTTTTTATGTGGGTTTCCATTTTATTATTAATTAATATTTCTAAGGATTCCAAAAGTGCCCCTCTCCTCTCCTATATAAGGGAACCTCCTCCCTCTCCTCTTCACAACACTTTGAGCCTTCATGATCGGCCAAACCCAGTCCATTTCTTTTATCCACTTCCCTATAAAAATTCATGAGGTTTTTGTATTCTCAAAATTCAATCTCTAGTCTCTTAAGAGGAAGCTTAAAAGAGGTGCGTCGAAGAAGAGGTGATCTCTTCTACCGATTCATTCAAGTTTTTTTCTTCTTCAACATCCGCTTCATTAGTTGTTTCATTGTAAAGTAATACAACCAGTATAACTAATATACTGATATGATATTATAAATATGAAATAACCCCATTTTATCTTCTATCCATCCTATGGAAAAAGAAATCATCGTGCGTGCGTACGTACGGAATACAGTCTCCACGCCGTGGTGTAATTAGTTTTTCCACCACCACCTTACATGGATGCGTATAATGGTGTAAATAATTACTATATATGGTTATTATAACATCACACTCATTCAGAGATATTATAACATTCAATCCAATTATATTCAATAATTATGGGAATGATATCATCGCTCGTGCGTACATCTAGACTACCGTCTCCACGAATGCGATGAGATTCATTTTCCATTATTAAGCACTCAAGTATGATTATAAAGTATATATATAATAAATAATCATGAATGATATTACATAATAATGATACTGTATTTATATATATATATGTTTAATTTACTTAATTCAATTCAATTCAATAAGGAAACAAGAATAGTGTTCATGCGTACATACGGCCTACTGTCTCCATAAACTGTCTATTTCATTCAATTTATCGATCTATCACATATATTTATATATTGAATATATATTATATATACATAATTTTTTACATTCTGGAATTAAGTAAATCAGGATTTGAGTAATAATATCAAGAACAAAAAATCAAAACACATAGAATAAATGAAATGATTTTACCCAAAACGCAGCTTTAATATGGAATTTACAAAAGAACAGGTAATATAATGTCATAAGTGAACCATATATGATATCATAACAATGAATATAATTACATAATAATTCAATGACATTATTTAAATCATCATACAATAGGTTTGGATACATACGATGCATATCAGATATAAGGTAATGGATAATTTAGAAATTTCATTTTTATCCGAGATTACTTATACGTAAGTATTTACTAGGGTTATATTTTTCATCCATGTACATAAAAATGGTTTTCATAAACAGTTTAATATACGTCCAAGTATGTTTTAAGTCATGTTTACATCTCTTTGACTTTTACATTGTATTATGGAAGTAATATTTCTTTTGTTTACCATACATGGTACTTTTTGACTTTTCCGTTAAAAGAACGAGGAGAATGTTTTTTTTAACTTATACGGCATGAACAGATTTTTATTGTTTCATAATGCATTTTTTTCTTGAAGCACACTCTACAAGATTTAATGACTATTTTCAAAAAAATCATTTTCTTTTAAAATTGCATGGCATATTGTGAAAAGAAAATGATTTTATAGAAGAAATGATATTTTCTCTTAGAATTCATTTCAAATGTTTTATCAAAACTAATTTACATCTACGATGAAATTATGTCTCTATTAAGGTTTGATTTTTATTATGATTAATTGATATCTATTTGTTTTATATGGATTATGTCATGATGAGAATATTTTTATGAATCCCATATTATTCTTTGGGTTTTGATGTATGATTTAATATTCTTTTCTGGCACACATAAGAATTATTTCATTATGAGATGGGTGGGACCTATATCACCCTCCAATACATTGGGTAAATATTTATATCTCATGAGATAGACATGGCTGGAACAGAAAGATAATCCAGTTCACTAATACAGGACTGGAACAAGGAGTGAACTCGATTCAGTAAGGGACTTTGTCCACTAAGATGGTCTTGCCAGCATTGTATTTTCTACTATGGAAATAAAATAAAGTGCTTAATGGTTTTCCACAATTACATGTTTTATTCCCATTCTATTTTATCATGATGACCAATGCCTTAATTACTGCAATAATTTATTTCACAAATCATGATTTTGATGTTTAAACATTATTTTCATGTTTTGAAGTTCAAATGTAAATGGTTTGTTTTATTTTCCCTATGCTTACCCTTACTGAGCATTTGAGCTCACCATTTATATGTTTTCTTTTGTCCAAGATATAAAGAAATGTTTAAGGTAAGATATAATAGGGGATGATCTTTATGTGATACATTGAAGATCATCCACCATAATTAGAATATTATGTTCCATGTTTCCAAAGACACTAAACTATTACGGTCCTTTGGTGTCTTTTTTTGTTATATATTAAGTATTCCTCAAAAGTAATGTAATGTCTATGTACATCATGTACGAATCTCTACATTTTGTATTAGAGGGAGGTTTAGTTAAACTTTGGAAACTAGGATGAAAAAACATTAGTGAGATCCCTAGAGATATTTCTATGGTATGTCTAGGGATTTACCTATGGATAAGTATAAGTATAGGTTATAGTCCAAGAATTACTGTAACGATATTAGAATTAAACCTAAGATGTTAGATATTGAAGGTACTCCCCATTTATTATGTTGTTTTCCATATCATGATTTTTTCTCTCACACTATTCTTTTTGGATTTTAGATGATGGATGGAACCCGAAGGAACCATGTTGATCAATGTAACAGACAATGAAAACATTGCCCTCCTGAACAAACCAATGTTATGGGAGATGGAGTGAAAAATCTTATTTCTATACTTACACAAGCTATGATTAATTCGGGACTTACAAATGAGCAGAGAAGGAAACCATATTCTAATTAGTCCTTCATGAGGCAACATCCACCTTCTTTCAGTGGGTCTTCTAATCCACTTGTTGCTGAACAATGGATCTGTACCATTGAAAGGATATTTTCCATACATCACTGTTCAGAACATGAAAAATTAATTCTGGCTATTTACCATTTAGATGGTCAAGTAGACCAATGGTGGACTCTAATTAAGAATACGAGGCCCCGAGATGAAATTGAATCCATGGAATGGGATGAGTTCATGAACTTATTTTTCAATAAGTACTTCCTTCATATTATTCGAACAAAGATGAAAAAGGAGTTCTTTGTGCTTATCCAAAAGGATGATGAATCTGTTGGTATATACGAAGTGAATTTTACAAGACTTGCATGGTATGCATCTAGCATTTTCATCCAACATGAAATTAAAGTTGATTGATTCATCAGGGGGTTAAAACCAAGTCTTCAATGGGAATTAGATATAAGAGAATTTAGTAGATATGATGAAATTTGGCATTGTGCTATCAAGGTAGAAATGGAAGCTGTTGTTACATATCCATCTCATGGATTTGACAAGAAACTAAAGATGAATTTCAAGAAAAAATCTCAAAACAATGGTGAGAAGAAGATGAATGTCTATTTATGCTCAACGTGTGGAAAGAAGCATGGTGGAGATTGTCTAAAAGGTACTAGAAAATGTTTTAAGTGTGGAAAATAAGGTCATCAAGTAGTTGAGTGTCGAAGTAATGGGAGAAAAGGTAGTTAATGGTGTGAATAGACGAACAGATTGTAGAGAACGATCCACCAACACTTCAATGCCTCAAGTGCGAGGAAATGTGGAATTATGCTAATCAATGCCCTAATCCAAGGGTTAATGATGATCGAAGTGAGCAACCTATTATGGAAATTTATAAAGGGAAGTCACATACGATCACTATTTCTGATGTTTAGTATGAAAATTATGTCGTGGAATGATTAAGTGTTTATGTAATGGGATTTCAAAATTCTATCATGGAATCTCATTTATGGTATCGTAGAATATTGGAATATCTACGTATTGGTTTTCAATAATTATATGGTACCAGTAACCATTAAAAGTGATTGAAATATTTTTGGAAAGAATATGATATGCGCATAATGAAGGGATAATGAGAAAATGAAATGATCTCATGACTGATATTATGGTTTGAGTATATAGACATTTTGGGATTTTTGTATGTGGAAAGATTTAAATTTTGATAGAATTCATGATTTCATTAAGGTTCTATAGGTATTAATTTGTCAAGAGAATACATGATTAAGGCATTCACATGTTTGGAATGTGACTAGCAAGATATATCTTATGATATATGGGGGATAAATGATGGTATTCATGTGCTTGTTATGTGACCTTTCAAGTAATCATTTTCTTTATACTATGAGCTAGGACCGAAGTATTTTGGATAAGTATAATGATTTAAAATGCATTATGTGGGACATAAGATACTTTTGTTTAAGGATAGAACCTTTTTTTAAATATTATTTATGGAATGATATAATAGTGTAATTTTAGAAAAAGGACAACCTACAGGATGAGAGACAACACGTCACGTCGGACAAGGCTGTAGGAATCGAACCCACAACCGAAGTGTGACAGACCTTTATCGCCTACCATTGGCTTATACGAAGTCCCTGGTTTGTAGAAATTAGTTTTATTTTATTAATTGGTTTTATAGATGAATTAAAAGTCCATTTTTGGAACCGTATACGATTAATCTCACTATAAATGGATTTATGTATATAACTATTTCTAACATTATGTTTGAGACAGACGGAATGACATATCATTCTATCGTATGATCCGCTAACACTTCTTGGAAGACAAATTCAACTTCATTTATTTAAGAGATGAAGTGGAAATTGTTCAAGGCAGAAACAATAATGAGATTGTACCAAAATCAAGAAAGTATTTCTTTTAATTCAAAAATTCTTCCACATTAGGTAAATGATCTTGAAAACCAAAAATGTTGTCCTAGTGTCCTCATATCCGATGAATTAGATGGTACCTTAGATCATCACAAAGTTATGGATTTGTGATTTCTGGATTTTTCATAGCTATGTTCTCTACGAATCTCCATCAGAACATGATGGTTTAATTTCTCTTCCATATCCATATTTTCACCTATGTTATCCTATGTAGAAACCCGATGATTAGTTAATTTGGGTAACCATAACATTTCATACTTTAGTTTTGAAAGTTATGTTTTGGTATTCATTTTTACGATGTGGGATTCTATTAATGAAACTTTCAAGTAGAAAACTATTTATAACCCCGACAAATATCGAGGGAGAAATTCATTTTAAGGGGGGTAGAATGTAACAACACGAGATTTTATGAGAATTATTCTTTTTAATTTCGTTGATTTCTTTTGTTGAATGCTACACCAAGATAATATTGCGATATACGCAACACATATTAGCTTGTAGTATATGCAACACCATTCTTAGATCGCATTACACACAATTTCATGTTTGTTTGATAGTAGTTATTCTACGCAACATTGAAGGTATATATATATATATATATATATATTAAATGTATAACTGAAATATGGTTGTATTTTGTTATACGCAACAACAATGGAGTCTTGCATTATACGCAACCCTGACATGGCTTTCATTACACGCAATCGTGACCTTCCTCGATAGCGTGTGTTGTACACAATACCGAGTTTCACTAAATAATGATATATTGTAATAACATTATTATGGACTAGCCGTTATGAATAGTGTTAACTAAATTTTGAATTTTATGTATTTCTAATTCATCTTACAAATTTTATAGAACATGGTGTGAGAACAAAATAATTTTTTAATGTAAAATAAGTATTTTCAAAACAATGCAGTTTTGCCACCTTTTGATGGCGCACCCACATTAAATTTACATTTTACATGTTTATAAGTTCAATTTTACAAAATAAAATTCTTCATTTGAATCATTATATAAAAATTTACTTTGGATTAATCCATGATATTTTTCTGATAAGTTTCTTATTTTGATGAATAGTAAAAATACGCTGAATTTTAATTAAAAAATACGTTTTTCATTGAGATAATTTATATGGTTAAATTATAATAGTAAATTGATTTAAAATATAAATAGAATGTATTTTTACTATTTAATATAATTTATATCATTATCATTTATTTTACATTGAATTCATATGTTAAATAAATTCATTCTTTTGCAATGTTTTGACCAAAAACCTGTTTTTTTGACAACATGATTAATTTTAATTTAATTACTACAACTTATGTGTTTATAATTTTGAAAAATGGATTCCATATTTGGAATTAGTAGGTCCAAATTTTTTTAATATTCTACATTTTATTTTTAGACATTATGAATAGTAACTATGGTAAATTTTATTTACTACAATTAATGATAAATCAGGTAAAAAAGGGTAAAAACAAGATTATAAAATTACCCTAACACCTTCAAAAAATCTATTTGATGAATAAATGTCGACTCATATCACCTAAGGGTTGAAATAGATTTATTTCACGGACTTTTGACCATGATAATGATGTAATTATTATTAAAACCAAAGAAAGTGACAACATGTCACTCTTTTATATATTTTAAGTGTAATGATTTTAATTTAGTGATAAAATTCATAAAACGTAGATTATGAATATTATACAGAAAAATAATAAAATTATATAAATCATTAGAATTTATTTATAATTTTTAGGGATTAAATAATTGTCATTAATGGTGACACAATTGTGATGAAAAAATTGTTTATTTAGTGAAAAATCAATAATATAGTAATTTTTAAACTAATAGTGACCATAAAAGGCACAAAAACCTGACCAGAACTTCTTGGTCATGTTCCTTTAAACCGTAATCATACAATGGCTTAATTTTAGACCATTTGGAGCCTTATAAAAGAAATTATGACACTTATATTATTTTAATTTAAATGATGTTAATGTTGTCACCATCATAATTTATTTAATGTAACAATTTTAATGTTATTATTTTAAGATGATAAATAAGAGTAAAGGTATTATTACGAAAGTTAATATATTTATATTCATCATTGGATTTTATTTTTTATATTAATTCATCAAAAAAGAATATTAAGTAATTATACAAAAATGTTGTAGTAATTATTTTATTAAGAGATATACCAAATAAATGGGTTTAGAAATATTAAAATAAATAATATATGAACAAATTAATGTGCCCAATTATTATTTTTTATGAACATGACATGTTAGGAATCTATTATATTTTTTTGAATATATCTTCTGTGTGGGTTTTATTTAAATTCAAATAATGAATACTATCTAAATTGACACTATTGATATTTTATAAAAATAAAATATTATTAAATTAATTAAAAATCTCAAAAATATTTAAAAACTATAAATTTTAAATGATATGGTCTAAATGGTTATTAATTATCAAATTATGGAAAATTTACAACATTTTTGAATGTATTTATAACAATTTATAATTTATAATCTTATTACCACAAATAAAATTAAATAGATTAAATTATGATAAATCAAGTTGATATGGTATAAAATAAACATAAAACATTCTGAATTTTATTGGTTGATTATATTACAACCCTATATCGTCCCATATTTTAATTGAGTTATTTTTTGAGGTTTTTGAGTTGGTTATCATTTTATTATTAATTAATATTTTTAGGCCTCCAAAAGTGCCCCTCTCCTCTCCAATATAAGGGAACCTCCTCCCTCTCCTCTTCACAACACATTGAGCATTCAAGATCGGCCAATACCAAACCATTTCTCATCTACACTTCCCCTGAAACATTCTGGAGGTTTTGGTCTTCTCAAAATACATACTCTAGTCCCTTAAAAGGAAGCTTAAAGGAGGTGCGTCAAAGAAGAGATAATCTCTTCTACCGATTATTTCAAGTTTCGTTCTTCTTCGACTTCATCTTATTTAGTTGATTCATTTTAAAGTAATAAAATAAGTATAACTAACATACTGGTATGATATAATAAATATGAAACAACCCCATTTCACCTTCTATCCATCCTACGGAATAGAAATCACCGCGCGTGTGTACGTACGGAATATCGTCTCCACGTCGTGGTGTAAATAGTTTTTCCACCACCACCTTACATGGATGGTTATAATGTTGTAATGATTAACTATATATGTTTATTATAACATCATAATTATTATGAGATATTAGATCATTCACTCCAATTATATTCAATAATTATGGGAATGATATCTTCGCTCGTGCATACGTACGGACTACAGTCTCCATGAATGCGATGAGATTCATTTTCAATGATTAACCATTAAAGTATGATTATAAAGTATATATATAATAAATAATAATTAATTATATTACATAATAATGATACTGGATTTATGTACACATATGTTTCATTTAATTAATTCCATTCAATTCTATAAGGAAACGAAAACAACGTTCATGCGTACGTACGACCTACCGTCTTCATGAACGGTGTATTTCATTCCATTTTTTGATCTATCACAAATATTTATATACAGAATATATATTAAATATACATAATATTTTAAATTCTTGAATTATGTTAATCAGGATATTAGTAATAATATCAAGAACAAAAAATCAAAACACGTACGATAAATGAAACTATTTTACCCAAAATGCTGCTTTAATATGGAATTTACAAAAGAATGGGTAATATAATGTCATAAGTGAACCATAGATGATATCATAACAATGAATTTGATTCTATAATATTTCAATGACATTATTTAAATCATTATACAGGATGTTCGGATACATATGAATAATATCCGACAAAAGGTAAGGGATAATTTTGTAATCTCACTTTTTCTCTGAGATTACTTATACATATGTATTTACTGGGGTTATATTTTTCATCCATGTCCATAAAAAAGGTTTCATAATGTTTTTAGTATTCTTCCATGTATTTTTGAAGTCATTATTACCTCTCTTTTACTTTTACTTTTTATTATGGAATGAATATTTCTTTTGTTTACCCCACATGGTACTTTTTGACTTTTCCGTTAAAAGTACGAGGGAATTTTTTTTTAACTAATACGACATGAACAAATTTTAATGGTTCCATAACGCCTTATTTTCATGAATAATACACTACAGGATTTCATGAATATTTTCAACAAAATCATTTTATTTTAAAATTGTGTGGCATTTTGTGAAAAGAAAATTATTTTAAATAAGAAAGGATATTTTCCCCAAGAATTCATTTCAAGTGTTTTATCAAAACTATTTTCCATCTAAGATGACTTTATGTCTCTATTATGGTTTGATTTTTATTATGATGAATTGATATCCGTTTGTTTTTTATGGATTATGCCACGATGAGGTGATGTCTGTGAAACCCATATTATTCATTGGGTTATGATGTATGATTTCTGATTATTTTGTGTCACACGTAGGAATGATTTCATTATGAGATGTGTGGGGCCTATATCTCCCTCCAATGAATTGGGTAAATATTTATATCTCATGAGATAGACATGGATGGGATGGAAAGTTAATCTGGTTCAGTGATACCAGACTATAAAGAGGAGTGAACTCGATTCAGTAAGGGACTTTGTCCACTAAGATGGTCTTGGAAGCAATGCCATGGCTACTTTGGAAATCATATCAAGTGATTAATGGTTTGCCACAATTACATGTTTTATTCACATTCTATTTTATCATGATGACTTATGCATTATGTACTACCAAAATTAATTTCACAACTCAATATTTTGATGTCTAAACATTATGTTCATGTTTTGAAGTTCAAATGTATGTGGTTTGTATTATTTTATCCATGCTTACCCTTTCTGAGAATTTGAGCTCACCCTTTATATGTTTTCTTTTCCCCAGGCTATAAAGAAAGGTTTTAGGTATGAAAAAAATGGGACGATCATTATGGGAGTCGTTGAAGATATTTCACCATGATAATAGGATTATGTACCAAGTTTCCAAAGACACTAAAATATTACGGTTCTTTGGTGTCTGTTTTTTTGTTATGTATTAATTATTCTTCAAAAGTAATGTAATGTCTATGTAAGGAATGTACGGGTCTCTAAAATTTATCACTAAAGATATAATGAAACCTTGTATTCAAGGAATGGATGAGTGTAGCTAAGTCCAAATCATGGTTTGGGTAGTTTTTCACATGCACTCTCAACATCCTTGATCCCTATATAACCACATGGTCTCCTTTTGTCATAACATTTCCCAAACCAGATCACACGGAATCAAAATACATCGCATAGTCATATCCAAATTTTGGTAAAATCAAGATAGGTTCGGATGTAAGATGAACGTTCTGTTAATAGAATGATTAATGGAATTCCCTAGTCCATTGAAATGGAATAATCATTTTTTTCAAAACTATCATGTGAATATATATCCATGAGAAGTCATGACCAATGCATCAAAAATAACCAGTAAGTCCATGGAAATACTATTACTCAAAGATGTTATTTTAAGGTTTCCTTGAGATAATATCTTCTATATTTTTTGGATCCATTGAAACAACTATTCTAGAAATTACATGGCCACGAAATCATACGTCTTGTATCAAAAAATCCCTCTTTGTTAAATTGTCATACAAATGATGTTTTCTCAATATTTATTCCATCATATCTAATTTTTTCTCATTATCATCCCTTATCCTTGGAAAAACAATATTATATCAATAAAAATAACGAAATTCAAGATATCCCTAAAATATCTGATTCAACAATGCTAGAAATATTGTCTTTGAATTCTTAAGACTGAAATGAATTACCACAATCTCTTAATGGCCATATCTAATCTTGATTTTTTTTTAGAATATCCTCTTTCTTAACATAGAATTGGTGATATCCATATCATAAGAAAATATTATAGAACTACTGATCTACACTCAATTTATCGAATAGATCATCAATGTATGATATTAGATACTATTTCATTACCCCAACATGGTTATGATTATGAATATACACACACATACGAGGAGTTACATCTACTAAATTCATGAACAAGATGGTTTCTACCCATGGAGGTGTGCTAGGTCGAGTGAATCCTTTGATTTCTAGCTCTTCCAAATTTACATTCAACACTCTTAATTTTGTTGGCCCCATCCACTATGATAGGTGTGAGATATGACTGGTCACTAATATGGGATAAAATGTAAACATAACTTCTCTTATCATGGGTAACCCTATGAAACTCTCAGAGAAATATCATGAAATTCATCCACCAGAATTGGAAAACTGATATCCTTGATCTCTTCCACTGATGCTAAAGTCAATGTCAAAAACTGGTATAAGATCATTACCACTTCTAGTTTAGCCAGCACATTAATCATATCATTACAACCGATTATCTTATAAGGAGATTCTCGACACCATCCATATTTGTGAAACGATCTGTTCTTCTATAATATTAATTGGGAGCCTTGAACATTGACAAAAAAAATCTACACCTAGGATTACATTTCAAATATCCATCTTTGACATCATGAAGTCCCATTTTATCTCAACTCCATCAATAGTAATTTATTATTATATACACACAGAGTCTCACCCTTATCATTACCCTAATTCAATTTGAAGTGCTATTATATAAGGAGTCATCTAAATTATTAAATAGAGGAAACAAATAGAACAAGAAGAAATTACAAAATTTGATGCATCAGTATCAAACCACCCTTTTATAAGGGTGGAATTTAAAATTAATGTACTTAACATTGCAGATGCTCTAACCTGATCATTTATAATCATTTTCTCAGCTCTATATAATTACTTCATCTTTGCACAATGTTGTTTGTTTCTATACTGATATATACCATGCGGGGGGAGTCATGGTATTCCTAGAATCACTATACCTATCTCTACTATGATGATGAGTTTGATTCTATTATCCTCTTCTTATCGAAGCATATGAGTCATGTGACACATAAGAAGTGTCTCAAGCAGCTGACCCTAGATCACTTCGATAATATTTGATGATATGTCCCATGCTGTTACAATTATGGAATTCACTTCGTGTGGTTGGACACTCTCTCTTCATGTCATTGAATGAGCCACATTAGAAACTTCCCACTTTTTTCATTGGTTTCAGAGAAAGATTCACTGATCCTACTCTCTGCTTTAGATTCCATCCCCCTCCTTTCATGTATGGGTCCCTCTATAAATTACCTCTAACATTTTAGTTCTTATCATTTCATAGGGGTATAAACATGATTCCTCATCCCAAAGATCCTAAGATGTCACGTTCATCAACTATAACTCTATTAACTATCTATATATAGTCTGTAATATAGAGAATAACTATCTTGGATTGAATCTCATGTCTTATCACTGATTCATCAATGTGAGCCTTCAAGGACCAAGTTGTTGCAACCTCTGGTGAAAATAACACTATATTCATGGATTTAGTTGCATAATATGTGAAAGAGATATTTATCTACATCCGGCTGAAGATGTATGTTTTTCACTGAATCTTATATCTGATATGATAGAATTGTTTGTCAAAAAATTATTAAAAATCCTCCCAACTACAGCATTGTTCCACTTTATCCTTCATCTCCAAATACCACCACAGGTGTAAAAGATCCTACAGCACAAACATCACCATCTAGAAATTAATCTTCACTGGTGTGTTGATGAAATCCATAATATGATTAATCTTGTTGAGCCAAAACACTTCTTTTTCATGTTCATAATTACTCTTAAATATGGGTCGATTGGGATTTTAGATCATGATGGAATGATCAACTTACCATAGGTCATACCTCCAGTTCATTGTGTCCATTTCTTTAAATTAATATAAGATACTATGGACCAACTCTTGCTTCACTTGTTGCTCTGGTGCAACAACATTCACTATAACTTCTTCTAGTCAATTTTTATGAAACCTATCGGGTTCCATTTTCTAAACAAACATCAACTTCCATAAATCGAAAACTATAGTAATAGATAGATTATAATTTCAAATTTTACCAGATCAACTATCAAAACATTTAATTCCAAATCAACCTTTACCACATTTATCTTTTTCTAAAAAAAAAACTCTTTACATGATTTAGGAAATCAACCCAATTTCAACATATACCAACCATTCTCTTTCCAATTAATTTCACTAGAAAAAAAATAATCATTTTTCAAAAATAAATATATTGCATCAAATAATATAACATTACTCAAAAAATAAGTATGCATTACTAGTGGGAAGTAATTCATCTAATATATTCCATGATCGTCTCATTGGATAATCCCATGAAAATGATATTTAAGAATCCTATAAGTGTTTCCCAAACATGTATGTACCCAAATCCCTCATAACATTATGTTCATAATATAATGGTTAGATAAATATTTTTACTCTATACATTTCATGTCCTAAAAATCCTATTCATTTCCAACAACACGACGTAAGAAATAGACATTGGTGAATTCATCACAAAGACAAAAAATTAATGCCAAAGGAAAGAACAAACTGATACCATTTGTAACGTCCCTCTTATTCTCATTGGATTGAGAGGGAGGTCAGACACTACATGGAATTAATTAAAATATCCAATATTCTAAATGCTGTAAATAAATTCTAAAGGGCTTCAATACATGTGGTGGTAAATTTTACATCTAATAATAAAACAACTAACCAAACAATCCATAACTAAAAACCCACAAATTGATGCGTGAACACAATGAAAGCAAACTAAACAACAATTTATCCAAATCATGATATGATCTAGTACCAATGATGAAGTCTATAATATCAAAGTAAATAGTGTAATAAAACTTACAACACATCAAGACCACCACTATACAACATGTACAAGAATATCTATGATCCAAATTCCCCAAATAGCCCAAGTATCAAAATGTATTTCTAATTACATGAGATAAATTTATTTTTACCATTTATCGGTCTATGAAATATGAAAAAAAACTAAACATCGAAGGCAGGGATGAATACTAAAATTCAAAATTTTTTCTCCATTGACATTTCTACTCACACCATTGTGATAGAAGAGTTAGAAACATCTATATAAAACTTTTTATATTAAGAAATTTTAAAAAAAAGTTTATAACTAAATATAAAAATGTTCTAAAATTGTTTACAACCAAATATCTACATGTTCCATGTCGCCTAAATTTTCTAGAAAAATCTATATTACATGAAAACTACCAAACCATGCTTTAAAACCATTTCACACATTCAATTTTTCATAGCCATTTCATTTTTCATATTCACACCACTAACCATGCATGGATAGTTATGATAGTTCAATACTCATGAACATTCTCTCATTGATCTACCAATTCTCCACAAGGTAATTGTTTCCCATGTTCTATTAGACCATTTCCACCAAGAACAATGTAATATTTCAACCAAACCATAAAAATTCAATATGAAAACCCAGAACCAGTATTCCCAAAAGTCTTCCAATAAAAACAATATGAAACAAATTCAACAAAACAATACTTATATTGGAAACATTTCTCTAAAAAACAATTTAGAAAATCCAAAAATGAAATATTTTAAAATCACTATTTTAAAATACTAATACTAAATCCCATTTCACATCAATTAAAAAAATATTCACAATTTCACCAAGCCCCATTAATCATCACTAAAAATGATTTATATAATGTCTTTCATAGTAATATTTCACAATAAATTGTAATCAATTAAATAAGTTTGAAACTATGAAAATAAGTTCTAGAAAAATGAGTCAAGAGTGATGCCACATACATCAAGAGTTTTTGAGGAAATCATAAACAGTAGGAAGACATCATGAAAATGGGTTGAACTCCAAAAACCCACCTTAGATTTCTTTATCTATCAAGAAGCTGTCAAAATCTAAATATATTTGTAATCCACAACCTTTGATATACTTAAAGATGGTACTAATCTAGGAAAATGATAGGATGACAGATGTAGATCTAAAAAACACAACCAGAACGATGAACAATAATGCATTACTGCAAGAATCAGTCTTCAATGCACTAAGGGATGACTCTGAATCGCTTCTAATTCACTTAGTATAGGTTATCCAACATTTGAGACACCAAAATACAATGTTTGGGCTGTTTTGGTAGGATAATGACTAGGTTAAAGTGTAAATTGAGCAAGATACACTTTTTTAGGATCTAACATTGACCTTGTACATTGTTTAGTCACACTATTAGATACCCCAAGAACTAATAGTTCTCTTGATTCTGTATTATGAATGACCCCACATAGTTTTCTCACATGGACTCTAAACCAGGTGCAGACCATGCCAAGGATTTATGTCCCTCATTTTTACCACACTTTATAGTTTACCTTAGTTTTTTTCATGGTATGTGTAATGCCCCGATCCCAGTTACCCAGAATTGGTGCATTATTACATAATATTTTCATGATCACAAAAGATCAAGTCTCGAAATACCGATTAGTTTAGTAGCCTTTGAAACACTAGATATATTCATAAATCTTACATTACATCATAATGTGAATAAAAACTACAACAATATCTTGTCTTCATAACCCCTCATACTATCCCTGCAGGTCATTCATAAAATATTTTTTCACATCCTAGGAAAAATAAAACACTGAAAGGGTTGAGCACAGATGCTTAGTAAGCATTACAATATATCAGAAACTTTCATAAACACACATAAACATTTAAGCCAATGTATAACAAAAACAAAAGACTATTAATGTTGAACTTCTGTATAATGTGGAAGAAATAAAATGAAATAATTCGATTTAATTATTCACATGGATATTCTACTAGTCGAATAATCACATGAAATATCAATAACCACTTCCATAATGATGGAATGCATAATGCCGGACTATCATAACCATATAGTCAAGGCCTTATGCCAAGGCTACAAATAATATTTTGTGAAGGAATTGTGCCAGGAAACTAGTTTGTCTAATGAGACCTACCAATGCATCGAGGAGATATAGTGGGATCCACCTGTCACTTATTAAGTCCAATGCATTACTTATATTAACAGGTTTAAACATAACATAAAAATTCGTATTAAAACTAGCATATGAAATGTCAATACTTTCTCCATAAACCATGAATGGTATAAAAATAACACATCCACATTCAAACATATCACAAAACCTTAAATACTATATTGAAGTTTTGTATCATAATAAAACTTAAAATAATCATAAAATCCATCAAAGGATGTTGACATAGATGAAATCAAAACTATTTGAGATAAATATATCTTTTTTTGAAATCATTTAAAAGTCACATAACTATAAAATAAAAAATTTACATTCAAAATATTCTTATAAGATTATAAGGGAATATTTGAAGATTTTATAATGGTGGAAAATAGTAGCACCTGCCGTATACGTTAAAAAAATACATTATTACCTTATTTCTATTGAAAAGGCTTAAAATGACCTTGTTTAGAAAACGACGGAAATATTCATTTATAATCTTCTTAGGAAAATTCAAACAATATAATAAATGTATTTAACCCATATTCTATAAAATATTAATAATTTTTTGAAATAAATTTTTAAGAAACATGGATGTGGATGATAAAGACGTCACAATAGATAATTACGTATAAATAACCTCAGATAATGAAGAGATTTTCAAATAAACCCTTACCTTGTACTGTTCCTTAGTTGAGTGTATGTTAAATTTCTATGTAATATTTAAATAATTGTTATTAAATTATAAAAGAATAACATACATAAATATGATATCATATATGATCTTTTAATATTTCTTTGTTAATAATATTTTAGTATTATCGTCGTTTCGGGTGTTCAGTTACTTTTGCTTCTTTTATTTGTTATGTTACAGAAGCTGTGTCTGTTATCAATAGGTTCTATCTTATTCGTATCCATAAATATATCATGTCCTTATTTTTTTTAATCTTCAAATAAGATTTACACTTGAATGGATATGATGGGGAATGAATCTCATCGCGTTCGTGGAGACGGTAGTCCGTACGTACGCACGAGCGACAATATCATTCTTTTCATATTAAAATAATATATAATTGGATGGTGAATCATATATAAAGAATAATTTTCATCTTATATTTATTATTTACATCAATTCCACACCATTATCATACCCATCCAAATAATTACACATTGAATAACAATCACACCACGACGTGGAGACGGTAGGTCGTACGTACACACTTTTGGTGACATGTCATTAAAAGGATGCATAGAATACTGAATATGGTTGTAGAATATTTATAATAATATCACAGTATATTTAAGATACTAGAGTTGTTATTTTATAAAGGAAATAACAATGAAAGAAGAAGTGTAAAAAGAATGGAACTTGAAAGAGGGTTGTGAAAACATTACCTCTTCTTCAGGTTCTTCCTTTAGATTTATCAAAAAGGGTTCCATAGGTTGGATTTTTGACTAAATTAATTCCTCTCGGATGAAGTGAGGGAAGTTTAGAGAATATTTGGGTAGGGGATGTCAGATTAAAAAAGGCTTTGATGGCTTGAATTAGTGAAAAGGGGGAGTGCCCTTTTATAAGAGGGGTGAGGGGCACCTAAGGAAGAGCTAGAAATATTATTTTATAATAAATTCATATTCGGTTTCTAATGGCTCCAAAGTGGAATATTTAAAGTTTATGGTGGAGATATGTCGAAAACCACTCAAACAAAAGGTTTTAGACTGGTTTGGGTCACTGTATTAACTTTATCTTTTTGATTTAACTCTTAGTTAAATAGTTTCACATTTACCATGTCTCTTTGTATTTTTATATTATATAGTTAATAAACATACTATATTCTTCCAAGGGACCCCAAATGGTCCATTAATTATACACCTATCATTATATAAGTGCTTTGGAAGAACCTTATCATTTGAGTCATTAAATATCAATTAGTAATATAATATTTTTTTAAACCATTTTATGTTAATTTTGACACTATTTGGTATTTTGTTTTTTCTGAAATCATAACAACATTATTACTTAGAAAAAAATTAATCTAACCAATAAAAATATGTAATATTAACCTATAAAATTAGTAAAATTCCTAAAAAGTGTCAAATTACATTTATTTGGATATTTATAATATCAATTATTTTAATATTTCATTAATTTGATAATTATTGCATCACCATTGTGTCATAAATAAATTAAATTATTTAATATATAAACATTATAATTAAAATACCATTATGTCGGAAATCATTTTATATTTCTAATTAATATTTATAATGGAATTTAGCTTATGTATAACTCTATATTAAAAATGTTTTAGTTATTAAACTTTGACTTTAACTCTATTAACTCTTCTTTGAATTAAATAATAATAAATGTCCTCATCTAATTAAAGTGGACCAAAGAGGTTCATATTTTACTACTAAGGTTGTTTTGGGATGAATTATACATATCCAATAGAATTAGTACATGTGTTAAGGTAATTATAATTTCATTTTACCCTTAATTACCCTATTTACTTTTAACCGTGGTAAATTAAAGTAAGAAGTTGATGTTCACCAAAAATTATTTTTATCTTATTGAACCACATTTTACTCCTTGATATTAATCGTGTCTCTCAGATTTCCAAAATTCCAGTCAGAGAAGGGGTAAAATTATGTTATATGTGAATTTTCAAAATCTCATAGGAGATGGGGAAAAGACGATGTCAAGTCCAATACAATTTTTATATATCTCAAATTATTATAAACTGAATCCAATGAATTAAATTGAACATATATATGTTTTACGTATCTATTTTGACCTAAAATAAATTTAAATAAAATAACTAATTATTTAAATAAAAATTCGGTTTTAAACTATGACTTAGTTTTTTTCACTATACATCAAAAATTGAATGTTTTCAACAAAATGCCAAAATTTCACTCTAGGCTAATTTCGATAGTCCGAATCCAAAATTGAAGCCCAATTTGATAGATAGAATTTATAAAATTTCAAAAAGTGGGTATTACTATTCATAATGGCTTGTTTGTTTGGTCATGGTGTGTTAGAATCTTGAGGTTGTGTACAATGCAATCTATTGCATTATTCAAAGGGTAATGTACCATGGAAGCATGGGGTGTTACATTCTCCCCTCCTTGAAATAATTTCATCCTTGAAATTAATAAAATACTACTGCATGAAAAGACTCGGATGGTTCTTAATCATATGTTCCTCGGGTTCCCACATTGCCTCTTCCATCTTATGGGTTTTCCATAGAACTTTTACTAGACGAGTCATCCGGTTTCTCAGCACTTGTTCTCTTGTATCAAGAACCATGAACGACTCTTCACAACAAGATAAATCGGGTTCCAATTCTAATTACTCATTGGTGAGTATATGCGTTGGGTTAGGCATGTATTTTATCAAAATTGATTCGTGGAAGACATCATGAACAATGGAGAGATTTAGCGGCATTTCCAAACGGTAAGCTACAACCCCAATTTGTTCTCAAATTTTGAAAGGTCCAATGTACATGGGACTCAATTTACCATTCTTACTGAAACGTATAACTCCCTTACATAGAGATACCTTCAATAAAACATGATCTTCTACCAGAAATTCCAAATCCTTCCTTCGGTTATCAACATCGCTCTTCTTCCTACATTGAGTATCTTTGATGGGTTTTTTGATTACCTTCACCTTTTTCTTTCATTTCCCCCTCCACTTTTGGGCCTACGAGTTTTCATTCACCAACGTCATCCCAATATGTTGTTGTGCAGTATCTCTTTCTGTATAACGCTTCTTATGGTTCCATCTGAATACTTGAATGGAATAAATTGTTATAGGAAAATTCCACCAGATGTAAATATTGATCCCACATACCCAGAAAGTCAAGTGAGCAAGATCTCAACGTGTGTTCTAAGGTTTGAATAGTCTGTGCTGATTGTCCATCTATTTGGGGTTGGTAGACAGTGCTCAAAAGAAGTTCAGTATCCAAGGCCTTCTGAAGACTTTTCCAGAATATTGATGTAAAACGAGGATCATGATCCGAAACAATTGATATGGTTACTCCATGAAGTCTCACAACTTCATTAATATATAGTCTTTCTAGATGTTAATGTGGTAAATCTTCCCTTATAGCAGGAAAATGTTCTGAATTGGTAAGACTATCAACAATGACGCATATTGCATTGTTCCTTATAGGAGTCTTTGGTAGTCCCATGACAAATTCCTTAGTGATATTATCTCATTTCCTCTCAGGTATGGGAAGAGGATTCAATACTCCACCAGGTTGTTTCCTTTCAGCTTTTAGTTATAGAAAAACCATACATCTTTACAAAAAATCCGAAATATCCATCATCATGTTGTCCCACCAAAAATGTTCCTTCAAATCGCTATATATTTCGTTACTCCCATAGTGTATATAGAAATTGGAACTATGAGAATCATCCAACAATTCAATTTTTAGATCAGGTATATCGAGAACATAATGTCTCCTCCCAAATTAAAAAATTCCATCTTCATACAAAAATTCACTCAATCTCCCATCATTTACATCTTTAATCTTCTTTTGGATGTCTTCATCAACAGTCTGAGAACTCTTTGTCCTTTCTAGTAAATATGGTTTGGAAAAGATTTGAAAAAGTATCAATGTTTCACCTTCCATGGTTATTACCATATACAACTTTAAAATATACATGAAAATTGGATCCCTTTCATCTCTCATTTTGTTCAAAAATCCATTATCTTTTCTGCTCAAAGCATCTTCTACCTTATTTTCCTTCCCCGAGTGGTACTGTATTGTGAAATCATAATCCTTGATTAGTTCAAGGCATCTCCTTTTCCTTATAGTGAGTTCTTTATGCAAGAAAATATTATTCAAACTATTGTGATCGGTATATATCTCACATTTTCCACCATAGAGATAATGTCTCCATATCTTCAAGAAAAAGATTACTGCAGATAACCCATGATCATGAGTAGGATAGTCTTGCTCATGAATTTTCAGCTGTCATGATGCATAGACAATAACTCTATCATTCTGCATAAGGAAAATACCAAGTCCTTTCTTCGATGCATCACTATAAATAGTGAACCCATCAAAGAAACGATAAATATTACATCCTGGGTTACGTATATAATCTGCAGCATACCTCGCTAACCTTGTAATGATAGCCTCATATTTTGCAACATGCTCATTCTTTATTTGTCTTAGACTCAGAAATTATCTTTCCATATCTACTCGATGTTCATGAGGAATTTATTTTTCTAAGAAAATATCTTTAAAATACCTCTATTCCATATTTGATATTTCATCATATTCATTTGTGTTTTGAATCAATGACCACCATTGGTTAGAATCTCCAGTGAGGTGATAAACTTCCATGATAACATGTTCCCATTAACTACTCCCCAAGTCATGGAATATTTTCTCTAAGGAATTTATCCATTGATCAGCTATTGATGGATTTGTAATCCCATTAAATTTTGGTGGTTGTTGCCTCATGAAGCGATCTAACATTGATCCTCCACACTGCGAAATAGGGTTCTCTATATGGGTAAGGTTATTATTCATAACCTAAGTGAGTTTTTCCAGTATGGTGATTAGCTGATCAGAACCAGTTGCATCACCAGCTTCACTATAATTATCTTGAGCATGAGGGAATTCCCTACATGGAGTGCACACATTGATACAGTTTCCATTTGTTCCACTAGGCGTCATTTCAAAACAATTGCATACGCTAGATTAGTTTATAAATCGAAATACATAAATCCAAAATTTTAAAACACTTAACATGAATTGAATTGTTTATGTATATAATACATAATCATAAATATGTTTTCTTTGAAGATGTATATACTCATAAACCCTTCATAATGGTTTGTAAATAAAATGATACTTATCTTAAGCATATCCCCCGGGAGTGTCGTAACCAAGAGTGTAGCAAAACCTATTGTCAAGCAACAGTTCCTATTCAAGTATAGCTCAAAACGGTGTTTTCAGGTTTTACCCCTAGGTACATCTATACTAGAGCCGCCTCAACCTACTCATATCCAGGTAGGGATTTATTGCTCTGAAAACTGACAAAATATCTACAATACCAGAATTCTAGGAAGTTCTTCTATACTAATACTCAATGCTTATCTTAGGGCTATATGCTCTGATCAGAGTTTATCTAAATTGAGTTTCTAGGGTTTGTACTAAACTTCCTATGATACCTAATTTAATGCCCCGACCCCAGTTACCCAGAGTCGGTGCATTATTAAATAATATTGGCATGATCACAAAAGATCATTTCTTGAAAGACTGATTAGTTTAGTAGCCTTCGAAACACTAGATATATTCATAAGTTTTACATTACATCATAAATTTAAAAAAAACTACAACAACATCTTGTGTTCATAACCCCTCATATTATCCCTTCAAGTCATTCATAAAATACTTCTTCACATCCTGGGAAAAATAAAACATTGATAGGGGTGAGCATAGATACTCAGTAATGATAAAAATATAGCAGAAACATTAATAAATAAACATAAACATTTAAGGCAATGTATAACCAAAACAAAATCCTTTTAAACTTGAACTTTAGAATAATATGGCAGAAATAAAATGAAATATTTCCATTTACTTATTCACATTGATATTTTAATAGTCGAATAATAACATGAAATATCAATAACAACGTTCATAATTATGGAATGCATAATGCTAGACTATCATAACCACATAGTCAAGGCCTTATGCCAAGACTAAAAATAATATTTGGTCAAGGCCTCGTTCCAAGACACTAGTCTATCTCAAGATACCTACCGATGCATTGCGGAGCTATAGAGGGCTCCAACCGTCACTTATTAAGTCCAATGCATTCCTCATATGAATAGGATTAACATAACATAAACATTCGTATTAAAACTAGCATACGAAATGTCAATAATTTCTACATAAACCATTAATTGTAGAAAAATAACACATCTATAGTCAAAAATATCACAAAACCTTCAATAATATATGGATGTTTTGTATCATAATATTTCAACTTCAAATAATCTTAAAATCGATAAAAGGATGTTGAAATAGATGAAATCAAAACTATTTGAGATAAATATCTCTTTTTTGAAATCATTTAGAAGTCACATAATTCTAAAATAAAACATTTAATTTCAAAATATACCAATAAGTTTGTAAGGGAAGCTTCGACGATTTTTCAATGGCGGAAAATAGCTGCACCGACCGTATAAGTTAAAAAATACATTCTTACCTTAATTCTGTCGAAAAGGTTAAAAAGGAATTTGTTTGGAAAATGACAGAAAGATTCGTTTAGAAACATTTTATAAAAATTCAAACAAGTTTATAATTGACTTTAACCCATATTCTGCTAAATAGTAAAAAAAATTGAAATACATTTTTAAAAAACATGGATGTGGATGATAAAGAGGTCCCAATAGATAATTATGTATAAACAACCTCGGAAAATGAATCGATTGTGAAATAAACCCTTACCTTGTACATTTCCTTGGTCGAGGGAAGGTTAACCTCCTGTATAATAGTTAAATAATTGTTATTAAATTATTCAAGAATCATATACATAAATATGATATCATATATGATTTTTTAATACTTCTTTGTTAATAATATTTTAGTATTATCGTCGTTTCGGGTGTTCACTTACTCATTTTATTTTATATCACTACAAATTTTTTCATTTTTTCCAATAGTGACATATATGTTGGTAAAATATCATTTTCGGTTGGTAAAACATTTTACCAACATATATATACCTATCACTAAACTATTGGTAAAAACTCTGTCACTAAATGTTTTTGCGACAGATAAAATATTTATGTTGAAATTATAATAATACCAAAAAATAATATATATGTTGGTTAAAGTATTTTTCAATAGGTTCTGGTGAAAAATTTATCTGTTAGTAATAATGTTACCAATATATAATATTTTTTAAAAAATTACATTTAAATTAAAATTATAAATTTTTGTTATCGGTAAAATTTCATATTTTATTTATTAATTTATCATATATATTATATATATGTTTTAATTATTAAACTGAAGACAATTTAAGCACATGCTAAAAATTAAACTGGAATTAATTATATTAATAATGAAATTAAATACAAATAGAACCTTTTGTATCCCCCTCCACACAAACAATTATGTTCAACAATTATAGCGCTCAACATCCACGACCACACCCCCCACCATGCTTGATCGCCACAAAATAGGATCAACCACCCTTACAGATCCTGCCCATCGTCACCAGTGACTCCAGAACCATCCCATCCATGTCATCTCTATCCCTAGCCCATTTTTTCTAGCTCGAGCCTTATCCATGCCATCTTCAGTCTGTGCCAGCTTATCCATCTCCAGACTATCCGCGCCAGCTACAACTCCTGCTCTAGAGTTCCATCTTTAGACCATCCATGTCAACTCCGGTCTATGACAACTCCAACCCTATCCCCATCCATGCAAACTCCTATCTATGAACAAACAGATGATAAAATATATGAGTAAATACCTCATTTGGAGTTGAGGGAGGTACACAAACAAGTGGTAGAAATAGCTTACACCAAAAGGATAAAGTAAGTACCTTCAAGGAATAAACATTTGTGTTGAACTTCCTGAAATTGTGTTCAACATTTTTTTACATTCAACAAAGGTAGTACCTGCACAAAAAGGAAATAAAATTGAAATATATCCTTTTATTTAACAAATAACTAATTAAAAAACAGAGAAACATAAAACGAAAACAAAAATCCAACATGAAATAAAATAAGAAAGGAAAAAATAACTATAATAAAATAAAATACAAGAAAACAAATTTGGAGCTGGATAAAAAAAGGAAACAAAAAATAGAAGGCAATAGGGTGACAAGAATATAGAGGAAAGAAAATAAATTAAATGGCTAGAAAAATTATGGTTCATCAAAAAAGTATAGAAGAAACGGGAAGACGGAGGCAAAATAATAAAAAATGTAGAATCGTTTGAAGAAAACAAAAGTCATAGAATTCCCTAATGGATTTGTGATTTTGTGATTGGGTATCATTTCAAGTGTGGTGGAAAATGATCGGAATGAGTAGTTACTCCATCATTGGTAATGTTACTGTAGTACAATATTCTTAGTTATGAAGAAAACATACAACAAGAACCTCAAGGAACTGGTATGTTTACTCCAAATGAAATCCACAGGAGCACAACATACATAGGTTCCCATAAATAAATTTGATTAAGATATTTAATGGGATTATACTGGAGTACGCCACATTGATTATAGGTAACTGAATTCGATTCCCCTCTATTCTGAATATAATGAACATCCTCTTTTATACCCCATAGGGGGGGGGTAATTCTTCCTTTACTACTTCATTACTAAATTGTTTTTCAGAATCCTATTATTATCATGGATATTTTACTTACACAATTTTATTCTATCCTACTAATTTATATTATAATTTCAATGATAATTGCATCAACCAAATTGATCAATGATAAAAAGGAACGGTTTAATGTTTTTTAAAAGAATGTTCAATAAAATGTGACTAAATCAAAAATGTGAATAAATTATCAATAGGAAAATCACATCAGAATTCCATACTATGATCCAAATCCACCTCCATAAAATAATTAAATAAATTCAAAAAAACTAAAATTTCAAGGGTTGTGGATGAAAATTACCATTCATGTTCTACAAGCTACATGTGCTACCTTCCCTCAAATAAAATAATAAGTACATGTACACCTTTCCAATGGAATGCCTAAAAATAACCCGAAAAGCAAGTAAAAGACAAGAAGACTTATAATGATGGCTCACAACACTCATTAGTACATGAACCTAGATGATCCCCTGAACTGAAACATGAATATGAACACCGACTATACTATACATCGCTATATTTTCACATTACCTATCACCAATGATGATGAGAACACTAAAATAGATTCAAGATTCCAAAGATAATGAAATGAGAACATTAAAACAGATTCAAGATTATAGATTTCACACACAGGCCATGGGTGAAATCTAAGAAGAAACCAAAATCTATTTGCAATGTGGAACACTAAGAAACCCAGATGAGAAATAGGTGAGGGAATAAATTGCATAGACATCAAATTTCATTGTATTTATATGAAATAAAAATATGCACTCGTCTAAAAATATTCCCTCTACCAAATAATTGCTGTGTAATTTCTAATTACTCCCATTATATTTCACTAGTGAACATTTCATCTTTCCAATGGTTCTCCATAGCAGGGTAATTGATTAATTAGGGGAAAGAGAGGTTAATGTACCTTTTTTCTTTGGATTATTTTCCCTTCATCTACATGTTGAAAAATTTATGTCAACTTTGATTCATCCATCTAATAAATTGTACAGGTACATGTTCAGTATATATCTTTTTATGGGAATGACATCTAGCCTCATCTCTATGGCCTCATACCTTGCTTTCCAAACATGGTAATATTGCGACATAGTCAAAACATTTCGGGCCTAGCCTTAGATGCTCATGATCTCCCAATAATGAAAATTCATGATTTCAGAATCATTACATAGATTATAGATTTCCCACACACTAACAAACACACCTATATTCTACTTATATTGTGTACATGGATGAGGCATAGATTGAATAAATGAACAAGGCATCAATATTTTGTTAGTGAGAACAGTAAAACAAATTCCATATTTAAAAAAATGCATTATAAATAGGTGAGGGGAATTAACATAGTAGTTAGAATAGTAAAACAGTAATGATGGATCAATTTATTACCATAAACATGAGGTCCCGACTGCTCCACACATTCTATGACCAACTACAAATTATGTAACACCTCTAGGATCTTCATGATACACATTATAAAAGAATCAACAGAATACTACATGTCCATGTCAACATCTCTGACAACATTACGCTTTTCATCCACAAGATGTAGAGGAATCTGCAAGTAAAAACACAAGTAAAAATGACCTCATTCTTATATTATTATCATCTCCGAGAAAATTTAAAATATTTTTTACAAAACAATAAATTTTTGCAATGCATGTTAATGTGAATGATAATTTTTTAATGATTGGATTGGTGAAGAGTTGCATTAATAAAAAAATTACTATCCATTTTAGGGATCTCATATCAGATTTTTCAATTTATGCTATGACAACAATTGGCATGGACCTTCCTCAAGGTTTTCAAGAGCAGGAAATTATGTATCTAATGTTTGAAAAATAATTTCTTCCAATTACAGGATTCAATGTTTAATAAAGGTGTAATGTTCAACAAAGTCATTGTTGCCCCTAATAAAATGAGAAGAGACATTTTTACCCCAAAAAATATTAGAAAAGAGTTGTCAACCACCGCATATTTGTTCTTGATTTTCATAAAAAGTACAATAATTTGGAGAACCAAATAATTGTAGAGTTGGTGAGAGAATACGATTTGGGGGTATGAAAAATAAAAAAAATTCATTGAGAATCTTGACAAACAGATCAAAAGGTTCAAACCTAATTTGGTTATAAATGAGAGATGGTTCAGTGATTTTTCATGCCATTAATGAATAAAATCATGAGTTAGTGCCATCATATGATTGAGAATAGAAGATGAAAAGGAAGTATAGTATTGTGGACATGTTTTTCTAAATAGACCCAATGAACATACCCAATCATGTGTGGGAATAGAAGATAGTATTTTTTAGGTCATGTGGACCAGTGACTAGTTTTTCCTTTCATCATGGACCATTCAGAGCTAAAAGCATACACCGCTCTTCCAATGGGTGTTATACAAGATATTCTAAATAAATTTTAAATGAATTTTCATATTTTTATACGGTAAGAATAAAAATTATCAAGAATCCAAAATTGATACCTAGTTGTAGTGCTACTAGGATTACTATTTATTCCACATTGACGTAGAAGAGCTCGTCTATTGAAGGAATTGAGAAGTGGACTTATGAAGTAGTTACTATTTATTTTGAATCATTACCAAGAACCCTAGAACAAATTTTTTTTATATTATTAGTACTATGATTACCCTTCACGTAAAGCATGTAAAAAGTGAAAATTCATGGATTGGAAAAGATGAGCGTACATGTTTCAGTGCAGATATCATTTCAGACATGAAATAACACAAGATTTGGGATTTTTTATAACATGAAGAAGAAAAATACATGGTATTCTTGCAAAGAAAACTCTGTTTAAAATATATGGAAGATAACAATTACATGACAAACTTGAATAATGTATTGTTTACCGGGTGAGGGAGAGTTAATGCTTCCAATTCTCTGAAACCCTAACACTGTGATAGAATCATAAAAAAACACTATAATGATTATCATATAGGGAATCATTTATCATCCTTGCATTCCTGCCATCGAAAGGACATCAAACTAACTCTCAAGAATCTACACCACTTTAATGACCACCTCCGATGAACTGTGTATACAACCCCTAATTCCTAAAAGCACACTCACAAATGAGATAAAACTATCCAACAATAAAATAACTATAAAATAAAATAAAAACTGAGAACAACGGTGTGACCATCATGATCTGCTCATCAAGAATATACATAGAAAAATATTTCATCAGCCCCAATGCCCCACCACAATGTATCATAACGAACCCAAAAATAAATTAATGAAAATGAATAAAACTGTGACAACCACAAATGAAATTTGATTGAGACAAAAAGTAAAAAAGATACAATACTGAATCACTATTAATATTACCATTTTCTATGACAACTATAGGGGATCCACCTTATTTTATAGAAATATATTGCTAAATAGATGTTCCTCACCCTACACTGACCTCCTAGAGAATGAAAATCCAGCCCATAATCGCTTCCATCTTCATTTTTCAGTGTATCATTTTTTATCCAAAAAAACATGTGAACCAGATTAAAATAAATAAAAAGTGGGAAATGACATGTCCAAATTAGCTCATTCAATATCCATTTGAGAAAAAACAAGATCCTTTGAAAAACACCAGTTCCATCAAATCCACCCACAAAATACATAGCGCGAAACTGAAGAATATCAATGACCTGACAAACCTTCGCTGAAAGGGAGCATGAGCATGAAGAATCATCTCATTCCTGTTGGGTCAGAGGGACATCTTCAAGACCTAGTTGGTACACTAGAGATGATATCTGAAGACCCCCTTAATGACATGGGGTGAAGCTGGTTGAAGCATAATTTGACATACCCTGAAGGGAAATAACGAAAGAGAATATCAAATGTAGATGAGGGTCGATCCTAAATGATTGGGAAGGAAACCTAAAAATAAAACACCAAAAGAAACCATAACAACTCAGAAATCACCATACAAGACTGACCATGTATAGAGTCACATTCAAAAAGAAGAACTCATCACTGAACACAAGTGAAGATAGAAAAGTGAAAGAAGCTTAAAGAAATGTGAGGGAGATCCTTTAATAGGGAGAATGGTGATGAACCAGGTCTTTGAGGGAAGGAAGAGTCCATCGGTGCAAAGGTGGAGGGTGACAAATAAGTGTGGATAATGGAGGTGCAGGGAAGACATGAGGGTTGGGGGATGCGAGGGTGATAGGAGGCGAGGCAAGGTGTGGTGGCGGGAGGCAAGGCAGACAATGGGGGGGCAAGGTGGGGCGGGGAAGACACGAATATTGGGGGATTGGGGTTGTGTTTATTTTTAAAATTTATTTTGATGTTTATTAAATAAATGATATTGAAAAAGAGAAAAATACTTAATATTTAGAGAAAATTGAATAATTAGTATTGAAAAATATAAAAACATATAATAGTTCAAAAATTTATAAAACTAAAATCAATTATTATATGTTTTTAATAAAACCCCAGGAAAAAATGACTTTGGTTGAAAAAATAATATATATTTATATACAAAGATCTTTTTTCATAATAGATTGTTGATAAAATCTATTTTTTATTATTGTATAGTTTATTGTTACATTTTTTATTAACGAAAAAAGATTTGTTTGTAATAGTCATTATTAATAGCAGATTCATGTGCTAATAAAAAAAATGTTGGAATTGGAATGCTAAACCAATACATACAACTGTTGGTAAATGATATGTTGGTATTGAACAAGAAATACCAATAGATAAATCTAAAGGGAAAATTGTTCATTGGTGTTAAAAATTAATACCAATTAAATATAATATCTATTGTAAATGCTTATTTTTACCAACCTATATATTATCTTTCAAGAAATTTCAGTTGGTATAAGCCAATTTTTTTGTAGTGTATATTTTGTTATATAAGACATGTTTTTTATCCATAGGTTGTATATTATTCATATCCAGAATTATATCATGTCTTTAAACATTATTTTTAATCATCAAATGAGATTTAGACTTGAATGGATACGATGGGGAATGAATCTCATCGCGTTCATGGAGACATTAGTCCGTACGTACGCACAAGTGAAAATATCATTCTTTTGATATTAAAATAATATATAATTGGATGGTGAATTATATATACAGAATCATTGTAATGTTATATTTATTATTTATATCAATTACATGTCATTATCATACCCATAAAAATAAATATGTATTGAATAACAATCACACCATGACGTGGAGACTGTAGGCTGTACGTACGCACCTATGGTGACATGTCATTCAACGGATGGATAGAATACTGAATATAGTTGTAAAATATTTATAATAACATCATAGTATATAGAAGATACTGGATTTGTTATTTTATAATGGAAATAACAAAGAAAGAAGAAGTGGAAGAAGAAGGAAACTTGAAAGAGGGTGGTGAAAACATTAGCTCTTCTTCGGGTTCTTCCATTTGATTAGAACAAAAGGGCTCCATAGAATGACTTTCTGACTAAAGGAAGGACTCTAGGATGAAGTGAGGGAAGTTGATAGAATATTTGGGAAGGTTTTGGCCAATCCAAAAGGATTTGAAGGTGTGAATTAGTGTGAATGGGGAATGACATTTTATACGAGGGGTGAGGGGCACCTTAGGAAAAGCTAGAAATATTATTTTATAAT
Organism: Viscum album; assembly: GCA_963277665.1. Lineage (NCBI taxonomy): Eukaryota > Viridiplantae > Streptophyta > Magnoliopsida > Santalales > Viscaceae > Viscum > Viscum album. Next base: position 537,181,473 of record OY728120.1, on the reverse strand, counting down.
AAATTCATATTTAGTTTATAATGGCTCCAAAGTGGATTATTTAAAGGATAAGGTGGGTATAGGTCTAAAACAACTTAACAAATATGATTTAGACAGGTTTGGGTCACTATATAAACTTTATCTTTTTAATTTAACCCTTAGTTAAATAGTTTGACATTTACCATGTCTTGTTGTATTTTTATATTATATAGTTAATAAACGTACTATATACCTTCAAGAGACCCCCAAGAGGTCCATTAATTATAAACCTATCACTATATAAGTCATTTGGCCACCCTCATATTTTTTTAATAGAATATCAATTAATAATATAATATTTGTTTTAAAAACTATTTTATGCCAGTTTTGACACTATTTGGTATTTTGTTTTTTCTAATTTGATAATAGCATTATTCCATCGAAAATAATTCATCTAACCAACCCTGATATGTCATATTAACCTAGAAATTTAGTGTAATTCATAAAATGTCTCAAAATACAATTATATGGATATTTAGAATTTCAATTATTTTAATAATTCATTAATTCGGTAATTACTGCATCACCATTGTGTCATAAATAAATTAAATTATTTAAGGTCTAAAAATTTAAAATAAAATATCATTATGTAGAAAATATTTTTATCTATACAATTAATATTTATAATATAATTTATCTAATGTATAACACTATATTGAAAATGTTTTAGTTATTAAACATTGATTTTAATTCTTTTAACTCTTCTTTGAATTAAATAATAATAAATATCCTAATCTAATCCAAGTAGACCAAAGAGGTTCATATTTTATTCCTAAGGTTATTTTTTGTCGAATTATACTTATCCAATAGAAATAGGACATGTGTTAGGGTAATAATAATATCATTTTTTCACTTAATTTCCCTATTTACTTTTACCCGTGGTAAATAAAAGTAAAAAGTTACAATTCACCAAAAATTATTTGTATCTTATTTAACAACATTTTACTCCTTGATATTAACCATATCTATCGTATTTTCAAAATTCCACTCACAGAAGAGGTAAATTTAAGTTTTATTTTAATTTCCAAATTCTCCAAGGGGACGGGTAAAAGATGGTGAAAAGCTCAATAAAATTTTTATATATAAAAAATTATTATAAACTAAATCGAATGAATTACATTGAAATTATATAGGTATTATGTATCTATGTTGAACTAAAATAAAGTTAAATAAAATAAATAATTATTTAAATAAAAATTCATTTTTAAACTATGACTCAGTGTTTTCCACTATTCATCAAAAATTGAATGTTTTCAGAAAATTACCAAAATTTCACCCTAGGATAATATCGGTATTCCGAATCAAAAAATGAAGTCCATTTTGAAAGATAAAATTTAAAAAATTTCAAAAAGTGGTTATTACTATTCATAACGGCTAGTTTGATTGGTCACGGTGTGTTAGAATCTCGAATTTGCGTACAATGCAAGCTATTGTATTATTCAAAGCGAAGCATGTTGTGGAAGAATGGGGTGTTACAGTATGGATTTATTTTGTGCAGTAGTGCACATCACCTTTTTCCCATGTCTCACTATGCACGGTTTCTTATATGTGTTGTGTGGTTTTTATAAACTATGCACCAATAATGAACATGTATAAAAACCCGAAAAACTCACAACAAGGATAGAAAACTATCCCAACAATCTCATTTATAATTAATATTCATTAAAATAATATAAAAATTGTTACATTGAAAAAATCAAGGGTCCTACAATCATTCTCAGAACAATGTGTGGATTTATTGTTTTTCTAATTAGATGCATATGTACACCCATATCCTACATCCCGAACTAGCTACAACATGGTAAAAATTTCCCCTCTCTAATATATTACTATTATTCATATAGAAAATTCCAATATGGATTATATAATTTAAAAAATCTTTATCAATGTTTAATTTCCCAATCTTTACATATGAATATTACTTATATAGGGAATTTTCTATTCCTTGCCTATGAACAGAAAAATACATCCTTCATTTCCTAAATATCACCTAGTTGTTTTTATGAATCACATATCCTAGAAATTCTTCCCAACCTATTATTATTAAGAATATTAAATACTGAAAAACCCCCCTTTTTACTATATGACTATTATTCCTAGAATTTGGCTCAACATAATACGCCCCTAATGTGGGATGATTCCCAGAGGAATCATCTTAGTCTTTAAAAAGTGATTTTATCATTATATTCCCGGAATATATCCTAAGAGGGACCACAGTACTAATATTGTCCATTATCATCCCTTATGTACATTTTCAATATCACTCTCCATATCCTAGAATCTGAAGACCGTGATTTTCAAAGTATCTTCTCCACAACCAAAATATGTCAGAATAGTTCTCTCTCAGGATACAATTACTAAGGGACTAGATAACTTATATATGTGTTTATATTCCCCATGAGTCCACTTGTACTACTTGTGTCTAATATAACACCATCTAAATCACTAAATGATTATTCCGTTTGGTTTTAACTATCTAAATTCACAACAATGATGAAATAATTATTGTAATGGTTATCATACTCTAATAAGACTCATTTAATTGAGCAAGGATTATTTATCTACCCTTATTAATCGATATTACACTCCTTTGAGAGCATTCAAACATTTTTATCAGATATTCACAAGGGGTAATTTGGAACATGGAATAGAACATGTGAGAACATGATCATTTTTATTCTTCGATAAAAATTTCACGATCACTTACGTGTTTTAGTGTCACGTTATGATAGCCATATATCATAATTTTCTAGAGATATAGTTTTTTATCCCCTGTATCAAAACATAGGCCTCATCCATAAACTGAAAAAATTCTAATAAAACTATATCCTCAACCACATTAGTAAGGATATTTTTTCAAATTGAGTACAAAAAAATCATTTCCCTGAACAGTAAACTCTTCTTCTAATCGATAATGATGTAGAAGTTATCCCTTGAGAGTATGAAATAATATTTTGAGGTGTATCATTTATAAAGATATCTCATCAACCCATAATTTTAATTATTCAATCTATGTGGAATAGTTATATAAATTGTGGGATTCGAGAAACCATTGGTCACCATATTTGAGAATAAATTTTAAATTATTGATAATTTTCTTTAATTTCCCTCCAACTCCTAATAATGAATGATACCTTCATGAAATAATCTATTTTACGATATTCTAACCAACTGAATCCCATTATGTTTAACATGAGTTGGAGTACGTAGATCTATGAGTGAAGATCATCCCGCATTGTCTCTCAGACCATCCTATATATATCATTCCAAATGAAATAATGATCGGCACAAAATATGATATGATCCTCCATTATTTCCTCATAACCACTATTAGGGTAGATATAAACACTATAATTCATTCACCCAAAGAGGTACAAGTGGTTATTGTTTTTTGAATGACGTCAACCTAAATTTTCATCATTGGTAAAATTCAAGAGGGGGATTCCTCTCTAGGATTGGATACTGAAGATGATGACACTAATATAAATATGAATCACATTATTGATATTTAAAGACCACAGTGGGAAGGGAAAATATGAAATCAATTAAAACGATTGAAATCATCCATTGATAAATTAGATGATAATTCTATTCTCACATAATATTCTTGACCATATACATATGAAAGGGGAATCTCTTGAGAAACAAAACAGATTGAGTTTTCCAAATGATTTCCTTATAATACCCATTCAATCACCCAATATAAGATCTTGATATAGTTTTTAATCAATTCCTAGATTATATGGAGCGTTGAAATCCTGATTAAATATTTCTAGGGAAATATTTTCTATAATTAAGGAAGCACTATTCAAGAGACTTGATTTTTAGATCAGAAATATTAATATTGGTTTTGGGTAATTAAAGACTCATATATCTATCGACTTATTAATGTCCCGAAACATCTAGAGAGAGTTGGGGATGAATTTTTTTTAGAAGATCCTCCATAATCATAATATCTATATATACTGACTCGTGAATCATAGAATTATTACTAGAAACAACATCCATTACTACTGATATATGACTGATATTTTTCCCCTAATGAACACCACCAATAATTTTATAACTAGGAACCTCATCTTCAAGTACCATTTTGATGATATCATCATCACCACCTATATCAAATTGTATAACCAAAATATAATCCCCATATGTGACGGTATAATATCAAGAGGCAATTTTTGTGGTGTCATCTAATATATTTGATGTATATTGAAATGTAATAGATAGTAAATTCGGAATATTCTATATGAAATAATTTTATGTATAATTTTCCTTTCCAAGATTTTCCACTCCCTCTATAGTAATAGGATCATGATGGTTATTGTCTGTATACATTTCTCCATCTAAAGGAATAGAATCACCTGTAACGGTCTGTGAAATTTTTCTATCAACATTCTAAATTCCCTAAAGAACCGAGAAAGATACATTGTGGGAGAAAATTGTTTTTTATTCTTCATTATGAAATTTTATTTTGATGAATATATTTCAAGAAGACTTGGGATAGATGAAATATTGAAAAATAACCATGTATGATGACACGATTATCCAAATATTTCACCATGCGTCGATGTTTGATTTTAGAATAGTTATAAATAGTAATTGTACTAAAAAAACAGTATTTGAGAAGTTTGTTGAATATGTGTTCCATTATCATCATCCTATATAAACAATTATCTGATGGATAATACATCAATATTTAATGGAGTTGATTCCTAAGTCACTACCAGAATACCATGCACAGTATATATTGGCGATGGTAGTTATAATTACTCTTTATCTTCCCTATAAAACTAAACATTGAAATTTAATCAATAATATCTCATAAGAAAAAATTTTAAAGGAGGGGAGGATTCATATATCCTCATGTTCGATAAAATCCGCAATTTATTTTGTGGGTTGATCACAAACATCATTGAAAATTCTCCAATATATCATTTTATTTTATATTTTGTTCAAGGGATCAAACTATCATCAAATAGATGAGATTCCTATTATCCCATATATGTTTTCACACCATTTCAAGATTAGTATCATAATGATGTTGAGAGTGTTCTCAAATATATATGGGAATTTTAATAATCATGTCGACTTAGTGAAATGTATGTAAATACTTAATGTACAATATATTATCATTTCAAAATCGAGCCATATAAGGCTACAGAAAATCTGATGATTTATTTCATAACAATGAAGAAGACATAAAATCAATTACACTTGTATTTTCATTTATATTTATTTTGGTAGACTTATTGAGAACATAATCCATAGTTTCTTCTTTATTATAGAGGCTATACATCCTCATCTCAACATCAATCTATGGAAGAATTTGGATTAAATTGTGAAACATCATCACTATCATTCTCAGGTAGAGCCCTCTTGTAATGCATACTTTGTTTGGGGAAATTAGTAAGAAAAAAATTATAGAAAAATTATTTATATCATCCATTTAGGAATTGAGGAAATCCAATAGTTTTCATACCCAGGTTATAGATAATAAATTTGATCTCTCATGGTAATTTTATAAATACCTTTTACATATCCTTGTCCATAACCACCGAGAGCTACATGCACACCAATGAAATCATTTTTCCCATCCTATCATAGGGGAGACATTGTTCAATATATTATACATGTTAATTGATATTAGAATCTATATGGATCATTGTTTTGAAAAATGATTTCTCCCTATATTTGTGTCACAATCATGAAATCCCTCACATCCATCATATAATATCTCAACTCATATTCAACAATACAATTTTAAATGAGTATTCATTTGGGAGGATTCGTATAAGTTTTTAATATTAACATCCCTCGTAGACTAAAAAATTATTACAGACCACATATACTTCAAGCTTAGGGGTTCAATAATATAGATGGACTGGAAAACATTGATGGTATCAACATCCATGAATACTGATTTCCATTAGAACAATATAAGAGATGAAGTGTTCCTATATCCAAACCCAAATTACATTGAATATTAGAGAAATGAGGAAAATATCCTTCCTAATATAAACATGTATAAATAACTTTTATTTCATTTCCCATATGGGGATTCAATCCCAACATTCATCCCCTCATCCAACATGGCCTCTTTGATGAATGTCCCAAACCTCATAACCCAATTTTACTAAAAACCCAATAACTTTTAGTTTCAAAACTAAATTTCTATAATTTCATCAAGATATGATATTCCTTGGATGATAGATTTAACGGTAAATCCCAATGTATTATTTTGTCCATTCTACAACACATACCAATATTTTCCCAGGGTCCACTAAATTTCTATTGAAGGAAATCATATTGTATTATTATAGATAGGTTTGTGATCCTGTGGATCCAGGAAAACGTTCATTTATAAACCATGATGGACATCAATCCTTGGATATTGATTGTTCCATGTAAACTCAATGAATTAATTGAACAACTCATAAGGCATGGTGCTTACACATTCAATGTCATCCCATGTTGTATACAGTAGGATAAATTCATCAAACATAGATTCTGGTATTGGCACTCCACAAATAATATAGGAATCCAATATATTTATTCTAAATTCCATGTACATAATATGGAATGCGGTTTTCAACATAATCAATCCTTTGAGAAACTATAAGAATATATCAGGATTATTATATGTGCATGTTTGTGAAACAGAAATGGATTGATAAATAACAATTTCCTTTAACTCATTCTAAAAATCAGTATACCTCTTCCTAAAAAAATATTGCCATATCCACTCTATAATGAACTGCCCATAAACATTAAAATCCACATCATAATTCCATACAATTGATTGGTAAGTGTATGATCATTGAAAAATAATGGTGAAACCATGAATATGATACACATACCTGTGATTCATCTTGTATTTATCTCTCAAAAGATAGTGAATCATAAACATAGAGGCTGATGTTTCAGAATTATATAGGTTCTATTGAAATAAGTATTATACACTATTTTATTTTTATATCTATCGAACACAGGGTCTATTATATACATGTATATTCTTAAGATAAACATGTCATTCAGAATCACATATAATAGATGTAACTCTCCCACATGATTCTCTAGGTGTTACTTATTTAGATTTTATAAAAATTTCCCTATTCAATAATTACATTGATGTTAGTGACCATGTGTCTCAATTTATTGCTTTTATTTGATTTGATTATAAACATATTCATTAGAAATTAAAACTATATTTAATGATATTTGATGTCTTGTGGGAGACATACATCATTTCATTAGTGTGAAATTTATTTTCATAATTTATCATTAACTATGGAAAATATTAATAATTTTTTTTTTCAATTAATATCCAACTGGTACTACTGGAGTAGGGATAGAATTTATATTATTTATGAATTCTTCCCATGTGTCTCATGAAGTTCAATACGCCTAAGTTTCTCAAATTGGTCTCCTCACCAATGTTCCTCTTGTAGGTCACTACGCCCAATGTTCATGTAATATGAAATTTTATATAAGTTTCATTATATAAAATAATATTGGATCTGAACACATCCTGAGAGGTTGAATGAAATATTTAGTCAGAAGAGGAATTCTATAATCTAGACTAAGAGGATTAATATGATTGAAATGGGGGCCATCAGGGAGAAATTTCTATTAATATGAGATAACATGAACCACATGTGAAACCTATGATGAATACATACATGTATAACCTTCATGAATAACCGATCTGGATAAACTACAAGGGTATCCTACACAGATGACCTTCAAAGGTCACCATCTCACATAATATATATGAATTAAATGTGTGGTCATGTTTCTCTATACTTCGTGATTATATCCAAATAGTTCCAATTAGATCCATTATATCCTCATTTTTTTTGTACTAATTTTTTACATAGGGAAGCTTTTGATGGAAAATACCTCAAACACAAAAGGGGGAAATATAAACTGGAATGTGATAACAAGGAACATTCAAGGAGAACCCTCAATCCGTTGTTTACCTTTTCAAATCACTTACATAACTAATTAGTACACCCATTATAGGCATGACCATATCATTTATGTTGTTCACTTTGGAGATTCTAAAACATATCCTAGGTAACATGATACCCCTATTAATTGAAACTATAGTCTGTTTAGTAAAACAGTTTTGGTTACTGAGAAAATGATAATGTTATCCTCACCTAATTTTCATTCTTCTAATGTATCACATTATAGAGAAATATCATTGTATGAATACCTTATCAAGAGATCAATCAAAACATCAAAACTATACTCATCTACCTTTATGATGAATGACTCTAGAGTAGTGCACTATATGACTTAAAATCGGAATTACAAAATAATAAACCTAATAAAATTGAGAACCTCTTATACATATAGATTGTGCCAATCTACTGGGGTTAATGGATATATAGTTATTTTTATGTCGATATACAAGTCAATAATTTTATATAATAAAAATAGATTATAGGATTATAGAAGTAGTCATTAATATTTCAAAAATATATAAGAGTGTCCCAAAATTGGAATTGAATCCTCCCAAAATGATTTGATGGGACCAATATTCCATCCTCTCAACCAAGGTGACTTTTTAAGAATTATTTGTGAAATATTCAATGATATGGTATATTTTGAAAGTATGTTTATACTCTATCACATATGTGGTAATGGATGGGTGTTTCATGTTCCATGAATAAACCCTATTGTAAACCACCAAAAAGGGTGAATACAAATTAAAAAAAGACATGAAAAATAACATAGATAATAACAAGTAGTTTCAAAATTATATAATTTATAATTATAGGCAAAATTAACTTTCTTTCAATTCCTTTATCCATGAAATCATATGATAATAATCATTTTATATTCCTAATTATCATATTAATTTGTCTCATGAAATATATTGATTCATCCTAGGGCTATAAAGTCTCCACATATCACATTTTTTTCTAAATTATTTCATCATATTAATGAAACCAATTACAATTAAATACATAATCATCTTGAATATATTTGTAAAAAAAATTCAAAAAGATATTAACATTGTCCCTGTTAAATAAATAGAATAATATGATCATAAGACATCTATAGTAATATGGATCTTCATATCAACATCATACATCCCCAATAAATGAAATTATTTATTAATCACTTTTAACAAACATGATAATACATTAAAAATATCACTTGAATATTTTCCGAAGAAAATGTAATTTTAATATTGAAATAAAACATTTAAAAATCGAAAAATTTCCATAATATTAGGAAACTCATTTTCATTGAATAATTCAATATAATATTATAATTTTAAATTCAACTCATGAAATAGTAATGATGATGGGAAAATAAACTTTAGTCATAAATGTAAAAAAAATAATTCATTTCAACCCATTGGATGAAAGTTTAATGTTTATAAAATGAAATGAATATTAAGTTTAATTTTATTATATAATTTCAAACGATAGAAAAAATGATCTTAAAAAATTATAGATCATCAAAAATGTTCTTCAAAAAAATTTATAAATATTTTGGAAATGAATGAAAAATGTTCCAAATTGAAATGAAAAAACACAACTAGTATTTTATTTATTCAATATTTTTATATTTTTGAGTGTTGAAAAAAAGGTAAAAATGGATGTAATACATGAAAATAATATATATAAAAATAGATATTTAAATTATTTTTTATTTATTATATGAATTTAATATAATTATTCTAACTTAAATTCAAACATAAAAACCCCTTAAAAAGGATGATATTGTGAAAAACACATACCACATGTCCAAATTGGATTATAAGTTCATTTAGAATTCATTATATTAAATTTAATATTATTTTAAATTTAATAGAGAACAGCATATATAGTTATATTAGAATATATGTTCTCCATAAAATATTTCCACAAAAAATAAAATGTTTTTATATAAATCCTTATTTCATAGTGTTACATGTGTGATTTTCCTATAAGTTCTTGTCTAGTAGTTTCAATACATTCAAATTTATCAAGTTACCGTAATTTCAACATAGATAATTTTTTAAAAAATATCATATATATTAATTATAAACACATATATAATCCTTATTTAAATGTATAAAAAAAGATGGAATTTCAACACTTCATGGTTTTCGTGTTCCACCTATATGCACAAATGAAAATTTCATTTATTAGCATATAGAAGGGGTAGGTGTTAAATAATATATTCTCTTTATAGAATCTTAAATATCTCACAAATTTCATAAATTTAATTTTATTTCATTTGAATCCAAAATTATGAACAACCATAATAGGTGGTGATGAAAAATAAAATATATATGTATATATTTCTCATGTGGTAGTACTATGCACAAACACACATGAAATATGTATTAATTTTACATTACATTGATAAGTATTTAAAATAGGTTCATACATTAAAACTAATAATATTAATAAATTTTATAGATACTGATGATAGTTTATCTGGATGGATAGTATTTGTTTAAAGTAGGAAAATGATGAAATAAAAAATATAACACTAAATTAAGAGATATACATCTTATTTATAAAACCTCAATATATTTAAAGCTATTTACTTTACATGATGGTATTAGAATCAATCTATGTAGACTAGGAAATGGGAAAGGTTTTAAGAAAAGTATTTGTTTAAGTATTTTATGAGCTAAAATACTATGGTAGTTTGGATAAGCGAGGATATGTAGTTTCTATATATAACTGAGGGAAAGACATACATGGAATGTTTTAAAGGATTTAATATATATATATGGATTAATAAAGTAAAATAGGACTATAATGAATCAAATATGAATATCGTATGATTTAGGGTCAATATATGCCTTTAAGATATGATTTATTCACATATTAGGTCATTTTTTTCCTTATAAATTTATTTTTAACCATTTAACCAATTTTATATCTTACTATGATAAATTATGTTATACTAATTTTACAACTATCAATGATAATAATTATGTGGTTTAAATACCAAATATAGACATGAGGATTCAGAATATGGATTCTATTTTTACATATTTAAATAAAACGTGTGACATAAATTATTTTAAAATCAATCCATATAATTAAAATGAAATATGATTTTTCTGGAAAAATCACATAAAATTAATAAAATTTATTTAATATATACAATTATATTGGTAATTACAAAGCAATTTTTTGGAATATTTTAAATAAAAGTATAATTATTTTTCCAAATTTTTTTTAAAAAATTGAATTTGGAAATATATATACATTATTAAAATAGATGAAATAAAAATGGTATAAACATTGCATAAAATTACTTATATTTGCATAATGTTATTTATATTTTAATAATTTAAGCATTATATTATTAAATAAATCTTATTAGCTCATAAATATATTTTATATAGAAGTTTTATTAGTAAACTTTAATTTTATTCATGGAAAATAATATTTTCCTAAAAGGTATAGCTTTTTAAAATCATTAATTTTCCCAATTAATCAAAAAATACACTAACTTTGAAAAATATACAATTTTATGCTTGTGCTTATTTTCAGATATTTATTTAAACATTTCAATTAATTTCATTATATTTAATTTATATAATTTCATAAATTTGGTTATAATCATATTTATTTATAATCTATGGGCATTATGATGTACTTTCTTTTGGAATAATATATTACTTTCAAAAAGAAAATATTTTATGAAATATTGTTTTCCAATACATTTAGTTTCATTGATAATTTTCTTTTCATGTTCCAATGATTCATAATAAATTTAAATATACTATAAATATTATTGTTTAAACATTATTGTTGTATAGCAGAAATTAAAAATGTAGGTATGACTAATAACGACCACATTTTATAAATAATGTATAATAGTTATATATAATTAAATAATATTGTCAAAAATGTAAATTATTTTTTGTAATGTCTTTATATGTTTCAAAAATAAATTATAAAATAAACAACTTCATTGGTTTTTGTGAAAAAAAATTAATTTCTCAAATTTTATAAAATATAAAAGAGAAAATATATAACCTTTTTTATATCTACATTTCATAATTATCTTTGATTTCTTTTTTTTTAAATTTCTATAGATAATAACATTTTGATAAAAAGTAAAACAAATTATTAAAAACTATCTTTTTTAAAATGATTTATAGGCTCCATTTTATTTTATGATGGTTTCAAAAGTAAAATAATTTCAATTTAAATATTTCAATTTGATTTATGTCATTCAAATCAATTACAAATTGAATGTTTTTATTAAAGAATATATTTGATAAAAAATATTACTTTTTTGAAAACCAAATTTTCAATATGTTTGTGTGTTTGATTTTAAATTAAAATTTTCCTCTTTTGTGAATGGAATTGCAAAACATTTATTCCATATTTTTACTCAACACAATTAAAATAATAAAATATTTTAATATTATTTTTATGAAAAAAATAGTGGTAAAAATATTGAACATTAATTACCATATGTAAGGTCATAATGGTTTTAACAGTGGTACACTAAAAAAATATTGGTTTATATAACCAATAAACTTATCCAAATTCCATTTAATGAACATATTTATAAAATCAATCATCTAATGTTGTAAAAAAAATTATATATCAGTCATTTCAAATTGTTATAATGACATCACATCATTTTTTGTCAAAATTAACTTTTTTGTCATTCCCCCACTTATAAAATGGTACCCCATAAATTATCATATTCAGATTTATTTACCCTATTTTTTCTTCTAATACCCTCAAAAATAAATTTCTAAAATATCACCCCACCGCATAGAGGCCTTTTTATCATGAATTAATACAATTATGTTTATTGGATTAATCCTATGATGTTTATTCAAAAAATAGCTATTTTTCTTAGTCTATTGTTTCAAAATTATTTCATCTTAAACATCGTAAAAGTGTTTTCTATTATACTGATATAATAATTAATATGTATCCCATAAACTTATATATTATTATATTAATGTCTTCCACTATATTCACCTCATCTTCCATCAAATGTGAAATGAAACCATTTATCATGTGTATAGTGGTCTACTTCCTCAAAAACTGAGGTATTTAACATATTTATATTATAATAATTACATAATTATGCTTATATAATTATAATATCCAATATAACTTCTTTATTTACATTCCATTTGTAAACAATAATGTCAATTATCTGTATGAAGAAATAACTCCTCATGGAGTGGTGTGTTTTGTTCTTCACATACACTATACATGGAAGGCAATAAAGATATATTCAATGAAAATAAGTTATAAATATAAAATAAAATTAATTATTTAATTTTATAAAAAATTAAATGTATTTTGTTTATACATTGACAAAATGGAATCAATGTTCAAGTGCTCGTACGACCTACCATATTCTTGAACGGTGTAATATAATTTTTATCTATAGCATTTTTGGATTTCTATAAATTCATATATGAAGAATATATATAATATTTTTAACATTTTTAACATTATTTGGATAATGGAACCATTATCTAATTAAATAGACCAAAAATATCAACCAAAATATACATGAAAAATGAAGTTTTAGTTACCCGAAACATGATTTAAAATGTATTGTTAATAAATGAATAATAAAAGATTATATATAAATAATATTTGGTATTATATATATTATTATGGTTTTATAATATATTTATATGAAACATATATTTAATATTCATGTGGAATGAATGATTATGAAGGAATTCAAGAATTACTGTATTGGATTTTATTTCTGAAATTTCTTTCTACCAAACATATGTATTTTTATGTAACTATATTATATTATAACGAGTATATACATCCACTGGTAAATTTTATGTCTTGTATTTAATTACACTATTTATATTTAATATTTAATTTAATGTTACAATTTCATGGGGATTATTGGTTAAAATCAATCAAATCATGTAGGTGTTTTTTTTCAGAATTTTATTAATATATGAAACATTCCATATAAATGCATTCATTATTTTTTGTGTTTTATATAGTTTATCTAAATTTATTTTGAGATCATAACAATGATAAATATATTACAAACATATATGTCTCATTTTCATTCATTATTGGTTTTTAATTTAAAAAAATACCGAAACATTAATAGATTTATTTTATAAAATCATTATTTATAATGACTAATTTTGATATTTCATCCAATGACAATATATTATGATATAACTCTCAATATATTCATACATATTCTTATCATATGGTTAATTATAGAAATAAAATTTTTATACCTAACTTTCCAATCTAATGTAATCAATATTCCAAAAATCTATTTCTATGAAAAACCCAAATTTATTTTTATCATCCTTTGAAAACTCTTTTAATTTAATTTATATGTTTTGTAAAAATATTTCCAAAAAAATAATTAACATTGAGTAATTCCACTTAATTATATTTCTACCAATTTTTTCATTTTAAAATATTATTTTATGAATATTCGTCTATTTATTTTAGGAACAATGATGTTTTTTCATTTAACTAATATTTTAGATAGAAAATTTTTTGAACATTTACAAAACGAATGGAATTTTTTAATATTATTACTAATAAAATATTTTAATATACCTTTATAAATTTTCAAGGTTCATTTCAATGAAATATTTCCATCAATATGTGGTAAATTATAATATTTTAAAAACATTATTTCAAATTAGATGAATACTTTCATCATGAATGTTTTAATAATAAATTATGGAATTTTTATTAATTAATGATAGTAACTATAGGTGTTGCCAATATTTTTATAGGGATATGATCCAGTACTTCCATCCTTATTATTGATTGTTTTTTTTATGATTATCAATATTTTATAATATAATTTTGAGGCTAATTTTCTTTCTACGGATTATGCTATAATGATCTGTTTATGAATCCCTTTTATTTTCATGGGTTATGAAAATATGAATAATATATGATATTATTGAAGAAATAATTTTGATTATAATTATGTGGCTTATTCATCCAAAATATACATAAAATGAATGGAGAAATATACAATATCTGATAATATTGTTATGGGAAATAGGTCTATATTCCTGATACACTATGGGAAAGAGGTTGATGGGATTAATTATCTATATGAATCTAGTGAAGATCTGTGATCTATTGTAAAATGGGAATCATGTGTTGATACATGTTCAGTTGCAATTTTATTGTTTTATTATTTAACATTGACATATGAAATGGTTTCTATTATTAAGATGGTGCCACATATATATGACATGAACTTATGTTTCTTGTTTTATTTACGATGAATTTTTACTTTGGGGGTTCATGAATTTGAAAAAATAATGTCTTATTACATATATCATTATTATAATGTATGATAGGATATATATGGTATTGGTATGTCATATTTATAGTATCATAAAATTATTCTTACCTTATACATTCATATGATCATCTATTAATATCTTCCATGTTTACCCATATAAATAATCTAAGCATACCACCGAGTTTTTTTCATTCCCTAAGTTGTGGTGAAAGGTTTGTGTCGGGCATGTTTATGAATAGTACTAAATGGAAAGATATTAATTTCACAAGGTGGATATCTTTAATGGAATATGAAGATTTTATATACAATTTTAAAGACACTAAACCATTTTGACTCAAGGGAGTGTTTTTTAAATGGATTTAATATTCATATATTAAGATACAATATCTATGAATAAAAACATAGGTTCATTGACACGGCCCAAACTAATGGGGATGAATCCCAAACAACAGAAATCATTCCTCCCTATGAAAGGGGCTGGAAAAATTTCAAAAAGACCTAACTAGTCTGGGAGGCATTTTCCTAATGAAAATGTATGCACACACCTAACCATCTAATGGAATTAGGGTGGGGGAAAAATAAAAAGATAAAACTTCTAGATTAATTACCATACCATCATAACCTACATGTAATTAAAATAGAATGATATTTTAAAATAAATAGTGTAAGGGAAAAATCAATGCCCAACTAGATAGGTGTCCCAATATCACTGAATTATAAAGGAAAATATTGAGAGAGACTGTGTCCAGATCTCCATGGATCAACCCCAGTACACGGCCAGATGAATTAAGTATCCCAAACCTCCTCTACAATCATCGATGGCTTGTCTGTCATCTGAATAACACACTCAATGGGAGAGAAAACCCTTGTAGAAATGGGGATATACATACTTAGTATGATTCCCCAAAATCTGAAGGGGGGTTTAAGAAACTTAATATGAATAGATAGATAGTTCAAAAAAAAAATATAATGAACAATCTAATGAGATAGATGCAAATATATATATATATATATAACAAAAGAACGTTTGATAGGAGAGAAAGGATATCACTATCTCAGAGCCCATCAAATATAATATTTCCAACTATTCCATGATTCATCCAATGATTCCCATCATCTCATTCTTCTTCCCACAAAAAATAATCAAATTCAACCCATACCTCACCACTGTGCAACAAAATCTTGGTGAAAAATCTAAATGATGGTGACACATTCCATTTTATAGATGGAGGTTTCCACAAAATAGAATTTCGGCCCACACCCAGACTCTATTGTAGGGTCCCATTAAGTAGTTTAATATAGTAACCATGTCTTTCTCAATTAGAGGGTTCCACTAATATATTTTGTAGAAAAACTATTCCTATCTCAGTTTGGGTCTACCAATATAATATTCATGGCCTTGTACACTAATACCATATGTGGGTGAAATTTTTATAGAATATATAGGAACCATTCCACACCCAGTAGGAGGTTTCAACACTTTTAGTCTCTGGAGGACACATTCCCTATCCCATTATAAGGGTGACACACTATTAGTTGTGGAACCATAACTAGATATCACATGAGGGTTCCAATTGGGAGATAGGTAGATGAATCATGGTCTTTCTATAAGTAGGGTTCTAGTATGGGAGAAGGCAGAGAACCCATTCCCTACCCCACAGGAGTGAGACACTCTATACTGAGGTAAATGACCCATGTACTACTATCAAAGAGGGGTCCACTCTGGAGTTTTGTTAACCTACATTATAAAATTAATTATTTAGCATCAGTTTAATAATTTTCACACTCATAAAATCTAGTATCATATGTCAAAAGAAACTATAATGTCCATAATCATGTTCTAGGAAGAAGAAAACTCGAGATAGTGTACTAATGGGCTAAAATATGAGTCCAAAATGAGATACATGATGTGGATGTCTCCTAAAAAAGAAATAAGGGGTACACTACATGTATATGAACCCATAAGATGTCTGTTAACACTAAACTTCAAGGATATTTCACTTCCTTTACATAAAATATTTCCCATGTAGGGAAAGACAACATATAGGTGGACTTCATGGTCTCTCGGATGCACTTATTGTCGTGTCTGTGATCATTCCTATATACAGGTACTCTTGGTTATGTCCATGTATGTTGATACATGTCATTTAAGGTCCATGTCGAATCATGGTATATGATGACTACATATTCCAATGTAGTTTTAGATGTACATGGTATTCTTTCCTCTGTACATAGAGAGTGAGTGATCATAGACTCCATGACATGTTCTCTTCATCCACGCCGAGATTATAAGCTAGTATTACACGTAATGTGGTCCATAAACACATTGTGTGGTATTTAACTCTTAGATAAGCCCTATATGCCACAATAACCAGACTATATTGCCTCTATTGTTTTCTCTACACAACATGTTCTTTTTTCATTGATGCTTAGAATTGATTCTCGAATTCTACATATGGACTCACCACCGTTAATATTTTCACCAAGTTTCCTCAAATTGGTATAAGAGACCTCTGTTCATCTTTTCAATCCATTCATTTTCCAGAAATAATATTCCAATTCATTCATAGGGTGCTATGCACACACTGTTTGCCTCTCATTGTTCCATCATTGTTAGGTATTCCAAATCCACAATGTATCCTATTTTATTTCATTATTAATATCTGATGATTCTTAATTTTCCAAACCATCATTTTCATTTGAATCCATTGTGACTCCATGGGTCCAATCAGGAAGTTTCCATCTAGGGAAAGTGAAACTGATACCTCGTGGTCTAATAAACAAAATGTAGAAATTATAGTATAAATTAAAAATATAAATGGGGAAATGACCATTTTCTTGAATTTCAGGGCCAAAAATAGAAAATGGTATTCCTGGGTTGTGAAATATGAAACAAAAATATTTAAATTTGTAAATTGGAGAATTTAATGAATTCAATTCAAAAATAAATCAAGAATCAATATGATCATGCTCAATCAATTTAATCAATACTGGATGAATCCAAAAATTGATGAGTCCCACAAATATTTATATTGATCATTTTCATAGAACATTCTCACCAATCGAGAGGAGGAGTTTTTTCATTCACTCTGTAATGATCAATCTTGAGCGAGTGTTTCATCATTTTCTCAATTTAATTCATCAATGTAGGTGGAAGAAAAAATCACTCAAATAATACTGGGTTTATGTGGATTACATGGGAGATCTTTCTGTAATTTCATATCTAAATATAAATTTGATTAATGCAGTGAAATTAAATTAATAAATTTGATTATATATTTAACAAAACGCACCCAACCACAGACTCTTTTATTCGGAAACCTCATGATAAATTTTTTTCATTCATTCTAATTGTAAACAACATGATTTGGACTCATCCATGGTCTCTAATTTATGATCTAATATTAATCTTATTAGTTTTACCATTTTTATAAAGAAACCATATGTGAGTAATATAAAATATATTTACTATTTTTATATAATTGATTATGGGATTCTCGTGCTAAATAATCTCAAATATTTTTACATTTTAAATTCATAAATATATCTTAAAATATTCCAAATTATTACATGAAAAATGGTCTCTACACTATTCCTTGGTTCAATATTTTTGAACCCAAAAAAGGAAACATAAACTAAAATCTTAAGACATCGAGCTCGAATATGAATCTCTCACTACGAGGTGCCCTATTGCATGATCCCATGATTCCACAACACCATACCGAAGGGGATTACCTTTCCAAATTGGATTCATTATTATTTATTATTATTGGCCACCAGGTGCTAAGAAAAATTGGTTTCATCCTTGATGATCATCTCACCCTTGAAAATAAAATGATTCATGTAATGATATTTAACTCCTTAGTAGTTACACAAAGAATACATAATGCACCAACTCTAACATCTGGAGTAGGGATATAAATTATGAAAATTCACCAAAGCACATCATGGTTTTGAACGACCTGATTAACCTAGGGGATATCATTCTTCCCCTAAAAAATCCCTATACTTCTCATCATGGGAAGATGATCAGGAAAATATGGACTCTCATATTAGACTATAAGGGAAAACAACTTAAATTTTCAGTATATTTATTCTAACTCTATTCAATCATCATCTTCCAACTCATGACATGAACTATCTATTTCGATAGATGCACAACCTATGGACCCACAAGATACACCTCGTCGATATCAATCCCACATAAGGGTGACCAACAGGGTCACCCATACAGGGACCCAATATTTGTCATGTTAAAAGAAAATTGGTAGCTGATATTTTACAAAAACTCTACCAATAGAAAGTGATATATCAAACTATGGTCGAATTCTAATAGTTAAGCCCCCATCATGTCCCTCAACACTTGGATAGAGCACTTTTTCTACCAATGTTTTTTGGGGTAAAAAGTTTTATTCAACCTCATCTATGTCTCAAATACCTATGTTAAGTCTCTCCATATCTGTGATGTAAAATATGTATCATGTTCAGATATAATTTTCAAGGGAACTAAATTATGGTGAATGATCTATCAAACATACAACATCCCTAAGTCATTACTGAACTCTTCTCCATGTTAAAAAAGTATACTAACATCAAGAGTATATCACCAATCTCCCAAATGTAATTTTGGAATCACTATATCAGTGTTATCCATATAAAAAATCCATTGAAATGTTATCCCATTTAATCATTGATGTCTCAAGTATCATCAACAAAACAGATATTTCATGGTTTTATTCGCCTATTGATAGGTGAGGAACAGAGAGATAAAATCATCCATGATCCTTGTATTGGTAGCCCATAAAAACTAACACTGATAGATTCTATGTATTATCCCTACACAATTATATTTAGTAAAACAAGATGTGTGAAACTCTAGTATCGCCACATTACACTTCTTTAATAATACCATCGTCCATCCCAAAAAAGGATAACATGATTCCCTCCATTAGAAAAATCTTCTACTGACACATTTGATTATATTTGGTCATTTATGTCCTCTTAGTTAATGTGTCAAAACTATGTCTCTCACAAATGCTCAAGAAGTGGAGTAGTAATCACCATCAATTGTAGAAATGTTGATCCCTCATTCTTAACTAGGGTTGGCTTTCTGGAATCCAACTATTTGGATTCCTCAAACAAAAATGGATCTTAGAACTTCTAAATAAGGTAATATGCTACCATGTTTCCCTTCATTGGTGTACAGACAATATAAATTTCATATTCCTATATAAACTCCAACAAATGCCTCTATATCAATTTTAAATCACCCTACATGTGGAAATATCTAAGGCTATAATAGTTTATGTACACAAAAATGTGATATCATATAATATAGTGCATCCACATCCTAAAGGTAATGACAATCACTTCCTGCTCCATGTCATTATTCATGTAGTGTTTCTCATGGGGTATCAACTTCCTCAACCCATATGTAAAAACTACTTACCTATGCATTAACAAACAGTTGATCCCATATCCTGATGTTTTGAAATACATTAATTAGTCATTGTCCTCATCCCATATTATCCAACCGTATCTCCAATAATACTCATCCTCAACTCCTCAATGTATCTCTGGAACTACTATATCATTGAAAATGGATACCATTTTTCTTCAAGGCAGTCAACTGGGATACAATCAAATAAAGGTATACCAAAAACCAATGTTATCCCCTCACCACACAAAGAAAAATATGCACCACCAGTGACCTATTGGGTGGATCCCATGTAATAACTTCATAGATCTTCATTGGGTCCATAGATACTCCATTATATGAAATTACATAATAAAAAATGTGAACCTGATGTATCCAATATTATAAAATCTAGATAGTACCATAATGTTAGATCCCCCAAAACAACTCTAGGACTATCCCCATGTGTTCTTCCAGATCTTCCTTTATTTCTATATACATGAGTATGTCATTGTAGAAGAAAATATAGGTCCATGTGTGAATGGATGATCCGGTCCATAAAATCCATAAAACATGTGGTGGAATTTTTCCAGTCAAAGGGAATCACAACAAACTCCTAATTCCTTGGGAGAAATCAAAATTATATCTTCAGAATACTGATATCATGAAAATTTAACAAGTGATCGACACACAGAAGATCAATTTTTGAGAACCATCTCATGCCCCAAAATTTGTCATATATGTCATGAATACTTATAATGGGGTAATTTTTAACTTGTAATGTGCTAATTTCGGTGATTATAATAAATGAAAATTCATATTCTCATTCCCACAATTTCTATAATCATCATTTGAGATACCCTGGGGACATACTGCATTTGACCAAAACCCTTTTCGTAAATGTCCTATAACTACAATAATGGATCTCATATCTTAGAAGGGGATTTAATATACACCAAAGATGATATTGGAGATATCTTGGGGTGCATGTCAATACAGATTTCCATCTCCCTTATAGGAGGTAATCCAGGAATGTCCATTGGAATGACATCCATAAAACCATCTCTGGTAGAAGGAATTAATAAGCCTAAATATATGGTCACACCATGGGATACATTGGACAAATGATGGGTGAATATATGCAAAATCCTACATGAATACCACACTTATATTTCCTTGTGATATATCTCAACATAATATAGAATATCATCCCATTTTATTAATTTCATATGTATCATCTGTGGTGAATGTCAATATTGGGTCGGACCATGGACCACCATCCATTCTCAAGATGGATTCATAGGGTTTTTTCAGGATGACCAAAAGGTCCCATGGGATCCTTTATCTACTATTGATATCTCACACTATTGACAGTTGAATTATATAGAAGAGCATATCACCACATGAACCTTAGGAAAAAATGTATGGATAATGCCACAACAGGGAGCTCCAAGTCTCACACTGGGATTAAAAATATGATGGAATTAATTACCCCTATTTATATAACTACTAAATAAATTGTATTAAAATATACATCCAACCTATAATAATATCATGTGATGCTGGGTCATATTCCTCCATAGATAACAACTATCTACCACACCAAGTGTCCATCCCCTAAGTATTTTGTGCGCCACCTCATGGTGGTCGTGGAAGGATCACATAGCATCATCCACCACCCATACCGCCTCTCGGTTCTCCACCTACTCCCCTTCTATCTCAACTTCCCTAGGGGATACCCATCCCATTTCGGTGAGATCTTTGATGATGGAGATAACTCTGTCATCGAGGTTCTTTTGATATCATCCATTGATCCTAAACACATCGATTTGGGAAATTAGGCATTATGTTACCTAACCCACCACATACGTAGAACTCCCGATCATTGGGATTCCCTATTCTTCTACACTTACCATGACCACATGACTAATACTAATCTTTAAAAGATGTCTTTTGATGATATCCTATAGTCTAAAACATTATAGATACTGCAAAAAATCATCCTTGTGACCCAACCTTCTAGCTTCAGCTACCTGGAGTACCTCTCACCGAAATGTCTCCATCACCATTATTTTCTCCAATATTATATAATATATGTTCATTCAAAAGGATACCACACTGCTTGGATCCTACTATGCAGTCACCACTCAAACATCCATTCTCAAATGTATACATCCCAAATCATGTCATGGGAGTACTATGTAAGGGATTTGAACCGCATATCATACTCATCCCCTATCATAACCCCTTTACGAATCTTTATATGATACTAAATATGAATTAATTTAATATAGTATGTGTATTACACCACTTGAAATAGTAACCGGAATTCATCCCATGATTGTTTTGACATATCATGTATCTATATAACAATATCTAAAAGTGCCCAATTGTTACATGGAATATTCTATATACTAGTGCATCCACCTGATCAGTCAGTGAATGTATAATCGTGAAGAATCATTTTACTAACTCAATACAATCATCCACTACCTCAGGATCTAACACTATGCATAGGTCAGTAACCTCTAGTGCTAGAAATTATGTACTGCACTAAGTCTGTGCACATCCATAACCTTCTCTACATGGATGATCATCATTTTTACCAGTGGGTATTTAACTACATGTCCCCCTAGATGATCAATATCATGGGATATTCCTTAAATTGAGGCATCTTCATTCATTAGATCATCATCATAATCCGGAACTGGTATCCTAATTGGTTCTATCCATCGGGGAATCCTAAAAAATTAATCAATACATACACTAGTGAGATTAAGTTATATATTTATATAGTGAAGATATAAATAAATATGGGTATTAAAAGACATAATCAAAAATTAATCATGTAACATTGATCCCTTGATATATGTCTTAGAATGTTGGGTTTATAAATAGATAGTTAATGTCCTACTGAATCGATATGTCAGTCACTACATCCACACTAGGTTCCCTGCCTTGAGAGCCACTCTTCAGACACATTGAAACAATATCCCAAAATCCAAAAAAATAGACATAAGGGGACTACTTGAAACACAATATAAAGGGTTGAACCACCTTTTATAATAATTTTTTATGACTCGACCTAATGGGGCTTGATCCAAAATTACCCCAAGCCCACCACCATAGGCCATGTATTGGAAACAAGATTCAAAAGTAAAATCTGGTATGGCATTCCATTGTCTAATGTTCATATACACACACACACCAAACTATATAAATGAAAAGGTGAATAATAATAAAAAAAATATTCAACATATAGAGTAATAATAATACATTAAAAACCTCTAGGTAATAAAAATAGTAGAAAATCATAAACTAAAAAGTAAAGAGGAAAAATACATTGAAAACTATAATTATTTACCATCCTAAAAAACTAGAAAATTTAAATAATAAGAGATACCAAAATCAGATATCCATGAAAAAATCACAATATATGTTCAAATGTATCATGTATCCCAAAAATCCATTATAATCATTATAGACTTATTTTTCATCAACCTATTAAATGACATGGAAATAAAAATACCAAGTATGTGTGAGTATATACATTCCCATGGGGATTCATCAAAACCTGAAGGGGGGAGAGTAAGTTACCTGATAGTAATAAACAGAAATCTCAATAAGATACAATAGAGTAGAAAATACATTGAAATATATATATATATATATATATATATATTCTGAAACCAAATAATCCCAAACTAGATAAAAATTGGATATCCATAATAAAACCAATTGCATAAAAGTGTTCCAATAATTCCAAGGGCCCATCAACGATGCTCACAATCTTGCATGTCTTCCCTGCAGAAAAAATATATTTCACGACACAACACTTTTTTGTGCTGCACGATCGAGGGGAAAATCTCTTGTAGAGGACCAAGCCCTTTTATGATAGCATGGAACCACTGAGTATATAGATGACACATACATTAAATAATAATGATGGTGACATTCACTATATAGATAATGAAACCATGCCCTACCCATCATAAGGATACCACTCTTTTAATCCGTAGAAGACCAATTCCTAGACCAACTAGAGGGGGCCAATTTAAAAGTCATGGACCCATTTCCGTGTACCTTAGAAGGGGGGTCTTATATATAAGATAGAAAACTCAAGACCAACCTAGAAGAATGGTTCCAACCATATAGTGAGTATAACACCCTTTCCATATCCCAGTAATAGTTTGACTCTCTAATAGTCAAGGAACCATAACCTAATACCCCATAAGGGTTCCAATAGTGGATCAATAGATGATCCATGACCTTCCAAATATGAGGGTGCCTCTCATAGTGGTTGTATAGGGGAAATTATTTTCTAAAAAGGATGGTTACATTATATAAATATATAGAGATCTCATTACCTTATATGAAAAAGGGTTCCACTCTAGTGTTTAGTGATTTTTCCTTATGAATCACTTCATCGAACATCTTCTATAGACGAATCATACATGAAACATATTGAAGAGACTCTAAAAATCAGTCAAAGAGGTCACGATCTATTTATATAATGAAATACACTCAAGATAGGATACCTTCACGCCAAAATCCTATACTAACAATTGAGTTACAATACATATAACATTTTTTAATATGAAATAAGGGGTATATGTCCTGAAAAGAGACCCACGGGGGTTTTGGTTCCAAGTATCTATCTGGTCCTATGTCTATCTATGTGTTTCTTAAATCTTATATAGTAATTAACAGTGCATATGTTGATTACATGGTGTGATTGATCCAATTAGAGTCCTCCACATCTTCCTGGCCATGTCTTTGTACTCTTTCCCATATTTGGGATCTCTGATATACTACATCTATTGTTCATCCTATCACTTTTCATATGTTTCCTTCTCATATAGTTATACAGTTCGATGTACGTGTCATGAATCCCACCACACAAAATGTGTTTGGGATCATGGGCTCCTAGATATGGTTAGATTCTCAGCTAGGGTTACACGATATGTGGTTCCTCCACCCAGTGTTTCATATTTATCAATAAGCGAAACTCTATCCACTACAGAAACGGTGAAAAACAATGTTAGTCCTTTATAATATATGGCGTGATGTTGGTTCTTTCACAAAAACATAAATATCTTCCACGCATTCCAAATCTATCCTCCCCACTAGATCACTCCTCAAATACTATATACGTTGTTGGAAGATGGCTCCAATTACCTTTTCCGGCCATTGATTAGCTGAATATCAGTTAATAATACTTTAATATTGTTCACTATAAAAATCATGTGCCTAGTATTAGGCATTCATTATGCAATGATCAGCCTGGATCTATAGGATTATCATTTTTTTATTCTGATTATCTATAAAATTCGGATGTTGAATCCCTTCAATAGATCCTTGGGATATGAAGATAACCCAATAGATCATACAATAACATCATACATAAAGGGAAATTATTTTAGGATAATTAAAATAAATTTATTATTTTACTTATTTATTAAACTAATGTCACTTTGACTTGATACCCTTAGTCTAAACACTATAAATCTACCAATTTTAGGTTGCACCTAGAATAATCAAATCATTTTCGACTCAAATGTGGTCTTATATTTTTATTAATTTATTTAGATTAAGATATCTCCCAAATTTATTAAGAGATAGGCACATATAATATAAAATATATTTAATATTTTTATAAAATTATTTCCAGGCACACCGGGACATGGAATCTCATGCTGTCTCCACACAAGGCTCAATAAAATATATCTAGTAATATTCCATAGTATTAGAAAAAACAGGGTCTCTATAGTCATCATAGTTGGTATCAAAGGAAATTTTTTGTTAAAAATTGGGAACTGTGATGAAAAAACTAAAATGAGATCCCTTGGTTTATATCAAATATTATTTATATGGATAAGTCCATTGATAAGTCCAAATATTGGAAATTGTTCTCTAATTTTCATAATATAATGAACGAGTGGTCACTGAGAGATCCTATCCATGTCCAGATTCTACAGGTTGATTAGTCTCTTGAATAGTTGTTCCTAGGGGGAATAACTCTGAAAATATTACATTAAGATAGACTCAATCATAAAATTTTACACAATAATGTTCCTTATCACACATTTAATTTTACAATCCCAAGGGATATATTTGAAAATTGAAACACACTTTATGAAAAGTCATGGAGAATTTAAATTGAGGATTATAGTGAATGAGTTAGGATAAACATAATGTGACATATATTGAAATGTATGTTTCTTGAAATAGATATATTATGAATAATATTTCATTATTATTCACTTTAATAATGGCTCATTGATTTTTATACAAATATTTTTTGTTTTAGTTTTTGATTGATCATAGAATAACTAGGTTGCGTGGTTATATATATTTTCATATATTAATATATATATTTTTATCTTTGTTACATAAATCCCCATAATATAATGAAATGTGTTCTTGAATGTTTATTCATAACCCAAACGAGTTAATGGTGAATTGTATGTAAAAATACTTACTGGTATGATGATTAAATTTCGTGTGAATGAATCTTGTATTTTTTTATTTATAGGGTAATTTTCTCAACGTGTATATTGTTATTATCCGTTTGGTTGAATTTTATGTTACCTTATTATTTGATGGGATTTATATGAATTAATCCCAAAAAAATGTTCATGGATGGGGCATCATGTTTGATATAATGAAAAACATATGATTTTCTGTCAATATTATGAAAATTTTAAATTCTAATTGGTATTATAAAAATCCCTTTGGGCATCAATCTTAATCAAAAGAGTAATTTATCATAGATGGTTGTAGATAAACACAACATTGATGATATGCATATTTTTTAGTATTTTGAAGATTTATTTGTAGAATAATATTCTATTATTACAGGAAATTGAGATGTTGGTATCACTATAGAACATTACATGGTTCCTTACCTATTTCAGTTATTCCCCCTGTAATTAATTATATTGAGAAGAAAGAATAGATTAAAAAAATGCATTAGAATCATGAAAAATGATTTACACATCCTATTGTTTCACAATGGGGTGGAAATATCATTTTTATTAACAAGAATGGTAGATTAATGTGACTCATAATTGACTATTTGGATCTAAAAAATATTATAATAAATAAAAAGTATCATCTACCTTATATTGATGATGTTTTTGTACAAATATTAATATCTTAATACTTTTCCATGATTTACCTTCATTACGGTTTTCATCAATTGACAGTTAATAAAGAGGATATACACAATGCATCTTTTTTGTAAAAGGTATGGAAACTATGAATAAATATTGATTCCATTTGATCTTAATAACTCCCCCAGTATTTAAATATATTTCTGAACAGTGTATTTAGAATTTACATTATAATTTTGTGGTTGTAGTTTTATATGATATTATTATATATTAAATGATTATGGAAGACCATGATGATCGATTTATAATTATAAAGAATAATTAAAGTAAAGAGAAACTATATAGGAAATTTATAATGATTGAATTTTAGATATAAAACATTTCATTTTTTTAGGACATATAACTTTATTTTAGGGTATATTGGTAGATCGATAAAAGACAAAGTCTACTAAAAATTTTCCCTAGACAATTGATGTGACTGAGATCTATAGTTTCGATGGAATTGATAAATATTATATAACATTTTTTAGTATTTATTATAACTATTAAATAAAAATACCATGATAACTCGAAAGGGACCCATGTTCCTCTAGATAGATAGATGTTTGGTAAATTTCATGTAATTGAGGAGGAGATTAGTCAAAACTCTTTTTAGTACATTATCATGCTATAGATATGGTTTTTAAATCAATAGATAATATGTATTGAATGGATTTACATTATATCCAATTCATAATGACATGGTTATTTCTTATAACTCATGATTATTGAATGCTAATTAGAAAAAATTACCCAACACATGATTTAAAGTTAGCTTTGATATTTTTTTAATTAAATATGTGGAGGAATTATATATCTATAAAAGAGATTGATATATATACTGATAAAAAAATTAATGTACATATTAATACATAAATATGTGAATATGCACCATAAATGATATTTCGAGATGATTTATGATTATTACAACTCAATACATTTCAACCCTGGAAAAGGGATCATGGTGGGTGATACATTGAACATAATATATCATTCATGATTATCTATGATGAGTATCAAAAAAGATATAAAATTGGTTTATTTTCATTTTATGTATGTTAAATTATTGAATAGAGCTGATAATTCATATCTTTCTCAAATAAATTTTAAACTATCGACACCGATGATGTAAAAGGAAGCACAAAAGGATGATATGGAGAAAAAAATATTTTATGTGGTGTTACTAATTTAAAATTATAATTATGATGGAATGATAAGGTTCAAAAACCATATATTCGTTATGTCCATACCGTATTTGAGGAAGGGTCTATTATAAGATCCTCAAGATCATCATTATCTTTTAATCCTAGAAGTAAATAGATGTATTGAAATTTGAAGTAGTGTTTATAGTGTGATAGAAACTATAGATATATCAATGATTTTGTATCATGGATTTTGGTATTTAATTTTTTTAAGTTTGATAATATAAAGTATAAAGATATTTTACAACCATTATGCATACCAGATTTGTAAAGGGAAAACAACACCAAGGATTTGGTTATTGGACTCCACAACAAATATAACATGTACAATGCAATATCGGTTATATTTAACCGCCATAAAAATTATGCATACTTAATTTATATTGAGAATAATTCTCTATAGATTATCATTCTATGATATATGATATATAAGTATTAATATTTAATGGAGTACCAAATTTAAGTTTTTTTATTTTAATCTAAGGTTTAAATCAATGTTCTGGTGATTTCTTAAGAAAATACTTGAAATTTAGTTGAGTATCAAAAATGTGTATCATCCTCAGAAAAATGGTTAATTATAGAGAATAATTAAAACTATTGAGGATATTTTGAAATATTTTATATATGTTTCAATGGATTTGGTGATCATCACATACCTATGGTTTTTAGTTCAAACAATAATATCATTCACTCAAGCCTTCATATAGACACTTATGTACCCCTCTGTGTAAGGATGTTCATAACTCTATTATATTGGGATTAATATTAAGAAGGAAAACAATTATAAATGACATAACTATAGAAAATCAATATAATGTTATATCCATTAAAAATCAAATAATCACAACATAGAGTTTTCAAGAACACTATAATGACATTAACTGAAAAGATATGGAATTTTAAATTAATGGGAAGTTGTTTCAATGAATTTCTTCCAAAAAATACTTCTTGAGAATCAAGAAGAAATTAATTTCTATCCCTATGTATGTTCTCCAATTTGTAATTCTTGATTGAGTAGATACATTGGCTTATCACATGGAATTCCCATGAAACCTATTTCAATTAAATTACATGTTCCATGTATCTCTCTGAAGGAAGTACATAATTGATTCATTTTATGTATTGAACATTATGGTAATACTTTTGCACAATGATATTTTATATGACCAAAAAGTAATTTAGATTATGGATTGTTTAAACTATATTCTATGAAACAAGAAAACTCATATGGTTAAAGTTTTGTTATGGAACCACCCATTTGATGAAGCTATATAGGATCCTACAAATATAAATAGGAATAAGTAACCTTAGTTGTTTGTAATGCTATATTAAATTGTGATGAAAAAGTTAATTTTATGGAGGAAAAGAAGTTATTAAAAAATTAATTTATTATTATTTTTCAAAAAAAATTGTTTCTTTGATTAGAATCTATTACACACAATTTAAAGTAATAACAAACCATAATATACTATTAATAATATTATTTCAAAATGAATTTTTGAGCTACTCATTAAACATATAGGCATGTATTATAATAACTATATCTTATAAATTATGTATAATTGTTTTATATAATGAAGTCATGTTTGAAAAATGGAACATAATATTTAGAAAATTCATTATAAGTATTAAAAAGTCAATTTTTAAAAAAAAATTGAGTATTTATATTTTTTAGAAAAAACAATAAAATTACTTTTTTAAAATTTAGAATAATTATATGAAAAAAATAAATTAATTTTAAAAATATAAATCTCAATATTATCATTTAATTATGATTGGATGTATTTATTAAAAAATATATATATATTTCAATTAAATTTTAAAAAATCAATTATTTTTTATAAAAATTGATATTTTTTTAGATTATATTCAAGATATATTTTATATTAATATGGTTTTAATAATAAAATAGTTTAATAATAACTTATTTAAGCCATATTGGGAACTCTAATAAATTTCAATTTTTTATATTAAAATACTCTATAATTATGAATGTTTTCTCTTGGGAAATTTTTTTTTCATCACCTCCTAGGATTTCATTTTAATTTTTTTATATTATCTACTTGGAATTTATAAAAATTGTTTCTACGTTTATATTTGGAAAAGGTAATATACTATAATAATGAAAAAGATAATTTTTTTAAAAAAATTAAATATAAAAATATTAAATATTTGTTTTTCATAGTTAATGTTAAAACGGGTTTACTTGAGGATAAACTAAAATGATAATTGTATAAATTTCCTATAAACTTATCCAAAACAC
Organism: Viscum album; assembly: GCA_963277665.1. NCBI lineage: Eukaryota > Viridiplantae > Streptophyta > Magnoliopsida > Santalales > Viscaceae > Viscum > Viscum album. Next base: position 537,150,147 of record OY728120.1, on the reverse strand, counting down.
ATTTTACATCTATTATTAAATTATATATTTTGTAATGATATATAATGATCCATTTTTGATCATTATCATGTTTAAAATGTGGGTACACATTTTTCATTGGAAAATTTCCTAATATATCCTACGCCTACCTACAAAAGGAAACTCCCACTCCCCTAGTCTTCACATTAATAAAACCAATTATATCATCCAATAAAAACCAAAATATGTTCATTAATTCATTCATCTCAAATTAATTTTCTATTGTTGAACATAAATACATCCCTGGAAGTATTTTAGTGTAAGCATAAGAAGGCTTTTTATAGAAGATGAATCATTCTTAACTGACTGTTTTAAATTTATTCATTCATACACATATATAAAATAATTTTGAATTATGAAATTTTACATTAGAAATCATAAATAAAATAAGTTATTTTTTATGTTAACTTATTAACCTATATTCACTGAATCATCTATAAAAAGTTAAGTAAAACTATCGATTGTGTGTTTTCCAGACTACCAAGTCTCTTTCTGATGTAATTTCTTTTCCATCACAAACTCAGAAAAAAAGATATATTTATGAATTTAAAATAATTATATAAAATTTATGATATAATTATTCCTCAATAATTATAAAATCAATTATATCATGTCACATTCCATTCTCTGGGAATACGATAATGTCAGTCGTGTTTACAATAGAATACTATATGGTAATGTGATTGAATCGGTTATTAACATAAAATATGAAAGGTAATATGATTTTAATTAAGTAATATATTTTTAATATACAGCATTAAATTAATAATATAATGGTAATATATTATTTACATTTTTTTAATTTCATCCTCCGAAAAAATTGAAATATTGTTCATGCATATATATGGAAAACCATCCACTTGAATGATGTAATTCATTTTATATATTTAAATATTACAGACAACATGTAATATATTTGTAGTAAATATAACATATATTTATATTAAGTATAAATCTCTGGATATTATTGAAGAATGATCAAAATGAAATTATCCAAAATACCAAATCCAAACACAGAGTCAAAAAATGCAGTTATTACCAAAAAAAGAATTTTACCTAAATTATTAAATAAAATGATATAAAAATTCGTATTTAAATCATATATATTATTATATATATTATTAATATTCTATAATATATTTATAATAATAAGATATTTATTATACTAGAGTTTCGGTTGAATAGAATGTAATTCAATTCCTAAGGTAAGGGATGTTTTCACAAACTACCTTTTTGTGACATATGTCATGGTTTACAACTATATTATTTTATGAGGTATATATACAACCCCTTTGACATTTTATATCACAAAATTTTTTATTCTCAAGTTATTTATTTTTTTATTGAATTTTATTACTTCATATGGAATATGAATCAAAAATTTTCAAAGCATATAAGGTATATTCATATAACATTTATTTGTGTGGGATGAATGCTTTATAAAGAACTTGTTTCATATGTGTGGTATATTTTCTACCAATTAATATTCATTATGATCATTATTATGATGATTATTATATATAAATTATAGAGACTCATTATTTTCATACAAATATATAACATTGTATTATATAAATACAATTTACATATCATTTTGACCTAATACATAATCATTTAGGTCATGTATATTAGTAAAAATAAAAATAAAAAAGTAGGTTCATAAAATATCAACTTAATACCCCACATAATTATTATTATTAATCACTCTTTATATGTGTATGATACTTAATTACATTAAAGAAAACATGGTTATTGAAAACATCATAAAAGGGTGAGATCAAATGCTTAACATGGGTTATCCATGGATATATAATTGATCAAATAATAAAAAATGTGAATAGGTGTATAATAAAATTAACACATCATTTTTAAAATAAAACCTTCATATCAATGGTCATTATTGTAATTCGGGGAATAATTCATTGTAGTTCATAAGACATCAATTATATAGGAATTGAAGAATATGAGATATTTTTTTTTAACATATTAATAGGACATGGAATACAGGCATGAAAATAATAAAATTAATAAATTTCATAGTAGTAATGCCTATTTTCCATGTCTCTCATAGTGTAATAGGTTAACTCTCCAAACCATCATAGTTGTAAAGGTTCACTCCCTTGACTACCAAAGTGGACAAAATACCATATGAAACTAAGTTCAATCCACATCCCCGTCATGTTTTATCATGAGAGATATATACCTGCCAAATTAATTTTAGAAATATATTGGTCCTAGCCATCACATAATTAAAATCATACATATTTGTTTAAAAATATCAAAAAACATTAATTGTATCATAACTCATGAAAGAAATATTTTTTATAAGTATTTCATCATAGCATAATACATTAAAAAATTGGGTATCGTTTACATATTTTCATTAAAAAATAACCATTAAATATAAAAAATTAGTATTGTAAATTTGGATCATATACCCAATAATTAAAAAGTGATATAACATGTTATCTATATAAAATAATTATAATAATACTACAATACAATTAAAACGTTCCTTCGAAAAATATCATATTGATTTTTAAATAACTTATTAAAAAAAGTTATTGAAAAATATTTTCCGAGAAAAGAACCATTTAAACATGTAAAATAAAAATTTAATAAAAAATAATTCCTTAGAGTATAAAGATACATTGTTTTCATATAAGTTTAAATCCACTCATTCAATACTTTGGAAGAAAAAGACACAATGTACCTCATTTGAAAATAAAAAAAAGGATTAATTTAAAATAGTTTTATTAAAGATAAACTTCTGTAAACATTAATTATAATAATAATATTAGAATATTAAAAATATTGTTTAAAATATTATTAGATAACATTGATATGGATGAAAATGTTTTTTGACCAAATATTGAATAGATGTCAAATTTCATTAAATATTTATTTTCTACATATTTATACATAAGATGAGAAAAATGAAAGATAAATATGTATTTTACATAAATAACCACATAATAATAAAATCCATATGTTTCAGTAGCGTTATCCCATAATATTTCATCATTATATGTATAGTCGTAATTTATTTTGTTAAACAATATGATTGTGAAATATAAAAGTTTTCATACAGTTCTCTTTATTTCAAAAGAACTATGAAATCATGTATATCCAATTTAAATATTACATAAATATATACTACAGTCACATTTAAAAATTTAATATAATATATGATCCAATTATAACTTTTCAACAATTAATTTAATTAGTAATTATTTATTAAAATCATTATTTCCATATGCTTACATTTCCCCTTTTTCATAAGTATTTCAGATGCTTAAATTTAATATAATACATGTACATTTATCATCATAAAATAATATCTAGAATATTAATAATGATATAAATTTAATATATATTAATTATACAAATATATTAATTTATTTAAAAAAATATATTGATTGAAAATTGAAATACATTATTCATAGAGATGGTTAGTCGTACCTATGCATGTACATGGTTTCCTTGTTTTGACTGATGGGATTCAAGTTAGTTAAATAATAATTAACCTCTATGGAATCATTACTATATCATATAAATCTGATATATTCATAATACTCATCCTCATAACCATACATGTAAATTATGAAGGAAAAAATAATCACATCACTTCATAGAGGTGGAAGTCAACACAAAGACCCAAATGATGTTATCATTCCCTAATACTTGATTGTGAATTGGTGGATGTGAAATCATAATTATTGAAGTATTATTATGTGATAAATATATTATATTAATAATATACATGTCATTATCCATTCCATTAAGGTTGGTAATGAAAAATGAATTCTATCACTACGTGGAGAGAGTAAGCCATACAAATGCCCAAGCGATGCCTTCATTTCTCAATTGATTGGAAAATGGGTTTATATTAATTTTAACTAAATCATATTGAAATTTACTAATATATGTGATTCATAATTTCTAAATTTTTATAAATAAAATAAAATTTATTGTGGAAAAGAATAGTATAAAAGATTAAATTTGTGGTGGTGATTACCTCTCCTTTGAAATGGCATTGTTTCATCTCATCTAAAGGGTTTTAGATTTGTTTATTCGAAAGAATATAAATTTTATATTGATAATATGTAAGTCTACAATAGAAATTAATAGTTTTCTGTTGACATATTTGGCTTAGTGTGGGGTAATGGAGTGTGGAAGAAGGTTAGTATTTATAATTGAGGTGAGGGGACTTCCCAAATTTGTCATAAGTTACTATTATAATAAAATAATTCTCAAAAAATTCATCCAAATTTCATTGATTCACATATAAAGTGGGATGCGGTTTTAATACCTTAGAAAACAAAATTTTGCATATATATGTTGTTCTTCTAAACATTGTCATATTGATTAACCCTTAATTAAACAATTTAATTTTCACTATTGTAACAACTTTTCTAATATTAAAGGGTTTTATTTTTTAATTATATATTGAAATTTGAAATATTAATAGAAAATTTATTTCATTTAAAACAATAAAATATTTTACCTTTCTTAAATCATTATTTTTATAAATTTTAAATAATATTGAAAAATATTATTTTGTTAAAATATCATTTTTTCAATTTTGACACAATTCATTTAATTTGACTAAAAAGACATGTTCTACATGTTTTATATTGAATATATTTTCATAACATAAGAATAAAATTTAATATTCACATATATAATTTGTGTAACAATATAAATTACTTAAATTATATTAATTTTTATATTTTATAAATCATTAATTTTATTTCTCCTTTAATTGATTAAATAATATTTTGGTGTTGTACAAGAATTTAATATAAATAAATATTACATAAAAATTATAAATAAATAAACATCATGAATAATATTTTAATATTAAAAAGGTACTTTAATATTCATTCATATGTAGTTATTTTAATTATATGGGAACATAAGGGATATTTATATGTAAGAGAGTGAAATTTTGAAAGATTCTTTAATTAAAATAATACATAAATGAATTTCCTACATAGGTTTCCATTGGAGTAATAAATTTATTGAGTATGGAGAAAAGAGTAGAATTAAATTATTTTAATAGTAATTATGTTGAAATATTATACACTTATAACTTATCCTTAATCTAGATTATACTGATTTACCATTTTCTGTGGTGATAAATTTTAAAGTGGTTACTATTCATATTGACAAAAAATAAATGGTATCTATTTATAAAATATGAACATCATGATTATAAATATTTAAATTTTTTATGACCAATAATTTCATATAAATTTAATTACTTAATGTTAAGTTATCTACGTAAAATTTAATATAAACTGATTTTTAGAAAAAATAAAATTTAATTCATAAAACTAGAGGTATTCCTATCAAATATACACAGGAAAATATTTTTTTAATTCTTAAAAATTTCTACCAAATAATTAAAATATATATATAATTAATATCATTTGAAATGGAGTGAATAATTTAATTTAATAATATAATTATAAATTTCACAAATAAAAATATTTTTTTAAGAAAAAAACAAATATTTGATTTTGATATAATTTTTATCTTTCTTTATAATTATTTTATAACTAATGAAATAATTTCATAAATTGTCAGAATGTTTATTTTTAGAAATTTAGTTATTATTATTCGTACTCTCCAATCGTATGTTTAGGAAATATCATACACATATTAATTTAATAATGTGATATAGTTATTCTAAACTTTATATATCATCTATTATAAATTAATGAAATGAAATTTTTTATAGTAAAAATTTTAATATAAATTGATAGATATTGAATTATACCCCCAGAGAATGAATTTCACCTTCAAAATTTTACTCTCTTATAAAAATATGTAGGTATACTGCTTCCTCATAACATCTTTACATATCCATGTATCTTCTGAAAAATGGTCATTTCACAGAAATAAACATTGACCATGTGAGTGGTACTATTTACTAGGTCATTCTCAATATTATCCATAATCTCTACCAGTTATTATTAACATTAAAAATATTTATGTAGTTGTGGGACCTCTAATTTCAGTACATTAAATGGATCATTTTTGTACTTTCTCCAGAGATATAAATGGAACACTTCATGAAAATAAAGGAGGTTTTGTGGAAGCATCAATCAATGAGTTACTATTCCAATATGATAAGGAATTTCATATGGACCAATATACCTTGGGATTAGCATTTCATTATTTCAAAATATAATCACCCTCATCTAGGGATACATTAATAGGAATACATTTTAACCAATATGAAAATCTAGATCAATCCAATTATTTTTAGAATATATTTCTTCAAATATGAGATGATCTTAGGTGATATTAAATGGATCTAACCTTCATTTATATTTCCCTATCTTGATGAGGTCCCAATAGTTTCCATGTCATAATTTCACTACAACAATATAGATTTTAAAATTTCATACTAGATAGGTATTCATACGTATAAACATTAATACTGGGGAGAAAATTATTATTGTAAGAAAACACCAAAAAATTAAAGTGATGATACCAAACAACTTTTAAATTTGTATAAAAATACCTCAACATTTTTTAGTGTTTTTATGGACCTCTAGTACTTACCATCTATCATATGATGATATGTAGTTCTAGAACATAACTCTATATATGAATCATCTATAATACATCTCTAAAATTCTGAGGTAAACCTAGAATCTTGATCAGATACAATTGATAGTGTCACACCATTAACTCATACAACATCATTTATATATAACTACGTAATTTTATGAAGATATATATTCTATAATTAAAATTAATTATGATAACTTCATAATAATATTTACTCCAATCCATATATATTTATTCCTATTTAATGTTTTGGGAGTTTGATGAAAAAATTCATGGTGGTATTTTCTTATTTCCATTCTTTTATTGGTAATTATTGTAAAAACCCATTAAAATTTATTCCCTCTTAAATGAATTTTTGAAATACATGTCTTTATTATAAATAATCTATAATATCTATTTTCATGTTACCTCATGAAAAATTCACATTAAAATCTTTATAGACGATAATACTTCTTGGATAAGTAGATAATGATGAATTATGAGCGTTATTTATCAGGTACTTCTTAAAACTATTAATGAAGGGACAAATTCAGATTTATTTATCTTTATAAATTCATTATAATCAATTTTTAATGCCATAAAATTTATCACCCTCCTTTCAAACTGCACATAATCCTTTTCCACATATTTAATTTTACAATGATAGATAGTTCAACACTAAATTATAGACAATAATCATTCTCAAATTACATTTATATTTGAAGATAAAGACAGGAAAAATCTTGAAATATTATATCTTTTGTGATCCTGATTATAGATTATATAGCTTGAAACTTTATAATTACAGTGTCATCCACCTTGTTCACATTCTCAGGGTGATAATGTATTCAGAAGTCAAAATATTGTGTCATCTCCAACCATCTTCTTTGGTTAATTTTCATCTATTTTGGAGTGATAATATACCATATAATGTAATGAGCAGTATATATATCAAACCCTTCTCAATAGAGATAATCCATCTATATCATTAATTATAAATTTATTTATTCCATATCCCAATCATAGGCTCGGAATTTTTTTCTCATTAACATTCATTTTTCATGATGCATGATGTATGACAATATCATTCCACATGATGAAAAATCCATATCGCATCTTTGATTCATCAAATAAAGATTACAAACAATTCTCTAATTTAAGATAGAGTTAGAATATGTTCACTTACATGCATTATCTTCAATTCTATAAAACATTAATATCATTCCATTATAAAAAGAATATTTTCTCCCTTTGAGGTTGTTTGGTGAGTGGATTCGATAGGCATTAAAATTTCTCCAAAAACCAATAGTAGAATGCATCCAAACACAGAAATCTATAGATTTCAGACAAAACATTTTGTCAAGGCCACTAACTGAAAATTAATTTTTTTTCCAAAATAACTTTGGACAAAAAATCTGTAAGCCCAAAATAATGTTATAAAAGAAGTAACCCAAATCAATACTGTGAGGAATATCCCCTCCCCAGCAATAACATCGTAATATCAAGATTACACCTCACATGATTAGCCGGTATGTTGTCCCACTATTTAATTTCATATTCCTTCAACAGGTCTATAGAAGTACATAATCATTCGATTATAATATACAAGAATGCCGCTTCTAAAATTAAAAATTAAAAATTTATAAATTGTTCGTTAATATTATACATATATAGGGACATTATCATGACACTGAAATGATATTCATTCTATTATTTTAAAATATAATAAATGTGAATATAATCTATGAATACTACAAAAAAATATCAATGTAATTAATAACAATTATAACCATTAAATCCATGATTATAGTGAGGGTGTTAGTAAGACCAAAATACATCATAAGAGTTTCATAGTTTCCAAAACCATTAAATAATGTTTTCATGGGTGTATCCTACTTTTAAACACTCAGTTGATGATATCCATAATGAATAAAGATCATTTAATAATATTTAGTTTGATGTTGTAAATCCAACGAGTAATCAATATATGGTGTATGTTTCTTTTTATTTATAGTGATCTTTTTATAACATTGATATTCATTATAGAGTCAAAATTATGAATCATTATTCATAATAATAGAATATGTGAAAACCAAGGTGATCCACTTGGATGAATGAATCACTTTTCATGATTATATTTTATTTTCTTCTCCGGTCATGAACCAACCCGGGTCAACCCTGAACCGGTCACATGAGTCGGTACGCGACAAGGCCTGAGAGGAATTCCTAACCCTCCCAGGCTGGAGACAATCTCCAAGGGAATTAACAGAGTGATGATGGGAACAATTTAACTAAATATTAATAAACCGAAGCAGTGGAGAAAAAAATTATTTTAATAAAGCAGCCCAAAAATAAATAAATTGAACTGAACAACTAATGAAGAACTGAAAAACAAAATTAACCAGAACCGATGATTACTAAACTCCACGTTACCCCATGGGTCACTCTCTAATCCCAACACTCAACATCGCCCATGTCGATTGAGATAAAACTAAAACCTTCACCTGGGACAAGAAAAAATAATGATCTATAGGCGGGAGTATTAAAATTCAGTAGATGATCCCAAGTAATCTATTCCCAAATGCAATTTTGTTAAATAAATGAATAAAAATTTTCATTTTTGAACTACAACATATAAAAGGTAGGATTTCTATATGTTAATCAAAAGCAATGTATAGGTCATTTACCTTATTCTTTTATCAAAACCCAAATAAATATTTTAGTGAGACATTCACATTTTTAAATGGATAGTGTTGTTTGTATTTTCATATTTTTACAAAGAGGATTAAACACTTTCATTTGAAAACCATTTTTAGAAACCTAATAAAAACCAGTTTACCACTTTCCAAGGAAACAAATATACAATAATTCACAAAAAATTCACACAGAAAGGCAATGTGTGTATACATATAAGAATCATAATCAGTACTGCATGAAACAACTGTCGGGTAGACATCGTTGATCCCATGAGATCAAGAATAATCAATCATATACCAATACATGAGACCAGATCATCATTGGCATGTCACACATGATTAAATCAAAACACCCAATACGCTCAACCACCCTTTCCCAGGTAGGCTGATGGAAAAATCCCATAGCAATAAACCCTAATAAATCCACCTACTATGGGCCCCTGTTCCGTACCATGACCAACCAGTGTAGCAAATCATTCTCAAAATATTATTTCAATATGTCAAGTTCTCATGTCTCTTGTCACAAACCGTCCTCGGGGCCCATGTTGTGACTACCCCAAGCCCACCTTCCATAGGCCAGGGGCTGGCGACTAGCACCAAGGTGTAAATCCCGGTAAAAGGGAAGGAATTTCCTTTGTAAAGTAAACAAGCACCACAGAGTAAGCAAGCGGAAAAAGTAAACACTAAGTAAATTCTGGTACAATAGTAAGTGAGGAAAAGTAAAGGGGGCCGAAAATACAAGCCCAACTGTAAAGTACAACTGAAAGGGGAAAAACAAAAACTGAAAAGTAAAGCCGCAACGTCGATCTTTCCACTGGAAGTCCCACCTAATGGGTGGGTACAGATAGCCTCCACTACTTCTCGGGTCCACATGACCGCTCCGAGTACGTCCCACCCAGTGGTCCACCTCCAGGTACCGTCCTGCTCCGCAAACCTCCACCACGATCAGAACTGTCCGTCATCTGCAACCAACACAACGTAGTGTGGGCATAGCCCGTGCAGGGGTAAGTATAAGCTACTCAGTAGGGACCCCGAGACCCCTGAAGGTCTCCTAGAATCCACAAAGGATAAACCACAAAGGAAAGATACAATCACGAAGTAACATCCGACACTGCTTAGGTATATTCCAATACATATACCTAATTCATCAATTCTCGCTCGACTCCAATATCCGAGCTCAAGTACATCCCAAACCACACAGGAAAGGAAAACGTAAAATCCACACAGGATAGCTCAACACAATCCAAAAAGGAAAGTAAAACGTAAATCCACACAGGATAGCTCAACACAAACCAAAAAGGAAAGTGAAATAGGGTTTTAGCTCACACAAGTACACATCATTTGCAAAGCAAGAGAGATGATCAGATGTAGTCACTGATTCATCTTACTGGTACCCACGTAGGATACAAGCACTTTTGACATCGTCGTCGAACCCACAGAGGATTCCGATACAATTTTCTTCATCGTCGAACCCACATAGGATTCCAGTACGATAGTCATCATCGTCGAACCCACATAGGATTCCGGTACGATTGTCTTCATCGTCGAACCCACATAGGATTCCCGTACGATTGTCTTCATCATCGAACCCACATAGGATTCCAGTACGATTGTCTTCATCGTCGAACCCACATAGGATTCCAGTACGATTGTCTTCATCGTCGAACCCACATAGGATTCCATTACGATTGTCTTCATCGTCGAACCCACATAAGATTCCTGTAAGATTGTCTTCATCATCAAAACCACATTGGATTCCAGTACGATTGTCTTCATTGTCGAACCCACATAGGATTCCAGTACGATAGTCTTCATCGTCGAACCCACATAGGATTCCAGCACGATTGTCTTCATCGTCGAACCCACATAGGATTCCAGTACGATAGTATTCATTGTCGAACCCACATAGGATTCTAGTACGATAGTCTTCATCATGGAACCCACAAAGGATTCCAGTATGATAGTCTTCATCGTCGAACCCACATTGGATTCCAGCACGATTGTCTTCATCGTCGTCGATGTAGCAGTCGCAGCCAGCTCTAGGGTTCCCGCACACAGCAAGCTCGTTCGGGAGGTTCCGCTCCACGAGCCGAGAGGCTGATACATCAACTGACACATAGTCTAGAGTTGATGTATCCAAAAGTTCTGTATCGCCAACAGGAACACAACGTCGCAGATGGCGCGTCAATCGGACTCCCGGTCTGAGAGTTATTGGCTTTTCCGTCCGAGGGGCCCGATTGGTTTCTATGGCAAAACCAACCCGACCGTACTCCACCTATGTCAAAACCTCGGGCAGATTATGACAAAAGATCCGTCTCACTAAGAGGAAAACAAAAAAGTTGACGGCACGTCAATCGGACGTCCGAAGCTCAAGATATGAGCGTTTCCGCTCTGAGGGCCCGATTGGTTTCGTGTACGAACCAACCCGGCCGAACCCAAAGTATTCCGAAACATTGAGTGTGATATACCGAAACGACCGTCTCGATTCAAGGATCGCATTTCCACTGACGGTGCATCGTTCGGAGGCTCATAGCTCATGTTACGGGCAAAAGACCAAAAACGGTCCGAAGACGGGGGGTCTGGGCCCAGACCGACCCAGCCCAACCCCCATGGGTCGGCCTGAACCGGGTCGACCCGACCCGGGTCGGGGTCGGACCCGGTTCGGCGTGCCCCGGTCCGGCCAGGGCGCGACCTGGCCGGTCGGGCCGGCCCGGCTCGGCTCGGCCGAGCGGCCGAGCGAGGGAGCCGTGGGGCGCTGCCCCCGCGAGATGAAGGTGTCGCGGCCCACGTGGGGCCGTGCTGGAGTCAGCGGACGTGGCTTTACCGCGTCCTGTGCTTGCCGGACCCGTGCGGCCACGGGTTTGGTGGCCGCCGCCACCACGGCCTCAGCCGTGGTGGCCCTGTCCGGCGGCGCGCCGGGGCACCGCCGCCTCCGGCCGCTGGTGGCTTCCGCGGGCCACCGGAGTTGCTCTGGTGGTCCGATTTCCTTCCCGTCTGTGCCGAAGCTCCTCTCGGTTCCCGTTCTTCACTTCGGAAACAACGGATTGTCCCTGCGGCATGTTTTGTCATCGCCCGCCAATCCGCGCATCAACGAAGAACTGCGGAGGGTTGTCGGGCCGTGTTTTTTTGGCCCACACCCTCCACGTTAGATGATAACAGTCAGGAGAAATAATCAACACATGAAAATATAACAAATAACAATTTTAATAAATTGAAATTGTTCTTATGAATCTGGGTTCCTTGTTTTAAAAGAAACAATCACGGGAATTAAAGATTGTTCTCAAATAAAAATCTCTACATCATCATGTCATCGCACGCGCGTTCTCCGTAGAATTGATCGTCGCGGAAGGTGGGAATCGTCGCGTCGTGGAAGGGCGTCGCGTCGTCGCGGAAGGCATCGTGTCATCGCGGAAGGGCGTCGCGTCGTCGCGGAATACGGTGTCGCGTCGACGAACTCCGAGGTTCAAGAAAATGTAGATTTAATTAATTAAATCCATGATGTTGTTAGAACCCACAAAGAGATTAAAAAGAAGAAACCCGAAATATCATACCTCAAGAAGTTGGTGATCAGAGATCGTTGCGGGGAAGAACGTCTTGGAAGAAGCGTCGTCGATCTCCGAGGGTGACGGCGTTCTTCGTGTTCTTCGCGTTCATCGCGTTCTTCGCGAAGGAGGATGAAGGCACAAGATTTCTGTCAAAAGCCTCTCAACGAGCAATCCTCATGAAGTCGTGCTTTGGTCTTATTTTATTATTACGCCAACGGATTGAAAACAGGTTAAGAAACGATTAAATTAATTCATAGAATTAATTCAACGAATAAAACCGCCCAATTAATTGGTGCGTTAAGAAATTAAGGAAACGCATCAGTTGACTTTCATAATGGCGGGTTTTTGCGGGTGCGTTACATAGCAGAAAAGAAACGGTGGGGCTCGTGTGGGCCCTACCTCACAAATATCGTACCAAGAGGTTAGGATATTTTTGGATAGCACCCTATCTGCATCAACTCATCTTAAGCAGCTTTAAGTGGCTTTCAAGTGGTTTTAAGTGAAATAAAATAAAGTTTGACATACAAATTATTTTATTTCATAACTTTAAGCCCAAAAATTAAAAACCACACCTGAGCAAACGCAACTCTAGAAGAGGCGTTTCTAAACAAAAACTGGCACTACGATTCCATCGGTGCCCTCAGAATTCGATTCCGAGCACCGGTTCAGAAGTAAGAAAAACCCGCTCGTTCGTTCACTGAACGTACCCGAGCCGAACTTCGGAAAATGATTCCAGGCACACCAGGCCCCGGAATCAGGTGCCGTCAGAAACTGCGTTCTTTTAAAATTCAATGAAAATTAAGAAAAAAATTTCCTTGAAATTTACGGGTCTTTACATCTTTAGTATTTATAAAGGGGGTGGGCCTAACGATACCATAATAGTATCCAATCACAGTACATATACCAATACAGTACAGAAGGAAACTCCCAGAGTCACCCCATGGAATATGTCCCTCGCCTTTATACCATTGATCATATGGATGTACTACACAGAAGACCCCCAAAACATATAACTCTACCAAAGAAAAGGGACCATATATAAGAAGTGTTTTCTTTGGATAACTAGTTTTACCAAAGTTCCAACCGGTCCTTACATGATTTTCAAATTCCAAACCATTTCTTAAGAATCACTTCCACACCACTTTTTAAACTAGAAATACACATCGAAACCCAGTTATGAAACCCATACCTGAATATTTAATCTCAAACATGTTCAAAAGGCCAAAGGGTCATTTCATTAAGTAATTAATGTGAAAACACAATAAAACCATTTATTGCAACACATTATAAGAAAATTACCACTCCAATTCACGGAAGACAATTTACTAACAATTCTATATCAATAATTAATTTCAGAACTACGTGCAAAAAGAAAGAAATAAATGGTTATTAAATTTAAAGGAAAATGCATATGGAAACCAAAATAAAAAATGGAGAGGATGAAGACGAAGAACTCTGCACCAGATGCCTTTGACGAATACCACCCCACAATTTCACACACATACACCCCTATATATATACCCCTTAATCCAATACACAAATTCCCTGCACTATGATTGAATATGTGAAAGGAGGATACATATATATATATAGGTAAATGTACCTATGTATATGTGTACAACCTTTCATGAAGACCCCGAACATTCTAATTAACCCCATAGATAATTAAAGATTACCAAAAACACTAAATAAAATTGATGAAAAATAAAAACAATTGAACCAATATACCAAAGCTATGGGCCAATCCCCTTTGTAAAACCTTACATAAACAAATATAATTTTATAAACATTACTTTCAACATTCAAAATCATCTGAAATTGAAATTAAAGAAAAATATAAATCATGATCACATATTAAATATTTCACTTTCCTTCAAAAACACTTTCAAAATCATTCTCACCTTAACTTCCCTTAAATCAAGGTTCACGCCCACCAAACAACCCTCAAAAAAATTATTATGAAACACTACATAAAGATACTCACACAAAACTGAACTAATGTTTGACACAAAATACCAACCCGATACAAGAGCATGTCGAACCCTTCAAAAACGTATTTCACATCACTCAAACAATATTATAATTCATTTACACAATTTATAAAACACTATCAAGAAGCAAAACAATATTTTACAACTAAATTACACACACAATTTCTTGTTGAAAAATCATTCTCGACCCAATTGCTAATCAAATCCACTCAATTTTTTTTACACCACCCAATTTAAGTATAGAATAAGAAAAAATTTAATTAAATATTAAAATCAAATCGTTTACTAATTCTATGTCAAGGATCCGCCTAACATGATTGAAGAAAACGCCAGAATTTTGTGTGAATCCTCAATCGCACGTCAATAGCACCACAAGCATGCAATATAAAACACTAAAAAATGAAAGGAGCCCAAAATTTGGTTAACTTGTAATGTAGGATTCAATGATGACAGAACCGAAGTAAGATATAACTACAATGGAGGTGTTGGCGAGGTCATGGTATGAGAAGAGGCCATGAAGATCGACGTTCATCGGGATGAGGGAGTAAGGGTAGATGTTTGTGGTTGGGGGCCGACATCGTTTGACTGGAGATTGGGGGAGTTCATCCATGTCGTGAGGTAAGGGTTGAGGGGAAGGGTGACACACAAAGAGGTGAGACTTAGTCTAGGTAATACATTTTTCTTAATTAATCATATTTTTATTTTTAATTAAATTTATTTTTTTTAAAAAGAAAACTAAAAAATGAATAAAAACTAATTGAATCCCAAGAATATATAAAATAACTGCAAATGCTAGGACATGGTGTGACAATTATCCTCCCCATTACACTTTTGTCACACAGAAAGTCCCAAGAGATTCTATTGATCAAAAATAAATCAAGGATGATTTACAATCATGGAAATACCTCAAATCTCAAACATCAAAGAAACAACACTCACTTTCATTCAGATCTCAGAACTACAGATTTCATAAAGGAAACTACAAGGCCACCTTCAAAAGAAGCCACAAATTCAACGAGGACATCACATAAGACCATAGAGTTCAAACAACAATGAAGAGATGATGATGAAGAATATATCTTCTAAACACAATACAACAAGGAGCAACCAAACCCCAAACCCAACAACCCATTGAATAAACCCATTGTGGCTAGTTCATGATCTCTATGAGCATCCATTACACATCCCACTATCCATGCCAACCAACTACTATGGTCGGGGTCAAGCGGAGAAAAAACAAGGAAATGCTCACCTGAGTACACATGGAACATGGATTCATCATTAGTTCATCCCCAGTGGCCTCCCCTCCATATTAGTATTTTATAGAAACATTGTTTTTATGAGCCATAATAATTCTAGAATCCTAAGAGAAGCCAGAAATCCCAATGAAACGAAACATGGGACAACAGGCACCACCATTCTAGATCAGTAACATTAAAAACTCTATAAAGACATTCCAATTAACACAATGTTCTGAAAGGAAATGGAACATCATTCTTCACACCCAGAATAAGACAACAGCACAGATTACATTAATTATTGAAACAAATGCATTCACAATAAAATATGCTTCTGATTGAGCTATCACTAGTGCAACGTTCATTCAATTGAGTTGGATGGTTCACCATGGGAGTGGATCTATCCCCGTGTCACTTCTTGGCACCTCCCTAGAAAAACATTTGCAATTGACCTAAACGGCCACCGTTATTATGGATATTTGGAAATTCGTGACATGAAAACATCTTATGTTGCAGCTTCCCACACAAAAAACACTACCAGTACATCCTCTCAGATAAATGTGGTGAGGTGGAAAATAACAGCCTTTTTGTGCCTCTTATCAACTGGCCAAAGCAACTAAATCTGCTTCAACTTGAACAACCTGTCTCACGTATTCTTAATAATCATTAGGGAATGAAGGCACAACTAGGAGGAATTTTAATTGGATTCCCCTCACAAAGAATCAGGAATTCAAAAAATCATCCCCGGCAAGGTTTGGGAGATATGACACCAGCTCGGTGATGCTCTTAGCATATTCCAACACCGTTGAACTGCCCTGCACAAGAACATATAAACTATAACCCATCAGTGACTTCACATCAACGTGATAGTATTACTGGATGAACAAGGCTTTAAATAACTCTGACAAAAAATTTATTCGGCGGTTCGGCCTGAAGAATGGATTCCCACCATTCTAGACTTAGGCCTTCGAAAGTGAAGTTTGAAAGCTCCATCATGAGAGGTCTGGGAGATTCATGGAAAAAAATATCTCTCCGATGTTTGAAAACCATTCCTCAACATTTCCTAGTTTCGGATGCCCAAGAAAATGAGGATGGTTCAACTCTCAGAACTTCTGGACAATCTCCTGATATTGAGAACCACCAGGTATTATATAAAAAATGGACAAACCAACTGACTAAAACACAACTTGATCAACTAAAAGGAACACTGGAAAATAAATACCCA
The DNA here is from genome assembly GCA_963277665.1 of Viscum album. Taxonomy (NCBI): domain Eukaryota; kingdom Viridiplantae; phylum Streptophyta; class Magnoliopsida; order Santalales; family Viscaceae; genus Viscum; species Viscum album. Next base: position 537,132,870 of record OY728120.1, on the reverse strand, counting down.
TGGATGCTTCTCAGAATCCCTTAAAACATGGTGGGGACAAAACCTTAAAACATGGAGAATGAATCCAAATCAAAACATATCATAAATCAAAATTCCACATCTCATATTTAAATATACAATACAAACTCAAAATATTATTTCACTCACTCCCCCTACACACTAAATCCAACATATAGATTAGAAAACACCAAAAAAAGGAATCATCACATACTCACACCATTTAAAACATTAAAACCCCCCTTTTATAAGAACATTTTCAGAACATTTACAAGCCCTACAAACCAATCAACTTCTATTGGCATTCCCTTTTGGATCACATATATGCACTCTTTGTCTCGTAATAGCTCTCACCCACACGTACCCATAACCATCAACTCACCACATACATATATCAATATACATATCTGTGAGCAGTCATAGGAATACCAAGTGTTGGATAAGGAAACGTTATCACTTTCAATACAAATTTAAAAACACCTCAACCAATTTAAATACCAAACATCATCATCAATTTTTTTTCAAAATCTATATTTTCTTTCCAATTTCACATTTCACAAAAAAATTTAAAAACCTCCAAAACATTTTCCAATGTAACCCCCATTTTCAAAAAACCCATTTCACTCCAAAAATATTCAATGTTTTGGTTTTTGAAATCTCATTTTTGACCAGAAAATTATCTTTTTGTCAAACCGAAAATCATTTTTTAATCTAAACAAGATTCCCCAAAACCATCCAAACCAAATTTAATTACAATCGAAAGAAACCTACCATTCCATAGGTAAAAATATCAATATCACAAATGGATCTAAAACAATATACCATAGGAACTTCAGTTGATGGGTGACTTGGCCATTTGGTTGGCAGCCATAAGCCAATCAAACCGCTGTCACATATAGTCTTTCGAGACCACGTCCCCAGCTCCACATGGCTTTCCAGAGCTTGAGATCTTACTGAGACGACAAGCCCGACTATCATTTCATTTACCCAAATACTAAGCAACACACAAGAACCAAAAAAACCAAGAAAACATGACATCCCATGGTAACTCAAGGGTCAACCCAGAAATTGATGGCCAGACCCTCCCCAGAACATACACCCCAAGCTCCGACAGTCTTACTCTATCTACCTTGACAAACCAAATTATAAAGGGCACTTTGAATGCTAGGTCCTATAAAAAACCTATGCCTATGAAACCATTTTTTCATGGACCAACCCATGTCGTCCCTGAACCAGTCACCCGAGTCGGTCCCCAACAAGACTCGAGAGGCGTTCTCGATCCTCCAAGGATGGAAAAAAACACCAATGGCATCAATAGAGTGACGAAGGGAGTGATTTCACCCAATATAATTAACCAGAAGCACTAGAGAAAAAATAATACTAGTAATAAAGCTGCCCAAAAATAAAATCAACAGAACAACTATGCATGAACTGAAATACAAAACTAACCAAACATCATGGCCACTAAACTCCATGTGACCCCACAGGTCACACTCCATTCCCGAGACTCAAAATCACCCACAGCGATCGAGATCAAACTGAAACCTAAACCTGACACTAAAAACAAGAAGGAAGTATATGTGTGAGTATTAAAACTCAATAGGTGTGACCATGTAATCTATTGCCAAATTCATTTCCTTTAAACAAAAGAATCATCAATTTCAGGTTTGATCTACAACACATAAAAGTAAGGATTTCTACAAGTCACACGATATCAAATTACGAGTCATTACCCTTATTATTTTCTCATAACCCAAATTGATCTTTTAGTGATAGATTCACATTTTCTAAGGGAAAGTGTTGTTCATATTTTCAGATTTGTACAAAGAGGATTGAAAACCTTCATTTGAATAACATTTTTAGAAACCTAACCAAAACCAGTTTACCACATTCCAAGGATATGAATATACAAAAATCCACAAAAGAAATCACACATCAAGGCCAATGTAGGTATACATATAAGCATTATAGTCACTACTGCATGCAAAAAAATTTGTGTAGACATAGGTGAACCCAGGAGATCGAGAATAATCCAGAAGACACCAATAAATGGGACATCATCCTCGTTGACATGTCACACATGTTGAAATCAAAACTCCCAATATGCTCGACCATCCTTTCTATAGAAGGCCGAGAGGAAAATCCCATAGTAAAAAACCCAATATATTAACCTACTATGGGCCACTGGTCAGTACCATAACCTACCAGTGCATCAATCATTATCAGAATGTTCTCTCAATACGCCTAGTTCCCATATCTCTTGTATTTAGAAAGGGTGTGTCCTACCGATAACATCCAAGCATCCAATGACAGAAAATATAATAATAAATCACAACAAGAAACACCCCGAGTCGCCCCAAGGAATATGACCCATGCCTTTCTACCATTTATCATAGGGAAGTCCTACACAGCCGACCCCCATGACATATAACTCAACCAATGAATAGGGACCACATATGAGTAGAGTTTTCTTGGGTAACTAGTTTAACAAAAGTTCCAACCGAGCCTCAAAAGATTTTCACATGCCTAACCATTTCATAAGAATCATACGCACACCAATTTTAAAATATTAAATACACTTTGTGACACATTTTAAAAACCCAAACTAGAATTTTAAATCAAAAACAAGTTCCAAAAGGTCAAATGGTAATTTCATTGGGGAATTGATGTGAAAACACAGTCAAACCATTTATTCCCTAACATTACAAGATATAACCCATCCAAATCAATAAAAAAAAATTACTAACAGATATATATCAATAATTAATGTTAGAACTATATGCAAAAAGCAATAAATAAATGATTCATAAATTTAAAGGAAAATCCAAAGGGAAACCTATCTCAAAAAGGGAGCAAGCCAAGACAAACAACTCTGCACCAGACGCCTTTGACGAATACCACCCCACAATTGCACACACTTATACCAACATTATATATATAAAACCTTTAATCCAATACAAATATACCAAATTCTATGAGGGGATATATGCAAGGAGGATTTATATATATAGGTATATATACCTATGTTTTTGTGTAAAAATTTTCAAAAAGACCCCGAAGAATATAATTAACCCCAAAGAGAATCAATGATTACAAAACAATCTTAATAAAAATGAAACAATATAAAAAATGTGGAAGCAATCAACAAAATCAATGGGCGAAGCACCTTTGAAAAACCTTACATAAACCACGATCTTTTAAAAAACATGACTTTCAGCATTAAAAACAATATACAATTGATGTTAAAGAAAAATATAAATCAAGTATAGATATTAAATATTTTAAATTCCTTGAAAAAAACATTCCAAAATCATCCTCACCTTAAGTGTCCTTAAAACAATGTTCGCTCCCACAAAACAACCCTAAAAAACATTATCATGTAACATCACACCACGACACTCACACAAAACATAACCATTTTTTGATACCAAATCTAAACCCAATACATGAGAATGTCAAACACATAAAAAACATATTTCGCATATCTTATAAAAATTAATAATCCATTTATGAAATTTAAAAAACCCTTTCAAGTTGAAAAACAATATTTTACACCTAAAATACACACACAATTTCATGTCGAAAAACAATGTCAACCCAATTGCTCATCAAATCCACTCAAACCCATTATTAGACCACACCATTTAAGTATAGGATAAGAGAATAATAACTAAATATGAAAATGAAATCATTTAGTAATTGTACGGTAAGGATCCGCCATCCTTCGGTGAAGAAAAAGCTGAAATTCAGTGTGAAACCTCAAATGCACTTCAACAGCACCACAAGAAAGTAATATCGAACCATAAAAAATGAAAGGAACCCAAAATTTGGTTAACCTGTAATATATGGTTTAGCCAAGAAAAAATTGAAGGAACATATACTTGTCAAATGATTTGATGGCGAGGTCGCACTAGGAGAAGAGACCATCATAGGGAGAGTCAGCAGAGAGGGATATTCTCTAGGAGGAGTGAATGAGGGTGGATATCCGGGGGGTCTGGCCGCATTTCTATGTAAGGGGGGAGGGTAAGGGTGGCGAAGAAAGAGAGGGGAAGTAGTTTAGTGATTTAAATTTTTTAATTAATCATATTTTAAATTTTAATTCAATCAATTTATTTAAAAAATAGAAAACTAAATATGAAAAAAAAATTAAATGTATCCAAAGAATAAATAAAATAACCACTAATGTCGGGTTGGGGTGTCACATCTTCAATACTAACATATCTATAGAGTCCATTCAATACAGAGTCTTTGAAATAGTGGTAGTACAATGTATGAGTTATATTGAAAAAAATTCAAAATCTAGTGGTAGAATAAGAAATACATTCTCAAAGATGTTAATAAACTCTCATAAATTAAGAATCTCTAAAATATTTATTTTTACCTAAACTTTTAAGATATCTCCACATTTTGTATACCAATAATTACTCATATGATGGATTTAATTTCTCTTTGAACATATATTTTTCATCACACTAATAGTTGATCATACTATAGTTGGGAATATTAGATATAACATCGCTTAATCTGTGATTGATGTAGGATTATTGTAACAAAGTCCAATATTTAACGAAAAAATATCGATTTCAAGTAGATAAAGAATGAAAATAATTTCAAGAAACACATTCCTAAAAAATTTTACAAATGAATAATCATATACCTTGGATGTGATCATTATATAATAAAGTGTTTTTACTGCTAAATCAATATACAATTTCTTTGGTGGTACTATGATATCCATAAAAAAGTATTTAAATATAGAATATCTGCTACATATGGGTTCAAATTGGTTATTTGTATTTCTATATTAGATAGAATGTGAACCTCTCACCACATCATTATCGTACCCCTCTTTATAAATAGTGATCGTATCAGATTTACGTTTTATAATAGGTTTAATAGGATGTTGAAATTTATCATCATCGTTTACCATCATATTTTGGCACTAGTTCAAATAATTCCCATACTCATTTTATTTGAAACATTGATGTTTGGTTACTGATATATATATATATATATATATATTTCATTTAATAAGTTATTCCCATCACATCGGTATTTTATTACCAAATTACATTCTTTTACACACTTGAAAATTATATAAATACCACAAACACAATTTTTATCATATTTCCTTTCAATAGTTTGGAATAAATGAAAGATCTTCTTATTATATTAATGGTTAAGTAATTTACTTTATATTAATTTTTAATTTTCATATCAGTTTAATTACATTGATTTTTAACTAAAATTTATGTCTCTTCCATGAGAACAAATTTAATGAGTTGTTCATAGCTAATGAATCCCCTTATTGGCAATTCCCATAATATCCCATGTTTTAATCCACTGAATAATTGATCATCATTAACTTCAAGTTTGATGATATGGGTAGAACAATGTGTTGTTATTATTGTGAAATTTTCCTTATAACTGCAATGATATTAATAATCCGTATTATTTGAAACAAGGATATACTAACCTGTTTTTCATCATGGACACTAATAAATTAGTTATTGAAAATTATGATTTTAATTTCCCAAAAACCAATATAATCCATGTTTTCTTATTTTATTATTTCGTGGATAATATATTACCACTTATCTTCATCACATTAAAAATAATAAGCATCCAAAATAATATTCTCATGTTCAGAACACTGAATAATATAAAATATCATTTTATTCGTAATTGTTCATTTCTCAATAACTAGTGGATCAACAAAAATATAAAATAAGTTTTATAGTTCATCATGAAGGGTTTAAGAAAACGTTGTTCTATCATTTTATCAATTGAAATATCAAAATGATTCATATCATGAAAAATATGTGTCAACATAGATACATGATTTTTTTCATCTCCTATAACATTGGGATTCCTAGGTGTAAAATCATTAAATTTAACAACACATTAACCATTAGCATGATTAATTTATGTTCATTCCATTGAATAAAACTAAAAAGAATAGTGTAAGAAGAAAAAATCATGGCAAGAATCCAAATAATCCTAAAAAGTCATTTATAAGATTTATAAATCATGATAAATTATTCTATGCTCCATTATCTTTAATCTTTGACATTAATGAACATTACTAAAACATTATTATTGTATCAAATAACTAGACATACACATATGGTTTGTGCTAATTTATTCTCATCCCTGATTAAAAGTGTTAATTAATACTCTATTTGATTGAAATTATATTATCCCATAATTTTTATTTATATATATTACATCATAAGTGATTAATATTAATTACATTAAGTTTTAAACAATTCTATAATTGTTTAGGTCTAGTAATTTTTGAAATGTGGAAATGAAAATAGCTGGTTCATAAAATATCACAATTATATACCACTCATTTCATCATAAATATAACCATTATAAAACATATCACATTTAATACCTTTCTTTTTTCTACTTGGGGAGTGCAAATATATGAAAAGGGTTTGTTGAGACTCATAATAATGGTAAAAATGGGAGATATCAATGATTATATATGCATAACATCATATTAACAGTACAAGAATAAGATCATAACTGTTCAAACCCAAACCAGTCATATCAAAATAATAAACATGTGTCATGGAATAAATCTGGGATTTTTATAACACAATAATCATAAGGGAATCAGTGAAAATGGTCAATGAATGCTTAATATAAGAATAATACAAGTAATTGTGGAATACATATAAGTATAAAAAATCATTTATATAGTAGAAATGGATCATTTCCAATACTCTAATAGTGTAATGGAATCACTCCACATGCCATCGTACTAGTCAACATTCAATCCTATGTCTATCATAGTGAACAAATGCCCCAGATGAACTGAATATATTCCCCATTTCCTTACTATATATCTTATGAGATGTCTATATTTACCCATTGTATTAGAGGGAGATATTTCTCCCACCCATCACATAAATAAAATCATACATATGGCTTCAAAAAGATAATAATATATTCATCATATTAGGACCCTAGAAAATAAATCTGTTTCGAAAACATTTCTTCAAAACATAACTTTTGGAAAAGAAATGGGTTTCTTAAATATCATCTCACTTTGAAAATAAAGCATCATAATAATGAATATAGATGGTATCCTTGTATCATGTATCCATTATATATATTTTATTTCAAGGGACATTTCGATTGGATAAAAATAATACCCTTAAAATAACATTAAAATTAGTTGAGAAAAATATAATTTACATTATGAAATTACGCATTTAAAAAACCATAAAACTATATAGGAAAACTTTTATTAAGTAACCATGTTAATATGTAAACAAATATTTAGAGGGAAAAATCATTCATTCTGTGGTGAAATTATATTCATGTCTTATTTGTTTCTAAAATATTCTTCAATACATTATTAAAAAAGAAAAAGTGTACCTAATTTAGAAAATGAATAACATTCCCTTTATACCATTTTCATAAAATTCCAACATGGGAAAAAATAACTTTGAAAAATCATAATATTTAAAATGCCATTCTTCCATCATATTATATTTTTAAATAATCCAATATATTGTGTTTCAATCAACATCGAGTTCGAGCACACCACGACAAGTAAAACTCGACATTTAAAGAGCACTTATGAATAGTAATAACCAAATTATGAAATTCATAAACTGTAATTTTCAATATAGTATTCATTTTGGAATTCATAATATCAAAATAAGGGTATTGTAAAATTTTTGTATATTTATATAAAGTTTCACTTTTTTCTAAATATTGAAAAATACTACATTATTATTAAAAAATTATGTTTCATTTAAATAATTATTTCAAAATTTAAATTTATTTCAGTGTCACAGTAGATACATAATAAAATTATTAGTCAAATTTATGTCATAGAAATTATTTTTATAATATAATTAGATAAAAAAATTCTATTAATCTTTTGAACGTCTCTTTTACCCGCCTTCTTACCACATCTTTGGAATAACAGTAAACATAATTTTATAGCTTATTTGAATTGAATTTTAAAAAATACATATAAATGTATGTAATAATTATGAAAAATTTGGTCTAATTGGATCAGAAAAATAATTGGTCAATAGTAACTTTTCATTTTATTTACCATGTTTAAGGTAAATAATGTAATTTAAGGTAAAAATTATATTTTAATAATATAATATTACTATATAACATTCCCTAATTTGATTGGATATGATTTTCTCTATCAAAATAAAACATAGAGCTAAAATATGACTCTTTTATTCCCCTTTTCTTAGATTATTTCATTTACTATATTTTATTTGAAGAAGAGCTAAAAATTTCATATTCAAATTTCAATAACATTATCAGTTCAATATGAGGATATGTAAGTGATATGGTCAAATATAAATAGTATTTAGAAAAAAAAATTGTCTATATACATAAATATAATTTACATATAACTCTAGATAATAAAATATTAAATTAAATGATAACAGAATAATGATGTTGTAATTTAATTACTAAGGGAATAATAAAATAAATTATTTTAAAAATATAAAAATAACTCTACTTTTACTTAATTAATGAAAAAATAGAATTTTATAGATATAATATACATCTTAGTGACAAATTAGATGTCTTTTTTGATGTTATCCTTTTATTTTATTATTAATAAAAATGAAATTTTTTAAAAGTATAAAAATAGACATAAATGATACTTTACAATAAATAATATTAAATTACAAGTTATTGAATTCATAAAAAAATTCAGGACAGTTCAAATGACTAGTATAATGATACAAATTTCAAAAATTATCCAATTGGGGTTATTTTGTCATTTTATTGTAAGTATATTAACCATATATTATTAATGGACAAGTATACACAGTAATAGTTAAACATTTTAACTAAGGGTTAAATCCAAAGGTTAAGGTTATTTTAGGGACATAAACTTGTCTAAAAATTATTTTTTGATATGAATTCAACCCATACTCATCATAGACATTAAATACATGAATTTTTTAATATATTATGTTGAATATAAATTTATAATAAATTAATGTTTTAAATTTTTTCAAAAACATTTCCACGCTTATCTTATGAAAGGGAAAGTCTACTTCACATTAATTTACGCCACTAAGACCCATTGTGTCAGCCATGGCTTGTCCATCTCTAATCCAAACATCTCTTACATAATCGTAGAGGCCATTATTTGGTATTAAATCCTTCCTATGAAGTTACTCGGTGAAAATAAAAAGAAGATGCTCATAGAAGATGTAATTATTTTACCAATTTAATTAAATTTCTTTCCTTATTATACATCATATTCCTATGTTTTATCCTTGGAAGTGATAAAAATATAGTATTATATTCATTCAGATATGGTATTATAATTATAGAACAACCATATTACTGAATTTATCTATCCTATAAATAAAAATATCATCATGTGGGAATACATTCAACTAATCATCTCCACGACATACTGTAATTTTTTATTCCAAACTAATTTATTTGAATGGGTTTAATGATGAGTATAATGGATATAAAAAATTAATAAAAATTTATAATGACTTTTTATAATTAATCTACCTTCCAATTACATTATATTTTACCATTAATGGAATGATATTTTTGCTCATGAATTTGTATGTCCTACCGTCTCCATGACATAATGATATTCAGTCTCTATGTTTACTATTCAATAATAATTATAAAATTTATACAATCTGTAAAAAATAAAAATTATAATCATAATATAGTTATGAATATTACTAAAATAAATCAAATTCATAATAAAAAATACTTTCATTGGAAATAGGAATTGGAAAACAAACCTATTAACACCCAAAATAATGTTAATTCTAAAATATAATTATGAAAAGGATATAAAAGGGTCATATATAATATCATAAATATGAATAAGATTTTGGTATTATTTAATAACATTATTTAACCATTATATAATAGTTTAATTCACCCTTTACTAATGTAAATTACAAGGTAAGGGTTAATTTCACAATCTCATCATTATCCGAGGTTGTTTACATGTAAGTATTTGTTGGTACATCCTTATCAACCATGTCCATCCTGCCTAAAATGTATTTCAAAAATTTAAATCATCATATATTTTAAGAAATTTTTGAAATTTTTGAATTTATATATAACATTTTTAAATTAATATTTTCACTAATTTCCAAATGAGGTACTTTATGACTTTTCGACAAATTAAATAATGAATGATTTTTAACTTATACGACATGGGTAGCTATTTTATCCCATTATAACACGTTGAAATTTTTAAGATTCCCTTGGAATCCTATTTGTTAATATTCAAAATTAATGTTTTGCTTTATAATTTCATGGTTTTTAAATATTTTCAATGTAAAAAGGGCATATTTATCTCAAAGACTTTTAATGATTTTATTATATTATTTTAATTTATATGAATATCCTATATTTGGATTTATGGTTAATTGATGTTGATTTATTATTATAAATTTGTATATATTTTATTGAAGGGTTTATTATAAATTTAAATAAGGATATATTATTTTGATATAATTTTTAGATTATATTTGAAGTATTAACATTTTATAAGCTAGTTTAATACGAATTTTATTATTATGTTTAACCCCCTTCACAAGAGAATAGCATTTGACTTTGTATGGGACTGCTGGGGCCAATTATAACCCCTAGATGCGTAGGCAAGCCTCATTAGAGAATATAGTGTCTTGGAACAAGGAATTACTGATATGGTTATTTATTTTCTTGGAACCAAGCCTTGATGGTATGGTTATGATGTATGACATTATGCATTCCCTCATTATTAGTTTTGTTATTGATATTTCACGTGATTATTCGACAATAGAATATCCATTTGAATGCATAAAAAGTATTATTTTAATTATTCCAACTATATCATTCGGAATATAATTTTTAAAAATATTGTGATTCATTTTTATACTTTCACTAAAAATTTTATACTTATTTATTATAGTGTCTACTATATTGATTGCTCTTATTGAGGATCTGAGATCACCACTTTCTTAGGATCATTTTCCCCAATATGTGAAGAAGTATAATACGATAGACGAGTAGGGATATTCTAAGAGATATATATGTTTTCAAAGGGTACAATATTTTGTTACTATTTTAATATTTAATGTAAAATGTGTGGTTGAGTCTAGTGTTTCCAAGTATACGCAATAAATTGGTCAACCTAAATTTGATTTCTTGTGATCATGAAAATGTAAAAAATTAATTCACTAACTCTAGAAAATTGGGGTCGGGGAATTATAGTTGGTATCAAAGGATGTTTAGTACAATCATTGTAAACTAAATTTAGAAAAATCTTGACTAGAGATCATTACGCTAAGATAGACTTTAAGGATACATATAGAAGAACCTCCTAGAATATTTGTAAAATATATATTGTGTCTGTATTATTAGAATATAAATATCAATATGGATTGTACAGGTGGATGTTATTTTAGCACAGATTTACCTAGAAGTAAAATATATGACAATATGTTTTGGGTTTGACTCAGGTTAAACTTGTATGAGACAACGAGCCTTACTTAGCACCTCATATGACACTCTTGGGTAAATATTTTGTAAAATTCAGATATTTTAACAAACTATTAAGAAGTATTTATGAGAAAATATGTCTCCAAAGATGAATTTTTATGATTATGGAATAGGTATGCTTAAATGTTTCAATTTATTGTATGTATTTTACTTATTTGAGTTATGTATGAGGGTTTATAACATAATCTAGGGTATTCCACTATTTTAAAATGGTTCCTCGTAGAAGCAATGAAAATCATATTAACACACATAATACATATAGGGATTTCCCTCCTATGTAAGATAATGATAGTAGTGTTATTGATAGAACTGGTACAAACAACATATAACCATAATGGAACAACTGAATTATGTTATAAATAATAATATTTTGTGTGTGAAGCATCCTGATTCACATCACGGATGACCAATGTTAGACCACATACTAATGAAAAAACCCCATCATCTAATGGGACAACAAATCCTTTTGTCTATGAGATGTGGATAAGTTCCATAGAGAAACAATTTATTGATTTCTAGAGAATTGAAAGGGAAAAAGTTGTCATTAACTTCTATCATTTATCAGTAGAGGCATATCAATGGTGGTCATTATTTCCATTCATAAATAAGTATAAAGATGCCATAAACATGAAATAGTGATAATATAATGAAATATTCCAAAACAGATACATTCCATGTGAAATATAAAAAGATAGGGAGAGGTAATTTAATTATTTAGCAGAAAGATAATGAGAAGTCTGAAAAGTATGAATCTAACCTCAGATAATTATAATGACATGATACAGACTACAAACAAAACCCAATAATTATGATGGATCTATTTTTTGATGGGTAAAAACCATTCTTTGACGGGAACTAGTATCAAGTTATTTCTCATCGTACGATGATACAGAATCATGTGATATCTAGTCAGAAAAAGATTTCATTGTGTATTATGTCTTTAAAGAAATGAAGGAGAAGAATAGATCTTTTGAATACTCTATGAAAGGAAATAATGGGAAGAATAGAAAATTTGTGATTCCACCCAATAGTAATTGTGGATGGAACATCGCGGTAATTTTTTAAATGGGATAAGAGTTTGTTTCAAATTTAAAGAAATTGGACACAAAGATTTAGCAATCACTGCTATTTAGGATGATGTTCTGAATTATGTGGTGGTAGTTACATTAATCATATCCTCAAATTTATCCAAATTGTTATTTGATTCAGGATCCATTCATTCTTTTATATATTCATGGTTTTCATTATAAATTTGACATTTCCAATTGACATTAACAGAGGATTTGTTTGTAAAAACCACTAAGAGAAGTCTCGTTACAATAAATATGTGTCGGGAAGTTCCCATTATGGAATATAAATGCACTTTATCTATAGACTTTATAATCATACTTATTGTCAACATTGATATAACCATCAATATGGATAGGCTATCAAAATATTATGTGAAATTTTATTTCCAGAATATTGAAGTTGTGATTTGTGAGGAAGATATAGAATCCAATATATTTAGATAATAAACTTTATAAGATAATTCTAATAAAAATTTACCCCTGATAGTTTTACTAAATTATATTCTTGGGAAGGAAGAGGAAATAACAAAAAAGGAAAAATAAATAAATACTCATATTTTGGATGTAACTGTTGTACAAGAATATATTGATATATTTCGAGAGGATTTACCTAGACATACATTATAGAGGGAATATGAGTTTACTGTTGATTACATATCTGATGTAAGAACAATATCAAATAATCCCAATATAATGGACACTTTAGAATAAGTTGATCTAAAAAAACAAGAGGAGTTTAGCAATAACAGATTTATTCTCCCAAGTGTTTCTACATGGGGAGCCCTGGTTCATTTTGTTAAGAATAATGATGGATAAATTAGGTTATTCAATAACTATAGATAAAGTAATTCTATTACCATAAATAAAAACTACCCTCTACACTGTATTGATTATTAGATTGATCAGATTTGTAGAGATTATTATTTATAGATGATTGACCTCAATTCGGGATATCATAAGTTGTCACTAAACCTGGTTGATGTTCCAAAGTCAACATTACAAATGAGGTGTGGTCATTTGGAATATAGATTAATTAAATTTTTATTTCCTAATGAACCGTATGTTGTCATGGATCTAATGAACATAGTATTCAATAAATATCTAGAATATTTTTTCATATTACTTATTGATGAAATCTTTGTATAATACAAAATATAACAAGTCCCTGATAACCACTTTGGATTGTTCTGCAGAATCCTAGAATATATGAACTAAATGGGAATTTTAGAAAGTTTGAGTTCTTCCTTCATGAAATTTATTTAATTAGCCATATTATCTATATGTATGGAATCTCCATTGACCCGACAAAGAAAATGGCAATCCAAGAATTTCCATCATCGACGAGTATAATTGAGGTACATAGTTTTATTGATTTGGCATGTTACTATTGGAATATTGTCTAGAATTTTTCATGATTTGAAAACCCATTAACCAAGATCAAACAGAAATGGGTTGTATTCATTTGGATAATATTGTGCAAATAATGTTTTGAAAAATTGAACAGATGATTGGTCAATACTCACATCATGGATTTATTATCTGGAAATGATATGTTTTTGATTTGTGGTGATGCATCAAGGAAAGAATTGGTTGAGTGGTTTTGAAGAATGATATTGAAATTGTTTATGTATTAAGTGAATTAAAAACTCAAGAACAAAACAATAGAAATCATTATATTGAGTTAGTAGTGGTAATATTTTCTATAAAGATATGTAGATATTATCTCTATGATGAATGATATGAGATATATACTAATTAAAATAGTTAAGAAATATATTTTCTGATAAAATTAACTCAACATGATAAAAAGGATATTTCTTGTGCTACTCAAGTATTATGATTTCAAAGTACACTACTAGACATTGAAGGAAATTAAAGAGCCATATTCTTCGATCAGAAAGGTCTATGAAGTTCTATAAAAAAGGTGAGTTGTAAGGGATCGTGTGTTCAAGGATATATTAAAGATGGATGTGGGAATTATCTGTGAAGGTGAAACATCACTACTATTTTAAATGGTTGAAAACCCATCATTATTAGAATGGATAAATTGATATCCGTCTCATGATGTGGGTTTTCCAAAGAAAATATATGTTTTGGATGATGGGAGTCTAATTAACTTCGTAATTGTAGATGATATTTTCAAATTTAAGAAGATACACTATGTTCCTGCTATAACTGACCTAAAAAAGGAATTATTGGATGATTCTCATTTCCCTAATTTCACTATACCTTAGTGGAACATAGATGTACATTGATTTTAGTGAATATTTTTTCTGGGACAACAGGAACGTGTATAATACTGATTATGTGTTGAGAAGTTTAGTTTTCCAATAGGTGATGGATGGAAGACAAAATCTAAGAGTATCCATGAATCTACTTCATACACCAGTTGGGAAATATGATGATAATATGACTGATCTTGTCCTAGGGATACCAAAAACTCCCATAATTAATGATGAGATATGTGTAATTTTTTATCATCTTACCAAATCAGCTTATTTTCATTCAATAATAATTGATTAACAACATAGAAGTTTATAAAATATATACATTAATAAAGTTTTAAGACATCATGTTGTACCCCTATAGATTTTCTCTATCATCAATCATCATTATAAACTAAGTTTGTATAAATGTATTTAGATGTCCCTAGATATTGATCCTATTTGAGCACTATATACCACCAAAAAACTGAGGGACAATCATAAATTACTATAAAACCCTTATAAGATATGTTGAGATCCTACTCTCTTGAAGTTCAAGATAGGTGGGATCAGTATTTACCTCTGGTATAATTTAACTATATCAATAGATTCCATTTAATAATTAAGACATCACCATATAAAGCACTATATAAAAATAGATGGAATACACTAAAAAATAGGGATGGTGTTAAAGAAAAAAACTAATAGTCCCAAAACATGTTGGGGAATCAACGGAATATTTATAGACTATTCAGAACCATATAAAAACTTCTCAATGTATGAAAATGAGAAATCCTAAAAACTGATGGAATGAATTAGAATTTTATGTGGGAGATTATGTACTCTAGAAAATATATACATGGGAAGGTATTATATGATTTAATAAAAAGGGTAAATTATATCTATGGTGGATCATACCTTTCGATATTCTGAAACAAATTGGAATTATAGCTTACTGTTTGAGAATACAGCTAAGTCCCTCTAAATTTCATGATGTGTTCCATGTATCGATTTTTAGGAAATACATGCAAGACCCAAAACATGTAATCACCAATGAATAAATAGAACTAGAACCTGATAAGTCTTATTATAAAGAGCCTATAAAGATTCATGATACCATAGAATATGTGTTAATAAATGGGATGACTCCTCTGGTAAAGGTTCTTTGATGAAACCATAAAATAGAAGATGTGACGTTTTAACCTAAAGAACATATGATGAAGAACTTCCAAATCGTTTTATGAAGAGATATTCTACAAATTTTTAGGAATAAATTATTTGAAGGAGGGATTAATGTAACCCCCGAAGAATCCATAGTACACAGTCATTAAAATAATTCAATATATTGTGTTTCAAGAAATATCGAGTTCAAGAGCACCATGACTTATAAAACTGTCTATTAATAAATAATTTATGAATAGTTTAACGAAATTATGAAATTTTTATATTTAATTTTTCAAAATAGTCTTTCATTATGAAATCTTAATGTCAATGTTAACTTATAGTGAATTTTTTGATTTTTTGAAAAGTTTCATTTTTTGATGAATAGTAAAAAATACAACATTGTTGTTAAAAACTAACATTTTCATTAAATAATTATATTTAAATAAATTTATTTTAAAATTAAAAAAGATAAATAATAAATATATTATTAAAATTATTGTCATTGGAATAATCTTTATTATATAATTGTACAGAAAAAGTTCATTAAACATTTGAATGTTTCTTTTACGAACCTTGTATCCACATCTGCAGATTAATATGAAAAGTAGTTTTACCACTTATTTAAATTGAGTTTTGAATAATGGATATTCATTGTTGTATTCAAAATTAAAAATTTATCGAATATGATTAAAATAATTTTTTTGAATAGTAACATTTAAATTTTATTTACCACTATAAAAGATAAATATGGTAATTAAAGGTAAATATATTATTATAATAATAGTATATTACCCTATAAATTGTCTTAATTTCATTAAATATCTTTATTTTGACCAAAATAAACATTTTTTCAAAAAAAAAAGATCATTTTTAAACCACATTTCTTTGAATGGGAAATTTATTATATTTTATTTTAAGAATAGTAAAAAATGTCATATTCAAATTTTATTAATTTATCATTTTTAATATGAGGACATATAATTTATATGATAAACTATAAATATTAATTTAAAATCTACAATAACTTTTTACATAATAGTAATTTATTCACACTTTTAGGAAATAAAAAAAGAAATTAAATGATTACGCTATAATGAGGGAGTAAATAAATTATTAAAAGAAGAATCAGTTAAATGGTATTAAAAATATTCAAAATAAATTCAATTTTATGTAATTAATGAAATAAACGAATTTTATGGATATTATAGTCATGTTAGGGAATTATTTTAATTACTTTTTCTAATTTATCATGTTGTTTTGAAATTTTTAAAAATGAAATTTTTATATAGTGTCAGAATTGATGTAAATGTTGCTTAAAAATAAGAAATATTAAATTAAGTGTTATATAATCAATAAAAATATAATATTCCCCCAACTAATAAATATAAAGATAAAAATGTCATAAATTATCCAATTTGGGTTTTTTGGAATTTTATTTTATCTATATTAACCTTATATTATAAAAGGACAATTAATCATAGTAAGAGTTAAACTGTTTAACAATGGGATAAGTCCAAAATATAAGGTTATTTTTTTGAACAAAACTTTTATAAAAATAATTTTATAATATTATGTCTAAAAATACTCATCTTAGACTCTAAATAAATTAATGTTTATCTATTTTAAATTGAAAATAAATTTATAATGTATTAATATTTACAGTTTTTTCTAAAATATCCTCGGGTCTCTCTTATAAAAGGGAACTTCTCCTTCTCAGAAATACACACCTCTAAAGCCCATTTTCTCTTCCAGAAAATTCATAATTATCCTAAAAACATCCCTCAATTCATCCTAGAGTTGATACGTTGTGCATAAATCCATCATATGGAGTCATTTTTGTAAAAATAAAAAGGAATGGTCAAAGAAAATGTAATTATGTTTTCAATTCCATTAAATTTATTTTCTTCTTCTTCTTATTCTACCTTTGTTGTTTCCATATCAAAGATATAAATAAATTATCATATTCATTTAGTTATGTAATTATAAAAATGAAACAACCACTTTCCCCTATTTATCCTTCCTATGTGTACCAATATCATCATGTGTGCAAACATACAAATTACCATCTCAATGTCATGGTGTAATTTTTTATTCCAAACAACTTTATATGGATTGGTATAATGATGATTATAATTTATATATATATATATATAATGAATATAACATGATAATTACTATTTATAATTAATATACAATCCAATTATATACCATTTAACCATTAAGGTAATGATATCGTCGCCCGTGCGTATGTTCGACCTATCATCCCCATGACTCGGTGATATTAATTATCTATGTTAACAATTAAAAATTTATTATAAAATTTATATGATGGGTTAAAAATATAAATTGTGAACTTAATATCATTATGTATATGAATAATATAGATATTATTCATAAAAAACATTACTTACATGACAAAATAAGAATATAAAAACTAAATAGTTAATAGCCGAAATAAAGGTAATACTGAAATATTATTATCAAAATTATAAAATAGTATCATATATGATATCATGAAAATTTATATTGTCCTGTAATAATTTTATAACATTATTTAACAATTATATTTTAATTTAACTCAACATCAACTAATGAAATTTATAAAGTATGTGTTAATATCAGAGCCCCATTATTATACAAGGTTTTGTATACATAATTATCTACTAGGGAATCCTTATCATCCATGTCCATGTTTCATAAAATATATTTCAAAATATTATCAACAATTTTTTAAAGAATCTTTTACACATGTTTTACTTTTTATATAAATTGGTATGAATGGAATCATTCAATTATTTTCCTAATGAGGAACATTATGAACTTTTTAAAAAATTATAGAAATTATGTTTTTTAACATAAACGGCTCTAGTGACTAATTTCATTCATTATGACATCTTAAATTTTTGAATCTTCCCTTACAAGATTTTATGTTTACATTAATTAGTAGTTTTTTCCTTTATAGTTTTACATCTTTTAATTGTTTTCAATCTAAAAAAGGGATATTTCACTCAATTAGTTTTAATTATCTTATTATATTATTTTTATCTATATCAACATCCATTGAGGTATTTTATTTTTAATTGATAATGTTTTATTATGATATAATCTTCCATATTTTATTGAAGGGTTTATGATATATTTGAATGTGGATGTGCTATTTTTATACCATTATTGGTTTATGGAAAGGTTATATCATCGTGTATACTATTTTGAATACTATTGTTATTGTTGTGTTTTATCTCTTTTATACATGGAATTAATTGGACTTAGTAATTGACATTTTGTACCCGTTATAGACCCATGATGCACTAGATGGTCTAATTAGAAAAACTAGTGTCATGTTAGAAGGCATTGATGCTATGGTTATTTATGGTACTGGAATGAGGCCATGACGATATGGTTATGATGTCATGGATTATGAATTCCCACATTATGAGTCTAGTTATTGATATATCATGTGATTATTCAACAAGTAGAATATCCTTGTGAATGATTAAATGGAAATATTTGATTAATTATTGTCATATAATGCAGAATTTTTTGTTTAAAAGGCTTTTGTTTTAGTTTTATTCTTTTCCTTAAATGTTAATTATTATTTATGATAGCTTTTTATATATTTTTTATCCTTAATGCGCATCAAATGTCAACCCTTTCATATATTTCATTTTTTCCCCAAGATGTAATAAAGCATATTATGATTGACCTATGAAAATAAAATAAGGGATATTGATGTTTTCAAAGGGGATAATATGTTTTTTTCATTTCATGATGTAATATAAAAGTAAGGATTGTATCTAGCGTTTCCAAGGATACTAAACTGATCGGTACTTCAAGATTTGATTTCATATGATCATTCTACTGTAATAAAATAATGCACTTACTCTCGACAATTGGGGTGGGGCATTATAGTTGGTATTATTGATTTTTTTACAAACCAGTAAAATGAGATCAATAAAAACATTAAATAGGTAAAATTACACTAAGATATATATTTAGTATATGTATAGAAGAACATACTAAAATTTTTAAAAAATAGAGATTGTGGAGGTATTCATAGAAAATTTATCCCTCCTTGGATATTAAAAGTAGAAGTGGTTTTGGAATATAGGTACATAGGATTAAAAACTCTGACAAGGTGATCCAGGCTAGACTTGGGGTAACCTATTACCCAACGACGGGCCTTACGATGTGCCAATATTGACACTCATGGGGGATTTTCTTAGGACAATTAAAATATTTTCTTACAGAACATTATGAATTATCTTTGACTAAATAAATCCCTGAAGAACCATTTTTATGATTATAGATTAGATATAGAAGAAATTTTCAATTTATGTTAAGTATTTTACTAGTTTTAAATTATTAATTATGGTTCATAACCTAATATAGTGTATTCCACTATTTAAAAATGGATCCTTGTTAAAGGAATGAAAACTATATAAAAAATTTAATTCATGTATGTATTTCCCACCTATTCTGGATAATTATAGTAAAGATTGTGATACAACTTTAGATGAACAACATATAATCATACTGGAAAAACTGACTCAGGTTATGACTAATAACCATTACCTGTTTGGTGCAACCTAATCCATAATGAGGAGGATCAATGTTAGAACACATCATGAGGATAAACCCACCACCATTAAATGTGTCTAATAATGCATTTGAAGCCAATTAGTGTATATGTTTCACAAAGATAATATTTCTTAAATTGGGGAGTAAAAAAGGAAAAAAGTTTTTATGGGAGTCTATTGTCTATCGGGACATGAAGATCAGTGGTAGTTATTAATTCAAAACATGAAAAATGATAAAGTGGTCACGAGTATGGAATGGAGGGAATGTAATTAAATTTTCCTAGAAAAGTAGAGTCCTCATGATTTATGAGTATGTATTGAGAAGCAATTTATGAATCTCAGGATGATGTAGAATGAATATTTTTCAAAGTATAAAGATAACTTTATAAGGATATCAATGAATCATGCGGACGACATACATAACCCATGAAGAAATATTGATTGATTATTTTATGGCCTTAAACTATTACTCGAATGGGGGATGGTCTCATAATATTTTTCATTCTACACAGATATAATCTCATGTTTTATCAAGATAGAAAACTAATTCTCTATGACTTATGACTTTAATGTTAATTAGAAAATAAAAGAGTTGTTGAATACTCTATAAAATGAAATAAGTTGGAAAAGTGAACATATGACATTCCACCCTACATTACTTTTGGGATGAAGCCCTCTAGTACATTCATAAATGAGATGGTATTTCGTTATGAGATTATAGAAAAAATATACAAAGATTATGATTCCAAGAGGAAGAATGAGGCTTTCATGTTTTATAGCTACAATTGTGAAGATATGTGACATAATAGAAATTATTTTCCTAAGATTGAAGAATTATTTCCCCACAAAAGGATAAGTGTTGAAGGACATGATTCTGAAATCACAATTAATGATGTTTTAAGTTCATAATGATGTGTTGTGAGGAACCTTAATCATTCCATAAAATATAACCAAATCATCATTTTATTATAAATACTGGCGTTCTATTATACCTTCCCAGTTTTCATTAAAATTTTATATCTCCAATTCCCCATAAGAAGGGATTTGTTAGTCAAAAACCTTAAGGGGAGTCTAAATGCAACCATGATGTGTCAGGAAGTTCCCATTATGGAATATAAATGTGGTTTATCTACTGAATTTATAATCATAAATATGGTCGAATTTTAAATAATCCTTGTTATGGACAGGATTTCATAATATGATGCAATTTTTTTTGTAAGATTAAGGAAGTATTGATTTCTGAGGATGATATAGACTACATTATCATTTGAAAAGAAGATTCAACACATGATTTTTATCAAAATCCACCACTCATTGATTTACTGAATGAGATTTGTGGGGATGAAAAGGAAATAAAATCTAGGGGAAAAAATAAATTTTCAAAATGAAGATGTTCCGATTATATGAGAACATATATGATTTATTTCGAGAATATTTACCTGGACATCCTCTAGAGATGAAAGTTGAGTTTACTATTGATTTAATCCCTAATGTAAGTATAATATAAAAATCTCCCTATAGAATAGCAACTTCAAAATTAGTTGAGAATATTAAATGGAAATAGGAGTTTTTTAATGAGGGATTAATTTTCCCTAGTGTTTCTCTATGGGGAGCCCCGGATCATGTTGTTAGGTTAAAATATGGATAAATGAGGTTGTTCATTGCTTATAGGGAAATCAATTCTATTATAACGAAGAAAAAATATTATCTACTTCACATTGACTATTTTTTGATCAACTTAATTGACCTCAATATTTCAAGATGATTTACTATCATTAAGGATATCATATTTTGTGTTTAAAAAAGAAGACATTCTAAAGGAAATAATCTGAAGGATTCAGGGTCCTTGTAAATTTAATGGAATGAAATTTGGATTGAAAAATTAAACCTCGGTTTTCATGGATCTAATGAATATATTTTTCCTGGAATATATTGATGATTCTCTCATAGTATTTATTTATGATGTCTTGGTA
The DNA here is from genome assembly GCA_963277665.1 of Viscum album. NCBI lineage: Eukaryota > Viridiplantae > Streptophyta > Magnoliopsida > Santalales > Viscaceae > Viscum > Viscum album. Next base: position 537,110,353 of record OY728120.1, on the reverse strand, counting down.
TAGGATGAAAGGAACAGAGATCATGAGAACCCCATGATGATTATTCTGAATACCGATGGATGAAATGAGTCATATGGTATGTTTAGCATGTGTGAATTATGACATCAAGAAATTTCTTTTCATGGCCATATTTTATCCAATTTTGGAATCAATTTTGATATTACAATGTCAAATACAACCCACGAATGGCCATCACAGACGACTATAACTGAGGAATGCAATATTATTGGTTTAGTATGTCACTATCAGCATTTTTTATAAAATTCTACCTATTTGGAAGACCTATTAACCAAGATCATATGTAACAGTGTAAAATTCGTTTTTTAAAAACGTTTGTGATAAAATGATTTGATGAATTGTAGAGAATATTAGTCAAATCTCCTATCTTGAAATTACAATATGTAAATTATGGGTTAGTGATTTATAGTGATTCATCATTGAAAGTACTCGGTTGTTTCCTTATACAGTATGATAGGGTTATTTCCCATGAATCTAGGAAATTAAAAATTAAAGAACAAGTCTTTAAAACATAGGATATTGAATTATAAGGTAGAGACCCAAGCATGATGTACAATGACATCACATTTCTTTTGAGGAATACTGAAAACATGACACAAAAAGATCCCCAAAGGCAATATTAGATTGTGTTATTAGAAATAAGAAATATAAACTTCTATGTTAGTTAAATATCTTCATCATATCCCATAATGTTCTTCCCCTTTTTTCCAAAAATAAAACCTTTATTTATATCATGGAGAAATTAAATCATTAAAATGGTGAGGTCAAATGCTTAGTTTGGGTAATCATGGAAACCATAAAACATACCATAAAAATATGAACGTAAAAACACGAAAATAAAGGTTAAACATCAAAATATTTACAAATATCTTAAATCGTTGCAGTACGTAAGGCATGGATCATAAAGGACCATTAATCATGATAAAAATAATTTGAATAAAACATGGAATTTTGGAAAACCATTATGAACATTATATGATTTCTATAGTATCCAAGGAATTTTTCTAAAACCATAATAGTGGATAATGTCCATTATTAAACCGGATTTACATATAATTTCATCCATGTATTACTGAATCGAATTTACATATTATTCCATTCATGTTTATCTCATGAGATATAAAACATTACCCAATTCATTTTAGGGAGATATAGGTCCTACCCAACTAATAATGATATCATTCTTATATATTCCCCAAAAATATAAATCTTTCATTATAGCATCACCCTTGAAATAAAATGGGATTATTAAACATCATGTCATTATAACATCATCCATATAATATTAAGATACTTAATGAAAAATTAACAACATGAACTCAATCAATCAGTGAAATAATAGGGAAAGAAACATAATCTTATTTCAACTTATTTGTAGATTTAATTTTGATAAAACACTTAAAATCTGTTCTTGATTAAAATATCCTTTCTTCTTTAAAAACATTTTCTTTTATCAAAATGTTGTGAATTTTTTAAAAAAAAAATAAGTTAATGGAAAATAATATTTAAAACATGTAAATGAATCTTTATTGAAATAATTCATTATAAATGTGTAAAAAAAATTTCATTCCGTATAAGATAATAAACATTATCCATGTACTTTTACCGAAAAAGACAAAAAGTACCTCGTATGGAAAACAAAAGAAATATTTCTTCCATACCATGTATTAAATGTTAAAAAGGAAGTAAAAAATGAGTTTAATCATATATAGAATAATATGAAACATATTATGAAAAAAAATTAGAAAAAATGGATATGGATTATAAATAGATCCCCATAATATATTTTCGAATAAATAATCTCGGATAAAACAAGACTGGAAAATTTATCCCTTACCTTAGGCCAAATTTCATCCATATGTGTCTGAAACAATGTATAGTGGGTTTAATCATATTATAAACTTTTAATATAACCATCATTATATGTATCATACCATATATTATTCCCTTATGACTTTATATTACTCATTCATTGGTTAATTCTGTGTTAAACCATCATTTTGGGTAATAATCGTTTCTTTTATCATGTGTTTCTAGACTTCTTATTCATAATAAGTTTTACATAAATCCCGAATGTAAAAAATGAGTTATATATATTAAATATTCATAATATAAACATATAATATATATATATAAATGAAATGAAATACACGGTTCATGGAAAAGGTAGGTCGTACATACACATTAACGTTGTTTTCGTTTCCTTATTGAATTGGATGAAAGTAAGTAAATGACACACACACACATATATATATATATATACATGAATCCAGTATAATAATTATGTCATATATTTCAAGATTATTTATTAAATATAATTTATAACCATTATTTAATTGTTAATGTGGAGAAGTTAAGTCGTAAATACATATGAGCAGTGATATTGTTCCCATAATTTTTGAATGGTATTGAAGTGGATGGTGTATAATATATCATAATAGGTATCATTTTATAATAATAATTTATTGTGTTTATTTCCACCATTATAAAAATCCATGTATGGTGGTGGCGAAAAACATATTACACCACGGTGTGGAGACGGTATTAAGTACATACGTACGCACGATGATTTCATTTTTGGTAGGATGGATAGAAGATGAAATAGGGTTGTTTCATATTTATAATAACATATCAATATATAATTTTTATATTTATAATAAATTATAATTAAACATCCAAATAATATGAATTAGAAGAAGAAATAAATTTGAATTAATCGGAAGAAAATATTACCTCTTCCTCAACACACCTTGATTAAATTCCATATTACAGCACAAGGGTTGTTCTTTTGAGAAGAAATGAACCTCTATTATGTAACTAAGGATTTTTATAATATAAATGGGTAGGGATGGCCGAGCATGAAGGCTCAAAATGGAGTGAAGAGGGGAGGGAGGTGGTTCCCTTTTATAAGAGAGAAGAGGGGTACCGTAGAAATGTTAAAAAATATTAATTTATTATAATTTTAATTTATATTTAATATGTTTCAAAATTTGTTTATTTCGTAGATAAGATGATTTGGATTTGTATACCCATCATCCAATTATTTTCGGATATGTTTTGAATATTTTGTTATCCTTATCTATTTGGTTTTACCCATATTTTTCCCTTTTTAATCTTACCATGATATCATGTTATTTACAAATTATGGGATAATGTAATTACAAAATAATGAAAACCAACCCACAAAAATTTATTTATAACTTATTTGGAATTTATAAACCATTTTTTTAATCTTTTATTTTTACGAATTTAATAGCATTTAATAAACTATTTAATGTTTTAAGTTATGAATTTTGTCAATTTTGGACAATATTCATACATCTTTTTTTTAATCATGGAAACCTTATTACATCGAACCAATGTCATTAATATATCCCTAATGTTTAAATTTCATCAATTAAATTCTAATATTTCATCAAATTAATCAAATAAAATTTATTTCAAAATTTTTCAATACATTTATTTGAATCATTCATTGATGAAGAAATCAAAACATCAAAATTGTGTCATAAATAAATATATTTACCTAATGTTTAAAATGTATAAATAAAATACCATGATATTGGAAATATTTTTATATTTCTAATGAAAATTTATAGACATAGGTATCATTTTTATAACCCCATATTAAAATCTATTTAGTAAATGATATATGTTTAGGTTATGATTATCTTTACATTAAATTAATTCTTATAAATTGACATTTTTTATCCAAGTGAATCCATAGGGTCCCAAAATCAAACAAGGATTACCGTGGTCCAAAATATCTCATAAAATAGGATTAAGACATTTGTTAGGGTAATTTAATATAGTTGTAATAATATTTTTTACCATTATTTAACAAATTTACCCTTTTACCATAGTAAATATAATAACCAATTATGTTACTATTCATAATGTATAAATATAAAAGGTAACTATTTAAAATTTTTGAAAATTATGATTCCCAATATGGAATCCATTTTTTTATATTCAAAATACAGAAGATGCAGTAATTAATTTATAATTTATTCCCATTGTCAAAACCAAAAAAGTGGGTTTTAATAACTTATAACTACCAAAATATTGACATGTGGTTATGTCTAATTTAAAAGTGAAATAACATCCAATGAACAAAATTGGATTAAATCATAAAAACATGGTTCATTTCATTTTAAAACCAATTAAAAATATAATCTAACTATATATATAAATTAGAAGAAAAGGAAATTTTGAATCAAAATTCATGATATTTTCACTATATATTAAAATTTGAATTTTATAAAAAAAATTACAAAATTTTAAAAAAATATATCATTTTATCCTGATTGAAAATAAGAAGTTTATTTTGTGATATTGAACTTATAGTAATGTAATAACTATATTTAAAATGGGTGTTCTGTCAAAAGGTGGAAACACACCTTTTTTTAAAAAATACTTCTTTTATCCGAAAAATTCATTTTTTCTCATACCATGTTCTATTTAATGTGTTATATGACTGATAATGTTATTAAATAAAAAATTTGGTAAATACTATTTGTAATTTCTTTCTTATATCCCATTAAATAAAAATATTTTAATAATATATCTTTGTTTTGTGATACTCAGTATCGTGTACAACGCAAGCTATCAAGGAGGGTCACACTTACTTATAATGCAAGCCATATCAGTGTTGCGTGAAGATAAATCTTCCATTTATGTAGTGTATAACATAATCAATACATTTTTCCTTTTTGTATTGGAAAAAATCAATACTATGTGATGTATGAAATAAATTGTATCAAATGAACTTGAAATTGTCTACAACACAAACCATGAAATGTGTTGTGTATATTGAAAGATAAAACATGTTTCATATAGTGCAAGATAATCTTGGTGTAGTGTGCAAAATAAGTCATCAATGTAATTAAAAATAATATATCTCATACAATCTTTGGGTGTTACAATCTAACAACCTTATAAATAATTTCTCTTTAGGAATTCATTGGGTTTATAAATGATTTTCTATGAGAAATTGCCTATCTTGGAACCCCCGTCGAAAAAAGAAATACTAAAACATAATTTTAAAAAGGAATGTTAGAAAAATAATGTTTACCGAAATTAACTCATCATTGGGTTTCCATTTAGGATAACATAAGTTGGAAGTGTGAACATTGATATGGAATAGAATTATAACCATCATCTTCTGATGGATAGTGATAAAGAAAATGGTTTGGGGAAAGTTAACTACCAGAAATCCATAAATCTGTGATGATTTAAGGGACCATATTATTCATCAGATAATATGGTACTATGATAACATTTTTTTCAATATCCTTTCCCTATTGTTAAATAATTTTTCATGAGAATAAATACTTACTTTATTTTGGTACAATATCACCATTGTTCCTGACTTAAAAAATTATTATATAATCTCTTATTTAAAGAAATGAAGTCAAAATTTTCATTCTTTAAGTGTTAACAGATCATGTGATAGAATGATCTGTCATTCCATATGTATCTATCACAATAAGGATAAGCCATGTTATTGAATATACATACGTCCATCAATAGTGAGATTAATAACTTATGCTTCCATAATCGACTTATACATCATCTATCAAACATCTTTATAAAATAAAACAAATTTTTAATAACTAGTGACTACTTGTAGGCCAATTCTAAGTAATAAAGGCATGTAGCACTTCAGATGTGGGTTCTATTCATGTATCCTTGTCCGATGCAACGGGTTGTCTCCAATCCTTTTCGTTGTAATTTTCTTAAAACTATACTATTATAACAATCTAGAAATTAAAAAAAATTATTTTATCCTTAAAGAATACTATTAGATGTCGAACATAATTCATTCCATTATTTATGCTTATCCAAATTACATTCGTCCAATCTCATAGTGGGAAGAAAAAAATTACTAGAAATTTCAAATAAGAAGCATGTGAATACCATATTTTATCATCCATATATCATAAGATATATCTTTTTGGTCACATTCTAAACATGTGAATAACTTAATCATGTATTCTCTTGAAAAATGAATTACAATAGAATAATATTGATAGCATGAATTCTATCAAAAGTTAACTCTTTCCAAATACTAAAAACCCAAAATATTATATACACTCAAACCATGATATCAATTTTTCATTATATCAGCCAAAATATCATTAATACTATCATACATCTCATTATTTCCTTACCCCGTCATCATGTGTGTGTCATGTGCCTTCCAAAAATATATGATTAAGAATTCATGGTGACCAGTACCATTCAATATATACTTTCAAATATTTAAGGAAAAAAATAGTGTAACAATCATTAGATGTTTCGTTTTTCCATAGTACCATTCAATTAATTATACATAATCACTATTAATAAACTTGTAATCATTCCACTAAATTCTTAAAACATTGATTGAGCTTCATCTATTTATTCCTCAACTCTTCTTTCATCTCATATACCATTTGTCGTCTCTTCATAATCATCTATAGAAATACTAGCCATTCAACCATTTTGATTATTTTCATGAGATTTTACCTTAGTGAATCAATTTTACTAATTCCGATACATTCCACATTTAAAACATTTAACCATTTTTTATTTCATAGTAATACCATTATCCTTGTTTTTGTGATAACATAACATTTTCCTTCACAATTAGTAGATTTGTGTCCTAGTTTTACACACTCAAAACGACTTATAGTTTCTTTCAACCATTATCTTTGATGCCTCCACCCACATGATTTACATGAGGAAAATTGAACATTATTTCCTCTATGATCACCATTTAGCTCCACCTTTCTCTTACTAGATACTCTGACAAACTCACTAAAGTTGATATTATTGATCATATTATGGTATTTCATATTAGTAATAATAATTATTTTTCTCCTTCAAACTCCCATTTCATTTGGTTTCTCATAATGAATATCATTCCATTGTCCATTATATTCTCCATTAACATGAATCCCCCTATTTACATCCATTTTATAAAACCTAAAATGAATAGTTCTAGAGGAAAATATCATACTTAGAAAACAACATAATCGAGGGGAGGTACCTACAATCTCTAACATATAAGAATTATTCCAAGGATATTCATGATTGTAATCATAATTCAAGGACAGTAACTTATACTTATACCTAACCTTAGAGACATCTGTAGACATATAATAGAAATATCTGTAGGTATCTCACTAAAAATTTCACATCCTAGTTTCTAAAGGATTACTAAACATTCACTCTGATACCAACTGTAGAGAGAAAATATTGAAGTACATGTACATTACATTTTTTTGCAGAATACATAATAAATGACACAAATATATTTCCAAAGATCATATTATTTTAAAATCTTTGGAAACTCAAAAGGTAGTCTTCTAACATGGTGAAAGATCTTGAACATCTCCCATAATGACCTTCCCATTTTTACTTCCTACCAAAAACCCTTCATTATATCCTGGGGAAATTAAATCATAAAAATGGTGAGATCAAATTTGTATTAACCGCAATCATAGAGAACATAAAACCAAATCCATATACTTGCACGTAAAAACATGAACATAATGATTAATGTTCAATATCTTGAGCAATGAAATAAATCATGGTAGTATGTAAGGCATGGATCATAAAATAACATTAATCATGATAAAATAGAATAAAGATAAAACATGAAATTGTGGAAAACAATTAAGTACATAATATGATTTCTATCGAATATATGGAATTTTTTCCAAGACAATCATAGTGGGAAAAGTCTATTACTAAACTGGGTGTACTGGTTGTTCTAGACATGTATTAATAAACTAGATTTACCTATCATTATAGTCATGTATATCTAATGAGACATAGATTTTCACCCAACGCATTGGAAGTAGATAAAGGTCCCACCAATCTCATAATAAAATCATTATTACATGTGCCATAAAAACATATATCGGTCATCACAGCAGAACACATTAAATAAAATGGGATTCTAAAAGATCTTGTCATCATAAAAAAATCCATATAAGATAAATGGAATTCATAATAAAATCCTTTATAATATCAATAAAACAAAGATATAATTGAGTTAGAAACATAACCCTGTTTTATTTTAGATGGAAAAGTAATTTTGATAAAACATTTGAACTCAGTTGTTGAGTAAAATATCCTTTTTTATTTAAAATAATTTTCTGTAATCAAAATGTAATGCAATTTTAAAAGAATAGAAGATAATTTAAAATAAACATAAAAACATGTAACGAAATCTTCATGGAATTAATGATTTAAAAAAGCCTAAAAATCCGTTAATGCCATATATGTTAAGAAACATTCCCGACATTCTTTTACCAGAACAGTAAAAAAGTACCTATTATGGTAAAAAAAAGAAAGATTCATTTCATACCATGTAGTAAATGTAAAAAACGTGTAAAAATGACTTTAACTATACATATAATAATATTAAACATATTATTAAAACATTTTTATAAAACATGAATATATTAAATATGGATGTGGTAATTATCATGGAAGGTGAAAAATCACTAATTTTTTAAATATTAGATGATCCATATTTACTAGAAATGATTAAAAGTTCTCAATATAATGATGAGTATTTTCAGAAGAATATTAAATCTGTTAATAATGGGGGACTGTTTGACTTCATATTTTATGATGGTATATTGAAATTTGGGAAGATTTTTTATTTTCCTCATATACCATACCTCAAAAGATTATTATTGGTTTATATACATACATCTAATTTCTATATACACCCTGGTGGCACTATGATATATATTGAATTGATGTAACCTTTTTGGTGGGACATCATGAAGAGGGAGATTGATAATTATGTGTTGATAGGTTTGGTTTTTCAATAGGTGAGCGCAAAATGAAAACATCATAGAGGTGTCCTGAATCTTCTTCACATACATCTATGATAATGGGATAATATTATAATATCCATTTTCAAGGGGCTACAAACGAATCATTGAATAAATGATGTGATATGGTTCATTGTTTATTTTCTTCTTAATGTAGCACATTCACATGCTATAAGAGAAGATTTACCACCTGGTCATTTAGAAAGAGTTTACATTTATGATGTTTTAAGAATTCTTGGTGTACTCGTATATAATTATTCTGACTGCCATATTCATTTAACATCATGATTTTAGAAAAATCATTGGATTTTCAGATATACAGAGATTCATTAGAGCACTTACTACCACCATAAAAATAATTGAATATCAGAAACGAATATTCTAACCTTAAAATACATGGTGAGATATTTCTCACGTTATATTAATTTTATATGAAATCATTAGTTATATATGGTATAATGTTCCTATAAAAATACATTTCATTAAAGTATTCAAATGAAACAATATGAAAATTTATATAGAAAGGGATATTGTACACAAACCTGTTGGGATTTTGTCAGTAAAAGAAAACTCATAGGCCTAGAACATGTTTAGTAAAAGAAATAAATTTTAATGACAATTCATACACATATAAAAAATTGTTCAATGTAGGAAAAAGTGCTATGCTGATAATCATAGGATGAATTTAGAATTTTATGTGGGAGGTCATGTCCTCTAAAAGGTATCTCCTTTGAATGGTGTTATATGATTCAGTAATAAGGTTAAATTATGTCCCAAGTATATATGACCTTTTGAGATTCTGGAACTAATTGGAGCTGTAATATAATTTTTTTCAATACTTCCATGTCTCTCCGATGTTAATGTTGTGTTCCATGTATAAATGTTATGGAAATAAATGACAGACCCAACACATGTACTCAACTATGATGAAAAAGAACTAGAACCTAATCTATCTTATTTTGAAGATCCTATCAATATTCTTGATAATAGAGAACAATTGTTGAGAAATCAGATGACTTGTCTGGTAATGTTTCTTTGGAGAAACAATAAAATAGAATAGGTGATGTGGTAATATGAAGAACATATGATGAAGAACCACCAAATTTTTAAGGAATAAATTATTTTAAGGAGGGATGAATGTAATATCACATGCTTCCACAATACACATTCTATTAAATATTTCAATAGCTTGCACTCCACGCAACACATAGTTCAAGAACACTAGGACCTATCAAACTAGCCTCTTAAAAAAATGTTATTGAATTGTAATAAAAAAATTATGAAATATAAAAATTTTAATTTAAAAAATATAGTTCTTTTTTAAAATTTTAACATCAAAATTATATTTTTTGTGAGTTTTTGTTATTTTTCTGAAAAGATTCATTTTTTATGAATAGTATAAAATACCATATTATTGTTATAAATATTAATATATCATCTAAATAATTATTTGAAATTATAATAATTTTGTATTCATAATTGATATTTAATAAATATATTTTTTCTATTTATACCATAGGAATCATTTTTGTAATTTATTTATATATAAATATTTTATTAATCTTTTTATAATCTCTTATAACTGCATTTAAACCACATCTACAAATTAGCATTAAATGTAATTTTTCTGCTTCTGTGAATTAAAAATCAAGAAATTGAAATACATGGTTATAATCAGTATGGAAAAGTTTCTCTAATAGAAACAAAATAATTTTTGTTGAATAATATATTTTGAATTTTATTTACCACATTTAAAGTTAAATAGGGTAATTAAAGGTTAAAATAATAATATAATAATATAATATTACCCAAATGCATATCATAAATTCAATGTATAATTTATTGAGACCATTATAATATTTAGTTATAAAATATGATCCTTTTTAAACAACTTCTAAAAAATTTGTAAGTTTATTAAATTTTATTTTAAAAATAGTTAAAATGTCATATTCATATTTTAAAAACTATTTCATTTTTAATATGTGGATACATAAGTGATATGGTCAAATATGAATAATATTTTTAAATATTAATTGTTAATCTATATAATAGAAATTTATTTATAATTTTAAGAGATAAATATTAATAATAAATTGTGACACAATAATGATGTGCTAATTGAATTATTAAAGAGAAAATCAATTAAATTATATTCAAAATATTATCATATATATAATTTGACATAATTATTGACATAAAATAATATTATAGATAACATATATTTGTTATTTATATATTTTAAGTACTTGTTCTAAAATATCAAGAATTTTTTGTTTTTTTAAATATGAAATTTTTTAATAGTATCAAAATTGAGAGAAATGACATTTTAAAATAAATAATATTTATATAAATGATATAATAATAAAAAATATCATATTCTTCCAAATAAATTTTTTAATGTTAATTATGACAAATATTTTCTAATTTGTGTTCTTTAGGCATTTTAATGTATCTATAATAACCCAATATTTTAAAATGACAAGTTAACAAGTTAAGAGTTTAAGTGGTTAACTAATGGTTAAATCCAAAAGATAAGGTTATTTTTGTGACAAAAACATGTCTAAAATTATTTGAGAGAGTATTTATACATATACTCATATTATACAAAAAAATAACATTTAATATATTTTAAATAGAAAATTAATTCATAATAAATTAAATTTTAAATAGTTTATCCAAACGTGAGCCTAACCTCTCTTATAAAACAAAACTTCTCCTTGTCTTTAATTCTCCCCTCTAACACCCTTTGGGTTGGTGAACCTCTTCTGACTTCACCAACCAAAATTACTCACATTATCATAGAGGCAGTAATTTTGGTAAAATGACATCCTATGCAGTTCTATTTTGCAAATAAAAAAGAGACGGTCAAAGAACATGTAATTCTTTTACCAATTCCATTAAATTTAATTTATTCTTCAACTTTCTCATCCTTGGTTGTTTCCATATAAAATTAAAAATAAAATATAACATTCATTATAAGATGTTATTTTAATTATTGTTCTGTCATATTCCTCCATTTATCAATCATATGAATAAAAATATCACCAAACGTGCGTATGTACGGTATACAGTCTCTACACTATGGTGTAATTAGTTATTCAAAACCACTTTATTTTTATTATAATAATGATGAGCATAATGGAAATAAATAATTAATATTATATGATAATGACCCTAAATAGTTAATATACCATCCAATTTTGTACTAATTAACAATTAATGGAATGATACCATCGCTCGTATATACGTACGGCCTACCATCTCCACGATGCAGTGAGATTCATTCTCCTTGCTTTCCATTCAATAATTATTATAAAATTTATAAGATGAGAAAATATAAAAATTATGAACTTAATATCATTATGGATATGAATAAAATACATCATATTCATAATTAACATGACATTCATAGAAAATTGGAATTGGAAAATGAAGCAGCTAACACACAAAATAATGGTAATACGGAAATATTTTAACCAAAATGATGTAAAAGGATCTTATATGATATCATAAATATTTATTGGTTCCTATTATTATTTAAAAACATGACATAGCCATTATACTTGAGTTCAAATCACCCTTGACTAACAGAATGAACAAGATAAGGTTTAATAACACATTATCATTATTATCTAAGGTTGTTTATATGTAAGTATATACTAGAACATATTTATCATCCATGTCCTTGTTTCATCAAATTTATTTCAAAATATTATCATAATTTTAAAATAAATTCATACACATGATTGAATTTTTATATAAAATGTATAGAATGGAATATATCTTTTGTTTTTCTAGATGAGGTACTTTATGACGTTTTCATCGAATTAAGGAAATATTTTTTTAACATATAAAGCTTGAGAAGAAATTTTTCACTATTATGACACCATAACATTTGAAATCATACAATACATTCTTACACATTTATTTTAATAAGAAAATTTTCCCTTTATAATTTCTTATCTTTTAACTGATCTCTAAATAAAAAACTAATATTTTCTTTGTATAATTTTAATGATTTTATTAGATTATTGTCATCTATTTCAAGAAATACTATTGGATTTTAATCTAAATTTATATTGATTTATTTTGATACAATATTCCATATTTTATTTAAGGGTTTATGATATATTTTACTGTGGGCGTGGTATTTTAATCCCAATCATGGTTTATGGTTAAATAATTAACATTTAATATTATAGTTTTAATATGAAATTAATTGTTATAGTTTACCCCTTTCATATGAGGAATTCATTAGACATAGTTTTTAATGGATGGATCCCACTATATTCCCTTGATGCATCGGTAGGCCTCATGATAAAATTTAGTGTCTTTTCACACGAAATTGATGGTATAGTTATATATGGTTTTAGGAGGATGCCTTGAGAGTATGGTTCTGATGTCCGACATTATGATTTTTTCATTATGAGTTTAGTTATTTATATTCATTGTGATTATTATACCAATAAAATATCCATTTAATTATTTAAATGAAATTATTATATTTATTATGGACATATCATGCTGATGATTATTTTCAAATGTCTTTTGTTTCAGTTTTATACATTTCCTTCAATGTTTATACTTATTTATGATAGATTTCTCTATATTGTTTAATCATATTGATCATCTAAGATCACCCCATTATTATATTTAATTTATTCTTCGGATGTGATGAAATATATTATTGTCGACATAATGGGATATTTTAAGGGTTATTATAGATTTAATAGGGGATAATATGTTTTTTTATTTCATGTTGTAATGTAAAACTTATGTTAGTATCTAGTGTTACCAAGGATACACAAATGATTAGTCCTCCAGGATTTAATTTATTCTAATGATGATAATGGAAAAAAATATTTCACAAACACTTGTAAAATGAGGTTGGGGTGTTATATAATATTTCATCATTGGAGGTGTACTCATAATAAATCCCAACAAAACATGGGACTATGAAATAAAATACATACATTGAGTTCACCATTAATTGAAATAACAATAACCTATACTATAATAAATTTTAAATTATTATAATTATATAAAATAGTAAGGTTAATACATGTAATTTCATATTGGATACTTTATAACATTCCAACACCCTTTTTATCAATAATTTCTTATAATTTCATTTTTTTTTGTGTTAATAGTTTCATTTATCATGAGTATATCAGCTTAGTTATTATCATATTTTTATTTTTTTCCTGATTCCATATCATAAATAATATTAATAATGAAATAAATATCATATATAATCATTATATAATTATTTATTGTCATCAATAAGATTTAGATATATAAATATTAATTATAAAATTCATCGAGACTGTGGGTCGAATGTTTGCATTATTGTTTATATAATTTTTAAATTGATGGAATGAAAGAAATATTAACATTAATTAAAATTTATTGGATAAATATTTTATTATTTATATCATATATATTCATAATATTATTCCTTACTACTATAAACATAAAATATAATTCTAAAAATGAATAACATAAGTTCGTGGAGGTTGTAGTCCCCATGCATGCAAGAATGATAATATCATTTAAAAAATGATTGAATGGTGAGTATGTAGATCATATATTATAATTCCAAAAGTATAATTATTTAATTATTTAATTATACAACCATTCAAAATATTGTATTAAAAATATAATATATATGGTTATGAATAATTAATTGAATATCTTTGTGGGGACGATATGATGTATAGATGCATGAGGGACGCTTACACATATTGTTTAATGGGAAAGAGGGTGCATAATGGAGCATTCATTTTCACTACTAAATTTGATAATATTGAGAATTATTAATATTTTGTTTTATTTTAAATGATATAGATTTAATGAGGTAATGAATTTTTTAATATAACGTGATTTGTTAAAAATATTATAATGTATTTGAAATGAGCCCATTATATCTTCTCTAATGTTACCATGGATTTACCATTAAGGAAAAAACCTCCAAAATTTTTAGGTACATTGTTAAGATATATTGGTAGATTGTTATTATAAAATAAGGCCCACTGTGAGGGAAAATAGTGTTGGAGTAGTTTCCCTTTAATAATTGTGGTGAGGGGTTCGTTTTTAATTTCTCAAAAGAATAAATTTAATCAAATCAATTCTAAAATAAAATTCCTACATAGGGATAGAGATTCAATGTCACAGATTTTGATGATAGGGATTCAGTCATTTTTCATATTCAATGTTTTAGTAATATATTTATGTAATATAAATTTCCCACCATGGTCGATCTCTCAAGGAGGCGGCCCAAACACCCTATTTTTCTATTGTCAATATTATAAACATTATAATGTAAAAATATAAAACTAATAGAAAAGGGGATCTAAATTATTCATGAAATATATATATTATAAATTAAAATTAAATGAAAAATATAATGTTTTTAGAATAAATAACGATAATAGATGATTATTCTTGGGAGATCATAGGGGTTGATAACATTTCTTAGAAGAATATCAATATTCATTTCAATATAATGATCAATACGTATCACACTAAGCCATCACATTTGAAACCTTATTTACCCTTTTTGAAACCTCATCATACGAGGTATTCCTATTCTAAAAATCATCTAGGAAACCACTTCTCTAATAATCACCACTCATGTCATGCACCACCATGTGCTTGGCACAAATATTGAATGGATGTGAAGTGATAAATGTGAATAATAGTTCAAACGATAAAGAAAACTGTGGGAAATATCACCATAATTCGTTTAACCATCAATAGAACTATTATAAATGAATTAAGAGAACAAATTAAATCATAAGAAACCCAGAAAACCCACAAATCACACACTTAAACAAGCAATGAGGTATGTTATCCATTATTTGAGTTGAGAAGGAATGTGGTGTGAGAACACATAAAATAAAATAAATTGATGAAGGATTTATGTGGGAGAAAATAATATATTAAAAAATTTATTAAATTTAAAAAATAATATACATTTTCCGCAAAGGATACACCAAATTTTATAAAAAATTGAAATGTTGAAGGGAAACATTTTTATAGTGATAGGGGTGAAAATTGGGTCAAAATTCAGATTTCAAAATTATACATGTGTTATCCCATGTTAACGAAAAAATTTAGAAATAGTGTCTTCATGAAATACATTTTTTATTTATCCTCTTTATATCCACAATTTGTAAATATGTTTTTTCTTGTTTGGATATATCTATATATTATTCACTCTTGGACATTTATTTTATCCTATTGATCATCATATTTCAATATTACCGCATCCCAAGAATTGATGTCATTGAAATTGGCCCATTCTACAATATTATCCTTGTAGGAAATTATTTAAATATTCCATTTCTAGATCCTTGTCTAATTTGAGAATCATTTTTCATTCCAAATTTCACATATAATCTATGCATTAAAGGAACTCAGGGTTTTGTGTAGTTTTGGTATGGAAGATTTGTGAGTTGATTATTGGCTTCCAAATGATTAATTGATATTTTTCACCAAAAGGATTAAATGATTCTCTATATGTTAAGAATCCAAAATGATTGAAATTTTAAAAAACTTGTCTCTTTAGAATATTTTTATGGATGATGTATATAATAAAAATAAAAAAGTTAAATTCCAAAATTAAGGAAACTTTTCAATTAATCTCAAAATACATAAAATCCATAATAATGTTACAATTCCCCATAAAATTACAATATGGTGTGATTATAAACATTGATTAAATTTATATAATTTATTTAAATATTATTTGGATTAATCCACCAAATATAACCATTTTATTCTCGGTTTCTTATCATGTATCCAAATCAAAATCCATAGTGATATAAAAACTAGAAAACAATAATGATAATTTCAAAATTATAATTAAATAATGTATCCTTAATGAAAAAAATCCAAAAAAGTTTAATTATACTAATTTCATTTTTTCCAACATAAAAATTCATCTATGGACCCATGACAAATTAGATTACATTGAAGTATATTTCTCTATTTACTTAAGGGAAATTGAATATGGAGTTATGATCATACATGGAAAATTCATGTATCAACATTTGTTTATAACAGTTATCATTTCTGCTCAATATTATACATGAAAATATTTTCAATCACGAGGTATTTTTCTGGTGTATTATGTAGCTTAGGGTTTTTGAGAATATTATTGAAACAATTCAACACCAGAAAGATTAGGTTTGAATCTTTATTATAATGCATGAATATTCAAGCTAAAACATGAAATAAACCTCACTCAAATCCCATTGAATCATTACAACAAACCGTAAACCCCATTTTTGTTCATATGGTACATGAGTAATGAAATGATTACAATGAATTGTATCATCCATGTTCTCCCATTTTTTTCTTTTCATTTTTTTATTAATGGAGAACTAGATGAAGAAAATAAATCACAATGATGTGATGAATAAAGACTAATTTTATCATTATACACTGCCAAAAATGTTGAATCACTCATTACACCACCCAAAAATTAGACACATCTAAAATAGCTGACATTAAAAGCCCTTCTATCATACTTAGACTTGATTTATCCAAGGACTAATACTAATTGGGTGAGCATATACTGAAAAATAGTTTTATCATGTGGATTAATACTATAAAAAATATAATATAATTTCAAATAGTGTATTTATGTAAGCATGGGTCTCAATATAAAATTTTGATAACCAAATAGATTCATCAATCATTTCAAACACATTTCATGAAATCCAATGCTTTTAAAGAGAAAAGACTCAAATTGTGGTTCCCAAAAAATACCTTATTACCTCAAAATGTTTTGGGTATTATATAGAATATTTCAAAATTGATTACAATTCCTCACATGATTAAAATGATGATTTCAGTCAATGTTTCATGGTAATGGATTTCTGAAATAAATCAAACTCATACAAATTCTTGAAAATAAAAATCATGGAAAAAATTTACACATCAACAATCATTTAAAATCCATTTCAAAATTCATGTCAATTCCCTCAAAATAAACATAATTTTTAAAATGATAATATTATTAGTTGAAGATAAATCTTTTTAAATATATTAAAAACAAAAATTAAATCACATAATAATACAAATAGATGGTTAAAACTCTCCCCCCCAACACATATATCCTCTATCCTTCGGTTTATCAAAAAAAATGAGGAAGAAAATTAAAGGAAAGATAAATCCTAAATTTAAATTCTATTAGAATAAATGAGATATGATCCTAGATACTACCAGTAATAGCTGAAATAATGAAATAAAGAAATTCATAATAAAAATAATGGTAAAGAAATTGGATTGGAAAATAGGATAGAACATTGTTTGGACCCCCCATGTGGGTGCTCGATTTTACTACCCCTAGTCACCTATTTGATGTGGGTTAACCTCGATCAAAAGGAGGATGGGGTTCCATTATTAGAAAAAAAAACAAATTTTATTTCCCCATACATTCATTTACATATTCCATAAGTGAGACCCCTCAAACGAAAATAAAATAACTACAAACCCTAAAAAATATGAAAGAATGATTTTGAGATCATTAGGGAGGGAAAAGAATGTAGGGTTTCTCCAATTTTCCCGATGTAGAGTATTTTTGTACACTATTGGTTGATATAGTTGAGTATGAAGTTAATAATCTTCTAATTCATGTTGATAAAATAATTTATCATTGATTTTTATATATTTATAAGTTCTTTAGAGGCCAAAATGCACAACCCAACCAGAGCATCCATTTATTCCACAACACAAAAAATTATTTATCTTCATTAACCAGTACTTATAGTAGTAGTTCTAAATATAAAAATTATGAACAATGAATATGGTTTTTCAATTCATAATTAAAAATACTGGAATAATAATAATGTCGTGAAATTAAATCTCCCCCAAAAAATTTACCATCAAACTTTTTTTGTCAAGTAGGGAAGCCATTAATTCATTAGTTGGATTGGAAACATGGTCTTCATGTGCATATAAAAACTCACCTGTTTTCTCATAAAATGATGGTGGAATTATAATATTACAATATTCAGATTTTTTAAATTGATTAAAATTTAACTTCATTAAATTTTTCATCCATCAATGCAACTATCTTTCTTAAATTTTAGAAATATTGGAATTCTATTGAAGCATCATGGAATATTGTTCCATATAAACATGCAATGTATGTTCAATGTTACTCTATCCATAAAAGGTTTAAATTTTCTAATAATAATTATAATCACCATAAAAATCCAAATTGTTCTTATAAATTTATAAAATTAAATGATTCTATTTTCATAGTTTTCTAAATTTTTTATTTTTTAGTTTTGTTAAAGCACCAACCCAGCCTAGAAACATTAACCAATTAGTGATATAGATTTATTTGTTTCACCCTATTCATTATTTAATTTAACAAATTATGAAATATGGATTACACACCTGGGTCTTTCTCTCGTGGGGGATTCTTAAAGGAATCGTTTTACTATTTTCATAATTATAAACTATCTAATATAAATCAATAAAACTAATATAAAAATGGATGTTGAAAACATTGAGGAAATAAAAATATTATATATATATTTTCATTTAAAAAAAATTCTTAAATAATTAATTAGTAAATATATTTGTTCTTGGGATTTCACAGTGATCTATACAATTGTTCAAAATAATCACAATAGTCAATTCAATGTTGTGATCAAGACCTTCCACTGTACACCCACTAATTTGAAATGGATTACCCCATACCAAGACCTCTGAACACAAGATAATCCACTTTTGAATGTTATATAAGAATCCTCTATAATGACTATCACCACTAATTCAAAGCTTTACCATATGCGTGACACAAATTGTTAAGGGAAGGGATATGAGAAATGAGAAGATGAATTCAAATGAATTAGTGATTAGGGAGACTACTCACAATGACCATTTAACAATATATTAAACTCATATAATTTAATAGAGTAAAAATTAAAGCATTTTAAACTCAATCAATCTATTATTTTCTCCCTTAAAAAAGAATTGAGGCTGGTTCTTTGTTTTTAAAGGAGTTGAGAAAAAAATGGATGGAGATCACAAAAAATAAAAGATATATAAGAAGACTAAAATTTTCCCATAAATGACAAGGATAAGAAATTTTAGAACATATCTTATCCACCTTTTCTTGTTTCATGATTTTAATGATTTTTAATTATGTTTTAAAAATATTAATTTGATAAAATATCATTATTGTAACTTATGAAACAATTTAGTAAATTTGACCAAAAATTCAATAATAGAATGATTGAATCCAGATATAATATTTTTTTTAAAAATAATATATCTTATTCTCAAATAAATTTCATAGAACAGTATAAATTACTCAAATTATATCACTATTCATATTTTTATAGTCATTTACATTAATTTTCTGTTAATTGAATAAATATTGTGTTGGAAATTTATGAGAAATTTTGGTAATAATATAATAGATTAAAATTTTAATAAATAAACATAATTTAGACAATATTTATGAAATAAATTATTATTATTATTCATTCATAACTATTTTTCCATATGATAATATATAAAGGATATTTGAAACTATGAGTGTGATATTTTTTTAACATTATTTAATATAATTAATATATAAATAAATTTCATGGAAACGATTTTAATTAAATAGTAAAAATCGATCTTATGGTTATATGGTTCAAATTTCCATCATTCAAAAGTATTTATGGTAAAAAAATATGTTTTTAATACTTTTTCTTAATTTAGATTAACATGATTTATGCTTTTATTATGAGATATATTTTACCACATTTATTATTTATATTGTCAAAAAATAAAGTGAGGATATTAACAAAATATGACGCTTCTGGTTATAAATATGTAATTGAATTTATCAAATTAAATACATGTACATAGTGGGAATTTATTTTCATGTATCTATTAAAATTATGACACACATTAGTTTTTAGAAGAAAATTAGCATTACACTTGATTTTTTCTTATCCAATGCATAGAATAAAAATTAACGTCTAAAAAAATTCAAGTATATAATCTTTAAATATAATTAAATTCATTCACCCATTGTAATTAATTTACATTAATAATATAAAAAAAATTCATCCAAAAAATTTATTTCAGAAAATAAAACCACCTTTATTTTCAGATATCTTTTGTGATTAATTAAAATCTTTTGATAACTAATGAATTCATTTTATAAATTTGTGCACTATAAATTTTCCACTATATTATTTCTAAAATTCATACACACTTATACCAAGGCTTAGTGGAAATAGAAAAAAAATAATGATACTGAATTTGACTTGAATCATTATTTCATGTAACACTAGATATCAAAAAATAAAATTAAAAAAGAATAAAAAATTGATAAATATATTAGGTTTTTACATATATATCAATAAAATGATCTTTTATTCATGGGGCATACAATTTATATGATACCATTTTGGTGAGTTTTTTATGTTATATTCAATTATATTATGATTGTTTTTTATAATTCTTACATTGAAGAGGGATTTATATCCTCATCCTATGAAACTAATGAATTTTTACCACATCTTGATATTTCATGAAATTATTTTCATCCATTTTATTTCCTCTCTTTATGTACACAATATTCAGGAATAATACCTTTATAAAAAACCCAAATTTCAATTGTACATCAGTGTAAAACCATTTTCTTCAATGTACATGTTATAAAAAATTATTTCAAAGAATTATTTTATATTCTCAATGTATATTTTAATGAAATTTATAATCATGTTTGTATTTTTTCAACAATTAAAACAAATATTCTTTTCAGTTATTTAATGAGTTAATTATGAATGGTTACTAAAAATGTGAATAGAATATTTGTTTTTATTATTTATGATATTAATGGAGTTTTTTTACAGCATGAAAACCCAATTATTAGATACATTAAGTTATTGTTTTCAAGATTATTTCAAAATAAAATATTTTCTTTTTATATTTGGTAGATTTTTTGTTTTTATAAATCTGATTTCAAAAGAAAAGGATATATTTTTCAAGAATGTTTTATTGTTTTTTATGGAATTTATATTCATTAGTGACAAAAACCTTTAGTGTTTCCTATTATTTAATGTGGAAAAGATCCATAATACCATTATTACTCATTTTTGTGTGGTTATTTTTATAATTAATTGAATAGGTGATTAGGAAAACATTTCCATTACATGGGTAATTCTATGATGTAATTATTATAAACCCGATTTTATTTCAAGGATTATAATATGATGAATGATTAATACTATTGCGGAAAAAATATGTAAGATTTTAATTACATGACTGGTGGTACCCATATCATTCTCAAACAAAATGGGTGAGTAATCTTATTTGATGAGATAGATATTAAAAAAAAGTTGATGTTCACAATCAACTGTGGGAAATAATTTAATTATCATGATCCACATAGGAAACTGGTGATGATTCCGAATATATTATGAAATGGGAGACTGATGTTTATGGATGATCAATTATGATTTTATTTTACTATTTATCAACATGGACATATGAAATTATTTCTATAATTATGATTGTTTCGAAACATACATGACAATACATTTAGTTTCATGATTTATTTATGACGATTTATCACTTTTATGGTTCATATCTATGTAAGGACTAATTTTTTATGTTATGGTTCATGATTACAGTTAAATATAGTTTAGGTAGGAAACTTCTATATAAGATTTAAGATCCCATAACCATATATTTATCATATTATTTCATATGATCATCAATTCATGTCATTAATATTTACACATAATGAGAATCTGATCCCACTCATTATTTTGTTTCCATTGCCCATGTTGTAGTGAATGGTTTATATATTGTATTTCTATAAAGTGTTATAAATTGGTAGATCATTGAGGGATATACTAATGATCATTCGTTAAATTAAAAAAATTATTGAATAGTCATAAAAGGACATAAACTTGTACAGTCCATGGGTGTGTATTTGTGAAATATATAGAATTATTATTTATTACGATGTTATATATATTTATAAAATTTCAGGGAAATTATATAAATACTATAATTTAATCACAGGTTCTTCATTATTCACTCATTCACAAATTTCAGCATATACATTTCAAAATGTCACCGAAATAATAGATGTGGGTAGATTTTCATCATAATTTCATTAGGTTCCCATGTTTCTTCTCTAATTTTTTTTTCAAAATACATTTACTAGTTATTTCATAAATATTTATAACACTTTTTCTCACATATTAGTATTAAATATATGAACATAAAATTATGATAAATCTAGTTACAATTTCACATCACTAGCGGTGAGTATAGACATTGGATTTGGCATGTAAACCCGTAATTGGGAGATATCAAACACATTATAAAATTTAGGGAATCAAAATCACATTTCCAAATAGTAATCCACATCGATAATTCATTTCATAATTAACGATCATCTATATATATAGAAAATGGTTTACATATCTCATTAAAACATATAAATTTTTTTTATAGAGATAATACATTGAAAACATAATCTCCAAAATGATATTATACATCCTACTTTTGATAATAATTATAACATTTTATATACATTGGGAGACATTAATATGAATTTTATTATATTTAACATTACCTAATTTTTCCACATATTTGATATGTGACTACAAGATTCCATTCCCCAATATTGACCCAAAATTACAGAGTATGGAAGCAACTTCCATTAAATTCCATATATGGATCCATTTGAATGAATTAATAAAATCTATTTCTAGATTTTAATTTTAAAAAATCTATATAATGATCCCACAAACATTAAATGCCATGAGATAATTAACTCAAAAAGAATTTTATTTTCTGAAAATTTATTGTAGACTGAACAACTGTGTGAGGATGATAATTTATGGTCCAATGTATCTTACTATTTGGAGACCTATAATGGATCTTTCAAAATTATAATGTAAACAACATATCATGATCAAATAAATTTTATATACCTTAATAAAAAGTCTCAAAACATAATTAATATATAGTCATGAAAGTTAATAAAGTGGAAAAAATACCTTATAATAATAAAATATATGGACTTGGTGAAGAGATCATAAATAACCAATATTAGACTATTCTTTTTCAAACTATTTGTTAAACTCCAAACTTTGTCCACCATAGTATAATTTCATTTCAATACAGTTATAGGAATAAGTTTCATAAATCATTTATTATTTTAACCATAAAACTTTACCAATTGAAAATAAAATTATCCTGATAGATTGTTTAAATTTCTGATTTTTTATTATCCAACACAAAACGTTCCTTCAAATCACAATAATTTTTTTTGAATGGAGGTGTATATATAAATTTGATCAATGACCATTTTCTAATAGTTATATCCTTGTATTGGGTATGGATGGATCATATAACATATTAAAAAAATTCATTATACACTCATCATAGATTATATCTAATAACATCCCATCATTAATGGATTTTATATTCAACTGAATATTCACATCAACATGATTATAATTGTTTCTCAATTATAAAGATGATTTTGAACCCATATGGTATTTATGAGATTTTTAAACTTCATTAGAAATTCTCATATAAAAAATTAATTAATTCTTCTATATATTATCCATGTTAATCATCAGTTTATTCAAAAACCATTATATTAATTTCCAAACACACCATTCACCTTATTTTCCTTCCATTTGGTTTCGTGTTTTGGTAAATTTTAATTCATGAGTATTTTTGAAAATAGTATTTGACTAATTTTTTACACTTTTAAAATTAATATATATTTCCAATTATATTCCCTCATATAAATTCCACATATTTCACCAAAAATAGTTTTCTCATATCTTCATTGAAAATATTAGAGCTACAAAGACATGATAATTGGTTGGAAAAAATTTCAATAATCATTATCATAATTAAGGAATATCATTCAAATATATCATATTTCATAAGGAATCAACAATTTACTTTGTTTTATAAATCAATATATATAACTAATATGGCCTTTTCTTATTGAGATATTGAAATCTTTATGTTGACATGTCACCATAATAATTCTTCCAAACATAAAATATATTATTCTAACCATATAAAGATAAAAAATTATATGAAAACCTGTTTAGTGGTTTATCTAATAAATTATTTTAAAAAACATTGACATTAAACTATTTATAAATTTAAACTACCAACCTCAGATATAATCCCTGGAATTTCCCATTAAATCATTGAATTTTTCATTAAATGAAATTCTGATTTTCCATCCATATATAAAATATTTCTATAAAATTAAACTTCATGAATCATTAATTAACATTTATGAATTATCCATATAAATCCTTCTCACAAATATTAATAATAATTATTCACAAACAACACTTATGTTAATGATAAATTACATAGTATATAATAATATCATCAATAAATTCAAAACAAAAACTACAGAAATTAGCCTTGAATAATTTATTCGTCGTATAATTAAAAATAGAGGGTGCATATTTCAATCCAAATGGAATTATTCTAAATTCCTAATGTCCATATCTTGTATGAAATTCCATATTCAAATTTCCTTCTTTGTTATTTGTAATTGACAATCCCTAGAAATACTATCAATCATTGAAAAATATTTTTCACAAATATGTTCCTAAAATATCTCACCAATATAGGGAAGAGGATATATCTTCTACGTAGAAATGGGGTATATTTATATGTATATGATAAAAAACATAATTGACTTAACATCATTCATAAAAAAAATTGGGGGAATCCACAATAAAAAACAGGTAATTAAAATACCTTATTACAAAAAGGATAATTTTTTGTCTTTAACTAATTCCAATGTATCTATCATATAGGGATTCATAGATATTTTTTTTGAACTGGATATTAGATCAATTGAATCTCAAAACCATCATTATATGGGTTTCTAAGTAATTCTTTTTGAAATATATCATTTTCTTTCAACATAATTTTTACATTCTCAATTCTAAGAAAAGAATTTTTAAAAATATGTTTTCCCACCCATCATATATAATAATTACATTATTTATTACTAATATACATGGATTAAAATAATATTTGGAAAATGTACTCTACCACATAAAACATGGTATTTTTTTCACTATTACAAATTTTAAACTACTTCTCTCAAAAATAATTGATCACAATATATTTTGATGGAAAATCCTTGATAACAATTATGTTAATAAAAAATATATGTTTAATGATAATTATTTAAAAATTGGTTAATTATATGTGTTATATTGGTAAACTACTGAAATATACTTCTTGTTTTATGATTCCTAACCGAAAACTATTATTTAATGGTGTTGTTGTTTGTAAAATCCTGGACAGTTCTAGATATGTATTGGGATTATCCTGTAGGTACACGTTCACCTTGTGTTGAGTACTTCTACTTTGGGTATTTATTTGGGGTGTGTTTTTGTAAAAATTTGAAAAAAGTTGAATAAATAGATTAGGGCACTATTGTCACACAGTTTACACAAATTGTGCACCTTTGCCCAAAAAATTGTAAATCACTGGACTGTGAGTCTCTAATAAGGTGGAGAATTGTTTTTTGAATGGAACTCTATGAAAGGAGAAATTTTTAACCCCATAAAACACTCATATGTATAGGTTAAACTTTATTCCCCCTGTATAAAACTGTGTGTTTGGTATTTTAGTACAATGAAAATTAGATTTAAAACATCCCAATCCCACTATTTAACCAGTATTCAGCCGAAACATTTCCCATGAATCATTTTCCAAATTTTGGAGCCTTTCAGAAAAATTCCAAGCCTTTCATAATTCTATTCATCACAATCTGAAGCCTGGAATAGAGATCCTCACCCACGCCAGTATGAGGATCTCATCACGTGTGTTTTCCTTTCCGTCTCATATTATTCCTGAACCATTTATGGGGTTGTTATTCCATATTTTGTGTTACATATTGATTTAGGATTGGGGATATATGTCTGTAATTTAGGGATATTTATTAATACGAGCAATAATATAGTTTTATGTGAAATAACTTGTTCTATTTTGTTATTTTGCTCAAATTGGGGATTTCTGTTGCTGAGCACTAATCGTCAAATTGAATAAGTTGGTCTATAATTTAAATCCCAAACTCTTGATTTTAGTTATTTAAATTAAATTTTATAATTTCTATTATATGTTTATAAATAGAGTTCTTGATTTTATTTAATAATTTGGTGATTTAATTAATTGTGGAGAATGCGAAAATGGTGGATTTGGAATTATATATTATGATAAATTAATTGATGAATTAATTATGTGGGAATTAGGATTTTGAATTGAATAATTAATATGATGAATTAATTATGGGATATTAAGATTGTGTGCATGAATAAATAATTTTTGAATTAATTTTGGGATATTGAGATTAAGGGCATGAATAATTAACTTCTGAATTATTTATAAGATATGATTATTTTGACTATCAATAATTAATTGTTGTATTAATAATGGGATATTATTATTGTGAATATGATTATTTAATTTCTGAATTATTTATGATATAATGAAAGTATCATTATGAATAGTTAATTGTTTAAATAATTATGATATAATGAGATTATGATGTTGAAAAATTAATTATTGAATAAAATCTAGAAATTATAATTGGGAATTAGAATAATTAGTTAATGATTTAATTATGGGATGGTGGTATTTTTCTATTAAAACATAATTGTTGAATAAACTTTTATACATTATGTGATTAAATAATAGTTGAATTAATTAAGTGAATGAGTTTTATCCGAAATTGGCTAATGTGTTTAATTAATTAAGGAATTAATTAATGTGACTACTGTGTGTGGGGAATGTTTTGTTTCATCAATCCCTATAATGTGATACAAAAAATGAATTTTAATAATGATATTCACAGCTAATAATTATGTTTGATACGTGGTCTACTACATCAAAATCCCATCGTGATATATGATATATATTGAATGGCAACAATTTCAATCACATATGCATATCTTGTGTGGGATATGGTCTTCTAAATCAAATACAATAGTGTGTTAAGATAAGATAAATGGTAAAAATGAAATTCATATGTGAATTTTTTAATGAATTTTATCATTGTAATTTTGTTATATGATATCCCATGGGGATTATTCAACCTCTATCCAATGATGAATCAGGTTTTGAGCGAACAGGTGTCCTTAAGAACCAGAGTGTTATGGGGTTAAATAAATAGTAATTGAATAAGTGTAAATTAAATTCTATATTTATTTTATTTTTTATTAATATAATTGAATACATATTTTATTTACCGGATATTGTTTTAGATTATTTTGGTAGTGTCCTAATTAGTTATACTTACACTATACTCAAGATTCTTACTCAATAACGAGATAGATTTGATGGTTTCATGACAGGATAATGGAAAAGGCCATGTGTTTGATGGATGAGCCAACATGAAGCATATATGAGGGGGTCAGATGTGTTTTGGGACCCACCTAGGAGTTGTCTATGTCTTTATTTTTCAGTTTCTTTCTGAAACTTATCGCGTACATTGTCATAACATATTCTATTATTCAATTTTTATATTTTACTTCTAGTTTTGGTCATCTTGTGATGCAACTATTGTCCTGGTTAGTATTATATATCTGTTAGTTGTTGTTTATTTATTTATTCTACTATATTACTCTGATAAATATTATATAGTCTCCATATGACAAAATTTATACCCTCATTACTAGTTACCATCCTATGGTGTACGGGGAGGCATGCATGAGGTCATGTGGCATACCAGAATTTTGAAATGGTGTGTGGAAACTGAGTCGTAACGTCACGATGTTCTATTAGAGATTTTTTCTTTTATTATATTTTTTATATAATTTTTAGAAAGGAATATAGTAGATAATGAATATTCGGGTGTTGAAGATGAGCTCATTCGTGGGAGTAGCAGACTACAGCGGAGAAACAAGTACCTAGGGTGGGAATGTTGCTATTGTTTTTTTCTATTAAAGATGATTTGTTTTACCTTGGGTGATAAAATTTTTGTATGATGTGATTATTGTATCAATTTTTTTACTCATTGATAAGTATTTCATGTGCGATGTGTTTTCATGAATAATTCTATGAATAAAGGATTATTGTGAAATGCATCATTTTTAGGAATGTGTGGGAAAATGGGTTATGGGTATGTTGTTGAACATGAAACCTTTTTATGTGGTTGGGAAATTGAACAGAAATTTATTCTTAACATGAAATTGAAAATTATTGAAATATGATGGAAGATGAGAATAATTTCATGTATAATTGAGTGACTTTCATAATGAAAATGTGTTTACCCTTGTTAACTATGACCATTGTGTAAGACGGTCAATGGAAATAGTAGAGCCTTAGATTTGGATGTGATGTGGGGTTTGGGGAAATGAATTGATGGGGTATATTTTGTATCTTATTAATGAGTTAAACTATTTTATTTGTCTTAAATCTTGTTTTTGGAATTATAGATATATTCTTCCACAATGATGTTTGTTTAGAGGTTGATAAGATGACATTGTTGGAGATGTTCCTCTAGTAGTGGAACATGAGACACCCATAGTGTCATATTAAGAAGAAGGATAATAGTTCCATGAGAATGTTACTCACTTCATATAGATTTTCGTAATGGATCAAGAGTGGGTTTTCAGTTGTTTTTATAATTTTTAATGATAGTTCTAGTTGCATCAGCTATCAACTTTTTCTCGGGAGGGTGGAATTAAGGGTGGGGAGTGATGGATTGAGTCTATATAGACTATCCTTGACAATTTGGATACATCTATTGATAATATGGTCATGTTGGATTATTTTATTCAATGAGGATCAAGGAAGCACTCATGAGACATTTATGCTCAGACTGGACAAGTTAATGTTATGTTATGGATAGAATTCTTGGAGAAGTTCTTGGGAACATCTATTTAGAGATGTTGAGGAAGGAGAGAGATGATCAGTTAAGGAGATTAAAATAGGGGATTATGTATATTATGGAATGTGTTTGATGCCTTACATACATGACGTGCATTGATCCGGTGTTGGATGAAGATGAGATAGTTACAGAAATATTTTTCTAAGATGGTTTTAAAAGTGAAATTAAGTCTGAAGTTATCCTCTTTAGGATAATGATGTTTTATAATTTGGTGGATCAAACTCTCATAGCATAGGGGAACTGAATAATGGATTATAGTTTAGGATTAGTGGTGTGATCTAGAATCTCAGGTGCTATGACTTTTGAGAACTAGAAGCATCACTAAAATAACATTAACAAGGGTAGTGAGAAGTGGAGTAACGATATAGATGGATCAATTTCATAGGATCTTACTTGAGTGATCTGTCCCTAGAATGGTGGGTCGGGAATATTCTATAGACAGTGCCCCTGACCACTAGTAGAGTGTTATGAGAATGGAATAACGGGACATCATTAGAGTATTTGTATGTACATGTGATAGATGAGTAGTGAAGGAGAAGGTAGAAAGAACTAGGGTGTGGAAAGTGAATCTTTTTCACTATATCAGTATAGAAGTTGTAGTTATACTAGATGAGGTGGTAGAGGTAGTAGATGTGGTAGTTTTTTTGAAAAACCACCCATATCAGTAGAGTGGTCATGTATAGGGGACTTTTGTTTCTTCACATGGATGAGGGGTAGGACAATTTCATTCTATTCTGCATACACTTTTGGATAAAAAATTTAGATCATTGACAGGAAAAAGTTCTATTCCTGTAGAGTATATTCTATATAGTGACTCATTTTATACGAGTACCAATCATTCGTTTATTTTTGAAAATGTTTTAAATGTTTGAGCCTTACAGTTGATTTTTTGAGTGGGGTGTTATTACGTGATACAACATTAAGAGTATGGTTTAAATACATCTTCTTAGGGAAGGGATGTTATCTCACATTTAAGGTGAATAATTTTATGTAGGATATTTATATCCTTGAAATGGTCATAATTCAAATTATTATTGGTATGTACTTATTAGTATCATACCAAGACTACCTTGATTATTACCTCTAGTGAGTGAGTTTTAAAAATCTTGTGGTGAAAAATAAATTCATCGTGGAGATTGGGACATCATGGAGGACTAATCAGGTCCATTTCATGAATAATTGGGGGAGAATACGGCCCATTTATCTAGTTTTTTTGTACGATTGACCTATGAAAAATGGATTCATTCCACTAGTAGTTGAGTGGTTTTAGGATGGGTTTTCTAAAGAATTCTTAGGGCTGCCACATGGGAGATATTTGTAATATATGATCGATCCCATATCGGGGGAGAGCCAGTTTTTATTCAACCAAAGATAATTTAACTAATAGAGAATCATGGTTCCAACAATCATATTGTGGATTTATAGGATAATCAGTTTATTCGACCAAGTATTTCACCTTTGGGATCACCTTTCTTTCAAGAATCAAGATTGAATTTTGTGTTTATGTTTTGATTACTAGTTGTTTAACTGGATGGTTATGAAGAACCACTATCCACATCTATATATCAATGACCCTTCTGACTAGTTGAGTGGTGTTTTTTCATTTTATAATATAGAATTGATATTAGGGTATCATCAGTTGGGTGTTCAGAATTTTTCTATACAGAATAGTACATTTCACATGCATATATTTCCTATATTAGTTCATTTTCTTGAGTATTGGGTTAACGAATGCACTAATAAAATTAGCATAGACACGATGAAAATAATTTCAATCCAAACATGGATTAGTATTTGGTTTTATTTTTCGATTAAATAATGATATACTGTAGGACTCATAATTTTCATTCCAACCACCTTGACATCATCATGAGTACACTGAGCGAGAATCAGATATATGCAAAGATATCTATGTTTCAATTTTGGAATGACTAGGTACTCATAATGGGTCCCATTTTTTCATGATAATGTGTGTATGTGGTCCTAGAGAATTTTTAGGAAGTTAATTCATGGATAGATCCCAAGAACATATTAAATATCAACAACTTTATGGGGTAACATGGAAATTATCAGATGTTTACAATGGACATTTCACATTTGTCCTAGAATCATTCAGTATTTATGAAGAAGTTGTTAAGGTTTAATAGTTTTAACAATTAATGAATTCATTAGATAATGTATATCTTGATAGTGGAAATGATATTGATCCTTATTGAGCCAGTTGTAGACTATATGTTGTTTTGTGATTCTTCTATGATCAGACTAGGAGTAGTGTTGATAAATGTATATTTAGTTGTTTTTTATGGGTCTCGATAGTTGATGCCTCATTAACATAAATACCATATGCACAAAATCATATTTTATATGGTGGTCTATTCAATAACGTGTTAGGAGGACAATCTATTGGGTGAGATGTTTAATCTGTTTACATATCACAAGATCTTGAAGCATATCTTTTCAAAATTGTGATTTGAATCTATAACAATCGATATGGGTTGATAATATGTAGTCATTTGATTTTGATCTATCATATATTATCGTAATGGATAATATTGTGGATGACACTATGGGTTGGAAAACAATGACTCAGTCAGTTGAAGAGTCTAGTGCTCTGTGGGAGATGATGAATTTTCTTGATGAGATGCATCTTGTGGTTCTTGAGAGTCAAGAGAATATGGCTCTAATATCAGTTTCAGAGGATTGTAAACTTTTGATATAGATCATGGATAGATAGAATGAGGATCTGGATTGTTTGGTCTTGAGGAAATACCTTGAAGAGAGAGTATCCTTATGGTTGGGGCATTAATGAATATTATATCAACTATGTTAAGAATCACGTTAGAGTTCCTACAAGTATACAAGAGGAGTCGTTGAGTAAGTTTCATGCATCTACGTGAGTGGTACATCCCTGTGAGTCAAAATTGTATGGTTTCCTACAATGATAGTTTTTTTGGTTAGTAATTAAAGAGAATATAGAAGAATTCATCACACAATGTTACACTTTCAAGTTTCTAAAAGTTCATAATCAACAACAAGATGGTTTACAAAAGTTGTTGACCATTTCATAAAAGTATTTAAATGATGTTACCATGTATTTTTTGTTGGTTATCCTATGGATGAATCATAATAATGACTCTATTTAGAGAGTTTTAGATCATTTGACAATTTTAGAACATTTCTTTCCAATACGTTAACCTTTCTCAATAGAGCAGTTGGGAGAATTGTGTGTTCACGAGATACTGTGTCTTCATGGGGTGCCTTAAGAGATTTGTTAAAATAGTTACTCAAATTTTACATCATGAATATGGGAGGTATTGAAGTAGGTTTTTTTATATACATCTTCTTGAGTACAACAGTCCACTAACAGAAAAATGGGTAGTCATAGAAAAATATATTGGTTCTAGAGGATATGTTACGAACATCTACTCTTGATTATGGTTGGTCTTGGTTGAATAAACTGGATGTATAGATCACCAATATACTATATGGTGACAAGTGAGTCAGATTTATTTTGACAGAGTATTATCTAGATTACACTAGAGTATGTTTGGATGATTTAAAATCACATGACTATAGCTTATTATAGATAGAATTCATATGTTGATGGACATTTACTACCCCAAGAGTTTATATATGGTAATCACATATTCATCTTACTTTTTCCAAGATTGGGTGACCGTAGGACATTATGATAGTGCCAGCTAGTTCACGGGTTGATTAGACCATTTGTGGTTTTGGAGAAATATGGATTGTGGTGTAATAATTATATGATCCATATTGATGCAGTGTTATTCAATATGTTTTCCATGTGTCACAACATCAATTGTATCACCCCAAATATTCTCATGTGATCAAGGTGGATGATGTTGATCTTGAGACTGATTATTCCTTTGAAGAGAATCTGATATATCTGTAAGATCTTAGTGAGATGGTGTTTTGGGGAATGTCAGAAATCATAGTTCATCTATTGTGGAAACATGGTCATGTTTTAGAGGAAAAATTAGAGATAAAAACATATATGTGGGATCAATGGACCAATTTTGATGACACATAATCCAATATATTTTTGGGAGTATAGATTGAATATGATAAGTTATATGGTGGGGATATTATAAAACCATATATTTTTTTGAGATGTCTAAAACTCATTTATAGGTACCCTTTTTTAGTTTTGTTGATTAAGTTTCATTTAGTTTTTTATATTGGTTTTTTAGGGTAAAAAATGAAAAAATTCTAAGAAAGTGGGAAATAAATGGTTAGTGTGTGATTTTCCAAAACCATTTTATTTTTCCTAGCAACTCATGTAACCCTAATGATAGTGGTTTTGTACGGTTGGAATAGGAATTTTAAAAATGCAAACTATAAAATGAGAAATTGTGTGCCCCTAGAAGATGTGCATTGTTTTGGTATATAGTTATGGAATACCATGTGGAATGAGAATCAGACAATAGATATTGGATTTTAATCCCATTAAAATTAGATTTATAATTTCCTAATCCCAAACTTTATCCACTATTCATTCCAAACTAGACACACAAGACCCTTTCTTGATTTTAGATCCCCTTAGATGGATTTTAACCAATTCTGGCATAGCTTATTTATGATCCAAATCTCAAATTGAAGATTTGTGCCCCCTCTAGATTAGAGGATCTCATCACGTGAGGTTTATATTTCCTCTCGTGTTATTCTTACAACCATTGTAGGGTTTTTTGATCCCTAATTTTGGTTTCACCTAACTATAGAATTGTGGATTTTGATCAAAAAATGATGGATCTTGATTCCTTTGAACATGAATTTTGGTTTAATATCTATATCTCATTTTATTCTTTTATTCCTATCGAATTGGGGATTATCATTTGTTAGTGTTTATCATCAAATTTAGTTTATTTTTATATATTTCAAATTCCTATGTCATGATTGAATTTATATGTATGAAATTTATGAATTTATATTACATGATTAAAAATTGGGTTCCTCTGTGAATTAAATAATTTGGTGAATTAAACAATTGAGGCAAATGTGAAATTGTGGGATATTTTAATTGTTGGTTATGTATAAGTAATTGATGGATTAGTTATGAGAAAATTGGGATTTTGGAATTTAATAATTACTTATCGAATTGATTATTATATATTAATATTCTGAGTATGAATAATTAATATTCTAATTAGTTATGTGATATTGAGATTGTGGTTATGAATAATTATATTTAAAATTTATTATGAGATATTGGGATTTTGAGTATGAATAATTAAATTTTGAATTAATTATGGGATAATGATATTTTGAGTATGAATAATTAATTTTTGAATTAATTATGATAAAATGAGATTATGAGGATGAATAGATAATAATTTAATTACTTATGGAATATTGAGACTGTGAAGTTGAATATTTAATTGTTATATTAATTGTGGTTTATAAAATTATGAATTATAATAATTTATTTCTGAATTAATTCTTGTATTATGAGATTTTGAAATGATTAATTATTTATATGATTAATTAATGTAATTTATGAGATTAATTAATTTTGTAATTAACTAATTGAATGATGGGAATGTGCAATTTTTGAATGTGGTTATTTAATTTTATAATTAATTAATATGATAATTTTGGGTGGGATATTGTCTTGGGAATGAAAATAACATAGTGTGATATGAAATGTAGAATGGAAAAATGATATTTCCCTGTGATAATTATTTGTGGGACATGGTTTTTGGTAACAAAATCACAAAGTATGATAAGATGTGTTGAATTGTATCAATTAAATTCACATGGGATAATTGTGTTGGGGTATGGTTAGATTCATAAAAAGTCCATAATGTGATAATATAAGATGAATGGGAATAGTAGAATTATTTTATGAATTTTGAAAATGAATGGTAATAATAGGATTCAGTTATATGATACCCCTTGGAGAAATTTCTGACAGTGACCCAGGCCAATGTAGGCGTTGAGAGTTCATTTTTCCTCTAGAACCCATATGTTGTGTGGGTAAATATAGATTAATTTATTAAATGTAAATCGTTTACCTTATTTATTTTATTTATTCTTTATGCATCTACATACAAATTTCATTAACTAGATATAGTTTTAGATTACCTTGTTTATATCCTATTTTATTCTACGCACACCCTACTCATGCTTCCTAAACGATGCCTGAATTGATTTCCTAGTTACTGGACATGATTAAGGAAAAGTCCTGACGTTAGATGGATGAGTTGATATAGAGAATGGTTTAGGGATCCATAAGCATTGGGATACCCATTTGGTAGTGTTCAGTTTTTTTAGTTTTTTGCTGCATTTTGACACATGGAACATATATTTAACTGACATATTTTACTATTATTTTTTCATGTTGTACTTCTTGATTAGTTCATCTTATGAAACTAGTATTAGCCAAATTATGATTATATATCATTAATTTATTGTTTATTTATTTTTCCTAGTGTATTACTCTGATAAAATGTGTATAGTCTCCCCTTGACATATATTAGACCCTCACTGCTAGTCGACGACCTCTGGTATATGGGGAGGTGAGCATGTGGTCTTGTGGCCTACTAGCTCGGGGTTCTAGTGTGTGTCACCCGAGTTGGAGCATCATATATATATATATATATATTTTAATAGGAGGATTATATAAAATTTTTTGAATATCTAAAATAAAATTAATAATGTTCTAAATTAGAGGCCCAAATTAATGTACCTTCCACTTTATAATTAGTTCCATAAAATATTGATGTATTTTTTTTATATGATTTTTCCTTCCACATTTTCCTTTTATCCATAAACTTACATAGATTCATGTGGAATTCATTTAATGAGTTCACTATTAACTTATTATAGAATTATTTGCCATTATAAACTTATAATTTACACTTATTATCATGGACTTGATTACCTTCCACACCACACGTGATGAAAACACCTCTTTATTAGTCATTTTATATAGTCCATTGATTCATAATTTTTACATGTTGATAATTTCACACCTCCTTTTTTACATTTTCTTGTTTTTTCATTTTTTAGAATTTACAGTGTCCCTCTTAATTTATTATTTTTTGTAGAAACTATAACAGTTCGAGAATATTTTCACACCCTTGATGGAAAATGATATTATATCCTTACATATAAGAAATATATAAGATAAAAATTCTATAAAAATGATAGGATATATCCTATAAAAATGATTAATAATGATTTTTATGTTCTATACATAATCATCATCATTGTTTTTTACCCCTATAAACATAGCTTAATATTCGGTAAATCGTTCTCCTTCCATTTTCCATATATTTTGAATTTCAATTCAATATAATTTTATTACAAATGTGGATTGATTTTTTATTAACATCAAAATGAAATTCATGCAAAAGTTACATATATTTCTTCCAAATCCATTTTTTTGGATCATTTAACACAATTGATCAGTATATTACTTTTGATGTTATCCTTCTAAGATAACAATACCTATTTTACAACTGACCATTGATAAAAACACCCTAAATCAGAACATGATCTATTACAATGCTACTAATGGTTTTGAATACCATTTTATTATAGAAAATATCATATCATTAAGAGGAGAAATGATATATCACCACATTAGGGTTCAATGATATTCTTTGCATGGTCAAGTTTATGTATCATATCCTTATTTAGTTTTACGATTTTTTTTTTATTTTTTAACTCCAATGCTATCTCCTTGTGAATATCCATATTTATAATCATTCCTTGGTAGGATATATCTGCAATGATTTCCTACATTGATTTCCCGCATTAATATGGTTTCCATTAGGACTTCTTGCAAATATTAATAAATAAGGGAATATTTTGAAATATCTTATAACATTCCAAATTTTAAATTGTTGGTCATCCCCAAAAGTTTGTGTATTACAAAACCTAAATTATAAATTTTTACATAGATAATATCATAATCAAAATCTCAATATTATTAGTAGTATACTCAAATAATACAAATATTTTAAAATATATCATGATTGTTTTTAATGATAATATAAATCAACACATGCGTATTGTCCAATAGTTTCTTTCAAAGTGTGCAGTCCTAGGACCACTTTTCATGCACCATTAATTATTGGTTTAATACCCAATTTCTTCTTCAAATTTATTAATCCAAGGTGAAATTATTCCATAGCCATGTCCAATATACCATATATGAAAGATATTTATTTTCCTTTAAATACAAAAAATATCTACTTTACCAAAACATTATAATATTATACTATATATAGAATTACACTCAGTGACTATGATTGTGTTATAATTCTAATCATTTTTGTCCAAATATTGTTCCTATTGATAAAAACATTATTTAATAACAATTTTAATACCTCAACCCCATTTTTAGAGACCCTATTTTTTTATGTATGACATTGAAATATATCTAAAAATGTTATCGGAGCCAAGTATTTAGACAGTATGCGACGATGAGGCTTGGCTTGCTATGAATTTATTTCATAATAATGTAAAATATATTTTATATAACCCACATGGGGGTTTTTTAAAATAATTGGACAACTCTAAAATGTAGACTATGATCATAAATATGACACCACATGTGAATATATACATGATATTTACCCTAGGTGAGACCTAAAGTTGGTTTGCATGGGGTGTTCAGATAAAGATGCTTTTAGAGAGTGTTACTAGTGAATTAATTATTTAATTATTTAATAAATTCATTTTAAAACTAAACCCAAATTTCGTCTATATAAGAATAATTATGATGGATCACCGTGGATATCAACAAATGGTAGGACAATTGAGAGTAGACTTCAATTTTCTTTATCATTGATTCAAAATTATATGATGAATATCCTCTGGATCAATGGGAATTAAGGTTCAACAAACACAATAGACCATCCTATAAAATTGGAGATTCTTTTAATCATCTATGATCAATAATAATCTTGTTCTTAATCAACCGTTGTGTTTGTTTCTCTATTTATTATACTATTTTATCTTGTATTATCAATATGCTTATTGATCTATGGTTCATGAAACATTCTCATGAACGTTTTTCATATTTAATTGAATAGATAATTTGATTAATCTTTATTGTGTGATGATTTTACACCCCCACTATCAAGAAATTAGTTATTTGGACAAGAACATTTGGACAAAAATTATTTCACCATTGTTTTCTGTTTTTTTCACACATTTTTTCTTTGAGTTCATCATTATTTGTCCGCAGGTTCAAGATTTAACTATGTTTTGGCAAGGGAAGTGTAATTAGACCCCAGATTCAAAGAATAATTCACTTTCATAAAAATATCAACGATCTAAGCCCGAGTCTGTGATTTTGGGGGAAATAAGTTGATTTTACCATGTATTTGGAGATCCATTAATGTAATGGTTGACATAATGGGTGACAATGGAGTGTGTTTCTTCAAATGATGTATCGGTGATTTTATTTTCATCCTTATGAGGGATAGAAAAAATGGTTGGATGAGGTTACAATTGATCGAGTGAATTAAAATGATAATATATTCAATGGACAAAGAAGATTTTAATTACATTAAATGGTTCAATATATTTATGTAAAAACCTGACTACATTCTATATTGTTTGAAGAACACACAATGTGTAACCTCTTGGCTATGGGGACTTGGGTTTCAGAGAGAGACAAATATCACATGC
The DNA here is from genome assembly GCA_963277665.1 of Viscum album. Lineage (NCBI taxonomy): Eukaryota > Viridiplantae > Streptophyta > Magnoliopsida > Santalales > Viscaceae > Viscum > Viscum album. The sequence goes on along the minus strand of OY728120.1, from coordinate 537,070,897 downwards.
CTTGTGAAACAACACACACTACATGACATATTCTAGAAATCCAATTGATGATCTGTGATTACAAAAGGATAGGCATGTCCTGAGACATGTCCTATGTACATGGACAAGAAAAAGGTACACAACATGATTATACAGCCAGTTTAAATGGACACGGCCAACGTACATAGGCCGAGTACACTACCATAGAATACAGAAATGGACAATATCATGGTAAGGTATCATAGTTTTTATATAATATCATGTATTCCTCTTACGCATTCTATAAGGAAATATGGTTGGGAATCTAAAAAATGGAAAATAAATGAATAGGAAGTATGGTGGACCACACTCCCTATAGTTCTTCTTTCACATTATGTACCCTATTTTTTGGAAACATATAATTCAAATATATCCTTTGTTTAGAATAATATTTTTTTTAAACAACAAGCATGTCATATACATTTTTTAATGTAAAAAACAATGTTGGCCTTTAATGTTTCTTTTGAGATATGATTCAAGGTGGTACAAGGACAACCATTTTTATGTGTAACTCGATGATGCCAGTTATTAGGCTTGATCATTTGAGTGGGGCCTCCATCACATATTAGGGTTCAAGTCCCCTATAAACTGTGTCGTACCACAAAAGGTTATGGTGTGAGTCATCCTTATATAGATTGGTACCCTATTAACTAACTAGGTTCTAGGTCCTCAATGTACGTATTGGTACCCCCTATCATCTAGGGTGAAGGTACTCTCTATGATATGTTTGAACCCAAAATAGACTAAGGATATGTTACTCTATCTATTAATAGGTACCCCCTTTAAGATACTATGAAGGTCCTCCTTACAATGAGTTGTACCCCCTAAAATACAAGAGCATGGTTCCTCTATAGAAAAGGTACCACACCTTCTTAGACTTTTTATAGGTCCTCCTTACACTGAGTTTTCCCCCCCATGACATTAGATCACACGTATTATCATTTATAATGTGTCCCCTTTATTGATATTTTACATTGGAAGGAGTTTATCCAATTTGATTCTTCTTCTAGATAGTTATGTGAGATTATATGCATCAATAATGGATATCTTGGAACTATTTGAACTCTCTATTAGCCTTGGATTCAATATAGGGATCACCACTCTCTCTCATTTTGGAATCATTAATTGAGTATATATATATATTCATGTGGTTGGAAATTGGTACTCTCTTAATATGGTCTTTGTTGTCTAATCCTATCACTTTACTTATTTCTCCACCGTTATCATTAAGGGTGTCACATAAGGTATGTATATACTCACCTATGCATGGGGTTCTCCCAATCATGTCATGTTTTTTGAATATTATGGACTAGTTGGTGGAAATTATTGTATATAATAGGAATACACTATTTCATAAGACGATATACAGTGGTAAAGGCATGGAAAATAGGGTTTGGTCTCTCCCAGCACAATACTTTTATAGTTATTTCAGGTTGGGGCAAACTTTTTATTGAACTGTAATTTTCATTAATTTTTTTTAAGATTCAACTATCTTACTCTTATAATAATTTTTGGTCGTACAGTCGTGGTTTATTCTTTAATGATAGAATATGTAACAATTACTCCTCTGAAATAATTCATGGATATGTTTTGGTGTGAGAATATAGGAACAATATAAAAAGTCCACCAATTTTTGTAATTCCTTTCAGTTGATGTCGTAATCCCATATATTGTGGATCTGGGATTGGGTAGTTGTAGAACAACCTCAATGGGTTGGGTCATGATAAATTGGTATCCATGGTTGTTCACTCCTTGGGATGGTGTTTGGAGTTTTCCCCACACAAGGATTTGGTTGGGACTTTTGTAATCATTTTCAAAGTGTCTTGAGGGAAACTATTAGAAAATGGAATCCAATTATGGTATGGTTGCTGACGTATACATAAATCAAGACTCCAATTACTGGAATGCCTTCACAATATTCTGATATATTGGTTTTAGGAAGAAATGATTCATGAATCTCATAGGATTGAGTCATTTAATATAATTATTGATTCAGATAACAATATATATATATTCTCATCTAATCATGGTAATTAATGATTAAATGTTTAGTATTCCTCTACCAAGACATCCATCCATGTTACTGATTCCAGATTATGATGAATATCTGATGAATGATGAGGCCCTAGTTCAGTGTCCATCCCCTGATATTCATCCTCCAGTTGTACAAGTATATGAACTCCCATCCTTAAAGTAGTACACATTACCAGAAATGAAGGATGATAATTTGTGAAGGTTAGAACTCTATTAATTTTCATGCAGCAGAGGTCGCTGAGGTTCAATGGTGAGCCAGATCCCATTGTATTCGTTGGTTCTCTTGAGTTGGTGATCTGAGTATTACTGATTATCCAAACATTGACCAGATACCTGGTTTCACTAGTAGCCTGAATTTTCTAGGCATTAGCTAGTTGTTGTTGGGGCCCAGTTATATATATATTGGATGAATTGAAACTTTCATGGGTCGACTTCTAGTAATGGTTGTGTGACATTCACAACCCCTCATTCTTATGATGATTCAAATTCATGTTACTATGGTGTTGTATATTGTAGTAATTATAGTTATCAAGAATGATATTAGGAATACTAAACTTATGTTATATTACCATGATAGATTTTTATATTTCTACTTCCATGCACAGATATTTGATTAGGATATCTGTAGATACATCCATGATATTGTGGTACCCATGGGAATTCCAAATTGTGTCATATTTTTAGTGTGGTTGCTAGTAAAAAATGTGTCATATAACAGGAATACCAAACATCTGTATATGGTACTGAGATTCATGGGGAAGAGTCGTATAAAATAGTAATAAAATGTTGGTAGATAGGGTCATGGTGTATGTGACCTCCCCATGACTAGACCCACACATGTGTTCATGCATTCCGGTGGCCGATAATGGGATTTGAGTAGCCTATATATGTGTGGTGATAATAATGTGATTGGAGAGGTCACATAGCTTGTGATTTCCCACCCATACATGATTAGGTGTGTAGGTAGATCGTGGATATGCAATAACGGTATTGGAATCATAGTTATCACAGATCTCCCATTATATAGAATGTGTTCCCTAGGGAGGAGAGGCTATTATAGGAGTAGTTTTGTGCTCTAAGAGAGGGATATGTCTGTGGTGGAAGATATTATGAGCTCCATTAAACACTACCACGAGGAGACCAATTTCGGGATGAGAGAGGTAACGATTAGAGACGAGGATAGATGCATGCTATGGGGGAATATGACATAGAATCACACAAGATGATTAGATTTTTGATTTTTGTTTAGTTTATTCTTTATTACGTACTTGTATACTATAGTGTGATCAATTAGTTCATCTCTCTACACCTAGTATGATAGATAGTTCTTCTAGTTTAGGTTTTAGCATAGAAGTTGTGACTTGTGGTTCCTATTGGAAATACTTCTTCTCTATACTTTTCATGTGGAAATGAACCCTATCACATGGTGGATAGAGGTTCTCACATAGTGGATAGTGGTTCTCAGGGGACCATTTTGTTATCATGATATGACTTTATATGTCATCTAGGGTATGTATTGGTTTTCCATCGTCCAATCATAGATTTAGTGTCACCATAGATTATTAATATTCCTTAACATAGATGGGATGAGATTCTATACTATTGTCAAAAAAAGATCTCATCGTAGGATGAATGGGTTTTTCAACCAAGATCTTACGGCCCATTACCCATATCTTAGAGTGATTATACATTGGTATAGTACAATATGAACTTATATAAATTTCTTTAGTATTGGATGATTTTATGTAAATCATCCAGGAGGATGTTTTGAGACTAAAAATGAGGTAAGCAATGTATTTGTGTTTCAACATGCACCTCGGGAATTATCTTTAATTTTTTGGATGATTAGTTATCTCATAATAAGCTCTAGGAGTAATGGTTGCAGTTGGAGGACGTTCAAGAAAAGGATTTTATCTAAACTTGTGTGTCCTCCTAGAGTATTCCATGGATGTTTGTAAAAATGGATGAAGGGGTCTTGTAGGTTTCTGTTTATTATCAATGACTAAATAAGTCCATAATAAAGAACAAGTACCCCTTTATAAGGATTTATTAAATAATTGATCAATATCGTGGTGATAGTTGGTTCTCTAATATTGATCGTAGGTCCATCTACCATCATTAAAGAGTTTAGTATGAATATATTATGAAGTTATCATTCCTTTGCCTCTATGTAAAAAATGATTTCATAGTGATTTCTTCCGCTATGATGAATTCCCACATTTGTTAGTGGATATGATGAGATGGGTCTTCCATTTTTATTTGGGACATTTTTTTGGTTTCTTCATTAATGACGTACTCTTATACTCTATCCTAGTTGAGGATCATGAAGAGCACAAAAGGATGGTCCTAGTCATTCTTCGGTAGCACAAAAAATTATAGAAATTTACTGAAGTGATAGTTCTATATCTGAGAGGATCACATTCTAGGGATTTTCATTTCTAGAAAAGGATTAGGTGTGGAATCAGTGAAGATCAATGTAGTTCTTTCATGGGACCCACCCATGAAAATGTAGGAGGTGTAGTGTTTTTCATCTTGGAAGGGTATTAGAAGGGTCTTGTGGTATACTTCATTAGGACTTTATCCACTCTAACTACCCTAACATATAATGTTTAGTAATTTAATTAGACTTTGAAGTATAAAGGAGCCTTCATGGTGTTGGGGAAATGGCGCACGAGTTCTCCAATTTTGTGGCTACCTCAGAAGGTCATGGAGTATGTATAAAATTTTTGGGCCTCTATAGATAGTCTCGACTACATGATGACATAGATAAATAATTTTATCACTTATGGATTGAGGTATTTGAGACCTCATAAGATGAACTACATGACTCATAACCTAGATAAAATATAGATTATATTTCCTCTGATGATTTTGAGAAACTATATTCAAGGACATTTCTTGGTTATTTACTACAAACATCAATGTATTAGGTATCTCTTAAAGTATAGATACCGAAAACTCACACTGAGCCACTTTTAGGAGTACATATAGGACAATGTCTTTGAGATAGTCAATACCGTGGAGAAAGAAAAAATGGTAGTATATTCCTTTGATGGATGTACCGAGATCTTTTGGTGTTGGATGCATCTGAGATGTTGGCTTATATAAGATAAACATGATTGAGGAGCAGAGTGAATAATTGTTTTAGTCTAAGGGGTTTACTACACTACTCCTCTAGTGTGTGGGAGAGTCTAAGTTGGGAGACATCGACTTTGAGGTCGTACAAGAAAGTATATCCATTGGAGATTCACTCAATGGATTTTATTAAGGAGGATTTGAAATCATAATTTTCTAGGAATTGATTGAGGTCCTAGTAACTATGTGGGAATAGGTGAAGGGAGAGTTTCATATATCTCATTTTGGATGTATTATGAAATCCTTCTTTTTTTATTTCATAAGGTTTCATTACTAGGTACAAATAAAGGATCCTCTAATGTATAGTTTCTTGGGAGTGAGGTATATAACACAAGAAAACACAAATTAATTTCTTATTCCCATTTGATGAAAACATCGTGGGTTGACCCTAGATTAATTTTACTATATCACATATCATGGGGTTATACATCAAATTAAATAGGTGAGCATGAATCCCAATGAGGGAAAAACGAACATATACATGAAGTGTGTAGTCATTGGACATGTCAACAAGAAAATAATTCAAAAAAATAAGGTGTGAAAAACTAATATTGAATAGTAATAATAATGAGATTCATAATATAGAAATGTTCCTACAAAATTTAAATGATAGTTTCATAATCATATCACCATGATTTGCCACCATGGTGGTTTAAATGAAAATTACCATTGTTTTTCACAAAGGTATCATAAAACTGGTCCTTAATAAAGATTAAATTTTTTTCCAATGCATTGTTGTTTTATAGGGGTGAACCCTTAATATGTATTAATTTCATGTGTGACATATATATCGTAAAAATTAATTTCATTAACAACCCATGGATAAATAAATATTGGAATCTTATCAAAATTTATGTGTACAAAAGATCTCAAAGACATGATAATTGTGAAATTGTTATCCCATGAAATGGTAATGTGGGTTTTTTATGTAAAAAACATAAATAAAATAGATAATTTTTATATTTAAAGTAATAATGAAACAAAATAATGCGGTTTGGGCATTCAAAAAAATGGAAAATAAAATTGATTTTTTTATGTAGAGGGAAATTTGAGAAGTACATTCGACAGAATGATATGTATAAAATGTGGTTTTATCAAGGAAAATTGGGTGTAGAAAAGTGTATCCATTGAAAGAAAAATATTTTTGTAAGTGTATGATCCAAAGGGTAATATTAGTGTGTAACAATAAAATTTATATGATATATACCAAAATAGGTTCTTGAATTGGATGGAAAAGTGTGATAATTCCCTTATATTAAAGGGGAACTGCTAGTTTTTTAAGAATGGTAGCATGTCCACTTGATTACACCTTGGGGATACGCCATGAGAGGAAAAATTGACATAACATAATGAGGGATGGATTGGAAGTTAAAGGAATTGGATAAATTGATGGGTATTTATAGAAATGTGGAGGGATTGTTTAATAATTTCAAAAAATAGGTCTTGGAAAACAAGGTTGTGATCTTGAAAACCCGTTTTCATTCCCATGATTTTTTTCTCATGGTTTTGGAAATTTGGGTCCAATTTTAAGTTATTTTCACCAACAAGAACTAAGAAACATTTTCTATTACATCATTTGGATGGGAAAAATAAATTTTCCCCAAATACATTTTTTTAATGTCAAATTTTCCATTTTAGACTTTGGAAAGTAAAATATAAGTATTGGAAATTGATTAAAATATATTAAAATATGTAATATTAATACCATAAACATTTATTTCTTTTAATGGGGTTAATTTAATTTTGAAAACCTTTTTACTTAAATATAAATTTATAAAACATTATGACACCCAAAATTGTACTTTTACTATTTCTGCAAAAAATTATGCATTTTAGGTAATTATCATAAATTTTACATAACCCAATTTGGAAATGATAATTTCAAATAAGATGATTATTTTGTTATAAATATTCTATAAATAGGATAATTTAAACTATATATATATATATCTCATTAATAATTTAAAAATAGCAATTTTTATTGAACAGACAAATTTATGATACTTCTAAAAAATTACTGGGATGTTATAAAAATATTTTATCATTTAAAATTTTAAGATAATTTTTTGGAAGAAAATTTTATTAAATAAAATATTCTGAATACTTTATTACATTGTAAAAGTGTAAATAATTTCCTCAAAAATAAAATTATGTTTCATAGGACTCTAAAATTCAAATTATCAAATTCATCTAAATTAAACTTTTATTTTATTAAGAAAAAATATTTGGGAAGTTGAATTGATGAAATGAAATTTTTAATTATATAAATTAATTTACTATATATTTCAGTATGTTCTATTCACATAACTCCTTATTACAATGATAAACTATGTAAGGGTAATGTGTGTGATGGTGCTAGTTTCGTGGGGTCGCTTTGCTGACATGGACTGAGTGGTAATAATTTCTAATATGATCATATACAATATTAAATTTCAATCAAGGTTCACTTATTGAAGTATATATTTTTCTTGGTCAAGGTTAAACCCCAAGGATTATACCTCCCTCCAATTTTTTAAAAAATGAACATTAAACAGAACGACCCTACTCGTTAATGCCATCAATTACCCTTAAATTATTAATTATACGTTTTAATACATATTATAATCATGTAGAATAACTATAAGAATTTAATCTGAGGGAATATTTTCAAATTTTTCCGATTGAACAAGAACCATATATCACTAATAATTATATCACGGACAAATCCCAATTGTCACACATTCATTTATATCATAAAATGTCACTTCACAAATTCAACCAAAATTCACCATAAATTTCTCCCTAAGGTTATATTAACATTTTTATGATATTGATTGGTTTAAAAATATATCATTTCATTTATATAGCATTTTAGTGATGGATATTACTGTATTATATTAGGGTGATCCAATCATTCCCATTATAGAAATTAACTTGTAATTGTTTTTTATATTATAATGTTTGGAATTGTAATTGAATTCATATTTAACTATTGAAATGAACAATTTTAATAAAATTAATATTGTTGGTTTATATTTAATTTTAAAATTTATAATATTATATTATATGTAATATATATTTATTTTGGATAAAAAATCATTTAAAAAGTTTTTGACATTACAGTATGCCCCCTTAAGAAATTTCATCACAAAATTTTAAACTCATTATCTTGGTTAAAAAAAGTGATGTTACTTGAGTATCATTGACTCCTATACATCCTAGATTTTTTATTAATATTTATGGTTATCCATAATACTTGGACTAGGTAGGTATTCTTGTTCCAAGGAACCTTATCCCTATGGTCTAAGATTTCCACCAGCTTCTCCTCATAAGATATGTCATGTTCATATTATACCACCTATGAATTCAATACAATTAATGGATCAGCTATTGTACTTAATCCATAGAGATACATAGAATAAATCATGAACATGTGTATGATTTCATGGAATTTCTAGATGATATTACACTACTGTTATACAATCAATTATTTCAAAGGGTTAAATACACTTATGGTTATGCTCCCCTTTCATTCCAAACCGAATTTCTCTCTTCAATTGTGATATCTAAAGGATATAATTTTCTCCAAAATCACACTCTGTGTACCATTAATTATTTTTAGAAAAGTATGTTTACCATCATTGAGGGGCCTTGATATGTTTTCAGTTGAAATGAGCCATTCAAATCTTCTATTACAAAATATCAGGCCCCAGAAATTTCATATCCCCAACGTCATCCCATCAAGTGTGAGTTCTAAATCGCATTACATATTGATCTTAATATGGTGCCATTTGAACACTAATGTTGAATTTTTCTTTTGTAAAAGAACACAATAATTATATTTATTGATCACATACCCCTTTTAATTCTATCTATCATGTTCTCATCTAGTCCTTATGTGTCTAAACACTCATTCCAGATTGACTATCAGTTTTAGGTTCATAGGTCATACAAAAATACACTTCTTTATTAATAGAATGATGGATAGTTATCCAAAATTTAGTTGTGAATATTGGATCATGATCATAAATAATATAAATTTCAACCCAATAAAACAACATCCTTTCAATTACTTATTACTTCGAATGTTGGTAAAGAGAGAAATCCTCCCAAATAAAGATAAAATGGTAATTCATGGTAATTTGATCGACTATAAACATTATCACATTGTTTCATTTTTATGTTCTTGGAAGAACAATTATATGGTCTATATTGATATTTCCCCACATCCTTGAAGGAATGGGTTCTGGTTGCAATTCCCCTTTTATAGGTTGTCTCTCACCCTTCACATGATGACACACCATGAACCATGCATTGTAGTAAGAAATATCCATTTTCATAGAATTTAAAAAATAATGATCACAATGATCCAAATGTGTTTTAATTATTCCACGACTTATAAAGAATTTAGAGCTATGATATTAATCCATTACACTTTAATTGTCTCTGGGATATATGTGACATGTATAATTTTATGAAATTCCAATACAAATTATTGATCAATATTGATCTCAGGAAACATACAATTCTTCACAAAATATATCATATTTTTTATCAAAGAATATTCTCATTTATATTTATTAATCATCTCTAGTAATTATGGTTGAAAATTCATTTGGGTTAGGGTTGATGATATCCCATCCTTTAGGATTACGATGTCCAATTTTACTATGTTCTTGATCAAGTGATCTCACTGAACTATCAACATTTATATCGCAATAGAGTCCCCTAAATTAATGTATAAACCACATTTTTTCTATTTTGGGGTGATAATGAATTAAACAGTTATTGTATTTAAGAATTTCAAACAATATCATTTGTCACATATTTAATTCCATTTTCATGAAAATAAACATTCACATTTGGTGGCCTATGTATATATCAAATTTATACCCATATTGATAGTGCCTCCAAATCTTGAGGGAAAAAATAACATAATCTAAAATTAGGTCAGACATATGATAATTTTTCTCTTGAGGCTTTAATTTTCAACAGTCTTGCGCGATAACTTTTATGATTTCTTGTGGATTCACCCAATCCCTTTAAGAGATGCATATTAAAATAAAACTAATCATTATCTGATAAGTTATTGAGTTATCATAGGTTAAGTAACCAATATATTCTTTATTTATATTGGAAATAGTCATCAAAATCTTATTTACAAAAGAACAAATCCAGTTTTTGAGATATATTGGTTATTCAAATATAAATTCATGAAAAACCTTCATAAACCTACTATTATATCCTATGTATACAAGGAAAATAAAACTATATGTTACCAATTTACGATGATGCCACCCTTTTACGACATTATTATTTATCAGGTCAGTTGAGATCCATTCATTGGTTACAATATACATTAAAATTGAAACATTTTGTTTCTGGATTTATATTTTTATAATTTTTTTAAATATCTTGTCCTTTTTTATAGTTCCCAATACAATTCATATATGATCCTCATGCACCTCACATATTTATCATTCTATTATAATATCATCAATTAAAACAACCATGAATTTATCATAGTAGTCCTTAATGATTATATTCATTAAATATTTAAATATTATTGGATCATTAGTAAACATAAAGGGAATAAAAGAAAACATATAACGTCTATATCATGTTTAGATGGTAGTTTTGGAATATCTTCTTCATTTACCCTCAATTGATGATACCTGATCTGATGTCAATCATAGAGAAAAATTGAGCCACACAAATCTGGTCATGGAAATCAACAATCATAATGAGTGGGTAATTTTTCACTACTATGATATCATTTTTTCACTTTCATAAATAAAAAGAAGAATTATTCCATACTTATTTATAAAGAGAACATTTTCTCCCTATTGAGGCAAACTTGGTCAGATAAATTAACTCTCCAAAAGTACTAGATTTTGTTTCTTTAATTCCAATAACTCTTTATTTTCCTCTAAAAATGGTGTATTTGATATCATCTTGGATCTAATTATGATTTAAATGTGGAAATATACCTCTCTTTCTAGTGTATATCTTGGTTACACATCAAGAAAAATGTCATTGAATTCCTAAAGTACTGGGGAATTCCCTATCTTTATCCTTCTATTACCATCTCCCTATTCACTGATTATCTCAAAAAAAGAGGTTATAGGTGGTGATTCTAACAAAATCTCAATCAAAGATATTTCTAATTTAAATATAATATTGGTTTTTCATTCAAGACTAATATGATTTAATTTCATGTAATGTTGGTATTATAATTACACTTTGAGATCGATTTAATCCCCAATATAGTGTCTATTTACACCATGGGAATGACTACAATATTTGGGAAGATATTGTTCTCACCTAATTTAATAATATAGATTCTATACACTTTTGATGCTATGATACCTCCTCCAAGAGTTTTAAATGATAAATTTAATTTCAATAGTTCAGGGAATGATGCTATATTAATTGAAAACATGGATGAAATAATAGAATACGTAGAACCAGAATAAAAAACGACGTAATGGCTTTGAGATCACAATGACTGTACATGCCACCATGTCATTAAGAGACTATATTTTAGTATTATTGAAAGAAATTTCTAGACCTTTATGACATGGACTATGGTGAGGATGACAGTGGTTCTCTGCAATTATCTTCTAATTTGGACATGAATTAGAATAGTTCCCATGTTTTCCACACTTGATTTATTGAACTTCCTACTCATGTTGCAAAATATTCCCTTTTTTTATGCCAATAATTTGAGGCACCACCTCACCATTATAGTTTCGAGCTATATGGAAATATCTTCTGCACTTATATCAATTTACACTACCAATAATGTAGTTCCCCAAATGCATCTTCCCATATTTTTTGGGGATGTTTACCTTTCTCTCCACCAATTCTATCACCGTAATTCTTCCCTGATTTTGGATCCATTTAATTCATATTATCATTTAATCTCATTGAAAATTATATCTCTCCAAACTATAATTCAACCAATATATCAATCTGCATTATTTCCTCATAAATTTCATGGTATCTATTTTTCTGATTCGCATGAAGATCTGAAGTCAATTTACCCAAAAATATATCAAACATTTAATTTTGATCAATAACAAATCTAGAGGTGCACCAAGAAATTCATATAAAGTTAATCACATAGATTCCCTCAAATTATTATTTTTCATATTTAGCACAATGAATTCCGTCATTATTTTTATTCACATCGAACAGGGAAAATATGTATTGAAAATTATTCCCCTAAACTCTTACCACCCCATAGAATCAATATCCCTTCTTATATAACTTCTTTTACTCAGTTTCCAAAATTGTTCAAATTCTCATTCTAAGAAATATACTTTCATTGTTACTTTCTCTAGCATTGAAAAATAGAGTAAAAAATAATACATCTTATATAGATCTTATCCATTGTTTTTCCATCATTGGTATTATACATCCACTAAAATTTGGTGTTTATTTATATATGAAGAAATAAATAGAAGGTTTTAAATTTGAGGTGAATCTGATATATTGAGTTGATTCATAATATTTTTTTTAACATTACATAGATGATTCATTATCCTTGAATTTTTTTTTAATTCTAGATTCCATTGGAATAATTTTAGTGCATCATCTATTGCACTCATCATTTATACAATTCCTTTTATTTCCCTCTATTTTTCTAAAATATGAAAACCATAGTTAGAAACATGTTGATTTAATGAGACTCATTATTCTAGATAAATTTAATGTCTCGAAACATCATGCATAAATATGTTAATAATATCCTCTAAAAATTAAATTTTCTATAAATTCATCATTAAGGATTATGAAAATAAAAAGATTAAACAAACATATCCCCCAATGGTGTTAAATATTGTGTGTTTCATGTTATATTTTCATTCATTATTTCCTATTTGATTTTATCTCCAAATGGGTTTTTAGGTGCTACCTATAGGTCCATCTGTACGAGAGCTACATCGAATTGTATTATCCAAAAAGGGATGTATTTTTTGAAAATCACTTACCTATTACTGATCAAAACACCATAATTTTTCCATGTATATATAATTCCCCCTAGTGGTTTTCTTAATGTTTTCAAATCCTAATTTTTAAAAATAACTAAATTGTGCTTTTATACAAACTATGACATCCCTCATATTTTATTACATAACATTTCATTACATTGTACAAATATATGGTCATTTTATTTTTAGTATCGTGGAAAAAAGGTATACAACATATAAAAAAATAAAAAATTATTTTACTGACACATGAATAAATGTTCATGGGCTCACCCTAAGTTAATTTTTTTCATCTCTTATCATGGGTACATACATCAAAGTAAAGGGGTGATGATGAATCCTAGTAAGGGAAAAATAAATCAAAACAGGTAGCTTGTGATCATCCGACATATGAAAAATAACATGAAGTATAACAATAATGCATGAACAATATGTATATAATAATAATGAGAACCTGAATCAAAAAATGTAAATGTAGAAAAAAAACTTTTAAATGAGTCATTCATTATCAAATAAAAATGGTATATTACATTGGTTTAATAAATAAAAATTAACAAGTCTATTCATCAAGTTATCGTAAAAAATGTTTTCTATAGAGATTAAATTATTTAACCAATGTATTGCAGGGATATAATGGTGAACCATTAATATGTATTAATTTTTTGTGAGACACATATTTCATAATAAATACTTCCATTAATAAACCATTGAGGAGAAAAGAATGGATCTCTTATCAAAATGATGACATACAAAACATGTTAAAAATGGATCATTATTATATTTTTATCCAAAAAAACGGAATGTGGGATTCATATGTGTAAATAAAAAAAATATATCATCATTAAAATATATTTTAATAACCCTAGAAAATTATGAGGCAAGTTTACCCAAAAAATAAATTAAAAGATAATTTATTATATAGAGATAAAAAATTGACAATTAAATTTGATAACATAATTGGTATAGAATTTGGTATTAGAAATGGGTAAACATAGATTGGAAAAGAGTGCGCCAATTAAAAAAATATTTGGCAGTAATAGATTGATTAGAAGGTAAATAAGATTGTGTAACGATAACATCTACTATACATTTACAGAAATGGGTTCTTGAATTTAAGGGAATGGAGGGATATTTCTTTTACCTTGAATTAATAATCCCAGATAATGAGGAATATAATCATGGGTTAATGATGACACCATGGGGAGACTCTTTATGAGGGAAAACCACTAGAAATTCATGGTAGATTGATTGGGGGGATATAAAATATAGAAATGGGTTGGAATTTAAAGTAAAAGTAGAATAATTTTTTATGTATTTCCAAATTTATGTCTTGGAAGACTAGGATTGGGAATATGAAAAACCGTTTGAGTGACCATGGATTTCTCTCTTGGTTTTGGACATTTGGGTGACATTTTATGTGATTTTAAAAAACCAAAACTTGAAATAATCTTTTATTAAATATTTAGGCTTGAAAAATTAACGTTTTCACAATGAAATGTTTTTAAGTTAAAATTTCTTTTATAATATTTATAAAGTGACTTATAGGTTTTTTAAATTGATTAAATCCATTAAAATAGTATATATTAATAAAATATCAATAAAATTTCCCTAGATTGTGGTTAACTTATTTCATTCAACATTATGACATAAATATGATGTCATTAGACATAAAAAAATAATTGTATTTTAATTATTCATTAAAAAGTAAAATTATTTTAAAAAACAATCATAAGTTTACCAAAACCTAATTTTGATGGAATTATTTCAAATATGATGTTTATTATATTTAAAATTGTGTTTTCTTGGTGAAGGTGAACAAATAACAAGTATATAATAGCGTAAAAAATTACATAAGTCTTATAGAATGGATTTATTACAACAGATTTCGTAGGGACTAGTTTCAATCATTCCAACTTCTTTAATGTCAATGAGAATCCATAGTTTAGATGCACATAAATTGGAGATGTTATTTTGATCAACAACTGAATTTTTGTCATTCCAGATATCATGTACTTGTTCCATGAAAATATCTATGAATTGGTGGTCGATCTACTAAGACAAATATTCATCATTTCATAATTGGATATATGGTTGGATATAGTCCAAATTTTGACATCAAAGTCTAAAAAATTTACAATATATACTTCAATAAATGAGACTAGGTAGAAAAAAATAAGAATAGGTTGTCAGTGTGTTCTCTGTTTTGGTTTTATAAATGAAATTTTGAGAAAAATTTTGTACAAAATTATTTTAAAAATCTGTCAGTGGGTATTTAGTTGGGGAATATTCTCTAGATAATTGTGAATCAAGAAATATTAATCTAAGGCTTCCTAATGTTTTTTAACAAAAATAAATAATAATTTTCACAAGTGAAATTTTGATTATAAAAATTTTTAGATTCCAAAAGACAAATTTTTTAGGTTCTAATAATAAAAAAATCATATGTGTTAAAAAATGATAATTTTTTATTATAGTGAAAATTTCATTTGGTTAGTCCAAATATGGTTAGTTCATGATAACATTTATAGAAATAATATTATTTGTAGGTATGTTCATTAGATCAACCATAGATAAAATTAGTCATCTATTCAATTTATCCGACCAAAAAGTCAATGAATATTTAATATATACAATCCATCTTGAGTGATATGTAATTTTATTGATAGAGTGATTGATAGATGCCCTGATAGAGGGGTCAATGTAAAGAAGATTTACTGTAATTATTTTCTTTAATAATCCTACCAAAATGAAAATTAAAAACCATAGATTTGCTATCTAAATGGAACAATGGATGAATATATTTAAGTGTTTCAATAAATATAATATTATTCTTGATACCATGTCCACCATTATAAAGAGGCTTTCAAACAATACTCCATTGATCAGTGACTTGGTTCCATTATAGAGTTCTTCCACTATAAGAATTGTTTTTGATATAGATATTATGATTTTTATGAACACCAATATGATATTTATAAATCATTATAGAATAAAAAAAATTAATAAAATGGTGAATTTTATAAGAAAAATTCATACATGAAAAAAAAATTATTTTCCTTTCTAAGAGGAGAGATTATTATTTATTTTGTCTACTATTTTTGAAAATTTGATACATCCTATATTTCACCCAAATACATGGACCCGAAGATATGTTATAGGGAAATATCTCTCTTTGGTTCCTAGATCATTTATTATGTTTATTTTTATAGAAACTATATACATTAAACCAAATAAGATGAAAAAAATTATTTTAGATTAATGATTACCTAGAGACCTATTCATAGTGATAGAGTTAATATTTATGATTTTGGATATTTCTCATCTCCCTTGGAAGGAATAAGATGATTTCTTCTGCATAGAAGATTGGAGTGGGAATGGAAATATTTATATAGAAAATAATGGGATATAATTTTCCATGATGGACTAATATATTAATGTATCTACTATTGTAATAACCTATAATAGTAAAAATTATTGTAGAGATGAGTTCTCTATGCCAGACACCATTAGTGTGATTGATGTAACCCTTCATGGAACTATTAACAAGAACAAATATGTTAGAAGATGAGAAGAATGATTGGATTTTGTTTTTATGTAATACATTAAATCCAATATTACTATGGTCCTTATTAGTAAAACTCCAATATATAATGTCAAATGATTTTTTTATGTCATGTTTAAGAGAAAGGCTTCCCCCTATGAGATTCATTTAAAATATTTTTTCATTCTGAATCAACGAATATGAAATCTTGGATGGTTCTATCTTTAATGAATACAAACTACTTCAAATATAATATTATATTTTCTATAATAGAATATATATTCACTAGTTTTTTATTTTAAATTCATAAAGAGTGTCAATGAGTGAAATGGTCCAAAAAAGTTGATTTTCGAGGCATTTTCCACTTTGGGAATTAAATGTTGAATTTTTCGTTAAGACCATGAGGGAGGATTCCATTGGAAAAAATGATTTTACTACATTAATGTCATCAACTTTAATGATATCCAAATATTTTGGGATATAGGATTTAGAAAATCCATTATGTCTGGAAGCACTATCAAGCATCAAGGTAAATACCACATCTTTTATCTCATGTTTATGGGGTACACTGGTTGTGAGAGTTTTTCTATTCTTGAAAACCATGAAAAGAATGAAATCCAACAATATGTCTTTTTTTAGATTAGTACCATTAAAAATAATGTCAATATAAGAGACAATAAGAGTATTTATACATTCTTCGTTATAAATAACGATATCTGTATCATTTAGTGAGGAAAAGTTCCAATAATATTTATTAATTTTATGAAGTTAAGTGTACACTCTAATGTTCCTATAACCTTCTATGAGTCATTTTATGCTAATAACTGGGTTTTTAATGTTATATTTTATAGAATTTATTGATTTGCGTTTAGTATAATGATCATTTCTTATTGATTGTCAACAACAATATTAGAATTTATAGAGATGTCCTGAATTTGATCGAGATATGTTTCCAAAGAAGAAATGACATTATTAGGTGGGTTATTTTTTATTTTCATTAGACATTATGAATTTATTTTAATAATTTTAGTTTCATGATACAAGTGAATTCATCATTTCCCTGATTAATATAATTCTATGATTCTTTAACAATGTTAACACATTCAACAACTGAAGCCCGTACATTATATAATCTAACAAAAATGATATTCATAGAATAACTTGTACATTGACTAACTAAAATTGGGAAATGGTCTAAATTTAATATAGGTTGGGTAATTCTTGAAATAGTGTCGTATTTATCAAGGGATTGGTATTTTTTAAAAGCGCAGTCAAGAATAATAGATAATTAAATATTATAGTGTCTTCTATACCATGTTTATATGGACATATCTATGTTCATCTAAATTAATTCATTTTCATCAATGTGAAATTTAAATTCCCTAATAGTGGAAATGGGGGAATTTGGTCCCATTTTTTCTTATGGCTCACTGATTGCATTAAAAAATTAGCGAGGAAACAACGATCAGTATTTATGTTATTTAAGAAGGGTATGTTATTACACAGGGTTTTCCATCGTCTTACCTGTTTTTCAAATAAATTAAAGTGTAGTACATATGTGAATTTCCGAAGCTAATTTCACATGGGATGTTTTGGTCATCATTTTGATAAAAAACGATTTTTTAATGATAAATGATAAAAGATACAAAGAGATTACAGATGAGAATTGGTAGTGACTGCACCAAAAAAATCAAAAACAAAGTGATCTGAAGCCACAAATGTAGAAGATAAAAATAATTTTTCCATCTCAAGAATAAAAAAATTGTTTTATTAGTAAATGTAAATCGTTTTAAATTGGAAATGGGGAGATATTTTTAAATAACATGATATCTCCAACAGACTATATTAATTTGAACCTATATTTCGAGATGGAATCCTATTCATTTTACCTTCATAGTTATTCCTAATTGTTTATTTCATTTATTCTTGTGCATTATATTCATCAGAAGAAGAGTAGAATTATATCCATATTAGTTATGTATTGGTCAAAAAAAATTATAATGGAAAATTTACCTGATTTATACTCTATTGGTGTCTTTTTTTTAAATAAGTAGTGCTAATATAAAATTGGGGCATTGACTCAGTGTTTAGATTGTTGGAGTTATTTGGCATGGAGTTACCCTCTTCGTATATGTGATTTAAAATAACACAAATAAGAATTCCATTAGTAGTGTGTAACATCACATCATTTCCTTGCATTATAATTTCTTTAAATCCTTAAAGGAATATATAAACACCAACATTGAAAATATTAATATTTGAGTCATGTAAATGATCTCCAATTCTTTCTAAGGTGAATATGCCTTCAGAGTTACACTTATGCCGATGGAAATGAAGATTAACATAAATATTTTTGTATTTAAAATATAATATATCCTCAACCCAAAATCTAGTAAATACTCAGATTTTTTATCTAATTGGTTGGATGTTGAGATGCCAGGATGATTTTTTCCCTATTCAGGTGTTATTCCATTGCAAATATATTGGTATTTATGTGATATATCATACTCGGTCTTCTTGAAAATATCGCTGATAGTATTATAAATTTAATCAATAATTTCTTCACCATATTCTTTATTTTCATAGTCCTCAACTACGTCATCCGACCACATTCCTACATCATCCTTCGAGATATTCTGGTTATCTTTCATTTTAAACCATCATTCCTTTTTATTCATTTTTTAGGGTTCAAAATTCTAAAAAATAGATCCTTTACCTTTTATATTCCTTCTTACATCCATACATTCCTTGTCAGTGGGTGGTTGAACATGATTTGAACCACTATATAGTTGTAAATTGAATGACCAATTTTAATGCATAATTCATAAAATGTAGTTTTGTACTTGTATTCCACGTTAAAATCTGTTAGATTGTAATTATCATTGAAGCTAATAATATTTTTCAATTTTTAGTCCAAATTATTCTCTTCTGAAACCATCGAATTTATTCGTAGCTCCTCATTTAGTATATATTTATTGATCTTCAAGGGGACACCAATATATGATGTAATATCTTTTAGAATCTTATTTTGATAGAATAACTAGGTTAGTCAATGTAACATGATCCATATTTTTTCCATATAATTTATATGTATTTGGGGATTAAATTGAATGCCCCACTTGGATATTCAATGGAATCTAGGTTGCATTTGAATATTTCATGTTTCCCAAATGATAATTAAAACCAATTAGGGGCATATTGTAATTGGGTAATAAACTATTCCTATTGAAACAAGATTCCACTATATTTTTCCCAAACAATAATAGATTCTATGTTTTATATTGTAAACATTTACTGGTTTGTGCACTTTATGTTACACAATAAGCCACAAAATAGAAAACTTACAGATGTTAGGAATTTACTACAGGTATTTGAGATCAAAATATATAGAGAAACCTATATCTTCCAATTTTTTGTATAGGGGAGATTCAAAGTGGTAGACTTGTGTTTATTTTGTCCTTTAACCTCTTTTAAAAAAGATATTCCCATATTCCCTGATTCATGGTCAGAGTTCTGATCAACTTTGATCAGATCCTTTTTATCTAGTTCATTGGGAATAATCCTTTAAAAGGAATTATCCCATTCTAGATTGTATTATACCATGAAGGTGTTGTAAAACCGAATCTAGAAAACCAAAGGGCATATTTTTCTAATCTACAATGAAATTTGGGTTCAAAATGATGTTGTTCACATAATCACTTAGGTAACCACACCCATTTTTCCTTTAAACTGATATGATATTAATGTTATCACAAAAATTATCTAAATATGATAATTTTATCCTTTAATTATTAAAATAGTTTTTTATTTAATAATATATGTTTTTAAGGAATGATCAAATTTCTGATACTTAAAAAAATTTCAAGGACATCATAAATTATTTTACTATTCATATTTTCATAAGTGGGTTTTAGAAACCTAATAGATTAAAAACTATTATTCAAAATACCTGAGTTTAACATAAAATTGTTCATATTCTCTAGATAAATACAATTTTTTATTAGCATCGCAAAAGAAAATTATCAAACTCATCATAATTAGAATTATATTTTATTATGAATAATATGTGTTAAGATGAATTTATGGAATTGATATTTTATTAATATATTGGAATTTACAATTTATATAACTAATATCTGGACACATAACCCCTTATTACACCAACAAATTCCCTAACAGGATATTGTGTGATGGTGGTTGTTTCATGGGGTGCTCTAGATAACATAAAATTAGTGTTAATATCCAATACTTTAACTTATCCCATTGATTATTCCATTAAATATTCACTTGTGGAATTCCATTGATTATACCTCCCTCCCATGTGTGAAAAAATGGCCATCAAATAGCATTACCCTACTGGTTGAGGCCATTGATTCACCTTTTTGTATCAATTTTCCATTATAGTTTCTACATATAAAAAATAATTATATAATTCAAATTACATACCAAGGATATAGATTTCAACCATCCTGTTAAGAAATAGTCATACTGAACAACTGTCATATTTGACCAATGATAATATAATAGGTGAATCCTAATGGTCACATTTCCCATTAAACCCTATAAATAACACATCATTATTAAAATAAAATTTATACACAATCATAACCCTTAGGTTATATTTTCATCTCCTATGCACTTGATTGGTTTACTAAGTGGGGGAGATAATTCTATTAGATTTTTGAAATCTATATTTTCTCATTTTAGCTATTATATTATATATATTTTCCTGCTGTAATATTTTTTATTTTAACTTTTTTTTGAGATTACTACTATTGACATAATTATTTATAAGGAAATGTTTTTTCTATTTATTATGTATGTGTATAATATTTTATTTCATTTAACAATAATTAATCCATGGAAAAGATAGAATTTAAAATCTATCAGTTGTTATATATATATTAGAATATTGGGAAGATTTAATAAGACATTCAACGGTAGTTTTAGTGGGTTATCTGAAAAACAAGGTGGCTATGTTTATCTCTTAGTGTCTCACCAATCAGTAAGTGAAGGCTAAGATCCACATTTTGATAGGTTTCTTCAATCCACCTTATATCCCAAAGTGAAAATGGAATGAAATATGCATATAAATTGTAGTAGGGATTTCGTGGATCGTGATAGGTCATGACACTATATGGGTGACAATTTGCTACCTTATTTTGTTGGTAAACTTCCTTACTATCTATGAGTAGATATTGGTATAGGTTTTGGGGAATTCATACACTCGGGAGATCATTAACCTTATTGGGGTTCTTCACTGATTCTATCTGATCAAGATGTGTGGTTTATTTCATGGTTTTGGAGAGTCCAGGAAGAGTCATTGTGGAACTTGATGAGTATTAGTACATTCTTCCACCCATAAAATGAAGGGATGACCAATCACATTGTACTTGTGCTGGAGGATTTTTAAAGTGGTCTCATGTTAGACTTCAGTTGGATCTAGGAAGACCATATTACATTGGTATAGTTTTTTGAATAATAATACCTAACACTCCACTATCAGAAATGTGTGTTTTTATTCCTCGAACTAGAGACTCTACTAGTCAACCTTATAGTATAATCAGATTAGTGAGGTATCAACTATTAGGCCTGAGATTGTGTAGGATAAAATAAAAGGTCTAGGATTTTTACAAGTGGATTAAGACACTCCATAGAAGCCAAAAATCATTGGTATAACAGTATTGATAACCCATGGAGTTTGAGAAGGGAGATAGTTTTTTCCTAAAAGTATCCCCAATGATAATAATTAGAGAGATTCACAAAGGGAGACAAGTTATCCATTAGGTTCATCAGGTCATTCATGATCATACATAGAGTATAATAGTTTCAATATTTCATCTCCCTACCCCCATAGTTGGAGTGGTTGCATGAAATCTTCCATGTGCCATAAAATAATTGATACGAGCATCAAACAACACGCGTTACTAACCCGGGTGAGCTTGACATCAAGGATGAGGCCACATTTGTGATGAACTAATTGGAGATTGTGGTGTGGTCAGAGAGGATCCTGTATAGGTAGACCATTTCCATGGATTGTGTGATGTGGAAACATGTGAGTATACATGAGAGATCATGCTAGAGGGATAGCTAGATGTGGGCTCAGTAACATGAAATTTTTAGTTATTTTTTTTATTTTTAAGGATAAAAATATTTAAGGAGTGAATTTTTTAGAGAACCTATTTTTTTTATTTTAATACACTAAAATATATTGAAAAAATATATTTAGATCCAGGAACATTGAAAAAAATAAAAAAAATGCCAGTTCTACTCAAAATTAATTTTTAAAAAATATTAAATATATTTTATGTCATTTATATAGGATTATTCATATATAATGGTCTAACAATTAAATGATGTCATGGATAAAAAACGTGACATGGTTCTTAAATATTTAATATGATTTCTACCTTAGGCATGACATAATGGTGGTCAATGTGGGGTGTTCGAAATAATACGCCTTTGGTGAGTATGTTTATTGATTTATTTAATTAATTAATAGTTAATTAATTAAGAATATAAATCTAAATTACCTCCATATAATCATTGTCAAGGTGTATCACATGAGTTATCCTCATAATCATAAGACCATTGAGTAGATAATTTTACATTATTCATTGGTAATTTGACATCATATGAATGTAAACCTCGATATAAAGGTGAAGTAAGGAATATAAAATATATGAATCCTTCCTACATTATTGAAAAGAACATTCATCCTGAATAATTGATCTGAATCGCGGTAGTACTCAGAAATTTTGGTTGCCTCCATCTTGATTTAATTATGTAATCATGCATTATCAATCTTCTTATTGGTGGTTTATTTTTGAAATCCTCGCATTATCCCTTGTAATATTAAATTTATTACATATGGTTTAATACTTATTGTTCCATGACTTCTCATGAATGCTATCTTATAACTAGTTCATTGTCCATGAATGATGGTAAAACTATTGCTTCGCCCATTTTCCTGGGCTTTTTTCATCCAATTTTAAATTTATTAATCAATAGACCATGGGATCATGTTTCAAATACTATTGGGTATGACTGAGTATTATCATACCATTATATTCATAGCATGTTAACATGAAAATAATGGATCAGTGATCTAAGGAAGGATCTAGGAGTGTTTTGGGATCTGACTGATTATATCCTTGATGTGGAGATTTGGTATGGTATTAAGAGGGTATATGGGAGACATCTATGTGTAAGAATTTGAAAATTGAACTTCATAACCTATTTTCATCAATTGGAGGGATAAAAATGCAATTAGATGTGGTTTATTCCAATACCAGATGGTTAAGTAGTGTGGTTTGGGTGGATGAGGAAGATATAGATTATATGGAATATATCTTGATATCAATTGAAACCCCAACTACATCTCATGTACTCTGAAAAACACATGGTGTGTATCTCTCTGTCTGTGGTGGCTAGGGTTTCCATGTGAGGTTAACATTACATCGTGTTTGGGACACCCACACACTGTGAGACCTAGGGTCAGAAAACTAGAATGTACAGTTGTAGTACATATTAATTGGCATATCTAAGAATATGGAATGTGTACATGGACTTGGATAGAGTATATTTATATAGCACACAACCATTGTACATGGACATGACCAAGGTACACAGTCATGTCTAGGATAATGGGTATGACCCAAGGGGGATGAGTCACACCATTTAGTTCCCTTACATATTTTATATGTATATATTGGAAATGAATTGTGAACTGGTAGAGACACAGATATGTAGCAGGGTAGGATTAATGGTGTGTGGGTCCTCTTAAATGCCATGCACCCTCATTTTTTTCGAATATTCTACCTCTCATATAACATTTTATGGATTATGATTTTTGGAACACTGGTATGATAACCTGTGTGTACATCTACATAGACTGTGACAGTGTAATTCATAGTGTAATTCATAATACTATTTTGGGTGTTCTAATTCTGAAACTTCTTTTGGTGGAAATCTATGATGGTAGTAATGAGACATGATCATTATATTTGTACCCTCTAAATGAATAGGGTTTGGTTCCTCCATCAATATAGTGGAAACTCCTATTGGAAAGTGTTCTTGTAATCCTTAAAAAGAGTGGTACCACCTAATGGACTAGGGAAAATGTCCAATTTAAACAAAGATGTACCCCTGTTGGATAGGTTTTATGTCCTCCTTATGATGAGTGGTATCCCCCTATTTGACTAGGGCATGGGTCTTATATCTAAATTGTGGTTCCCCTATCAAATTGGGTTCATCTCCTACTATCACTGAGTTGTTCCCCATTTTTAACTAGTGAACGAGTCATCTATCTAGTGAGTGGTACCCCATTTTGGATAGGGGTCATTTATGCCTTACCCTAATAGGTTCCACCTATAGAATTAGACAGTGGGTCTTATTCCTTGATATTGTTTCCCAATGAATCTGTGGAAAATTGGTGATGCATTTCTCCACATGGATACCTATTCTCGACATACGTGTGACATTATGGCAATCGTTGATGGACCTATTAGATCTTTTGATAGTCTTTGTGAGGATGGACCAGGATACAGAGATCTACTTTCTCTCTAGATTGGGAATATTTTGGTAACAACATATATATATATATATATATCAATCTTTCTGATTTTGTAACCCTCATTCTATGGTTTGGGAAATCTATTCCTATAGTTTCTCTACTTTTTTCCACATCACCTTTTCTGTAATCCCACTTTTTATAAATATACTCACAACTTCATTGGATTCTCTCACACAAACCATGTTTTATGAAATTGATAGATATATCGATACTAATTAAAGTGGTGTGTACAAATACAATAGTGCATCATACAACGTATGGTGGTCAGGTCTTAAATATGTTGAAAAATAATATCTTAGCACAATATTTTAATTGTTTTTTTGGTTAGGATATATTTCTTTATGGGTGTTTATTTTTTCATTTTTACTTTTTTATTACACTTCTATTCTCTTGTACATCCTAATGGTTTTACGTGCTTGGTTTATTTTCTAGATCTTGAATCTTTTTTTTTCATTCCACATCACTTCTGAATGGAGATGGTTTGGTGTGTGAGTATATATACATTACGAAATGGCCTCTATTATTATTTATGACTTTTGGATCTTTTCACCGACCCCTATACTAAATAGGTTGGTATTTCTATTGTTTAATCTTGATCCATGTTGGGTATGTTCCTGACACCATGAAAATTAACTATGTAGTTATTTTACTTCATTGTAAAAGATAAAATGGTTCACTACCTTATGAATTTAATAGTTTATCTATTTCAAGATACAATATACCTACTTGAATATCATGCTCTTTTCTATAAAAATTAAAAAAATTAAAAATTCATATGAGTAATTTATTATTTTTTGTAATTCCTTTACGTAATTCATAGACCCCATGTTGGATTTCATAAAAAATAAAATGCATATTAATGGGTCTTCATAAATACATATTAAGGGTATTCAAACAAAATAAGAAACTATAAAAGATATATTGTTTTAATAATATATCAAAGATAAAAAATAATGATAGATTTAATAATACCAGTATCATAAAAGTGTACTAAATCATTGGATTGAATACTATCCTAATTAATAAAATGGATACCAACAATTAGTTTAATAATTATGGAATTCATAAGGATAGACATCATAATATTAATATCATGATCGTAATATAATAAATAATAATTAAATGAGAATGATTTATGCAAAATACCAAATATAATTTTTATTATGATACCTACTAATGAATCATGATGATATAAAATAACTACTAGTCATAAATAAATTAGATTTCATTAAACATATTAATTGAAGTAATAAAAGTTTTATACATAATTTTAAAAAAATTCATATTAGAATACAAGCATATAAAATTTAAATATTTTCCCAAGTTAATAAATATAATATATAAAAAAACCAATCAAGATTAATATATAGGATAATGTCAAAAGAGTTTATCCCAATAAATAAAATTCTTTATTTGAAATTCACGATAGAGATGAAATATATTTTGGAAAAATATGAGAAGGTATTTCGAGAAAAATTCCATTTTTTTTAAAAAAATAATATTGAAATATAAAAAAATCGAATATATTAGGAATATAATATTCATTAAATTGAAAAATGATAAGGTGTAAATGAATATTTCGGTCAATGAATGGTAATGAGTTTATAAAGACCTTTTTTTAATAAAGTTTATATTAAATATTATGTTCAAAACATTTGTAAAAAACATATCACATAGAAAAAGAAAATTATATTCCATTTAAAACTATTTATATAATGTAAAAGTGGAATAAAATAATATAAAACGAATTTGGAAATTTCAAAAACATTCATGAATGAGATTTAATTGATATTTTAATTTGGAAAAAATTATTCCATATTGAATCAAAAAAACAATGTTACTTTTCCTTTAAAGTATTTTTTGGAAATTTTATGTGATAAAGAAGGTAAAAATGGAACTAATAGTTCAAAATACCGTAAATAAACACAAGGAAATAAAATTAAATTTAGTTTCATATAATAATAATATATAATCCACTAAAAAATTCTGAACAAAAATGTTTGGAATAATGTTGTGATTGTGAAATAAATCCTTACCTCATATTTAAATTCCTTCACATGTTCTTTTAAATGTAAATATAATAAATTTAAATTTTTTATATGTCAAAAATTACCATATACAGACTTATAATATCAAATTTTATACAGTAATAACATTTCAATACCCTTTTTAAATAATTGATTCTTGATTACATTAATCCACACCATTAACTATTTTATATCCATATTTTTATTTTTCTAGTTTATATCCTTCTGTCTTGATCATTGTTTCAAAATCAAGAGAATGTTAATTTTAATATTAATTTATTATATATTATATATATATATTCCTTCTTCAATGGAGGATATAAAAAATGAATCCCATCACTATGTGGAGGTGGTATTATACCCAAACAAATATGGAACAATATCAATTTAAAATGAGTGGAGGTGAAAGACTATAAATGATTTTCTATATTTAGTACGTCATAATTATTTCATAA
Organism: Viscum album; assembly: GCA_963277665.1. Taxonomy (NCBI): domain Eukaryota; kingdom Viridiplantae; phylum Streptophyta; class Magnoliopsida; order Santalales; family Viscaceae; genus Viscum; species Viscum album. Next base: position 537,043,142 of record OY728120.1, on the reverse strand, counting down.
ATAAAATAAATTTCACATTATTTAATTTGGGACCATTATTATGACTAACTAAAAGAGGAATTGATTAAATTGAAACATATCTACTTCATGAGGCTGTAGTCTACAAATACACATGAAATATTTTCTAATTTAATATAATATGGAATAATTGCACAAAAAATGTTATAAAATAAACATTACAACATTTAATTTAATGTTACATGTAGATAATATTGAATAACATTTTTAAGATTATCATAATGGAGGTAAAATAGTATATTAAAAAGAAAATAATTGGTCTATAACAAATCCTCTTCTTAATACAACCACGTTTTTTACACCTAAATCCTTTATAAGAATGTATTATGACCTAAATAGATCCCTAGGTAATAGGAAGGGGTGTTGATAAAGTATTGTTTTTTGTTATTTTCCAATCTAATTGGCTCATGTACTGATGTAAATAGAGGAGTAGAGGTGTACTTTTATAAGTGAGGAAGGGGGCACACATAAGAATTTTAAAATGATAAATGTATACTAATTATATGTCATACCAATTAGATCTTCAAAGAATCATAATATATTAAAATATGATATGGTATTGAAAAATGTAAATACTACATAATTTAGATGAGTTTTTATGTCATTATAATTTTATTTCTTACTCTTCCATCCAAATTTAACTCTAACCATTTTAAATTGTTTTTTTTTTCAAAGTTACTACTTATAATTTATTTAATGATTTTGTACATATTAACTAATAGGAACAATATTATTCCTAATATGATTTCAATTATAAAAAGTTTAATTTATATATTTTTTATAAATTTATCAAAATAACCCTGTAAAACTATATGAAAATTGGTTTTCTATAAAAAAATACCTATTAAGTATAAGACTAATTTTGTAGAAAATTAATGTCTATTTTTTATTATAATATAAATAAATGTATTATTATAAATTAATCAATAATTTTTTTCATTAAATCCAAACCAAAACTCAATGCTTTCTTATTAATATTAAACATAAAGATAATATCTAAAACTATTACTTATTTTAAAATAAATTTAAATTAATTTACAAAATCAAAAAACATATATACCAGAGTTCAATAAAAGATTTTTTCTTCATTATATTATTTTAAAAATATACTATATTCCTCTAAAACATTTGTCTGTAAAAACTAGTTTTAGTGACATAAATATTCAATTTCAAATAATTAATAGTTTTTTAAAGTCATTACATTCACAATTATCCTAAAATCTACAATTTTAGAAAAATGTCTAGATTTCCATACATTCTAATTTTGATAAACAAAATTCATTGAATAAATATATTTTGTCATATTTAAATTATATAATTTTAAAATCTTGTTCATAATTATATTCTAGAGTGTGTATATGTTTATTATGGTATATTTGTATTTGTAGTAAAGGATATCTAACTATAATTATAAATCATGTTTTATATTAGTTAATAAGGAAAAAATGAAATTTATTATTCTAAAGAGGTGGTAGTCTACACATACACATGTAAACTGGTAAATTATAAAAAAACTAAAGGGAGGTATAAATTTAAATCATTATTATATATTTATAATGTTATGAATATTATATTTATCTTATAATTATATATTTTGAACCATTAGTGTAACAAAATTATAAAAAAAGTAACATATTATTCCTAAAGGGTGTAGTCCACACCTACAACTGAGGATTTATTTATTCCATTATTTGTTTTAGGGGAGTATAGAAAATGTTAGTTACCTTAGTTAAATTTCATTGAATAATATTACTAATACATATGTTATAATTCATTTAGGTATAGAGAAGTTATTTTCTGGTTGAATATGAAAAGAACTATGAGACTTTAATTGAGAATATTACTTCTCACATTAGATTTTCTCCATTGGGTAGATACATATAGTTTTATTTCAATACATTATAGATATATGATGTCTTATAAGGACTGGGGAGATATTTTAGGAGAGGACACAATTTTATTTTTTGATCTAAATAAATGGAATGGTTTAAGAAAACTGTTATAATGAATATCATTTTATAAATTTCAAAAACGAAATTCTATAAAATACCCAATGGTTTCGTAATGACATAATATCACTATTACTGGTAAAATGGATGAACTAGGAGAAATAAATAATTTTTAGGTTATATATGGTCAAAGATTTATTATATAGTTAATTTGAAAACATGTTTTAAAAAATTTTGTAGACTTTTACCACAATTTTTTTACATTTACCCATTTTTGGTTTTAACCATGGTAAAATGTTTATTTCCAAATAATTTATATTTTCCTAATAAAATAAAGTAATAATTATCATCAAATTTTATTTTTATAAAACTATATTAATTACCTAGATAATGTAATAAAATTTCATAAAAAGATTAAAATTAATTTTAAATTAAAATATATTATACATAAGAAATCAGTTTTGTAGAAAAAAAAAATTTCCCCATTGGGTTTTCTTAATACTATTTATTATTGATTATAATTTTATCATAGTCAATATATTTATATTTATAATTAAAATATATACTGTTTTCATTTTTTAGAATATAATATTTTATTTTGATTGAAATTAGTATCAAGATATTGATTAAAAAATATTTTAAAATACAAGTTCTACTATTTTAGTAGTAATTAATTTCAATATGGGTATTAATTTTTTGTAACTAAAAATGAAATATACCATATTGAATAATATTAAAATATTGATCTCAAATATTAATTCATTTTCTTTAATTTAACTTTTCATTTTTTGAAAACTAACATTTAATACAAGTGAATGAAAATATTTTTTTAGTTTAAATTAATATATGTATTTCCCAAAATACAATAAGGGGTTATATAAATCAAAAATTGTATTTTTATTTAATTTTTTAAATTTTAAATTAAATATTTTTATAGATAAAAAATTTCCAAAAAATTATTATTTTTTCAATTTTTTTATAATGATACAAAATTTATTATATTAAAAAATCATTATATTTTTTCTATTCACATTAAAAAGTTCATTTAAAATAAATATTAATAAATAGTTCTAATGTATATTTTACATATGTAATTTAGAGTAAAATTAATTTAAAAAAATTAAATTATAAAATTTATAAATATAGGCTTTTTGTTAAAATAAAAAATGTAAAATAAAAACATCTTTTATTGAAAAACTATATAATATATTATTATGCGAACTTAATCATACTTTCTATGCATAAATAATTTATTAATATCTATTTATATACTATAATTTTAATTATTCATAATTTTTTGCTAAAAATATTCATCTAATTTCTCATAGATCATTTAGGTTTTTTTATAGTCAATTGAAACATTGATTATTTATTGGAAAATATATTCTGGAAACTCAGGGTGTTACAAATTTTGATCCCATATCATGTATCGAATCAGGATTATACAATATTTAATTTTTTATTATATAAATAAAATGTTGATAAAGATTCATTTTCCGAAATATATAACTAAAATAAATTTTATTAACATTTATTTAAATAAAATAGAATAATGAAAAATATACATTCATAAATTTTTTGTTTCCAAGAAAAATCATCTTTAAGAAAACTATATGTTGAATAAATATCTATGTAAAGAATTAACATGGAAAATAATAAATAATCTTTTGGTATTAAATGATCACAATAACCCTTAATAAGACTATAGAATAAAAGATGATAATTAGAAATATCATAGATATGTTCAGAGAAAATTAAATGAGCAATATGAAATACTCTATGAATGAATGTATGACTAAATGTGGGTGAAAAATACAACCCTTATATACATGGTAGTTGGATATATTGTGATTCATTATATATTAATTTAATATATATCCATTTTCTATAATATGAGAAACATTTGTAATAAAAAATACTATTATTAATAATTACTAATAATGAAACAAATGGGTTTTATTGAAATAAAATAATCTATTATAAGAATATATATTTTGTGAAATATTTTCATGTTATTAAAATTTTTAAACAATATTCTAATATATTTATAAAATTAATATCTATAATATTAAATTTTATATTATGAATAATTAAACTTATTCTTATGTGGTATAATCTTTCTATGTTAAAAATGTTATTTTAAAACAAAAAATTTAAATTTTATTCATATTTTCAGGTTAATATATTTAATATAACATTTAAATTTTTTTAATATAATCTTATTTTATAATTTATAAGAATTATTTTAATTCTTAATTTGATTAAAATTAATATGAAATAAGTTAATAGAGATGTAATGTTCAAAAAGTCATTTTTCTATAAGTATTGATTTCAATATATAATTTTCCATTTGTAAGTTAAATTTATTATATTTATAATATTAATTGGTTTAAATGAAATCAATATTGGGAATCGTCACGATAAATTTATATAAGATGCATTGGATTGTATTTTTTTTAAGCAAATCTTGCCATTGTGTATAATTAATCCTGGTAAAAGGTGGAAATGTGGTTAATTAACTTGGTTTGAATTTTTTATTATTAAATTTATATGTTTACATTATATAAGTCATTTTATATTTTATTTAAAACTTATTTTCATAAAAACATTTTCACATAAACATACCTGACAACCATGTGATTCCATCGTAGTCCTTGATAATGAAAAATATTTGAATGAAATGTCCCTCTTCTTCATATATAATGTTGTCCTTTATAAAACCCCAACATAATTATATATTATTCAATATAAATATTTAGAATTTAATAATTAAATATCAACTAAATAATTCTATGAAATTAGATACACCTGGTTTATTTAATGGAATCATAAACCCTTCATTCGAAAGAACCTATATGGGGAAGGTGAGAATATATCAAGTAAGTATATGGGGTTCATCGCGTACCATTTCAATAAGATTATCATTTAAAAACTAATGAGACAACATAAACCACAATAATTATTCTATTTTTAATTAATTATTATTATGATGTGGTACTACTATTATATAACTCTTAACACTTACTCATTGACTAGCAATCATGTTTCTATTATGATCGGATCTACAAGAAACCTGAACAATTATCTACTGACATCACTATGTTTTTCCATGACTAATTATTCGGTATGTAATAATCTAAAAACATTTGATGATGGTCTAATATAATAAATTATTATTTTTCAATTTTTATGAACAAAGTGAATTTTCATTATACTAAATTTGTTTTTGGAAAATTACCTAAAACATTCTAACTCGTTATTTCATTGTCACAAAAAGTACCTATAAATTATATTAAATATTATGGTTACTAAATTATCTATTTAATCATTATTATCCTATTCCACTTGACTAATTTTTTAGTAATTAGTTTTGTATCAAATAATGATGATGGGCATCAATATTACAAAATGAACCTGAAAATAATCATTAATATTTAATGAGGGAAAACAATATAAGTGTAATGAAAGATAGTAATTAATTATTATACAAGGAAATATATATTTATAAGGTTTTAAAATTTGTGATTATGATCAATATATATTATATAGGAGAAAAATGTTATTTTTTGGGATGTTGAGCGTAATGGTAAGGGATTTCATTCCAATATCAATTTTAAGTCGACATTTTTTATTAAAAACCTTCAATATGGACAAATAAAATAGGATTTTGATAAAAACATACTATTTACTTATAATCATGTTATTAATTTAATTAAGGTATCCTATAACAATTTCACTTACATATGGTTTGTAATTTACTAGATATTATGATTTTAAAAATACTAACCCTATGTTTTATTTTTTAAAATATTATTATCTTCCATTTCCAAACATTAAATTCCACTTTATGTATGTCCTTATCTCTAAATATATAATTTAAAAAGATTATTTTCATTTTAAATGTATTTATATACAAAATTTATCTTGTTTTATCTATTTTAGATTTGTCATTTTAAATAAATTTTCTTTCTTATATACTATCTCATAAAAGGGATATCTATTTAAAATAAATTTATTGAAAACATTTTCCTTTTGTCTTAATTGATTATAATTGAAATTCATTTTATATAATTTCAATTTGGATTATAATGAAATTTTATTTTCCATTGTTTATTAAACATATTGTCTTTAGAAATGTTATTAAAAATTTAAATTGTTCTAAATATTATTTTTCATTGTGATTCTAAATTAAAGAAAACATTATATATATTAATTATATGTAACAATTTCAATGATACAATTGGGATATACTATCTTGGTAACATACAAATTAATTAGTAGGGAGTTATATGATAATGTATTGTTTATTTTTCAATAAAAAAAATTTCTTTTCATGGGTTAATAATGTCTCTGATAGAATTAATAATGTTATCTTTTTTATGTGGCATGCATGTGCATTAATTTTAATTTCGTGATTTGGGGGCCTAAAATTATAAAACCATTAAATATTTTTGGTAAATAATTATCTCATTAAGTGTTAATTATTTCACGAATTTCATATATATTTATATAAGTTAAAAATAACATTATAATAGTCCAATATAGATGGTAATTGAACAAAATAAACATCGGTTCATGAAGAAGTATTTTTCTATACAAACGAATGAAAAATTAATCTCCCATTTTATAAAGGATTGATATGGTTAAGGGTTGGGTATTTAACATAATAAAGTATTAGTATACATATTATATTTTCATATTATTTAAATATATTAGAATTGTTTTATAATTATGTTTAATAAAATTAAATCTAAAACATGTTGTTAAAAACTATACTTCATATTGGAAAAATATCACTTCAATAGATACATAAGACCGATAAAATTTACTTTATTCCCATAATATGGCCACTATAATTTTTAGATGGGTTTATAAGTATATTTCTATAGATAAGGGATGATCCAAATTTGTTTTTAAATGTGAAGTAAAGTGAATAAGAAAATCCCTTTTATAAGAGTGGGTAGGGGTACTATTGTAATTTTTGTAAATATTAAATAAATGATAATTTTTATTAAATTAAAAATGCATAAAAACAAAATTATATTAAATATAGGATGACTGTTTCTCTAAATAATATCATAAAATTAAATATTGACTCAATTTTATGATATTTTTACCCTTATCTTTTTATAACCTATTTGTGAACCCTTTAGAAAATTACAGTAATATTAATGTCTTATATAATTTAAGGGTTTATAATGTTATAATAAAATGAAAAATGAACCAAAAATTGATCCCAGTTTATAAAATTAACCATATTCCATTCTTTTGTTTGAAACTAATATTTTTATAAATTTTAAATCAATTAATAATGTATTATTTACAATAAAATATCTTTAATTTCAATCATAGTACTCTTCATTTACAAAAACATTAATGACTTTATTGATTGAATTTAGTTATTTGAAAATGAATCCAAATAATTATAATATTTCATTTTTATCTATAAAAACTTTTTTCACCTTAATTATTTTTAATTATACTACAATAATAAAAATTAATATCATTTATTAATTTTACCATTACATGATTAATTATTGCATCCACATTATGTAATAATTTAAAAATAATTTTTTAAGGAAAAATTACATATAAATTAGAATAATAAATATAATGAATTTATCTTTAAAATACTATTTAAACCAAACACATCCTCCCGTTAAACCCTTGTTAAAATAATTATTTTTCTTAAATAAAATAGAGTGATATTTTAATAATTTTTCTACAAAAAACATTAAAAATGAAATAATAAAATCCAAATGGATACAAAAGTCCATATATTAAAATTTTTAATGATTCTGGATAAGCTATATTCAATGAGTAAAATCATATTTTTTTGGGGTTATTGTTTCTTGGAAATTTTATTTTTAATGATATTTATCAAATTTATCATTTATCATAGTAATAAAAGTTCCAATGGTGGAAATTCATATAAAAAAATAAAAGGGTGTTACATAAAAAAGATACACCCACTGATTCCATATATAGAACAAAAATTCCAAAATAAAATCATATAAGTGGTAGATTATAATTTATTTTTAGATAAGTAAAATTTGATTAAAAATGCATTTTCAGAAAAATTAATATTTAAGGTATAACATGTTTTATATAGAATTAAAATATAGAGGAAATTTATAAAAATCGATTATTTAAAATTATAAGTTACTAATTAAATTTTAATAGTAAACTAAAATATATTTTTACAATGTAAATAATTGAAAATAAAATATAATCATAAATAAAATTCTATGTTTTATTATATATTCAGTAGTTTTTCATTTTAGAAAATTATAAAATTTTATACATAGTATAGTTATTGTAGAACGATTAAAATTGATACTCAATTTATAAAATAAAAGTATTATAAGATTCATAAAATATATATAGTCTTTTCTAACAATAATAAATAAAAAACATTTTTGAGGGAAACATATTTTTAATGAATAAAAATACATTACTAAAAAGTGAGTTCTTATTATTGTAATAATTAATCAGTAAATTTTTTTCATTACAACCATTATATAAGTTATTAATTTATTTCATCATATTCAAACCCACCAATTTAATATCTACTTTATAATGTTCAAATATAAATACTAAAATTTCATTATTTTTTATGCTCAGTGATGCATACATTAGATGTTAGAGAATAGTCTTCTTTAAATATAATATCATATTATTAAACTTTCTATATGTAAAGTGTTTCATTGTTTTTCTGGATAAAATGTGATTTTCTAAAAATACATTATAGCCAATTTGTCTATAGTTTGACTTTAATAACATTTTTTCACTATTTGGGGGATTTTAATGAAATGGTGAGTTATTTCATTGGGGGGATTTAAAATTATTTGATAAATAATATTATAAAAATGATTTATAGGTTATACATAAATGTTTTTATTTTATATAGTAATTTAAAATTATTTTCAATAAAAATCTAGAAACGATTAGAAGTCATAGTATCTTTTTGGAATGTATTGTTTTGAATATTCAATGATTTTTTATATTTTATGTGTTTGTGTGATTCCTTCATAGGAAATATAAAATGATATTAATATGGATTATATTATAATGGTAATGAGTTAATATTTATGAAATATGGTGGATATGTAATTTTTGATGTTGTTTATTAGGGGTTTAAAGGGAATTTTTAGATTATTGTTTACTATTATTATTAGATATGATTATTTATTGTTTTTTAAACTCAATTTTTCAATCATTATACGCCTATTATAAAAGTGTAAATAATGACATATGTTTTACTATATATTTTAATTCAATTATATTACACTATAGTTTGATATTTGAATACGAATAGAATTCCTCTAGCAACATTAAGTAAAATGTGTTCGAGTGTAATATCTATATACAATGACATAGGATGATGGGTTTGTCTTGTATATTATAGCCCATAACAGCTTAATTTATTGACCTATGGTTTATCCCATGACAACAATTCATTTATTGGAAGATTGATATTGGGTTTTCACTTATGTGTCACTTATAATCCCCAATGGTTGATTGTGTAGATCATATGAATGGTTTCTATTATTTACATTGTTTTATTTTTTAAGTGGTCCCATCACTGGATCATTTATTTATGTAAATTTTGAGGTAGTTTTCTAATAGAAATTTTTAATTTTATTTGTATATTGTATATTGTATAGGACATAGGCCTATAGAATGTTTTGTATGTGATCATTTTCAATTAAATATTACTTAAATTAATGTTTTAAATTGGTTGAATAATTTCATGATTGTTTTTAAATAAATAATGAATGATAATTTTGTTTAATATTTTATTTAAAACTACCATGAAAAAAAATTTATCATTAAATTTGAAGAATATTTTAAGGTTTTTAGTCACTAACATATAATTTTTATAATCATGTATATTTTATATTCCATTTTTTGGACTCTCATAATTTATTTAATACTCATGGAGAAATAACATTTCTAGGAATTGATGATCCATTTTGATCATATGTAAGATAATATTTTTTTAATTAATTTTTTACTACGTCTACCATGTATATCATCCTTATATTCCGAAATTTATAGTTGGTGGACATTATATATGAAGTAATAGAAGAATATAAAGGTGTTATTACTAATGAGTGTGATGGGTGTGAGAATAAGGATTTAATTATTTATAAATTCAGTAAATTATTGATATATGTTTTCTTGTTATTTATATTTTATTTCACATTGATCTCTAACTTCTAGAAGATTAATGTTTTGTTTTCAATAGAATGATTAATTTTTCTATTAAATTTAATTAATTGTAAAATAATTTCCATTGATTATATCAAATTCTAATGAACAATTCTCCAACATATGGGGGATCAAGAACACCCTTCAAGTCAACATTGAGAAAGGTCAGTTTCTAGTTTAGGTGGGAGTCCATGTCGGTTTTTAAGAGTGTCATCATTACCAAGAAACAAGAATATATGGAATTTATTTAAATTAATCCTTCTGTTATTTCATATATAATGTCTGTATGGTAATAGTGTGGTTAGAACTCAGAAGGTAGGAGAAGGTATGGTTTACCTATATAATTCCCACCACCAGCTTCATGTTTTCCTGGAAAATTGTAATCAAAATTTTATATCAAAATTTTTATTAAATATATAGTGATTTTAGTGATTATTTTTATTAAATTATTTTTATTTAATGATGTATTGTATTTTTGGTTGAAAATGGAAGATGGGTCAAGGGCATGTGGCTAATTTTTATAGCTTCATTTACGGGGCAGCAACCAATCACTCAATCATGAAAAATCTTCAAAATTATTTTGTATATTACATTTAGTATATAAAACCATGTTTTTTAGTAAATCATGATTCTAAATATACTTTTTCATGAAATTTAAGCTTCCTTATAGTGACATCAAATTACGGGGAAACATTCATTAGGGTATCAAATATATTAATGATGCATTAGAATTTACACTGAATTTTTGTTTTTTCTATTCTGATTTGAAAAGAAATATTTAATTTGGGTAAAAAATTTCATTATAATGGATAATTATTATTAAGTGAAAATAATTTTTTTTATAAAATTTAATCGTTTTTTAGAAATAGGTTGAGAGATGCCTTTTAATTAATATTGTTCGATTTTTTAATTGAAATGCATTATGACCCTTTTATTGTATTTTTTCAAATTTATGTGGTTTAAAAATGGGTTTATCAAGTTATATTATAGAATTTTAATTGGGTTATATTGTTAAAATTATTATTTTTTAAATTGAAATGAATTTTCAAAAACTTTTTTTACATTAAAATTAAACAATTCAATATAAAATAGATTCCAAGCCCTAATAATCTTATGGAAATTTTTCTTGTTGAAGTGTTGCAATTTAAAATCCTATATTTTATGATATTATTGTTTTTAAAATAGTAGTTTTATCATGATTGTGTAATGAATTTTATTTTGTTGAAATAATATATTGAATGTGTCCGATTTGGATGTAACAATTGAGGGTATGTTGTGATGATTGAAATAAATTCATTGATGTATCCTGATTCTTTATAGTGCCTTTTATTATTTTTCATGCAATATAGTTGATGGATTATTTGATATAATTGTCCTTTGGATGGGTTCTTTTTCATTTGGAAGAGATTATTTCACTTTTGTTCTCAACACATACTCTAAAGTGAGTGGTAGAGACAATACACTTTTATTGAGGGTGAGTGTTATTGTTATTTTTAATCAATATACAACATTGATCCATATGGTGTACTCTATTGTTTTATATCGTTTTGTATTGATATCTTCTAAGGATGTTACTGTGATATAGGGTGTTGATTTTATTATTTGTTATATTTCTCTATAGGGAATCTTATTGATTTTTTATTGATTAACAATGATCAATATTGTTTATATTGTGACTTTTTTATCCCTCTTGATGTAGTATGTTTTTTATTATAGTCATATTGAAATTTTATATTATTTTCATTGGTTATGATTAATTTTATTGGGGTATTATTTCAATAATTATTTGGGGGGACTATCTAGTTGAGATTATTCATGGATAGTGTCATCCATGGATGTTTGAGGATCCACCATAGGATTTTGATCTATTTGTAATAAAATTTTATCCCATTATGGCACAGACAAATGGTACAACTAATAAAATTCATCAAGGTTACATATGGGTTTCTTCTTATTCATTCAAGTATATTTCATTTATGTTTTGAGGATGATGTGATTTTATGGTTGTGTGTTTGTTTCAAAAATGTAACTCTTTAGGTACACATACATTGTGACATTTTAGATAAATTATAAATTATAGATAAGGGTTGATAGGCCTCTATATTCTTCTTAGTTGTCTTGGTTTGATGTGTTTCTTCCGTAATTATTGGGGATGTTAGGAAATTTTGGTTAGGTGGTTTCATGATTCTAAGAATTTTGTTTTATTTTGACAACCATTCTTGTTGAGTCATTCTATTTCAGTTGATCTATCATTAGTTTTTATACTCGAAATCACACATTATTAATAGGAATGGAATGAAATTTCATTTCTTAGTGCCTTTTAAATTGACCTTTGATACTATGAGGGGAAAAGGGCATTGTTTGGGAAATTGTTAATACAGCTATGTAATTGTGTAAATTATAGTATTTTATTATATTATCATGTGATATTACCAATTTCTAACCATTCTCTCCTATTATTTATTGTTATAAGTGGCCTTGGATTCACAGGAAGTTCTAGAGGCTGTAGGATGGTAATGAATTTTCAAAAAATATAAAAAATAGGTTTTTTTGTGTTGTGTTTTTTGATAATTGAGATAATATACAATTATATCTAACTGTTATGCATCAATGAGGTGTTTGTGTGATGGTCCATTAACACTACCATTATTTCCAACTATACAATGTGGTTTTAATTACGCTTCAAAAACGGTGTAGTAGAAGGTTTTTGATACCTCAACCTTTCTATAAATAGTTATTTCATGGTCCATTAACACTACCATTTTTCTCCCCCATACATGTTATTTTCATTTTATAATATCCATTTTACAATTATTAATTTTTCTTTTTCAAAAACCAAAATCTCTATTCCTATTTCACATTCTTCATTCGTGAACCCTAGGTTCCCCATATAAGTTGTTCAAACCAAAAATGATAGAATGGATATACAAATATCCACATCACATTAAAATAATCTTTCGTACTCTGATTTCTAGCTAGATCATCCTATGTAATTCTCATCTCCCATCCCTTATAACTCTTCCTATACTCCAATCACTATGACCTTTTTTTCCAAACCATATTTAGTGATTTAGTTGTTTTATTTTTCCTTATTTTGATGTTTTATAATGTGACTAGTTCTTCAATCATCGGTCATCATGTCTATAAGTTTCAACTAATTGATTTTTTATTATAGGTAAATATTCCCATGTTAAAACATAAAATTTATAAAACCTTTACATAATGATATTTCAATTATAATTTTAATTTTATAATGAATTGATTAAATTTATTTTAGATTCATCTGGAAGTAATATCTTTTATTGTATGATTTTTATTTCAATTTACAAAACATATTTAATTTCAATCATGATTAAATGTCTATTTTAGTAAATCATTCAGAAAAGGTTTTTGAGAAATTTCTTAAATGGCCTCTTTAAACTTATTATATGATTATAAAAATTGTTTTTATCATAAGTCGATTCATGTTTGGATAAAAATATCGTTATGGTTTCTCAAATAATAAATTATTTCCCATGAATATATGAAGTGTATTTTTGTAGTTTTTTCGAAAAAATGGGACATCCAAGAATTTGTTTACCCCATTGTGTGAAAAATAGTGTTACGAAAAATAATGTTTTGGTTGATTTATGGATTTCAGTGAAAATATAAGTTTTTTAATGGTTTGATAAATATTCTTAGAATATTTATTTGGAAATCATAAAAAATATATTTATTCTAAAAATTAGTTTGGAATGGAATTGCAGATGACTAAAATGTCCCAAGAAATATATGTCAATTTTTAAGGATGATTTGAAAAATTCAATGGTTTTTAAATTATTTATTACATGAATATTTACTGCTTTTCCCATGTTAATTGAGATTATCATAGATTATGGTCTAAGGATCATTCCTTATATTTTGGGGATATACTAGATATGTTATTACATATGTTTTATTTCTAGGAATGGGAGGTGAGGGTAAAATTATTGTTTATGCTTAATATTGGCAATACAAATTTATCGATTTATCAAAGTAAAATTTTTTAGTTAAGGGATCCCAAGTAACTGAATGGATGTCTAAACATATGGTGCAAAATATAGTTTCATGCTAATAGTGTTAACATTATTGTAAAGTAGAACTATATATAATTTTTCCCCGACAACACATCGTGCAAGAATGCCTTGTGGATTAGGTATAAGATCTAAACTATGCTACCAATGTGATCTTGTTCGTTAATTTCTTTGGAAATTCCCCATTAGGACAAAGGGGCGTCCTCATTACATGATTTCAATAGTTTTGTTGTTTTGTATTAGTTTTTCGAGTGATTTTTTAAGATTTATCATATGGTTAATAATATGATATCTAATATTGGTTTTAATAATATTTTAAATATTATTAAAAATATGTTGAAATATTTTAATCCTTTATGTGTGGGAATGTTACACCTTTTTTATAAAGAACATTTGGAACAAGATTTTATAATTTTATTTGGAAAACATTTATTTGGAATATAGAAAGGTTAATAAGGTGTCATTTTCTTTTATGATGAAAATAAAATAAAATAATTAATTATTAGAAGATTTTTTAAATAAAATATTTTCCTAGAAACCACATTTTACTTTTGCATTTAAAATAATCATAAAAGGGGTTTATCCTAAGTGGTTAAACAAGTTTCATGGTATGTGGTGACATACTAAGATTTTTTATGATCATCCCAATTTATAATTTTGATATTCATTATTAGTTATCCATGGAATACTCATAGGTGGTTTATTTTCCTATTCATGGATGATCCCATGGTATTATATACTGGTTAGTTACTATTTTTATTTTCATTAAAGAATATTTCATATACTTTTTTCATAAGTGATTTACTATTATTATAACCATAAATTATATGTTATTTTATTCAGTATGTGGAAGGGTCTTCTTATTTGGTAGGAAATATGGGTGATGGGAAGGATTACATTCAACATAAATTGTTTAATTTTTTATTAATAACATGACTTTTTTTATATGATTTTTCATGGAAATATTTGAAAATGGGAAGGCAGAACTAAAATTTTAGTGAAATAAATCACTATAATTTATCTCATCTTTCATTGGAATATAGTTCCCATTTATTTTTTAAAAAACCTGACACCTTTCTATTGGCATTGGAGATTTTGACCACCTCTTGTGTATGTGGAAAACCATGTGTGGTCCCAGATCTGGTCATATCCTGGAATAGTTTTTTATTCCAGTGATATTAACTTAGTGGTATACTACTTGGAACATGTCCAAAATTATTATTACAAAGGGTTGATATGTATATTGAACCATAATACTCATACATAAATAATAAATCACATTAGACTAATATTCAATACCTAACGTCATGATACATGATTTAATCATATAGATCTAATGATGTTAGAAACATGGATGCATTAATAACTCTTTCATTAGAGATTTAGATAATAAGTCAGTATTTTCTTCATATCATGCACCATTATTGGAAAAGTTTTACATAAAAGCATCCTTTATAACATTGGAAAAGGAGAGATATGAAAAGGATGATATCATATTCATAGTAAGGATAGAAATAGGGACATAAATGATCAAATTACCATAACGATATCAAAATTTTAGAAGAAAAATATATTAAACATTGAAAATGATGCATATCATATCAATGTTTATAAAAGAAATTCATAGAATAAATCATGGATGCACGTAAAGCATGATTCGAAATTAAAATAAAAACATGATGTTTGGGAGTATACAATAAAAATAAAACACTAGTTTGTGGTATGTACATAACAAAAAAAATTCATTCATCAAGGATCACTAGCATGACATTCATAGTGGATTGGTTTCACTCCCCCATTTGTTCAAATCATAAGACATGGGTTACTTCCAAGACTGTCTTAGGGGACAAAGTCTCTTATAGAAATGGGTTCACTACCCATTACATATCATATTTTCTCATGATATTTCTAAAAATAACCAATTAATTAGTTGGATATTAAATTCTAGTCCCAAACATCACATATTCATAATACATTCAACTATGTTTCTCAAAATCATAAAATATTTATTATATATCATAATCCTTTTAAAGAACTGGTTTCATAAATATTTGAGGAATTTATCATTTATATCCCATGGATAATAAATGATATTAACAAAAATCAAATAACCATATCCATAATATATATTGAGATTGAATAAGTGTGGATTCAATGGATCATAACCCAATTAGAGAATATGTGACATGAAATGTTCTTATCATAAAAGAAAAATTATTTTAAAATATCACTTGAAATATATTTTTGGGAAAATACCCATTCAATTTTGGTTCCCCTTATATAAAATAAAAAAATATCCCATCTATAAAGTATAAAATTTTGTTTGAAAATTACAATGAAGATTAAAAAAAATTTCATGAAAATGTTGAGTGGTCATGATAATAGGAAGTTTTATTCACATGCGCACATTAAAAAATGATTTGCTACCAAATGTATATAAAAATATAATGTACATGGTAAAAATAATGTCAATAATATTCATTTTAAATCACTTTCACAATGTATATAATGGATTAAAATTATATTAAAAATCATTTATAAATAAAAAAAATTATTGAAATCTATTTTTGGAATTAAAGATATTAATAAATCAATTATATAGAAAATAGTTAATTGAAGTATGTATTTCATTAAAACATTTATCAGTATCTTTTATTATTAGAGAGAGTAAAATTATTGGAAAATATTTAATCTCTATAAGTTACTATAATGGTTTATTTACCCACCCAATGTTTTATTACTTTGTCATCTTTGTGTGTTGAAGTTGTTCAGAGGAGATTATGGGCTTTTTCACAAGAGATAGGGTGGAGTAAAACTGTGGAAAGAGTAACATATAATGAAATAGTGTTACATGATATAATATTTGGTTTCCCAATATTTAAAAGGTTGGTTCGATATGTGAACTATTTTGTGGGATAAAAAATAAATCATATCTAATGATGATGGGTTTTTTCGGCCGAAGTCCATCGCAGGGAATTACACGATGTGAATGGTATTACACATAATATAATACCCCCATGGTGTAATGATTTATGTGTTTCTCCAACAACATAGGTTATCAAACAACTATGATTTTATTGACTCACCTTTTACACATGGTAACTGGATGACCCCTTTTCAGCATTTTGAGTATTCCTTCATCTAGGATTTATTCTTATATTTCCCCCATTAATCTGTTGCAATCCATATTTGATCTAAGGTGTGTTATTCCTCCATTATTGTATTTTTTTCTATTTTTTCCACTTTCCCCTCCCATTTATTCTTTCTATGTGATAGAAGATGATATCACAGTTTTCTAAATGGTATTCTCTTCGGTTGTTGTTGATGTGGTGGTGCCCCCAACATTTTTGTATGGGTGTATACCTTACAGGGGAGGTGATCACTGATTTTTTGTGTGGCTTGTTCTTGTGTGAGGGTCATTGACACCATTTGAAAATAGGATTTACATAGTTTCTCATCAATTGTTCATCATGATGGGTTTTTTACTTATATTATCTTTTTATTTTGGTTGTTCATGATTAATCAATGATATGACTCTGTTAAATTAAATTGTAATGGTTAGGGGGATTCAATTAGCATGCCCTTACACATTTGATATTATGAGTTTGATATTTTTAATTATACATGGTAAAATCCATGTTGAATATTGTGGTTGTTGGTGGCTTTGATTGCACTGGGTACATGTTTTGTGGTTGTTTCATGATCAAGATTGTTGTTTATAACCTAAAAATAGAAATTTGTTCATCACATAAATTTGAATAATGGAAGTATACCCTACGATCATAAAGTTATATGATAACCCCTTAATTAAACAAGTGCAATTTAAATAATGGATTCCTTGTTAAATACAGATTTTTTTTTCATTTGTATATAAGGTGACTTGATGTGTGGGTTTTCTCTAGTTAGTTCTAAGGTTTGGTTGTGAGATTGGCTGTTTTTTGTGTGACATTTATGGTGGTGTGACGGAATATCGGGTTAATATATTCATTGATTGTGGAAGAGATTAAAGGTGTTGTGCAGCTGGTCTTCATGATTGGCTATGAAGTAATGTGTGATTGGATGGGTTTTTGATTTAAGGGTTGGTTCTGTTGGTACATAGCATGATTGAGATATGTTTAAAGGATGAAGATAGTAATTGTTATTAGTAATTCACAAAGAGCATCTCCATGAGTAACATGAAGAAATATTCACCATGAATATGGAGATTGATATATGATATATCATAAATGGTTATTAAAAGGTCAGGAAATGTGAAGTCCGATTTATTTACTAGGGATCTTTAACTTATGATAACATTATAGCCAATTGGGTGTTGTCTTTAGCAGTTTCCTAGGTAGTGACAGAATAAATAAATTATTGATTAATAAAACCCTGAATGGAACTTTTTATTTGGGTAACATGATGGAAATGGTGAATTAAATTGGTTGGTAATGTGAATGGGATCCTTGGATTGATGTGTGGTATTGTGCTGTTAGAGGTAGAAACAATGTTTTCAGTGATGTGAGTTGGTTGTTTTTCTCAGAACCCAAATGTTTGGATGAGTTTTTTATAATATATTTATATAAATGTATTTTTCTTTTTTATTTCTATATTAACCCCATTTTAGCTGGTAATTATGTGTCTAACACCCCCATCGTCAGGGGGAGGGTGTTTTTCCCCAAAAATCCAATGGGAGGATGGATGGCTGGACACCCACTCATCAATGCTCCAAAATCCAAGAGGGGATTTCATAAGATTCATTATGAAGGATGGGTTTTCTGTTTCCCATGTGTGTTTAGTGTAACAACACAATCATCCATGGTACGCTTCTCTTTGAATAATACAACTACATGTGTTGTATGAAACATCGAGTTCTACCACACCATGACCAGTCAAACTACATATTTAAAAAATAGGTACGAATATTAATACCCACTTTTTGAAATTTTATAAATTTTATTTTTTCTGAATAAACATCATTTTTTGATTTGTAATATGAAAATTATCTTAGAGTGAAATGTTTTTATTTTTCTGAAAACATTCAATTTTTTATGAATAGTGAAAAACAATAGGTTATGGTTTAAAACAGACTTTTATTTAAATAATTATTATTATATTTAAATTTATTTTCAATTAAAAATAAGCACATAGTACTTATATTAGTTCAATGAAATTCATTTGACCCATTTTATAATAAGATTAAATATATAAAATTTTATTGAACTGTTTGATGCCTTTTACCCACCTTCTAGGCATATTTGCAAATTTTCATAAAACATAATTTTACTACTACATTGAATTTAATATCAAAAATCCAAGGGACATAGTTTACGTCAGCAAGTAAAATGTGGTTCAACAGAATGAAAATAATAATTTGGTGAATATTAACTTTTCAATTTTATTTGTGATGCTTAAAAGTAAATATGGAAATTGAAGGAAAAATGATATTATAAATAACCATACACATGTACTAATTATATTGGATAGGGTTTTTTCAGAAAAAATAAGCCATAGGAATAAAATATTATCCCCTTTTATCAACATGGATTAGATTACGACAATTATTATTATTTTAATTAAAAATATTTAAAAGTGTTACATTCAATGTTTAATAACTACGCCATTTTTAATATAGGGTTATATAAGATATAAATTTGACTATAAATATTCACTATATGGATAAAACTATTTCCTACATCATGGTATTTTATTCTAAATTTTTAGAAATTAATTAATTAAATTTATTTATTTCATAATGATGATGTCGTAATTAACATATTAAAGGAAGATTAAAGTAATTGTTATTATAAATGTCAAAATAAATGAAATTTGTGACTTTTATTCCTTATAGTGATTTTCTATGTTAATATGGCATGTTAGAGTTCATTTAATGTATTTTTCCTGATGTGAATTGTTTTTCTATACTTTCACAAAAACCCAATACTAAATAATGTCAAAATTCACATAAATGAGTTTTTAAACCAAATACTATATTATTAAATGATATAATATTCATAAAAATATAAGGTTTGTCCAATGAACTTAAATAATGATATATATTCCATTAATGATAAACTTTAGGTTCTATTTGAATTTATATTACGTTTATTAACAATTTAATATAAAAATAAAAGGAGACATGGTAAAAGATAAACAATTTAATTAATAATTAAATAAAAAAGTTAATGTAAATATGGTGACCTTAACTAATATAAAACTAATTTGATGAAATTATCTAGACTCATCCTCACCTAATACTTGAAATAAATCCAATTTGAGACATTATAATGTTAAAGTTATTTTATAACAAAATAATATTTCAAACTTTTCCTATGTTACCCTCCACTCCCATTTAAGAAGGTACTTTCCCATCTCTCAAAATATCCCCACCAAATCCATTTGGATATGAAAAACCCAGCCCAAATATCCTCCCAACTACTCTCACTTCATCCTATGTGCCCTAGATTAATCATAAACCCTACCAATGGATCCCTTTTTATCAAATCAAAATGATGCACCCGAAGAATAGGTAATAATTTCATCACCTCTTTCAACGTTTTTTTATTCATCAACATTATATTTCTTTGTTGTTTCCATACCAAAATAATAACTCCATTATCTTATACATATTGTGGTGTTTTTCTTAATATGGTCTAACAAAATTCATTATTCCATTTATCCTGTGAATGAATAAGTCACCATGCGTGCGTATGTATAACATACCATCTCCAAGTTGTGGTGTAGTTTGTTATTCAAATATTTATTATTTGGATGGGTGTAATAATGTGTATAATTGATGTAAATAAAAAATAATACATGTTAAGGATTCAATATATGTTATATACCATCCAATTGAATACCATTTCATCATTTATAGAATGATATTGTTGCTCGTTTGTAATTACAGATTACCATCTTCATGTGTGCGATGAGATTCATTCCCCATCGTAACCAGTCAAAAATATTTTTCATTTTATTAATTAAAATAATGGTTATGAACTATATATAATTATTAATATGAATAAAATACATCATATAAAAAATGACTTACTCAGCAAAACATATAAATGAAAAGGAATCTGTTCACACCCGAAAAAATGATACTATTGAAATATAATTAACAATGAAATATTAGAAGATCATATCTGATATCATTTTTATGTATTTTGTTCATTTATAATTTAATAACAATTATTTATCTATTATATAGGTGGTTAATGTACCATCGACTATGGAAATGTACCTGGAAAGGGTTAATTTTACAATCTCATTATTATCTGAGGTTGTTTATACTTAAGCATCTACAAAAAATTATTTATCATCCACATACTTTTTTTATTAAAAATTTATTTCAAAATATTTTTAATATTTCCTATAATAAATTTTAATTTCATTTATACCCTTATTTTACTTTTTATAATATGTTTGAAAGGAATCATTCAGTCATCTTCCAAAAAAGGTAATTTATGACCTTTTCAACAAATTAAGGTAAGAATATTAATTTAACTTATACGGTGTGTGCATCTATTTTCCACTACTATAACATCTTATAATCTTACCATACATGATTATAAGAATATTTTCAAAATAAATGTTTTCTTTTTTTAATTATGTGAATTTTAAATTTTTTCAAAATAGATAGAGACCTTTATCTCAAATAGTTTTTTTCATCTATGTCAACATCCATTGATTGATTTTACACTTGTTTGATGTTGATTTGTTATGATACCATATTTTATATTGAAATAATTTATTTTTTGATAATATTGACTATGGAGGTGTTATTTTTTTATCATTCATTATTTATTGTTAATGTAATAACATTTCATATGCAAGTTTTTATAAAAATGTTTATCATGTGTTTCAACATTTTCATACTAGGAATGCATTAGACTTTGTAAGTGATAGGTAGAGCCCATTATAGCTCTTTGATGCAACTGTAGTTCTCCTAAGACAAACTAGTTTATGGGAACAAGGTCCTGACAAAATCTTATTTGTAGTCCAGGATCGAGGACTTGAATATATTTTTATGGTGTCTGTCATTATGCATTCCATCATTATGAAATTTGTTATTGATATTACATGTGATTATTCAACTAGTAAAATATCCATGTGAAGAAGTAAATGGACTTATTTTATTTATATTTTCCACATTATAATGATGATTATGCATAAAATTCTTGCCTTTTAGTCATATACATTGACTTAAATTTTTTTAGTTATTTATGAATGTATCTCATATATTGTTTTCCTTAATGAGAATCTGATCTCACCTATATCTTTTGTTATATATTTTCCAAGATTTAATGAAGTGTATTAAGAATAACCTTCAATAACAGGATAAGGGACAATAGTCTGTACAAGGTGGATGAAATATTATTTTTTCATTCCATAAGGTAATGTAAAACATATATATCTATCTAGTAAATCCAATGATACTAAACTAATCAGTCTTTTGAATCTTTATATCATGTGATCATGCCAATGTTAGTTAATAATGCACCGAATTCGGGTAACTATAGTCAAGGTGTAACAGTTGGAATCAGAGGATGTTTATTACATACCTTGCAAACTAGATTTATAAAAACTCTTATTAGAGAACATTACCCTAAGATAGGCTTTGTGTATTAGTATATAAGAACATCCATGAATTTTGCTAATGTAGAGATTTTGGGAAATTTCCATGAAATACATCCATCTCTAGATATGAGAAATTTGAGGTATGTCTGGAACATATGTATCTATGGGTTAAACCCAAAAACACTGCATTGAGCTAGCCTCGAATAAGAACTGGTGCACGACAATGGGCCTTGATGCACTCATGGATACAACACTCCCGGGGGATATAATTAGGATAATTCACATTTTCTTTAGAAACCATTATTAAATATTTATGAGTAAATACATCCTCAAATAAATTTTTTATGATTATGGACTATACGTATAAACATTTCAATTTATGTAAGGTATTTTACATGTTTGAAATTATTCATTGTGATTACTAAACTAACCTAGTATATGACATTGTTTAGAAATGATTCCTGATTGATGAAATGGAAATTGAATCAATGAACATAATCCATTTAGGGATTTCCCTCCTACTCAAGATAATTATAGTGTAGTTGGTGATGCAACTAGTTCGGAACAACTTATAACCATACTTGGAAAATTCACTCAGGTTATGATGTATATCCTTTCCCAAATGGAGAACCCTAATCCAAAAAGCGACAGATCAATGTTATAATGCTTCATGAAGAATCAACCACCAACATTTAATGGGAATAAAAGTCCATTTGGAGTTGTGAAATGGATAAGTTTCTTAGAGAAAATATTTCATGCTTTGTGGAGTAGCGGAATGGAAAATGTTTCCATGGAAGTTTATCGCCTCATTGGAGATACATATCAATGGTGGTATTTAATTCAAAAATCAAAGGAGGTTGCATAAGTATAAAATATGGAATGTAGGGAGTTTAAATATATTTTCATAGGAAAATACATTCTTTATTAGCATCAAGCATATATGGAAAGACAATTTCTGAGTCTAAGGGAAAAGGAGGATGATAATGTCGCAATGAATGAGGATATTATTAAAATGTTAGTAAGGAATGTTTCAAATTATATACATACCCCAAGGAGTAATATTGATCGATTATTTTATGAGTTAATACCATATTTCCATTGAACATTAGTATCACAATCCTTCTCATCGGATGAAGATAGATTCTCATGTGCAATCAAGATAGAAAAGGAATAATCTATGTCTTATAACTTTAAAGCAACGAAAGAAAAGAATTTATCTACTGAACACTCTAGAAATTGAAATAAGGGGAATAAGGAAAAAGTTGAAATTCTATCATGCACTAAATGTGGGATGAAACACCCTGGTACTTTCCTAATGTGAATGAGATTTTGTTAAATGTGTGGTGAAAATGAGCACCAAGCATGTGATTGTAAGGGAAAGAAAGAGGATGTCAATGTTGAATGCAACAATTATAGAGAAATTGGGGATTATTATGTTTAATTTTCTATGAATCAAGGAAATTAATCTCATAAAAGTCCAAGGGATCAAGGCTAATATTATTCGATCGCAACTATAGAGGTTGAAGTTCCAAATGACATTGTGGTAGGTACATTAATCATTTCATCAAATTTAGCCAATGATTTATTTGATACTAGATCATCACATTCATTCATATCTTCCTAGTTTTGAATGAAAATTATATATTACAATTTTATTTAATGATGGAGTTTTCAATCAAAAATCCTAAGAGAGGTATCATTGAAATAATTATTTATGAGTCTGTTAGCATTGTGGTATATAATCATTCTTTATCTGTAGATATCATCATCTTACCCATGATTTAATTTTATATAATCCTTAATATGGTTTGGATTTTAGACCACAATGTGAATATATATTGTAAGAAGATGGAGGTTACAATTTTTTCTGAGGATAAAGAATACCATAATTTTAAATCAGTAACATCACCATCGGATTCTCATCTAGATCCACCACCAATAGCTCTTATAAATTAAATTTTTAAGGAGGAAGAGAGTGAAATAACTATGGGTGAGGAAAGAAATGTTTAAATAGAGGATATACCTATTTTTCAAGATTATGTTGATGTGTTTCAAGAGGATTTAACTATACATAATCGAAAATGATAAACAGATTTTTCTATTTATTTAATTCCTATCTTAATTCCAATATAGTAGACCCCTTAGAGAATAACCATTGTAGAATTAGTGGAACTAAAGAACCAAGTATATGAAATGAGTAGTAATTGATTTATTCTCTATACTGTTTCTATATGGGGAGTCCCTGTTCTTTTTTTTAATAAGAAAGATGGATCTATGAGGTTTTGTATTTTTTATTTAGATATCAATGATATAACAATAATGAAAAAGAATTCCCTACCTCTCATTGATGATTTATTTGATAAAATTCAGGG
Source organism: Viscum album (assembly GCA_963277665.1). NCBI lineage: Eukaryota > Viridiplantae > Streptophyta > Magnoliopsida > Santalales > Viscaceae > Viscum > Viscum album. The sequence goes on along the minus strand of OY728120.1, from coordinate 537,017,978 downwards.
AGCTCAATATTTTTAAAAGATTGACCTTCGATCGGGATATCATTAGTTGTTCATGAAGAAGTAATACATTCCAAAGATATCATTTCAGACCAAGTATGGGCATTATGAGTTTACAGTAATGCCTTATGGACTGGCTAATGAACCCTATATTTTCATGGATCTAATTAATATAGATTTCAAGGAATATCATTATGAATTTTTATTGGTATTTATTGATATTATCTTTGTATAATCCAAAAGCTACAAAGATCATGAAAATCACTTGCACACTATTCTGAAAACACATAGAAGAAATGAATTATATGGGAAGTTGAGCAAGTCTGAATTCTGGCGTCAGGATATTTCTTTTCATGAGCATATATTCATTAAAGATTAAATCTCTATTGATAATTATATGAAAATAGAAATAAAATAATGGGTAGAACATATGAATGTATCTTAGGTACAATTTTTTTTGGTTCTGCAGGTTATTATTGGAGTTTCGTCCGGAATTTCTGCCAATTGGCTAACCCATTAACCATGATCACACATATAGGGGTTTAAATTGTTTGGAAGATGAGTTTGAATAATGTTTTAATGAAATGAAGAGAAAATTAGTAAAATCTCCTAGATTAACTCTTCCATCATGGAATTTTGGGATTGTTTTTTATTGTACTGCTTCAAAGAAAGGACTAGGTTGGGTCATTAAGAAAAATGATAGATTTATTTCTTATAACTCACGATAGCAAAAATTCATGAAAAAAACTACCACACTCATGATCTTGACTTAGAGGATGTAATCTATGATATGAATAAATGGACACACTATATCTGGGGGAAAATGTGAGATTTATACTGATCACATGAGTTTTATGAATATTTGCTCACAAAAAGAACTCAACATGAGCTAATGGAGATGGATTGAACTTCTCATGGATTACGAATGCACAATAAACTACCACTCGGTGAAAGAAAACCATGTGGAAGATGCTTTGTGAATAAATGATCATGGACTTCTAAAAAAAATCATATTTAAAAGGGATCATATGTTTATGGATCTAGTAATGATGGTTATAGTAATAAAAATGGAAGTTGAAACATATATAATTTTTCAAATGGATACCAAACCAACACTACTAGAAATGATAAAATGTTCTCAGACTGATGTTGAGGAGTTTCAAAATAAAAGCTGTGAATGATGGGGGATTGATCGACTTCGTATATAAAGATGGAATTTTGAAATTTGGGAAGATACATTGAGTTCCTGACATGCCTGATCTAAAAATGGTATTTTTGTATGATTCTCGTAGCTCCAATTTCTCAATACACCCTAGTATCACTATGATTTATAGATATTGGAAGGAAAATTTTGGTCAGGACAATAAGAAGAGTGATATTGTTGATTATTTGTCAGGATGTATGGTTTGTCAATAGTTAAAGGATGGAAGACAACAACCTATAAGAGTTATGTATCCTCTTCACATACCTGAGTGGAAAAAGATGATATTATAATGGACTTTTTCATGTGGCTACCAAAAAATCCTAGAATAAATAATGAAATATGGGTCATTGTTGATCATCATACAAAGTGGACACATTTTCATGTGATAAGACAAGATTTACCACGTGAATGTTTAGAAATACTATATATTAATGAAGTCATAAGACTTCATGGTGAACCCCTATCGATTATTTCTGATCGGGATCCTAATTTAGCATCATGATTCTGGAAATGTCTTCAGTAGGACCTAGATACTAAACTTCGTTTGAGCACTACACACCACCCTCATATTGATGGACAGTCAGAATGGACTATTCAAACCTTAAAATACATGTTTTCATCCATCTCAATTGACATTCTATGTATGTGGGGATAGTATTTACTTATAGTAGAATTTTCCTATAAAAATTGATTCTATTAAAGTATTCTGATGGATCAATATAACGCGTTATTTGGAAAGAGATTTTGCACACCGACAAGTTGGGATGATGTTGGTGAAAGAAAACTCGTAGGCCCAAAACATGTTTAGGAAACAATGTAAATGGTGATTATTATCAAATTCGACATCAAAGCATCTCAATGTAGGGAAAAAGTTCTATGCTGATAATAGAAGGAAATATTTGGAATTTCATGTAAGAGATCATGTTTTCATGAAGGTATATATATGGATTATTATTATACAATTTGTTAAGAAGGGTAAATTATGTCTTTAGTACATCAAACCTTTCGAAATTCTTAAAAGAATTTGTAGTTGTAGTTTACCATTTGGAAATTACTCCAAGTATATCCAAAGATGGTGACGTGTTCCACGTATTGCTGTTGAGAAAATACATGCCTGACCTAATTCATGTCCTCACCTATGAAGAAATATAACTTGAACAAAGTCTGTCTTATTGTGATGGACCAATCATTATCATTGATACTAGATAATAGGTTTTGATAAACTGTATGAATCCGTTTGTAAAATATATTTGGATAAACCATAAAATGGAAGAGGAAGTGTGTGAACCAGAGGAATTTATGATAAAGTACCACCCATATCTATTTATGTTGTAATATTATAGAAATTTTGAGGACGAAATTATATGAAGGAGGGAAGAATGTTACACCCCAAGCTTCCATGATAAGCTCCTCTTTGAATAATATAATACCTTGTGTTGTATGAAAATTCAAGTTCTATCACCCCACATCCAGTCAAACAAGACATTTAAAAAATAGTTATGTGCCGTAATACCCAATTTTTGAAATATTATAAATTTTATTTTTCAAAATGGACATCATTTATGGATTCAGAATATCAAAATAATCTTATGGTGAATTTGTTTTATTTTTCTAAAAACATTAAATTTTTGATGAATTGTGAAAACATTGCGTTATTGTTTAAAAATGATTTTTATTTAAACAATTATTATTTTTTAAAATCTTTTTACTGTAAAAATTGATACATAATACCTATATTTGTTCAATGTAATTCATCGGAGACATTTTATAATAAGATTAAATATATATATTTTTTTATTGAACTATTTAATGCCTTTATCCAACCATCAGGCACATTTGAAAATTTTCATAAAACATAATTTACCGCTTCATTGTAATGAATTTCAAAAACATGAGAGACAAAATTTACATCATTATGTAAAATTTGGTTCAATAAGTTGAAAAAAAATTTGTAAATAGTAATGTTTGAATTTTATTTACCATAGTTAAAAGTAAATCAGGTAATTAAAGGTAAAAATTATATTATATTCACCCTAAAACGTGTTATAATTATATTGGATTAGTTTGTTTCGTCCAAAATCCTTTATAAGAGTAAAATATGATCCTCCTTGATCCACATGTATTAGAGTAGGTCATTTATTATTATTTTTATTAAAGAATAGTGAAAAGTGTAAAATTCACTGATTAATAACTAAACTATTTTTAATATTGGGTTATACATAACATATAGTTTACTGTAAATAATAATTAGAATGATAAAATTATTTCCTACATAATGGTATTTTATTTATAATTTTTAGATATTAACTAATTTAATTTATTTATTATTTAATGATGATGTCGTAATTACATTATTAATGAATGATTAAAATAATAGATATTATAAATGTCAAAATAAATGTAAATTTAGACTTTTGATGCATTCCAATAATTATATGTGTTAATATGACAGTTCAGGGTTGATTTAATGTATTTTATCATAGTAATGATGTTATTTTGACTTTTACAAAAACAAAATACTAAATTGTGTCAAAATTTACATAAATGAGTTTTTAAAAAAAAGTCTATATAATTAAATGATCTAATATTCTTAAAAATATAATGTTTGGCCAAAGGACTTATATAATGATTTATATTTCATTATTTAACCACGTTATGTTCTCTTGTAATTTTATATTAACTTTATTAACAATGTAATATAAAAATAAATGATGACATGGAAAAAGATAAAATATTTAACTAAGAATTAAATTTAAAAGATAAGTTTAATATAGTTACCTAAACATCTCTTACACCTATTGGTTGAGAATATTTCGGTCCATCCTCACCTTATCATCAATATAAATACATTTTGATCCATTATAAACTGAAAATTATTTTATAATAAAATAATATTTTATGATTTTCCTAAAATGACCCTCACCTCTCTTATAAAAGTGTACATCCCATTATCTTAAAATCACACCTACAAAGCCATTTTTCTATGACAGACCTTGATCAAACATCCTCTCAACTATCCCCACTTCAACCTAGAGGGATTACATTGATCAAAAATCTAACCTATAGAGCCCTTTTGACCTAATTAAAAGGAAGATCCGGAATAGGAGGTAATAATATCATCACCTCATTAAAAGTTCTGTTATTCTTTCACTTCGTCGTTATTTTTTAGTTATATAAAAAAATAATAACTACAGTAACATCTGCATACTATGATTTTATTATAAATATGGTACAACCATATTCGTTATTCTATCCATCCAATAAATGACAAAGTCACCATACGTGTTTATGTACGGTTTACCATATCCACATCGTGGTGTACTATGGTATTCAACAGTTCATTATCTAGATGGGTATAATAATGAGTATAATTGATGTAAAAATAAATATGACATGTTCATTATCTTTTATATATTATATACCATCCAATTACATATGATTTTACAACTAATTGATTGATATTGTTTCTTGTGCGTACGTACGGATTTTCGGGTCCATGAATGTGATGATATTAATTCCCCATTGTAACCATTCAAGAATAATTTTCAATTAATTATTTAGAATAATGTATAATAACCTAATATAATTCTGTATATGAATAAAATACATCCTATCCCTAGAAAACATGACTTACATGACAAATTATATAAAGGAAAATGAATTAGTTCACATCTGAAACATTGATACTACTAAAATATTATTTATAAAGAAATATAAGAAGATTATATATGATATCATATTTATGTATGTAGTTCTTGTATAATGTAATAACAATTATTTCACTATTATATAGGAGGATAACAAACCTTTGACTAAGTAAAAATATAATGTAAGGGTTAATTTTACAATCTCTTTATTATAAGTGGTTGTTTATATGTAATCATCTACCAGGATTTATTTATCATACATATCTGTGTTACAAAAAAATGTATTTCAAAACATTTTTACTATTTCATAAAATATGGGTTAAAGAAATTTATACCCTTTTTTGACTTTTTATAAAAAAAATTGAATGGATTCGTTCTGTCGTTTTCCAAACATGGTACTTTGTGACCTTTTCAAATAATTAAGGAAAGAATGTTCTTTTTACATATACGGTGGGTGCTGTAATTTTCCATTGTTATAACACCTTCGAAGCTTCTCTTACATGATTATAAAAATATTTTCAAAATAAATGTTTTTTTATAATTACCTAACATTTAAATTATTTCAAAATACAAAGAGATATTTCTCTCAAACAGTTTTGATTTTATCTATGTCAGTATCCGTAGCTGAATTTTACCTTTATATGAATTTGATTTATTATGATACAATCTCCCATATTGTATTAAAGGTTTGGTGATATGATTGACTATGGATTTGTTATTTTTATAACATTCATGCTTTATGGTTAATGTATAAAAAATTTATATGATAGTTTTAATATGAGTGTTTAATTTATGTTTCAACCTTTTCATATAAGGGATGCGTTGGACTTGGTATGTGATAGGTGGAGCCAGCTATAGCTCCTCTATGCCTCAGTAGGTCTCATGAGACAAACTACTATCTTGGAACAAGGCCTTGAAAAAATCTTATTTTTTGTTTTGTCAAGATTCCTTAACTATGTGGTTATGATTTCCGACAATATGCATTCCATCATTATAAAATTATCTATTGGTATTACATGTGATTATTTGAATATTACAATATCCATGGGAATAAGTAAATAGAATTATTTGATTTATATTTTCTATATTATACTAAAGTTTATGTTTAAAGGTATTGTGTTTTAGTTTTATTCATTTCCTTAAATTTTTATGGTTATTTATGAAAGTATTCGCTATATTTTTTTCCTTAGGGAGCATCTGAAGTCACCCCTTTCTTATGATTTATTTTTCCAAGGATGAAAAAATTATTATTAAAATTATGTTGTAAGAATAGTCTAAGGGACATGAGTGTTTTAAAAGTGGACACAATTTTGTTGATTTCCCATTTCATAATGAAATAGAAAACTTATGTATATATCTAGTATTTCCAAGGCTTCTATGCTAATAGGTATTTTGAGACTTGATCTATTGTGATCATGGGAATTTTATGTAATAATCCACTGACTTTGGGTAACTAGGTTCGGGGCATTACAGTCAGGAGAGTTGTGAATTCCCATGTGTCTTCAGGGGGAGATGAGTTTTTCTTTGCCAAGTTACATCATAGTGAGATGTGTTGTGATTTCTCATGTTTCAATAGGATGAGATGTGTTGTTCTTTCCCATATTTCCTGGGGATGTGATGTAGTTTTTGGCACATGTGGTTGTGTCTGGGATGTGAAGTGGTATGCGGCCCCGGATTCTATGAGTGGAATCTGATGTTGTATAGGAGACTACAGGTTGGATGTGATGTGGTTTGGGGACCAGGTGTGTGGGGGAAGGTTGTGATGTGGTACTTTTTGAATAGGTGGGTGCACGAGGACATTTTCTATTAGGTAAGAGCCTCTAATTAGTGGGATGTTTTTTAGGATTCCCTATCATCGATGTGAATTATATTACATTAATTGACTTTAATTATTTTTGGAGCATCCCATGGTGGGGTTTTTGTTGATATTATTCATATTAGGTGTTGTTTAGGTCTACATTTTTCTCATATGGGTATTACCAAACTTCTTTCACCTTTATATGAGACACATTGGTATTCCTACTAAGTATACTTATATTCTCACCTGGCCAATATAAAAGTATTCTTAGGTTTCTTGGATGATTTCACAGACCATGATGTACCCTATTAGATTTGATCTTGATTGTTATTTTATTCTTGCATAGTATAACATTTTTTATTTACTATGGAGACTTTTGTTCTTGTAAATGTTTTATATTATGAATTTATGTGGGATAGTTTTTTTCCTTATTTTATATATAGATAATATATTTCTTGGGGGGATGAATCATATTATCTCTCAATATTGATTCTTATAATGTGTAATATCTCCCATTTTTTGGGATTTGTATACCCAATGTGCTACTCTCCAACCTGGGGAAAACTAGAGGTGGGACTCGAGGGTCATTATCTCCCTTTCATCCTTGGATTCCTATAAAGGGAATCTATAGAGGAAGGAGTCATTAAATAACTGAATAAGAGCCAATAGTTGGTACATAGGATGTATTTTGAATTTATTTCAGTTGAGGATTGAATAGGTTGGTTAGAATATAGTGATAGGTGATCTTGGTTCATGACATAAGCCTGAGAAGACAGGCTGAGACACATTATATTTGGGAACCCATAAATAAATGCAAGGACATTGATCCTACTGAACGACCCACTGAGGCTACACCATTTAGATAGTAGAGACCCTATATAAGGTAACAAAATCATATGGAATTGTGTTATTTTTTGGATTGGGTTGTTTTGGGAAGATTGAAATGACTTAAAAAATTTGTTAAATGGATTAAAATAAATTTTCATAAAAACTCCACACTAATCAAGAATATGATGTAATTTTTTTAATTTCTAAGATATGGCTCCTAGTCATTATCCCCTTGTGGACCATGTAGTTTTTGCTCCGAAAGCTGATCAGGTTGAGTGGTGAATGGTTGATCTAGTTGAGGAGGATAACCTGTGGAAGAGCATGTTGTGGGATCTCTTATGGTAGGCTTTGGGAAAGTGTGAGTTTTGTGTTTGAGACATAGATAAGGAATGTTTCCTCGAGTTGCTCAATATTGCCTTCAATTTGATCCTAGACTGAACATAGTTCTATGATCCTTAGGAAGTTAGTCAGATTTAAGGATATATACATTAGTGGTGGACACTTTATCAATGGGAGAGAAAGGAAGAAGTTGTTTTATGGGTCAACATTGAGAAGGAATTCGGAGTAGATTTTACATCACTAACTATGAATGATAAGAAGAGGTAGTAGCTACTGTCCCCTCAAAATACAAGTATGTTACCTTTGGAACATTGGATCAAGATCAAGATCCTCCTTTATTTGTTACCATACATCTTTATGGATGAAGAGTCTCATATGAGACGTCTTGAAGAGTAACTTATTCTTTTGATGTAGTATGCATTTACTCATTTTCTTTTACCAATGTACATGGAGTTTCAGATGATGGTGAAGGTGATCGAATGGATGAACATGCGATGAGGTATACCCTGAGAGAGTAGATTGCATATTTCATTAAGAGGAAGTGTTACTAGAGGCAGTTCTTAAGTGCCGCAAACATCAAGGTTTCAACAGATAAGGAGTCATCCTTAGAAACACCCTTTTTATTCTTCCTGTTCTAGTGGTTCTTGTGCTCTTCATGTGGTTTCTATGCAGAGTTGTTTGTTCAATGATTTTGTGTCCATCTCTAGAACTATGGTCTAGAAGTCATTCGGGCTCAATATGGTGTCGGTGGATAGGTTCAGTGACATCCTCAGAAGTAGATTCTTGTGAGACCATTTCAGTAGCATTGGACAATTAGTTTTTGATCCACTGAGGGGATATGGAGAAGATAGAGGCTGAAGTAAAAATGTTCCTCCTATTAAAGGGCCTCATCCATTGTATGTTGACGGATGTCATCTTCACAAGAGAGGAAGAGGAGTATGACATGGTAATTTTCACATAGTGAAGGTGATAGTACCGTATATCATCAGTGATATCAACTCTACAGATGTGTTCATGGGACTTATACACTCTCTCTTTGGTGAGTTTCTAGATCAATTCATCATCATGATCATCGATGATAATATAGATCTATATGAAGTCATAGGAGGAGCACGCTGTGTAACACCCTAGGTAAATAAAAAGTAGGACATTTTCACATTTATCCATATTTGTGAATAAAATATTAATATATCTTTAAAGTGGACGCTATGCTCGATGGCGTACCCAACATGAAACAATGGGTTTCTTGGGAATCTTACGTTGCACTCTAACAAGAAAATAATATTATTTTAAAAGGTAGTTAACGCCTAGCTGTTGGGATGGCAGGAATGAATAGAACTAACTAAAAAATGATTATATATGTTTGTCAAATATTTTTTACTTTTTACAATAAATGTTAGAGGATTAAAAATTTGAATGAATCCAATTTTAAGCGTAAACATTCTAATATTTTCAAAATGGACGATTAAACGCCTTTTGATGGAGAACCACTTTTAAATCCACTTTTGATAATTTTATGTTTTATATTTTAAAAAATAAAATTCTTATTTAGAATCAGGACATCAAAATTTACTTTGTGTAAATTTTTGATATTTTTCCAATAAAGTACATTTTTAATGAATAGTGAAAAATGTTGTATTTTAATTCAAAACCTCTTTTTAATCTAATTTATTTATATTGTTAGATTATATTTTAAATTGGTTTTAAAGTGAAATTACAATATATTTTTACCATTAAATCCAATGGTGGTCATTGGAATTAATTTCACATTGAAATAGGACTTAAACTAGTGTCAATCTTTTAATAGATATTGTTTCTTAAAAACACGCTATTTGTTTTGACAGCAGGAATTAATTATTAAATTAATTAATGAAACATATATGTATTGAATTTTGAAAAATATACATCATTTTTGAATTCTAAATATCAAATATATCCTAGGGTAATGTTTTGGTAATTTTCTAAAAAACTTCAATTTTTGATGAATAGTGAAACCACTAAGTGGTACTTATAAAAACTGATTTTTCGTTTAAATAAAAAAATTTTCCACCTTTGTTTTTTGAATTTCAAAAATCCGACATACATGGTTTTCATTAAGAAGTAACATGTGGTTCAATGTGATGAAAATAATTTTTTGGTGAATAGTAACTTATTAAGTGTTTAATCGCGATTAGAGGTAATTAGTGTAGTTTAAGGTAAAAATGAAGTTTTAATAATACGAAATGATCTAGACACATGTCCTAACCTCATTGGATGAGTCATGTACGACCAATAAAATCCATGGGACAACATGGGGACCCCATGGAGCCACTTTGGTTGGAAAATGTCATAAATACCTTTTTATTTAATGTTAAAATTAAAATGACACAAACATGAGTTATTTTACTAAAACAATTTCTAAATGGGGTTATACAAGTCCGATTTTTGACTATAAATAGTCATTGGAAAGATAAAAATATTTCCTACATCATAGTATTTTTTTATAATTTTTAGACATTAAATAAATTAAATTATTTAAGACATCATGATGATGGAGCGATGACCTCATTATTTAACGATTTAAATAAAATGGAATGATATTGTAAAATCTAAGACCTACACATGTCCAAAACCTATTTGATGGATGGAGTTAGAACCCGTATCTCCTTATACTCGAAACTCATCAATGTGGGACCATTAAAATCCGAAACTCATTCTAAAATAAAGTAACATTTCTTTAATTTCCAAGAGTGCCCCTCCTCTCCTCTTATAAAAGGCCCCCACCTCTACCTCCTTACCCACACTTCCAAAGCCTTGGGCTCGGCCAACCCCTGCCCATTTTGTCTCTCCACTTCCCTCTCTTACTCCTTGAAGCCTCAATTTGGGCAGAAGTCTTCCCAATTATGCCTTTGAGCTCAAATGAAAAAGAGTTACCCGATTTTAAGGTAATGTCTTCACTTGTGTTCTTTTGTTTTATTTTGCTTCTCCAACCCCCTAAAGTCTTTTTATTCATTTCTTTTGTAACAACTACAGTATAATAAATATACTAGGATGTTTTGATAAGAATAATTCGAGCTACACTTACACACACCAATATCAAATGGTTAAATAACATACTGTTTTGTGGATGGAGAATTTATGCCTCACGAAACGATGATTGTTCAACACTCATATAACACCATAAAAGGTGGCCATTAAGATGTCACTATATTTATATATGATATATAATATGTTTGTGTTTTACTTAAGATTATTTATTTTTATTTTGTGGCATAACTTTAAGGTTTCCATTGTGGGTAAACACGATAATTTATTTTTAGGAGGTGCGGACTACCGCCCCCTCAAAGTAATTTGATTCGTTAATGCCATATGTGGGATGTATATAGGATGTATTTAAAGTTATTATATATAATGTATGTTACATATAAATGATTAATATATTTCTTAAATTAAAATATACATACCTCTCATTTAGTTTTAATTCCATTAATATGACATAGAAATGAAAGTTGCGTTCATGCGTACGTACGGCTTACCGTCTCCATGAACGGTGCATTTCATTTATTACCTCTAAATGGTTATGTAATATTATAAATACATGTATATTCTGGATATATATGATATATATGATATCCAAATCATGAATATAATTCTGGAAATAATGAACCTTTGACCACACGAACAACATGTAATTGTAAGAAGTCCACTTTCGACTTAAGAACCAAATATCGACATAACAAACATTATTAACTTAAATGATTAAATAATGTTTATAACATGGAAATAAGTGATATAAAAGAAATAATGAACTTGAAAAAGGTTCTTAAGCATGTTGAAATTAACTCAAGTTTATTATTCAGGACGTTAAAGAATGATCGAGTCAAGTCGGACCCGAGGTAAGGGATCCTACCCATCTCTTTCTTTTTAAGTACACTCTTTTTTGTCATTCCTTTTAAGATCATCTTTCTTATGATTGGGATGTTCTTTTATATTACCCTTACTGTAATTTTTATTTTCATATGATGAGAGACCCTTTTCTCTCTCATCAATCCATTTTGGATGTTTTTAGTGGCACCGTTATGCTGCCGAAATTTCATAAGAGATCTAACCTCTCTCTTTCTTTTTAAGTACTCTCCTTTATGTCACTTCTTTTAAGCTCCTATTTGTTATTATGGGGATGTTCTTTTATATTCCTCTTTCTGTAAAGTTTATTGTAATATGATGAGAGACCCTATTTTATCTCATCAATCCATTTTTGAAAGTTTTAAGTTGCGCCGTTAGGCTGCCGAGTTTTCGTAAGGGATTTTTCATCTCACTTTTATTCCTGTGTGATATATGCTACATTTGCCAAAATTTCCTTTGAGTGGTGTATGTACTGCATATTATTTTACTCATTGTGTAGTATACTTTCATTTATGAGTATTTACATCAATGTTGTATTGTCCTTCTTTCACGGGGTGCATGTTTCGAAAGATACCCATGTCGGTAAGGGAACATTTCACCCTCCTCTTTTTAAAAGACTTCTTTTGTTATGTCTTTTAATTCACATACTATTATGTTGGGATATGTTCTTCTATATCCTTATTGATTTAAATTTTATGTCCATGTGATGAGATACCCTTTTTATCTCTCATCAACTCATTTTCTGAATTTTGTAGTGACGTCGTTAGGCTGTCAAATTTTTGCAAGGGATCCTCTTAACCCAAATTTTATTCTTTGAGATAAACTTGTACTCCATGAATATGTCTTCTATTAATATGTGTGAATAACCTCTCATTTTTTTACACTTAATATCCACTTAAATTTGGTGTATTCGTTTTTCACACATAATTATGTAATTGATTTATCCTTAAACCAAGGATATCGTCATTGTAAGGGACTTCGTCTCAATCTCTTTTCATTGAGGCATCTTTTATTTTATACAAAACCTTATTTTATATAGTGTATAATCCCATTTGACTTTTACGTTTATTCAAAAGGAATCATTTTTTATATGAAGCGTTTATTAAACGACAAAAGGGAATGTTTTTTTCGTACGTATGAGGCGAGAACGACTCCTCCACCGCTGGGACCATTATTTGAGTTCCGGCTTCCTCTACATGACATACCTTTTTTTTAAAGAAAAATAAATACCATGTTTTACTTTTATTTTATTTTGGTAATGAAAATGGTGTTCATAATGTTTTTATATCAATGTGTTGTATTGATATCTTGTGATTGAATGGTGGAAATGTTATGTTTCCTTTATGCATGTTTTATGTGATACGATTATGTTGAGGTTCTTGGGAATTATTATGAAAACAGGTGGTTCCGTGATAAACTAAGGGCGGGTGAGCCCGATATAGCTCTCCAATGCATTGGGTAACTCAAAGGAGTGAAACGTTAAGGTTTCTCCGAAGAGATTTAGGGAATATACTGTGGTGGGTATTCCAAACGTAACCAAGAGGGTTACTCCCTACGTAAGAATGTTATGAATGCTTCAAGTTACCTTTATGACTTATGATTTCTATGATTTATTCATGATTTTATGAGGTATGTTAAAGTGATTATGTTTTATGAGGAAAGTATGATTTCATTGATTCTTATGTGTACATGTAGTCATGTTTCCTTTCCATATATTTTTATATCCCTTACTGAGCTTTTTATGTTCATCCCAAGTTTTTGAAATGTTTTTCACAGGTCAAGGGAAAGGTACATGATATGATGATAGTGTCATGGAAGTGTCAAGAAAGAATACATGTTTTATTTTAAATATGTTTCCGTTGATGGGAAAAATGAATACTATATTTTATGTAACCAATTTGTTTGAATGTGTAATGCAATGAATGTTTTATGATCTAATTCTCTAAAACTCTAAACCTGAAAAGATCCTCAATGTGTAATCTTGTATTAACTCAAGATTAAGTAAGGTTTAAGGCTGGGGCCTTATAGTTGGTATCATAGGTCTGTTTAGATATCTTTAGAGGTTAGGGTATTCATTAAGCATAAGTGACATTACCATAATGGTTAGGATTTCAGAAAGAGTCCTAGTTTTAGATAAAGTGAATGAGTAAGTATATCTTAGTATTTATCTTACTCATTAGTACATGATGTTTTTGTTGATATACTCACACTGACCTTTCTGGTTTTAGTAAATGGCTGGATCTAGTAGGCACCAAAGTAACAGTGGATGTGAAGGAAACTGGGACAGTTTTTTGAGCATGCAACTGAATAGTATGGGAGCTACAATGAGAACTCTTGTGTGTATCCTCAACCAACTATCGGGAGTCATGATTGACCACCTAAACCTTGGTGATTTCTCTAAGGCATCATATATTTGTGAAACAAAACCCTACGGAACTACGGGTAATAATAATAAATGTAAGTGTGTTCAAAAACCTATGTGTCAAAGATGTGGAAAGAAACACCTAGGAAAATGTTTCAAAGTGAAAAAAAATATGTTATAGATGTGGAAATGAAGGTCATAAAGCAAGAACCTTCCATGGAAAAAGGAAGCATCCAGTAGACTCAAGGAAAGTGAAAGAAGTTATTTCTAAGGGATCAATTGAATGTTTTAAATGTGTTGTTCATGGTCATTATGCAAACACATTTCCTATGAAGTTGTTTCATGAATAGGATCACCAAGATCGTACAAATATTCGTTTACCAATACCTAATGCCATTCCTATTGAGGATGAAGAAACTGACAATGACCAATAAAAGGTATGGATTATTTCATAACTTTTGTTTTCCTATTTTGGAATCTTAGGATATGATTCATGATTTTGCTTATAGGAAAGAATTATTTCAGAATAACTTGGAAAGGAATGTTTAATGGATCATGAAGAATGTTGAATGAGTAAGAAGTCAACATATAAGGGCTTCAAGAGTTATGGTGAAATTCATAAGAGTATTAAGTCTCTTTTGATGATGGGGTTACATTAGAAGACATTTTATAGTATGTTTAACCCTGATGTTTAATATATGAAAATTTTATTCAAGGAATAGTTATCTGTTCTTTTGTGGACATATTTATAAAGAACCATTTGGGTTTATATGATCCTTACTTTTGAGGTAATTATGGGTTACTATATGTTATGATGGAAGTGAAAGGCATGAGATAAAATTGAGGTTAAATTGTGTTATGGTTATTTTTGATGATTTTATCGCTTTTTGGAGAATGATTTGAGAATTATATAGTTTTGGAAAAAGGACACCACGCAGACCATGTGACAACCCGTCGCACCATAAAAAGATGTGGGAATCGAACCCATAACCAAAATGCAACTGGTATTTATCACCTACCACTGGACTACGTGAAGTCCCTTGTTAGTATGACTTATTATTTTTAGTTAGGTGACTTTATGAATTATTAGTAAGTTGATTTTGGGTTATTTATGAAAATGATTAACCTATCATGGAGGATATGTGATTAGGTTAATTACTTTTCAAGACAAGACTTTAGGAGAAACTGTTGTTGTTTGGAGATAAATGTTTTGATTTAACTTGGAAGACTATGTGACTAAATCCTTCAAATATTTGGGTTTCAATCTTAGTTTGGTTTACATTGAAGAATTTTATGGACAAATTGTTTATAGAATGGTCCTCATTGAACTCTGGGTTTTGTTGGACAAATTTTCCATATTAAGAATAGATTTCCTTTTTATAAAGGGTTGTCCTTTTCTCGATTATCTGATCTTGTACTAACCTTTTTGGTTTTGGTTTTGGTTAAAGTCTAAAGACATGGAAAGTATATAGTTCTCTTTTTGTGGATTAGGTGATTCTCTAGAAGTTGATTATAGTACTCTTAATGTGAACAAGTCTTCCTAAATACACGTCTTTTAGGGAAAGTATGAGTCTGTGTAAGAAATATAGTAAACGTTGAAAGTCAACATGATAAGTAAGTATGTTTCCGTAAGATCAAAAATAAATTCCTCAATGAAGAGTAACTTAAAACAAAAGTGTTGTCTGTTAACTTTTCCTACTGGGGAATCGAATACTATTTAACCCATCACAATTTTGTGATTTTGTTATGGTTAACTTTCTCCTAGACATGTTTACTATCACTCTCCATCAGAACATGACCCTTGTTTTTTTTCCTCCATGTCCATATTTTCATACTTGGAATCCTAGTATGGGTTAACTCGGGTGACCTTTGTACTTATCTTTCTTTATTTTAAAGTGATTGTTTTATTGACTCTAGTTCCGATGTGGGATTTTCAATGAAGTTTCCAAGCCCTATTTTAAAATTGAGTGGACGCAATTCCAAAAGGGGGGTAGGATGTAACACCCCAGATAAATAAAGAGTAGGACATTTTCAAATTTATCCATATTTGTGAATAAAATATTAATATAACTTTAAAGTGGACGCTATGCTCGATGGCGTACCCAACACACAACAACGAGTTTCTTGGGAATCTTACGTTGCACTCTAATAATAAAATAATATTATTTTAAAAGGTAGTTAACGCCTATATTTTGTGATGGCGAGAATGAATATAACTAATTACAAAATTATTATATATGTTTGTAAAATATTTTTTACTTTTTAAAATAAATGTTAGAGGATTAAAAATGTGAATGAATCCAATTTTAATCGTAAACATTCTAATATTCTTTAAAAGGACAATTAAACGCCTTTTGATGGCGAACCTCTTTTAAATCCACTTTTTGATAATTTTATGTGTTATATATGAGAAAATAAAATTATTCTTTAGAATCAGAACATCAAAATTTACTTTGTGTAAATTTTTGGTATTTTTTTGATAAAGTACATTTTTTTAATGAATCGTGAAAAATGTTGTATTTTAATTCAAAACCTCTTTTTAATCTAATTTATTTATATTATTAGATTATCTTTTAAAATGGTTTTAAAGTGAAATTAGAGTATATTTTTACCATTAAATCCAATGGTGGTCATTGGAATTAATTTCACTTTGAAATTGGACTTAAACTAGTGTCAATCTAATAATAGATATTGTTTCTTAAAAACACGCTATTTGTTTTGACAACGATAATTAATTATTAAATTAATTAATTCAACTTATATGTTTTGAATTTTTTAAAATAGACATCATTTTTGAATTCGAAATATCAAATATAGACTAGGGTGAAATTTTGGTAATTTTCTGAAAAACTTCAATTTTTTATGAATAGTGAAACCACTAAGTGGTACATATAAAAACTGATTTTCCGTTTAAATGAAATTTTGCCACCTTTTTGTTTTGAATTTCAAAAATCCGACATACATGGTCTTCATTAATATGTAAAATGTGGTTCAATGGGATTAAAATAATTTTTTGGTGAATGGTAACTTATTAAGTTTTTAATCGCAATTAGAGGTAATTAGTGTAGTTTAATGTAAAAATAATGTTTTAATAATATGAAATGACCTAGAAACATGTCCTACCCTAATTGGATGAGTCATGGCAGACCAAGAAAATCCATGGGTCAACTTGGGGCCCCATGGAGCCACTTTGGTTGTAAAATGACATAAATACCTATTTATTTAATGTTAAAATTAAAATGACACAAACATGAGATGTTTTACTAAAACAATTTCTAAATGGGGTTATACTAGTCATATGATTGACTATAAATAGTCATTGGAAAGATAAAAAGTTTTCCTACATCATAGTATTTGTTTTATAATTTTTAGACATTAAATAAATTAAATTATTTATGACATCATGATGATGCAGCGATAACCTCATTATTTAACGATTTAAATAAAATGGAAAGATAATGTAAAATATAAGACCTACAAATGTCCAAAACCTATTGGATGGGTGGAATTAGAACCCTTATCACCTTATCCTCGAAACACATCTATTTGGGACCATTAAAATCCGAAACTCAATCTAAAATAAAGTAACATTTATTTAATTTCCAAGAGTGCCCCTCCTCTCCTCTTATAAAAGGCCCCAACCTCTACCGCCTTACCCACACTTTAAAAGCCTTTGGATCGGCCAAACACTACCCATTTTGTCTCTAAACTTCCCTATATTACTCCTTGAAGCCTCACATTGAGCATAAGTCTTCCCAAGGAAGCCTTTGAGCTCAAATCAAAAAGAGTTACCCGATTTTAAGGTAATGTCTTCACTTGTGTTCTTTTGTTTTATTTTGCTTCTCCAACCCCCTAAACTCTTTTTATTAATTTCTTTTGTAACAAATACAGTATTTTCAATATACTAGGATGTTTTGATAATAGGAATTCGAGCTAAACTTACACACACCTACATCAAATGGTTAAAGAACATTCTGTTTCTGAGGATGGAGAACTTCTGCCTCACGAAACGATGATTGTTCAACACTCATATAACACCTTAAAAGGTGTCCATTAAGATGTAAATATATTTATATATGATATATAATATGTTTATGTTTTACTTAAGATTCTGTATTTTTCTTTTGTGGCATACCTTTATGGTTTACATTGTGGGTAAACACGATAATTACATTTTAGGAAGTGCGGACTACCGCCCCCTCAAAGTGATTTGATTCGTTAATACCATCTGTGGGATGTATAAAGGATGTATTTAAAGTTATTATATATGATATATGTTACATATAAATGATTAATATAATTCTGGAATTAAAATATACATATCTTTCATTTAGTTTTAATTTCATTAATATGACATAGAAATGAAAGTAGTGTTCATGCGTACGAACGACTTACCGTCTCCATGAACGGTGCATTTAATTTCTTACCTCTAAATGGTAATGTAATATTATAAATACATGTATATTCTGGATATATATGATATATATGATATCCAAATCATGAATATAATTCTGGATATAATGAACCTTTGAACAGACGAACAACATGTAATTGTAAGAAGTCCACTTTCGACTTAAGAACCAAATATCGACAAAACAAACATTATTACTTAAATGATTACATAATGTTTATAACATGGAAATAAGTGATATAAAAGGAATAATGAACTTGTAAAATTTTCTTAAGTAAGTATAAATTAACTCACGTTTATTATTCAGGACTTTAAAGAACGATCGAGTCAAGTCGGACCCAAGGTAAAGGATGCCACCCCTCTCCTTCTTTTTAAGTACACTCTATTATGTCATTCCTTTTAAGATCATCTTTCTTGTGATTGGTCTGTTTCTTTATATTACTATTACTGTAATTTTTATGTTCATATGATGAGATTCCCTATTCTCTCTCATCAATCCAATTTGGAATTTTGAAGTGGCGCCGTTAGGCTGCCAAAATTTCATAAGAGATCTAACCTCTCTCTTTATTTTTAAGTACTCTCCTTTATGTCACTTATTTTAAGATCCTATTTGTTATGATGGGGGGTGTTATTTTATATTACTCTTGCTGTAAATTTTATTTTAATATTATGAGAGACCCTATTTGATCTAATCAATCCATTTTTGGAAGTTTTAAGTGGCACTGTTAGGCTGCCGAGTTTTCGTAAGGGATTTTTCATCTCACTTTTCTTCCCGTGAGATTTATGCTACATTTGCAACAATTTGATTTGAGTGGTGTATGTACTGCCCATTATTTTACTCATTGTGTAATATACTTTAATTTATGAGTATTTACATCAATGTTGTATTTTCCTTCTTTCAGGGGGTGCATGTTTCGAAAGATACCCATGTCGGTAAGGGAACCTTTCACCCTCCTCTTTTTAAAAAACTTCTTTTGTTATGTCTTTTAATTCACATAATATTATGTTGGGATATGTTCTTCTATATCCTTATTGTTTTAAATTTTATGTCCATGTGATGAGATACCCTTTTTATCTCCCATCAACTCATTTTCTGAATTTTGTAGTGACGCCGTTAGGCTGTCAAATTTTTGCAAGGGATCCTCTTAACCCAAATTTTATTCTTTGGGATAAACTTGTACTCCTGGAATATGTCTCCTACGAATATGTGTGAATAACCACTGATTGTTTTAAACTTAATATCCACTTATATTTGCTGTATTCGTTTGTCACACATAATTATGTAATTGATTTATCCTTAAACCAAGGATACTGTCTTCGTAAGGGACTTCGTCTCAATCTCCATTCATTGAGGCATATTTTATTTTATACACAACCTTCTTTTATATGGTGTATAAACCCCTTTTACTTTTACATTTATTCAAAAGGAATATTTTTTATATGAAGCGTTTACTAAATGACAAAAGGGAATGTTTTTGTCGTATATATGCGGCGACAACGACTCCTCCACTGATGTGACCATTATTTGAGTTTCGGCTTCCTCTACAAGCCATACCTTTTTTTAAAAGAATAATAAATACCATGTTTTACGTTTCTTTTATTTTGGTATTGAAAATGGTTTTCATAATGTTTTTATATCAATGTGTTGTATTGATATCTTGTGATTGAAAGGTGGAAATGATATGTTTACTTTATGCATCTTTTATGTGATACGATTATGTTGAGGTTCTTGGGAAATATTATGAATACGGGTGGTTCCATGATAAACTAAGGGCGGGTGAGCCCGATATAGCTCTCCAATGCATTGGGTAACGCGAAGGAGTGAAAAGTTAAGGTTTCTCCGAAGATATTTAGGGAATATACTGTGGTGGGTATTCCAAATGTAACCAAGTGGGTTACTCCCTACGTAAGAATGTTAAGAATTCCTCAAGCTACCTTTATGTCTTATGATTTCTATAATTTATTCATGATTTGATGAGGTATGTTAAAGTGCTTATGTTTTATGGGGAAAGTATGATTTCATTGATTCTTATGTGTACATGTACTCATGTTTCCTTTCCATATATTTTTATATCCCTTACTGAGCTTTTTATACTCATCCCACGTTTTTTAAATAATTTTCACAGGTCAAGGGAAAGGTACATGATATGATGATAGTGTCAAGGAAGTGGTAAGAAAGAATCCATGTTTTATTTTAAATATGTTTATGTTTATGGGGAAAATGAATACTATATTTTATGTAACCACATTGTTTAAATGTGGAATGTAATGCAAATTTTATGATCTAATTCTCTAAAACTCTAAACCTGAAAAGATCCTCAATGTGTAATCTCGTATTAACTCAAGATTAAGTAAGGTTTAATGCTGGGGCCTTATACACTTAGAATATCATAACTATCTTACAGGTTCATGGATGCCACCAGATCTATGGGATGTTGTCGAAGATTAAGTTACAGACATGTGAGGTGAATTTTGACTAGAATTTGGTTTATTAGATGGGTGTGGTAGTATACTTTTCAATGTTTGAATTAGTAGTTTTCTATTAATAAACCATGAATGTGGCATATGTTCTATGTTTTCTCAATCTTACAGTCTATTATCAATGGTTTGTACCATAATTCTCCCAAGAGGTATTCCTTTTGATGGATTTCACAAGGTAGAACCAAGATTTGTTTTGTAGTGAACAGTGTAAGGAAAAATTTAGTTATCTACAAGTGATGTTGGTTTGCGGTACAACGCTCGGTTTTTCAGATGGAGGGGTAATCTTTGAAGTGTTTTTTGATGCCTTCCATATGGGATTCTAATGCATCCTGATGCAACATTTATTTGTGATATATTTTGTGTCTAGGAATTTACATCCCCATTAGTATAACTATTTCTCCCAACATCTAGATCTAGTAGAGTACATGTTTTCACTGACATTATGGCATCATTACCTCATAGGAGAGCACTTTATGGTATTAATGGATCCCTAAATTTTGTGGAATATCTTTTCCTAGTGTGATCTGAACATGAATAAGTTGATGAGGATTGAGTTTCATTATGAATATTATTTTCAGATCTCCTAAACATTAGGATATGGGATTTTTGGCTGATTCTATGAGAAAAAACTGAAAAAGGTGGTTTTTCAGGAATCTGTAGATTCTTGCAGAGCAATGGATGAGTTGGATGCTTTGTACATGGATGTATGAATGAATGGTGGTAGAGTATGTTTGTTTTAGATAAAAATGTAGTCATTTATGATACATTATGAGGTATGGTCTTAGTGGTAAGACATAGAAGAATAGGCGTTGCAGAATCATTTTGGCATTGGTGATGCTCATAAGGGATGGTCAAATGATTATTGGATCTAGATATTGTCGAGACCCAAATCATGACATACATGTAAATTACATTACTTTTGAGAAATACTTAATACATAACAAAAACAGTCACACAAGGACCGTAATAGTTTAGTGTCTTTGGAAACTCGGAATATAATCTTCTAATCGTGGTGAAAGATCTTCAACATCTCCTTTAAAGATCTTAAACTTTTGTTTTATTACCTAAAACATTTCTTTAAATCCTGGGGAAATGAAAACATATAAAGGGTGTGCTCAAATTCTTAGTAAGGGTGAGCATGGAGAAAATAAAACAAATCATATACATTTGAACAAATGAAAAACATGAACATAATGTTTAAACATCAAAATCTTGAGCAATGACATAAAACATGGAATTACAAAAGGAATAGATCATAAAGAAACATTAATCTTGATAAAATATCATTGGAATAAAAAATTTAATTTTGGAAGACCATTAAGTACATGATATTATTTCCATAGTAGCAAAGGCATTGTTGCCAAGACCATCTTTGTGGACAAAGTCCCTTTCTAAATCGAGTTCACTCATCATTCCAGTTCAGTTTCACGGAACCATATTAACATAACGTTCCAATCATATCTATCTCATGAGATATAAATCTTTACCCAATGCATTTGAGTGAGATATATGACCCACCCATCTCATCATGAAATCATTCTTGTGTGTGCCACTACAAAAACATAAATCATTCATCATAACCCAAAAAATATAATGGGTTTCATAAACCACATCCCATTAGAACATAATCCATATGAATCAAATGGATACCATTTCATTATAAGAAAAGTGAAACCATGTAAATCAATGAGACATTATACTTGAAACATACACAAATGAAATAATGTAATCTTAGATGAAAAATGGTTTTGATAAAATACTTGAAATGAATTCTTGAGGAAAATATCCTTTCTTCTTCAAAATCATTTTCTTTTCAAAAAATTCTATACAATTTTAAAAGAAAAAGATTATTTTGAAAATAGTAATTAAATCTTGTAGAGTAAGCTTCATGAAAATAAGGCGTTATTAAACCGTAAAAATCTGTTCATGTCGTATAAGTTAAAAAACATTCTCCCCGTACTTTTTTCGGAAAGTCAAAAAGTTCTTCATGTGGTAAATAAATGAATGATTCCATTCATAACATGTGGTAAATTTAAAAATTGGTTAAAAAGGACTTTACACATACAAGAAACCATTTTTAGAATATAGGGACATCGATGATAAATATAACCCCAGTAAATACTTATGAATAAACAATCTCGAATAAAAACGAGATCAGAAACATTATCCCTTATCTTATGTCTGATATGCTTCGTATGTATCTGAACCTCCTCTATAATGATTTAAATAATGTCATTGACTTATTATAAAATCATATTCATTGTTATGATATCATATATGGTTCACTTATGACTTTATATTACCTGTTCTTTTGTAAATTTCATGTTAAAGCTGTGTTTTGGGTAAAATCATTTCATTTATCGTACGTGTTTCAACTTGTTATTCTTGATATTATTACTTATATCATGATTTACTTAATTCCAGAATGTAAAACATTATTTATATATAATATATATTCATCATATAAATATATATAATAGATCGATAAATGTAATGAAATACACCGTTCCTGGAGACGGTAGGTCGTACGTACGCAAGAAGGATGTTTTGGTTTCTTTATAGAATTAAATGGAATTAAGTAAATGAGAAATATATTTAGATAAATCCAGTATCATTATTTTGTAATATATTTCATGATTACTTATTATATATAATTTATAATCATACTTGAATGGTTAATCATGGAAAATGAATCTCATCGCGTTCGTGGAGACGGTAGTCCGTACGTACGCACGAGCGATGATATCATTTCCAAAATTATATAATAGAATTGGAGTGGATGATATAATATCATAGAATTGGTATGATGTAATAATAACTATATATAGTTATTATTTACACCATTATACCCATCCATGTAAGGTGGTGGTGGAAAAATAGATTACACCATGACGTGTAGACGGTATTCTGTACGTACGCACGCACGGTGATTTTGTTTTCTGTAGGATGGATAGAAGGTGAAATGGGGTGGTTTCATATTTATAGTAACATATCAGTATATTATTGATACTTATGTTATTACTTTATAATGAAACAACTAAAGAAGAGAAATTTGAAGAAGAAAGAAACTAGAAAGAATCGGTAGAAGAGATTACATCTTCATTGACGCACCTCCTTTAAGCATCCTATTAAGGGACTAAAGTAGGTATTTTAAGAAGACCAGAACCTCTAGAATGTCTCTTGGTAAGTGGAGAAGAGAAATGGCCCAGGGATACCTTAGCTTGAAGGCTTAAAGTTTTGTAAAGAGGAGAGGGAGGAGGTTCCCTTTTATAAGGGAGGAGAGGGGCACCTTTGGAATTATAAGAAATATTAACAAATTCAAACCCCACATAAAAACATCCAAAATGATTCAAATCCGAAGATTAGAAGAGATAGGGTTGTAATCTCATCAACCAATAAAATTTAGACATGTTTTGAATTTATTTTACACATTATCAACTTGATTTACCCTTATTTAATCTATTTAATTTTATTTGTGGTAATACGATTCTAAATTTTACATTGTTATAAATAATTAATTATATGTTTTGAATTATCCATAATTGGATAATTTAGGAAATTTTCGACCATATAACTTTTTATTTATAAATTTTAAATATTTTTGTGATTTTTAATCAATTTTATATTATGTTATTTTTATAAAATAACAATAGTGTCAATTTTGACACTATCCATTTATTAGAATTTAAATAAAATCCTCACAGAAGATATGTTTGAAATAAAATCTTTAGTAGATTAATAACATGTCATATTTTTCTAAAATAGAGGAGCACATTAAATAGTTCATATAATATTTATTTTAATATTTTTAAAACCATTTATTTGATATTTCAGTCAATATAATAATTTCAACATCACTATTATGTCACCTTTAATGATAATTGTTTAATCTCTAACAATTTTAAATAAATTCACATGATGTATATAATTTTATTAGCTTTTTGGATACTATTCATGTTATAAGTTTCATTAACTTTATCACAAAATTAAAATTATTATACTTATAAGATTTAAGAGAGTGACATGTTGTAACTTTCTTTGGTTTTAATAATAATTAAATTATTTTCATGGTCAAAAGTCCATAAAAATAATATATTCAGACCATTAGGTGATATGGGTCGACTTTTAGTCGTCTAATATAATTTTGGAAAGTTTTAGGGTAATTTTATAATCTTATTTTTACCCTTAATTACCTGATTTACATTTAACTATAGTAAATAAAAATTACAGTATTTACTATTCATAATATCAAAAAAAATTAAAAGTAATCTATTTACATAATTTAGACACACTGAATTCAAATATGGAATCCATTTTTCAAAATTCAAAGCACAGAATTTGTTGTAATTAATTTAAAATTAATCACGTTGTTAAGAAAACGAGTTTTAAAAGTTAAAACATTTCCAAAGATTGAAATGTTTTTACCAATGAATTCAATGTAAAATTAATGGTAATGACATACATTATATTAAACGGTAAAAATATATTATATTTATACTTTAAAACCGTGAAATTTTATAATTTAACTATATAAATTATTGCGATGAAAAAAGTTATGTTTATTTAAAATATATCATGTTTTTACTATTCACTAAAATATGAAAAATTAATCCAAAGTAAATTTTTATATCCTGATTCCAAAAAAGAATTTTATTTTTTCAAATTGATCTTATAAACCTGTCAAAAACTAAATGTAAAGTGGTTGCGCCATCAAAAGTCAGCAAAATTGTATTTTTTGATAAATACTTATTTTACCTGAAAAATTTATTTTGTTCACATACCATGTTTTAGAAAATGTGTAAATGAATAATAATGTTATAAAATTCAAAATGTAGTTAATATTTTTCATAACACCTAGTTCATAATAATATTATAACAATATATTGTTGTTCTATGAAACCCGGTATTGCATACTACACACGCTGTCGAGGAAAGTCGCAATTGTGTGAAACGCAATCCAAGAATAGTGTTTGTGTATAATATAATCTAATACGGTGTTGTGTATAAAACAAGATAATTTTTCTGTAACTTACAACACAAGACATCAATGAAATTAAAATAATATTTTTTCTAAAATCTCGGTGTGTTACATTTTACCCACCTTAAAATGAATTTCGCCCATGAAATTCATCTGGGTTATAAATGGTTTACTACTTCAATGTTTCTTTAATAGAAACCCACATCTTGAAAAGGAATACCAATAATAAACATTGAAAGCTAAACTATTAAACTTAACGGTTACCCAAATTAACTAATCACTAGGTTTCCACATAGGAGAACACATGTGAAAATATGGATCTGGGAGAGAAATCTAACCATCATGTTCTGATGAAGAGTGGTAGAGAACATGGCTATGAAAAATCCAACAATCACAAATCCATAAATTTGTGATGATCTAAGGTACCATGTGATTCATCAGATATGAGGACATTAAGACAACATTTTTTATTTTCAATATCATTCCCCTAAGGTTGAAGATTTATTAAAAGAAATACTTACTTGATTTTGGTACAATCTAACTATTGTTTGTCCCTTGAACAATTTTCACATCATATCATAAAGAAATGAAGATGAATTTGTCTTTCTTGATGTGTTATCATATCATGTGATAGAATGATGGGTCATTCCATCTGTCTCAAACATAAGGTTAGCAAAAGTTATCAAATATACATAAGTCCATCTATGGTGAGGTTAATTGTATATGATTCCAAAAATGGACTTATACTACATCTATAATACCGCTTAATATAATAAAAGTAGTATCTAATAACCATGGACTTCCTGTAGGCCAGTAGTAGGCGATAAAGGCTTGTCGCACTTCATTTGTGGGTTCTATTCCCACAGCCCTATCTGACGTGAGGGGTTGTCTCCCATCCTGCAGGTTGTCCTTTTTCTAAAACTATATTATTATAACATCCCATTAATAATATCAAAAAAAATTAAATCCTTAAACAATACTAACTTATGTCCAACATAATCCATTCCAATCTTTAGGCTTATCCAAAATTCTTCTGTCTAAGATCGTAGTATAATGAAAACAATTGCTAGAAATTTCATCTCACGAGCATGTGAATACCATAATATATCCCCCATATATCATATGATATATCTTAAACATATGAATACCTTAATCATGTATTATATCGAAATAACCATTGAACCTTAGTGAAAACATGAATGATGACAAAATTTAACACTTTCCGCATACCAAAATCCCAAAATTTCTATATACTCTATCTATGATATAGATTAGTCCTTATATTAGTCATGAGCTAATTCCATTTTTCGTTATACCTTCATTATGCGCATATCATCTCATTCCAAAAATATTTCAATCACTTTTCATGGTTACTGATACCATATAATTATTGATAACCAATACATATATATTTCAAAATTCCACGATACCATAAATGAGATTCCATGATACTATTTTGAAATCCCATTACATAAACACATAATTATTACAAAACATTATTGTCATACTCAAAATCCCAAATATTTTTCGCATGTTACATTCCTTTATCCTTTTTTTAAGAGGTTTCTCATGTTGATCATCATTACCCATTGTATTAGGGCATTGATGAGCATAATTTCCCATTTCCTTGCACTAGAAGCATTGAAGTGTTGGTGGTGCGTTCTCTGCAGCCTTTTCTTTATTCACATCATTTGAAACCCTTTTCCATTACTTCGATCCTTAACTGCTCGATGACCTTATTTTCCACACATAAAACATTTTCTAGTCCCTTTAAGACAATCTCCACCATGATTCTTCCCAACATTGAGCATAAAGAAACATTATTCTTATTTTCACCATTATTATAAGATTTCTCCTTGAACTCCATCTTTTGTTTCTTGTCAAAACCATGAGATAGATATGTAACACAAAATTCCATTTCTACCTTAACAGGACAATTCACAATTTTTTCATAGCTACTGAAGTCTCTTATAGCTAATGCCCTTTGAAGATATAGTTTTAATCCACTGAAGAATTGATCAAATTTACTTTTAGGTTGGATGATAAATCCAGATGCATACATTGCAAGCCTTGTAAAATTCACTTCATATATACCAAAAGATTCATCATCCTTTTGATTAATCTCATGGAAATATTTTTCCATCATTGTTTGAAGAATAACAGGGAAGTAATTATGGAAAAATATGTTTCTGAACTCATCCCATTCCATGGATTCAATTTCATCTCGGGTCCTCATGTTCTTAAGTAGAGACTACCATTGATCTGCTTCACCGTCTAAACGGTAAATAGCTAGAATGATGTTTTTATATTACGAACATCGAAGTATGGAAAATATCTTTTCAATGGTATTGATCCATTTTTCAGAAACAAGTGGATCATAAGACCCACTGAAAGAAGATGGACATTGCCTCATGAAGGACTCAATAGAATATTGTTCCCTTCTCTGCTCATTTGGATGTCCAGAATGATTCATAGCTTGTGTAAGTATAGTAATAAGACTTTGAACTCTATCTCCCATAGCATTTGTTTGTTCAGAAGTAAATTCATTGCATTGTCCATTACATTGATCAACACGTTTCCTTCGGGTTCCAGCCATCGTCTAAAACCCAAAAAGAATAGTGTGATGGGAAAAATCATGCTAGGGAAAACAACATAATAAAGGGGAGTACCTTCAATATATAACATATTATGGTTAATTCTAGTATTGTTACCATAATTTTAGGACTATAACCTATAATTATACTTAACCTTAGGTACATACCTAGACATACCTTAGATATATCTCTAGGGATATCACCAAAGTTCTCACATCCTAGTTTCCAAATGATGACTAAAGCTTTCCTCGGATACCAACTGTAGTGGTCTGGAATTACATCTAGTGGAAAATAATTGATACATATTAGGGAACACCATGGTAGACCACACCCCCAGGGCGGGACAGACCACCATCCCCAGTGGAAACCATTTCCTCATGAAGCCCATGGGTGGAGAGCCATGCTTCGTCCAATGCTCACATGTGAGAGTTCGTAAGGATCAGATTAATTCCTACCTCCTTTGACTCTGGTACCCACTGTAGAGACCCAAAGCAAGATGTACATGGACATTACATTACTTTTGCAGAATAATTAATACATAACAAAAACAAACACACAAGGACCGTAATAGTTTAGTGTCTTTGGAAACTCGGAATATAATCTTCTAATCATGGGGAAAGATATTCAACATCTACCATAAAGATCTTCCTCTTTTGTGTTCTTACCTAAAACCTTTCTTTAAATCCTGGGGAAAAGAAAACATATAATGTGTGAGCTCAAATTCTCAGTAAGGGTAAGCATGGAGAAAATAAAACAAATCATATACATTTGAACTTAAAAAAAACATGAACATAAAGTATAAACATCAAAATCTTGAGCAATGACATAAAACATGGATGTACGTAAGGCATAGATCATAAAGAAACATTAATCATGATAAAATATCATAGGGAATAAAACATTTAATTGTGGAAAACCGTTAAGAACAAGATATGATTTCCTTAGTATCCAAGGCATTGCTGCAAAGACCATCTTAGTGGACAACGTCCCTTTCTGAATCGATTTCACCCATCGTTCCACTCATGTATCACTGAACCAGATTAATGTACCATTCCAACCTTGTCTATTTCATGAGAGAGAAATCATGACCCAATTCCTTTGAGGGAGATGTAGTTACCACCCATCTCATAATTAAATCATTCTAATGTGTGCCACAACATAAACATAAATCATTCATCATAACCCAATGAATAAAATGGGTTTCATAAACATAATCCCATCATAACATAATCCATATAAAAAAATGGATATCATTTAATCATAAGAAAAGTGAAACCATATAAATCATAGATACATTATACTTGAAATTTAAACATATGAAATAATGTAATCTTAGATGGAAAATGGTTTTGATAAAACACTTGAAATGAATTCTTGAGGAAACTATCATTTCTTCATCAAAATCATTTTCTTTTCAAAAAATTCCATGAAATTTTAAAATAAAAGTATTGTGTTTAAAATATTAATTAAATAATGTAGAGTAATCTTCATGAAAATAAGGCGTTATAAAACTGTAAAAATCTGTTCATGTCGTATAAGATAAAAAAACATTCTCCCCGTACTTTTGTCCGAAAGTCAAAAAGTTCATCGTGTGGTAAACAAAAATAAGATTCCTTTCATAACATGTGGTAAATTTCAAAAATGGGTAAAAATTACTTTAAACATACATGAAACCATTTTTAGAAAATAAGGACATCAATGATAAATATAACCCCAGTAAATACTTACGAATAAACAATCTCGGATAAAAACGAGATTGGAAAAGTTATCCCTTACCTTATGTCCGATATGCTTCGTATGTATCTAAACCTCCTGTATAATGATTTAAATAATGTCATTGACTTATTAAAAAATCATATTCATTGTTATGATATCATATATGGTTAACTTATGTCATTATATTAGCCGTTCTTTCGTAAATTCCATGTTAAAGTAGTGTTTTGGGTAAAATCGTTCCATTTATCGTACGTGTTTAGACTTGTTGTTCTTGAGGTTATTACTTATATCCTGATTTACATAATTCCAAAATGTAAAACATGATTTATATATAATATATATTCAGCATATGAATATATATATAATAGATCGATAAATGGAATCAAATACACTGTTCATAGAGATGGTAGGCCGTACTTACGCATGAACGCTGTTTTCGTATACTTATTGAATTAAATGGAATTATGTAAATAAAACATATATGTACATAAATCCAGTATCATTATTATTTAATATATTTCATGATTATTTATTATAAATACTTTATAATCATACTTTAATGGTTAATCATGTAAAATGAATCTCATCGCGGTCGTGGAAACGGTAGTCCGTACAAATGCATGAGCGATGATATCGTCCCATAAATATTTAATAAAATTGGAGAGGATGATATAGTATCTCATCATATTTATGATGTAATAATAACCATATATAGTTATTATTTACACCGTTATATCCATCCAGGTAAGGTGGTGGTGGAAAAATAGATTACACCACAGCGTGGAGACGGTATTCCGTACGTACACACGCATGGTGATTTTGTTTTCCATAGGATGGATAGAAGGTGAAATGGGGTTGATTAATATATATAATAACATATCAGTATATTATTGATACTGATGTTATTATTTCATTATGAAAAAACTGGTGTAGTGGAATTTGAAAAAGAAAGAAACTTTTAAGAATCGGAAGAAGTGATTTCCTCTTCTTTGACGCACCTCTTTTAAGCTTCCTCTTAAGGGACTAGAGTTGGTATTTTAAGAATACTAAAACCTCTATAATGTTTCTAGGGAAGTGTGGAATAGAAATGGGTAGGGTTTGGCCGAGAATGAAGGCTCAAAGTTGTGTAATGAGGAGAGGGAGGAGGTGCCCTTTTATAAGGGAGGAGAGGGGCACCATTGGAATTATAAGAAATATTAAAAAATTAAAAACTTACATAAACACGTCCAAAATGACTCAAATAGGATTATTAGGTGAGATAGGGTTGTAATCTCATCAACAAATAAATTTTATATTTGTTTTGAATTTATTTTAAACATTATCAACTTCATTTATCCTTATTTAATATATTAAATTTTTTATGTGGTAATAAGATTCTAAATTTTAAATTGCTATAAATAATTACTTATGTGTTTTGAATTGTCCATAATTGGATAATTTACTACATTTTAGACCATATAAATTTTAATTTACAATTTTTAAAATTTTTTGTAATTTTTAATCAATTTAATATTATGTTATTTTAACAAAATAACAATTGTGGAAATTTTGACACTATTCATTTATTTGAATTTAAATACAATCCTAAAAGAAGATATGTTCGAAATAAAAGGTTTAATATATTATTAAAATGACATATTGTCTAAAAAATTAGTGGAACACATTAAATGGCTCATATAATATTTAGTTTAATATATTTAAAACCATTTATTTGATATTTCAATCAATAAAATAATTTCAACACCCCTATTGTGTCACCTTTAATGATAATTATTTAATCCCTAAAAATTCCAAATAAATTCACATGATGTATATAATTTTATCAGATTTTTGGAGACTATTCATTTTCGATCTTTCATGAAGTTTATCACTAAATTAAAATTATTATACTTGTAATATTTAAGAGAGTGAAATGTTGTCACTTTCTTTGGTTTTAATAATAATTAAATTATTTTCATGGTCAAAAGTCCATAACATTAATATATTCCGACCCTTATGTTATACGGGTCGACTTTTAGTCATCCAATAGAATTTTGACAGGTGTTAGGATAATTTTATAATCTTATTTTTACCCTTAATTATCTGATTAACCTTTAACTACAGTAAATAAAAATTATCGTAGTTACTATTCATAATATCAAAAAAAAGTAACCAATTAACATAATTTAGGCCCACTAAATTCAAATAATGAATCCATTTTTCAAAATTCAAAGCACAACAGTTGCAGTAATTAATTTAAAATTAATCCTATTGTTATGAAAACGAGTTTTAAAAGTTAAAACATTGCCAAAGATTGAAATGTTTTTACGTATGAATTCAATGTAAAATTAATGGTAATGACATAAATTATATTAAATAGTGAAAATATATTCTATTTATACTTTAAAACCATTAAATATTATAATTTAATAATATAAATTATTGCACTGAAAAAAGTTGTTTTATTTAAAATATACCGTGTTTTTACGATTCATTAAAATATGAAAGTTATCAGGATAATATGAAAAATGTATCCAAAGTAAATTTTTATATCGTGATTCCAAATAAGAATTATCTGTTGTAAAATTGTACTTATAAACCCTTCAAAAATGATATTTAATGTGGTTGCTCCATCAAAAGGCGGCAAACATTATTTTTTTTAAATACATATTTTACCTAAAAATTTTATTTTGTTTATGTACCATGTTTTAGAAAATGTGTAAGATGAATAATAATTTTATAAAATTCAAAATTTTGTTAATACTATTCATAAAGGCTAGTTCATAATAATATTATAACAATATATCGTTGTTTAGTGAAACCCGGTGTTGCGTACTACAAATACTATGGAGGAAGGTCGTAATTGCGTGTAACACAAGGAAAGAATAGTGTTTGTGTATAATATTAGATAATATGGTGTTGTGTATATCACAAGATAGTTTTGGTGTAACGTTCAACACAAGACATCAATGAAATTAAAATAATATTTTTCATAAAATCTCTGGGTGTTACAAATTTTGTTCTCCGAGATGTTATTTGTTCTACTGGAAATGTATGGGGGAGTCATTCATTAGTATCATATCTTATCTTTAGCAGTACCCCCATGAGTTTATAAGATATATTGTGACTTCAGAATGTAGTTATTATGTCTGGGTATAATGAAGTCCGTAGAAGAGTTTGTGGAAAGATGATTGGTCTTCTAGTTAGTAGAGGACGTGCACCATGTTCCTAGTGGTTTGATGTAGTCCTTGGATTACCCCGAGTTGAAGTGGCATAAAATATCAATCACTTTTTTCACAATATTACCCAGATATTAGGGAGGATACCATTAACAGTTTGTAGTAGTGGATCTACTAAGAGATCAAGTTGTTAGGTATAATGGATTCATAGGAAAAAACATAGGTGGATGAGGTGCTACAACTACATGGAGTTCCTAGATATACTACCTCGGATCAGGACACACATTTTACCTCATGATTATAGAGGAGATTATTGGATGACGTTGGACCCATAGTTATGTGTCACCACTTCATTCTGGCATCATATGTATTGAAAGATAGTGAAGACTATCCAGACATTGGATGACATACTGCAAGAATACATCTTAGGTATTGGTGGATCTTCGGTACAGCACTTGCCATTGGTAGAGTATTCTTATATTTATAGCTACCACTCTTCCATTTTCATGCTCTATTGGAAGCATTGTACGAAATAAAATGTATTTCACCATTTTTCTACATATAGGTTTGGAGACATAGCTATTCTTGGTCCATAGGTAGTGTAGAGGATGATAGAGAAGTTTTGGCTTTTTTATGAGAAGATGATAGCAGTACATGACATTCATAATTATTATGAAGGTCACAGGAGAAGGCACATGGAATTTGATTTTGGGGACCACGTGTTATTAAATAATTCCCCTCTAAATGGGAATTAGAGGTTTGGTAGATGGGGTAATATTTTTTATCAATTTTATTGGACACAATGAGATATTGTGGAACTTTGGGAAGGTGGCATTCTAATTGGTGTCAGCAATGTAATTAAAATAAAACCATGATTCCCTCCATGTCTATAATCTTTTTTGATATATTCATTATGGATCCCATGTCCTTGATTTGTGAGATTTGGAAATGGAGGATGATGTGATGTTCATGGAGTGACCAGTAGAGATATATGATCAATGAGAGAAGGCGCTATGTGGGAAGAAAATTCCCTTGGTTTATGTGTTGTGGAGACATGGTGTGACGCCCCGAGCCCGCTCTCCCGGACTCGTTGCTTCAAAATGTTCTGTAATAATTTTTTTTTATAAACTTAACTTAAAAATTACACAACACCTTAAAAAAAATGAGGATCTTTCACCGGTCTAGGTTCTGGATGATTTAGACATAACCTTACATTTATCAGAGTCGAAACAATGA
Organism: Viscum album; assembly: GCA_963277665.1. Lineage (NCBI taxonomy): Eukaryota > Viridiplantae > Streptophyta > Magnoliopsida > Santalales > Viscaceae > Viscum > Viscum album. Next base: position 536,983,347 of record OY728120.1, on the reverse strand, counting down.
AACAACAGTCCACTACTCTTCCACTGCGTGCTACAACAAAGATGACCAATATCTGAGATTCAAGATCACCTGTGAAAAAACATTTCAAAAACGTAGGGTGAGCACAAAAGTTGCCCAGTAAGGGTTTATAAAGCCTTTGATAAATCTCTTTTAAAAATATTACATGATAATACATTTGAAATATTCAATTAGAAATACCCTTGTAAAATAATTCTTTGGAAAATAATTATACTTTGAAAGCAATTTTAAATTAATCCAGTGATTCGATAGAAAATATTAAGCAAGCTCTTAAAACAAAACAACTAAGGCCACTTGAATCTTTGAAGGCTATCATGGGCCTACCCACTTGAGGGATGGATTCATTATCCAACTCCCTATCGTATTTACAAATTTCAAGCACCATTTTCTTTATAAAACATTTTTCTGCTTGCCTTACTTACATATAATTTTCACTGGAGTTTTAAATTTTGGAAACATGTTACGGCACTAAAATACACATTACACTTATATATATATATATAATTATGTATGTATGTATGTATATATATATACATATATATATATATATACATATATATATATACGTATGGACTTCCATCGCATTACACATTCATGTTTGGTTCTGACCAAACTTTTGTCACCCATACCTTTCATAAACATCCATGTACCTGAAATTTTTATGGAAGACATGATTTTCATATTGTTATAATTTTAGCCATTATAATGAATCTTGAATAAAAATTTCCAACAAAATACTTATTTAATTAATTTTAAGCATGAAATAATGTGAGTATTAATAATCATATGAAATCTTTATGTCACAGATGAAATTTTTAATAGCATTTCATATGCATTCACTCTTTCTTGAATATATATATATATAGTTCATACAATATGCATATTTATTATCCATACATGATTAGTGATACCGATATGCACAACATACAATTAATAATAATAAAAGTCATTACTTATATGAAATTCATGAGTTAATTATAATACAATGAGTTTCGATGATGAGCATAATAGCATGGCTATATATCTATGAAAATGGAACGCCCATGATATCGATAAAACATAATGGTATGCAATATGTTGTTTTTTTTGAAACATGGTGATAATTGAAAACATTTTAAACATCACAATATTATCCATATATATATATGGACATGTACTACCATGAAAAAAAACAACATAATTCAAACACTAAAATCATACATTAAAATAAAGTTTTAACTCTTAATAAATTCTGTAGAAAGGTTTCCAAAAATAAAAATTAATATTTAGCTTGGTATTGAAATACACATATAAATATCTATATATAAATCTGTATATACCAAGGTATATATATGAAAAATGTTTTTATTCACAAAACATAACATAAAATACTCTTTTAAAACTTTTAAAAGAGGGATTGAGAACAACTTGAGTATATAAAGCTGCATATAAAATAAAGGTTTTGTAAATTGGAGATAATTGAAAATAGTCCCTTACTATATTCTACCAAAATTTCAGAAGTGAAAAACATGATGATTTTGAAAAAGAAACCATAGATGAAATAAATTTCAATTGCACAATTATAATTTTCAAAGAAAATAAATTGACCGAATAAATATAAAGATCCCTTACCAAATTTTGAAAGGCTGGAATACTTCACTCCTTAAAACTTCTACTCGTATCTCATATTCAGGACCAAAAAACACAACACAATTCAAAGAGAAATATCTCCCGCACACCCCTCTCAGACTCCTCTATTTAATTATTTGGAGGGGCGAAACTATTAGTATATTTTATTCCCACTTGAAAATGAGCTTTCACTACAAGCTAATCAATGTCAAGCCAAAAAAGTGAGATGTAAATATTTTATAAAATTTGATTATTCTAATAAAGAAAACAACAAGTGTGTCCCCAAATTTATTATATTTAATTGATCTAACATTTGAAAAACTGGGCTAAATTCAAAGGATGCAGACGAGTTCAATTAGTGTGAAATAAGAAAAATCCAAAACGAAATCATCTGATAACAGGACCACTAGTTTCGAAGAAAATTGATAAACTAGCATTAAACTTCATCCACACAGCACATGATCCATAACAGATAAAAACAAATGTCGACCAGATAGATCACATATAATACTGGATAATGACTACTATTTAAAATACCATAACATCAATGACCATGACCAGAAACAGAATGACGTATGGAGGTGGAAAAATCTAGAAATACAGCAAACCGACATAAAAAAATTGAATCTAAATCTAGATTCGGATACCAAATTGCAGATATAAATGAAACGAACCAGGAAGAAAGAAACGATAGCTTTTCATTTCATCCGCAACATCGATCTGTAGGTCGGACTCAACTCTCGGATGAACACCTGATGAAAATCGATGGCCCCCAAAGCCTCGGCATCAACGCCCTTGGCATCGAACACTACTCAAACCCCCGAATCGCGACATGTACCTGAAGGCTCCGCCTGGCTTGGTAGAGCTCATCCGTGAAAAACCCTAATACTCCTCTTTGCAATGACGAACCCTCCTCAACGAAACAGCCCGACATCTAACATGCTCAAAACCCTACTGTTGTGCTCAAAAACGAACCTACTTGCAATATTGAGACGATTTCCAAACTCAATGTCTAAATAGATTAAGAACAAAACAAAGAAAACGACGATATTGAATTTATTATGCTGAAATAAAATCCAAGGATTATATCCCGATAACTGAAACAGGGTAATTATACAAATCTGAATATTGAATCCCAGACTGCATTCATACCTCAAGATAGACTTCTCAAAAGAGAAACCTGGACCCTAACTGCGAAAATGGATTTAGTTCTTCGGTCTGAGCTTGATCTTTGGAAATGAAACTCATCCGAGCTTGAATCTCATCACCGCGACCTTGCTCGGTCCTTCTCGATTCGGCCCAGTGCCTTTGGTTCGATTTTCTACAGGGACGAAGCATCGTGGATCGGCTTGCCTTCACGCTGAAGGAAACCCGACGAACCTCTCCTCATCGAGACCCTACCCCTACACGAACCCCCTTCACCCAGATTTCAACATATCATTTTTTTTAATCTTTACAGAACTAATAATAATATACTAAATTAATTTTATAATTTCATTATTTTGGTTTTAATTTAATATTAAACTGATAAAGTTCATTTTATGTATTACTATATTTTTAAACAATGTAAAATTAGATGTTGAATTACAACATAATATTAATATCTCAAATTAACATTATATATATATATATTAGTTAATAAAATTTATTAAAAAAAACAAATTGTTCGTTTATTACATATTAATTTCAGTTATAATCTTTAAATTAATAATTTTTTTTATTCAGTTATTTGATTAATATAGCAATAGTCATTTTTATTTAAATTTTTAAAAGTAATAACGGATAGTTTTTTTTAACGGTCGGATAAAACTCTATAAATACTAATTTTTTTTACGGGTTGTTCAAACACTCAGAAGAAAGATATCTCGACGCTCACGCCATTGCTTTTGGAGATGGTTTTATATGTTCCTCTTATTTTTAGTTTTATTGATATCATCCTTGCCATAACGTTTGTTCTTTTATCAGATCCAAGAGATGATAACTACTCGATCGGCATCATTGTGTTTCTCGGTAGTCTTCCAATTGTTTTATTATCAATAGTAGTGGGTTTAATGGGCTAGTTCTTGTGTATCAAGGGTGTATTCTGGTATTTGGATGAATAAAATGCTCGCTAATTATATATTTTCATTTGGTAATTTATTTTATTACATCTTGGAAACATTTTCAAAACATAAAACTTAAATTTAAACCTGGGGTGTTACACATGGTTTTCAATAAGAGAGTAATTGGGAGAGAGTAACGCAAATTCGTACCCAAAACCCAAAATTTTTCTAAGATTCAAATTGATCTTTTTTGTTTTAAAATGTAATGTTTGAAACTTCGTTTCAGATAGGCGTTGTTTGTTCCTTGGTTAGAGATGTTTGTGGGGGGGGGGGGTATGTAATAAATTCCTAACATGAAATGAGGGGAGGACCATATTCCAAATCAAGATGTATTAACACTGATGTAACTAAACCCATGGGGATGAGTCAGTACCACACAACGCACATTGAATCTTGAAATGCGGGACACAATTCACTGATTCATGTGTTTATGATGGAGTAATTTTTTTACTATATCAGTGGTTGGTTTGGGTTATGTAGTAGGTGAGAAAGTGGCATGGTTGTTATGTGTAGTGTGGTTGTGGTCATTAGAGTTTATGGTTTTGAATAATGTTATTGACAGAAGAGTGGTGAAACACTGGAGTGTTATCTCATAAGGTGGATGTTTGGTCCCCTTTTTCCCTTCTAGGATTGGATTTTCATTCTCAAGATGAGAATTATTTGAGAGTTATCTAATGTATTGGTTTTTCCCCCATGGTTCGTTATGTTATTAGTTTTGGGTGTTGATGGTGTTCTGTGGATGTTCTGGGATTTTTTTTGCAGGATCTAGGGGTGTAGCAAATCTATTGGTTGAGTTGAACATCAGGTCTTTGTGTTACACAATGTGAACATCATTTTCACTACTTCTCCAAGGCTGCATGTAGTATTGGAATGTTGTGGGATCTGGAAAATAAATGAAATCGATTGGAAATATGTTTTTCAATGGAAGTTAGTAGTGAGGAATAACACTATGTGAATGGGTATTACACATCATGTAATACACCACTACTACAATGTTTTATGAATTTCTAAACAACTTGGGTAATCAAACAATATGGCTATAGTGGCTCACCCTCGACCATATGTGACATATTGACCCTTCATTGCCTTTTTTTGGATCCCTACATCATTGATTGATTCCATACTTACCTACATATACCTGTAGTAATCCATATTCATTCTATGGTGTGTTCTATCTCCACTCTAGCGGTTTCTTCTGGTTTGGTCTCCATTCTATCATTTTTCTTATTTATTTATGATTTTTTTAAGATCTCTCATGGTTATAAACTGGATTCTCTTTGGTTTTTATTGGTGATGTTGTACCACAAAATCCTCATATTGATGTTGATCTTTCAAGATAGGTTATTGGACATATATTTTGTGGATCGTTCATGTTCAAAGATTGTTCAACCCCATTCGAGGTAGGATTTCCATCATTTCTCTTCAATTGGATATCATGCAGGTGGGGTTCTATTTTTTTACTATTTATTTGGGTAGTTCCAGATTAATCAATGATTAGAATTGGATAAATGAAATTGAAAGAGTTTGGTGGTTTCAATTTGTATAACATTTCAGTTTTGATATTATGATTTTGATATTTTGAATTATATATGATAAATGCCCCACTAAAAATTCAGTTCATTGGTTGATTTTATTTCTCTAGGAACTTGTGTTGTAGTATTATCTTGAACAAGATTGATTGGTAACACATAAAAATGTAAACTAGATAATCATGTAAATCTGTCTAATAAATGGATTCCCCAAGAGCATACATTTATGTGATAACACATTAATTAAAGAAGTGAAATTAAATAATTTATTCCTCGTTAAATATACAATTTCATTTTTCTTATGTACATGGTGTGATGTGATGTGTGGGTTTTCTCTCGTTTGTGTTGTAGTTAGCTTGTGATCTTGGTCATGTGATGTAGGATGGGAGGGGTGGTGTAATGTAATATATGGTTGATATTTTGATTGATTATAGAATGGGTGAGAAGTGTTGTGTAGTCAGGATGAGATACTGGTTTTTAAAAAATGTGTTACTAGTTCGGTTATTGAGTTGTGGGGTTTGTTTTGTTTGTATTTGGAATGAGATGGATGACATTGAAGGAGGAAAGTATTTCTTTGTAGGGGTAATTGGCTCAGAGATTCTCTATGACTAACATAAATAATGATTCACCTAGAATAGGGAGATTTATATATGATATATCATGAATGGGTGTTAAACATATAGGAAATTTGACGTCTATTTAGGTTATCATGGCTTTCACCTTATGATCACTCGGTTGCCTATTTTTGTTGTTCTTGGTAGTTTCCTCTGTACTTATTGAATAAATGAATGATTTATTAATAAATTCTATAATCTATTTGTTTTTATAATAGGATTGAAATTGTAATTAAATTTTTCAGGAAATTGAATGGGTTTCGATGATTGTTGTGTGGTATTGTGCATTTATTGGTAGGATCAATTTTTGAAATGTGTAGTGTTTGTGGTTTTCTATGACCCCATAGGTTGGGATTGAGTTTTTTGTATCATATATGTTTATACATGTATTTTCCTTGGTATTTATTTATGAATCGCACACAAATGGAGCACTATGTGATGAATACCCCCATTATCCCATCTGATGGTGTGTTTCCCAAACATCATAATCGGAGGATGGATGGCTGGACACTGGCTCTTCCCTACTCCATCTTTTTGGCGTCATTGTGCAATATTCTATTGGATGGTTGTGTTTTGTGAGGCCTATGTTTCTTTGGTCAATTTTTACATTCCTATGAATCTTTTGGATGAGATGAGTTATACTTTCATAGGTGTCTTGGAGATTACTTGTGTTGTGTTTTCTCAAGTATCATCAAGATGTGATGTTTTTTGATTTCCTAGGTGTCTTAAGGATGTGATGTGGTTTGAGGCCCATGTTTCTACAAGTAATATGTGATAAGTTTTCTATCCCATGTGTCTACATGTGATATGTTATGTGATTTTTGGCACATGTGTGTGCGGCTGGGTTGTGCCTTGGTACTTTTTTAAGAGGTGGGGGCGTGAGGACATTTTCTATTAGGCTGGAGCAACAAATTAGTGGTAAGTAGTGAGGGTACCCTACCATCGATATGAATTATATTAAATTCCGTGGCATGCATTATTTTTTTATAATTATTTTGTGAGTTTGGTTGATTAGTATACCTATTAGGTGTTGTTTGGTTCTTTTCTTTTCTAATAGGGGCATTAGTATACTTCCTTCACATGTGCACGATAGACATTTGTTTTCCTTATAAGTATAAATTTATGACCACCCTATGTATATAAAACATTTTTTTAGGATTATAATAGGATCTCACTAATATTGTTGGACCCTACTAGCTCTTATACTGGTAGTTTTTGTGCTTCTACCTAGCTTTATTTTTGTAATTTACTTTTACTACATTTGTATTCATAAAAGTTAAAATTTATAAATTCATGATGAATGGTTTTTGGATTTGTTATATTTATATATATATATATATATCTTGTATTAGTTTCGGAGAGGAACATTATTATCACCCAGTCTTATTTTCTATAAGGGGTAATTCCTCTCACTTTTTTAGATTTGTATACACTCGGTGCTAGTCACCAAATAAAGGCCTGCTGGAGGAAGGATTCAGGAGTCGTTATCTATCGTTCATCATTGCCTGCCTAGGAGGGGCATATATAGAGGCAGGGGCTCATGAAAGTAACTTTAAGATAATTAAATTCATGGGAATATTGATAGATAGTTCATAATATTTCATCATCCAAAATATAATTAGATACAATTATAGTAAACAATGAGATTATAGCATTAATTTCTTACCTCAGGTACCACTTTCATGGTAAGTGATCTATCCTACAGTAGACTAATATTATATTTATTATAATTATATAAAATTTTCATTTAAATATATATAATATAATATGTTATCTACTTATAACAATTTCATATATATTAATTTATAATTCCTTATTAAAATAATTATTTTTGACTGATAGTTAATTCCTATTTCATGGGAATTTCTGAATAGTTTTTTTGTTCCTAGTATATTTCTCATTATTTCATCATATATAGAATCTCAATAATGAATTATACATATTATATATTAGTTATAAATAAATTTATATTCATCCATTAATGGTTGAGTTAGAAAAATAAATTACACCATTCATAGATACCGCAAGTTGTACATACACATGAACACTATATTCAATTTTTAATGGATTGAATGAAAGAATGATAAATGATAATTCACCATACCATATGATATATTATATTATATATATTATATATATTAATTAAATTTACCATTATTTCAATCCGTGATATATGGAAATGAAAAACGTATCACATCCCTTAGTGGAAGTTGTAGTCCACACGTATAAAAGAGCGATGTTGCCATCTCTCGTAAAATTGGTAGGTAAGAAGGTATATATGGTATTATAATTCCAAAATAATTTTTTTAACATATATAATTTTTAAATATTAATCCAATAATAATACTCATCCATGAAATATTATGATGAAAAAATAATTGTACCTATATGGGGAGGTGATAGTCCACACGTACGCCCGAGCAACACATTCACATACCATTCCGTGGAGAAGTGTTTTAATAATGGTGGTTTCATAATCATAATGATATTTCATTATATATAATATGAATATTTATTTTTTTAATATCAATAAATTTTATGTATACGAAGAATTAATAATTTTGAATGGGTTAGTGAGATAATTACTTCTACAGTAGTAGAACTCCTTTAGAGATATTCTTGTGGACCCTATGAAAGGAATTTTCAAATTTTAGGAACCATACATTAGATATATAGATTTTTAAAAGAGAATAAGATATTTTTTGGACTATATATGGATAAATTTTGTGCAGTGAATCGAAACAACATGCATAATTTTATGTGGGTTAGAGGAAACATTTGGAATTTGATAAAAAATTAAAATAAAATATTTGATAAACCCCGGAAAAATTAATCCATATAGTAAGATATCCAATGTGGAGATAAAATGAGGAAAAATATTAATATTACAATGGATTTATAAGTATTTAATTGAGAATAATATCTAAATCTCCTGGTTTAAGGCTCGGTAAAAACTTTTAAAACATAACCACATTAATGAATATTTACCTTAGGTGGTATTTATATGACCAATAATTATTATAAACATATTATAAACTATTATTTATTCATATTAAAAATAAAAAAATACATTTTATGAAATTATAATTCACAAAAAAATTTGAATTTAAATTAATATTAAAACTACAAATGTAAAGAAAATCTATTTTGAAGGAAAAAATTGTCTCTTTATGTATAAATTGTTTTTTATTCTAAAATAGCAAAAATTAAATTGAAAAAAACAGACTTAATTGGATTAGTGATAATATTAAATAACTAATTTTACATTTATATATTAATGTAAACTTTATATTATAAAAATATTTAATTGAAATTTTTATTTTCAGTCAATAGTAGAATTTTTCATTACTCAATGAAAAATAAATAATTTCCAAAAATTAATAAAACTTCAATCTATGATAAAAATTATTTTATTATTAAAATAAATAAGAACATTTTGTCAAATAAATAATCTAATGTATTCATAAATTAATTGTATTATTGTCTCAAAAATGTTATTTAAAACAATTTGATGGAAAATTTATATTTAAATCATTAAATGATTTTTTAAATATGCAGTACTAGTTACCAAAAAATGTATTTATCTAAATACATTAAATATATTTCAGTAAAATGTAGCAATTACAATTCACACAGAACATTTTATGGCTATGTTATAATAGTTAAAAATACTTTGGAAAACATAGACTCAGTGTTCGGTGTTTGGAAACTTACCTATGAAATTATGATTATTTAAATATAAATATATAATAAAATCATAGGGTGTCAACTTATAACCAACTAAAATGATAATTAACCTCAATATTCCATATATCCAATAAAAACTAAAGGAAATATCTATTTCTTTACATCATAAGGTTCCAATTGTGGCTTCATTGAATTTATGAATCATACATTTAACTTTAACGTATTGAGGAGCCTTGTTTTGTAGGGAGTTATCTCTATGATCCAAGATTTATATTCTTTTTTCTTCCAAAAAATGGCCATGCTCTAGTGGTACACCAACTGTGTTTATTACATTTGATAGACCAAGTATGTACATCCTTCAGATAGATATTTTGAAGCCATTATAGAAATAAGATATGTTTGGATGAAGTGTTTAACGATAAGATAACATCACTACTTGATCTAAAATATCATTTGGGATAACATTCATTGTGGTATAATTATCCTTTATATATAATATCATAACATTATTCCTATTATAATCCCACATGAATTCAATCATTCTATATTTGAATTCTAAATTTATCAAATTCTTGTGAAAAATTTTGATATCACTATTGATCTTTATTTATGTGATAATGAATGGCTCCGACATGCAATTCCATTTCATCAGGTATCTTAATTACCAATTTTTTCCTTTTACCAATTTAATCCCATAAAATTGGAGTTATAAACATCATTCTATAGAGTTATCTATAAATATCCATGTTAATTATATGTTGAAAGATATTTCTGTTAGAAAACTGAACTATATGATGTTATTAATCCCAATCACCATTGAAATCCATTAAATAAGTCATCCTTATATCCTCTAAGGATCTAATTATTCATTTATATTAACTATATACCTATTAATGATGAGTGTTATTTAAACAAAACACTTAATCTAGGGAATTTTATATACTTTTCTAGATCATAACTGTAAACATCATATCCTAATCAGATACATAAAAATATGTTGAACCATGGAAGATTACCAGTTCTATAATGTTTATTATAGAGATATAGTCAAGTGAAAAATATTATATAAAATAAATAAATTATAATAAAATTATATGTATATTTTTAACAACCCAAATAGAAATATAGACATCATCAATTTTGGGTATTGCCACTAAATTATTTAGAGTGATGTTTTCCCATTTCTATTTTCATATTGGTAAGGCATGTAACATCACATATTATTTTTCAAAACTTTTAATTATCAAAAAGAACATACAAAAAACTATATTAGAAATTATTTTATAAATATCTTCAAAAGTTTCCATCAAAATTACATTTCATTTCAGTTTACATCTTCATTCATATAGGATAATTCATGAAAGATGACTGAAGAGATTCATTTAAAATTGTTGTCTTTAATTATGGAATAGATGTAAAACATATATATTTTCCTAGTAGTACCATGAATTTAAATTCAAGTATGAACTTAGGATCATTCTCATATTCCTTTTTAGCTCTAAATTATACATTGATTCCCATTAGATCTTTACATGGATATTTGGTTTGAAACTCATTTTAGAATTATAATAATTCTCTAAGTAAGTCTTGAGTTATATATCCATCCATTGAACATTTAGAAGTATTAAATATATTTTATTCCTAATTTTATAAAAACGTACATTTTACATTGAATTGGAGCTACATCAACATTTTTTTACATTCCCAGGGTTGTAATGAATTGATCATTCAACAACATTAATCAACTCTATCCATATTTGAAGAAAATACTTATCTCTTTATGAGTGAATATATAGTTAATGTTTTATGATAGGTATATATTTCAACCATTATGTATAAATAAAAAGCCTTTATATATGTAATGATAAAATTACCACAACCTACACCAATTCTGGAGTTGAGTAATTTTTCTCACAAAGCTTCAATTTTCATGAGGAATAACATATATCCATATCAATATATAATTAAAATCATCCAATTCCATTCTTAAATGAATCGTTATCGATTATAGACACATATTTATAATAATTTTTTACAATCATGGGTTTTTTAACTGGCCTTGTATTTAGTTCAATGTGATTTTAATCACATTCATCTACGAAATGAAAATAGGATTCCTTTCGAGTAAACCTGGTCAGTTAACTATAATGTCATTGTAAATTATGTATAAATTATATAAAATACCCTACCCAAAAATGAAAAATATGGATTTGAATCCCCATCTCTATCCTGAGATAATGTATGATAACTTACTTCTTTGATGGATGCATAGATATCCACTCTCATGGGATTATATGACCAATAATGAGTCTTTTTATAACCAAAATTTAAACTTCATGAATGTTTTATAAAACATATCATTGATAATGATCTTCATAATGATCTAAAATATGATATTTATTCTCTTAATTATATTAGGAGATTTGGGGTATGATTACATTAAAAGACACACTCACTACACATATACATTGTCCTTGAAAGCAGGTCATGTCCCCCCTCCCAATGGATAACCCACACAACCATCCACTTTATTACATTATATATATGTTGTCCAAAATGCCTATGGGGGAAAATTCCCTTACATGGCACATATTAACACTATTGAATGGCCCAAGGGCCCTTCATGCATCATGTATACGTCACCACTTAAAATTCATACCGACATCACTGAACCCTTGATGACAACCACAAACTAAACATTGAAATCGTTAAAGACACTATTCAATGAATCTATGAAGATAACATATTTATTTTAAATAAAAAATAGAATAGATTTAAATTAATAGTTTATATAACTCATATAGAATGTTGTATTATTTATGCATTATATTTGTACCATCAATTGATAGTATCTTGAGTAATGATCAATCTTGGAAAAATATTGATTCCCTTACAATGTATTAATAAATTTATAAATAAAGGGAATATGAATCTTATTCATGATATTCATCTTGTTAATTTCCCAAAAATTTATGTAGGGTCGTATAGTTCAATATTTTTTCATAATATGATGAATACAAGTAACCCATGTTCATGATCTTGGTGGAATAAATCACTTACCTTGACTAACTTATAAATTATTAATTTTATAAAAATCCGTCAAAATAATATTAAAAACTAAACATCATGATTTGGTGGATGACTAGGAAATCATTAAAATAATATCAATAAACTTCTACACAATAAGAAAGTTTTTTATTTTTATATTATCCCAATCCTTATTGGATAAATACTACATTTGAATAGTAATAGTGACCCATGCAATGAATGTAAGTTTCATTTAATATTAATATTTATCATGACATGAATAGATGATCCAAGGATAGTTTAAAATATTATATCTACATTTCCTTCCACAATAACTCCTGTGGGATACATGTAAAAAATTACATAGATTCCTAAGATAGAATTAAACTCATCTAGTAGGAGAATAATGTTTTTTAGGGAATTTAATTTCCCAAAATCTCCACTCAGAGATGAATTGTACAGTTGAGATTCTAATATATTCACATTATGGGTTTAAATTGCTACTTCAAAATATATTAATTTAGGTGGTATTTAGATACCATTATCAAATTAATTAGATAAAAATGTGTGGATTTATATAGAATCAAATAAATAATTAAAGGTTCTTTATCTGATGGTAAGTATAATATTCGTCACATAATTATATCAAAAAATAAAAAAATAGAAATGGAATGATACTCCAATTTGTATATGGGGTATTGAGGTTGTTGATGTTGATAATCATAATTAACAATATTATTTGAGAATTGGTTTGAATAATGAACATAATATTGTAATTATAATCATTGGAGTGTATGTATTTCACTTGGTAGTGATTTATCTCTATAATTAGATATTTTATTATTCACCTCACATAAATTTTCAATTTCATTATTCCCTTTCCTTCCACAATTATGAAATTTACCATCCCACTTGAGTCAATTTCTACAATGCTTCCTTCCATAGTTTTACCATAATGGGAAACTTGTTTTATTCCATCCTTTGTTTTTATTATTGGAATTTAATTTGTATTCCATAAAATATTTATTATCAAAGCCATGATATTGATCAGTATCTCTAATATATATTTCATTTTTTATATCACCACAAAGTATTTAGTCATAGATACTACTGTATCTTTGGGAAAATCCAGTTCAATTTTACTGTTTTATGCCACATAATAATGAATCAATATTATATTCTAGTTGGAAGATAATACTAGAATCTTACATCAAATGTTTTTTCAAAGTTTAATAAAATGTAAAAAATTGTTCATCATCCTTCTACTTTGTCTCAACGAAATACTTTTTGATTTTATAAAAAATAATATAATTAATATACATATTAAAAAATAATATCTTAAACTAATCCCACTCCGTGTATAATATTTATTCTTACTGCCTTATGACCATGATAAGTGCCCACCGGTGATATTCTTCTCTATTCAACCAATGAAATTCTAAAATAAAATTTATATGTTTTGAAAACTAGAGAATTAAAAAATATCATGTAGTGGTATTAATCCATTTATCATCAACTAGTGGATCAGTAGACCCACTAAATGAATTTTTATGTTTCTTTATAAAGGACTCAATACAAATTTGTTCTGTTATTTACTCATTTATAATCTCATTATAATTAATTTCATAAGAAATTGTTGTTATCATTGAAAAAGATTATATATTGTAGAACCCATAAAATTTTGTTTCTTGGGAGAAAACCCAGTGCATTTTCCATCCCATTCGATATTCACAAGGATTGTTCGCATTCTAATATTTAACAAAAAACAAAAATAAGATTGTTTCCAATAATAATCATAGTGGGAAAATATATAATAATGAAAATTTCATTTATATGAATCCAAAACACATAAAAATTATTTTTAATCATTTACATATTCAATTTATCATTTATCATGCATATTCATCATCTATTAAAATACTTTATAATGATTTATGACAAAAAACAGATTTAATAAAGTTATATAATTTATTAGTGGCATACCATCTGTGTAGTAATAGAAAAATTATCTTTTTCTATAATCATGGTATAGATATACTCGAATAATTTTTCTCATGGTCACTACCCTTAGACGCATCTCTTCCTAAACCATGTCCCCCTGTAATTTTTAGAGAGTAATTTTCTTCTATAAAAACCACACTATATTCATTTCCATAACATATGAAATTATCCAATATATAGGAATATAATAAGGGTGATCTTTGTTTTATCTCATCATAGTTTACAAGGGTAATGAACCATTTTTAGATACTAACTATGGCGACCCATATATTTCTATCACAAATATTATGTCTATGTAGATTAATATTCTATACAGAACATTATGATCCACTCTAAAATTATGTAGCTCATGTGTATTTGAAAGTTTGTATATATATAAAATATCTACAAAATAGATTTTCATTATCTTCTACTCATTTCATTATAACTAACACCCTTCTTAGACACATAATATTGTATATATTTATTTTTATCATTGGGAAATAATATAACTGAATGGGTGGGCATTGTTTCATAGAAAGGGTCATGAGGGGGATATCATTGATAATATAAATATTAGATGAGTTAATGAGTATGAAAAATAAAATTAATATTTTAAAACCAACACCAATATATTTTAGAGAATAATATTCAATCATGGAATATATAGTGGCATTTAAAAAGAGTGGGTTCAAAGAGGAATACAATAAAAGGGGCATAATTGAATAGAATTTGAGTATGAAATATATATTTTGAATTCAAATAATAATATAAAATAATTTTCATAATCAAGAAACACTGTCATAGAAATTTTAGTTGAATGAGTTCACTCTTTAATCCAAAAATATATTTAGTCAAGGTTCACTCCCTTGACTATTATTGGTGATAATGTTCCATATTTAACTAGGATTACTACCCATTAAACTTCATATTATCTAATGAGATATCCATAATTAACCATGGAATAATTGGTATCTATAATTCCAAGAACACCCACTATATAATCATAATTAATACATTTGTCTCCCAAAATATCATAAAACATTCCTCATATATCAGAAACTATGGAACTGAAATTTGTTGTTAATCAATTCATCTATTAATCAAAAGAAAAATTGTGGAAGATAAATTAGATTCATAATAATATAATAATAATGTTCATAAAAAATATGGTTACATTCTAATGATTATTTCATTGGACCATATCACAAGTAAATCATTTGTATAATTAAATTTTTTTATCATAAATTAAAAATCAATTTAAAAGATCACATCGAATATTTCCTGGGGAAAATAATATTTTCATTTCTAAATAACTTATTTAAACATAATAAATTATTAAAATATAAATGATAACGTTTTTATAGAATGGATCCATTAAAACCATTAGCGAATGATATAAATGATAATGTGGGAATTCAATGATATATTCTGTTGATGTTGTGTTTCTTAAAATAATGATCCCTTCCATATTTTCAATAAAAATCAAGATATAGACATATAAAA
The DNA here is from genome assembly GCA_963277665.1 of Viscum album. NCBI lineage: Eukaryota > Viridiplantae > Streptophyta > Magnoliopsida > Santalales > Viscaceae > Viscum > Viscum album. The sequence continues at coordinate 536,967,276 of OY728120.1, read as the reverse complement.
ATTTCTATAAAGATTAATTTTGTTTAATATTTTGAGAAAAAAAACATTAGTAAATTTGAATTCATAAAATCATGGGATAATATAAATAATATTTGAAAAACATATACAATGAAGTATATTATTTTTTATAGAAAAGTAAGAAATTAAATCAGTTTTTATAAAAACAAATTAGACCATCAAGATAATAAAGAGAGTAAAATAAAAGAAAAACAAGTAATCTCTTAAAATAACTAGATAAGATTAAAATATAGTGTAATCATTAGATAAAATCCAGAACATTTCATCATCAAATATTTAATCATAAACAAACATGATAAATAATGAGGTTGTAAAATAAATCCATTTTCATAAGTTTTAAATAGATCATAAGCACTATAACCCACAATATAATAAATTGAAATTAATTATAATTATATAATAGTCACATAAATACATATTATATCATAACTAATCCACTTATAACATTTCAAATACTTTTTTTTAATATTTCTTTATTAAAATCATCATTTCTAGGTATTAAAAGTTGCTCTTCATGTTAATTTTAATTTATTAGTTCAATTAATTGTACTCTTATCATGGTATAATGAAAAAAATAATATTAAAGATGACATATATATCATATATATTGATTTTATATAAATTAAAATTCCTTTATAATATTTTTGGATAAGAAAATAAAATACACCATTAATAGGGAATAATGGTCAGACATAGGCATAAAAGATGTTTTAACATTTTTCTATATGGAATTCTATAAATTTAATTAATATTTCAAATTTAAAATATAATAATAATATTTTACGTTAAATATATATTCATTGAATATATTCCTTTTTACATCATTCTGATTCCTAAATGAGAAATCAATCACATCTATTTTTGAGATTATGCATGCATATGGACAAGCGACAATATATTTTTTGAGGTGATTGGAAGGTTATATGGTAGATTTTATATTATTATTATAATATAATAATTACTTCACAAATATATATTTTTAAAATTATTAATATCATATTATCCATCTAGTAATTAATATTATGTAAAATGAATTTTATTTCTATTTGGAGGTGGTAGTCCACAAATATGCATGAGTGATACCTTAACATCCCAACTGATGGAAAAGAGGAATAATAAATGTTGTTACAAAATAATAATTTTTTTGTTATATTTATGATATTTAAGCTATTATTTATTTTTTAATTTCATATATATATATATATGTGTTGAATAAGATATAACTTGTACAGGGTAAGGTGGATGATTACCCATTCTTCAATGAGGCTCCTTTTGAACCCTTTTAAATGCTCCCTATAATGGAAATTTAATAATTAAAAAACTATAATTAATTTAAAGGTATGTTTAGAATTATATTTGGTTTTATTTCCCAATATTTTAGTCTCAAGGTGGTAAAAATTAGATAAAGTTGTGGTGTCCTTTTTTAAGTGGTAGAGATGAGATACATGTAATTAGTAAAATATTAAAAATTAATAATTTTCATTCCAAATAAAAATGCATAAAATTTGTAAAAATTAAAATGTGGGATTTTGTGAATAAAATATGTCTATATAGTAGGATTTGTATATTTTTATTTTGAAAAAAATACCATTATCTCTCTATTTAACACCTAAAAATGTTTAATCTACCTTGACCACAATATATAATATTTAACCTAGTTAATATTTGCATGAATTAAATATAGTTTAATGATAATATGTTTTACTAATTATTATAATTACAAATATTAAATCCATTTTATAAAAACTAAATTCCATGAATTTTCATAATTTAATTTAATATTAATACATCAAATGTTTGGAAATTCTTTTTTCTAGAAAAACTTTTTTCTTATGTATAGAAGTTTTTTACCAATTTCTAACATAAAATTGAATCCAATGACCTAATGTTTTTTAATAATATAATTTAATATATTACAAATTTAAATACTTTCAAAATAAAATTAAAACTATTAAATTCTATAAATCATTTTATGGTTTTCAATAAAACTAGTAATTTTCAATATTCATTGAAAAATATTTGTTTTCAAAAAAATCACAAAATTAACATTAAGATAATTTTGGAAGGGTGGGAAAAAATATGATGTTAATTTTTGTCAAATAAATTTCATAGATGTGTAAAAAAATAAGTATATTATTTTCTCCCAAAAGTAAATAAAATCGATATTTTTGGGAAAATGTATATTTAAAGCATTTACAAACTATATTAAAACTATAGAACTTATTACAAATATATTTATATTATTTAAGAAAAATTAAAATATTATTAAATGTGATTATTCATGTTAAATACACAAATATAATAATCATGGATAAAATATTATATTATATAATAATTTACAATGACTTAGGGTTGTATGTATCGTAAGATTCTGTGGAAATTAAATTTATCTGATGAAAAGTTTTTCATATAATTTTGGTGAGTTATAATGAATTTATATATTTATTTTATGATAGAGAGACATATATTCCATCTGATAATGAGATTATTCACTTTCCATTATTCTTGGTAATGTATAATTAATGAAATGGGTGGTAGTTTCTACTATGTTGGATGAATCTACAAGTTCTATATTATGTTTTTTATTCTGATAATCAATTTGAGTCATATCCCTATGTGATATGGGATATGTTGGAGATGGGGACTCATATCCCCGTCTAGTTCAAAATTTCATGGATTATGAAATTATTCAAAAAAAAATTCATCCAATGTAATAGAAAAAGAAGTTAGCGGATGATGTTTCACTCATACTCTTGATGGGACTACTCTATTATAGTTGTTTATTGTGTTCTATTTTGGGGTAAAGTCTTATTTGAAGATCGCTTATCACTAAAATTATGCATTATCATGTTTAATATTGAATCGATCCCTGTTTTAATTTTTATATGTTACCTATATAAGTATGATGGTTGGATTTTTTCATATAGTCATTCAATTATAGTCATTTAGAGAAGAGTTGTAAATCATTGGATGTGTTTTAAAAAAATAAAAAGGATTCAAAATTACCCCCATGAATTATTTGTTTGTTTTTTAGTATACGTGGAATGAATAATTTTATTCATCGAATTTTATTTTAAAAAAATAATTTATTGATATTATATGTGGACTGTCCTAAACACTGTTGATAGTTATTTGACTGCATACTATAAATTTTTTGGCCCATATTCCTAGAAATTAATTATTTCTTGGAGGAGATATTGGTGTCGTAGACAATAGATATTGAAGAAAAATCTTTCTACACTTATGAACTCCATGTTTTACTTTTCATTTTCAGGTGTAGAGTGTTGATAGAATAATCTGTGGGATGATGTGTGTTACCAATGGATATGACTGGGAATAGGTAAGTGATGTTCATGGTGTGAATCATGTGATTTATTTGTATATTTTCATAGTGTATATCACTTCTATTATTTATTATTTATATATAATTTTATTTCACTGTAAATTTACTAATGGTAACCCTAACTAAACCATTTTCTTCTTGACAGACTCCCCTATGGATGACCATATTTCACACACTACTCCTGATAAGGTGATATTTTAATTGGTGGTGAAAGTGGTATTTTATAATATTGATTCAATGATGATGATCGATTTAATTATTACTATATATATATGAAATGTTTTCCGAAACTAGTACATTAATGTATTTTGAAGTTCAATAAATAAATCATGGATCACCCCCATTAATAGGGGGTCTCCAATATTGAGGTGAGTAGAGCCCACCCTTAGGAAATGTTGTTCTATTTTCCCATCAAATATTTTTAGTGTTATTGTTTTTCTTAGTAAACAGAAGAAATTTTTATTTATATATATTTATGAAGAATAAGAGCTTTATTTTAAAGTGTGAAACATTTTTGAAAATTTTTAGGTGTTATTTCTGTGTCTTCCATTAATTCCACTAATTATATCTAAATTTTTGTTGAATGCTGTCTAAAAATGTTGAATTTAATGGTATTTATACTAAACCATTAATAATATGAGCCCATTAGAGAACCTCATAATCCTTTTATAGACATAACGTAAAAAAATGTTTATTTTTTAATTAATGTATTTATCGCACATGATATGAAATATTAATTTATATAGTGATGCTGGGCATTATGTAATTGATTTCATAATTGTTTTTACTATTATTGTTGCGTAAAATCGATGAGGTTTTTCACCATTATAGTAGAGGAATATGTGTATGGAATCATAAGGATGTTTTTTCTCATCCATTAGGTGTATATTTGTTAAAATTTGATATGATTTATTTTTTCATGAAGAATATTGTATGTATTATCTTTCATTGTGAAGAACCCCCTCAATCAATTTATGGTGATACCCATTATAATGAAATTCCACTAATTATAATTAGGATGAGATTTTTCATAGAATAATGTTGATTTATGTCCGTTGGATATTCATTAGTATGAAAAATAGGTCCAATAGTGAAATTTTATGTTAACATGAAAGCATGTTGGCCTCATATTGTGTTTGATTTCTCCACCTGATGGGATATTGTGAGTTTTTTATCTATTTGATGTGTTTTCTATTGTTTTCAAGATTATCCTACACAACACTCATCATTGTGAAAAGAAAATGAAAAAATATATTTTATGATTTATTCATACCAATTTGAGAAAGGGGTTATTAATAATGTATTTATAATCTTTTTTCTGATTTTGGAAGGAGGCACATGTCCCATATATGGATGAATCCAATGAAACTGGATTATAAATATTGTCTTCAGGATATTATTGAGGAACTAACCTTGATCCATGGGAATGTGTGTATAAAAACACATCTACATATTGTGTGGATAGTTTTAATGAACCAAGTGTTGTGTGTAAAATGTATGGATTCTTCTTGTATAACTACAATAAAGAAAATTACTTTATATTTGGGAAAAAGGATTCCCGGCAAATTAAAATAAAATACGACCCCTTATAGAATGGGTAGTAATATCTTGTGGTTTCATTTTATTTCATGGGGATTTATAGTCTATTTATTATGGTATTTTGGTTAATGGGGTTTTAAAATTATTTCTTATTTTTAATCTAACATTCAATTGCAATTTTTTATTTAAGATTATCTTGATCAAAAATCATTGACGATGAATGTCGATGATTTCATCCAATGTAGTTGAGTATAGAGTTCCCTTATATTTCAACATTCCATTGGAGAAGAATTTACATGTCATATTGTTATTTTTTCTTTAAGGGGTTGTTTTGTATACAACATTTTATGTGGAATGATTTAATTTCATTTATTGAATAATTTATTGTTTTTGTGTTGGATATAGTGGAATTGAATTTTCCAAAGGATGATCGTGCTCAGTGTTCTTCTTTAATGACTCAAGAACTATATAGGTGTAAAAAACTTAGTTGACCATTAAAATATTAATTTATTACTCTATATATTTTGAGATTTAATTTTCTTCCATTTTATGATAGTTTGGATTTCAGAACAAGTTGGTTCCTATATGAAAATTAATTAATTACAAAAATTTTATTTTTAGCCTTCCCACATGGACTCTTGAAAATTATTATTTTATACTAAAACAATCTATGATATAAAATATAATTCCAAAGATTCATCCATCACATATAAATTACATATGAGTAATATATTCTAGGGTATCATCGATGATTATGGGTTTTGTTCATTATGGGTATGTGAATAAATTAATAAATAAAAACATAAATTAATAAATAATTTCATGTAATAGATAGAGATCAACAATTTATCCTTATTTATTTTTCACTATATTATTATATTTTTTCTATCTCTATTAACCATAAAAAAATTTGGTGGTAGGGGAATGTTTTTGTTAGTAGTGACATGGAATTGAAGAACAAACCATATAAAATGCTTTCATCTACAGTTGTGGATGATATCATCATCAATGACCAACCCAACAAATTGTGTTCCTTTTATATGGTTACTTTCTAACTTTTTTTATCATTTTGCAACATAGAAAGTGGAGGGAAAATAATTTATCAGGTTCCCTTTTTTTTGTACAGTCTAGGATACCAATATTTTATTATTCTTCATTCTTCATTGGTATTCCATTGAATATATTTTCAGTAAATTGATCAGCCTCTATCACATAATAAAATAAATGAGTTAATTTAAAAATCATTATTTTAGTTATATTTGAATTCATGTCTTTATATATAAATATAGTCCTTCTTACGTTATGTGTTTCATATGTAACAATCATTTAGATAAATAATCTAAATTAATCATTATTAAAAGTTTTTTATTTCTCTAAATTCATCATACGTTTTAAGTGATAATGTGGTATATTTTTATACTATACATATCCTTCACACTCATATAAATTCCTATATTATCTCCTATCATGATTTCCTATATAATATTTTCCTTTATGCTTGGTCGATGGTGGGTTTGTGGTTATATAATACTCTAAATAGTGTTTTAACATTTTTCAGTGAAGTATAGCTTGAATTTAGATCTTGTAAACTTGTGTGGTTTGATGGGTACCTATATAATGAGGTAAAAATGCATGATTGATGTTTTTGGTGATTACATAATGATAGTGGTCATGAATAGTGGGGGTTGATGAGACTTATCTAAGATGGGCATGTGAGAAATTACAAGCCTATGTAATTAATTAATATTTTGAATGAATATGTTGTGAATGCTTAAGTGGGATGTGTTTGGTTGGAAATAATAGAAACCCATTAACATAAAACCCATTAAATGTTTTTATATTTCATTGAAAAATTTTAGTATTAAAGAAACGATAGTGAATTAAATGGATATTTGTTAGTTTGACGAGGCATAAAGGGTGGGTGATGTAAAACCACTTTCAATAAGAAATTTATCTAGTATATTTATGTTTTATACTATAAATAATGTTTATTATGATAATTATTATATTTCATATTTGGTTCATAAAATTATACTTGTTCATTATATTAAAAATCACTATAATACATCATTGATTAGACTTTAGTAAGAACATTTCACGATAATTTTAGAATATTTAAATCTAAATAATTGCATGGGATACAGTCTTGACATGAAATTCCTATCATCTGTGTTATGATTAAATATTTTTTTATATCCTGATTTATGTTTTCATTAATTAATAATCAATAATAATAGTTTTTTCAATATATATTTTGATAGTTATATCTATTTTCCAATCATACTTCATTTGATAGGAAAAATTGGATAATTAAGAATTAATATCATTATAAAAGACATTGATGTTTGAACATGTTAATTTATTTTTTATTAGATCATTGAATTTATGTAAAATTTCTGGTGTCACCCAAATATTTTTTTTCAATAGGATAGTAATGGATTTTTTTATTAATAGATTTGTGAACTCACTTTCTTTTACTAATTGTGGGTTAACCTTGTTAATTGGGTGCTTGCTGTTTTTTATATTGGGTGTGAGTTATCTATTCATATTGTTCTTAATATTATACATATTAAAAATGATATATTTTTATGTAGTTCTTTTAATGGTCCTATTTACACTCCATATTTTGAAGATTTTTTTATGGGGATATGTATTCTCCCACTATGGTTTTCTATTTTATGGAATGAAATTTTCTCTTTCGTAGGTGGTTATGGTTATTGAGGATAATATTTTCATAAGAAAAATTTATCCCTATAAGGGATATGAGTTACATATTGGCCTCTAGATCAATAAAAATGTGTTGATTATTTTAAACATAATGATTTATTACCTCTTTTACTAGTGCTTATAAATTTGGAACACTAGGTTATTCTTTATAGTTTTAAGTGGGATCATGGGGGAATGGAATGATATCCAGATCATGTAAATCATGAATTATAATAACCCATTAATTTATGGGTTTTGATTGAGACAATTCAAATAGTTATTCTATCCACTCCAAACTAATACTGTTTTTTTGGTACATTGTGCATCCCTTGTTACCAAAGATATCAATACCATTGATTATCTATATTGGTTAATTTTTACTAACATTTATAATTATAAATATTATTATCTGGTATACTCTATGTAACATTAAATTAATACATTATATAAGATGTCAATTATTCTTAAAATCCACCAATTATATTCTTACAGTATAGTTTCATCTAGTTGTACATTGTCTGAAATTTTGTTGACTTATTATTAAAAGAGTTATTTTAATAACATGATGTTTTTATTTTCCAATTTATATTAAACATAGTCATTTCGCATTCCACAATATTAGAGTTGATTTACTATTATGAGATTCCTTTGTGGTTTTTGTGTTATCCTAATGTGTATGTTTATGCACATCAGTGAAAGGTCTGTGTGCCCACATCTGTTGTGTCTATGCTGTTAGAAAATAGATTAGAGATTGTATTAGTGTACATGGAGATATTGTAATGCCCCGACCATTGAGGCCAAGAGTTAGAGCATTGTTTTAATAAGTTGACATGATTTCAAGTAGTCATGTCCCGAAAGACCGATGCGTTCAGCAGTCCTAGAAAATTGATTAAATACATTAATATTGTTTTACATTAAAAAACTAAATACAACAACAACATTGTCTCCACTAACCACATTTATATCCCATAGACTATCTCTGTAGGTAATACATTATATACTTCTTCATGTCCTTGGAAAAGTAAACTTAAAGAAAGGGTGATCACAAATGCTTAGTAAGAGTAAGCAATACAGCATCATGTAACATAAACATTAGGTATGTTGAATACTTGAAAACACATTCCATTACAAATAATTATCATGAATTTTTTTTATGGAATATGAGCTGAGTAAATAATTCCATAATAAAACATATTCATGGGTATTCACCAAGTCAATTAACGACATGAACCATCAATACTGTTTTCATAATGAGGGAATGCACAATGTGGGACATTCTAAAACATTTTGTCCAGGCCTCAACCAATATTGTTTTTGCCATGGCCAAAACAATATATCAAATTGGGAAAGGCCTCATCCAGTTCCACATATAATTGTATCATGAGACCAACCGATGCTCCAATAAGCTATAGCGGGCTTCACCAGTCAGATACTATGTCCAATAACTTCCTCATATGAAAAGGATGAAACATAACATAATCTTTCATATTAAAAAAAGCATACAAAATTCCAATACATTATCCATAAACTATTAATGGTGTATAAATATCACATCTATAGTGAAACATATCATAACTAATTCAATGTAATAGGGGTGATTGTATTATTATATATCAACCTCAATTAAAAATAATATCCAATAAAGGATGTTTATATAGTTGAAAATGATCAGTAAAACTCTGTGAGTGAAATAACCCTTTTCCATGAAATCATTAAAAAGTCAAACAATTTATTAAGTAAGACATTTAAAATATATTTTTAAATCTATTTGTCCCATGGGACTTTGAATACTTTTAATGAAATTAACATTTTAAAACATTCATGTCCATATAAATAAATCCTTAAAACCATTTTTAAAACATGGACATTAATGAGGATGCTTTAGAAGAATAAATATTTAAATCATTTAAAACAATATTTTAGTAAAAGTGTAACATAAAAATAGTCATTTTGAAAACTATTTTATGAAACAAGAGCATGGATAATAAATATGTCCTAGTAAAAAAACATACACATAAATAATCTCGAATTAAAATGAGATTTAGGAATTAACCCTTACCTTGAACATTTCTTTGGTTGAGGGTACATTTAACCTCATGTATAATGAGCATAGTATGTTATTAAATTATAGAAGTACCATATTAATATTTATTATGTCATAAATGATATATTTATGACTTTATACTAACCATTTAATTATGATTCCCATTTAAAATTAACATTCCGTGTAATAATTGATTTCGTTATCGTACGTGTTTTAACTTGTGATTCTTGATCTTATCATTTAAATAATTATTTAAATACATCCAAATATAAAACATGATTTATATATCATATATATGTATAATATAAATATGTATATTAGATAGATATATGAAATTAAAAACACAGTTTCTGGAGACGGGAGGTCGTATGTACGAATAAACGCTATTTGTCTTATCATATCATATTGAATGGATGAAACTGAATAAGATATATGTAAGTACATACATTTACAGAAACAGAAATATTTATATATTAATTATCAATATTATTTCATATATTACATACTTATTAATAACATATATTTTTATAATCATTATTGAATGTTGAATGTGGAAATGAATCTCATCGCGTCGTGGAGACGGTACGCCGTACGTACACACGAGGGAAGATGTCATTTCCTTAATGATTAAAAGGAATGTAATTGTATGGTATATTGATTTTATAGATATTTTATCATGTTATTTTCATTATTTATATACATATATATAATCATTATATCCATATAAATTACATAGTTTTGAATAACAAATTACACCACGATGTGGAGACTGTAAGTCGTACGTACGTACACATGGTGACATTATCATTCATAGGGTTGATAGAATAATGAATATGGTTGTATCATATTTATAGTAAAATCCCAATTTTTATAAGGTAATTGACATACTATATTGGTATTGAAACAACAAATAAAGAGGAAGTGGAGGAAGAAAAGAACTTGAAAGAGGGTGGTGAAATTTTTACCTCTTCTTTGGGTGTTTCATAATAAGTGGATCAAAAGGGATCCATAGGATGGATTTCAAATCACATTAAGGAATCCTAGTTGATTTGAGATTTATTTGAAGGATATTTGGCTTGGGTTTGGCCGAGCCAAATTTCTTGGGATGTGTGTTTTTGAGAGAAGTGGAACTAGCCTTTTACAAGAGTGGTGAGGGTCAAATTAGGAAAAGATTAAAAAATTAATTTATTATAAAAAACAATACGGTTTATAATGACTAAAAATTAATATATTTCAATACGTAGGTGGTTATGGGTCTAAAAAAGCTCAACCGATAGGTTTTATACAAGTTTAGTTTACCATTTTAACGTTATCTTGTAGATTTAACTCTTAGTAAAATAGTTTAACATTTACAGAGTCTTCTTGTATTTTTAGACTATATGGTTAATAAACCTACTCTAAACATCCAATAGAACCTAAATTGGTTCATTCATGAAATATACAATGTTATTTAATCCCTTTGGACAAACCATATATTTTTAGGAATATTATATCCACCAATAATATAGTATTTGTTTTAAAAACAAATTTATGTCAATTTTGACACTATTTGGTTTTTTGTATTTGTGAAAGTCATAAAAACCTTATCAATTCTAAAAAATTTATCTAACCAACCATGACATGTATTATTATCGTATAAATTTCGTGTAATTCATAAAAAGTCACAAATTGTAATTATTTGGGTATTTATAATATCCATTATTTTAATATTTTATTAAGAATGTAATTACTGCATCATTATTGTATCATAATTAAATTTATTTTTTTAAATTCAAAATTTATAAATAAAATAAAATTATGTAATAAATCTTTTTATATTTCTAATGAATAATTTTAGTCATATTTATCTAATGTATAACCTTATATTAAAAGTGGTTTAGTTAATAAACATTGAATGAATCACTTTTAACTATTCATTAAATAAAATAATAATGAAAGTACTAATCTAATCCATGTGGACCTAAAGGATCATATTCTATTCCTAAGGTTTTTTTGGTCGAATTACACTTATCCAATAATATTTGTACATGTTTTAGGGTAATTATAATACCATATTTACCTTTAATTAACCTACTTACTTTTAATAGTGGTAAATAAAAGTCAAAAGTAACTATTCCCCAAAAATTATTTTCATCTTCTTGAATCAAATTTTACTTACTCATGTCAACATTATCTCTTGGAGTTTTGAAATTCAACATACAGAAGTGATAAAATTATGATAATTCAAATTTTCTAACGTTCTTAAAAGGTGGGTAAAAGACATTAAATAATTCAATAAAATTTTATAAATAAGATTTTATTATAAAATTACTTCAATTAATTGAATTGAACTAATATAGGTATTATTTAACTATTTTTACTTAAAATAAATTTAAATAAAATAAATAATTATTTATATAAAAAGTCGATTTTAAACAATAACGCAGTGTTTTTCACTATTAATCAAAAAATTAAAAGTCTTCAAAAAAATAAAAAATAACCCTATTATAATTTTGATATTACAAATTAAATAATGGCCTCTATTTTACAAAATTCAAAACATAGTAGTTTCATTTATTAATTTTATATTAATTCCCATTGTTAAAACCAAAAAGCGTGTTTTTTAAATAGTAAAAATAATCAAAATATTGTCATGTTTTTAAGTCAAATTTAAATGTAAAATTAAGTATAATGACTTAAATTGTATTAAATTATAAAAATATAATCTAATTAAACTTTAAAAAAATTCAAATGTATAATTTAAAAATATTGAATATTTTGATTAAACAAGTTGTTTTCAATTAAAATTTAGCATCTTTCATTATTCATAAAAATATGAATGTTATCAGAAAAACAAAAAAGAATTATCGAAACTAATTTTTTATGACCCAATTATAAATAAGAATTTTATTTTGTTAAATTTAATTAAAAAATTAATAAATTGCATTTAAAAAAATTTACCATTAGTTGGCGATAAAATTCCATTTTTGAAAAATACATCCATTATCTAAAAAAATTATTATTTTTATATTATGTCTAAGAAATGAAGAATATTTATGTTAAAATTATATAGAGTATATAATATTCAAAATATTTTTAACACTATTTATAATATCTTTTGGAACGGCTAGTTTTGTAAGTTGTGGTGTGCTCGAACTCGATGTTTCTTGTAGCGAGAGCTATTAAATTACTTTTATGAGATAACATACTATGAAATCAAAGGGTGTTATATTATTCCCCCAATCAATAAATTTCAATCTCGCAATTTGAAATTTTCCTTCGAAAATAAAAGTTTAAAAATATAAAAATACCTATGTGGAAAACCTACATCGAAAATTGTGTTAATAAAATTATTCTTAACAATAGGGCAAGGGAAATGAAAAAGTCACCACCATATTATGAGCACAAATAGGTGAATATTGGTGGCAATTAGGGACAAATAATTAGTGGAAAACATAAATATTTATAGGGAGTGATTGTGGTCATCAATCACAAACAAGTGTAAAATTAAGGTCCTCCAATCCATTAATCTATGATGATGTAAAATATCACCGGATCAACAAAACATAAAGTATTAGGATAACATGTTATTGGTTTCAAAATCGCTTCACTAAAGTTTAAGAATTAATTTATTCCTAGAATAAAAGGAAATATATATATATACATGACAAGTAGAGTTTCATCCTTCAAGTAATTCATACCAAAAACTCATCTTTCACTTCAAAATATTATATAAGTCAAAAATATTCTATTTATACTAATTGTATAGGGTTCCAACAAAATAAATTTATAATTTATCTGTAAGAACATTTATAAGAAACTACATTATAGATACCAGGTTATCATGTGGGATAGTGGTAGTGATGCACCCTTGTCACCCTTTCGTTGTGGGTTCATATCTTGCGGCCTTGCCAGACGCGACATGTTATCGCCTAACCTGCGGGTTGTAATTTTTATGAAAATCCAAAAATAATCTCATGAAATGATTTAACCATAAAAATAGTATCCAATGTCAGACTTAATCGATTCCAAACATTAGACTTATCTAAAATACTTATGTCCCAACTCATAGTCCAAAATTTAAAAAGGAGGTAAAAATAATGAAGATTCTTTTTTCCATGTAATAACATATGAATACCTTCATCATGTATTATTTTAAAACACTATAATACCCTAAATTACCATAAAACCATATTGATTACATTCATTCTCCCTTATTCTGTATAAAATACTAGATATACTCCTTCTATCCAAAAATGATGTGAACTATAATAATGATGAAATATATAAATTATTAATCCATTCCAAGGATGTCGATAATAACAAATATAATTTTTCCAAATAAATCATATATTATTCCAAAATTACTACCTCAGTATCAGAACCAAATTATGGTTTATCTTTATCTCAACCATATATTTTTCAGAAAATTTAACCTACTGTTGAGTCACTTTTCTTAGTTCCACACAATCTCATGTCCTTAATGAAATAGTAGAGAAGTAAAATCCTTATATACTTATAATTCTTATAACATGTACATCATTAATACAGTACTCAAATGGAATAATAATTTAATAACAACATAAAAACTCTTAATCATTCCTCTTCATGTTCAATAGTATCATAACTTGATTATTATCGAATAGCTGCATTTTCTCTATACTCTGATGATTTGGAAATTGATTCACGTAGTGTCCCAACTCCTTGCAGATGAAGCATTGTACATTTGAAAACTATTCTTACCCATGAAATCATGAACTTGGTGTCCTTTTACAACAAACATATATAAAACTCCCACTTCCTTCAAGAATTTACCATGGTGATCCTTTCCATAGTTATTACATATAAGAAAATCCTTCTTTCCTATCTTCCCTTTATCCAACTTTCTCTCTTCCATCCGTTTATTCTCTTTCTTACCTTCAAATCCATAAGACACATATAATTCATTACATATCTTATTAACACATGATACTATTTCCTCATATGATGATAATACGTGGGAGACTACTTCCAATTAAAATTTTGATTTAATACCATAATAGATATGATCCTTCTTAATCTTTCGATCATGCGTATAGCTAAAATTCTCATTCCTTCTTCTAGGAGTCATTTCTAAATAATGGAATACACTTGGTTAGTTTATGAATTGGAATGTATAATTCCAAACATGTAAAATACCCAATGTAAATTGAAAAGATTATGCATATAATATATAATCATAAAATGCCTTCTTTTGGAAGTATTTACTTATAAATCTTTAGTAATGTCTTGTAATGAAAATGTGAATTATCTTAAGAATATCCCCTGGGAGAGTCGTAACCAAGAGTACAGCATGTCTCGTTGTCGTGCAACCATTACCATTCGAGTCTAGCTTAAAGCAGTGTTTTCAGGTATTACCCTTTGGTCCTTCTATTCCAAAGCTGTCTCTACCTACTTGTTTCCAAACAAGGATTTATTTCTAGATCTAGTTTCCAAGGCTGCTTCTAAAGTTCCTTTGATACCAACTGTAATGCCCCGACCCCAGAAGACAAGAGTTGGTTCATTATTCTTATACATTGGCATGATAACAAGTAATCATGTCCTGAAAGACGGATCAGTTTAATAGTCTTGGAAAATATATTAAATAAATGAATGTTGAATTACATTATAAAATGAAAAACTACAACAACATTGTTTCCATTGACCACATTCATGTCCCTTAGACTATCCATGTTGGTAAATCATAATATTCTTCTTCATATCATGGGAACCAGAAACATATAAAAGGAATAGCATAAATGCTCAGTAAGAGTAAACAATATAGAATAATAAAACAAAAACAATAGGCATGTGGAATAATTGAAATCACATTCCTTTACAAATAATAAAAATGAACACGTTATGGAATGAATATGATCTGAGTAAATAATTCCATAATAATACATAGTCATTGGTATTATACTAGTCAAATAACAACATGAACCATAAATATTATTTATATAATGAGGGAATGTATAATGCAGGACATTCTGAAACATTTTGCTAAGGCCTTGACCAAAATGTCTAATAATGATTTAGGCCTCAGCCAAAACTATATATCAAATTGGGAAAGGCATTGGACAATTCCACGTCTAATTGTCTCATGAGACCTACCTATACATAGAGGAGCTATAGCAGGCTCCACCTGTCACTTACTAAGTCCAATACATTCCTCATATGAGATGGTTTAAACATAACATAAGCATTCATATTAAAACTGGCATAAAAATGTTTATACTATAGCCACAAACCTTGAATGGCATACAAATATCACAAACACAGTATAAAATATCATAAATTATTCAATACAATATAAAAGATTTTATTATTATAAATCAACCTCAATCAATAATAATATTTAGTAAAGGATGTTGATATAGTTGAAAATGATCAGTAAAACTCTTTGAGTGAAATGCCCCTTTTTCACGAAATCATTGAAAATAACACAATTTATAAAGGAATAAAATTAAAATATATTTTTAAATAAAATTTATTGATACCTCTTCTAAACATTTTTATGAAATTTAAATTTTAAACCATTCTTGTACATATAAATAAATACATACAACCATTTTGAAAACATGGACATTAATGAGAATGATTAAGAAGAATAAATATTTAAAACATTTAAAATTATTTTCCAGTTAAAGAGTATCATAAAAATAATCTTCTTGAAAACTAATTTATGAAACTTGAACATGGATAATAAATATTTCCCAGTTAAAAAAAATTCATATAAACAATCTCGGATAATAAAGTGATTGAGAAATTAACCCTTACCTTGCAATTTCCTTTGGTCAAAGGTACATTTAACCTCTTGTATACTGACCATAGTATTTTATTAAATTATACAAGAACCATATTCATATTTATTATATCATACATGATTAATTAATGAATTTATACTACCCATTTAATAATGACATCCATGTTAAATTAACATTTTGGGTAATAATTTCTTTCTTTATCGTACGTGTTTTAATTTGTTATTCTTGATCGTATCATTTTGATCATGATTTAAATACTTCTAGAATATTACACATGAATTATTTATAATATATATTTAGAATATAAATATGTATAGTGGATAGATATATGACCCGAAAAACACCGTTTATGTAGATGGCTGGCCATGTGACGATTAAACGATGTTTCCATTTTCAGATCGTATTGACTGGATGTATATGAATAAGATATATGTAAGTACATACATATATAAATATAAATATATATTTATATATCTACTCAGTAGAATTATTATTTCATATATTACATAATTTTTAATAATATTTTTTAATCATCGTTTAATGGTGAATGCTGAAATGAATCTCATCGTGTTGTGGAGACGGTATGTCATACGTACACATGATTATTCCATTTCCTTAAAAATAAAAAGGTGTGTAATTGGATGGTATATTAAATATATAGAGACTTTATCATATTATTTTAATTATTTATAAACATATTATTCATTATTATATCCATCTAAATAACATAGTGTTGAATAACAGATTACTCCATGATGTGGAGACGGTAAGTCGTACGTACTCACGCATGGTGAAATTATAATTCATAGGATAGATAGAATAATTAATATTTTTTTACCATATTAATAATAACATTAAAATATATAGAAGTTTGTGGAGTTTTTGTTTTTGTATGGAAACATCAAATAAAGAGGAAGTGGAAGAAGAAACGAACTTGAAAGAGGTTGGTAAAATTATTACCTCTTTTTCAGGTGTCTGCTTTTGAGTTGATCAAAAGGGCTTCATAGGTTTTCTTTCTGGTCAAATTATGGACTTTAAGATGATTTGAGGGATTTTGGGAGGTTATTTGGGCAGGTTTTGGCTGAGACAAATAGATTTGGAGATGTGATTTTGAGATAAGGGGAAGTACCCTTCTATAAGAGGTTTGAGGGTCACTTTAGGAAAAGATTAAAATATTAATTTACTATACAATCATATTCGGTTCATAATGGTTTCAAATGAAATTATTTAGAGAATTAGATGGATATGGCTCGTAATCCGCTCCAAAAATAGGTTTTATATAGGTTATGGTTACTATATTAACCTTATATTTTATATTTAACTCTTTGTTAAATCGTTTAACATTTACCTTTATTCTTGTATTCGTACACTATATGGTTAATAAAGTTACTCTAAACTTCCAAGAGGAACTCACGTGATTCATTAATTACATATATAATATTATTTATGAACTTTTCCCAATCCATATATTTTTAGTAATATTATTTCAACCAATAATATAGTATTTGTTTTAAAAACTATTTTAGGTCAAATTTAACACTATTAGGTATTTTGTTTTTGTGAAAGCCATAAAAACCTTATCACATAGAAAATATTTTTCTAATCAACCATAATTTGTAATACTAACCTCTAAAATTAGTTTAAATCATCAAAAGTCACACATTGTATTTATTTGGTTATTTATAATATCAATTAATTTAATATTTCATTAAAGAGGTAATTATTGCATCATAATTATGTCACAAATAAATTTAATTATTTATTCTCTAAAAATTATAAGTAAAATAAAATTATTTATGAAATATTTTTATCTTTATAATTAATAATTATAGTTTATTTTTTCTTATGTATAAC
The DNA here is from genome assembly GCA_963277665.1 of Viscum album. Classification (NCBI taxonomy): domain Eukaryota; kingdom Viridiplantae; phylum Streptophyta; class Magnoliopsida; order Santalales; family Viscaceae; genus Viscum; species Viscum album. Next base: position 536,949,008 of record OY728120.1, on the reverse strand, counting down.
CATTAATTAAATATGATTTAGTTAATTAACATTGAATTTAACACTTTTAACTCTTTAAATAAAATAATAATAAATGTCCTAATCTAATCCAAGTGGACCTAAAGGATCATATTTTTTTTCCTAAGGTTGTTTTTGGTCGTATTACACTTATCCAATAAAATTAGGACATGTTTTTTGGGTAATTATAATACCATTTTTACCTTTAATTAAAATATTTACTTTTAACCGTGGTATATAAAAGTAAAAAAATTACTATTCACCAAAAATTATTTTGATCCTATTGAATCAAATTTTACATACTGATTTCAAATGTGCCTTTCATATTTTTGAAATTGAACTCACAAAAGTGGTAAAATTATGTTTTATGTAAATTTGATACCATGCCTAAAATGTGGGAAAAAGCCGTTAAAAATTTCAGTAAAATTTAATACATCTAATTTTTTTATAAAATAACTCTAATTAATTTAATTGAAGTAATATGTAATAACCCATGTTTTTCTGGTCTACAATTCTGAGAAGAAATTTGAACTTTAGTTTTTGGACGCTCGTGAGAGGTAAAATGTTCATTTTACCCAACCAGGTGATCTTTGATATATTTTTTTGAAAACTCTATTGTTCTCGGAATAGATAGTTTACCAGAGGATAGGAGTTTGTTAGAAATCTGAGCTGTTCAAATTTAAAGGATATATTTAATATTTAATATTATTTAATTAAATATTAAATTATTCATTTAGGTTTATTTAGAAGTAACATATAGATGGAATTTTGGATTGAAATTTTGTCTGCGCCATTGAGTTCAGAATGGGGAGTTTAGCAAAGGGAAGGAAAAAACTCATGTCGGGTGTCGGGGCCTGCCCGGTCCCCTTTTTCTTATTTTCATTTTTCTTTTCTTTTTATCATTCTCTTCCATCCTCATCCTCCTTGTGCACATCTCATACGCCTCCTTCATTGCCATGACCTATGGTAGAAGTTGGATTTTGAGGAAGATATATAGTTTGGATCCAAGAGGGATACCGATTCGAGGCTCTCGATGCGCTCAGTCGGCATACGGCAACTGGGTTCCATGAAATAAACCGAATCTTTGGAGGTTTCCTCATAAGGGTTGTGACATTTATGTTTTTACCATATTTCCTCTTAAAACATGTTGTTTTATATTTTTAAATCCTTAAATTTCTGGCTTGTATGCCCATGGGGCTCGATCTATTGTTTCAGGGGTGAAACGGGCATTTTGGGAGTTTTGAGGGATTTCCCTTCAGAAAACCTAGAATACATGACCTATGTTCTAAGGGAACATGTGGTGTGTTCTCCCCGTTCGGGGAATTCAAATTTTTCTTAGCTAGACGCTGTGTAATCATAGTAAACATCCTGTAGTGGGTGGCTGTGTGGAATAGAACACAGACAAGTTGTTTTTAAGGAGTACATGTCGTTTACAGTAATGTACACGCCATGTAGTGGTTCATGGGCATGTGTTCGGGAGAAAATGGTCACAATATAACTTCTTGTGAATATTACATACTATGTGCATTAAAGTACACTACGTCTACTATTACATAGGTTGACCCCAAGGATCTGGAAATGTTTTCTGGCATTGTACTACATCAACTTAGTAATTTGGGGATATCTTGGGCCCTGGAAGTCATAATTGGGAGTGTAATTAGTCTATTATGAGCATTTTTTCTACGTAGATCAAAATGGTGGAATAATTTTGACATTTAGAGGACATCTAAATGGGGTTTTTGGTGATTCTAACTAATTGGAAGGGTTCTTCCTCCAGTTATCAAGTTCAGTTGACACCTAAGAGTGAGACTTGGTGTGGATGATATGCAGGGTGTTCGGACCAACATAGTTGAGACCATTAATAGGATATGAGCTATGATATATCTCCCATAAAATATGATTTATAGTACTTTACCCTTCTGAGACATTCCCTTCATGCCTATGAGTCTGTGAGACCGGATACTTCTAAGGATCCCCTGAGGGATGCCATTACCTGTGTACTAACCATGGGAGTTTCTTATAGGATCCCTCTCATGTTTTTTCCTAAATAGGACCCATGTTATGGAATTCCTATGTTTTCTGTCCTTTGAGGATCCCATTTTGGATTCCTCCCATGCACTTCACTATGTATACCATGTTGGATTCCTTCACTAATGTTAACCTTGAGAAACCTGAGTATGATTCTTCTTCAGTGTTTGACTTGAGGGACCAAGGGGGTGATCATTATTTGATTGACCCTGAGTTGTTACATCAGGTTTGGGAAGATATGGTGATCATGTGTCACTTAGAACCCATTGAAAACTGGTAATTCCATGGGGCTAAAGATGTATTGTTGGGTTGGGCATTCAGGCCACCCCCAATGTTTGTTTATATCAGACTTGGTTTTCTGATATTGTAGTGTTTACTAGAGGTGCTTCCTGGTTGGTGGATGCTGAGCCTAACACAAGGCATCGTTCTTCTTTATTTGGATTCCTACTATTCCTTTTGACCCTAATTAGAGTTGTTGTCATTGTAAATAGGGTTATTTACCTTGCTATGTATGTTTTATCCAATCTTTCTTGATTTTGACCGTTTTGTTTTGCTTTCTTGTTACGCTAACTTGTTTCCATGTCTAGTATTTTTAGGATGGAGTGGTTTTATCTAACATGTTTTGATATATTGTATACTATTATCCATGTATATCTTGAGGTTTACTTTGGCCGTATTTCATTATTGTGCTCATTGACATACACAGGGCCGTGAGAAACTGGTGTAGTAGACTATAAGGGGAAATGACCATGTGAGCTTCCACAAAGATTCTTTGGGAACTTCGGTCTATAAGGGGAATTTACCATGTGATCTTCCTCACACATTCCTTAATCAATATAGACAATAAGGTGAATTTACTGTGAGTTCTTCCTCAAAGAGTCTGTACTTCAACTGCTTTTGACTATAAGGGGAATTGACTATGATTTCTTCCATAGATATTTTTTACTTTAAACGCATTAGACTATAAGGTGAACTGACTGTGAGTTCTTCCTCAGTGAGTCTATAATTTAACCAATTTAGACTACAAGAAGAATTGAATTTGAGGGATTTCTCAGAGATTCTGTACTTTAACCGCTTTAGACTATAAGGGGAATTGACCATGTGAGATTTTTTAGAGAGTCATTAAATGCTTTACAATATAATGGGATTTGACCGTGTGCGCTTTATCACAAAGTCATTGATTACAGATGACTATATGGGGAATTGGCTTAGAGTACTTCCTCAGATAGTCTTATTATTTCTTTTATTGTATTTGATCTAGAGGGGTTAGACCAAAGTACTGTCCAGAGGGTTTCTTGTGTTTTATTGGTTGAACTAGAGGGTAACATATTTTTTTGGCTTGTTCAGATGCATATCACCGGTATTAGATGAAGCAGGAACATGTCAAAGGGATTACGGACCCAGGGATCAGCATATTAGATACACGGCTTCAAGGGTATGACGTATAACTCAATTCCATTGTACCGAATGTCCATGATATAAGGATTATGGTCCTGAGGATCGATTTATGATGTTGTTCTTGTTAAATGAATCTCTTAATCACGAATATTCATATTTTTGTATATGTGTGTTGGTATGGGACTATACAGGTATACGTATATAGATATTGTCATCCATGGTGGCACATGCCCAGTTGACATGGATTACATACCCTGAGTTCGACTGTGGTTGCACATTTTGATTACATTCTTTTGTTGTGTTCCAACTATGCTGAGCACATTGTTGTTTCATACACTTTTAGCAGCACAGTTATAGGTTTCATGTCAGGGTTACCTATTGAGATTATTTCTCACCCCTGAACATGCACCTTGGTGTACTTTTAGTCCTTATGTATGCATTTCAGGTTGAGTACGAGTTGCATGGTGGATAGGGCTGAGTCCTAGTGTTGTAAGATCGAGCGGAGCTGCTTGAGTGGTTCTACTGATCGGGTTGCGGAAATTAGACAGTGTCTTCAAATCAGTAACTTGGATTAGCTCAGACTTATTAGTAGGGCCCTGTACATTTACTTTTAGACTCTTTTGTACTTTTATCTATATGGTTTTCCATGTGGTTGAGTAGTGTTGTATTGTAATGCTTAGCTGTTGGGGATTTTACAGTACTTTAATATTACAGCTAGTTCTATTTTTGTTGTTTATTTTCTTTCTCACTCTTTTTACCTTCCGATGTGTATGATACTTATTTATTTCTGCTATTTTCATACTCTGTTATGAGAGAATAGTCTCCACACTATCACACCCTAGGCCCTCGATGCATGTCGGCAGCCTCTGGTGTAAGGGGAGGTGCACTTGATGCCTTGTGGTAAACTGGCTTAGAGCACTAGTTTAGTGGATTTCAAGTCACGACGTTACAAATTGGTATGAAAATATTTTTCTTTCCTGGTATCCACTATTTTGGGATCTAGTTGAAAATAGAATTGGGAATGTGTCAGATCCTCTGATGAATATCGGGCTGGTGAATCGAGAACACTTATTATGGTAAGAAGTCCTAGTTTCTAGGGTTTGGGATTGCTTTTAGTATTTTTTGATGTTATAGTTGTATATGATTTTTCACCTTGAGAAACACACATATTATGTGGTGTTTTGAATTATTATGGATCTCTGGCTCTTGGCCCTTGGTAAGATGCCAAAGATGGATTTTGACTCTAGGCCAGCAAAGGTAAGAGGTGTCTAATGCATCATACTAGGCATGTAGTATTCACATAATATATGTCTTATAGTGTGTGTTTTACTAATGACTAAGACCTTTTGGTCTACTTACACAAACATTTTACTTTGATGGTTGGATACGTGTATCTACATTGAGGAATTTCTATTTAGTCTGATGACTTAGTCCTCATGCAAAGGTGGTGCAGTGACCCCAGTTGGTCTTTGTGTCACATGATGCCTTTCTGTTTAACCCTTATTAGGTGTTTTTTCTTGGGTATGTGGTTATCTAGTCATATCGTTGAGAATGATTTTGATAGGTACCAAGGAATTTCTTGTAAACTAGACCTCCTTGTGGTATTTTTGTATATAGATACTCAATGAGTGTTAGTGCAACTTGTCACTTCAATTTTTTTGTAAACTCCATGGAGTCATTCCTTATGAGGATTCTCGGAGAGGATTAGGGCCCTTGTTGGTTGTGTTTCGGTTTTGAGTTTCATTGGTTGTAGTGATCTTTACCATCTTTTGAGAGGTTTTGGATCCATTGGATTAGGTGGTTAGACTTTGTGACCCTGTTGCGAGGCTTTTCTTGTAGGTCTAGGTGGAAGACCTAGAGACCCTTGGTTTTTACTCAACCCCTTATAGGTTGATGTCTATTTCGTTCAGGGGAAAACTGTGAGAGAATGGTTAACCCATTATTGAAACATGGTCAAGATTTGGTAGGATGTTAGTGTGGATCAGAGGGAGCTAGAAATGCCTTCGGTTAAATCATTGTGTACTCATGTATGAGATGATCATGAGATATCTTGATTCGTCTTAAGTAAGAAAATATAGGTTTGACCCTACATCGAGGTCTTTTTTTTCTTAATGATCATCCCTGTAGTGAATGGAACCTATTTTAGGTTTTCTCTCATTAAAGTCAAAGAATATCCATATGGTGGGGAGTACACCATTTTCATTTTAAGGGTTGTATTATTTATTTAGGTTAAACTATATTGTTTTCTAGTGGTATTTTGGGCTCATGGTTTTTTTAAGACAACGACAAGGGAATTCCTATGGTGGGGAGTACCAGTTTGGTCGTAGTTGAATATCTTATATGTAGAATGTGGTGGTTAACGCAATAAGGATAGTCATTGATGGTCCATATTTCTTGGTTGTGTAGATGCTCTGGTTGGGAGCATGGATGTTGGTCCTTTCACTGGGCTTCTCAGGGACGAGAAAGATTATGGTGGGGAGTTTGTAAGAAACTGGGTTTTTTCGAATTGGAGTTTTGAGAAGAAATTTTAATTTTTGTTTTTGGATGCTCGTGAGGTGTAAAATGTTCATTTTACCCAACCATCTGATCTCGGAAAACTTTTTTGACAACTCTGTTGTTCTCGGAATAGGGAGTTTACTAGAGGACATCAGTTCTGTGGAAATCTGAGTTGTTCGAATTTTAACAAAATATTTAATATTTATTATTATAAAATTTAATATTAAATTATCCACGTAGGTTAATTTGGTAATAAATATAAAATGGAATTTATGATTGAAATTCTACTAGCACTGTTGATTTTTTAATGGAGAGTTTAGCCTATGGAAGGGATAAACTCATGTCGGCCGTTGGGGCCGTTACGAGCCCCTTTTCCTTCTTTTCCTTTCCTTTTCTTTTCTTCCTTCTATTCTATCCTCCTCCTCCAGGAGCACATCTCCTATTCCGCTTCCTTAGTAGTGACCTATGGGAGAAATTGTATTTTGAGGATGAGAGAGTGTTGGGAGGCAAGAGGTGTACTGATTCGAAGTTCTTGACACGCTCAGTTTGCGTGCGGCAACCGGGAGCCATGAAATCTACCGAAGCATCGACAGTTTCTACCTGATGGCAGGGCAATTTATATTTTCCCCATATATCCACATAAAACATGTTTTTTATGTTTTTAAATCCTTATATTTCATTCATGTAATCCCATGGTGCTCGATCTGTTGTTTTGGGGGCGAAAACGGGTGTTTTGGGATTTTTGAGGGATTTCCCGTCGGAAACCCCAGAATACATAGCGTGTGTTCCAAGGGTACATGCCATGTGTTCTTCCCATTTAGGGAAGACGATGTTTTCTTAATTAAACTGCATATAATTTGAGTACACACTGTTTAGAGGGTGTTCGTGTGACAAGCCGTGTGGAATAGAACACGAAATAGTGGTTTTTAAGGAGTACACGTCGTGTATAGTAAAGTACACGCCGTGTATTGGTACATGGACATGTGTTCTAGTAAAAACACTCATAGTGTAACGTTTTCTGAATAGTAAATTCTGTTTATAGTAAATTACACACTGTGTACTATTACATAGGTAGACCCCATGGGTCTGGCCATGTGTTCTGGCAACTTACTATTTCAACATAGTAATATAGGGATATCATGGGCCCTAGAAGTCATAATTGGGCATGTCAATAGCCGATTCAGAGCATTTTTCAATGTAGATCGCAATTTTGGAATACTTTTGACCTTTAGAGGTCGTCTAAATGGGGGTTTGGGGGTCTCTATCTAAATAGAGGGGGTATTCCTCCAGAAATCATGTTCAGTTGACACCTTTAAGTGAGACATGGCGTGGATGATTGGTTGGGCGTTCAGAACAACTTAGTTGAGACATTTAATAGGAGATGAGCTATGAGATATATCTCATAATGTATGATTTAGAGGAAATTCTCCTTGTTAGATGTTCCCTTATGGCCTATGAGTCTGTGAGACGAGATAATTCTAAGGATCCTCTAAGGGATTCCTTTACTTGTGTACTGACCTCGTGAGTTCCTTGTAGGATCCCCCTCCTATTTTTCCTTTCATAGGAACCATGTTATGGAATAACTATTTTGTATTTACTTTAAGGATAGCATGTATTATCCCTCATTTTCTCTTATCTAAGGATCCCATTTAGGATGCATTTTCTCGTGTTTACCTGCAGAATCCCGAGTATGATGCTTCTTCAGTGTTTGACTTGAGGGACCCAGTGGGTGCTCGTTGTTTGACAGACCATGAGTTGTTAAGTCTGGTATGGGAAGAGATGGTGATTAGGTGTCACCTAGAACCCATGCCAAACTAGTAATTCCATGGGGATATTGATTTATTTTTGGGTTGGGCGTTTGGGCCACCCTCACTATTTGATTATATCTGACTTGGTTTGTTGATGTTGTAGTGTTTACCAGAGGTGCTTCCTTGTTGGTGGATGTTGTTCCTGATGCAATGCATCTTTCCTTTTTATTTAGATTCCTGTTATTACTTGTGTTTTGAGTATATGTGTTTTGATTATAAATAGGGTTATTTACATTGTTGTGTATGTGTTTTCCCATGTTTATTGATTTTGACCCTTTGGTTTATCTCGCCTGTTAGGCTGCCTTGTTTCCATGATTAGTGTTGTTAGGATGGAGTGGTTTTAACTGAAATGTTGTGATACACTATAAACTATTTTCCAAATAGTTCTTGAGGTTTAATTTTGCAGTATTGAATTGCTATGATCATTGACTTACATAGGGTCATTAGCACCTGGTGTAGTAGACTATAAGGGGAATTGACCGTGTGAGCTTTCACAGAGAGTCTTTGAGCATTTCAGGCAATAAGAGAAACTGACCATGTGATCTTCCTCATAGAGTACTTAATCACATAATAATATAAGGGGAATTGACTGTGAGGGCTTCCTCAGATAGGATGTTCTTTAACCACCATAGACTATAATGGGAATTGACTATGAGTGCTTCCTCAGAGAGTCTATACTTTAACTGCTTTAGACTATAAGGGGAATTGACTATGAGTGCTTCCTCAGAGAGTCTGTACTTTATAGACGTTAGACTATAAGAGGAACTGACTGTGAGTGCTTCCTCAGAGAGTCTGTACTTTAACCGCTTTAAACTATATGGGTAATTGACCGTGTGAGCTTCCTTAGAGAGTCGTTAACTACATTAGACTGTAAGGATATTTGACCGTGTCAGCTTCCTCAGAGATTCATTGATTACACATGACTATAAATGGAATTGACTGAGAGTTCTTCCTCAAAGTGTCTTGTTATATCTTCTATTTTATTTGAACCATAGGGGTTAGACTATGATTACTGCCTAGAGGGTTTCTTGTGTTTGATTGGTTTAACAAGAGGGTTACTTGTTTTTGTTTAGCTTTTTTGTGGGCATATCATCGACGCTGGATAAAGGAGTTACATGTCAATGGGATTAGGGACCCATCGATTGACATATTTGATACATGACTTGAATGGGATGACGTACAGCTTAGTGCCCTTTCACATGACTTCTAGGAGATTGGGATTATGGTCTCAAGGATCGATAGTTGATGTTATTCTTGTTAATTGAATCACTTAATCATGAATATACATATTTATGTATATTTGTATAGGTATGGGACTATATTGGTGTACACACACATATATATATATATATGGACATCCATGGTGGCACTTTCCCAGTTGACAGGGATTACATACCATGAGTTTGACTGTGGTTGCATGTTTGGTTTACATCCTTTTGTTGTGTTCTAGCAATGCTGAGCACATTGTGGTTGCATACACTTTTAGCAGCACATTTTTAGGTTGCTTTTTAGGGTTCCCTATTGATATTATTAATCAACCCTACACATTCACCTTTGTGTATGTGTATACCTTATGACTGCTTTTCAGGTTGAGCACGAGTTTCATGGTGGATAGAGCTAAGGCCCAGTGTTGTATGATCGAGCGGAGCTACTAGAGTGGTTCTATTAATCTGGTACCTGTAGTTCGACAGTGTCTGGAGATCAGGTACGTGCATTGGCTCGAAGTTACTATAATATCCCTATAATTTTAATTTCAGTTCCTTTTGTACTTGTATCTGTATGGTCGGCTCGATTGGTGACCAATGATGTACTGTACTGCATAGCTATTCTGGATTTTACAACATTTTACTACTACAAATTGTTCTATTTTAGTTGTTTATTTCTTCTTCACTCTGTTTACTTTCCTTTGCATATTATACATAGTTATTTCAACCACTTTCTTACTCTACTATGAGTGCATAGTCTACCCATTATCCCACCCTAGGCCCTCGATGCTAGTCATGGCCTCTAGCATATGGGGAGGCGTGCTTGAGGCCTTGTGGTGAAACGGCTCGGAGCACCGGTTTAGTGGCATCTAGGTTGGGTAGTTACATAATATTGCTATAATTTATCTATTTTGACATTAAATAGAATTAAATAAAATTAATAATTATTGATATAAAAAGTCGATTTTAAACAAAAAAGCACTACTTTCACTATTCATCAAAAAATTAAAAGTTTTTAGAAAAATCCAAAAAATAAACCTAAGGTAATTGTGTTCTTATGAATTCAATAATGAATTATATTTTACCAAATTCTAAACATAGATGTTTAATTTATTAATTTAAAATTAATTTCCATTATCAAAACCAAAAAGAGGGTTTTTTAAAAAGTAAAAACTATCAAAAAATTGACATGTGTTTTTGTAAAATTTAAATGTAAAATTATTTATAATGACCTACATTATAATAAATGATAAAACAATAATCTAATTATATTTCAAAACCATTAAAATGTATAATTTAACAGTATAATTTATTTTTATTAAGAAACATGTTTTCAAATAAAATTTACAATCTTTCACTATTCATCTCAATTTAAATGTTATCACAAAAAAAAAAAATTTATCGAAACTAAATTTTTATGTCCCAATTCTTAATAAGAAGTTTATTTTTTCAAATTAAATATATATTTTTAAGATATTTCATTTAAAATATTTCACCATTAGTAGGCGGTAAAATTGGATTTTTGCAAAATTCTTCATTTATCTAAAAAAATGAATTTGTTCTTATATTATGCCTATATAACACATAATATGGATGTTAAAATTATATACAGTATATAAGAATCAAAATATCGTTAATACTATTGATAAAAACATTTTGAATGTTTAGTTTGGTGTGTTGTGGTGTACTCGAACTCGGTGTTGCGTGTAGCACAAGCTATTAAATTACTTTAATGAGATAACGTAATATGCAATCATGGATTGTTACAGATAGTGTGTCTATTTTGAATTTAAAACCTAGTAGATACCTTTTTAAAAAGGAAATGATTTTGTCTGGATTGAACATGCTATGTGGACGACCTCTTTTCACATGCTTTTTTCATTTTTCATTTTTGAATATTTATCATGTTTTCCCTTATTATTTCTTTATTATTTAATTTTTTTTCTAGGTGGATGATTGTACTTTTTTTAGAATTTTTAATGAGGCATTTAATTTTATTTATCCTTCCTTGATGATTATATAATGAATTATGTTCAGATTGAAACCATTGAATTACGATAAGTCCTACCATTATTTTTAAAATGATAACTCATTGATGGAAAAAGAACCATTTCTTATTATATGTGTTCTTTAGGTGTCACGTATGGTCTGTCATCAGTATTAGAGGAACCTTTGTGTGCTAGGTTAATCCTGGAATGATTGTTTTTGATAAAAAATTGACCTTATTTGTAATATTGTGAATGAAATATTATATTAAATTTTTCCTCTACATAAATTAATCTTACTTATGTATTTACATATATTCAATTAAAAATATCTATTCTAGTTTCGCATAATTTTATAAATATAATTTTATTCTAGTATTTTTGAAATTATTATTATTTAAATATTATTTAAAAATTAAATGAATTTTTTACTATTTTTTAGAAATATTAATAATTCTCTTAAAGAGAACATTTTAAAATGTGTCAACAACCTCATTTTTATTATTCCTCAAAAGGGATTTTCTATAATTGTATCATCTACCATAACACTCAATGGTGCCTAAGATAATTTTTTATTGAATATTTAATGAAACAGGTTACATTTCATGGGTAAATTATGCTATGTTCGAATTAAGAAAATGGTCATATTCTTGTGGAATTAATAAATATGTTTTCTTATAATGTCAAGGGTGGGACAATAAACATATGTATTACCAATATATTGGGTAACACGTTATCATTTGAGTTTACTATAAATTCATAGTGAAAACAAAATCATAAGTGATTCATTCAACTAAGTGATGGTTGGTGTCTAATTTAAAACCCCAATAATACAAAGTTAATGAAATTTATCGCATGATATTAAATAAGAATGATTTTAGAGAACCCGAATTCACTCTATAAATATTTCATCTATTTATGGACATAAATTTTTTTATATGATTTTTTATATTATATATTCATATATAATTTTTTCAGGGATAATGATTTTTTAAATATTATTCTCATACTTTTTTTCACATCTATTATGATATGAATTAATAATTATTCTTTGAACCATTATTAATTATCTATTCTATATTGGATATTAATATCTTTTTTCATGTCCATACATTGGGTTCATGTTCTCATACCCACATGTATAACTTTTTATCAATTATGATATTTTATTACGTTATATAAATTAACAAATATTGAGAATCAATGATCAGAATTTTTTTGTTTCCCTTTCACCTTGATATGAATATTATTATTATATATGATATATCAATGAAGGTTCCATGAGTAAATAATATTTTTGGTAGATGATGAGTAATAGTGGTAAAATAAATTTATAATGTATTTACTCATTAAAGACACTAAAACTATTTTTTCTATGGTGTGACTCATTGTGATATTAATGGATATTAATATAAATTATTTAATATGAATTTATGGTATTCCCGGTCTAATCAAATTTTTTCATCAAGATAAATTCCATTTTATTAGATAGAATAACCCAATCTATGAATATCAATATTTTAAATCATTTATATAATATAATCATTGATTATCACAAAATAATATCAAAATAAAAGGAAATAATAGTTTAGTGGCATAAATAATAAGTTGTAAAAGTAACATATTTTATGATCCCTATTAATAGATAACCCTAATAAGGATATGCTAGACATCACTCTAGATATCTCATAATATTCACTCATCTTCCAACCCATAGGGTGTTGAAATAAAAAAAATAGGTCATCATAGATGTTGTGTAAGGGAAATCATAAGAGATAAATATGAAATATCATAACTGAGATGAAGATGAATATATGGGTGTAATAATGATATATATGAAAATTAGAACCAATATTATATAGATAATAAATAATTTGTCTGAGAAAATGTCTTCGCATAATATAATAATTAAATCAATTATTTGTGGAAACATTATTCCATAATCCTGATATTTGAGAGAAAAATTTGTAATAAGAAATTTTATATGTTTTTTTAATAAACATATAGATAACAAAACATATCACTATAAATAAAGTGAATCCATAATTATGTCCACATGAGTCCATCTTGTGATAGATTAACCAAAATTAAAAAAATCCATAGTCTTAAAACTATACAATATCATTATAATAATTATAATAATTCACAACCATGTGAGAATTACATAAGAACAACTATACCCAAACACAACCTCATTAGAAAATCATCCCCAAAATTATGCCCACACACAACATCATTGGAATAACCTAATCAAAATTATACCGACTGAAATATTTATTACAATATTTTAAATAAAAAAATTCCCCTTGAAAACATCATTATATTTGGGGATATAAAAATTATCCAACATTTTCTAAGATGATATAATACCCAACCTGTTAACCATCCATATATTTTTGTGAGACTTGAATTTTATGAATGAATATACAAAAATAAACCCCTATAATAGAAATTATGTTTAATAATATTTCAAGAATATATCACAAAATCATATATAATGAATATAAGCATTTGATACAAAAAAATAAATCATCCCAAAAAAATTATTTCATTATAATCTTTATTTGTAGGTTTGTGAAAAATGACATCAATGAAAATAATTCATCTGGAGTTAAAGAGGAAAACGTTATTAAAATAAATAATTTTTTACAATTCCCTAAATTTTAATTAAGTGATGTAGTTTCTGGTGACATTGACATGTTTTTTTTGGAAAGGAAAGTTTTTATAAATGGAAATTGATGAATTTTTTGAATGAGTATTTTTAATTTTACATTTATAAATAATCATTGAAATGAGAATAATGGTTTTCAAATGATGAGAAATAATTTTTTTAAACACTTAAATTTATAATGAATCTTAAATAAGAGATCATAAAAAAGAAAAAAATTTAATCAAAAATAAATGTGGGGTAAAAAATAAACAATGGAATTTTAATTCCTCTAAAACATTATATTAATATATATAAATAGTATTGTGTAATTTTATCATGGTAAATAGTTCAAAACATTTCATTTGAAATGTGAATAAGGGAATAATAATGGTCACGTGAGATAAAGCATAATTAGGTTTAATATTATAAAATAAAGAATTATAAGGAAGGAATAATATTTATAATGAAGTGAAACAATTGGTTAATGTGGAACAGAATTGTTCTTATAAATAATTTTTAAAAAAAATTTATTTCATGTGAAAATCAATGAATTAAAAATTCATTCTCTCAATAAAAATAGTGGAGTTACACTAATATAAAAACTTTTCTCAATTAAATAATGCATGTATGATATAATTTTGAGAAGAATAATTCTATGTTAATTAATGTAGTGGAGTTATCATAGACCCTTACAAACATGGTATCATTTTAATAAAAATTAATTATAAAAAGAACATATTTAATATCACAAAACTCCATGAATTAAATTATTATGGAAAAAATGAAATTAATTATGTAGTAATAAAAACAAATTTATGATTCCAAAGTTAAAAATAATAAATATGATTCAATAAACAAAATATGAGAAAAAAGAACCCATTTCTTTAATTCTAGAAATCTACTAATGAACTCGAATCAATTGAATAAAAAATAAATAACTTTATCACTTATTTTAGATCCTTTTTATAATATATATCATTTTCAAAATATCATTTAATATTAGACAATATAAGTATATTTTATAGCTATTATAATTTTTAAATATTGGGTTTGAGTACACTTGATGGTTTCAAATTAGTTATATCATAATCTTTTATTCATTATTTATCTCATAAAAATTATCCTTTTCATTTCCCAAATGGTACTATTAAAAATTATTTATAATTATTTATAATTATATAATTTCATTCTATTGGTGTGTTTTTTTAATAATTAAATATGAAATCAAAAATGAATATGTTTTGGTGATTTATAATGAACTAATATTAGATTATGAATTATTGGGTTCTCTAATAATGTTTCCATTCCAAAACCAAAATAAAATCCTTATTTACTTATTCATATCTTTTATTATAAATAAATATGTTCTCAAAGTCCTTCATTTAGAAGACCCAATCATATTATAAATAAATATTACATGAATTTATATGAATATAAAATACATAACATAATTACATACACTGAATTATAATAATGGTTTCATGTCTTTGGTGACTACATTCATAAATATATAATTTAATAAAGATTTTTCGTAATATCATATAATGTTCGTCATGTTAACATCTTTGTTGAAATTTCATACAAGTATCCTTACATAAAAACACATAAAAGGAAAAAAAATATTAACATCTGATATTGTATACATAGTAAGGTGAACCTAGAAGATAAAAATCAATGAAAATGTGAGATAATAAGGGTATGAGAACATTATAATAACATAAATATATCGTACCAGAAATATTAAATATATTTCATCATGATCTATAGTTTATGTTTTACTAAAAAAAGAAAAAATTAATAAAATTATGGAATCATAAATTATCTATCGTGATACCTGAGATAGATCCATTAACTAAGGTATATGAAAAATTAAAACTTTATATATTTGAGAAAATGTATAAATATTAACAAGATTACTCATTATGTTATATACATGAAATTTGTTCCACACATAATCATATGGACATGAAACCATGACCACTTATAATGTTTTAGAGATGAAAATAGGTCGACAGATAAACATATCAATTTCCAACCATGTCAACACATTATGTTGGGAAAATAAAATCAGGTTCACACCTCACATAATTTTCTCATGTGTTATCCATATTTACCAAAACAAATTGTGTAATTTTAAGAACCCAAAAGTTACATTAATTTAATAATTTAAAGATCCCAAAAATCATAAAAACATCATCCATGTAATTATCATATAAAAAAGAATAATAAAATGAATCCACAATGTATTCATCAAAACATAATTAAATGAATAGATAGAATTTTTTTTAGAATCATCCTTAGATCCCTTTCATCTTAGGAAATCCATAGAAAAAAAGTTTGTGGTATTATAAGATCATTTCCCCAATGAATCATTACAATACAATATGGATATGAATTTAGTTTAAATATTGATTTTAAATACCACTCAAATAGTTCTATAAAAACCTGAGAAAATATCCTTTCATTTTTATAATACTTTAACTATAAATTTCTAGAATATTAAGAAAATAATTTTATTTAAAATATGAAAGTAAACAAATATTTTAATAATCTAATAAAATAAAAATAATGATTATTGAAAAATATATCCAAGTATATATAATTTAAATTAAAAATTACTTTCTAAACATTTTAAAAAACCATAAATGAAATATTCAGAAAACCAATTTCTTTTAAACAATTTTATTTTTATAATTATTAGATAATTCTATAATTTGTTAAACTGGAATTTTTAAATCCCATAAATTGTAGGTTTTATATTTTATAAAACTGTTCTTAATAGTATGTAAATAAATGAAAATGATCATCAATTAATGATATATAATTTTGAATTTTCTATAAAAATTGTTTTCAATAATCCCCCCAAATAATCAGTATATATTTTTTTGGATTTCTTGTTTGGATTAGTAAGTTCATAATCTCCATACCAGGTCATTATGAGGTCATAGATGGAGACTTTTGGAATTCTTGGTGTCGATGACGTCCTCTTTCCCATTCCTCTCTAAATATGTATGGCCTATTCTATAGTAGGTTGTAGGTTTTTTCTTTTGTGGACCCCTTTTCTATGCTTCATTCACATTGTCTCTTTGGGTGTTCTGGTTATTGACCTCACGTTGCAGAGTCACAATGTTCTCCTGTTGTTTGTGCCTCCATATGTGAGGGTTACTAGGTTTAGTGGTTTTAGTGATAGAGGAGTATTTTTTTGTGTTCTCAATGTCCAGTTCGTGGTTTTATGGTGGTCCATGTAACATCCTAACACATCATACAATTGATATGTTATCATGACCGATGGGTTAGATGGCCTCAAGCTTGCCTCCCCATATTCCATAGACTACTGACTGGAAGGGGGAGTGTATCCAGAACCAGATAGTGTAATTTAAATTAAATAATGTGTTCTATTAGAAAATATAAACAAATGGATTATAAAACCTCACATATCCACATTCATATGGGACACCTGATATTTATGCCTATTTTATCCCTTGGAAGGGGCTTGAATGTGTAAATAGTTCATTAATTAGTTGTTACCAGTTTATAGATATGTCACATGTTTGCAATATTTAAGGTTCAAATATATAATAAGGAAACATGTGATGATATTTTATAATGTTTTCCCATTATAATAACTAAAAAAAGACCTCAAGGGTCACCAACTCAGTAATAACTATACCCCATCTAAGGGTAAGAGTTCAATACAACAATAATAAATCCTATAATTCCACAATTAGACACCTATTGAGTCAATGGAGTTCATCAAAGATAAAATGAGTCTAATCAATGATTGGGCTCGATGGTCATTAACCATGGAATTTACTTGTCAATGCTTGATCCATGGAGATTAACAAAGGAATAATTTAATACTATTTGAGGGATCATACGAGGTCATACTGGGCATTCAATGTTAGTCATGGATCAGGTTCTAGGTGGGTCTTAACCTATGAATGTCATATAACTGAATTCAGAATGGAGTCCATGATTTTTCTAGGAATCCCCATAGGAATCCAATAAAATCTCATGTCTAGACATTCTAGTTTTGATAATAATGTCATATTTAATTCATAAGGTCCAAGCCATTTCCAATCCTTACTGTGATAATGATAATTGTTCTAGAAATATTTTTATTATTCCATAATTAATCAATATGTTCATTTGGTTCTAGCCTTTACTTCCATTTGTGTGATAAGTCCCAGTAGAATGAAAAAAATCATTTAATCCATTTAAGGAATTTTATAAATTCAAGGCTCACTCCTCAACCTTCCATTTTCATGTTAAGGGTGTTCTAGTGACATCTAACCAATTTTTAATTTATAAACCTATGCCATTACATAGATTTACAACATGAGAATCCATGTATCACCCAATGTATAAAATCATTCAATTTACAAAATACTGTTAATTTTATTTCTATGGCACCGTGGGTCACTTAGGTGGTGTCAATGGAAAAAGTCAATCACCTGCACAGGGAATTCCCAATATAAAAACTAAGCCATGAACATAAACAGTGCCTTGGTTTGTTAATCATTTAAAAAGTAAAATTATATTTCCCTAATGATATTATTCATCATTTCCTAATAATGCTATATCAAAAAACATAACAACAAGATATAAAAAATATTAATACAATAATATAAAAACTCATTAATATCATGTCACAACTTTTTAGTTGGAAGATAGCACCCCCACTATTGGAGGGGTTTTATTATAAAATAATGTAATTGTTTCTCAATAAAATAAATTATCAAAATTGAGTAAATAATTCCATAATTTAAATTAAAATTGATAATGAATCTATAAATATAAAACTAGTTCATTCTTAAAAAATATTTCAAGGATAAGGACCACATATAAAAGTGGATTGAAAAGCCTATCCAAATACTTAGGCACCTGGTAGATTTATAGGTGACCAAATGGAGTTTTTCCACACACACACACACACCATCATTTATATATATATATATATATAGCCCTTAAACCAATTTTGGAATTGTATGCATCATGAGGAAACATATACATGGAAGAAATATATAATTTATATGTATAAATAACTATGTATACGTGTGTATTCCATCAATTGTTGACGAAAACCCACTTATCAAATAACTTTGACTCAAAGATAAAATAACCCCTAATTATAAATTATGATACATCGATGAACAAAATAAAAAAATTACCACAAACATTTTTGGGTGAACCATAACACCCTGATCAACCTCACCATTGGTGGTGGTTGTCAGAACAAAAAAGTACACCACCTATGAGACAATTTTAATACAAAATACCTGTGAAAAAATCCAAAATATAGTTCTATGTAACCCTAGGGTTTTGAAGAACCTCTTCGGGGGATGGATACACCAAAAAAACCATAAATATATAGGGGGAGAGTTTATGTCCATCCATTGTAGTTTCAAAGGAGAAATCGTGTGATTTCTGGCCAAAATCAGAGATTGGAGGATGTATCGAGGAGGGGGTGTCATTCGTCAATAGGGAGAACCCCAAATGGGGGTGCATCTTGTGGATCTAGAATGAGTTGCTTGGGATTGACTATTTTATTATATGTTTAATTTAATTTAATTCTATTTTTAAATCAATGTAAACCAAATGGTTTGACCCACACAGTTTTCCATGCCATACACAAATAGTGTGGAGGACAATTTGAGAAAACTGCCTCCAAAGAACATGGTGTGGGATAGGCACATGGTTTGTAAAGACATATATAGCTCATTTGAAACACCTTTACTACACCTACACAGGGGCACATTGTTTCCCGTAGGGGGCAGTAAGATTGTAGACAAACTTTTCACCCTATGATGCCTTTCAAAACCATTCCTTTCTGGGTGTGACACCCCAAAATCTCATCCAGACAACATAGAAGCTTCTTGGGCCTTCACGCAAGTCCAAAAACATTAACTTGAAGTAATATAATTGCATAATTGAGTTTTGAATCATGGTTTTAAATTCAACCCATCTAGTAAATAATAAAGTTGAAAATCCCAAGGATTTTTGTCCAGTCTAGAAACATGGAACTCTATAATCACCCAATATTAGAACATATCATCCCTGAGAAGTCTTTGTGAAAAATATAAATCATCAACTAACATACTAGGGTCAAGAATTATTGTTTAAACTATCATGTTTTATTTAAAATTCTCAATAAGACATTATGGATTACTTAATACATCACAACCCTAGTGAATGATCACCATACAAATGAAATTGTGAAATAGAGTTTATGTGAGGCTATTGTGATAGATAAACTTTCACATCATCATATCGATAAACAATTGACCGATAGTTCTCCACACCATAGTTGTTAACATTAGGAATGAGCCAATTTTAAGCCATGAAATATCCACCATAGTAATATCTATACAAGAATTTCACTATGATTCCTAACGACTCTCCTCATATGAATTCATTAAAAAATAAGTCAATCCTGATCGATATAATAGAAATTGATCATGAAATATTTACCATAATACTTTTTCAACATTAAAAAACACTCACCATAACCAAGAAAATTTCTTTAAAATGGTTAACATGTACCATATACTTTGAAATAAAATAAGAGAGAAATGATTCAAGACACATGGCCAACATATCTCGAAGAAACTCGAAATAGGTGGTCAGCACATTTCAAACTGCATCATAATTCCCTACTCTAAGGCATCCTGCATTTATAATGAGCACATTTTCGAATGCCTATACTTGACCCCTGGTGAAGCTTCCTAGGTAAAACCATCACCTTTAAAATTATACTAGTGTTTGAGGAAAAATTTCTAGGTATTTCACACTCTATTTTATAAATAAGATGTCGATATAAGCCCACAACCCAGAAAGTTAAACATTTACTTAGCCCAAGGTGGCATCAATCTGGTGGACATGTCAAAAGATATGGTTTTAGTATATGATAATGACCAAGGTCTTCCTACTTGGGAACCTAAGAATATCATAGGACTTCCAAATCATTGATAACAACCATGTGTCAATGTGAAACATCAAAAAAACATACCCAACATACTCAAAATCTTAATGCTCTAGTGCTATGTAAGGCCAATAATCTCTTAGTGTACCTAGGAAGACGTAAAGATAAGGGACATGATTACCGCTAAACAAAATAAACTAAGAAGGTTGAAACTATTTTCAATCAAACACACCCAACAAATGGATGGAAAATAATGCAAAAAAAAACAGGTTAACTTAAAGGATGAATTTGGATTCACCTGCCGACATGTCATTAAAATCGAACTCAATCTATTATTACAAGAGTCATCATGTGAATGATAAAACACACCCACTCGTGTCCAATAAACCAATGTTTTTTCTTATAGGTTTCATACTAATACAACCTCGTCATCATTGTTATTTCATGTGAACACTGACACATAAATAAAACTTGAAATCCTCAAGGGTGTACAAAAAATCCAACCATTTCCAAAGAGTTTTCGTTGTATGTGTTTGTTATACATAAAAAGGTAATAAAGGGAACATACATGACACTCCCCACCTTAGGAGTGTCATATTAATCTAAAGGATGTACGATAAACAAGCTTCTCAAACACATGCTAGTAAAAAAACACTATAACAGTTCATTTTTCGCTCCTCTGTGCCATGATCACATATGTCAAAGCATTGAAAAAAATCCAGAAAAGTTAGACAAATGTGTCAAAATACCGAAGTCATTAGAAACTCCTTCCCAATCCTTGGGATGAACATTATTTATTATTTCCCATGTATATATACATGGAGATGACCCTTGACTATACTCTACGCCACATGATATTTATTTTAGAGTCACATTGCCTCATATGACCAATAAGCTGGAAGACACCACCCAATGTCCTCTATCACTAAAAAACTAAAAGGTCAAAAGGACAACCAAGAATCAAAAAATACCCAAGGCATGTTTAACATGTTAAAAACATGCATCACTCAGATCTCATTCCCTACAAATTCAATGTAACCAAGACCACTAATCCATACAATGGTGTCATTGGGAACTGAATGACTTAATTGGTTCAATGGTACCCGAATGACACCAAACATTTGAAATATCAAGGAAAAATAAAGACATTTAAATTCTAATGGTGCTACATACCACATGATACCCCTTACGAATCACAACCATCAAACTTAACACTGGGTCACATCAAAAAATTTCACTAGGATCTAGATACAACTAAAAATAATGTCTACATAAAACAATCATGATTACATTCAATGAAAACTGAAATAGAAACATTGATTTCCCTTACAAAAGGTTTTCAAATAGTGGAATCCACAATAGTTTCCATTTCCTAGCCATTTATATTTAATTACATCCAATCTTTAACAATTAAAATATTTAATCAAAACATCAAAAAAGAAATTATAAAACCAAAACTCAATGCCAGTTATTTTTTACCAATTTCCAATGGTAAAAATAATAATGTATATAAATAATCATTTTCAATGTTAAAAATTCATATAAATCCCATAATAATAAGGTATTTGAAAAAAACATTCCTTTTTTATATTTACGATGATATAAAAGGGTCACATTGTAACCGACCTCAGTTCATCAAACTGAAAACCAACATCAGTTATCAAGTCATTAAAATTTCAAACATTCATATTGGGCCATCTTATAAAAATATTACCCAACTTAACTACATGGGTCCAGTTGTTCCATTAGAAATTAACAATATGAATTATAGAATAAACTAATTAGATTTTAAAATTTATATCCATGTCACAATAAATCATTCAATTAACTTATGTATGGGTTTACCTTTCCAAATTCAAGAACATCCCATACACATTTGGGATTGAAAATTGGATCCCATTAATCGAAAAAACTCAATTCATAATTTAATATGCTAAGAAATGATGTCATGGTGACATGGGTGTCCACTTGATAACTTCTTATGTGGCCATAAATTTTATTGTTTTTCATTCGGCTCCCATTCACTAACCAATTTACTTTTCATTTATTTTTTAATAGCCTTTTTCAATGGTTCAAATACATAAATAACCTTTTTATCTATAAGGCACTCATACACCTTACAATTGAATTCTATCTCCTATCGTAAGAACAAAAACATAATTATCCAAATGCATCCAATTATATCACAATGAAAGCTAGCATGCCACTAAAATAATTTAACATAGACCAGTATGATGAAATAATAGAAGCATGGAATTTTAATCATAGGAGAATTCTATTACGAGCAGTATACATATAGGCATGAAAATTAATTACCTCAACGAGTATAAATATAAGAATGGAATAGAAATCAATGTACAATATTCAATTAGCAGGAAACCTAAAATGAAACTACATGGAATAACACAATGCGTGGTATGTAAATTAATATTCACATAGTATTATGTATATAAATAAACATCCACGTTGAACTAGGCCAAGTGTAAAGATACCATAAAATTAAAAAAAATCCAAATACTACAGAAAATACTCCAATCACTCAAGGTTAAATCATATCAACTATAATAGAAAACATCATGAACAACAATCCCAACACTAGTCACTTGGTCATTTCCCATGTGTGGGGTGATCAAAACCATACATAGCTATTAACCAAGAGTCTAAAAATTTCTAGTCTCATGTTTACCAAAACAAAATAGAAAGACAATATGAATTGTTTTTACCCTCTAATAACACTTTTTAACATCATGACCCAGCTTAACATTGAATAGGATGTCAGAATGGTGGGTCCCATGGCCTCAACCATGCCTCCCCAAACACTATAGGGTGCCGACAAGTAGTGAGTATGTAATGATGGTTCAGTGGGGATACTATAACCTATAATTGGAGTATCACAACATTATAAAAAATAAAAAGTTGAAAACAAAAAAGGGTATAACCATTATATAGAGAAAGAAAAACAGTACGGGAAGATAAGTAATTACAATTTATTAAAAGGTGGCCAACAAAATTTTATACAAAAGATTTTTGCATGTCTTACTGATCTTACAAAGCTGAATGTAGTAACCCAAATAACATAATTTACATTATAGTAAAAAAATTAAATAAAAGACATAAAAATCACAACAGGCTATCTCTATGGGCATCTCAACCTTCATCTTGATCTTTTTATCCTAACTCTAAGGTACAAGAAATAAAATAGTCAACATAGATCCTGGGAATATATGGTCTAATCAGCAAACAAGGGTACCCAAGAAGTGTGTGAGATATAAATATTAGTTGGATGGTATCAACATTGTCTATCCCAAAACCGACAACGTAATATAAATTAAATAGTGTGCTGGTATACAATATAATAATAACAGGAATAAATATACATCAACCATCCAGGTTGTTATTGGACACATGATTGTTATAAATCATATATAGTAATAAATTAATTCTCTGTGAAGGTAATTTTTAATTATTGGATTCCATTTTCTCAATCATAAGATGCATGTACTATCATGAATTTACACCTAATTCTTTTAAACAACAGGTATTATCAAATTAAAAGTCTTCTTAATGGTTTTCTGTGTGATAATATTGATTCATTAAGTGGATCTCTATATCCAATCCCCCTAGGTATCTTAATTTTAAAATAATTACACATATATAAAATAATTTATTTAATTAATGAATAATATGTCTGACAGTTAAGTATCCTTTTCTAAAAATGAATAAGTGTAATCAATCATTCTGAACAAAAATAATATAAAATTAAAATTAAAACTGATTATGTATAAATGATATAATATTTATGAAATAATTATATCCATGATAAAAATTTTAATATTTTGTTTAAATTTAATGTTCAGTGAATATTGGAATGTAAATATTTCAATAAAAATTTATGGTCTACCAAAATGACTCAATGATGTGAATTAAAAAACTTTACACGGTAAAAATGATCAATATCCATTCATATGTTGAATAAAGATTGTATAGATTAAACATATACCTAGTGAATTATATGTAAAATAAAGTGTTATTTTCAATTATTAATATAAATAAAATAATATCTTTAAAACATTCTTCACAATTATATCCCTTTCATTTGGAAATTAACCTTTTAAAATTAAATGCTCATAAAATTAGGAAGTAAGTCTCACTAAAAATAACCATTTAAACTTATAAATAAATCTATATATAATTTTTTCATCAAGACGGATTGAAATTTGATATTTGTCGTACACATTATATCTCGAATTTTATTTAGTTGTATTAATAAAATCCAAACACCCCCTATTTGGAAAACCAAATGAAAATCACATTAAAATAATTTTGTAACAAAAACATTTTCATTGTTAAAAATTATTTAATAATTTATTTTTAATGGGTTAAAATCATTTTGGAATAAATTTTAAGAAAACAAGTTTTGGGATGAAAATATATTTCGAAGAAAAGAAAAAAATGAATTCATATTTTCTTTCAAACATTTAAAAATGATTTAAAAAATAAATGTGTAGAAAAATTGATAATATTACATGAAAATATCATGAATAAAAATAGGATATTAAAAATAAATTTTTAATATGAAAATTATCAAATTATTTCCTTTAATGGAAACGCAAGTAAAATCAATCGAGTTTAAAATGGGATGTTGAAATAAACCCTTACAAATATCATAAATTTGTTTTTATAATGTATAGATGAATTAAATATTTGTATAAAATGAAATTACACATTATTTTTTTAAAACCCTCATATATTAAAAATTCATTGTATACATTATATTGTTATATCAAAGAAATAAAAGAAGTATAGTATCCCAATAAAATGAAATTTTTTTGAAATTCTTTAATACTTGGTAATATTCAATTCTAATACCATTTGATGTTATTATAAAAATTGATGCATAAAATATCATTCACAAAATAGAATTCATGATATTACTTGTAAACATTAAATACATGCACCAAATAAAATATGTCAGGTTCATAACCTTTAAATATGCCTCAATTTAAGGATGCTGAGATGAAATCCCTTACCTAGAGTCCTGGTCATCAAGTAAAATTAATATCTTCATAAAAAATGAAATTATTTTAATCATTTACTTGATTAAAATCATTTTTAATTTCCATTATTCCTTTTATTTCACTTATTTCTATTATATATACAATAGTATAATCAATTAGCTTTATATCATGTGTTTTCATGATATCTGGTTTATGTGTCAATAATGAGTTCTGTAGGTTGACTATTGGGGTAAGAGTTCATTATTTATTCATAAAAATAGTTCTAATGATGAAATATTTATAATATTTGTACAATAATTATAAATTTAAGACCAATAAATAAATATGGTGTTTAGAAATAAAGGGTTTTACGATCATGGAGATGGTTGGTCACACTTACAAATTTGTAACATTTTCATACATCAATGATCATTATATAATAGAGTTATATTATATTTTTACATGAAAAATGATAATTATATCATAATTAGAAAATAATTTCCAAAAATATACTTATAAGTATCATCCCTTTCTTGTTGTAATGAAATGTATTTCACATCACTTCATGAAGGCAATAGTCCGCGGGTACACAAATAACGTTATCATCTAATAATGAGTGAAAATTAACAAATAAAATGACATATAATCTTTTAAGGTTGTTAAATATTTAATTATGAAAATAATTATTTCATGTATTCAATATATATTAATCTTAATTTTCATTATTACCTTCTATTAAATTCTTTATTAAAAAGAGAATCACTTCACTTCATGAGTCGGCAGTCCATCGTACAACTGGGTGATGTTATACAATCCATTATGGAATTGAATGTAACGAATATATATATATATATGTGATATAATGACTAAATTGGTATAATTATGTTATAATTATATTATATATAATTTATATCCATCATAAAACACAACATTTAGAGGTGTTTATAGAAAAAATATTACATCAGTTCAGGAGCTAGTAGTTTGACATACACAAGAGTGATGTTATCGTTCCACGTTTTATGGGATATGAGATGAATATATGCCATTATTATAAAATAATATAATTCCAGTATATGGGATATAATTTTATTTATATAATCAAATATGAAAATTATTTTAATGATGTGGAAAAAGATATTAAATAAAAACACATATTTATGAATTTTACCTTTTAACGTGCCACCTATTTTGGATTGTACCAAAGGTATTCCTAGAATAGATTTTTGAACAAAAAATGATGTAACACCCCAAGATTTTATAGTGTGTTATTTCTTCGAAATAATTCAATAACTTTCACTACACGCAACACCAAGTTCAATTGCACCATGACTTACAAAAAAAAAGCCATTAAAAAAGGTCATGAATAGCATTAACTACATTTTTAACTTTATATAATCCTTATAATTTTAGAATCCATATTATGAGTTTCTTAGTCATAATGCAAGAACAGATTCATTTTCAGTATTTCACTTTTATCAAATTTTGATAGTGAAACCTTTTTAGATACTATATTTTAAACTTGTTGACTAAATGGGGACATCAAAAATTTAAAATGAAACATCCCAAGCTTCCACGGTACGCTAGCGTGTGTTGTACGCAACACCGAGTTCTAACACACCGTATCCAATCAAACTAGCTGTTATGAATAGTAATACCTACTTTTTGAAGTTATATATATTTTATATTTTAAAATGGACTTCATTTTTGGATTCGGAATATCAAATTTATCCTAAGGTGAAATTTTGGTACTTTTCGGATAAATTTCATATTTTGATAGTGAAAATTACTAAATTTTAATTAAAAACAACTTTTTTAATCAAAATAATTAATAGTGATAAATTATGAATTTGAGTGGTTTTAAAGTATATTTAGAATATATTTTTACTATTTAATATAATTTTGGTCGTTGGACATAATTTTACAATTAAACCGAACATAAACAAGTGTCAATCTTTTGATAGTTATTATCTCTTAAAAACACGCTTTTTGTTTTGACAGCGGGAATTAATTTTAAATTAATTTCTGCCACTTCTGTGTTTTGAATTTAGGAAAATGGATTCCATATTTGGAATCAGGATGTTCAAATTGTGTAAATAGGTAACTTTTATTTTTAGACATTTTGAATAATTACTGCGGTAAATATTTTATTTACCATGGTTAAGGGTAAATCCGGTAAATAAGGGTTAAAAAATAATATTATAATAATACTAAATTACCCTAAAACGTGTCTTAACCTTATTGGTTGATACATGGTCGACCATGGGCATCTTTGTGTCAATTTTGGGACCCCATGGATCCACTTGTAAGTGATAATGACACTTTATTTTAATTAAGTCAAAATGAATACAAAAATGACACATGCATATATCTTTTAGAAAAACAATTGTTACATAGGGTTATATAAGTTGGATTTGAGAATATAAATATTCCTTAAAAAGATAAAAAGATTTCCTACATAATGATATTTTATTTATAATTTTTAGACATTAAATAATTTATTTTATTTATGACACAATGATGATGCAGTAATTACTATAATAGTGAAAAATTAAAATAATTTATATTATAAATACCCAAATAAATATAATATGAAACTTTTAATGAATTAAACTAATTTTCTAGGATAATATGATATATTAGTATTGATTTAATTGACTTTTTTCGAAGTAATCAATCTGTTATGAGTTTCAAAAAAATCAACTATTGAATAGTGTCAAAATTGACATAAAATAGTTCTTAAAACAAATATTATATTATTAATTGATATTAAATTCCTAAAAATCTAAGGTTCGGCCACGAGACTTATATAATGATAGGTTCATCATTAATGTACCACATGGGGGTCTCTTGGATGTATATAGTAAGTTTATTAACCATATTATATAAAAATACAAAGAGACATTGTAAAAGTGAAACTAATTAACTTAGAGTTAATACTTAAAGATAAGGTTAATATAAGTACCCAAACCTGTCTAAATTCTATTGGTTGAGTGGTTTTCGACCTATCCCCACCTTAACCTTTGAATAATCAACTTTGGATCCATTAGAAACCGAATATGAATTTATTATAAATTAATATTTCTAGCTTTTCCAAAAGGTGCCCCTCACCCCTCTTATAAAAGGGCACTCCTCCTTCCCATTTCTTCACACCTTCAAAGCCTTTTGGTTCGGCCAAACTCTGCCCAAATACTCTCCCAACATCCCTCACTACAACCTAGAGGCCTTAGTTTGATCAGAAAGCTAACCTAATGAGCCCTTTTGATGAAATCAAAAGGAAGAACCCGAAGAAGAGGTAATGATTTCACCACCCTTCTCCAAGTTCATTTCTTCTTCCACTTCATCTTTCTTTGTTCTTACCATTCTAAAATAATAACTCCAGTATCTTACATATACTGTGATGTTATTATAAATATGGTACAACCATATTCAGTATTCTATCCACCCTTTGAATAACATGTCACCATATGTGCGTACGTACGGCTTACCTTCTCCACGTCGTGGTGTAATTGTTATTCAATATAATATTATTTGGATGGGTATAATAATGATGTGTAACTCATGTAAATAATAAAAATAACATGTTAATGATTCTGTATATATGATATACCATCCATTTATATATTATTTTAATATCAAAAGAATGATATTGTCGCTCGTGCGTACGTACGGACTACCGTCTCCACGAACGCGATGAGATTCATTCTCCATCGTATCCATTCAAGTATAATTATCATTTGATGATTTAAAAATGATGTTTAAGGACTAGATATCATTCTGGATATGAACAAGATACAACAACCATGGCTTATGTAACAAAACATATAAAAGAAAATGAGTAAGTTAACTCCCGAAACGACGATAATTCTAAGATATTATTAACAAATCAATGTTAAAAGATCATATATGATATCATATTATTATATATGATTCTTGTATAATTTAATAACAACTATTTCACCATTATACAGGAGGTTAACCTACCCCAACCAAGGAAAAGTACAAGGTAAGGGTTATTTCACAATCTCTTCATTATCCGAGGTTGTTTATATGTAATAATCTACTGGGATCTCTTTATCATCCACATCCATGTTTCTTAAAAATGTATTTCAAAACATTTTTACTATTTACTAGAATATGAGTTAAAGTAATTTATACCCTTTTTGACTTTTATAAGTGGTTTATAAAGGAATCTTTCGGTCGTTTTCAAAACAAGGTCCTTTTTAACCTTTTCGACAGAATTAAGGTAAGAATGTTTTTTTTAACTTATACGGCGGGTGCGGCTATTTTCCGCCGTTATAAAATCTTCAAAGCTTCCCTTACAAGCTTATAAGAATATTTTCAAAGAAAATGTTTTATTTTATATGGATCTTAAATTATTTCAAAATAAAAGGAGATATTTATTTAAAAAGAATTTTGATTTCATCTATGTCAACATCCTTTGATGGATTTTAAGATTATTTGAAGTTGATTTATTATGATACAAAACTTCTATATTGTATTGAAGGTTTTGTGATATGTTTGACTGTGGATGTGCTATTTTTATACCATTCATAGTTTATGGTGAAAGTATTGACATTTCATATGCTAGTTTTAATATGAATGTTTATGTTATGTTTAAACCTTTTCATATGGGAATGCATTGGACTTAATATGTGACGGGTGGAGCCCGCTATAGCTCCTCGATGCATCGGTAGGTCTCATGAGACAAACTAGTGTCTTGGCACAAGGCCTTGACAAAATCTTATTTGTAGTCTTGGCACGAGGCCTTGGCTATGTGGTTATGATAGTCTGGCATTATGCATTCCAACATTATGAAAGTGGTTATTGATTTTTCATGTGATTATTCGATTAGTAGAATATCCATGTGAATAAGTAAATGGAATTATTTCATTTTATTTATGCCATACCATGTTGAAAGTTCATATTTAAAAGGCTTTTATTTTAGTTATACATTGCCTTAAATGTTTATTCTTATTTATGAATGTTTCTGCTATATTGTTATCCTTACTGGGCATTTGAGCTCACCCCTTTTCTATGTTTTATTTTTCCCATGATGTGAAGAAGTAAGTTATGAATGACCTGCAGGGATTTTATGAGGGTTTAATAGTGTGGATTGTGGAAACATTATGTTGTTGTAGTAGTTTCTCATTTTATGATGTAATGTAAAACTTATGAATATATCAAGTGTTTCCAAGGCTACTAAACCAATCGGTCTTTCGAGATTTGATCTTTCTTGTGATCATGCCAATGTTATGTAATAATGCACCGACTCTGGGTAACTGGGGTCGGGGAGTTACAGTTGGTATCAGAGGAAGTTTAGTACAAACCTTGGAAGCTAGATTTAGATAAACTCTGATTAGAGCACGTAGACCTAAGATGAACTTTGAGGATTAGTATAGAAGAACTTCCTAGAATTTTGGTATTGTAGAGATTTTGTGAGTTTTCCGAGCAATACATCCCTGTCTGGATACGAGCAGGTAGAGGCGGCTCTGGCACAGATGTACCTAGGGGTAAAACCCGAAAACACCGCTTTGAGCTAGACTCGAACAGGAACTGGTGCACGACAACGGGCCTTGCTGCACTCTTGGTTACGACACTCCCGGGGGATATGCTTAGGATAACTCTCACTATCTTTACAAATCATTATGAAGGGTTTATGAGTATATACTTCCTCAAAGAAAACATTTTTATGATTATGGATTATATCCATAAATAGTTCAATTTATGTTAAGTGTTTTATAAGTATGGGATTATGTATTTTGATTCATAAACTGATCTAGTTTATGCCATTGTTTAGCAATGGCGCCCAGTAGAAGGAATGAGAACTCCAGAAATGCACATGATCCAAAGAGAAGGAAGGATCATATCTTTCATGGTCTTAAGCTAGAATTTATAAGATAAATAGTCTCCCATGTATTATCATCATATGAAGAAATAATATCATGTGTTGATAAGATAAGTAAAGAGTTTACTGAGTCCTATGGCTTTGAAGGGAAGCAAGAGAAGAAAACGATGGAAGAGAGAAAGATGGATAAAAGTAAGAGGGAAAAGAAGAATTTTCCCATATGTGGTAACTGTGGAAAGAAACACCCTGGAACTTGCCTGAAAGGAATGGGAGTTTGTTATAAGTGTGGAGGAAAATGGCACAAAGTACATGACTTCAAGGGTAAAAAAATGGTTTTAAATGTACAATGATTCATTTGCAAGGAGTTTGGACACTACGGGAACCTATGTCCCAGTCATCAGACTATGCCGCAAATGATGCTATTGGATAATAATCAAGTTCTGATACTACCACAGATGAAGAGGAATGATTAGAGTTCTTATGTTGATTATGTCAATTGAGTGTTGTATCAACAATGTACTTGTTATAATAATTATGGAGTATATAAGGATTGTACTGCAGTACTATTTCATTAAGGACTTGAGATTGTGTGGAACAAAGAAAAGTGACTCAATAGAAGGTTAAATTTTTAGAAAATATATGGTTGGGAGAATGATAAATCATAATATAGTTCTGATACTGAGGTAGTGATTTTGGAATAATATGTGATTGTTTTGGATAAATTATATTGGATATTCTTGACTACCTTGGAACTGATTAATGATTTGTATATTCCATCATTGTTGGGGTTTAAACCATTTTTGGATTAATGAAGTATATCCAGCATTCTATATGGAATAAGGGAGCATGAATGTAATCAATAAGGAATATGGTAATACATGATGAAGGTATTCATATGCTATTACGGGGTAAAAAGGATTTATATTATGTTTACCTTCCTTATAAATGTTGGACTGTGAGTTTGGACAGAAGTATTTTGGATAGTTCTAGTTTGGATTATTTTGGATTACCATAAAAGGAAAACCCAGAGGTCGGGCGGCAACCCGTCGCATCCGGCAAGGCTGCTAGACTTGAACCCGCAACCGAAGGGCGACAAGGGTGTATCACCTACCACTGGCCCAAGAGATGTCCTGGATTAAATAATGTAGTTTTTTTAAAAGATCTGGTAGATGAATTATAAATTCGTTTATTTTGGAACCCTGTACGAATAGTATAAATATAATTTTTTTTACGAGTGAAAGATGAGTTTATGGTAGAAATTTATTAATGTACAAAACTCTAATTATAAAGTAAGTATATCTCCTTATGATCTTATCCAATCTCATAAATAAATTCCTCAATATTAAGAAAAGCAACTTAGAACAAAAATGTTGTCCTAGATGGTACCTTAAATCATCACTAATTTATGGCATTGGGATTGTTGGCCTTTTCATAGCCATGTTCTCTACCACTCTCCATCAGATAATTGATGGTTAGATTTCTCTTCCATATCCATATTTTCCTACATGGAACCCTATTATGTGTTATTTTCGGTAATCTTCATACTTTCCACTCTTTATTTTAAATAGAGGCCTCATTAATTCATTTTTCGATGTGGGATTTCAACTAAGATATTTTGAAACGTCAAAAATGTGTTATCCTAATACCCTATGTTTTGTTGAACCGATGGTATTCGAAATCATCATAGATTGATGAATTTATGGACCTCAATTATACACTTGTTTTTGATTGATGACCTCAATCACTACCTATAAATATTTACATTTTTCCTCCGATTATATGTCTCTAATTTCCACCAATGTTCTCCTAATCGAGATCATAATTTGGTGGTGACCCTTTGATTTCTCTTTTCCTCATATTAAGACTAAATTTTTGTAACCCAATTTCCGATGTGGGGTTTCCCACAAATATATTATCTATTTTCAACCTTTTATTTTCGAAGAACAATTTCAAATTGCGAGGACGCAATTTATTGAAGGAGTGGAGAGTGTAACACCCCAAGATTTTATATTGCGTTATTTCTTCAAAATAATTCAATAACTTTCACTACACGCAACTCCAAGTTCAATTGCACCATGACTTACAAAAAAAAAGCCATTAAAAGAGGTCATGAATAGCATTAACTACATTTTTAACTTTATATAATCCTTATAATTTTAGAATCCATATTATGAGTTTCTTAGTCATAATGCAAGAACAGATTCATTTTCAGTATTTCACTTTTATCAAATTTTGATAGTGAAACCTTTTTAGATACTATATTTTAAACTTGTTGACTAAATGGGGACATCAAAAATTTAAAATGAAACATCCCAAGCTTCCACGGTACGCTAGCGTGTGTTGTACGCAACACCGAGTTCTAACACACCGTAACCAATCAAACTAGCTGTTATGAATAGTAATACCTACTTTTTGAAGTTATATATATTTTATATTTTAAAATGGACTTCATTTTTGGATTCGGAATATCAAATTTAGCCTAAGGTGAAATTTTGGTACTTTTCGGATAACTTTCATATTTTGATAGTGAAAATTACTAAATTTTAATTAAAAACAACTTTTTTAATCAAAATAATTAATAGTGATAAATTATAAATTTGAGTGGTTTTAAAGTATATTTAGAATATATTTTTACTATTTAATATAATTTTTGTCATTGGACATAATTTTACAATTAAACCGAACATAAACAAGTGTCAATCTTTTGATAGTTATTATCTCTTAAAAACACGCTTTTTGTTTTGACAGCGGGAATTAATTTTAAATTAATTTCTGACACTTCTGTGTTTTGAATTTAGGAAAATGTATTCCATATTTGTAATCAGTATGTTCAAATTGTGTAAATAGGTAACTTTTATTTTTAGACATTTTGAATAATTACTGCGGTAAATATTTTATTTACCATGGTTAAGGGTAAATCAGGTAAATAAGGGTTAAAAAATAATATTATAATAATAATAATTACCCTAAAACGTGTTTTAACCCTATTGGTTGATACATGGTCGACCATGGGCATCTTTGTGTCAATTTTTGGACCCCATGGATCCACTTGTAAGTGATAATGACACTTTATTTTAATTAAGTCAAAATGAATACAAAAATGACACAAGCATATATCCTTTAGCAAAACAATTGTTACATAGGGTTATATAAGTTGGATTTGAGATTATAAATATTCATTAGAAAGCTAAAAAGATTTCTTACATAATGATATTTTATTTATAATTTTTAGACATTAAATAATTTATTTTATTTATGACACAATGATGATGCAATAATTACTATAATAGTGAAAAATTAAAATAATTTATATTATAAATACACAAATAAATATAATATCAAACTTTTAATGAATTAAACTAATTTTCTAGGATAATATGATATATTAGAATTGATTTAATTGACTTTTTTCGAAGTAATCAATCTGTTATGAGTTTCACAAAAATCAACTATTGAATAGTGTCAAAATTGACATAAAATAGTTCTTAAAACAAATATTATATTATTAATTGATATTAAATTCCTAAAAATCTAAGGTTCGGCCAAGAGACTTATATAATGATAGGTTCATAATTAATGTACCACTTGGGGGTCTCTTGGATGTATATAGTAAGTTTATTAACCATATTATATAAAAATACAAAGAGACATTGTAAAAGTGAAACTAATTAACTTAGAGTTAATACTTAAAGATAAGGTTAATATAAGTACCCAAACCTGTCTAAATTCTATTGGTTGAGTGGTTTTCGACCTATCCCCACCTTAACCTTTGAATAATCAACTTTGGATCCATTAGAAACCGAATATGAATTTATTATAAATTAATATTTCTAGCTTTTCCAAAGGTGCCCCTCACCCCTCTTATAAAAGGGCACTCCTCCTTCCCATTTCTTCACACCTTCAAAGCCTTTTGGTTCGGCCAAAATCTGCCCAAATACTCTCCCAACATCCCTCACTACAACCTAGAGGCCTTAGTTTGATCAGAATGCCAACCTAATGAGCCCTTTTGATCAAATCAAAAGGAAGAACCCGAAGAAGAGGTAATGATTTCACCACCCTTCTCCAAGTTCATTTCTTCTTCCACTTCCTCTTTCTTTGTTCTTACCATTATAAAATAATAACTCCAGTATCTTACATATACTGTGATGTTATTATAAATATGGTACAACCATATTCAGTATTCTATCCACCCTTTGAATAACATGTCACCATACGTGCGTACGTACGGCTTACCGTCTCCACGTCGTGGTGTAATTGTTATTCAATATAATATTATTTGGATGGGTATAAGAATGATGTGTAACTCATGTAAATAATAAAAATAACATGTTAATGATTCTGTATATATGATATACCATCCATTTATATATTATTTTAATATCAAAAGAATGATATTGTCGCTCGTGCGTACGTACGGACTACCGTCTCCACGAACGCGATGAGATTCATTCTCCATCGTATCCATTCAAGTATAATTATCATTTGATGATTTGAAAATGATGTTTAAGGACTAGATATCATTCTGGATATGAAAAAGATACAACAACCATGGCTTATGTAACAAAACATATAAAAGAAAATGAGTAAGTTAACTCCCGAAACGACGATAATTCTAAGATATTATTAACAAATCAATGTTAAAAGATCATATATGATATCATATTATTATATATGATTCTTGTATAATTTAATAACAACTATTTCACCATTATATAGGAGGTTAACCTACCCCAACCAAGGAAAAGTACAAAGTAAGGGTTATTTCACAAACTCTTCATTATCCGAGGTTGTTTATATGTAATAATCTACTGGGATCTCTTTATCATCCACATCCATGTTTCTTAAAAATGTATTTCAAAACATTTTTACTATTTACTAGAATATGAGTTAAAGTCATTTATACCCTTTTTGACTTTTATAAGTGGTTTATAAAGGAATCTTTCGGTCGTTTTCAAAACAAGGTCCTTTTTAACCTTTTTGACAGAATTAAGGTAAGAATGTTTTTTTTAACTTATACGGCGGGTCGGGCTATTTTCCGCCGTTATAAAATCTTCAAAGCTTCCCTTACAAGCTTATAAGAATATTTTCAAAGAAAATGTTTTATTTTATATGGATCTTAAATTTTTTCAAAATAAAAGGAGATATTTCTTTAAAAAGAATTTTGATTTCATCTATGTCAACATCCTTTGATGGATTTTAAGATTATTTGAAGTTGATTTATTATGATACAAAACTTCTATATTGTATTGAAGGTTTTGTGATATGTTTGACTGTGGATGTGCTATTTTTATACCATTCATAGTTTATGGTGAAAGTATTGACATTTCATATGCTAGTTTTAATATGAATGTTTATGTTATGTTTAAACCTTTTCATATGGGAATGAATTGGACTTAATATGTGACGGGTGGAGCCCGCTATAGCTCCTCGATGCATCGGTAGGTCTCATGAGACAAACTAGTGTCTTGGCACAAGGCCTTGACAAAATCTTATTTGTAGTCTGGGCACGAGGCCTTGGCTATGTGGCTATGATAGTCTGGCATTATGCATTCCAACATTATGAAAGTGGTTATTGATTTTGCATGTGATTATTCGATTAGTAGAATATCCATGTGAATAAGTAAATGGCATTATTTCATTTTATTTATGCCATACCATGTTGAAAGTTCATATTTAAAAGGCTTTTGTTTTAGTTATACATTGCCTTAAATGTTTATTCTTATTTATGAAAGTTTCCGCTATATTGTTATCCTTACTGGGCATTTGAGCTCACCCCTTTTCTATGTTTTATTTTTCCCAGGATGTGAAGAAGTAAGTTATGAATGACCTGCAGGGATTTTATGAGGGGTTAATAGTGTGGATTGTGGAAACATTATGTTGTTGTAGTAGTTTTTCATTTTATGATGTAATGTAAAACTTATGAATATATCTAGTGTTTCCAAGGCTACTAAACCAATCGGTCTTTCGAGATTTGATCTTTCTTGTGATCATGCCAATGTTATGTAATAATGCACTGACTCTGGGTAACTGGGGTCGGGGCGTTACAGTTGGTATCAGAGGAAGTTTAGTACAAACCTTGGAAGCTAGATTTAGATAAACTCTGATTAGAGCACGTAGACCTAAGATGATCTTTGAGGATTAGTATAGAAGAACTTCCTAGAATTTTGGTATTGTAGATATTTTGTGAGTTTTCCGAGCAATACATCCCTGTCTGGATACGAGCAGGTAGAGGCGGCTCTGGCACAGATGTACCTAGGGGTAAAACCCGAAAACACCGCTTTGAGCTAGACTCGAACGGGAACTGGTGCACGACAACGGGCCTTGCTGCACTCTTGGTTACGACACTCCCGGGGGATATGCTTAGGATAACTCTCACTATCTTTACAAATCATTATGAAGGGTTTATGAGTATATACTTCCTCAAAGAAAACATTTTTATGATTATGGATTATATCCATAAATAGTTCAATTTATGTTAAGTGTTTTATAAGTATGGGATTATGTATTTTGATTCATAAACTGATCTAGTTTATCCCATTGTTTAGAAATGGCGCCCAGTAGAAGGAATGAGAACTCCAGAAATGCACATGATCCAAAAAGAAGGAAGGATCATATCTTTCATGGTCTTAAGCTAGAATTTATAAGAGAAATAGTCTCCCATGTATTATCATCATATGAAGAAATAATATCATGTGTTGATAAGATAAGTAAAGAGTTTACTGAGTCCTATGGCTTTGAAGGGAAGCAAGAGAAGAAAAGGATGGAAGAGAGAAAGATGGATAAAAGTAAGAGGGAAAAGAAGAATTTTCCCATATGTGGTAACTGTGGAAAGAAACACCCTGGAACTTGCCTGAAAGGAATGGGAGTTTGTTATAAGTGTGGAGGAAAATGGCACAAAGTACATGACTGCAAGGATAAGAAAATGGTTTTAAATGTACAATGCTTCATTTGCAAGGAGTTTGGACACTACGCGAACCTATGTCCCAGTCATCAGACTATGCCTCAAATGATGCTATTGGATAATAATCAAGTTATGATACTACCACAGATGAAGAGGAATGATTAGAGTTCTTGTGTTGATTATGTCAATTGAGTGTTGTATCAACAATGTACTTGTTATAATAATTATGGAGTATATAAGGATTGTACTGCAGTACTATTTCATTAAGGACTTGAGATTGTGTGGAACAAAGAAAAGTGACTCAATAGAAGGTTAAATTTTTGGAAAATATATGGTTGAGAGAATGATAAATCATAATATAGTTCTGATACTGAGGTAGTGATTTTGGAATAATATGTGATTGTTTTGGATAAATTATATTGGATATTCTTGACTACCTTGGAACTGATTAATGATTTGTATATTCCATCATTGTTGGGGTTTAAACCATTTTTGGATTAATGAAGTATATCCAGCATTCTATATGGAATAAGGGAGCATGAATGTAATCAATAAGGAATATGATAATACATGATGAAGGTATTCATATGCCAATAAGGGGTAAAAAGGATCTATATTATGTTTACCTTCCTTATAAATGTTGGACTGTGAGTTTGGACAGAAGTATTTTGGATAGTTCTAGTTTGGATTATTTTGGATTACCATAAAAGGAAAACCCAGAGGTCGGGAGGCAACCCGTCGCGTCCGGCAAGGCTGCGAGACTTGAACCCGCAACCGAAGGGCGACAAGGGTGTATCACCTACCACTGGCCCAAGAGATGTCCTGGATTAAATAATGTAGTTTTTTTAAAAGATCTGGTAGATGAATTATAAATTTGTTTATTTTGGAACCCTGTACGAATAGTATAAATATAATTTTTTTTACGAGTGAAAGATGAGTTTATGGTAGAAATTTATTAATGTACAAAACTCTAATTATAAAGTAAGTATATCTCATTATGATCTTATCCAATCTCATAAATAAATTCCTCAATATTAAGAAAAGCAACTTAGAACAAAAATGTTGTCCTAGATGGTACCTTAAATAATCACTAATTTATGGCTTTGGGATTGTTGGCCTTTTCATAGCCATGTTCTCTACCACTCTCCATCAGATAATTGATGGTTAGATTTCTCTTCCATATCCATATTTTCCTACATGGAACCCTAGAATGTGTTATTTTCGGTAATCTTCATACTTTCCACTCTTTATTTTAAATAGAGGCCTCATTAATTCATTTTTCGATGTGGGATTTCAACTAAGATATTTTGAAACGTCAAAAATGTGTTATCCTAATACCCTATGTTTTTTTGAACTGATTGTATTTGAAATCATCATAGATTGATGAATTTATGGACCTCAATTATACACTTGTTTGTGATTGATGACCTCAATCACTACCTATAAATATTTACGTTTTTCCTCCGATTATATGTCTCTAATTTCCACAAATGTTCTCCTAATCGAGATCATAATTTGGTGGTGACCCTTTGATTTCTATTTTCCTCATATTAAGACTAAATTTTAGTAACCCAATTTCCGATGTGGGGTTTCCCACAAATATATTATCTATTTTCAACCTTTTATTTTCGAAGAACAATTTCAAATTGCGAGGACGCAATTTATTGAAGGAGGGGAGAGTGTAACACCCCAAGATTTTATAGTGTGTTATTTCTTCAAAATAATTCAATAACTTTCACTACACGCAACACCATGTTCAATTGCACCATGACTTACAAAAAAAAGCCATTAAAAGAGTTCATGAATAGCATTAACTACATTTTTAACTTTATATAATCCTTATAATTTTAGAATCCATATTATGAGTTTCTTAGTCATAATGCAAGAACAGATTCATTTTCAGTATTTCACTTTTATCAAATTTTGATAGTGAAACCTTTTTAGATACTATATTTTAAACTTGTTGACTAAATGGGGACATCAAAAATTTAAAATGAAACATCCCAAGCTTCCACGGTACGCTAGCGTGTGTTGTACGCAACACCGAGTTCTAACACACCGTAACCAATCGAACTAGCTGTTATGAATAGTAATACCTACTTTTTGAAGTTATATATATTTTATATTTTAAAATGGACTTCATTTCTGGATTCGGAATATCAAATTTAGCCTAAGGTGAAATTTTGGTACTTTTCGGATAACTTTCATATTTTGATAGTGAAAATTACTAAATTTTAATTAAAAAAAACTTTTTTAATCAAAATAATTAATAGTGATAAATTATGAATTTGAGTGGTTTTAAAGTATATTTATAATATATTTTTACTATTTAATATAATTTTGGTCATTGGACATAATTTTACAATTAAACCGAACATAAACAAGTGTCAATCTTTTGATTGTTATTATCTCTTAAAAACACGCTTTTTGTTTTGACAGCGGGAATTAATTTTAAATTAATTTCTGCCACTTCTGTGTTTTGAATTTAGGAAAATGGATTCCATATTTGGAATCAGGATGTTCAAATTGTGTAAATAGGTATCTTTTATTTTTAGACATTTTGAATAATTACTGCGGTAAATATTTTATTTACCATGGTTAAGGGTAAATCCGGTAAATAAGGGTTAAAAATAATATTATAATAATACTAAATTACCCTAAAACGTGTCTTAACCCTATTGGTTGATACATGGTCGACCATGGGCATCTTTGTGTCAATTTTGGGACCCCATGGATCCACTTGTAAGTGATAATGACACTTTATTTTAATTAAGTCAAAATGAATACAAAAATGACACAAGCATATATCTTTTAGAACAACAATTGTTACATAGGGTTATATAAGTTGGATTTGAGATTATAAATATTCATTAGAAAGCTAAAACGATTTCCTACATAATGATATTTTTTTTATAATTTTTAGACATTAAATAATTTATTTTATTTATGACACAATGATGATGCAGTAATTACTATAATAGTGAAAAATTAAAATAATTTATATTATAAATACCCAAATAAATATAATATCAAACTTTTAATGAATTAAACTAATTTTCTAGGATAATATGATATATTAGGATTGAGTTAATTGACGTTTTTAGAAGTAATCAATCTGTTATGAGTTTCACAAAAATCAACTATTGAATAGTGTCAAAATTGACATAAAATAGTTCTTAAAACAAATATTATATTATTAATTGATATTAAATTCCTAAAAATCTAAGGTTCGGCCAAGAGACTTATATAATGATAGGTTCATCATTAATGTACCACTTGGGGGTCTCTTGGATGTATATAGTAAGTTTATTAACCATATTATATAAAAATACAAAGAGACATTGTAAAAGTGAAACTAATTAACTTAGAGTTAATACTTAATGATAAGGTTAATATAAGTACCCAAACCTGTCTAAATTCTATTGGTTGAGTGGTTTTCGACCTATCCCCACCTTAACCTTTGAATAATCAACTTTGGATCCATTAGAAACCGAATATGAATTTATTATAAATTAATATTTCTAGCTTTTCCAAAGGTGCCCCTCACCCCTCTTATAAAAGGGAACTCCTCCTTCCCATTTCTTCACACCATCAAAGTCTTTTGGTTCGGCCAAACTCTGCCCAAATACTCTCCCAACATCCCTCACTACAACCTAGAGGCCTTAGTTTGATCAGAAAGCCAACCTAATGAGCCCTTTTGATCAAATCAAAAGGAAGAACCCGAAAAAGAGGTAATGATTTCACCACCCTTCTCCAAGTTCATTTCTTCTTCCACTTCCTCTTTCTTTGTTCTTACCATTCTAAAATAATCACCCAAGTATCTTACATATACTGTGATGTTATTATAAATATGGTACAACCATATTCAGTAATCTATCCACCCTTTGAATAACATGTCACCATACGTGCGTACGTACGGCTTACCGTCTCCACGTCGTGGTGTAATTGTTATTCAATATAATATTATTTGGATGGGTATAATAATGATGTGTAACTCATGTAAATAATAAAAATAACATGTTAATTATTCTTTATATATGATATACCATCCATTTATATATTATTTTTATATCAAAAGAATGATATTGTCGCTCGTGCGTACGTACGGACTACCGTCTCCACGAACGCGATGAGATTCATTCTCCATCGTATCCATTCAAGTATAATTATCATTTGATGATTTAAAAATGATGTTTAAGGACTATATATCATTATGGATATGAATAAGATACAACAACCATGTCTTATGTAACAAAACATATAAAAGAAAATGAGTAAGTTAACTCCCGAAACGACGATAATTCTAAGATATTATTAACAAATCAATGTTAAAAGATCATATATGATATCATATTATTATATATGATTATTGTATAATTTAATAACAACTATTTCACCATTATACAGGAGGTTAACCTACCCCAACCAAGGAAAAGTACAAGGTAAGGGTTATTTCACAATCTCTTCATTATCCGAGGTTGTTTATATGTAATAATCTACTGGGATCTCTTTATCATCCACATCCATGTTTCTTAAAAATGTATTTCAAAACATTTTTACTATTTACTAGAATATGAGTTAAAGTCATTTATACCCTTTTTGACTTTTATAAGTGGTTTATAAAGGAATCTTTCGGTCGTTTTCAAAACAAGGTCCTTTTTAACCTTTTCGACAGAATTAAGGTAAGAATGTTTTTTTTAACTTATACGGCGGGTGCGGCTATTTTCCGCCATTATAAAATCTTCAAAGCTTCCCTTACAAGGTTATAAGAATATTTTCAAAGAAAATGTTTTATTTTATATGGATCTTAAATTATTTCAAAATAAAAGGAGATATCTCTTTAAAAAGAATTTTGATTTCATCTATGTCAACATCCTTTGATGGATTTTAAGATTATTTGAAGTTGATTTATTATGATACAAAACTTCTATATTGTATTGAAGGTTTTGTGATAAGTTTGACTGTGGATGTGCTATTTTTATACCATTCATAGTTTATGGTGAAATTATTGACATTTCATATGCTAGTTTTAATATGAATGTTAATGTTATGTTTAAACCTTTTCATATGGGAATGCATTGGACTTAATATGTGACGGGTGGAGCCCGCTATAGCTCCTCGATGCATCGGTAGGTCTCATGAGACAAACTAGTGTCTTGGAAAAAGGCCTTGACAAAATCTTATTTGTATTCTTGGCACGAGGCCTTGGCTATGTGGTTATGATAGTCTGGCATTATGCATTCCAACATTATGAAAGTGGTTATTAATTTTGCATGTGATTATTCGATTAGTAGATTATCCATGTGAATAAGTAAATGACATTATTTCATTTTATTTATGCCATACCATGTTGAAAGTTCATATTTAAAAGGATTTTGTTTTAGTTATACATTGCCTTAAATGTTTATTCTTATTTATGAAAGTTTCCGCTATATTGTTATCCTTACTGGGCATTTGAGCTCACCCCTTTTCAATGTTTTATTTTTCCCAGGATGTGAACAAGTAAGTTATGAATGACCTGCAGGGATTTTATGAGGGGTTAATAGTGTGGATTGTGGAAACATTATGTTGTTGTAGTAGTTTTTCATTTTATGATGTAATGTAAAACTTATGAATATATCTAGTGTTTCCAAGGCTACTAAACCAATCGGTCTTTCGAGATTTGATCTTTCTTGTGATCATGCCAATGTTATGTAATAATGCACCGACTCTGGGTAACTGGGGTCGGGGCGTTACAAATGACTTATACGTTTAGTGGATATAATTTGGGAAGTTATTTTTTATTGTTGGATGAAAAAAATAATTTTATGTAGTGATGAATATAATAGAGGGGGTTAGCTTTTATATGTGTGGTGAGTGGAACAGTTGTAATTTTTGAAAAGGAAAATGTGTACCCATGTTTTTATCATTCCAAACGACTCCAAAGTGGATTATTATAAATAATTATAAAAATTATTGTATAAATATTTCCATAAAATATATTTTATACAAGTTGTTTCGTCATTTTAACACTTATAATTTTAGTTTAACCAACCATTCAACCCAAATTATCCATATCCATGGTAGTTAATTTTCACTATTTTCACTATTCATCATGGTCAAAATTTAAGTTAAACTGATGAAATGAAAATTATTTTCATTCAAAATGTGGAATTCATCTTAAAAACAATAAATTCACAAACATTACAATTTTTAATTTAAAACAAAACCTATAGACATGATGAAATAAGTAGTCTTCCAAATGAAAATTCCCATAAGTATAGAAGATTTAAATATAAAAATTGAATATAAAATTGATTTAAACGTCATAAAATAAGTAAACTGTAATATAATTGAACTTATTAAAATTTTAATCTAATTTAAAATAATATTTTACAATGTAAATTATTTAAATAAAAGTACTTTTTTCAGTACAAATATTTTTTTTACTATTCATTGAAAAATGAAATTTTTCATAAAATTCATAAATCATAACCCATAGATATTATTGTTATGATAATTTAAAAAAATTTGTTAATTTTGTCACATAATGTTTCCAAATGGGTTAAAA
This sequence comes from Viscum album, assembly GCA_963277665.1. Classification (NCBI taxonomy): domain Eukaryota; kingdom Viridiplantae; phylum Streptophyta; class Magnoliopsida; order Santalales; family Viscaceae; genus Viscum; species Viscum album. Next base: position 536,904,226 of record OY728120.1, on the reverse strand, counting down.
ATTAATATTAAATTATATTTTCATGCTTGACTACACTGTCATTAAAAAGATATTTTTTCATAAAATATTTATATTTATTAAATGATTCTAATTTTACATATAATCAGTAGAAAATCATTGAATTTGTTAATATGTGATTAAATTATATAATTTTTATAATTTAGTTATTACTATTAATACATCTAATTTTAATTCCTAGTTTATAATGATATACTATATTACAGATCATTTAGACTTGGGGTTGCGTCTTCCACAAGCTATCAAAGCGATTTAGTATAATGAAATATATTTCAATGAATTTTTATGAATTTTTATACCTGTATAATTATCTGTTGAATAAAATGTTATTATTTTAATATATTTTGTTTTTTAGAAGTTATCATGGATACCATAGGTTTAATGGATGAAGAAGTTGAAATAAAATTGAAAGTACCTTTTAATGTTGGGTACCTATTTTATGATAAACCTCTATTAGCACACACAATACACATTGATGGGATAGTATTTTTTTTTATAAAATCAAATATATAAAAATTGGAGTGATTTTAGGATGATATTATGTTTGGAATTGGATGATCTAAAAGACTCATGATTTTTTAGGAAATGTGAACGGTGGTATCCTTTAATATTGGTGGGAGATGGAACACTTAAAATTTCTCGGGTTTTTAATATATAAGAATTTCACACCCAATCCAAATTCTTAAAAATTGATGTATATTTTTAGATTATAGTGTATAGGGTAAAAATATGAATATCTAGAAAACATTTAAACTAGTATATATGTATAATGTAGCCTAATATCATAGTTTAACCCTCCCCATTCCCTTTAGAGACCTGTTTTAATCTTAACCGAGCTTACATAATTTATACTATTTATTATATTAATTATAAGTAATAATTAATGTGAAAATATTAAAAATATTTTATATTTAATTTAAAATTAATATTCCATTTTATGAAAATATATTACAATAAGAGTAAAAAGATTGCATTTATAATAAAACCACAAAAATCATTAAAAACAATTTCCAATGGAATCGTTTTTCAGTATAATATATATTTATAATACAGCTAATAATTATGATGATTCAAATTACATCTATTAGATTAGATTTAATCAAAATAATATAATAAAATTTTAAAATCAATCCAAATAAAAATGTTATATTTTATTTATTTTAAAGGAAATGATTGTTTTATAAAAAAATGTTATTTTTCATAATACAATATAAAATTATTTATTTCAGAAAAATCCCAAAATATAACTTTATATAAATATTAAAGATTGATTTAATAAATATACAATTTTTATAAAATGAACAATCATAATAAGAATGAAATCAATTATAATATCTACCCCCAAAATTAAATAATACCCATTTCGATTTTGGATGTAAAAAATTAATTCAATGAAAATTGAGTAATACTTTATTTTAAATTAATCAACAAATCATTATATTTTTAAAAAAAAATCCAATTAATACATCTAATTTAATGAATATGTTATAATCGAAATATTTATGTCATTATTTTTTATAGTATATCAATGTTCGTTAATATAATATTTTTTATAGATAAATCTATATATGGAATTAAATGAATATAAAGAGAATTTTATCATAAAATATAGGTGTGTTAAATTTGAACCAATATTTATTATTTTATCCTTCAATATTTGTGCATTATAATTTAAACAACTAAGGATATATCAACCTCATCAAATATTAAGGTTCCCACACAACTTAAAAATATATATAGTTTCACTAAAAATAAATGAACAGGTGAGAAATCTGGTTTCCCAATAATTTATCTCATAGATCAAGAATATACACCAGTTTTTCGTCATTAGAGGTATCATGATTCAGTTGTATGTCCTATGAGTTTACATCATCTATATTATTTCTAGTGTGCTTTCTAAAGATAAGTGCATGGAACACATCATTAATATAAGAGATATTTTTTGGAAGTTACAAGTGATAAGTCTCTATATCAGAGAAATAAATAATTTATAAGGATTAAATATATCAAGGGATAATGATTCAATTTTTTAAAATCTCATAAATTCGCTATGTATATATTCATAATAATATTATGTCTCTATCATAGAATAATTGATATCATTGATGATCCTCATTTTTCTTTTATATCGACTATAAGTTACCATATAGATAAAATCATCTAAACCATTTAATGATATAGATTAGGTCCCAAATTCCTTCAAATATATATTTATCCCAACATGCTATGGTTCTGCACTTCCTTATATAAGAGGTTTTACATGTCTCCATTTTCATACTTGAGTGAATGTTATTAGTGTATGAAAATTATACCTAATATATGTTTTGGCACCCAATCCATTTGAATTACATAGATAAATATATAAATATTTTTTCTAGAGTTTCAATGGTCATTATAGATAGAACATATATATGAGGATGATATACAGTAATGAAACCCAACTCTATATATAGATCCTACTAATGATATATCCAAAACATAGAGGTAGAACATAGATCAATATCAGATACAATAGATGGTGGTACTCCATGTATAATTAGAAACACTTTATTGTATACCCATGAAATATTATTAAGGCATAATATTCCATGATGCAACTAAAAATTTTTTTATAAGGAATTCAACCACATTTTAAATAATATTGTGACCATTATATGTTTTAGGGAGTCCCAAGAATAAAACATGGGATATTTATTTACCATTTAAATTATGATATTGGTAATGGTTTTAATATTCACTTATACTACAATCTATCTACCTTAAGAAACTAACATATCTACCATCAAGATACATTATTTACAATATACTATTTCATGTTATCCCACAAAAAATATTCTTTGAAAAATTTGTACATTTTCATATATCGGTGATGAAAATATAATTATGAAATATGAGAAAAATCCAATACATACTTATCTGAGTATTTTATTAACTAGAAATAAACTCAATTCATATACATTATATCTCTCTTATAGTCAACATTGAACTCAAAAGCATATCTCACCTTCACTTGTACTTATACATCCTCCTTATATGCCTCTTGAATCCTCCCATGGATAAAAGATTTCACATTAATATTTGAATGATATGTTATATCCCCTTTTATCTAGATTTCAATTTCCATTTTCCACAACTAAAAAAATACTTTATCTATTTAAATCCTCATCATGGAAATACAATAATTCTCTTTCTAACTTAGATCATCAACCACCTTATTCCCCATACAATTGTATTAGTGTAATGAGCAGTCATAATATGCAATAAATATCTAAAATGTTATTCGGTAAATAAAAAAAAATTGAAGGCATATTTACATCATAATATTATAATCATTATATATATCACATTAATAAAAATTAATATAACACTACTATATTTTCAAGGAAAAATGTATGGTTTCCAACTCAATATTTTTTGTTAGGTATTATTTTTTATGAATTTTCAATTTGTGTGAGGAATAATATATCCTCATATAATTATTTATGAGGAGAAATGAAATCCTCTAATTTGATAGATCATTATAGATCCCATTCCATTTACTACTATATGGCAATATGGGAACATTTTTTGTGTTTAACACCCAGAGATTTTATTTAATATATTATCTAAAATGATGTTAAATAATTCAACTCGTTATATTTCCTGAAATAGATATTTTTCATTTGTTCCATTAATCCCTAATCATATATTATTTTACATGAACCACAATGTTTTGATAATTTTAAAACACAACACCACGTTATATCTAAACGTGACATACCACTAAGAATGTATTTTTTAATATAATATTTATTACATATCCATTTGAATGTACTATATGAATAATGTTAAATAAATTAAAAAATTGATATTTAAAATATGTATATATTATTAATTCATTGTTAATATAAAAATTATAAATCAAATTAATAAATATTTTAAAAAAGATATTCATTTTAAGAAAAGTAATTAATTTTATGAATAAAAGAATTTTAAAATTATAAATTAATTTTTTTCCATTCGTAGATAATTTTATTGAAATTTATTTATAATTTATTTAATGTTATTTTTTCAATTCATATTATTTGATTAATATAAAATTGATATTTTTAAATATTATTCTATGATTAAATATATATTTTTAAATATAGTTATTCTGTTAACTTTTTCACACATATTTTAAAAAAATTATTAACAATTTTGAAAAATACATTTGTATAAATAAACACCATTTTTAAAATCATAATGGAAGCATAATATTTTAGCTTATTTCTCATAATTTCTTGAATATTTAAATTTTTTGATGAATAACAAAAAATACATGTTTTTATTAACAATTTTTTTGACTTTCAAATCATCTAAAGCATAAAAAAAAAATTAATAAGGTTGAAAATATAAAATTTGTAAAATTATAAATCTATTGATACATTTTATTACATCTTAGTCAATTTCAGTTTAAATAATGATGTAAAAATTTCTTAATATTTTCAATATTTTCTATTTAGAAAACTATTTCTTCATCAAGTCTATGTGATTAATTTACGTTAGTATTTTCCACATCAAGGAATGTAATTTAAAAATGTTGATTAAATATATATAATTTTAATAATTTATATAAACTAATATTTTAATCATATTTTTTCATCATTATTAATAGTGAATATAGTAAAAATTAGTTACCATTGATAAGATGAAATTGAGTTTTCTATGGGGTAAACTAAAATAATAAGTGAAAATTAACCTATAGAAGTTCCCAAATAACATCTTATGAATATATTTAGACCTTATAACATCTCATGTTTTATGAAATTTAATTTATGATCCTTTTGTCATTTTAAAAACAAGGATAAAACATTGTCTTTTCAATAATTAAAGTATGCCACTTACGTCACTTTTAAAAGAAAACCCACTATACTATCCTCTTGACACATACAAAATTGTATTTTCTAGCCATTATCTTCCAAAATATCATCCATAATTCCCAAACCACATCATAAAATTCTATGGTGATATCATAAATTCACTGTATGAAGGATTTTAGTTAAAACTAAATATGTTCTCTGAAGAGGCTATAATGTTTTAACTATGCATTTATGTATTACTAATATATCATATTCCTTAAAATATTTTGAAACAGTTCTAAAATAATAAATTCAACATATATTTTATAATAATATTTTATTATTATAATTTAATAACATATATTCATCACCAATTCAATATTTTTTTATACATTCATCATTCATGTTCATTGCAGACTACAACCTCATGAACTGAATATAATTCTTTTCAATTACCACATATCATGGATGGATATAAAAATGTTTTTAATGTTTATATATTATAATAAATACATTAATACACTTTTATAATAAAAATACCACTTATACATTCTTACCTTCCAGCCCATTGAAAACAAATAATGTCTCCTGTGTATACAATGGACTATTGTGTCACGAACCAATGTGATTTGATTTTCATTTTAATGATACACAGTTGGTAATAAGGATAGATTAAATTAATATATATGATATTGCTAACATAATTAATTTTCTATAATCATTTCATTACATATAAATTCTTAATTTTCATTTTGTGGCGGAAACGATAATGTTGTTCATGTGTATGGTAGACTAACACCTCACGAAACAATGTGATTTTATTTTCACTAATTATTTTCATTGAAGGTAATATAGTTAAATTTAGTGAATATATGTGATATATATGAGTTCATAATTACTATTTAATTTTTATGTATTAGTTTTCATCCTTATGTTTTATCAAATAAGGAAATGTATATAGTGTTCAGCCATACGTACAACCAACCTTATCCATGAATATTTTATATCATTATATGTCTCCAAATTTTATGGATTACTATAAATAAACATATAATGAATATGTATGACATTTATATAATGTTTAAAATTACTTATAATATTTCAAAATTACGTTCTAATAAGATATATAATATCAAATCTAAAATACAATAAAAATAATGTTGTTATTACCCAAAACATGACTTTAACAAGGAATTATTAACAAATGGGAAATGAAATGTCATATGTAAATAATATATGGTACGAATCATGTGATTGTGGACCACAAAAATATGTATTATGAACTTATATTTATTAATTATGTGAATTTAATGTGCATGAAGGAACTCCAATCTTAATGTATGAGATATCATTCCAAGTTTTATTTTCTATACGAGAAATTCAATAATCACCACATGATACTTTTATGTGTTCTAAATATTTTCCATTAATTTCATTAAGATTATTTCTAGAATATTATTTGGATTGAAATATTCATTTTAGCATCTCTCTTTCATTAATTTTATATATTCAATTTTTTAATACAGTAATGGATTTTTATCTTGATTATCATTCGTTCATACATATGGTCATGTAATGTACTTATATTTTATTATAAGGTTTATATACATAAGAAATTAAATTTAATAACCGGAAATTATTTAATCACATGATATTTTATTTTTTATTTTATTTTATTCTTTCATTGGGAACTAGATTTAATTTTCCAATGTTGTATGGATTTTATGATACAATATGATCATTTATCTAGATTTTAAATGTTTATTAATATGTTAGTGAATTTCATTCACCCATCTATTAATATATAATTAATTTTTCTATCCTTTTTTTATTTCATGAAACTACATTTTCTCTATTTATTTTTAATCTCTCTATATACTCAATATTCTTGAAATATGTTTTTAAAAAATTCAAATTAATTTCTCTCTTCAGTCAAAAATTATATTCATTTCGTATTGTAGTTTAAAAAAACGTTTTAAATATTATTTTAAAAATATCATAAGATTATTTAAATACTTTTTTACCTTTTTTTATTTTTCAAAAATACTAAATGAAATCTTTCTATAATTTTGGGAATGGGGTTCTTTTTTATTTTTACTAAAAAGATAACAAAATATTCTATTTAATGATTATGACATCAACTAAACAGTACTCCTTCATGTCTACTAAAAGGTTTAGAAATTTAATTAAATGTTTTATATAATATATTAAAATAAAATTATTCAAAAACTATTTAATGATTGTTTTTTAATTTCTAAAAGGAGAAAGAATCTTTCATCAATAAATGTTTTAATTTATTTTTAATGATTCCATTATATGGTTCTAAGTATATTTTAAAGGAATTATTTTTGAATTTTTGTATATTGTAAAATGTTTTTTCAAATTGGGAGGATACTATCCTAAATGAATTATCCATGTTATCTTCCAAAATAATTTTCCATCGATGATAAAATTCATTTATATTACTTATTATTTTCTGGGATAATACTGAGTGATATAATACTTATTCATTATATCATTTTATGATACAATCATTCTCGTATTATATGGTAGAACACATAAGTATGGTTATCATTATAAGACAGGTGGGATCTATATCTCCTTCAAATGAATTGGGTATTGATTTATATCTCATGAGATAACATTGGGAAATATTCCCATGGCCTTGATCTAATATGGGTAATAGGTCTGTCTTAATCCACTATAGATAGAAGTTTCATCCAAACTATAATGGAAAACATGTTATAAGTCTTGAACCATATTGTTGATGATATTTGTAGTTAACCTTGGAATGTGAATATTGTTCTATATTACTTATTTTTGCACATATTTTTGACATTATCTAATGGTTTGTGGTCTATTTATAATTATTTATCACATTTACATGCCATATTTTTGGAAATGAGGAACTTTTATGCGTGGATCATGTTTTTGATCTATGAAAAGTTAGGTTTGAACTTCATATGTAATATTGATGATCACATACCCATATGGTCATTTTATTAATTTATTTGATCATAGATTCATATTTATTATGCTTACCTTTACTGATCATCTATGATCACATGTTATTTTGTTTCATTCCATGAGTTATGAAGAACTGTTTTGTAAGTGCATGACTAACAGGAGTACCTTGTTAAAAGGTCATTGTGGGATATATTAAAGATAATTTTTCAAATAAGAATATTAGTTTTCTAGTCTCCAATTTAATAAAACTATTATAGTCCTTGGGAATGTTTATATGAAATGCATTGAATACAAATCGAAAAAGATGTTATATTTAGGTATGAAAATACTAATTCCTTATGATTAATATATAAGAAAAGCATTATTTAATATTTTTTTATTTGGATTAGAAGTATTTTAGTGAGATACCTAAGGATATTCTAAAGAATATATATTTTTGGGGATATATCTATGGAAATGTATAAGGATAATATAATTAGAGGAAAATATTGGGGAATTTTGGTTAAATATAGAGAAAGGGATTCACCATAAATTATATCTATGTATGGATAATACAAGTATTCATGGATCTAGAAAAGTTACACTGAAGGGTAATAAATCTGAAAACGGAGAATTTAGATGGAATCAATCATCACTTGGTGCTTGATAATGGTCCATGTTTCTCACCTAGTTTGGCACTCAGAAGGAATATTAATTTGAAATTCACAATGCCTTTTCAAATTATCAGGAAGGATTTAAATAGATGTTGACTGTGACTAAACTATCATAATATTATGGTTAAAAAAATTTAAAATCTTGTGTCTTAATTTAATCCTCCATTAAATGATTTTTCAGGGGTATTTGTTTTACACTATTAATATTGTTTTTCACAATTTTATTTTTATTAATAATTGGTGGAAACCAGAAAGAACTAGGTTATCATTTAATGTAATAGAAATTGTTTCTAATAGTAACCAAATAGGATTATTATTAGAGTGAAGGATATTGTGATTATTTTTAATTACTAATAATGATATTTTATTATCAATATGCACCTTATCCATCTCTTGGATTTTCAAATAAAATAAAGGATAGAGTTAATTTTTATTTCAGTTGTTTGATACGGTTAAGGAGAGATGATTCCATTTCCTATATTTAATGAATTTGTGAAGAATCTGTTTGGGAAAATATTAGTGGAATAGGAAGATGATTTATGTGTAAAAAGTGACGAAAATAAAGTAAATTCAATGGAAAATGAAAATTTCATTTCACATAATGGATGAGAATAATGTTGTTTCTATGGTATCATTGAAAATTGAATGTTTTAACTCTGTAAAAAATGAGAATTTTGAGAATCGATGTCTAATGGGGGAATATCTAGAAGTTAATCAAAACTTGTGTAAAAATAGTTGTTATACTACTAATAATTGAAAGACTACCAATGAAATATAAACTTTTTGGGCTATTTTAACGTTATTTTTTATATAAAATGTAAAAATAATAATTAAATTGTGGTTGATGAATGTTAATACATTATTCCATTTTCATATTGTAGGTATGATGTATTTAGTGTTAAGATGATTAATTCTAGTTAATGTTTTACAGATGAAGTACGATTATTCAATTGTTTATATATTGGAATTCATGAATATTTTAATATGAATTATGAAATTTATATTTATTTTTTAGTATTTTCTACAATACAATAAATAGTTATTATGACTAAGAAATATAATTTATTGACAAGGTGATATTTTATGGAAAATCATGATTATGGAAAGATAAAAGAAAATATTTTCCTGATATTGAGATAATGATGTGGCTATAAAAAATTATTGATATGAATAATGTAAATTTGATAGTTTTAATGATCTTGGAATTGGTTTATGTTTTGTGGTCAATGTGGTATATGTTATCAATGATAGATATTAAATAATTATTAGGTTTATAAAATATATTCAATAATATATGGTTTTTTAATGTAATGAGGATTTATTTATATTTTCAATAGGAGTTTATTGTTATTTTTATTATTATCATGTTTCAACAGAATATATTTTTAAGTTATTCCCATATTTGATTTGTGAAAATTAAGATCTATATTATAATATTTGGGAAATAAGGTAATATTTATTCCTGTAATTTTATTGGCCATTATTATAAATATTGAATAATGTAGGGTTCATAAGGTTAATAATATGTGGAATTTTTTTAGTTTTTATTAGAATGATGTTTTATTGATTGGTGAAATATTTAGATATATTGAATAACATATTCCTACCATTCTATTTTCTAATAATAATTATAGATACGAGGAATGTATTTTCCTTTTTGGAGTACATAATAATCAAATAGGGCTTATGGAATTGAAAATCCATCACTTGTATTAAGATATTAATTGTAAAATTGATCAACGTGCATCCAAATAATGTTATTGTTAATATTAAATATAATTAAATCAAGAATGTATATTTTATCCGTAAAATTCATCATATTTTTGAAAAGGTACTTGAAATAAGTTGTTATACATTTAAACTCATTTTTTATGAGTTATTGGTATTTGTATCAATCATATATTTATGGATTTATTAAGGTCTGCTCATTTTTAACCCTATTTTCTATCACTCTCTATTGGTATTTGGTTGTCACTTTTCACTTCAATGTCCATGTTTTCACTTCACTACAATGTTCTCCTTCATCGAAACCTAGTAAGGTATTAATTTACATGACCTTCACACATCCATTTCACCCATTTAAGGACGAATATTAATTAACCTATTTTAATATGTGGGTGTCTAGTAAATAAATTTTTTAATTTAAAACAGTGATTTACAATAACAAGTTTGATTTATGCGGGCTTGGTTTATTTTTTAGGGGTAGAATGTAAGTCCCTGAGATGTCATGACATATATTTTCCCAAATAATGTTCACATCATCACTAAAATTAGTTACACATATCAATAATTTTATATTAAATTAAAATCAATGTCATGTTTAACTCTATTTACATGAAACAACATGTTTTAACACTTTTTTCACACAACACTATGTTTTAATAAAACACGACATACCATTAAAATATTATTATTTAATATTATAGTCATATCTTAACCATTGGTATAGAAGGTATGAAAATTATTAACCATATTATAAAAATATAGGGTTTAGAAAAATATATATATTAGTTCATTTGTTTATGATTAATTATAAATGAAAAAAAATCAATTCGAAGAAAAATGTAATATTTTTCAAGAAAACTATTTTTATGCACACAAACTCATTTTACCTCAATAAACTAAAAAAATAACTTTTTGTGAATTATTTTAAATTAATTAATATATTATATGTAAAATCAGTTTATTAATATTTGCCTTATACATATTCTATATAAATTATAAGAATAAATCTACTTTAATTTATAGAAAATGATTTTTTATAAAACGTATTTTTGTCACCTTTAGCGCCCATATTTTAATTTTTTTTCATTTTTAGATAATTTATATTATAGATTAAAAATGATTGTTAAATCATTATGTAAAAAATTATCCTTGAGTGAATTATTAGAATTTTTCTAAAATGATAAACTTTTTGATGAATTGTTGACAATGTTGTGTTTTATTATGAATTTTCATTTCAAATTTTGAAGTTAAAAATGGAAAATAATAATTTTTCATTATTTTTAAAATTAAAAAAAGTTAAATTAAATATATTTTTCCTAATTTAGGTAATTTAAATATATATCATTTTTAGTTTCTATGTAAAATCATTTTAAACTTTTTGAGGCATTTCTCTTTGAAATTAATATTTTTCATCATGTCTCTATGATTATTTTTACGTTATATTTTGAAAATTTAATGAAATGTATATTGAAAAAATTAGTCCAGATATTAAATCAGTATTATATTTATTACCAAATACATTAATTTTTTTTTTACCCTTATGAATAGTAAAATGAGTAAAAATTAATTTACCTAGTTAATATGAAAAAGGTTTCACATTGGTAAATGTGAAAATATATGGTGAAAAATGACCAAAAAACATGTCAAATATTAGTTGTAAGGAAATATATAGACCTTATAAAAAATATGGTCCATTTATGAACCTTTTTTATCATTTTGGAATATGGAAAACAAGAGTACATATTTTTCTTTTAAAAAATAACAATGTGCCACACATCTCACATACAAAAGGTCGCCCCCTCTCTTTTCCTCTTCACACTTAAATACCCATTTTTTCATAAAATACCTACACAAATGGATTTATTACAACCCTAAACACATCCTAGAGTCATTTTTTATATCATCAATACAATTTATGAACCCATTTTGTTAAACATAATGAGGTTTCCTAAAGACATGTATTATTTTGTACTATTCATTTTTTTACGTCTTCTTTTATCTCCATTAAAAAATATCAAATATATGTTATAATTAGTTAAAGTATCTAATATATAATAATATTTTATTATTTTATTTTGATTGAATATATCCATTTCCACATCCATTAAATGGGATAGGAAATCACCATTTATGTGCACGGTAGACTACTGTATTCTGAATTGATATAATTCTTTTTCCATCACCACCTATTTTGGATAGATATATTGTTGGATTTAATATTTATATATGAAAATTATTATATTATTGTACCTATTTAATTTTAATACCACATAAATAAAATTATCTCATATCCCATTGAAAACCTATAACATCTCTATTGTGTACAGTGGACTTCCTCCTTGCGAACCGATGTAATTTATTTTCATTTATATTTTACATAGAAAATAATATGTATAGATTAAATGAATAAATATGATATTATATACATAAATATTCTTTTATAACTATTATTACATATTTAACATATTACATTTGATTTCATGGGGGATATAATAACATAGTTCGGGTGTACGTAAGACAACATCCTCTCAATGAAATGTCATTAATTTTAGAATAATTCTTTTCTTTGAAGTTAATAAGGATAAATTTAATGAATATATATGATATAATTTAAATTTTAAGGACTTTTTAAAGGTAATTTATTCTTTAACTTACTTTAATTCTATCCATTATGGAAATAGAAATATTATTCATGTGTATATACTACCTACCATCTCCATGAATTGTGTATTTCATTTTCTATATATAAATTTTATGATTTACTATAAATAAAAATATTATTAATATATAAGATATTTATGTCATTATTTCCTTTCTTGATTTTTTTAAACATGATAAATTTAAGAGAACAGCAAATAAAAACTAAAAACATACATGAATAAGAAATAGGTTATCACCTAAAATATGGCATTAACATAGAATTGTGGACAAATAGGTTTTGAAAACTAATAATTAAATAATACATGGTATGAAAAATATGAATATGGATTTTTAATATATATATATTAAACATTTATTTATTATATATGATTTTCAAATGTGTATGAATTTATTTGGAAAGTATGGTAAGGTGCTTCCATTAAACAATTATTTATTAGGATAAAAATATAATATTAGCCACATGTTTATATTATGTGGTATATAAAATATCAATGAATATATTTTATGTATATTATACTGAATATACTGATTTACATATGTAAAACTCCGAGATTTTATGAAAAATATTCTTTTAATTTCATTGATGTTATGTGTTTTAAGCTACAAAAAGATTGTCTTGCTCTATACGCAACACCATATGAGCTTACAGTATACACATCACTATTCTTGGATCCTGTTACACAAAATTTTGATAGTAGTAATTCTATGAAACATTGAGTGTATATATATATTTTCAATATATAAATGAAATATGGTTGGATTCTGTTTTACAAAACAACAGAGGAGTCTTTCACAACACACCACCCTGACTTGGCTTGCATTACACGCAATCACGACCTTTCTCGATAGCGTGTGTTGTACGCAATACCAGGATTCACTAAACAACGATATATTGTTATAATATTATTATGGAATAGTCGTTATGAATATTATTATATACATTTTGAATTTTATATCATTATTATTCATCTTACACATTTTCTATAATATGGTATGGGAACAAAATAAATGTTTCGTATAAAATATGTATTTTTCAAAAATTGTAGTTTTCCTGCCTTTTGATGACGCACCCACCTTAAATCTTGTTTTTGACATGTCTATACGTTAAATTTGACAACATAAAATTCTTCTTTGGAATCAGGATATAAAAATTTACTTTGGATAAATTTTTCATATTATTCTGATAACTTTCATATCTTAATGAATAGTAAAAACACTCTATATTTTAATTAAAAAAAACATTTTCATCGCAATAATTTATATGGATAGATTATATTTTTAATTGGTTTTAAAGTTTAATTATAATATATTTTTACCATTTAATCCAATGTTGTTCATTGAAATTAATTTCACTTTGAAATTGGATATAAACAAATATCAATCTTTTGATTGTTTTTGTTTCTTAAAAACATGCTATTTGTTTTGATAATGTGAATAAAATTTAAAATTAATTAATGCCACTTATATGTTATGAATTTGGAAAAATAGAAATCAATTTTGAATTCGGAATATCAAATAATGCTTAGGCTGAATTTTTGGTATTTTTCTGAAAAACATCAATTTTCGATTAATAGTGAAACCACTTAGTGGTAGTTAAAAACTAACTTTTTTTTAATTTAAATTAAATTTTACCACTTATGTGAATTGAATTTCAAAAATCCAATAGACATGGTTAATATCAAGGACTAAAATGTGGTTCAATGAGATGAAAATAATTTTTGGTGAATAGTAACTTTTTACTTTTATTTACCACGGTTAAAAGTAAATAGGATAATTAAGGGTAAAAATAAAATTATTATTACCTAACACATGTCATAATTATATTGGATAAGTTTAATTCGACCAAAAAAAACCTTATGAATAAAATATGACCATTTAGGCCCACTTGGATTAGATCAGGACATTTAATATTAATTTATTTAAAGAAGGGTTTAAATAGGTAAAATCAATGTTTAATAAGTAAATCATTTTTAATATAGGGTTATACATAAGATAAATTATCCTATAAATATTCATTAGAAATATAAAAAGCTTTACTACCTAATTGTAGTTTATTTATAATTTTTTTATATTAAATAAGTTAATTTATTTATGATACAAAGATGATGCAATAATTATCTTATTAATGAAATATTGATATAATTTATGTTATAAATACACAAATAAATGTAATTTGAGACTTTTTCTGAATTAAAATAATTTTAAAAGTTAATATGACATATTATAATTGATTTATTTAACTTTTTTCGAACAAATCCTTCTGTTATTATTTTCACAAAAATCAATTACCAAATAGTGTCAAAATTGACATGAAATAGTTTTTAAAACAAATTTTATATTATTAACTATCAGTTTATTTCTAAAAATCTAATTTTTGGCCAAATGACCTAGATAAGGTTATATATATTAATAATAAACAACTTGGGCTTCTTTTGGCTTATTATAGTAAGTTTATTAACCTTATAGTGTAAGAAAACAAGAAGACACGGTAAAAGTAAAATTATTTAACTTAAAGTTAAATCTAAATGATAAGGTTTAAATAGATACCTAAACTTTTCTAAATTCTATTGGATGAGAGGATTTCTACACATCCCCACATTTTATTTGAAATAAATAAATTTGTAGCTATTAAAAAACGAATATGAATTTATAATAAAATAATATTTTTAGTTTTTCCAAAGGTGCCCCTCTCATCCCTTATAAAAGGGAACCTCCTCCCTCTCTTCCTCACACCACATTGAGCCTTCAAACTTGGAAACAACCTGCCAAATTCTCTTCTAAACATCCATAGAAACATACTAGAGGTTTTGTTCTTCTTCAAAGACTAATTTTAGTACCCTAAGAGGATGTCTCAAAGAGGCGCTTCAAAGAAGACGTAATGTCCGTTACCGATTCTTTCAACATTATTTCTTCTTCCACTTCTTCTTCTTTAGTTGTTTCATTATGAAGTAATAACATCAGTAAAACTAATATACAGATATGTTATTATAAGTATGAAACCACCCTATTTCACCATCTATCCATCCTATGGAAAACGAAATCACCACGCGTGCGTACGTACGGAATATCGTCTCCACGCCTTAGTGAAATCTGTTTTTCCACCAACACCTTACATGGATGGGTATAATGGTGTAAAGAATAACTATATATGGTTATTATAACATCATACAGATTTTGATATATTATACCATCCACTCCAATTCTATTCAATAATTGTGGGAATGATATCATCGCTCATGCGTACGTACGGACTACCGTCTCCACGAAGCGATGAGATTCATTCTCCATGTAAACCATACATGAATGATCATAACGTTTATATAATGAATAATAATGAAATATATGAAATATTAATTCTACTGGATTTATGTGTATATATATATGTATTTCATCTATTTAGTTTCATTCAATTCAAAAAGGAAACAAAAACAGCGTTCATGCGTACGTACGACCTACCGTCTCCTTGAACGGTGTATTTCATTCCTTTTATAGATCTATAATATATATATGTATATGATGAATATATATATTATATATAAATCATGTTTTAAATTATTGAATTATGTAAATCAGGATATAAGTAATAATATTAATAGTAACAAGTCGAAACACGTACAATAAATGAAACGATTTTACCCAAGTCGCTGCTTTTACATCGAATTTACAAAAGAACGGGTAATATAAAGTCATAAGTAAAATATATAGGATATCATAACAATTAATATGATTCTGTAACAAGTCAATAACATTATTTAAATCACTATACAGAGTTTTTGGATAAATACGAGGAATATCATACATAAGGTAAGGGATAATTTTGCAAATCTCATTTTTATCTGAGATTGCTTATTCTTAAGTATTTACTAGGGTTATTGATATCATCCATGACCATGTTTTGTAAAAGTGTATTCATGTATGTTTAAAGTCATTTTTACCCATTTTTACTTTTCCCCCATGGTATGGATGTAATTTTTCTTTTATATACCCTAGAATGTACTTTATGACTTTTCCGGCAAAAGTACAAGAATAATGTTTTTTAACGTATACGGCATGAAAGTATTTTTAAGGTTTTATAAAGCCTTATTTTCTTGAAGATTCCTCCTAAATATTTCATGACTATTTTCATCAAAATCCTTTTCTTTTAAAATTGCATGAAATTTTGTGAAAAGAAAATGATTTTTAAGAATAAAGGATATTTTCCTCATGAATTCATTTCAAGTGTTTTATCAAAACCATTTTCGTCTAAGGTGACATTATTTCACATGTTTATATTTCAAGTATCGTGTCTCTATGATTTAAATGGTTTCACTTTTCTAATGATGAAATGATATCCAAATTTTTCTAATGGATTGCGTTATGATGGAATGATGTTTATGAAACCCATTTTATTCTTTGGTTATGATGAATGATTTATGTATATATTGTGGCACACGAAATAATGAATTCAATATGAGATGGTTGGGACCAATATCTACCTCCAATTCATTGGGTAACGATTTATATCTCATGAGATAGACATGGCTGGAATGGAAAGTTTATCCGGTTTAGTGTTATAGGACAGAAACAAGGAGTGAACTCGAATCAGAATGGGACTTTGTCCACTAAGATGGTCTTGGCAGCAATGCCTTTGCTACTATGGAAATCATAAAATGTGCTTAATGGATGACACAATTACATGTTTTATTTCCATGCTAGTTTATTATGAGTAATGTTCCTTTATGATCTATGCCTTGTGTACTTCCAAGATTTATGTCGTTTCTCATGATTTTTATGTTTAAATTTTATGTTCAAGTTTTTGCATTAAAATGTTTATGGATTTTTTTATGTTCTATTTTCTTGCCCATTCTGAGCATTTGAGCTCACCCGTTATATGTTTTCTTTTCCCCAGGATTTAAAGAAATTGTTTAGGTAAGAAAACAAAAGGGGAGATCTTTATGGGAGATGTTGATGATCTTTCACCATGATTAGAAGATTATTTTCCGAGTTTCCAAAGACACTAAACTATTACAATCCTTATGTGTCTGTTTTTGTTATGTATTAATTATTCTGCAAAATTAATTTAATTTCCATGTACGCTGAGCTTTGGGCCTCTACAACATGTCGATTATTTTTTTTTGTATATTTTTATGGTTTCTATGTTACTAATGTGTTAATGGATTTGTCACTAAATTTTTCTTCTTTGAGACATATTATTATGTTATGAACCTATCTTATTTTTTAAGTTGAATAAAAAGAACCATTGAAATCTAATATTAGTACATTATATATTATTATGATTATTTATGTTTCATTTAATATAATATTTTCACAGTCTTTATAATTCATTTTTTCTAAAGTGGTAAGGGGTTTAAGATAAAATCTTATAGTTTATCATTATATTTTATGTTTTGGAATGCAATTATGAAATCAGATGATCCAACTCCCAATAAACCCATGAATTTAATTCTAATATAGTTATTAAAGGAGAATAAATTTTTTCTCATCATTTCCCTCACATTATGTGATCATTTTTTAAAAAAGATTTAGAATATTATTTTGTTTCTCTCTACAGTTGAAATTGTTTTTTCCCATATCCATGTTTTGAAAATAAACTATTTTAATGATATTTTTAATAAAAACCTATAATTCAATGAAGTCTCATATAACCTCTTTTACATTTCTCAAGTTTTTTAACAAATTAATCACCTTGTAGTTTTTTGAATGAGGTGATTTTAACTTTTACCAAAAATATAAAATCAATATTTGTATTATTAGGTATGAATTTAAAGAAATTTTCGACCTTCATAAGCACTAAAATTTTAAAATCTTCATTTATAAGTTTAAATTTTTATATCCTATAATACATAATTTTAAAAAATATATATTGGTTAGAAAGTGTCTTTGAATTTTAAAAATATATTTTACGAAATAATTATTCCATGTGATCCATAAATAACATTTTCTATCTAAGAATACATCATTTGATGATAATTATTATATAATTGGATAATACGGAAATATACCATCCAAAATAATTAATTGGATGGTTATTGTTTATGTTGATTTTTTTATGAAATCCAATTATTTTTCATTTGTTATTCTATAGAGATTTGATGAAATTTTTATAAAATGTTTTTTATTTACATAGGTTATGATGCGATGATATGATGAATTTTTAGGATATTTCTAGAATACATATGTATGGGTTTAATATTGAGAAAGTATGGACCTGTATATTCTTCTAATGAATCGGTAAAAGATTTATACCTCATGAGATAACATTGGGGAAAAGTTGATGGGCTTCATCCAATATTTGAAAAATGTGACTCAGGATCCACTTTTGGAAAGATGTGTGTCCCAATCCATAATGGGAAATTGGTGATAAAACTTATTCCCGTATATTTTTAGAGATTGGTATTTAACATTAAAAAATTAAATAGTTTTATATATATATTTTATTTTCTCACATTTAGGTCAAGAACATATAGGTCATGTTTTATTTATGATGATTTCCCACTCTTAAGGGCCACGTTTTCTAAAATGATCTGGTTTTATTAAATAACTCATGTTTATTAACTATGTCACATTGGGTACAGACATTGTATGTTTATTTAATAACCACATACTCTTATTATTATCTTATTCATTAACCTAGTCAGAGATTGATATCTTTTTTAAAGACCCTTACTGAGAAACTATAATCAACCTTTATTTTGATTCCTTTCCCATTTATGAAAAACATTTTATGTAATGCTTTTCCAATAGGATAACAAAGTGAGAAGATTATTTAGAGATATGTTCAAATTATTTTCTTATGTAAGGCTTCTTGTTTTTAAAAATATATTTAAATGCATGAAACATCATTTTAATTGGATATTTATAACCATAATATAAATGTAATTTTTTTTTTCTGATCTCAATTTCAAAAAACGGTTATCTACGGTTGTGATTAGTAAGTTATTTGGAGTCTAATTAAACTAACATGTTTTTTGGGTGAAAATTATCATACCCTTATAAATAGTAATATGAATAGTAATATGACCCTAATAAATAATAAATTTTATTATTATTTTATTTTCATAATTTTATATTATAAGGAGATGTCGATTAATTTTTCGATGTGATTAAAAAATGAGTTACGAATTTAAATATGTTATTTTTAAGTAAATTATGATTTAATGTAAAAATTATATTAAAATTATTTAGAAAATAATTTTTAAATAATAAATTTCATTTCTAAATTGTACACGTTGAAAAATAGTTTGGGTAAATTTTTTGGATTTTTCTAAAATACTTAAATTTTTCATGATTAGAAAAAATGCAGTTTTGAGTTTTCATTAATTTTAATGACATCATGATGATGTAATAACAAAAATAATATTCTGGTTCACTTTTATACATTAAAATATGATATGAGGTGTTACAGGTGGCTAATACTGTGAGAAAATACCATGGGAAGCCCATGGTTTTTCAAAAACCCCTAATTCGGTGTCCTTTGAAATTAGTAAAAAACACCCTCTCATTTACGATAAATGTCCACTCATTCCATCATTTTCTATCATTCAGAACTCATAATCCACTAATTCCTGGAATATGCAATTCCCTATTAGTCATCCCAAAGTTTCCTCAAGCCCACAAGGTCCCAACCTTCATGTCGTAGGAGTTATAATACAAGGTAATATAATTCTCAACTAATAATTTCCATTCATGTTCTCTTATATGTGGTAGGTATTTAATGTTTTCACACCATGATCTTTTTGCCATATAATAATAACCCTATACTATTTTATTAGTCTTTTATTAATGATTGAACCATGTCCCTTATCTTTTTAATGATGTCTAAAACAATTTTGCATAGCCATTATGCTGCATAATTTTCATCACCAAATCCCACTCTTTTTTAACACTCTTATTATGTTATTATCTTTTAATTTATGTTGGATTGTTTTGGGTATGTTATTCCATATTTACCATACATTCCATATTATTTATTATTTATGATATTACATTTCCCTCTCTTAAAAATATAATAGGATTTTTAATGTGATGTCATTATGGTGCCGAATTTTCATAAGGGATTTCTCACCTTATCATTTTTTTCAAGTCCATTTATTTTATTTT
Organism: Viscum album; assembly: GCA_963277665.1. Classification (NCBI taxonomy): domain Eukaryota; kingdom Viridiplantae; phylum Streptophyta; class Magnoliopsida; order Santalales; family Viscaceae; genus Viscum; species Viscum album. The sequence continues at coordinate 536,883,282 of OY728120.1, read as the reverse complement.
TCATTCCTCATATCCCCTTATACAAATTCTATAATAATTAAACTACCTTAAATGAACTATAATTTTATTATGAAAACAGAATATTTCATCATCATCTGTATTTTTCCCCGTCCCATTTATTCTAATAATAAAAATATTGTCCTCGATGTACCGATTTACCATTATCATTGACGATGTGTTTCCAATTTCCATTAAATATTTAAAATATGATTAGAAAAACATTTAAATGATTGAGAAATCATGTAAATTTTATGTTCAATCCTATTTTATGTTCTGGAATTAACATAACGAAATGGAATTATATTATATAATGAAACACATTCATGGTTATCAAGGAACCACTAAAAATGATCTAAACAATCATCATTAATGTTTTATATAAAGATCCATATTCATATATGATATAAATTGATTTATTGAATAGTTGTATATTCTAGAAATATATGAAAACCACTTCATTACAATTCTGTAATTTCATTTCCATTCAATAAGAAAATCAAATACAAACTGGCCATGGAAATCATGTAAGGAATGCACCCAAAATAATGGAAGGAACAACGTATGAAAAATTAATGGGTAATATGATTTAATTAAATTATAATATAAGGTGTTAAGAACATGAAAATATTTTTTTAAAAGACTAATGACACTTTTTTAACCATTATATAGGAGTTTTAAACATGTTGTAATTAAGAAAACTCGAAGGTAATGGAATTCATAACCCGATTTCCATTATTCGGGATTAACATTCTACTTCAGTATTTATGTGGTGTTAAAATTGTTTGTGAGATGATTTTTTTATATTATGTTTAAATAAGTATATTTACAGTGTATAAAAATTTTCCATCAACTCTATTAAGGCTCACTTCAATTATATATTATTTATAAGGGACTTTCCTTTTAAAAGCCTCTGATAAAATTCTTCATTACAAAATAAAAAAGAAATTTTTTTATGAGATTATTCATGTTGTATGATTATGTTATATTAATTTTGAGTAAATTATGATGACCTTTGGTACATATATCTCCCTCATAGGTATTGGGTATGTGTATGATAGAGTTCAATTGAATGTTTAGTTCAAGTGTAACTGTGATTATTAAACAAATTGTAAGGTAGTCCTGAGGGATACAAATTATAAGGCAGCTGATAGGGTTACAAGAATATGTATGGGATTCCCCAAGTTACCTTTATGGTTATATTTATGTTCTATATGTTTTGTTGGAATATCTTGGAATTCTAAAGTTTCACAAATTATGTTTATATGGGTGAAAAGTATGTTTTTTTAAATTATTTCATACATAATAAGTATTACTGTTATAGTGTGTTCTTTCATTCTTTTTATATCCCTTACAGAGAATTTTGTTCTCATCACATGTTTTAAAATGATCCTCACATTATATAAGGATGTGAATGACAAGGAAGAAGTCCATGTTAAATGTTATGATGATTTTTCAAAGAAAACTTGTTTTATTGGAAAAGATTTATAATTTTGAAGAAATGGATAATATTTTTAATGGAATCTTCAATTTATTAATGTGGAATTTTATGTAAATTTAATATTCTAATTCAATAAAACAATAAAAATCAAAATATCATCAATAGTAAAGGACATGAATTCTTGACTAAAATTCAAGATTATGTAATGTAATATGTATGGTACCTTTTAGTTGGTATCAAATGATGGTTTATAAAAAAATTTGCGTTAGGATGATGTCAATAGAATACCATTAATTATTTTTACTCTATAGTTAATTTGAAATGATATAGATTTTACTGATTACCATATTGATTCATCTATGACATGTTTTTTCAGAAAGGCTATCTGTAGAAGAAATAGGGAATATGGAGAGAAGAGGAACTGATAGAATGATATCCTTCCAAATTTTCATCCTTGATTGGTAGGGATTGTAACTGAGTAGTTTGTGATAGTAATGGCTTAGCTGATGCTGAAAATAAATGGTGGTGGAATCCATGAAAGAGAATAACCATAGGTACCACAATGGAACATGAAGATAGTGGAACATTCTATGAGTCAACACCCTCTCTCATTCAATTTATATTCAGACCCAGTTGCGGTTGAAAGATGGATTAAATCCCTTGAAATGATATTCTATGTTATTTAATAATGAGATAATAGAAAGGTAAGTATTTCCATTTATCATTTTGAATGTTAAGTAGATCATTGGTGGTCAATGGTCATGAATATCATAGATAGAGATTTTTTTTATGTCTTCTAGTGGGATGAAAAAAAAAATCCATGAAAAATATTTTCGTAAGGTGATGATACATATGGTAGGGAAGAAATTTCATGAATTGAAGAAAATGGACGAGGATTCAGTTGCTGTGTGTGAAAAAACCATCACCTAGATAGCGAGGAATTATTGAAATCTTATTCTGGATATTGATTGAGAAATAAAAAACTATTACTTAGTATTAAAGCCATGGTATCGTAGGGCATTGGCCTCCCGTGATTTCGAAAGTTGTGTTAAGAATTTATGATGTGATGAGAGGGTAGAGATGTGGTTTTCGGATGATCATGTTCACTTTGAAAATAAGAAGAAGAAGAGGTATAGATGGAATGTGATAGGTAAGAATAAACCAAGGAATTACGATGGTACACAACTCTAGTTTCAAATTTGCGAAAAGTGTGGGAAAATAAACACCATGGAATGCCTTACCAAATGAAAGAAGTTATTTAGATGTGGTGTGTTTGAAAATATAGCCCGAGAATTTAATTAAAATTATCCTAAGAATAATCCGTATAAGTAAAGTGTAATGTTTTTTAAAGGTGGTGAGATGGGTCATTAAGAAAATGACTACCCAAAGAGAGATCTAAATGATTATAAGAATCCAGAGCATAGTAAGATATTTTGTGACTACGTCAGCTGACGTCATGCCATATAATGATGTTTTATTTGGTATGTTGTTTTTTTACTCAAATTTTTCTAATATTTTGTTTGATATAGGGTATTAACATTAATTTATTTCAGATGAATTTTGTGGTAAATTGGAAATATCACCTCAACAAATGGGACTAGAAATTTTTTTCAAAACATTAGGGGAAAATATTATATCATAGAGGAATTAAAAGAATATTTATATAGTAGTATGAGAAAAGACGTAACATGAAAACCTAGTTTTTCCCTTGGTTGAGTTTGTTGTCATTCTGGGAATGGATTGGATTTATGTTTATCATGTGAAGATTAATTGTATATATAAGAAATATTTTTTAGAATATTTTTTAATTTGTATACAAGAACAATCCCATACAATTGATAACATATTTGGATGCTAAAAACTGTTGAAAGATGGAAATGATAGTTATCTTGTTTAGATTGTTGAAAACAAGGGAACTGTTGATATTAATGATGTGCTAGTGGTAAATGAAAGCATTGATGTATTTCATAAAGAGTTACCTAGTGACATACATATTCAAGAAGGCTAATTCATGATTGAATTGATTCATGATTCTAATCCAATTTCAAAACCCCCCAATTGAATTTCTCAAAGGGAAATTATTGAATTGAAAAATAAGTTGCAAGAGTGTCTTGATAGAGGTCTTAGTAATCCAGGAACTTCTCCATGGGGTGCTCCTGCTTTGTTCATTAAAAAGAAGTATGCTTCGATGATATATTAAATTGATTATAGAATTTTGAATAACGTCACTATTAAAAACAAAAATTATTTTCCTAATATCGATGATTTGTTTGATCAGCTTCCGGGAGCTCATTACTTTCCAAGAATGACTTGAGATCTGAATACCATCAGCTGAAGGAGAATGAGGATGACATCCCAAAAATAGATTTTCATAAAATATATGGGCATTGTTATTATTTATATGTCATTTTGGTTAACTAATGAACCTACTGTATTCATGGATCTTATGAATAGAATATTTAATGAGTTCCTGGATAAGTTTATGTTTGTGTTTATTTATGAAATTATAGTATTTTATTATAGTAAATAGGGTCATTAAAAAATCTTACAGTTGTTTTTCAAGCCTTATAGGAAATGAAACTATATAGAAAATTCTTCATATGAGATCTTTGGTTTCAAGAGATTTCTTTTCTTATGAACATTGTAAATAAGTATGGAGTTATAGTTTATCTTTCCAAAAACAAATGTGGTAGCTGAATAGCCATGACCTACAAATTTTATAGTGAATTGTAGTATTATGGGATTATAAGGTTATTACTAATTTTTGTTTAAAACAATCATGGTTATCTAGCATGATAACTATGTAAATGAGATAATTGGTTTAATTTATTTAAATAGAAGATCTATTTGTTTATTATTAGGAACTAAATAGGATATTGGTAAATGCACCCGTTTTGGTCTTGCAATCAAGAAATGGTGAGTTTTTAACTACAGTAATGCTTCATTGAAGGGACTTGCTTGTGTTCTGATACAGAATAAATTGTTAATTTCTTATGCTTCCAGACAACTAAAACCTCATGAGTTAAATTATCCCACACATGAATTGGAATTAGAGGCTCTGGTTTTTATTTGTAAATTTGGAGGCATCATTTATACAGAGACAAATGTAAAATATATACTTACCATAATAGTCTGAAGTATATATTCGCTCCAAATGAATTTAACATGAGGCAGTGAATATTGTTTGAATTGATGAAAGATTACGATTTCATGATCAATTACCATTCCAGAAAAGAAATGCGGTGGATGTCGTGAGTCGAAAACTTCATGAATAATTAACAATGTTACATTTGGAACATTATCCCTTGATTAAATATTTAATGAATTTTGGAATATAAGTTGTTGGTTCCATAAATAAATCTGTTTAGTTTTAGGATTCAGTGAAGTCATCATTATCAATCATAATTATGAAAGCCTAGAAGGAATACTATGAGCTACAATATAATCTAGAATTGGTTAAAATGGGTATGTTTCTAGAATTTAACATTGATAAATATTGTGATTTGAGATTTAGTAAAAGTTTGTGTGTGCCTTGTGATTCACATTAGAAGAAATATTTGTTGTGTGAAGCTAATAGTACTCCATTTTCTATCCATCAAGGCAGTAATAAGATGTGTAGAGACCTCCATGATTATTATTTGTTAGAAGGAATGAAAAGAGATATTATAGATTTTACCTTGGAATGATTAACTTATAAAGAGATTATAGAAGATCAATAATTACTAAAGGGGATGTTTCAGGCTTTTCCAGTGCCAGAGTGGAAATGGGAGAATGTATCAATGGACTTTTTGCTGGGACTACCTAAGGAATCTCGAGGTAAGAATCTGATTTGGGTAGTTGTGGATCGGATGAAAAAATCTTCACATATTATTTCTATTCGACATTAAATGTCTTTGGATCAGATTTATCGAATGTACCTAAAAACTATTTTTAGGATACTTGGAGTTTATATTTCCAACATATCTGAACAGGATCCCAGGTTCACTTCTAACTTTTTCAAGGGCCTTCATAAGTCATTGGGCACATAACTAAATTTTAGTACAAATTTTCATCTACAATCAGAAGGGTAGTGAGAACAAATGAATCATATAATGGAAGATATTTTTTGAACTTTTTCAATGAACAACAACAGAAATTGGGATCTGCATCATTATTTAGTTGATTTTTCCTATAATAACAATTTTTAATCCATTATAAAGATGGAACCTTTTGAGGAATTTTATGGGAATAAGTGTCAAACTCCCAATTTAGGGGATGATTTTAGGGATTTGAAGTTTATGGGACCCAAATTAGTAGAGTAATTTTATAAGAATGTTAAGATGATCTATCAGCACATGAACAAATCTCAGAGTAAGTAGAAAAGTTATGAAGATAATAGGAGGAAAGACTTTTATTTTGAGGTAGGTGAACATGTTTTTCTGTGAATCACACAATGGAAAATTGTTATTTTTTTAAGAAAGGAAATCTATGTCCATAGTTCATTTGACCATATAAAATTCTTGAGAAATTTGGACAAATCGCCTACCGAGTTGCTTTGTCTCCATGTTTTTCTCACTTGTTTTTTAAGTAAATAAAATTTTATGGACACAATTCCCAAAAGTATGGGATAATACAACACCACATGTTTTTAAAAATAAATTGGAATGTATGAATTTTTTTTTTAAAGATATTTATAACCATCCTTTAAAATTAATTTTTCCACTTTAATTATTTGAATTTAAAATAAATCATCTACGATTTTCATCAGTATGTTATTGGGAGTCTGATAGAATAATTAGGTTTTTTTGGTGAATAGTAATATACCCTTGTGAATAGTAAAAATAATAGTAACATGACCATAATAAATAGTAAATTTTTTTATTGTTTAATTTTTTAAATTTTATAAGATAATGAGATACTGATTAATTCTTCAATGTTTAAAAAAATGAGTTATGGATTTATAAATGTTATTTTTGAATAAATTATGATTTTATTTAAAAATCAAATTAAAATTATTTAGAAAATTATATTCTAAAAATTGATTTTATTTGTTAATTCTAAATGCTGAAAATGGTTTGGGTGATTTTTGATATTTTTTTAAAATACATGAATATTTCATGAATAGTAAAAATACAATTTTTAGTTTTTGGTATGTTTAATGAAATCATAATTATGTAATAATTAAAATGAAGTGTTGGACAAAATATGTATAGAAAATGATGATATTAGGTGTCCAAATTCTCTAATACCATGAATAAATACCATGGTTAATCCCATGGTTTTTCAACTTCCACAACTGAGGTGTCCTTTGAAATTAATAAAAAAACTCCCGCCCTTTTAATATAAATACCCATTGATTGATTCATTTTAATTCATTATATACTCATCATCCTAGATTTTATAGTAGATTTAACTTTATATTAGTCCTACTAAGGGGTCCATAATCCCCCAAGGTCCCAACCATCAAGTCATCGGAGTTACTCTATAAGGTTAGATAATTATCAACTTCTCTTTTCCATTCAAGTTCTCTTTTATGTGGAATGTATTTCAAGTTTTTTTTATAAGTTCATATTTCCTTATTATCATATCATTATACTATTTTATTAGTCATTTATGGATGGGTGACCCCTATCTTATATCTTTTTAATGTTTTTGAAAACCATGTTAAATAGCCATTATGATGCGGAATTTTCATCTCAAAATCTCACTAATTTTAAAGAACTTTTATTATGTTATTATCTTTTAATTTATATTTCATTATTGGGGGATATGGCATTCCATATTACCGATAATTTATCTATTATTTAATAATTATTATATAACATTTTTATATCATCATAATATTTAATGACTTTTTAAGTGACGTTGTGAGGCTTCCGAATTTTCATAGGGGATTTCTCAATTATTATTTTATTTTGAGTTTATTTTATTTTTCTTTCATCATCTCCCCTCATCCAAATTATATGATAATTATAGTGCCTTACATGAGTTTTAATTTTATTATTCTAATGTAATATTTCACCATTATCTCTCTTTTCCCCCTACCACTAATTCGAATAATAAAAATATCATCCTTGATGTGCCGATTTACCAAAATCATGAATGATGTGTTTCCAATTTACATCAATTCATCAAAATATGACCATAAACCCCTTTTAATTGTTGAAATAAAAATTAATGTGTATTTTTTAACCTATTTCATATTATGGAATTAATTTTTTTTCATGACATTGAATTATATAATGAAACAAGATCATGATTATCGAGGGACAACCAAAAATTTTCTGAACAAACATCATTAATGTTATATTTAATGATCCAACATAATATATGATAAAAATAATTATGGTATCATTATATGTTCTGGGAACATATAAATACCATTTCATTTGACTTCTATAAATTCATTTTCATACGAAATAAAAATCGAATACAAACCAGCCAAGGAAATCGTGTAAAGAACGCACCCAGAACAATAGAAGGAACAAAGTAAAAACAATTAGAGGGTAAAATTATGTAATGAAATGATCATATTAGGTGTTATAAAAATTAAAATGATTCTTCAAAATAATAATAACAATATTTTAAACATTATAAATGAGATTTAAACATGATGGGTGTAAGAAAACACTGAGGTAATAGAATTCCAAACCTCGTTTCAATTCTTTGGGATTAACATTCTACTTCATTATTTATGCGGTGTTAACATTGTTTGTGACATAATTTTTTTATTATGTTTAATTATTTGTATTTATAGTGTATAAATATATAATAAATTGACTATATTATGTATAACTTCAAATAAATGATATTTATAAGGGATGTTCATTTTAAAACATTTTTTCAAAATTCTAAATTACAAAATTAAAAGCAATGTTTTCATGTAATTGTTCATGTTGTATGATAATATTATGGTTCTTGGGAATATTTATGATGAAGGGTGGGTCCTATATCTCACTAAAATTCATGGGTTATGTGTATGTTCTATAATAGTTTTATGGTTACTCCAAGTGTAACTCTGATGTTTACAAAAATTGTAAGAAAGTCGTGGGGGTTTTCAAATTATAAGGTAGCTGAGAGGGTTACAATATTATGTAAGTAATTCCCCATGAATACTTTATGGTTCTATTTATGTTTTTTATGTTTTTTTAAAAATCATGGAAATGTAAATATTCACAATTTATACTTATTTTGGTGACAATTAGGTTTTTTTAAATGATTATATACATTATAAGTGTTCAAGGACTAATGAATTTTTTCTTTTTTATATATCCCTTACTGACATTTTTATTCTCATCCTAAGATTTTAATTAATGTTCATAGGTTATAAGTATTGGTTTGACAAATAAATATATATGTGTTAATTTTTTTGGAGATTTGTTAAAGAATTTTTTTTTATTTTATATGTTTTATATTTTGTATGAAATGGATAAAATTTTTTTAGTGTATGAACTATAAATATACAGAATGTAATGTATGTTTGATATCTCAATTCTCTAAAACTATAAACATTAAATGATCCCCAACAATAAATTAAGGGTGTTCTGGTCTAAAACTCAAGATTATGTAATGTAATAATGTTGGGACATTGTACCAAGAATGAGAAGATAGTGTTAGAAATCTCCAATGACACTAAAATATTACCTACCTATAGGTTATGTTTATAAAATGTATTGAATATTCATCTAATAATATGATATATATTTGTATCAAAAACCTAGGTACATATATGTAGAACATCCATATTTTTATCTCTATGAAATTATACTCAAATTCATTTATACACATGACCATCGATCATTTCCATTTAAACATGGTACAAGGATTCGATAGAAATGAGAAATATTTCATAAATAATTGGTTTTATCATTCTATTAAAATTAATATATGAATTTTGGCCACCATTGTGGGTCTAATCCATTGTTTCATAATATCTTTAATATAAGGATCCATTAATATTCAAGGAATTAAATTATATAACCTAGTATTGAGACATTATGTATCCCAAATAAACACCTGGAAAATTTATCATATAACTCTTAATTAGTAATATTCTTTATAACAAACATAAAAATGTCATCCTGATCTTCCTTGACATATGAATATATGATATATTATTCAATAAAGACTATGAAAAAATGATTATGGTAATCTCTAAAGTCTCTATTCATTAAATCCTTGATGATATATTGTGAATTATGTTTTCCAAATGAAATTACTATAAATTCATATTGTTCATACCTCATATAATTTTTTTTCATCTATACATACTCTTTATTTATACCCAATGATTGATTTTTAAAATTATGTTCAATATTGGAAATGTATAATGATGTGTATAGTTGTCTAAAAGAAGTCATTAATGTGGGGTAGAAAATACATTTTCTTAATAGATATATTTTTCTATTATTGAAAATCAATGAAAATATTCAATGATCCATATTTCATCAGATAAAAAAAGGTTCACCCCTTAGAGACACAATATGGCTCATCAATCCATTATCAAGATTCATCATGGGTTAATTTTTTAAATCATACTACTTAATTCTCTCCATTCTCGTTGGAGTCATTGAAAAAAGTTCACCACTACGAATGTGTTTTATTGAAAACTAAAATTCATGATTTGGGGGAATATTTTATATTTTATCAAGAAATACACCAGAAAAGTCCAATAATATAGGAATATATTCAATTTTTCTTTTATAAATACGCATTTGAGAATAATATCACTCCTTAATAGGTTATAATGACCAAATATAGACATACGCTTCATTGTATGTTCATAATCATCCTCACACCAAAATATGATAATGGTTTGATTCATAATATTTACCATGACATTGCTTCCTCAGAAATTGATAAGGGCTCTATATATATAATTATATTCCATTACCAAAATGACATAAAATTCAACTAGTATAGCAATAATTATATTTTCAGGACTAAAATTACCATAAATATATATTAAAGTAGAGACATAAACATGAGTTTTTTTTATTTTTATCATTATTAGTTCTTATTATCCCAACATAATTTAAATTCCATTAGTGGGAGGTGGAAAAAATTATGACAAATTAATGAATCTACACCTTCAAATCATGTTTTTTCATTAAAAAATACTCTTACCTTCCATTCCTATAGAAATGTGTGAATGGAAATTAAATAAAGCATGAGACCTAGAAATTTTACTTGGTTTACCCTCACTGCGCTACATCCAAGGAGAATAAAACTACAATTTGTCGATGTACCAAATCTACTAAGGATCACGTCTAAATATGATTTAGGATAGGTCAGATCTATGCCAAGGATGACTAACATTAAAAAGTTTAGAGAAGACTCATTGTCCCTTCTAGTTTACAACCAATCATAATTTGAAATTTCACTACTCTCTCAACTGTTTTTTTCTCACTACTCCTCCATAAGAATCTCATGTTTTTACCAATCACCTCATAATTATTTCACACATATATAATCATTTATTATTTATTATTTTCACCAAATAGATGAAATACACATTTCTGCTTAATGTTATATTGTTTAAATTGAGTTCTCGGTCTCTTTTAGTCCTTCCAAAAACTTCTATTGACCCTTTGTGTGTTGTCTTCCATCCTCAAAGAACTACCTTGAATGGCATGGAATGAGATCTTATAGAACAACATTTCTTCATGGACTAACTCATATTCATAGATGACAGATTCTACAAGAATTACTAGTACTTCGTGTGCTAACCCAACATTGTTGTCCCCTATCCATTATGTGATACAGATCCTCGAAAAACCCTTCCACAAACAAATTCCTCCTCCGTAGAATCTTCCCTAGTGAGATTTGTTTCTTTTATATAATCCTCCATCTCTAACTACTTCATACCATCCCAAATTATTTCAACAAAAATGATATCATCTAATTAAATTTTATCTCTCTATTGGTGTGATAAGGGTCCATTATGTCGGACAATAAATATTTCAAACAACACTTTTCCCAAATTCCCAAAACAATGATATGGTGTAGCCTTCACGCAATACCCCTTTTATTTTATTAAAAAATATTCATAATATGATACATCATTAAAGCTCATTTCATCATAATGAAAAATTCACTTGTTTTGGTTCAGATGGTGATCAACGATTTACATAGCAGGCAATCTAAGCCCACATGATCCATGCTATGTGTGAGGAAAAACTATTGGCATGATAATTTCATAAATTAATTACCTTATTAAAAAACACTACACCTATTTCATCATATAAACCATCTATAATGTTATATAACCATTAACTAATCACAATTACCATCATAATATTAAAAAATCCCCCTACGTCACTTCTCCCCTATCAACTTCTTTGCTTTTTTGATTAATACATGTTCCTCGTTTTATATGCTTCTTCCCCCTTTATCAATGGAACCAGGGTTCACTTATTTATGGTCTACAAAATGCTAAAGAACACATAAGAATACATTAGGAAAAAATACATCGTAACTTATGGATAGGGGGTCAACAATCCACTCATTTTCATTTACATGTAGTCAAATGAGATCCAAGATCCATTCAATTGCGTTCAAATGCTTCTTTGGGTATGGCCATTATCATATGTTCTACAACATATAATTCTGTAAGAACATTCTCTATCAGCCCAAGGATTTACTCAATATTCTCCTTGATAAAAGGATATTTGATTTCAAAGTGATTATTCTTCGTGCGAAGAAATGTATTTTTACTAAGATTTATGGAACCTAAATTATCGAAATGGATTCTGATATGATATCACATTTAAAATACCATATCATCAAGAAGAGGCTTCATCCATAAAAAATATTTTCAGGCCTATATATCCTCAATATATATAGTTGTTGTGGTGCTCAGTGAAATAAAATCATTTTTATTTCTCATATAATAAATACAAAATCAACCAAGATATAATACTCCACCTAGCATTATCATTATATCATTTTCTGATATGTCCCAATATGCATAAATATAGCCCAATTACTCTTTCTATGAATTTCCATTACAAGACAATCCAAAATCCTTTGTTCCCTTGATATAATAGGGTATTATGTTTTACTGAAATTATGTTTCATTCCTTGGTTTTAATTGTATACATGGTAAATGGATTGTGATAAGGAAAATATATGTTCATTTTACGGTTAAGTATAACAAGTGTCCAATTATATTCCAATATTCTATGAAATTAATCACTTTTCATTCACCATCTCCTAATAGTTTCATTCAGGAAGAAAATATTTTCATTATAACCTTCAAATTATCCCTCAAAAATAGTTTCATAACCTCTATTTCATATTTATATTGAGAAATAATGGTGTCATTATTTCCTTGTGTAACATGTAAACCAAATAAAACATCATCTCACAAATCATTTTCATTTAGAACTATCTATTAATAAATTTTTTAAACTTGTCTACATTGTGATTCATTAAATCCATCAAAGATTATGTCATCCACAAACAGAAGCTCCATGATCATTTGATTACTATCATTATTGACATATATATTGTAATCGACTAAACCATTCTGAAAATTGATCTTTTTCAAAAATTGAACAAGCCTTGATTACGATGGTGTTGGTTCTTAGCTTAACCCATATAACACATTGTCCAGCTAATAATCTATATTATCATCTTCATGGATAAGAATACCAAATAGATACTTGATATAAATTTCTACATCCAGAATCCTATTCTGAAAAGTTGACCTGACATCCATCTAGAAAAATTTGAATTTTTTTTCGGCTATAGAAAAGAATAATGTTATTGTCTGTATCCTTACAATACGTGGAAATTATTCCTCAACATCAATACCCTATATCTATGAATTCCATTTTCAGATTAATTGTGATTTATTTCATATCATTATTCCATATTCATTCATCTTTTTTAGAACGACCCATTTGGTCCAAATGAAATTCTTATTAGTTTGTTTCAAAAAAACCACCCATACATGATTCTTCTCAATTTGATCATTTCTTCATTTGTATCTTGAACCTAGTTCTCTAATATACTTTCTTGATCCAAACATTTAGGCACTACCTGAGATATGAATGATTCAAATTATAATGACATTATTCTTCATGTTTGAATTTGTGATGCCTAATATCCAATGATGTTACGCCTTTCAATTTTATCTCAACTCTTCAGGTTTCATACAGATATATATTGTACATCCCCTATTAAACATCAAAATCTACTTTTGAATCTGCAACTTCTACTTCAACTCCCCCTGCTGTGATTTCCTCCTCATCACATTCTTAATTCATCTGGTCACTTTTATTTTGATGATTTTGTTCATCCTCTACTATAGTGACATCATTTCATTAAACAACCTTTCAAGTTATATTTTTTAAAAATTTATATTCTTTTATTTTTCATCAATATCCCTGAAATATCCCATCATCTCATCATGATTCAAATTTAATGGGTTTCCCCTATTTAGAAAAAAACATTTACATAAAAATATTCTGATGTGTTTCAACGTTGGATTCCTCCCATACCATATCCCATATGGAGATGTTTCTTTCTTCAAATACAACAGTGCATGTTAGTTAGGTGTAGGATGGAAATATGATGTAGATTCTCAATATAAAGATTGGGGTGAGTTGTATCCCTTAAAATTTCAATGTAACTTTTAATGTTGATGTAAACCATTCTATTGGTTAACAATGTCAGATGAGGTAAATTAAGAATACCTCGTAGTTATACAAACATGCGATATTCTGGAAATATCGTTCCAGAAATGAAACTGAAGAGAAGTTTACAAGGACAAATATTCTACCTTAAAGCATATAGAATCTTACTAATCATAGTATACATGTAGAAGAAGGAATAAGATAGTTATACATTCCTTATTAGTCAAAATGCAGTGGAAAACAAAGATTAATCAATACAGGTAACATGTATGAATTCTTTTAACCCAAAGAGCAGGGTATCCAACATCCTTGGTTAAAGGCCCCTTGATTTATACTTTTAATAATTCATTCCTTCCCCACACCAGGGTAATCTCACGATAAGATTATCGGAGTCTGTATTGTTATCCCCGCAAGCCCTTGAACATCAAGGTAGTCTGAACCTCTGTCTTCCTTGTCAAGGAAGTCATCTAACTTTAAGGTATCCAGCACCACTATCTTCTAATCCCCAGAAGCCCTCGATAGTACACATCAACAATCAGAGTCGCATGAAGCAATCTTAACAAGATTTTTAGTACGCACAAAGCATAAGAGTCTCTGTCTCTATAAATCAGTTCATCGTGTAATCTCTCGAGTTATATTATAGTATTTTGGCCTCATTCAAATGAGCTCCTATTTATAGGTACATTTCCAACGGTTGGCTCCCTCCTCCAATGGTCATATTTTAACTTGAATTTTGGAGGGACCTGTATATGTTTCACTCAAACAATGGATTGTTAGAAACAGAATATATGACATTGCTTTAAAACTACAAAAAGAGCATGTAAAATATTATTGCATAATCAAATTCGTTTTTCATATTCTATGGAAAAAGAATGTTCAGAGTTTAAGTGGAAAACATTCGGAGTCTATATTACATGGATATTCAGATTCTAGTTTTCATGTAATTTAGAATCAAAATATTGTTGACATTGGAGTCTAAATTCTAAGGAATTCGGAGTCTAAATTCTAAGGAATTATGAACCTTAATTATAAGGAATTATGAACCTGAATTATAAGGAATTTAGAGTCTGAATTCTATGTAAATCGGAGTTTGAATTCTATAGAATTTGGATCCAAAATTATAGAGAATTCAGAACCTGAATTTCATATAATTAGGACTCTTAATTCTATTGAATTCATATACTAAATTTCTTAGAATTCAGAGTCTCAATTTCAGGGAATTTGATGTCTGAATTTCAGAGAATTTGCATTCTGAATTTTAAATAATTCAGTCACTGGATTTCATAGAATTCGGAATATGACATCGGATCCTGAAAATAGAATACTATATATCTATGTAATTATATAATTCCAAGGTTTTTTATCTGAAATTGAATTTTTCACTTAATAATAAAAAGATTTATATTTATAGAGTCTAAAATGTGAAAGAAGACAAATAGGTAATGATGAATTTTCCTAGGAGAACGAAAATTTTCCTTATTAAGGAAAAAATGCAGGGAAATAAAATTTTCCTGAAGATAGAGTTATTGTGATTTTCAAAACATAGAGGAATGGTAATGTCATAAGGAAACCTTATTGACTCAACAATCTGCCGCATTTTGGAAAGCACAAACAACATTACTAAAACGAATGTTAGGACATTGAAATTTTTATGATCTAAACAAACTTATCTCCCTTTACATATGGATCATAATGAATAAGTCTAACTCTCTCTTAAGCATTGAAATCCCTAAGGATCATATTATTGATTTCCTATAAGAGATTTTATATTTTTTGGCATAAAAAAATCATCATGATAAAAACTCCCCTTGGATGAAATCCCCCTTAATTAGGGAAATTTTTTCTTTTCTCATTATTATTTTTTACATTCCATTCTCCCCCTTTGTGATTTTTAAGATGGAATAAAGGGAATGTAAAAGAAAATATGGTACCTAAAATATTAGTACTAAGCAACCAAAAATATGATGTGCCACAAGAAATTCATTACGATTGAATGAATTTGTACAACTAGAAAATACCACAAAATATCAGATTTGGAATGAAATTATCCTTCATTCCCTTTCAGAATCAGCTTATTCACTGTGGTTTTTAACTTCTTGAGCTCGTTGTGATCCTCTTTTAAATGCTTGAGCGACTTATCCTGATCTTCTGCTCTGTTCTCTAAGGATTTAATTTTCTCTTCTTAAGAATGAAGAGGTTCTCCTTGAGCCTTCTGAAATTCTTCTTGATTAGCGAACTTCTCTTCAATATAAATTCTGAGAACCCTTTGCCTCTTCCATCTCTGAGGAACTGAATACAATTTTACAATTAGATCTTTCACTTCATGATTGCGAGTAGTTTCTTCTTGAGATAAATTTTCATCAAAAGTATTATAATGATCATTGATCTTCACATCTTCGGTGTCGAAAGCGTCCTTGATACTATCATGAAAATCAGAAAACATTCTCATTTCTTATATTGTCTTCCTTGACCAAATTTTTATATTCGTTCAAGATATTTTATGAGCCTCGTAACAAATGAAAAAGGTCTTGAAGTCTTCCTTGAGACTAACACATTTATCGATCACCAGGGATACTGAATCCGTTTTTTTATTTCACATATACTGAAGCATCTGATATATTGAGTCTATACTAGGGAATAAAGGTATAGTTCCAACAAGATTTTTCAAAGACTATACTATAAAATCATGTCCAAGATAGGACAATTCTAAATCCGAGACATTGGTTGGTGAATATTCATTGTCAATCTCAACAGCCTTCCTTTTTGATGAAGCACCATCATCTTTCCTCATTACCACAGTTTTTCTTGGTGTATCAACTATCACATATTTTCCCCTAACATTTTCTGGAATGACTTCTTCTTGATTAGGTGATTCATGTTCACTATCTAATAGATGAACAATATTATCTTTATCAAATTCTTCTTTCTCAGCTCCTGCCTCAACATCCCCTAGGTGAATGAAATAAGGATTGCTACATTCATTTTCTGACATCTTATTCACTTCATCATCACACATCTCATCATTTCATGGGGTAGCAAGTTTTGGAGACTCAGCTTCAGATGTTTGGATTGATAACATCTCATAAGGACTAACCTTCTCATGATAATCTTGTACATGATTTATCATATCTTCGGTATCACTACTTCCTTCTTCTTCTTCATCTTCTTCTACTTCTTCTTCATACACTATTTCTTCATCTAGATCATGTTACGAAAACCCCATATTCTTTCTAGGAATCTGTGGAAGTAATTCATTGTAAAATTATTTTGGTACTGGAATAGTCTTGGAGTCTTTCTCAGTAGCCTTAAGAAGAGATTGAACGATTTCAGCTTCTAAAAATTTCTTTTTCTTCTTTTTCTCTTTCTCTTTATTCTCCAGATCTTTGGTAGCATTCATCATTGTGGCTTTTTCCTCTGTAAGATCCAATCAAAACATAGGCTCCCATTTTTTCTAGTTTTTCTTGTCTTTTCTCCACTTAGCCACAATTTCATCAGGATAGGCCTTTTACTTCTTTGACATTGAAGAAGCAAATAGAATTTCCTTGGAAACATGAACTTTTGATATCTCTTGAATTTCCATCACTTTCCTCTTCCTTCCTCCATTCTTGGAGGTTTCTGCTACAACAATATTCTTTGATAAAGCGTCGACTTCATCATTTGATAAATCATAAAAGTATCTAGACTCTCCAAGAAAATCCAACTTTTGATTCTCCAATGAGTGTCATCGCTTAGCAACATTACCTTAAAATTTATTGACTTAAATTTGAAAGAAATTTTCATTAATTCTAAACATGAAACAATGATACTTGATAGGATTTATAGATACATGATAATATCAGACATCAAATTCCCATTCTTGATATTCTCATTGGTATCCAATATATACATAACCATATTTTGATTATGGAGGATCACTATTAAATCTAAAACATACATATCGCTTTTTTATCATAGTATCATTACCTCCTTTCCTCAAAATGATAAAGAATTTAACCCGAAGTTCTAGAATCCGCAAATTCATATAAAGATGAATAATCATCAGAGTATTTACCTCTGAATGGCCTAGAAATTCTAGATCCTTTTCCTTGTAAAACCATCCTATATCATCAGGTAACTAATGGGAACAAAATTCAGCTTCTCCTTTATAAGGTATTCCAATCAAACTAGATGCCTTAGAATAAGAAAGAGAATAAGTCTTACCACAACTCTTGATAGAAAATTTGTCTTTGCCTCTTTGATTGATAGACAATACAGATTTATAAAACTACTCTAGCAACTCCAGAATCCCTAAATCCTCTACGTTGGGTTTCAATACAGCTATACTCTCCTAGCCATTTAACATGATGTTATTTCAGAGGATTGAGTCATACTAAATAAAGAAGTCCTAGTATACCATCCTTTCATGATTAATCAGACATTTAGAGATTTTTTTGTGGTTGAAATTTCTTTATGAGGAGATTCTTCTTTACACTTTCGAAACTAAGGAAGACCTGAGAAATTTAGAACGATCTTAAGTAGGAATGGCAGAGCTTCAGCACCCAAGAGCTTGGGGTTCGATGTTGGATGACCATTTGGGGTCCTTTATATGTGCAATTGAAACGATGGTTCAACTTCTTTCATTGATCTAGCAGTTGAATTCTTCTTGAGAATATATGATGGTTAAGATGATAGTTGAAAATTATTTTTGATAGATTCTGATCTTTCAAGTTTTTTAAGATGAACATTTGGATTTAAGTAAAAGTGAATTGGAAAAGAATTAAAAATATACATGAGAATTACAAAAATTAAATGATGATTACAGAAATTTAGGAAAGGAAACATACCTTTTTTATTTCTTGGAAGATTATTCATAATAAGGAAAATTCTTTTTGAAGGACTTTAGATTCCCAATTTCTTATTACAAAACATTTTAGGCTCCAAAAATTTTAATTACGAAAACTTTAACTAAAAATAAAATGTATTCCCCCTATGAAAAGGAGTTTCTTGTTATATAGATATAGGTTTAAAAAAGAAGATAATAAGGAAGATTACCTTACAATTATCATTCCTAAATATTGTTTAATGTATTCAAATCTATCGAATGGTAAAGATTTTGTGAAAATATCAGCAAGTTGATCTTGTGTTCTGATAAATTGAAGAATGAAATCTTTTTTGTGTGTGATCTCTATGAAAGTGATGCCTATTATCTATCGATTTTTCATGATAGTGATGTGTAGGGTTTTTACATAAGGCAGTGGAACTAGTATAATCACACAATATTTGTGTTTTGGTACGACTCATACCTTAGTCTGTGAGTGTGTGTTGCATCCACAACACTTGATTGAAAAAATATCCAACTGCTACATATTCAGCTTCAGTAGTGTAATGTACTACTCAGTGTTTCTTTTTGCATGACCAAAAAACTACTGATTCTCATAAGAAATGACCAGTTCTGGATGTAATTTTCCTCTCCATTCAATATCCATAAAATTCAACATCTGAAATTGTTTTAAACCCCAAATCATTTCCATAAGTATAACAGAGTCCTAGATCCATGGTTCCCTTTAGGTAGAGAAAATTCCTTTTAAATAACTTTAAATGAGATTATTTAGGATTTTATTGATATCATGCACATAAGCATACCAGAAACATTATGTCTGGACAACTAGCTATCAAGAAAAATAGATTTTCTATCATACCTCTAAAATATGTTTTATCTACTAGTTTCCCAATTTCATCAAGATCAAGTTAATTTGAGGTACCAATGGGAGAACTTATTCCCTTAGTGTTGGGATGTCCATACTTTATAATGAGAAAATTAATATAATTATGTTGGGATATATAGATTCTTTCTGTTTTTTGAGAAATTTGAAAACCAAGGAAAAATGTTAACTCACCCATCACACTCATTTAGAACTCCTATTTCATTAGATCTGCAAAGGAATGAGTCAAAGATTTATGAGTTGTGGAAAATATATTTTCATCAACATAAATTTGATCAATCAAAACATTTATCTTATCTTTCATTATAAAAAGAGTTGAATCTGCATGTCCCTTACAATAATTGTTTTGATGAAAAAAACTGTAAGTCTATAATACCAGGATCATGCAATTGTTTAATTCCATATAAATAATTGGTATGTTTAAAAACATTTTCAGGATGTTTTGTATCTTCAAAACCCAGAGGTTGTTCAAAAAAACCTTCCTATTGAACATAACAATTAATGAAAGCACATTTAACATCCTTTTGAAAAAGATTAAAATTAAAGAATGTTTCCAAGGCAAGTAGAATATGAATGTATTCAAGTATAGATACTAGAGAATAAGATTCTTCATATTATATTCCTTATAGTTGATTATAGTCTTTAGCAACCAATATAGCTTTATTTCTTAATATTATTAAATTTTCATCACACTTATTTCTAAATACCCATTTTACTCCAATAACAGAAGTTTCTTTAGGTCTTTCAACCAAGGTAAATACCTTATTCCATTATAATATTTTTAGCTCATCTAGAATAGATTTTATCCAATCATCATCACCTAAAGATTCATTATTTCTTTTTGGTTCTAATTGGGAATGGAATGCTAGATGTTATACTTCATTTATTAAGGAACTTCAAGTCCGTACAGGTTGATCTACATCCCCAATGATACTATCACTAAGATGATTCTTAAGAAACAACAGATTTGGGTTTTGTAAAACCTATACATCAATATAATGTTGGATGTATTGTGGGGTAAATGCTTCAGAAAAATTTTCTTGATCATTTTCATTATCATAAGGTTATTCTATCTAGGGTTGATAATCAGTTTTTTAAAACACATCTGATGATGTAGGTTGAGGATGGTTAAAAACATAAGGATCACTTTCATCGAATATAACAAGTATTATTTCATTAATAGTACAAGTATTTTTATTGAAAACTCTATAAGACATAGAAGATTTAGAGTAGCCTTAGAAAATTCCTTCATCAGATTTTGGCGCAAATTTTTGTATATTGTATTTAGTATTTAGAATGAATACCATGCAACCAAGAAACATGAAGTAGGAAATACAAGGATTTCTACCATTCCATAACAACTAAAATGTATTATTTTGAAAAGATATAATCTTAACATGATTTATAGTATATCAAGCAGTAATTATAGGTTCATCCCAAAAATGTTTGGCTATCGAATATTCACTCAACATGGTTATTGTTATCTATTGAAGAAATTGGATTCTTCTTTCAATAACACCATTTTATTGAGGTGTTCTTGGTGCTGAGAAGTTATGAGTAATGCCTTTTCTACTACAAAAAGTGTCACAATCAGAATTTTTAAAATCACTTACATGATCTCTATGAATATTTATAAATGGAAGGGTTTTCCCATATTTAACACGGGCTATAAAACATTTCAAATTAAAAAAATCATGAGATTAATTTGCAACAAAATAGACCCATGTAAATCTAGTGTAATAATCAACTAATCCAAATACATAATATTTTCCTCCAATGATCCAGTTTGTGTTGGACCTAAAATATCCATATGCACCAACTGAAATGCTTCAATGGTTGAGACTTCACCGACTGATTTAAAACTTGTTTTATGTTTATTTCCATATTGACAAGGAAAAAACCATTGAAGAATCAAATCTATATTTCAGTATATCTTTAACTAGTATTTTATTATAGATTTTTCATAGTTTCATAAGGTTATAGCGTCCTAACATTCTATTCCATAACCATGAATAATATTCAATTGCACAAAGACAAGGTAGATTGTCACGACCCGACCCAACGGGGCTCGAGCCGCGACTCCCCAAGCCCGCCTCCCATAGGCCAGGGGCTGGCGACCAGCGCTGAGTAGGCTATCACACACATGGGAGGCATTAGCCTATGGTAACCGTACACACACACCCACAAACACCTCCATGCAACGGTGTAGAGATATAGAAACTGGAAAGTAAATGCATACATACACTATCCCACAACCAGAGAGAAACAGCAAAAGTACAAAAGGAAAAATAGGGCCCACCAAAAGTAAAATACAAAAGTGCGTCCAACCTGCTCTGAAAGAAGGGGAACACTGCCACAAACACCGCCGGAAAGCTCCCTCGGCACCGGACCGGCAAACACCCCGGTCAGTCTCACTCAATCAGCTATGCCTGCTCCAGGTCCTCCTGGGACTCCGTTGAATGGCCTGGGGTCTGCACAAGGCACAAACATGTGCGGGAAAAGCCCGTGCAGGGGTGAGTATAAACATACTCAGTAGGCACCCCATAAACCGAAAACCCAAGGGAGCAAATGAAAGTCAACAGTCCGCTCAACCCAGCCAGAGGGAACCCAGATGAGATAGAAACTTCATCTCATGACCATCCTCGGCTAAACACAACTAGTCATCTCAGCTCAGCATAGGTGTATGCCTATACATACACCTTGAACAATCCAGATATACACAGCTCGCACCACGAGCCACAAGAGGTACCGACCTCATCACCAGCAACTTCCCCCAACCAGGAGAGTACACCCCATGAACATTGTCATACTAGATGACATTCATCCGAGAGATACACTCCATCGGGTTTCTCACAAACCTCTTAGACGCTCACCCGAGAGATCACGCTCGTTGGATAGCATCACTGAGGTAACCTCCCTGAAACAACAGAACCACCAAACTCCTCGGATAGGGGATCACCGCTAGGGTCCACTAGGGGATACCAAGACCCACTCCGGTATACGTAGCTCACAGATAGGGGATCACTCCCAGGGTCCACTGGGGAATACCACGACCCGATCTGGCATACGTAGTTCTCAAAGATAGGGGATCACACCCAAGATCTGATGGGGGATACCACAACCCGATCTGGCGCTCGACAGAAGCTCCACACTCAGATAGAGGATCATCGTCCATATAAAGATGGTCACGACGATACCGGAACCCTATCTAGTACAACTCATGATGTAGGGGATCGAACCGTCGATGCTGCAACCCTACCGAAACCACGCGCTGAGTAGGGGATCGCATAACCAACGATACCGTAACCCTACTATAAACCACATGCTGAGTAGGGGATCGTATACCCGACGATGACACAACCCTACTGAGCATGGCCCACCGCGTAGGGGATCATATTCCTGATGATGCCACAAACCCTACGGGGTTAACCTGCTAGATAGGGGATCGCCGCCCGTAAATAAGCGGTCACAGCGATACCAAGAACCCGGTCTAGGGTAAAGATGCTAGAGGATCCACTCCGGGCCCACCGGTGGGATACCACAACTCTAATAGTTTAAACATCCCATCGATAGGATCGAAAACACATACGAAGGTTATGATACCACACGAACCCTCGTAGGAACGAACCAATGGAGAACCCTCAACCACTACTGGTCCAAACATCGCTAACCCGAGCGACCCGCCACCACGCCACACTGCGCACCTCCTACGACAAAACGGAGGCCACCACCGCGTTCCATGCGGAAAAACACGCAGGATAGGCTGTTTACTCGCCCGAAACGGAGCACCGGTGAAAAGGACAGTATTCACCATAGCTAGCTCGTGCGGGGCCCACACAACAATCCCGAAACCCATCGAGCGGATCACACCACGACGATCCTCTCGAAAAAACAAGCGGAATCGACTACTCGCTCGTCCAAAACGGACAACCGGTGAAAAAGGTACTATTCACCGAAGGCCATCTCAGGTGGGTCCCATGCCTGGATTCCGAAACTCATCGAACGGATCGCACCATTGCGATCCCCTCGGAAAAACACATAGGCTCGACTATTCATCTGCCAAAATCGGACTCCTGGTGCAAAAGCTGCGTTTCTCCACAAACGCCAAAACCCGGCCTCATGGGGCCCACACCCCGTTCACAGACCCAACACCCAGAAACCATCTCAAAAAGTCTGTCATACCATCCGGGTCTCAACGCCACTAATGGCACGTCAATCGGACGCTCCGGTTAGAAGTTGCAACGGCCCGAAGTCGTAAAATAGTAAAATAATATTATTTTATACGATGTTTCTAACTCCCAGGCACGATCCTGAACCCTTAAACCCTAAAAGTTTGTTCAAAAGGTACGTCTCGACTCAAGGAGCGCATCGCCGCAAACAGCTCGCAAATCGGAGTTACGGTTTGCGAGTTACGGGGGTTTAAAGAACCTCCGGAACAATCTGGATGGACCACCGCAGGGTTGCCGGAAACCACCTTGCCGTCGTCGGACTCCGCCGTGCCAGAGCCGGAAACCACCGCGCCGCCGCCGCGCTGCCGCGGAACTCGCCGGATTCTGCCATGGTCGCCGCGGGTCTCGCCGGAAAACCGGGTTTTCCCCAGAAAACTTCCGGGAGCCACCGGGAGCACCCCGGTGCTCCAAATTCAGATCCGAAAAAAGTTTCGGAATGATCGGGACCCGAACTACATAACCCTTATGACGATTTGAAAAAAAAACACATAAATTGGGTCCGGGATTTTAAAACTCAAACCGCCTACCTGTTGGCGGATCGCCGAAGCTTCGGGTGCAGAACGACGTCTGCGACGCGCTGAAGCTCGATCTGCTGACGATCGGTGCTGAAAACGGACTCCCGAAGCATGAATTGGAGAAGAACGGAGGAGGGGAGAGGGGAGGACGTCCGATGTGCATTGGAGGATTCATGGGAGTGGGGGATTGATTATGTTTTAATTTTTTAAAAAAACAACTCATTTAACTCTCCCCCACCAACTCGCCTCCGTCCCGACACCCGATGCAGACAAAGGTAAGGTCACCCCTAGGGTAAACACGTCGTTCTGAACGTAACGGTGGAATCGGATTTGCGATCCGAGACTCTGTTCAGAAGTTATTCAAGCCGACGCTCACACACTAACTTCGCTACTTATTTACGAAAATGCCCCTGGTGGTGTTTCTCACCGCAGGCCCGCGCCCGCAAAGTTTACACCCCGCCTAGGGTAAACTGCACGTTCCGGATGCAACTGTGCCCTCAGATTCCAGTTCTGAGCTACCGTTTAGGATATATCACACCCCCATCACGTGCATAGTATAAAAATACTTAATATTTTTATAAAATTAATTCCGGGCACACCGGGCCTCAGAATCGCACGCCGCCTTCGTGCCTAGCTCTGGAATTATTCGTAGAAACATTCCAAAGTCTGATAGGGCAAAAAACATGAGTCGCTACATCCTCCCCCCCTTAGAACTTTTCGTCCCCGAAAGCCCTAAGCACAAGGAAAGCGACTGGACTCTCAACTGGGTCTCACACACCAGCGAGCTCACCAACTAACACTCATGCCCGAACGCATAATTCATAGGGACTCATCCGCCACACCTCAATACTATCTGCTTTGGGCGGCACTGACTCACCCGCACGGTTTTAATCGCGTCACCAAAAATGCGTCTCGGTGGGGGATGGATCCCTCCTCCTCACGCATTAGAAACATGTCGAAAAACACCCACACAGGGTCTTACCAACACCCTGAACAAAAATAGAGCAAGCAACAAAAAGGAGGGTACCACTAAACAGTGTCTATCAAACTACTGCAGTAAGTAGAAAAGACACAAGGCGTACCTCTATCCATCCGCGGTGCCTCTAGGTCAACAGCCTTTAGGGCATGCAGATGTCCTCGCCCTCGACCACCAGCTCCCTGAGCTTGGCGTGGTCCACCTGGGGGTGGGGGTGGTGGCAACTGATACTACCTACCACATTCTCCTACTGCACCAGCTCCGCCGCCACGTCCGCCACCCTGCGGACCTCCTTGCTCGAGACGCTGCCTCTGCCAAGGCGGTCCATGGACCGGCTCCCTCTCAGCAGCACGTCGGGCCGGACAATCTCTAGCAAGATGTACCCATCCTTCGCAAATGTAACACCGCATCTCCGGCGGCTGACCAAAACTAGCCTGCGAGCCCTGTGAGCCCTGAGGCTCAGATCCTCCATCCTAGGGTCGCCTCCTGAAAGGTCGGCCACGTCTAGACCCCTGAGTCTGTCGTCGGCTACCAGATGTCGATCCGAATGACAAAGTCTCAGCCCTCGAGTGCCCAGCACTAACAGAGGGAATCCGCTCAGCCAGAAAACTCTCCACCACCAAACTCGCTCCAGCACTCCAGCATAGGTGGGCAGGCACAAGGAAACCACAACTGCTCGGGTGTCCCTGCGTAAGCCCTGCTCGAAGGTCCGAGCCCTAAAGAACGGGTCTCGAACCATATCTATGGAGTAGCGCGATGGGTCTGTAAACCTCGATGAGTACTCCAACACAGTCATGCTCTCCTGTCGAAGCTGCAGAAGCTCCTGGATCCGCACTGTCCTTAGCGTCACCGGATAGAGCTCCTCCCTGAAGAGCCGCTCAAACTCTGCCCACGTGAGCGTCTCCTCGTCATGGGACTGCGTCACCAAACTCCACCATTGCCCGGCAGAACCATGTAGAAGGCTCGCCACTAGGACCACCATCTGATCTGGAGCTGTCCTCACTAGGCGGAAAACCCGGGGGACTGCCTCAAGCCAGTCATCAGCTTCCTGGGGGTCTGGATCACCCCGGAACCTCAGAGGTCGCTGCCTCTGGAACTCGTGCAGCGCACTCATCCTGCGCACAACCTCGTCCTGTACCGCTGACACAATCAGCTTCTCGACAGGTGCTGGCTCAACCGGCAGACCACTCGGAGGTGCAACCTCAGAGCCTGCGCCCTGCTCCACAGCCTCTACACGGGGCGGGTCATCAGCACAATCCTACTGCGGAACCCTCGCTGGATGTCGTCGTGGAGGCATCCTGAAATACATTCAAGACGCACCACGACCAAAGAGTATATCTGGAGAGCTGACTCAAGAAGGACAAGGAAAAACCAAAAAACCCAGTCCAATATGATGCATGTACCATTATGTCCCCGTGACCAGGGTACGAATGTCCCGAGTCAAAAGGAGGTTATCAGAGTCCTGGTGTATGGATACGTCGGCCGCCGCACCAACACTGGAGTCCCTGGCCTGAAAGCCGAACTCGAAACACCCTAACACTGCCGCTATGAAACCCAAAACAAACTCACAGTTAGACCAGCTACGCTCTGAGATCCCAAAGGTGGAACCTGCTCTGATACCACTCTGTCACGACCTGACCCAACGGGGCTCGATCCGCGACTCCCCAATCCCACCTCCCATAGGCCAAGGGCTGGCGACCAGCGCCGAGTAGGCTATCACACACATGGGAGGCATTAGCCTAAGGTACCTGTACACACGCACCCACAAACACCTCCATGCAACGGTGCAGAGATATAGAAACTGGAATGTAAATGCATGCATACACTATCCCACAACCAGAGAGAAACAGCAAAAGTACAAAGTGCAAAACAGGGCCCACCAAAAGTAAAATACAAAAGTGCGTCCAACCTACTCTAAAGAAGGGGAACGCTGCCACAAACACCGCCGGAAAGCTCCCTCGGCACCGCACCAGCAAACACCCCGGTCAGTCTCGCTCAATAAGCTCTGCCTGCTCCGGGTCCTCCTGGGACTTCGTCGAATGGCCTGTGGTCTGCACAAGACACAAACATGTGCGGGAAAAGCCCGTGCAGGGGTGAGTATAAACATACTCAGTAGGCACCACAATAACCCAAAACCCAAGGGAGAAACTGAAAGGCAGCAGTCCGCTCAACCCAGCCAGAGGGAACCCAGATGAGAGAGAAACTCCATATCGTGACCATCCTCGGCTAAACACAACTAGCCATCTCAGCTCAGCTCAGGTGTATGCCCAAACATACACCTTGAACAATCCGGATATACACAGCTCGCACCACGAGCAACAGGAGGTACCGACCTCATCACCAGCAACTGCCCCCAACCAGGAGAGTACACCACACGAACACTGTCATACCAGATGACACTCATCCGAGAGATACACTCCATCGGGTTTCTCACAAACCTCTCAGACGCTCACCCGATAGATCACGCTCGTCGGATAGCATCACTGAGGTAACCTCCCTGAAACAACAGAACCACCAAACTCCTCGGATAGGGGATCACCGCTAGGGTCCGCTAGGGGATACCAAGACCAACTCCGGTATATGTAACTCACAGATAGGGGATCACTCCCATGGTCCACTGGGGAATACCACGACCCGATCTGGCATACGTAGTTCTCACAGATAGGGGATCACACCCAGGATCCGCTGGGGGATACCACAACCCGATCTGGCGCTCGACAGAAGCTCCACACTCAGATAGAGGATCATGGTCCATATAAAGATGGTCACGACGATACCGGAACCCTATCTGGTACAACTCGCGATGTAGGGGATCGAACAGTTGATGTCGCAACCCTACCGAAACCACGCGATGAGTAGGGGATCGCATAACCAATGATACTGTAACCCTACTATAAACCACATGCTGAGTAGGGGATCGTATACCCGACGATGCCACAACCCTACCGAGCACAGCCCGCCGCGTAGGGGATCATATTCCTGATGATGCCACAAACCCTACGGGGTTAACCTGCTAGATAGGGGATCGCTGCCCGTAAATAAGTGGTCACAGTGATACCAAGAACCCGATCTAGGGTAATGATGCTAGAGGATCCACTCCGGGCCCACCGGTGGGATACCACAACTCTAACAGTTTAAACAACCCATCGAGAGGATCAGAAACCCATCCAATGGTTGTGATACCACACGAACCCTCGTAGGAACGAACCAAGGGAGAACCCCCAACCACTGCTGGTCCAAACGTCGCTAACCCGAGAGACCCACCACAACGCCACACTGCGCACCTCCTAGGCCAAAACCGAGGCCACCACCGCGTTCCACGCGGAAAAACACGCAGGATAGGCTGTTTACTCGTCCGAAACGGAGCACCGGTGAAAAAGGAACTATTCACCGTAGCTAGCTCGTGTGGGGCCCACACAATGATCCCGAAACCCATCGAGCGGAGCACACCACGACGATCCCCTCGGAAAAACAAGCGGAATCGACTACTCACTCGTCCAAAACAGACATCCGGTGAAAAAGGTACTATTCACCGAAGGCCATCTCGGGTGGGGCCCATGCCTGGATTCCGAAACTCATCGAACGGATCACACCATTTCGATCCCCTCGAAAAAACACACAGGCTCGACTATTCATCCGCCAAAATCGGACTCCTGGTGCAAAAGCTGCGTTTCTCCGCAAACGCCAAAACCCGGCCTCGTGGGGCCCGCACCCCATTCACAGGCCAGCTCGGGTGTGGCCCACGCCTGGTAGAAGTTACAACAGTCCGAAGTCGTAAAATAATAAAATAATATTATTTTATACGACGTTTCTAACTCCCGGGCACGATCCCAAACCCTTAAACCCTCAAAGTGAGTTCAAAAGGTCTGTCTCGACGCAAGGAGCGTGTCGCTGCAAACGGCTCGCAAATCGGAGTTACGGTTTGCGAGTTACGGGGGTTTATAGAACCTCCAGAACAATCTGGCCGGACCACCGCAGGGTCGTCGGAAACCACCTTGCCGACGCCGGACTCCGTCGTGCCGGAGCCGGAAACCACCGCGCCGCCACCGCGCCGCCGCGGAACTCGCCGGTTTCCGCCATGGCCGCCGTAGGTCTCGCCAGAAAACCGGGATTTGCCCAGAAAACTTCCGGGAGCCACCGGGAGCACCCCGGTGCTCCAAATGCAGATCCGAAAAATGTTCCGGAAAGCTCGGGACCCGAACTTCACAACCCTTATGACGATTTGAAGAAAAACAACACATAAATGGGGTCCGGGATTTTAAAACTCAAACCGCCTACCTGTTGGCGGATCGCCGAAGCTTCGGGTGCAGATCGACACCTGCGACGCGCTGAAGCTCGATATGCTGATGATCGGCGCTGAAAACGGACTCCCGGAGCTTGAATTGGCGAAGAACAGAGGAGGGGAGAGGGGAGGATGTCCTCTACGCATTGGAGGATTCATGGGAGGGGGAGATTGATTCTGTTTTGAATTTTTTTTTAAAACAACTCATTTAACTCTCCCCCGCCAACTCGCCTCCGTCCCGACACCCGATGCAGACAAAGGTAAGGTCACCCCTAGGGTAAACACACCATTCTGAACGTAACGGAGGACTCAGATTTGCGATCCGAGACTCCGTTCAGATGTTATTCAAGCAGACGCTCGCACACTAACTTCGCTACTTATTTACGAAAATGCCCCTGGTGGTGTTTCTCACCGCAGGCCCGTGCCCTCAATGTTTACACCTCACCTAGGGTAAACTGCACGTTCCGGATGCAACCGTGCCCTCAGATTCCAGTTCTGAGCTACCGTTTAGGAGATATCACACCCCCGCCACGTGCATTGTATAAAAATACTTAATATTTTTATAAAATTAATTTTGGGCACACCGTGCCTCAGAATCGCACGCCGTCTTCGCGGCTAGCTCTGGAATTATTCATAAAAACATTCCAAAGTCTGAAAGGGCCAAAAACCTGAGTCGCTACATCCTCCCCCCCTAGAACTTTTCGTCCCCGAAAAGTCATAAGCACAAGGAAAGCGATTGGACTCTCAACTGGGTCTCACACACCAACGAGCTCACCAACTAACACTCATGCCCGAACACATAAGTCATAGGGACTCATCCGCCACACCTCAATACTATCCGCTTTGGGTGGCACTGACTCACCCGCACGGTTTTAATCGCGTCACCAAAAACGCGTCTTGGTGGGGGAAGGATCCCTCCTCACGCATTAGAAACATGTCGAACAACACCCATACATGGTCTTACCAACGCCCTGAACAAAACTCGAGCAAGCAACAAAAAGGAGGGTACCACTAAATAGTGTCTATCAAACTACTACAATAAGTAGAAAAGACACAAGGCGTACCTCTATCCATCCGCGGTGCCTCTTGGTCAACAGCCTCCAGGGCATGCAGATGTCCTCGCCCTTGACCACCATCTCCCTGAGCTTGGCATGGTCCACCTGGGGGTGGGGGTGGTGGCAACTAATACTACCTACCACCTCCTCCTGCAGCACCAGCTCCGCCGCCACGCCCACCGCCCTGCGGACCTCCTTGCTCGAGACGATGCCTCTGCCAAGGCGGTCCATCGACCGGCTCCCTCTCAGCAGCACATCGGGTCGGAAAATCTCTAGAAAGATGTCCCCAACTGTCGCAAGCGTAACACCGCCTCTCCCACAGCTAACCAAAACTAGCCTGCGAGCCCTGTGAGCCCTGAGGCTCAGATCCTCCATCCTGGGGTCGCCTCCTGAATCATCGGCCATGTCCAGACCCCTGAGTCTGTCGTCGGCTACCAGATGTCGATCCGACTGACAAAGTCTCAGCCCTCGAGTGCCCAGCACTAACAGGGGGAATCTGCTCAACCAAAAAACTCTCCAACACCAACGCTCGCTCCAGCAATCCAGCATAGGTGGGCAGGCACAAGGAAACCACACCTGCTCGGATGTCCCCACGTAAGCCCTGCTCGAAGGTCCGAGCCCTAAAGAACGGGTCTCGAACCATATCTAGGGAGTAGCGCGATAGGTCTGTAAACCTCGCTGAGTACTCCAACAAAGTCATGCTCTCCTGTCGAAGCTGCAGAAGCTCCTGGATCCGCACTGACCTCAGCGTCACCGGATAGAACTCCTCCCTGAAGAGCTGCTCAAACTCTGGCCACGTGAGCGTCTCCTCGTCATGGGACTGCGTCACTAAACTCCACCATCGCCCGACAGAACCATGCAGAAGGCTCGCCGCTAGGACCACCATCTGATCTGGAGCTGTCCTCAGTAG
The DNA here is from genome assembly GCA_963277665.1 of Viscum album. Taxonomy (NCBI): domain Eukaryota; kingdom Viridiplantae; phylum Streptophyta; class Magnoliopsida; order Santalales; family Viscaceae; genus Viscum; species Viscum album. The sequence continues at coordinate 536,851,555 of OY728120.1, read as the reverse complement.
GCGGAAAACCCAGGTGACTGCCTCAAGCCAGTCATCAGCTACCTGGGGGTCTGGATCACCCCGTAACCTTAGAGGTCGCTGCTTCTGGAACTCGTGCAGCACACTCAGCCTGCGTGCAACCTCGTCCTGCACCGTCGGCACAATCAACCCTCGCTGGCTTGGGTTTCCTTGCGCCCTTCAACCCTCGTTGGCTGTCGTCGTGGAGGCATCCCATAGGCCAGGGGCTGGCGACCAGCGCCGAGTAGGCTCTCACACACATGGGAGGCATTAGCCTAAGTTACATGTACACACGCACCCACAAACACCTCCATGAAATGGTGCAGAGATATAGAAACTGGAAAGTAAATGCATGCATACACTATCCCACAACCAGAGAGCAACAAAAAAATTACAAAGGGAAAAATAGGTCCCACCAAAAGTAAAATACAAAAGCGCGTCCAACCTGGTCTGATGAAGGGTAACGCTGGCACAAACACTGCTAGAAAGCTCCCTCAGCACCGCACCGGAAAACACCCCGGTCAGTCTCGCTCAATCAGCTCTGCCTTCTCCGGGTCATCCTGGGACTCCGTCGAATGGCCTGTGGACTGCACAAGACACAAACATGTGCGGGCAAAGCCCGAACAGGGGTGAGTATACACATACTCAGTAGGCACCCCAAAAACCCAAAACCCAAGTGAGCAACTGAAAGGCAACAGTCTGCTCAACCCAGCCAGAGGTAACCCAGATGAGAGAGAAAATCCATATCGTGACCATCCTCGGCTAAAAAGAACTATTCATCTCAGCTCAGCACAGGTGTATGCCCATACATACACCTTGAACAATCCAGATATACACAGCTCGTACCACGAGCCACAAGAGGTATCGACCTCATCACCAGCAACTGCCCCCAACCAAGAGAGTACACAACACGAACACTGTCATACCATATGACACTCATCCGAGAGATACACTCCATCGGGTTTCTCACAAACCTCTCAGACGCTCACCCGATAGATCACGCTCGTCGGATAGCATCACTGAGGTAACCTCCCTGAAACAACAGAACCACCAAACTCCTCGGATAGGGGATCACCGCTAGGGTCCGCTAGGGGATACCAAGACCAACTCCGGTATATGTAACTCACAGATAGGGGATCACTCCCAGGGTCCGCTGGGGAATACCACGACCCGATCTGGCATACGTAGTTCTCACAGATAGGGGATCACACCCAGGATCCGCTGGGGGATACCACAACCCGATCTGGCGCTCGACAGAAGCTCCACACTCAGATAGAGGATCATGGTCCATATAAAGATGGTCACGACGATACCGGAACCCTATCTGGTACAACTCGCGATGTAGGGGATCGAACAGTTGATGTCGCAACCCTACCGAAACCACGCGATGAGTAGGGGATCGCATAACCAATGATACCGTAACCCTACTATAAACCACATGCTGAGTAGGGGATCGTATACCCGACGATGCCACAACCCTACCGAGCACAGCCCGCCGCGTAGGGGATCATATTCCTGATGATGCCACAAACCCTACGGGGTTAACCTGCTAGATAGGGGATCGCTGCCCGTAAATAAGTGGTCACAGTGATACCGAGAACCCGATCTAGGGTAATGATGCTAGAGGATCCACTCCGGGCCCACCGGTGGGATACCACAACTCTAACAGTTTAAACAACCCATCGAGAGGATCAGAAACCCATCCAAAGGTTGTGATACCACACGAACCCTCGTAGGAACGAACCAAGGGAGAACCCCCAACCACTGCTGGTCCAAACGTCGCTAACCCGAGCGACCCACCACAACGCCACACTGCGCACCTCCTAGGCCAAAACCGAGGCCACCACCGCATTCCACGCGGAAAAACACGCAGTATAGGCTGTTTACTCGCCCGAAACGGAGCACCGGTGAAAAAGGAACTATTCACCGTAACTAGCTCGTGTGGGGCCCACACAATGATCCCGAAACTCATAGAGCGGAGCACACCACGACGATCCCCTCGGAAAAACAAGCGGAATCGACTACTCGCTCGTCCAAAACGGACACCCGGTGAAAAAGGTACTATTCACCGAAGGCCAGCTCGGGTGGGGCCCACGCCTGGATTCCGAAACTCATCGAACGGATCACACCATTTCAATCCCCTCGAAAAAACACACAGGCTCGACTATTCATCCGCCAAAATCGGACTCCTGGTGCAAAAGCTGCGTTTCTCCGCAAACGCCAAAACCCGGCCTCGTGGGGCCCGCACCCCATTCACAGACCCAACACCCGGAAACCATCTCAAAAAGTCTGTCGTACCATCAGGGTCTCAACGCCACTGACGGCACGTCAATCGGACGCTCCGGGTAGAAGTTACAACGGCCCGAAGTCGTAAAATAATAAAATAATATTATTTTATACGACATTTCTAACTCCCGGGCACGATCCTGATCCCTTAAACCCTCAAAGTGTGTTCAAAAGGTCCGTCTTGACGCAAGGAGCGCGTCGCTGCAAACGGCTCGCAAATCGGAGTTACGGTTTGCGAGTTACGGGGGTTTAATGAACCTCCGGAACAATCTGGCCGGACCACCGCAGGGTCGCCGGAAACCACCTTGCCGCTGCCGGACTCCGCTGTGCCGGAGCCGAAAACAACCGCGCTGCCGCCGCGCCACCGCGGAACTCACTGGATTCCACCTTGGCCGCCACGGGTCTTGCCGGAAAAGCGGGGTTTCCCCGTAAAACTTTCGAGAGCCACCGGGAGCACCCCGGTGCTCCAAATTCAGATCCGAAAAAAGTTTCGGAAAGCTCGGGACCCGAACTACACAACCCTTATGACTATTTGAAGAAAAACAAAAAATAAATGGGGTTCAGGATTTTAAAACTCAAACCGCCTACCTGTTGGTGGATCGCCGAAGCTTCATGTGCAGAACGACGCCTGCGACGCGCTGAAGCTCGATCTGCTGACAATCGGCACTGAAAATGGACTCCCGGAGCTTGAATTGGCGAAGAACGGAGGAGGGGAGAGGGGATGACGTCCTCTGTGCGTTGGAGGATTCATGGGAGGGGGAGATTGATTATGTTTTAAATTTTTTTTTAAAAACAACTCATTTAACTCTCCCCCGCCAACTCGCCTCCGTCCCGACACCCGATGCAGACAAAGGTAAGGTCACCCCTAGGGTAAACACGCCTTTCTGAACATAACGGCGGACTCGGATTTGCGATCTGAGAATCCGTTCAGAAGTTATTCAAGCCGACGCTCGCACACTAACTTCGCTACTTATTTACAAAAACGCCCTTGGTGGTGTTTCTCACCGCAGGCCCGCGCCCGCAATGTTTACACCTCGCCTAGGGTAAACTACACGTTCCGGATGCAACCATACCCTCAGATTCTAGTTCTGAGCTACCGTTTAGGAGATATCACACCCCCGCCACATGCATAGTATAAAAATACTTAATATTTTTATAAAATTATTTCTGGGCACACCAGGTCTCGGAATCGCACGCTGTCTTCGCGCCTAGCACTGGAATTATTCGTAGAAACATTCTAAAGTCTGACAGGGCCAAAAACCTGAGTCGCTACATGGATCGTTTCTCCTATGGTCTTCAAAATTTGGTGTGTATTCATTCTCTTACCAATGGGCAGAAATAATAAATTCTTCCTTGGAATTGTGTACTAAAAAAGTATCATTCATAAAATTCAAAATGTAACCTTTATCACACAGTTAAATATTACTAATAAGGTTGTGTTTAAGACCCTTAACAAATAAAATATTTGAAATATATGTTCTTCCAATAAGAACAATGCTACCTATACCAATAATTTCTCCCTGAGCATTGTCTTTGAAAGTTAATTTTCCTCAATTCATCTTGATAATCCTTTCAATGATGTTTTTGTTACCATTCATGTATCGGGAAAATCTGCTATCCATGTACTATGTATTTCTATTGGTATTATCTTTACATTATTGAAAACAAGAGTGTCATACTTTTGAAACCCATACTTTCTTAGATCCAGAGTCTTCAGAAAACAAAATGTTAAGAATCCACATTTTCGTTAAAAAATAATCTTTATGAAAACATAAAGACTGAGTTTTTTTAAAGAATAATTATTTTCCCAATGCCCACTAAACTGACACCTAGAGCAGAATGAAGTGCTTTGAGGAAAAAATAACTTTTACTAAATAACGGTTTTGAATGAGTATAGCCAAAACCAGAATTATTCCTTAAAGGTCGAATTGGGGAATACATTTTATAAATGTTTTCCTCACCAAAGGTAATGTTTTACAAACAATTCCTCCAGGAAAATATTTTAGAATTCAACATATTAAATATGTTTTTATCCTCAAAAACATTAGTTTTATATCTCAAGTTAGTCTCGAGAACATTTTCCCTAGAAATTACTTTTTATAGATCCTTAGAAAGTTTATTCTTCTCAGAATTAACTTCCTCATGATTTTTTGAAATATTCTCAAAATCAATCCTTCTCTTATCAATATCTTTTGAAAGATCTAATATTTATTTAGTAAGAATAGAAATACTATAATTTTCTTTATCATGCTTTTTCTTGACTTTAGAATTTTCATTCCCAAGGAGATTAGAAAAACAAGACAATTCTTCATATATAGGTAAAGATTTATCTTAATCAGAAGAATATTATTTATTTGAAGATTCATAATATTTACTAGGATTATTATTACAATTCAAGGATACATTGGTTATAGATTCATTATTGTGTACCTTTACCATTAAACAATGATTTTCAATAGGTAATCTTACAAGTAAACGATGATTCTTTTGACAAGAAGATTCATACATTGAGGATTTATCAGAAGAGTCTCCAACCCTAGAACTCCATGGGTCATTCACTTTCAAAACATTCTTAGTATTAGCCTTGTAGTATTTCATTCTATTCCTCATATAATGCATTTATGTTCTATCTTTTCTCTTATGAATAGGACAATCTGGACATATAATCCATACTCTCTTGCATTCATAACATGTTACTTTTGAGTCTTTCTTGTCTTTTCTTTCTTTTATCATGTATTTATAATGAAAGTATTTCATCCCAACTATGTTTCTCAATATTTGAGAAATTTTAGGTAGTTCATTCTCATAATGTTAACATTAAATTGATTTCGATAAAATAGAAACCTTCTTCTATTTAGATCATGTAACTCTCTCAAGAGTCGGGGAATTCATATGATTTGAAGTAGTTGAAAAAGAAACACTTCCATTTCCATTCTTCTTCTTTTTTTATCAACATCTCTTTTTATTCTAGTCTCATGTTTAAGAAGAGTTCCAAAAATCTCATCATGAGTAATCTGTGATACTTTCTTATTCTCATCAATAAATGTTCTCTTTGTCTCCAACACATTAGGAATGATATCTATAATCTTGTACACAAGTGCCTCATTGTCTAAACTATTATCACCCATGAATTGTAAACTATTAACAATAGTCATAAACCACTGTTGTACCTTACAAACTGGTTGTCCAAAAGAAAATAGAAACCCACCATATTCACCTCTATGAATAGCTCTTCCAGTTTTGATATCTTTGGATGTACCAAAATGAGTTACCTCCAATTAAATCCAAATACAATTTATAGCTTTACAAGAAGAAATCTGGCTATATATATATTCCTAGTCATGGAACACAACAAAGTATTGTATACCATGTTGTTTAGTTGATATTGTGAATTTACTTGATTAGTAAATGTTCTTACTTACTTATCATGAATCTTGTAATATCTAGTAAGAATAACAAAGTTTTCCACTCCGGTATTAATAACAAAAGTCATCATACAATCTCTCCAATATTAATAATCATTCCTATAAAATACATGTTGTTTAGTTGTATTAAGATTTTCAATCGAACCAAAATTCATTCCTTCCATCTCAAGAAAATATATTTCCATAAAAACATATTAATAATAAAATCCTGTAAACATGGATAAAAATCATAATCATGGAAAAATAGAATAAAGGAAACTTGAGAAAGAAAACATATATGTTAATATTATTAATCTATAGACCTCCTCTAATTCCAATTGTTGGATCGAAATATGATGTAGATGCTCAATATACAAGAGGGGAGGGGTGTGAATTATATCCTTTCAAATTTATTTGGAACATTTAATGTTGATATAAACCATTATATTTTTTTAACAATGTTAAAAAAGGAAAATTCACAAGAACTCTAAGTTCTAAAAACATGATAGATTCCGGAAATATGGTTCCAGAAATGAAACATAAGATATGTTTACATGGAAAATGATTCTACCATAAAGGGTATTGATTCTTTATAATAAGGGTATAAAAGTTAAATAATGTATAAAATAGTTATTCATTCCTTATTAATCAAAACGTAGTAGAAAAATACATGAAACAATACAGGTAACAAGTATGAAATTTTTTAACCCAAAGAGTAGGGTATCCAACAACCATGGATAAAGGTCAGTTTCTTTATACTTTCATGAAAGTTTGTATTACCCAAACCATGGTAATCCATTGATAAGAATATCAGAGTCTGTCTTTCTATCCCCTCAATCCCTCGAACATCAAGATGGTCAGTACCTCTTTCTTCCTTATCAAGGAAGTCGTCAAACATTAAGGTAGTCGGCCCTTCTGTCTTCCTATCCCCGGAAGCCCTCGATTGTACACTACAACAATTAGAATTTCACGTAGCAATATGAACAAGATGTTCCGTATGAACAAATAATGATAGTCTCTCTCTCTAGAAATCACTTTAGCATGTAATATCTAGAGTTATAAAAAAATGTTTTGGGCTCGTTCAAATGAGTTCCTATTTATAGCCACATTTCCAATGGTTGGCTCCCTCCTCCAACAATCATATTTTTACATTAATTTCAGAGGGACTGAAACATGTGTCACTCAAAAAACTGTTTGATAGAAACAGAACATACAACATTGTTTTATTACTATAACAAGGGTATGTAAAATAAGATTTCGAAATCAAATTCATTTTTCTGAGTCTGCGGAAAAAATGTTCAGAGTTTATGTGGAAAACATTTGGAGTCTATATTACATGGATATTTGGATTCTATTTTTCAAGGAATTCATAATCAGAATTTTGAAGACATCGGAGTTTGAATTCAAAGGAATTCGGAGTTTGAATTTTATAGAATTCGTAGTCTGAATTATAAGGAATTTGGATATGGAATTCAATGGAATTAGGATACTGAATTCTAAGGAATTAGGAGTCTGAATTCTAGGGAATTTTGAGTCTGAATTCAATGGAATTTGGAGCCAGAATTCAGTAGAATTTAGACCCTAAATATAACTGAACATGGAGTCTGAATTTTAGAGAATTAGGTGTCTGAATTTTAGTGAATTTGGAGTCTGAAATTTTGAGAATTCGGAGTTTGAATTTTGAAGAATTCAGAGTCTTAATTTTAGAGAATTTAGAGTCTGAATTTTAGGGAATTCAGAATCTAAATTCAGATCATGAAAACAGAAAGCACTATATCTATTAACTTATATAATTCCAATTTTTTATATATGAACCCAACTTTTTCACTTAGTAGTAAAAAGTATTATATTTACATAGAATAAAATATGAACAATGAAAAATAGGAAAGGATAAATTTTCCATTGAGAAGGAAAATTTTTCTTATTAAAGAAAAATATCTGGGAAATAAAATCTTTTTTAGATAGAGTGTTTGTGATTTTCAAAACATATAGGAATTGAAAAGTCATAAGGAAACCTTATTGACTCAACAATAGGTAGACTGCTGTTAGTACTATATCCATAAAATATTTCTGTAGTAGGTTTTTTTCAATAAGTATTTTTCAATATATATTGTTGATGATATGATTTCTCTTCTCTACCACTCCATTTTGTTGTGTTGTACTCAATAATGAAACATGGTGCCCTATTCCATGGTTCTCAAGATAATATACCACATGAATGCTTGTGAATTCCATATAATTATATAAATGAATCATCAAAATATTTATTTCAAGAATCATTTCAGATTCCATCTAATATTTTTTATGAAAGTAAACTCATCAGACTTGTGGGAAATGAAAAATACCCATTCCATCCGTCTAAAATTATCAATTAAAATAATTCAATGCCTATTCTCATCGATGAAACAAAGGGATATAGGTATACATTAATTTTCTGGAACCAATTCAAGTACTCTGGGTGACATTTATTATTTTTTCCTTGTATATATTTCTGACGATCACCCCTTATTGAAAATAATCGAACATATGAGTATTAACACATGATATATTGGAGAGATATCAAGTTGCATCACATTTTACCAGATCATTCAGGTATGGATAGCATAGATTGATAATTCATTTATGGTACAATAAATTTCCTTCCACTATTGATAAAGAACATATCTTCTTCAACACTCACAAGTTAGAGATTCCCCTTTTAATTTTTTCCCTATAGAACAATGGAATCATATCTAACATTGAGGACACCCATCTTCTTATAAAAACATTTATCATTCCCCGAGTCATGTAGTTTACTCACCCAAATTGAATTGTGACTAATACATTTAACAATAAAGACATCATCATGTGTCATTTTATTTCTCTAAAATTTCTATTTTCGAATTCCAATAATCTATAGGCCTTCATCATTTAAATTTTTTACAAAACCTTCCTTATCATTCAATTAATTTTCCACTAAAGTTATAGTTTTTCCTTGGGTTCACCGAATCATATGGTTCTGATTAATTCCCAATAAATCTTCAATCTTATAGTGTGTTCTTGTGTTCTAACTTCAACCATTATATCTTTTTGATTTCGATCAATCGCTATAATGTTCTAATCGTTTGATGTTGACCAGTGCTTTATTTCTTATATACCACAATGCTCAAATTAAATATTTTTTACCAGAATACTCTTGTTTCCTAGTGTTATGATGGGGTTCATTATTCTTCCATGATCATTAAATTTTCACTGTAGGTTAATGAGTTTTTATTCACAGTCATCAATGTGTTCGTTGTGATATTTCATTGTTTCATTCAAACCATTGATTTCATTTTTTACTCATAATCTTTGTGAATGTACTCAACAACTCTTTTTGAGTTCTCTGTCAATAAGGACATAATGATTTCAATTAATTACTCTTACTCATACTTCTCTTCTTCCTCTTATTACATATAATGTTGGGTATCACAAACCTCTGTATTGGATTTATTCATCTTGTATCTACATAAATATATCTCATCAAGAATAGAATCTAATTCAGCCTAAAAAATCAATTCATCATTCGGTTTCTTCTTCATCATTATATATTTCTTCCCTTTTTAAGAGATACTAACAACCAACACCATAACCTTTTCTCCACGATCCTTGTTATTGTTCATGAAATCATCGTTATTTTCTTCTAAAAATTCCTTTTCTTGGGAAAGAAGATTCTTTTTTTGAGAAATTTTCTTTTAAAATCTTTACTACCATTCGCACAGGGTGAATAATTCTTCATGGGATTTCCAAATTTATCATCATCAACTTATTAAAATTTAATAGGGAACCTTTCTTTATGATTTAAAACCATTCCACAAATAAAGCATGTAATTGAGAATTTCCCATTGAACATTCAATTTCCCCTTTGATGAATTGAATTAAGGAATTATATAACCTCATATGTATCTTCTTCTTCCTATCTATTTCTAATGGTGAGAATCATCCGGGACATGAATACCGCAACAATGGAATTCTATTTTTCTATAGGCCCATTATCTTCATTCATCTTCTCTTATGTTTTTATAATACTTTGAAATCTATCCAACTTCATATCCTTTAGATCATTAACATACAATAAAGATACATTCAGATCTAATTGAGGTGGAAATATTATAAACATACACTTTAAAATCCTTAAATCATCAATAAAATCAATTAAACCATGCATATATTGTACATTAACATTCACCTGGTCCAATAATTCGTCAACATACTCATTCAGTTTAATTATAAGATCCTCATGTATGTTTCATAGAAACATAATCATTTCTTCTCTAACTTTTTATTTTCACTCATTATTATTGGAAAACATTTCCCATGTATCATGTGATGAATTACCTAACATGACATTCATATAAATTCAATTAGATTGGACTCCATTTAATGTGTTGATTCCTTTTAAATCACAATGAAATTAAGTTTGGTTATCTTCTTCTAATTTATCTCTGTTTACAATCGTTGAAATTACTTGAAGAGATGTAGTAAAGGCATCCCTTCCAAATGATTGAATGTAGAGATACTTCTGAATCTTCCATAATTTAAAATTACTTCTATCAATGATTTGAATACCTTTGTAATTGAAAACCTCCATTAAAACCATTGAGAGAGAAACACTGATATTAACCATTTCTTCTGATACCAATTTCTATCAACCATATGTTGAAATGATATCATGTATGAGACACATCAATTTTACCTGGTTCAGCCTCAATGGGATGCATCCAATGATCATACAACAACAATGTTACGATATTCCAAATACACTAAGGCTCACTAACAAATTAAGTTTAGACTATATAACCTTTATTCCCATGATCACTCCCCTTTTAATTTTTGGAGTGTACTCCCTAACCCTCATGGTTTACAACCAATAACATTTTTAAATTTTAATTCTCTATCAACTGAAGTGTGATAATTGTTCCTATATAAGATTATCTTCCTATTCTGGATCACCTAATAATTGTTTCACACATATATGAGAGTGTCTTGAAGTCTTTTTTCAATCCAATAGGTGAAATCCACTTTTCCCTGTACTGTTATTTTATGGAAATTGATTTCAACAACTATTTTAGTCCCTTCGTGAACTTCTTTTTATCCTTTGTTAACTGTCTCTCATCATCTATGTACTACCTTGCACCACATAGAGCTAGTGGTTCACGATCCTCCATTTTATTTTGTACTAGCTTAGCTTCCTTGATGACTAATACTTCATGAATTTTTGGTGTGTCATGTAGTACATATGTTTCAGGGTCCCTTTTCCTTTGTTAGATATAGTTCCCAGTAAACCCATTATATGAACAAATTCTTCCCTCCGAGAATATTTCCAAAAGAAATAATTCTCCATTGTTCAATCCTCCATCGATAACAACATCAGACATTCAAAAATTCATTTAGTGTTGAAAATATTCTCCAATGAAATTTTCTCTACATAATTATATCATTAGTGTACTTTATATTGGAAAATAAATCCTAAAGAACTCCCTAATCAAAATTACCAAAAACTCTGATGTGGTACATCCTTCACCACAAAAAAGATATGAGGTTTGAATAGAGTCAGTATCCTTCAAGGAGGCTGATGTCGCCACCTCTATCCAGAAATGATAAAAATGAGGAGCCTCATGCAGACTGTTCTTACATTTTGGTCATGTAGCACACTTCATAGTTCACAATACGTAGGGCCCTTTGCAGCGGTCTTAATTAACCGCCTCCATCAGCAAAATAATGGTTGACTTTATGGTTCCACATACCTACATTTTTGTCTTCATAGTGTATTTTCAGTACTAATAAATCCTTAAATTCTATGTTTTGTGGTCCATGAACTATTGTCCATGAAATCGGTTTAAGAAAACCATCCATTACCAAGAAACCAAAATCACAATTTTGAGGACTAAAAAGTATAGAAACTCTAGGAAACTATGACTCCTTTAACACTTTTTTATCAAAATAATCCATAGATAAATATAGTCATCTATACTATTCAACAAACATAGTCACCCCAAAAATATTGAGATTACTCCTTGAGTTTTTTTTCAAACATTTTTCACTACTAACTCAACAATTAATCATTGAGGGATTAATTTGAACCCAATAAAAAATCGATTCATATAATAGACATTGTAGTTCCATAATACAATTAAACAGTATATTTTTTTAGATTGGATGATATGTGTACCTTTCACCACATGTCCAAATTCATGTAAGGATAAATTAATATCCTCATGGTGAAAATGATTGAACCTATAATAATATTAATTTATCCTATAATAATATTAATTTATCCTTACATGACTTTGGACATGCTACAAAATTAAATTTAATTAATATTATTATAGGGAATAGGGTTTGATCATGATTATTATATTATTTAATCGATAGTACAATATTAAATTTTTCAACCAAACCCCAAGATATATAAATAGATTGTTACGTATATTACCTATTGTTAACTAATATTGGAGAATCATTCTGCACAAAGGTATTCTCTCTCTCGTTTTTTATCTTCTAATACTTTTACGAACATTAATAATTAGATATATACATTCATTCTTAAAGGAACTGAAAGTGATCATCATGAAAAATGACTGAAAACAAATTCACCATGATAGCACACACTGATCAATTGGAATTTTTTAGTGATCAATGGACCACATGTGGATATATTCTATAAGGATTCTATATGTTCATCCTTATAGCACAATCAAGGTAATTCATAAAAGGATTTCAGATGATAAAACCCATCTTCATCATAGAATGTTCTTAAAACTAGGTAACCATGTCTTCCTATCAAGCATAAATTTATTTTTAATTTAACCTAAAATGAACCATTATGATTTCTATGTTTATCTATGAATTTATGAGGGGAAAAAAGTTTATTGGCCATGGTGTTCATGTCATGCAAAATATTATGAATGATACACCAAATCATAAAAACTTTTTTTTTACCACCCATCCCATTTTTCCACTATGCATAGAACCTTGAAGAGGTATGAGAGTGGTCATGTTCTAAATTTATAAATATTTATATAATTTTTGATCTATATGTGCAATAGAAGTTAGATTTAAATTTAATTATTACTATTTTTTAAAAATTATTTTATTTAAAATGAATCCAAGATTTTATTGATCATTATTAGGAAATTTATTTTACTATTTATCTAAAAAATGATGAAAAAAATATAGACTCATTTGGGATGTCCCAAAATTTTTTCTAGAGAGACCAGGTTACAAAACGTGTATCCATATTATTTGTAGTGTACCAATGTGCAAAACTTTTAAAAATGTTTTGGGACACCAAACATTACATGCATAAATTATACATTTTGAATTTATTAGAGAACATGTGTATATTGTCCCAGTAAGGAACATATGTTATTAGATTACATGGAAATTTGTTAGTGTGAACATCATGTATTCTACAGGGTTTATCATTTACAATTGAGAAAATTGCATTGTTGAACACAGATTCCAATCAACACAAGACTTTAATCCTGGACCAATAATTAAATACATGAAATGTTACTATGTTACATTTTATATAGATTATTAATTAAAACTTTTGTTGTGAATGTGAATTAATCAATGATTCTAAATGAATCCCAGATAGTAGATAAAATTGAATACTTGTGAAGTACGTGTTGTGTTGCCCAATATCTAGAAAACACTAAGTATTTTAATATGGTGACTAAAAAAATTTAATGTGTGATATGTTGACTTTTAGTGGATAATACAAACTATATTGTATAGCCAAGGTTAACACTGGATCCCATGATGTGTATCTCATGTATAATATAATCAATGTACATAGTATGTAACTCATAAGAACATATCATATAGTCACTAAATATAGGATATAATTAAATTATTTAAATTTTAAACTTTTTAATAAAAATATTTTTTATTTATTTAAACATATTGTTCTTGATAAATGAATAACATTTTTAAATAATTATTAAATTATTAATAAATATATTATAACTATCCTTAATAATTTGTTTTTTACTTATTTTTCATTATTGTATTTCTTATGTTTATCATCAGGTTATTTTGGATAGTCATTTGGATAAAAGGGAATTAATTAATTAATTAGTTAATTAAATCATGTTTATTTTAATAATAATAATGAATTCATAAAAATTAATGTTATCTAGTATAGTTTTTCATTATCCTTTCATGTGTATAGTCAATCATGTTAACAACCAAGACCTATGAATATGTTGGTATTATTTGATTTTAGATATTGAATCATTTGGAATAATTAACTGTAAATTAAATATGATATCATATGAGTCAGTCCACCATCATTTCTTATGCAGGATATACCTATCAAATAATATTTATATAATTAACATAAACAAATACATTGGTTCCACACATGAACATGGGAGTTATAAACATCTTTTATAACTACTGTATAACAAGACATGTATTGGATGATTAATATAAAACTAAAATGTTTCCTACTCAAGGGATACATTGGTGGATGTGGTAATTTTGTAACTAATTCCATGACTAGAAAACAATGTATTTACCTAGGTCGGTGTTTTATTTATTTTCTTACCAATAAATAAATCGTTAGATATAAACATCATATGACTATTTATATATTTATTTATTATGAATTATATATTTTATGGTTAAAATACAATTATGACCTAAATAAATTTATTAATTTCTAAATATAGTATATAAAAAAGATTATATATACAGTGTTTATAAAAATACATTAAATCACTCAAAAAAGATCCAGTTAATATTATCAAAGAACATTAACTGATAAAAAATATAAAATATACACAAAATAATAAAAATAAATAATATATACACAATTTCATATATTTTCCTACCTTAGTTGATTAAGAATAAAACCAACAGAACTAAGTGATTGACCAAATATTTTTGGGACAATTACATTTATAAGGGAATTACATATGAAGGGTTATTTTGTTGAATTTACCTTTTTATATCAAGAGGATTATACATTTCTAAACATGGTGTAATTTTTATGCTCGTGTTGAGGAAATCTAAAAAAGGATTTTAGAATTGGGGAACCTTATCGAGGGACATGGATCTAAATTCCCTCTATTGGGAAATTCTTCGTTACCCATATAACTTCATGTATCTTGACCAACCCTTCTTAATTTTATGTTACAGGTAATATAGATCACAAACAAAATAATTTCATAGAGACTAGACATTCTGAGATCAAATGTGTGGGCTATTGGGACTTGATAAAATAATGGGAGATTTAAAGAAATTAATTATTATTATTTCATACACAATTTATAATATGGAATACTACTAATAATTTTATCTTCATAATTGTAGACTAATGGTAAGATTATCATCCATTTTTCCTTGTGATATATATTATATAATATCATTCTTATCACTAGAAGTAACATCGATGAATGGTTCTATAATGTCCCAATCCAGTTTCCACACACTGGTACCCTGAGCTGATTGGTTACATGACATCCAACATGACTCCCCACATACCTAAGTTTGATGAAAAGTTGTGGGTGTATAATATCAATCATGGGGAGAAAATACACTATTTATTAATATATCAAAATGTCATAACTATGTAAGAATAACCAAATGATATAACCAAAAACCAAACCAAATTAGTATCACATCATGGCCAAAACATAAAATAAAACATCCAAAACTAAACATTATAAGTTTCATTTGCCAATATGAAATAAAAAAATAAAAAAACATCCAAGAGGGTCCTAAATCACGTATGGTTCCCTCACCCATGGTCCATCTCTACTCATCCATCAAATATATGACTTTTTCTGTGATCCTTTAATATAAATATGTAATCTATTCGAGTACCCATATTTCTACTCATGTTGGGTGGGACTAAAACATGGTAGGCTATCACAAATAGTGTCTGAAAAATTATCAAATCAATAATATTTCATGAATTTATATAAATAATGAATGTCAATTAATCATGTAAAAATTTCCCACATTTTATCATTCTTACATTAACCACAAAAGCACCCAGGTTCCTGAGGACACCCGAACCCGTAATACCTACATCAGCCCAAGCCAAAGACTGAACCATATAAAAATCCCATGTATATCATTTATGGTTTCACTTAAAATGATCAGACAACCAATTGGAATCATATTGCAATTCCACACTCATGGGTGTCGAAAGATGGGTCTAGCACCCACACGGTTATTTGAAGCATTTTTCATTATCCCACACAGTAATCTCAGATGGGTATTTTGATCCTCAGTCCATATACTATACTCACTATGACATATGGTAATTTAGTGCCACAGTCCATTTCTAACACACACTAACTCATATGAGTATTTTGGGACACATTCTGCATACCACACTCATTTAACATAATGGGTGTGTGGAACCTTATTCCATATCCCAAACTCATTTATCAAATATGTGTATTTAGGGCCTTAGTATGAGTCCCACACGTTTAAATCAATCATTCAATCATATATCACATATTTCAAGGATATCCAACAGTAATTTTTTATATAATTACACATCATGATATACTAAAATCAAGATTCAATAATTTATTCACCTGGCATGAAATGGGAAAATTCACCATTAAAACATTTTTCATCATTTAAAACATATAACCCAATAACCCATTAATTAATTCAAAAATTAAATAATCCGATGACACAATCCATATATCTGAATTTTTTAATTCCTTATTTAATTAATCAAATTCCACAATCCCAGTATCCCATTATTTAATTCACTAATTAATTAATCAAATTTTACATTCCCAATATATCATTAATTAATTCCCAAATTGATTATTTAATTTCCACAACCACAATATCTAATTAATTAATTCACAAATTAATTAATAAAATTCTGCAAACCCAATATCTCATCAATTTCAAAATCATACATTCCATTAATTAATTCTCTAATTAATGAATCTAATTCGATCAATATCATAACTACAACACCCTATTAATTAATTCACTAATTAATTAATGAAATTCCATGTTTCCATAAATTAATACGTCATTTAATTTATTCAATTCAAGATTAAAATTGTGATCATTTGAATTGAAATATTACAAAACATACTCACAATTGGAATAAATACTATTAGAATTGAATTTACACCACTTACCTCAAAATTTATGATGAATGCTTGCCAATGAAAATGCTCAATTGATGCAGAATGACCATGAACACAATAAACAATTATATCTATATCCAAAACCTCGATCTAACATCAAGAAAATAAAGATCCTTAAATTTTTTATCTAGATGAATCGCAGATTGAGGTAAATCATACCCTTTTAATTTAGAATGATAGTCAGGAAAGAGTGAAACCAAATTGGGAAAATAATATACCTCAATAGGGGAATATTACCAATCTGTGATTCGATACATTAAAATTGGTTGAAATGCCTTATATCAAGTTAAGTAACCTCCAAAAATGAGAGATAGAATTTAGGGTAGAATTTGGTTTAGTAATAGTATTTTTTGGGGGTTTTGTATTTTAAAAACAAATTTTTGGATTAAATAAGATGAGGTTCACGGTTTCCTAGGTAGGCGCACATGTTCTTCCAAACTATGTGAATTAATTTTTCACCTCTTCTAGGGAACTGCACAATTACTCATAAGAGGGTGCAGGGTTTTAAAAATAATTATTTTATTGTTTGAATCACCCAAATATGGGTTTTCATAATTTTCTAGGTTGGGAGAACAATTTTAGAATCTAATCACCAACCATGATTTTCCCCACTTCCTTAAAAAAATTGAATTTCATGCAAGAACTCCCCAAGGTAAAACCCAATCAAGATATACTCAAAACAATGATAAAATGGGTGCATATAATGTGCATGATGCATCTTAAAAAATGGGTAGTATCTTATTATCTCCCCACAATGTAACAATTCATCCTCGAGCTATACTCCAAATCATCATTAGGTTTATGATTCAAAGAGACCAGTCCACAATGCTTGTATATCTAACTCCCTCTCCAATTATACCTCCTAATCATTCCCATGATTACATAATATACGAACTATAGGCATAGTCATTCCTCGTAACACTTTTTTATTTCCATCCAACACATGTATTAGATGATCCTCAAAGAGTGCATCTTTATCATGCTCAAGAACATCATCATCATCAATCACATGAGAAGGGTCAGGGAGATACCTATGATATTTTGATTTAGGAAAATCATCATGCATAGCTTTATACCTTGGTGGAAGATCAAATCAGTATGACACTTGCCCAATTCTCTCCACAACCTCAATCGGCCAGACAAAACTAATCACCATCATTCTCTATCTCAATATCCTATGATGACCCAATCTAGGTAACACCTAAATGAACACATGATCACCCTCTACACACTCAAAGCGTCATAAACATATATCCACTTATGAATTATTTATACTCTAATCCAATGTCATATTTTTCAAATCAACTATATATTCTCCAGCTACTCCTACATGAGAATCGGTCACAACAACTCTGAGTCACTTGCCTCCATTCAACATAGTGGTTGTCTACATGGAATACCATAGAGATCCTCATTTGGTGCCAAATTTATAGTTTAAAAATAACTATTGTCAAAAGAAAAATCCTCCAAATCTAGATGCATCTCCAAGACCCACCAAATTCTAGGTCACGCACTCGAAGCACATCCTCAAGAACTTGTATATTATGTTTTGACTGCTGATCTATCTGTTGGTGGAATGTTGTAATATGTAAAATATGTGTACCAAATGACTTATTCAAGACATTATAGAATAACAATGTAATAAATGAGTCACATATTTAATGAATACATTGTTCTACCCTCTATAGAAAAACTATCTCATGAATGTACAATTATCCATACTGTTCAACAATGAAATATTCTCGTATAACCAAGAAATGTGTTACTTTCATCATCTGGTACAAAATCTCCCAAATGGAGTTATTATTATTATGCATCTTTAGGATACCCACAAAAATTCCCATTGTAATGCCATCCAAAATCCATTTCAAAATGGTATAAAGATGTATTAATCCACTAGGTCATCGATGTTATGAATTCATTTGATGACAGGTATAACATCGTTTCATTGACCCTATTATATCCTTTTTCAGGGTTGACCACAAAAATAGTAATCATAGGACCCCGTACATTTTTCTCTAACCTGGATGTGTCACCAACATGGAGACATAAAAATCAAGCATCAACTCCTCCCACATACTCCTCAGCACGACAACTTGATTCCTAAGATAGATGGTCTAATATGCTTATATTGTCCAATTAGTTGGTGAATCTCGCCTTAATGGATTTTCCTCAATGAAAAAATCTCCATATACACATTATTTCTATCTCTAATTTGGAATAAACGATTATACTCCAATAAAATTGATATGACATTCACCATATCATACATCTCTTGAACCCATACATGTATCCCAGTCATCAAAGTCAGCATTTTACAATCACACTAGACTTGTTATCTACCTGAGTTTGATTTTTTACTTATTAAAGCACCATTAGCACTATTTCCTTTCCTAGGAGAATATTCTATCTCAAAATAAAATGAATTAATATATTTATCCCACCTCTGCAGCTGTAGATTCAAATATTACAAAGAAAAAATATACTTTAACCTTTTATGATCTATATAGAAAGTACCTTATCGCAAAATAGATAATTTCTACAACACAACCAATAATAAACCATTATAACTAATTCAAATTCATGAGTAGATATTTTTATTCATGTGGCCTCAATTACTGTGACCCATACACAACAACTCTATCTCTCTGAAATAAAACATCTCAAATATTTTTCCCAGAAGCATAAAAAATAACAATCTGCTTCTCACATGGATCAGGTAGGACCAATATTGGTTCCAATATTATGAGTTTCATCAAATATGATAATGAATTTTCATATTCTTCTATATATTTTAAATTTATCCCCTTTTTGATCAATCGTAGAAGAGGTTCTCCCAAATTGTAAAATTCTGGGATGAACCTATGATAATATCCTGCTAACCCCAAATTTTTATAGATATTAAAAACATCCTAGGGTTTATCCCAATAAACAATATCCTAAAATTTATCTGGGTCTACTGATGCACCTTCCAAAAAAATGATATGACTCATGAAATGTACATGATCAGTACAAGGCTAATACATATATAGCTTAGCATAAAATTAATTCTTTTTTAGTGTACTCAAGATTATGTCAAGATTTCAGGCATGATCATCATGATTATTTGAGTACACAATGATTTCGTCCAAAAATACTACCACAAATTTATCCAGGTGCAGATGGAAGATAATATTCATCAAAAACCTGAAAAATGTTGGTGACTTCTTTATCCCGAAAGGCGTCATGAAAAACATGTATAGACCATACCTTCTTATGAATGTAATCCTAAATATATCATAAGGTGAAAATCTCAACTAATGATCCCAAAATCTCAATCCAATCATGGATAATACATAAGATCCTCTCAACTAGTCAAAAATATTCATCGATATGCAGAACATGATACATATTCTTCAATTTGGTTCAATTCCCTATAATCAACACATAATAATAGAACCCCATCAGCATTCTTAGAAAACCAAATTAGAGAATCCAAAGGTTAAGTAATCAAAATATAAAACTCTTATCCATCAACTCTTCTATCATCACACTACCACAGGTTGGTGGAACAGTCTCTGAATTTGACCTGGCCTACCACACTAGTGATCGATCACTCATGTAAGATCCTACTTAACTGGCCCTTCCTCCTTGCCACTATTCTACCAACTAACACTTTAAAAATTCTTATAACTTTGCTTCCTAATAATATAAGTCACTCGTTAACATCTAGTAGAAACCACATGTCCTCCACTAAAATATTCTTTTTGGTTCCCCTCAGAAATGATAGCATGATCAACAACTTCTGAAAACATTTTCACCATGAGGATATTCATACAGGACATAATTTATTCTTTAATCCCATCCTGAAACCACTTTTTCAGGGTCTCCACATATCTTGACACTGATAGATCAAAGCCAAAAAATATATGTAAATTAACTAGAATGTTCTATTATAGACATATTCCCCTTAGTTAACATTATAAACTGGGATGTTCTGTCCCTCATGAGCATCTCAGGGTAATAGTCCTCCATGTAAATCTACAAAAATTACATACACATCATATTATCTAGTTTTCCATCACAATTCCAGATGTCCGGCCAATTATATTCTTGACCACATGACATATAAATAGCCATCTTGAACCTCTTCTCAGCAGTAGTCTCTAAAATTTCATCTATATTTTGGATGAACTAAATACAGAATGTTACTGCCTTTGGTCTACCCTCTCTAGTGATATTTGGAGGGTTATGTAATTGAAACTCCCATGGTTGGTCGGTCATACTCATCACTACCCACTCTAGGTATCTCTCTATAAACTATATGAAGTGGTGAAATTTCTCATAGAAATTATCTCTCACTCTTTCACCCAACAATATGGGTGCCTTAGGTTTCACTATTTCAAGATCGTTTCCAGCCACATCCTCTAGTTATCCTTTATGAAAATGTAATCATGAAGAAAAATCTATAAAATTGAAAACATTTATATCAAGATAAATAACACTACATTAGCACATATATATACGAGAGATTAAAAATAGGCCATAACAATCCATTCCCCCAAACCCTACCACAACGTCAAATTAGAGGCATTATCACTACCCTTAACCATCCTACACCTAGGTCATTGATAACAAAGAGTAAACACATTCTCATTTTTCATGCTTCTCATTACACACCCATTTAGTCACATTTTGAATTATTTTACAACATTAATCTCAAATTAGGAATGTTTTAAATTTTAATTACATAGCAATGGAAAAATATTTCAATTTCAATAACACACTTGTAATCCCATTTTATCATGCATTCCAGAATTGATCCATTTTACAAATTAAAACTATGTTCATAAAATGATTCATGGATGCACAACTATTGTTCCATACTAGGTCATGAGTGAAATATCATAATAATTCATAAATATTAATCACATCACACACAATTTCTTCACTCGAGGTGAAATTGCGTGAACTATAACAACACCCATCAATAGAAACAATCAAATCCTAGGTACTAGGATTTTAACCTTGTACATGTATTAGATAAAGCCATGAAAATGAACTAAACCCTCTAATGAATCATCCTATTCTTTTCATTACCTTAATTAAATAATAAGGCAAAAGAAAAAAATGAACATCCTTTGATACAAATTTGTAACATCCTGACCCGAGTGCCATATAGTAGTGCCATGAGATGGTTTGTAACATGACCTCAGTCACACATCCACATAATCTAGATGACTCCAACTACCAGTGATTGTGTAATATCAATTGTGTGGAGACTACAAACTCTTTACAAATTTGTCAAAATTTAATAAATAAGTAAGATAAAAATAATTGTATAACTAAAAAATAAACCAAACTAGAATCACATGATGAGAAATAAATAGAAATACAACATCCAAAACTAAACTGTAGATGTGTCATGCCAAATACATGTCAAGTGTCAATATACCCAAAAAAGAGAAAAGAAACTGGAAACTCCCATGGGGGTCACAAATCATATCTAGTTACCATGTCCATGCTTCTTCCTAATATAGCCATATAATATAGGACTCTTTACTTTGTCCTATACTGCAAATATGAAGTCAATTTGGGTACCGATCAGGAAGCCCAAATAGGGTGTTAGTAGAAGTCAGAAGGGAATGAAAAATGGAATAAAAAACAACATCAAATCAATAATAGTGTATATAGTTTTATAAATAATAATGTACAATGCATAAGTAAACTATTATCACATTTCATCATTCATTAATTAAATTTGAAAACAACCGGGATCTTGATGATACCAAAACCCTCAATACATTCTTCAATTCTTGTTGAAGTCATAACCTTATCACAATACCATGTTTATAATTTATCATTTAATTTTAAATCATATCACTTCCAGTTGGAACCATAGTCTAATTCCAAAATCTTGGTAATATAATGTCGGGTCTAACACCATGTGTGTATTTAGAACCTCTTCCCCTTCACCACATTGTAATGACACATGCTTATTTGAATCCCTCATCCATGTCCCATACTCTTTATCTCGTATGTCTCTAATGGCCCGAAGGCCTTAGTTTTTTATTTATTTTTATAATCCACTTTTCAAGGGGTGAGATGGAACCCTTACAAGGCCTGTAGAAGTAAGTATTACATGGACCATAGGCCTTAGAGGAATTCATTGCCCGTAGGCTTCAAACATTACATACAACCCAGACAAACTACTTGGAACTACTCCTCCCCAGCATCAGGATCGTGAAATTAGCTCTCCACATTCGCATTAATGTTCGTCTATGCGTTCTCTTGCATGAACAGGCTTGTCTTGATGGCAGGTGCCATACCCTCTCATTCATGCAGTCCTTTTAGCTTCTTCTTTGGTGAAAGCTCCTTGCTCATCCTCCTTGTTGATCTTGTTCCTTGTAGGTTGTATGGTTTTCATCTTCACATAAGCTATCCCGAAGGCCTTGAGGTGGCCCAAAGGCCATACTGACCCGAAGGCCTAGGTGGGCCGAAGGCCTTAATGGACTCAGGGACCAAATCGGTGGCCCGAAGGCCCAAACGGGGGCATATTCGTGGTTGCTACAGTGCCAAAAATTCGTGTGTCCCACACTCTTATTTGAATCAATCACACATATATCACATATATCAAGGTTAATCAATATTTAACCTCTTATAACATTTCACATCAATATATACCATCTCAAAAATTAAAAATTCATGAGTTAATATTTTGATCACATTGAGAAAAATAAGAAATTCACCATTAAAAAAAGTTTTCGTCATTTAATCATATCACCCTTTAACCCATTAATAAATTTATTTATTAATTTATCCAATTCCACAATCCTCATATCCCATTAATTAATTCACCAGTCAATAAATAAAATTCCAAAAAATACTAATATCGCATTAATTAATTTACTAATTGATTAATCAAATTCCACAATCCTAATATAACATTAATTAATTAACCAATTAATTTATCAAACTCCATAGTCCCAATAGATAATCAATTATGCAATCACACATTAAATTATTTAATTCACCAAATAGTTAATATAATTCCATCAATTTTATAACCACAACACTCTATTAATTAATACACCAAATAATTAATACAATTGTATGTTTCTATAAATTAATTAATCAATTTATTTATTCAATTTAAGATTCAATTTCAACACATGGTAATTGAAATATGAAAATAAATACACACAAATGTAATTGAGTGTATTGGAATAGAATTAATACCACCAACCTCAAAATTGATGATTAATAATCACCAAAAGGAATCCCTAATTGAAGTGTAACAACCATGATCATAATGAAGAATGATATATATATCAAAAAATCAAGATCCAAGACCAAAATAATCAAGATCCATAAAACCCATAACTATATCCATCACGAAAAGGGAAAATATTTTTCATTTTCATCAAAAAAATATAGTGAGGGAGACATAAAATTAATCAATAGTAAATTACATTCCTGGAGAGGTGAAGATATTTAATACAGACTTTGATTTGCAAAAATTATGGGTTTTAAGGCCTTATAGTCTTTCTGGGACCCTCCAAAATTGAGATAAGACATTTAGGGTTGAATTGGGTTGGGTTTGTGTAAACACTATGAGGTATTGGATTTTTAAAGCAATTTTAGTTTTAATTAAATCCGCAAACATGGTTTTCTGGGTCAGGGTGCACGGTTTTAAAAACCCCCTTCCATAACAATTCACCTCTTATATGGGATACATAATATTTCCTAATAGGGTGAACTATTTGAAAAACAGTTCTCCAACTGTATGAATGCCATTTTTCAAGGCTCATACACTTTTTTGGGTGAGGTGAATGGTTTTTGAAAACTGTGTTCCCATCGTTCACTCCCCCCTTCCTTCTAAAATTATTTAATTTCACCAAAAAAACCAATGATAATATCCAATGAAGTTATACTACAAAAATAAAAAAAGGGATGCGTTTAATGGGATTTATACATATTAGTAATTGGTCCGGATCTTATAGTTTCAAGAACAGTTATGTTGTTTTATGCTTAGAATATCAACTTACATACATAAATATTCACTGTCATATCTTTTTTCAAAAGGAGGTGAGTGTTGAAGAGACCATTTTCATGGATAAACTTTTGAACGAAATTCTAAACAACCAATTTGTTAGTCTATAAAATATTTCTAGTGGACTAAAAAATCTCATAAAACATGGATTCTTATATAACGAGAGGTCAACTCTAACTCTATTATTTGGAGGAAAAAATGCATAAATTGTTTTGATATATCCAAGTAACTTTGTTAGAGTAAACCTGTAGAGAATGATTTTGAAATTCTTCAGATATCAAAATAATTTTCTATATTGAGGACCTCAATGTTCTAGTGTCTAATATCCATGATGAAATGCACACTGACTTCATTGTTTGAATCAATCCCTCATATCATCTCCAGTAATTTTGTAAATTTTAATATGAAACAATAGATAAGTCACTCTCGTATATTCTAACTCTTATTTTCTATGTTGATTAGGAGGTGAAACATAAAATCAATCCATAGTTATGATGAATAAAAAAATGGATGTGAAAAGTTATCTAAGCCCGATGATTCACTAAAACCCCATCCAATAAGAGAATTATCTAGGGGGATGAAAGGGTGTATGATTTTTTCTATTCCACATGTATTTTGACGAAAAATGTATGTAAAAAACACCTTGACAATGAAGAAAGTTCAATATTTATGTGCATTATATATCTGGTGAAATTTATCTCTTTCAGAAAAAATTATTTATACGTAGCTAGGGTTTATTATAAGTTTATTCAAATTTATGAACCATGTAGATCCCGTAATATTTACCAACAGGATGTAGATATATGTGTATCCAACAAATCCAAAAATTAAATATTGGCTATCAGGGACTACCACCTCACATTACTGATTGGAATGGTCATGGTTTTGATTTTTTCCCATACATTATAAAAACATTATTTATGTATCTAGACTTAATAAGAATGGATTTAAGGTCATATTTGTGGAGATTTGTTTCTTTCATAAAAATAGAATTTTTTTATTTTATAGAATATTAAAAGAATTCCCTTTATGTATTGGATTACATGAACCATTAATGAGAATCTATAATGAATCAAATTCATATGAATCATTACACACCCAACTATTGCATCACTGGATATGTCATGTAAATGGAAATAGTTTAAAAAAATTACACCATGTTGGATAATTGTTTTATTTTAATCTAAAACCCATTGATGCATGTCAATCATGTATACAAGGAAATATGTCCAATACCCTTATTGTGGAAAATGTTGAAGGGGAAATAAAATTCAAGAATAAGTTTATACCAATTTGTATGGAACAATTATACTTGAAAATGGGTGGGTCTCTACATCATTACTAGTAATAATTATTTTAGTGGATATAGATTTTTCTAACAGATGTGTTACAAGTCATATTATCTTGATAAATTAAAATAATATCCTAATAATGTATAGATAATTCTTGAAAATAATATAAGAAACAATTATCTGAACATGGTTTCGAATATCATAATCTCGAAATTATTAATTACTTAGTGGAGTTTGAGATTCTGTCATAACTCACTACTCCTTGTACGCCTCGATGGAATGGTTTTAGTGAATAATGGAACGACACCTTATTAGTCATAGAGAGATGAATAATAGGTCATGGGAGTATTCTGTAATACTTTTGGGGATACAAGTTTCAAATAATGACACATATAATAAGGATGATGTTAACTAAATACATAAATGGTATTCTATAAAAACTATGGGTTTCATTAAAAATCAGGCTATATAATTTATATTTTTTGGCTTGTAATTAATTTGTTAAAGAAACAACAGGTTGCAAACATTACCTCATAAAAGGATTTCACCTTTATAGGATATAACAATGAAATGAGAGCTATTTACATATATGAACTGTTATACAATATGATATTATGTAATAACAATCCATTTTCATTGAGTGGTATCATGTATCTATAAGAAATACTGGGATCAATTATGGAATTGATAATGTTGAGGCATTAGTTATAAAAATTCTATAAAAGAAACTAATTCCAAAAACCATGATAGAAGAAGATATTCCAGAGACACATTCTTTGTATCAGAATTTAAGGGAGGTTATAACACTATAACAATATGATTTTCTTATCACCATGAAGACTGGCTCATTATATAATTTTAATATTAATTTTCTAACCCAAAATAATGTAGTAATTTGCATAGATATTTTTATGTGAAATGTATCCCTGAATTATGTAATTTATTCCATGTACCAAAAACATTTCTATGATCTATATATCCTTTATTGAATATAAATAATTATTGATTCAAATTAGTATTAAATAAAAACAAGACATGATTGGACAATTCTGATCCTATAAGTCATCGCTGGTTGACAAAGTGATTTAACAACATTAAGAAATAGATAATGATGAAACATTTTCACTAGTTTCAAAGATAAAATCTATTAAAATTTTATATTCCATTACGACCATCAATGACTATGTGATTTGGAAAATCGATGTCAACACAAAATATCTTATTTGATTCCTTCAATGTGATGCTTATTTTATTTATCCAAAATATTTTTTGACATTGACTGATTTCCTAAAGGAATGAATGTTTCAAAAATACTTTTTTGAATTAATTAAAATATCCAACACAAGGAACATTTGGTTTAATTATGAAATAATAGAATTTTGTTTCATAAATAATTAATTTGAGCCTTGTCTCTATAATAAGTATAGTGAGAGTGCGTTAATTTTATTATTTATATATGTTGGTGACATATTAATTATGAAAAATGAATTTCTAGACCTATAGTTTTTTAAAACCAAGTTGAATAAATTATTCTTCATGAAGTACATTGGTGAGGAATGACATATTCTGTGGTTCAAGATCAATTGTTATATACCCAAGAGACTGATCAAACGAATTCTATATGTAAAAATATTGATACTTTATTGAAGAGGATCTATATAAAACAATAAAATATGATATTGTTTCCAATTTCACATGGGATTCATCTTACCATTAAAATATGTCCACAGACACATCGGTATAAATAATGGTTGGAAATTGTTATATACATTTATTTGATTTCTCTAGTCATGTATTTTATTCTATATATTATGATATTTTTCACCTATGTGTTTAGTATTGTTGGGATATATCATGATATCCCATTTGAATACCATTTAATGAAAATCATGACTATCCTTAATTATATGATGCATACTAAGGATATTTTACTAATCTATGTAGGGTTGAGGAACTATTCATCAGAGGATATGCATATTCCAATTTCTGAATAGATCAAGACATTCATAAATCCTAGAGGAGATACATCATTAGAATAAATGGTGGTCCTGTGATCTGGAATAATTAAATTTATCTTATGGTGTAATATTTTATAGTAGAAGCTTTGAAAATTGCACCTTCTAGGGTTGCGATAGAAGATTTATGTATATAAAACTTCTCCTAATATCATGAAATGCTACCAAGTAATAAAGAACATATCAAACTTCATGGTGATAATACCACATTGGGGGTTCCCTTAAAAGATATATTGTCTCATAAATAGATGAATCATATACATTATAAGTCTCCCTCATTAAGGATTATTTACAAATAGGTGAAGTTTCAATGAGAACAAAAAACATGGAATACAACATGGGGAAATCTTTGACTAAACCACTTAATATATAGTAATTGGATTATAATGTGAGGTCTAGAAATCAAACGGTCACATGCACTTGGATCTAGTCTATATTTGATTTTATTGGAGTTGGCAATCTTGGACCATCTGGGGGTAATTTGATTTCATTTTTATGAAATATTTTTACATTAATGAAACCTATTTTTACATATTTTTCATTAATATGTATAATTTTAATCTAATAATGTTTTATGGTGACTATTTCAAGGATAACGACATAATATTTCTCCTATATGATGATAATCATGATCTTCTATGATGACATTATGAATTATATTTTTATGGTCATATAATGTATTCTGAAATTGCACACAGTATGTAGGGTACATGTGTGACTACTTATAATTGGATGAGTCTTATTCTCATGAAGTTCACACATTGTAATTTTTAATATTTTATTTTATGTAAAAGTACAAGGCATTAAGAATTATATATATTTGGGTGTCAATAAATATTCTTATCTATGATCATGTGTAATGGCCCTTAGATATTTTTATTTTTTATGATTGTTTTCACTTTCACAATTTTATTTTATAACCAAAAACTATATCTGCATATGTTCACATAAAGTAGGACAGGTTGGGTACATAATGAGTAAAATGTTATTAATTTATAATTAATTGAAGGATTTATCATGTACATCATTATAGAATTTGGTAAGTCAACCATTTAAATGTACAAGAACCGTCTATTTAAATACCACTAACATTGTGTAATGACACATTTTTTAAATTGTGAAGTAAATGCATAACATACATATTGGTTGTTCATATAGATGTGAAGCCAACAAGATGAGATATTTGGAAGATGGATTAAATTTCATAATGATCATTAAAATAGCATTGTCGATGTCATGACATTATATTCATTTTTTTAATCCAGATAAGATTCTATATGAATTTAATTATTGGTAAAAAATACATTTTTCAAGACTAAGGAATAATTGTATTCATATTGTATTGATCGTTAATATATTATAGATAATAAAAAAATTATAATTAAATAACATTCTTTATTACATGAATAATTATCAAAAATGTATACAGTAAACCATGAAAAAAATAATATTTTACTTTTGAATAAAATATTTATTCATATATTTATACAGTTTTTCAGTAAACAATGAGGAGTTAGAGTGGACTGAGATTGTGTTTAGTGATGAATATTTATTTGAAAACTAATAAGTAGTATTTATCAATTGTTGAGGTATCACACTATAGAAAATAATTATAATATTATTATATGGATTGGGGTCTAATAATTATATTATATTATTTAACAGTATTTACGAACATAAATAATATTTTATCCCAAACCCTTTATCTATAAATAGGTTGGTATGTATATAATGTTGGGTAATCTAGGATTTGAGAAAAACATTCATGAAGAAATTTTCTTTCAATTCCTTTGACTCTCTTCCTCTCATGAAAGAGAAGATATAGATATATTTTTCCAATATCAAAGGAACGTTAAGTGATAAACATGGAAATGAAATATAATATATTTATTGTGCAATCACTCATAAACAAATTGGATTAGATTAGAGATCAATAGAGCACATGTGTCCCACTAATAGAGGGATTTTACACTTGGATCATTTCAGCGCTATGAAGTTAATCCATTCAAGGATGTTTGGATAGTTACAACATATTCATTAGATGAAATTCTAATGTTGTGGTGGCCATTTCTATCGATCTTAAATATCTTAATTATAAATTTAATTTTTAGTGATACTCATCATGTTTCTATTTTTTCTATGATAATAATAAGAGGAAAATTCCATTAGTCATTTTGTTCAAATTATGGAAAATATTATGAATGTTCCACTGAATTGACAAACCATTTTTGATTTATCTCCAATTTATTTAATTCTATTACTCCTAGAACCTTAAAATTTCTATTTGTCATTTGACTTCATATGTTGATGTGTTTCATTATATTTATTAACACTTATATATTTATTATTCCCATTAAATTTATTAATAATTATAATAGGGTATTAATTACCATAATTCCCAAACTCTTTGCATTGTATTCCTAGAATTATGAGTGTTGTACTCTACTGATATTTCTCCCCATTCAATTAAGTTACAACCCTATTTACATCAATTTTATATTATTTTTCTCAATTTATAGTGATCCCACACTTGATTCATCTTCACATTAATATTTTAAAATTATGTTTGTTATCTTTCCCATAATTTTGGCATGTATGAGTTTGAAAAATCTTCATCCATTCATGTGACAAACAACTTGTGATTCAATGAAACTCCATAAACAATTCATATCAACAAAACCATGGGGGTTCCATGATTACATTTCTAAATTGAGTGCACATAAAAAGAATTATTCATATATTTCAATGATCCTTGTTTCTAATTAATTTTTAAAATTTTATTTAAAAATAATAATTAATAGATAAATATCCATTTAAAATTATGTTCTAAAACCAATTGTTTGGATCATAAGCCTATTAATGTTTTATTTATAATAAACAATGGATTCAACATCCTTCTACTCATACCATTGAATGTCCCTCTGTATTTTAGTAATTAGATTTCAAGGAAAGTAATTATAATGTAATATCATGTGAATTTCATATCATTACAATTAGTTTATTTCTTATTATTGACATGTATTCTTGATAAAAGTCCACCATTGATCAGATTCACATTCAAATATATAGGTTGGTATGGGAAATTTATCATGGTACAAGAGATGAAAAAAATTAATTTTCATAATGTGGATCCTTTTCATAGTAAATTGTTTATTATAATAATTAGTCAAGGAGTTTGGATTTTTTACATAAAATAATTTATTTCGTTTTTCTCCCTATATGGTGAATTTTGGTGTAACAAATCATCTAAATTTCCCATCGTATCATGGGATAGATGGGTGATCATTGCCTCAATATATTAGGACAAAAGTTTTAAGTAATATGTGATCTTATGAGGATGGTCAGTACATTGGTCATTACATTCATTGTTCACTTGATTACTTCTTGTTCCATCCATTGACTAAAACTAGAAACATATTTTATGCATTACGATTTATACTTATGTGTTCTCAATCATATATTCATGATAATAAATGATGTTATAACCTATATTATGACATCGTATTATCAACATATTAATCCTAAGGTTTAATATAGATCAATAATGGGAAAATAATAATCAAACACTTCAAAAGAGTTTGTAAAACAAATGTGAATTACCCAAAATTTTCCACAATGATTGTCAATTGAGGTTCATAGTAAGGGTTCATTCAATGTTCTATAAATAATGGATTCTATATTAATGATTGAGAATTTTTTGGGTTATTACACATAGATTAATATGTTCTAAATCAATTTCTATGAGTATAATCTTCATATGGTTGTACTTAATTGAAAATAGCATAATTTCAATCTTACCAAATCATTAATATGTAATCATATAGTTGGGATTATCCGTAGTGTTCTCAACAATTCATTTAATCCTTATCTCCAAAAACAAAATAGTACATACTATAATACCAAACAAGGATATAAAGTAATAACTTAGGTAAATGTGTAATCATTTAAAATAGATAAACATAATATAAAATAGTTATACATATCCTAAAACTAAAAATGTTTAATATTTTGTAGATAATATATATAAATATCTTATTTCATAAATTATTTTCAACATCTCCAACATACTTCTTCATATTAATACTATTCTACAAATATAATACATAGACACATCCATCAATATAATGGTAACTGAAACATAAGAATGAGTAAGCTCAGATTACTAGTAAGGGTAATCATAAGAGATATTAATAAAAAAAATAATAGTTCATACAGTAATGAGAACAAAATCATTACTTAATTAAATCACTCCCAATAAATTAATTAAATTTAATCATGATTAATGATATAAATATTCTTTATTACAAAATTTAAAAATCATTATAATGTAGAATAATAAATAATCAATAATTATCCATGAAATATATCATAAACATATTTTTTTGGAAAAACAAATTGTATAAAATGGTAAATATTTATAAGTAGTAATTGGTTCAATCATTATAACATAAACATGGAATAAGGTCCTCACATTAACATATAGAAATGAAAAAATGTCAACAGATAAACATGGGTGTATGAAAACATATCTATGATAAATAATATATAAATGAAATTGGGACAACAAATCATGTTGTGAATATGAAATTGTGTTCATATATATCATCTCTATCTCATAAGTTATCCCCCATTACCCAAATTCATTAGATTTCTATAACGGATCCACTGATCATTTAAATTTAAATATTAAATGCTATACCATATGATTAAATCACTTAACAATGAATAAACATATAATAATGGTAATAAAAGTTCATTATGAAGGATTAAACAAAACTTAATTAACACATGCGAATGGAACATGTTTAATATAATCATCCATAGATCAACATCATTACATTACATCTTGATAAAGATAGAGGATTCTATTATAAGATATTATTCAAATTAATGTATAAAAATCCTTAATGGATTTTTATAGAGATGAAATATAACATTAATATATCATTCAAATCATTCCACAAAAACATGATGAAATATCATTTTCAATATGTAATAGTTAAAATAATATTTCCAAGAATATTGAGAAAGTCAATTTCATTGATTGTAAACAAGGAAACCTTTATTTAAAATTCCACGAAAATATTCTTCATGATTGAAAGATCATATGTTCATATATTATATGATAAAAGAAAGAATTTCATTCACACATTAGTAGAAGTCAAAAATGAGTTGGTCGAAAAATTAAATATTTAAAAGGAATCATTTTTAAGGATACGGAATAAAATAATAAGGGAATTAAAATTAAATTTTAGAAAATTTTAAAATATATGTATTATCTTCAATACATTATTTATGAAGTGTAAGTAAATGAAGAAACATTCATCAACCAATCTGAAAATAATGTCATATTTTTGTTAAAAATATTTTCTAAAATAACTCAAGAACCAAAGAGAGGAAAAACTATTAATATATAAAAAATATAAAAATATATAGGGGAGAATTATATTTGTCTATTTTAAAGGAAATGGTCCATATAATATCCCTTAATATTAATTCTTGTATAAAAAATCCTTATTAGAATGACATTGAATCACATATCCCTTATATCTAATTATGTCATGCTACATACAAATTAAAAATAAAAATAAAACGAATTAAATTTTTTATATATATCTTTTCCAAACTATATAAATAAAAACATACTTTGTATAATGCTTTTATGATTTCAAATTATCCTTTTAGTAATAATTTCATGCTTAAAATTAACATTAAGGTGGGAAATCGATTATTTTCTATGAATGATTTAGTTTGATGGTCCTACTACACGCACCATAATCATAGATTCATCATAACTATAATTTTATTAATGAAATATGTATCAAATTTATTCATAATATTCAATTTTATAATTATTCATATAATTGGTTATGAAAAAGTAATTTTGTCACTCTATGGGGACATTATTTCGTACATATGCATGAGTGGCACTTCCATATTTTGATGGATGTAATGAATTAATGTAAAACAAAAAATAAAAATGAAAGAATAATTATTATATCATAAATATTATATAAATTTATTTAATATAACGTTATTACTATCATATAAAATTGATATTATGAAGGGAATATCATAGCTTTGTTGTGGTGGCTGTCCACACATACTCACAATAATCATTTTCGTTTTCCAATTGATGGAAAGGTAAGAAGGTAGAAAGGAGTATATAATTACACAATAATAATTTATTCGTAAATATCATATATTAATGTTTAATATTTAATATAAATAATTTTGAATTATGCTCGTCGAAAATTAATCATATCTCTATATGGAGATGGTAGTCAACACATGCATACAAGTGATATATTTAAATTCCCCTATGATAGGAGGGAGGTAGATAATGATTGATAAATAATCCCAAATATAATTTATAATATTAAATATTCAAATGTAATTATTTAATAATGGATACAATAGATTTTTAGAAGGTATATGAGTAAATAAAATTGAATGTAAAATATGATATAAATCATATTTTCATTACAGGATACAGAAAACTTTTGGTTATAAGATTTCCAATAATATAAAATGGATGGTGAAATTAACAGAAATTATGGTGGTCTATGGTGACTGGGATGATTCATATTGCGTGTTTCCATATTTTATATCCATAATGAGATATAATGACTAAGTTGTCTTCCATATTCATATGAATGAACATGTGTCTGAAGAAAATTCACATGATCCATATTGTGTTCAATTTCATATGTTTTTCTGGTCATTCCTCCCATGTATTTCAGCATTTCATTTCAGTAAATAGTTTATATAGATTGATGTAATGATTTTATATGGAAAATTACAGGGTGTATTGTGGATTGTGATAACCCATGATGGAAACTTTTCACCTCTTCCACTTTCCTTTTTTCCATTGTGGAAATGTAAAACTATGAATTATAGAGTTTTTTTTGGAATGAATCAATAACTATTTTATCATCATGGAGGGTGAATATTTGATATCTGATTGACATCAGAGAATCAATGTAGATCTTGATACTTGGGGACACTCAAATGAAAAATATCAGTGTTACATTAGACACTTTTCTTACAATGTGTGACATATATTCCACAACAACCCTAAGAATAATGAATACATGATGCCTGTTATACATTTTTTTTTTATTTTTACTATTAAAAAATCAATTTAGTTGATATATAATAACATCTATGTAGAATAATATTTGGATCAATGGCTATTTGAAAAACATTTTGAGCAAATATGTCTGTCTAAACAAAATGTGTATGATTATCTCATGTAGATTCAAAAAAAATAACATCATCATAGAAAGGGGTTAAAGAGGTAGGGAAAAATGACAAAAATATTATGGATGGAATCAATTGTGTATTAAAGGGGAATCACATGGTAACTATAACTATCTTAGTTCGGGATACATTATATCATTGCATTAAGTACTTCATTCATAGATAAAAATTGTCCTAAGATGGAATTCAGAATTGATTATGGTATGGAAGTCACTTTCATTGAGAGATAAAAAATAACATTGATGTCTCTTCTAGTTATCATTTCTTCTTTTTTTACAAAAATTATCTTAATTTAGTGTTCGAGATTGTTCATACCACATCACAAATAGTTTCACTGAAAATATTTAGGTATTAGTAGAAAAAATGAGATGTTAATGTGGAAACATATAGGTATTATGATTTTAATGTAAAAACATCATCAAAACATGTTTTATTGTGAACATATCATGGGAAGAATATGTTGATCTAGTGTATTAGTTGGACACCATGGATAATTATTATGCTACACAATGGAAGCCTATTGGGGAGTTTCGATATTTCACAATACCCTACGACCAGTCGAAAGTGATACATAACATCAAAAAGTTGCATGAATGAGGTAGACTGAAGTCTATAAGGACGTGGGATGAGATGGACTGGCCTCAAGAATAATGGAAATGTTTGTGATGCACCAAATATCATGAAGAATGTTGTAAATAGAAATGATTCCCTAAATTTGTTGGATCGAATTCACACTCTCAACCACAATGATATATTATATCCAATGTGATCTTCTCCTATTGGTAATTATATGGTGTTAATATTTGATCCAATATTTTTTAGAATTGACTAAAATATGTGAATACTTTTACAATCAAAAGAAGATAATCATTTCATATTAATGTTAATAGTAATATGAAAAGTTCTTTTGAGGTGACATTAGATCATAATAAATATGTCCGTGGATTGAATATAATGAAATCATGTGAGAAAATAATCATGAAACATAAAATCATGTGGGAAATCGTACATAAATTACAAATCTCTCCATTTTATAATAAACTATTATATAAAAAGTAAATGTTTTAAATATATATATATAAAAACATGATCTTATATTTTGGTAAAAAAAATCATTAAACATTGGAAAAAACACATGTTAAGTCTTTTATTTGATGATTCCTAACATTATGCTGATAGTAATGTTATATTTACACTTTAATATTAAGAGGTATTTAATTTTTTACACACATGTGGAAGATACTAGAATTATAACTGTGAAAGCTATTCATGTTTCCTAAGAGATGATAGTGGTTTGTTTGGTATAACGAATTTTGCTATGTTAAGCACACCACCATCATCACATGATTCCTTCAACAGCCATTATACCATACATGTAATGTGTTGGCTTCTACAACATTACTGTATCTGATTTCACATTCTTTGATAATAACCAATTCTATTCCCTCCTAGATAGGTGGAGGACATATAAACACATTTCACCTTTCTATGGGAGAGATGAACATCAACTTTGAGGATATGGCAGTCCTTCTTAGTGTTCCTATCTAAGGGGAGAAGTTGATGGACTCACTTGTGAATACTGGGTTGAGTTTGTTCAGAAATTTCTAGGCATCAAATTTTTTTCTAATTATGCTGCAATAGATGGATGTTTGATATCTATGGGCTGGCTTGAGATTCACATTTCACATTTACCGGATTATGCTAAAGATAATGTTGTCTTGCATCATTCCTGACATATATATTACAATTCATTAGGGGGAATTGTGTGCGGACCACTCAAGTAATCATATTTACATGATAAATCTTGGTATACTGGTGGAAATTGAATGTTCTTGGACATACAGGTGTATATATGAATTCTTGGGTTACACATAAAGAGAAAAATTACTAGCATGCTACGAAGACAACATGGATCTCGAGGGATGTGACATTCTTCTTTTGATGTGAGCATGGGAGAACATCTCTTTAGTCTAACATGTTTGTATTGGTCAGTTTCAACTTGTAGAGGTGATTTATGATGCTCATCATGGATGTTGGTATGATCATTCTTCTTAATAGGTTTCTGATTATAGTAGTAGTTATTGAATTTAATTTATTTATTATTCATCACTTTTGATGTTTTATTTTTTAAGAGGAGTCATAAAAACAACTCTGTTAGCATTATGAAAGACTATATGAGTGTATACTCTTTCATATTGGACAGTATCCTACCCAATGAGGTTAGTATATATAATCTACCATTGACTCAAAAATTAAATAAAATCATCATTTTTTTGATTTTAGGAAGGATTTTTTTTACAAATTCAACATGTCATTTCAGATTTCATGGATGCCGTATTTGGATTTATTGGTCCAATTGCATGCATACTGCACTAAAATACTTCATTATTTTAGGGCTATAATGCCTCTCATTCACATTCATATTATTCAGTGGAAATAGTTTAATTGATTTAAGTTCTATTTTAGATGAGTTCAACCCATTCCTTTTCTATCAAGAGAAACACATAATCATTATGACTTGAAGATGAAAGGGATTAAGGTTGATGACTAATTCCATTGACTTGCTGAGTATCTCAACCTATGGGGAAGACAAGAAAAATTTCATACTAATTGTGTACCAATGATGTTATTCCATCATTATGATAAATTTGAGTATGACCCATTTGATAGACATATATCTATATTGTATCTCACTTGGAATAATAGAGTGATTCATTAAATTTAATGTAAATAAATTTCCATTAGTTTCTTTACTGAACTATTTTATAATTCATTTGGAGTCTATTTAAAACATACTCAAGTAGATATCGTTATCTGTATAAGTGATCCAGTGGTGGATGGGGCTGTTGACCTGGAAGCAGTCAATGTTGTACTATTGGGGTTGATGGCAGCTTATCATGCGATTCAAAAGGGAATATTCAAGTGTGCACCCAATAGAGTAAAGGTTCCTTCCTAATAAGAGGATGAACCTTCTTAAGAACATCCTCCAACAGAATCATCTGATGAGGACCCATGTTGACAATGATGTAGACCACGTCATGCTGCACATGGGGCCCTACCTATTCCACAGCCGAGGTCCTCCCTCTATCAGTCCAGCATTAGCCGAATGTGGATGTACATAAGGCCTCATTTGATCAATCTTTCTTAATAAGATATCCAGAGTTTTCTCCATAATGGGTTCCTAATCATTAAATGGGTATATGGTTCAACATTTCGATGATAGAAGGTCATTCAAATACCCTAGTGGAAGAAGTATTCGGTTTTTAGGACATCGGTCCATTTGAAACCTCTTCCCACTAAGACTGAAGAAGAGTATATGATGGTCATTGTTCTAGTGCCCAAGAATCAAACCCCTTCATGTCATCAAACTCCAACCCAAAATGTAGATCAGTGATCTTGATACTGGAATAGTATTTTAACACCACTATTTGGGATGGAACCTCAATATAGGCTTTGATTGTATTCATTCATGTATATGTTTTATGACTATTAGAATGATTAAATTATTTTCACTATTAAACAATGTAACATGGTAAGTCATTATTTCAATTTTCATTTGTATTTTATTCAGTTATTTTATTTTATATGCATTCAAAGTCGGCTACTTGAAACATATAAAAACTTATTGAATTTCAAGTATAAAACATTAAAATCCTATAAATTATAAACATAAAAATGAAAAATAATTTATCGGTATCTAAATAGTTTTTGAAACATAAAGAGTTTTCGTACATATAATAGTAATTTGAAAATAAATTTAGTGAAAAATTATTATAAATATGGTTTTAATGGATTAAAATAGTATGAAAATTAGTTTTAATACAAAAATATTGAAAAATATGGAACATTATATATTGAACCTAACTGTACATATTGAACATCACTAAATCAATACTTTCTAGTTGAGCTCCACCTTTTTCTTGTATGTTGTAATTTTATATAATATAAAAACATATAGAATCCAAAATGGGACTACTATAACATAATAAATGTAATGAATAGAATACAAAAATAAGTCAACCAAAAATCCCTTCCAATCTTATATAAATGGTGGATGAATAAAAAATCCAATGTTCACATGTGCTTCATTCTAGTCGAACATTGCTTTCATAAGTGTTTTATTAAAAAATTAAATGAAATATCGATGAAAATAATATAGTATGTATACAAAAAAATATTAAATATATATACATATAATGTATATATTTAAAATGAATAATTATATTGTAATTATGCAGTAATAACAAAAAAATTAGTATTTTACAAAATGAAACTTATAATAATATATCATATAAGTTACATCAAAAAATATACATAGGAAACAAAATGATAAGACTATTAAGATTAGTATGTTATGATACATATAGAAAAATAATTGAAAATTAAACATTATTAAAATTTAATAAAACCATAAATATAATAAGTAAAAGATTATTTACTTGTCATAAAATCTAATTCATAAGAACATATCATTTTTATTTATAAATATTAATGTTATAATTATAATAAACATGAAACAACCACAATATAAATATATCATAATATAAAAACCCATTTATTTATAAATATTAATAAATTTAAAATTATTTTTTTATTGTTATTATATTTTTGGATATGATGTTGTCCCCTATTTCGATTCTTGAAAAATAATATTTTTATCCTAGGAATATTTAAAAAAATTCGAAAATATATAAATAATTGGAATATCACATTATGGGGGTGATTTTGAATGTCTAGAATTTTTTCAAAGACATTTCAGAATTCCTTTCACATGAATGTATATACCAATTCAAATAATTTACCTAGTGGTCTGAAATTGTTTACACAAAAATTTTGGACAGTTTCTCGAATTTAGGAATGTCTAATTAATCACACCACATCTAGTAAATATTCAAAATAGAAATAACCATTATAAATAAGTTTTCCATCTGATCGAGTATGGTAATATATATTTATTTTAGTAAAAAATTAAATCAAACCATTTAATACAATATCACGCATAACCTACTAAGGACCCACTAGACCTTCTCACTTATATTTCAATATTAACTTTGATGACTGACTAGACCATCAATTAATCATCCAAAATTCAACCCCCATTTAAAGTATTCACATTCAAAAACCGCAAAAACCACATTCCCCCACGTTGATGAACAATCAATTAAGAGAACTGACCTCTTTCTTGTAGACAAGGAAACGCCCATCTACTTGAGGGTTTTGGTTATGGTAGATAGGTAATCTCAGAACCTGCATGAGCATGGGAAGAACCTTGAACCCATGAGATCCAATTCCTCATAATAGATTGGACATGACAGGATGTTGGGGGACACAATTCCCCATTTCAGGCCTGATTTTTTTATGACCTGATTTCATCTTGGTATATACATTATTTCAAATACACGAAAGGGTCTTGTCTAGTTTTTGAATTGTTAGTTGACTTCTTATTATATTATTGAATGTCAATTAATGAATACAATGATCATCCAATGCATCTTGAATCCAAATCAGGTATCTTGTTCTTCTCTGGATCATCATTCTATAGTATCCTTTGTTCTCACCAAAAGTCAAGCATGCATAGCTTCATTCTCTCTAATATATTCTCCTTTTTTTCATAACAAGTGTAACAACCCGAGATATTATGAGATAGAGTATTTTTAATTTCATTAATGTCTTGTTTTTTATGCTACAAAAATATTTTCTTCTGCTATATACAACATCATATTGTCTTTCAGTATGCACAACAATATACTTGGCTTGTGTTGCAAAAAAATTCATGTTCTTTTGATAAAATTGATTACATGCAACACAGAGTATAGATTTTTTTCATTGTATAAATGAACTATGTTTTCATTATGTTATACACAACATGAAATAAATCATGAACTACATGCTACACTGTCTTTAATTGTGTTACATGCAAGAGTGGCCTTCCTCGATACCTTTCTTTTATGTCATACCGAGTTTCACTAGACAACGATATATTAATAAAATATTATTATTTAATGCGATATAAAATAGATTTTATGAATATTATTAACATCATTTTTAATTTTTTTAACATTATCATTCATCTGACACATTTTATAAAACAAGTTTTGAGAACAAAATAATTATTTTCGGATAAAATAACTATTTTTCAAAAAAAATTCAATTTTTCCGCCTTTTGATGGAGATCCCATTTGAAATATAGTTTTTGAACCTTTTATATGTTAAATTTTACAAAACAAAAGTTTCTTAGGAATTGCGACATATTTTTTTTTTATTTTGGTAATTTTTTGATCAATTTCAAATTTTAATGAATAGTGAAAATGCTGCATTTTAATTCAAAACTTCATTTTCATCCCATTTATTTATATAGTTAGATTATATTTAAAAAATTTAAAGTGTAATTTAATTTTTATTTTATAATTTAATCCAATATTTTCATTGGTTGTAATTTCATTTTTAAATTGGACATAAACACATGTCAATATTTTGATAGTTATTATTTCTTAATAATCTACCTTTTGATTTTGACAATGAGAATTAATTTTAAATTACTTAATAAAACTTATTTATTTTTAGTTTATAAAACGGTATTCCATATTTGGAAACAGAATGTTCAAATTGTGTAAATAGGTACCTTTTATTTTTTGGAATCATGAATTGTAACATCTGTAATTATTTTATTTATCAATTTTAAATGGAAAATCTGGTAAATAATGATAGAAAATAATATTATAATATATTAAATTAACCTAACATGCATCATATTCCTATTAAATGAGATATTTTTGACAATGGGTTTTTTTGGGAAGATTTAGAGACCCCATGACTTGGATGTGAAAAAGTCAATTTATTTGAATTAATTTAAAACAAAGATAATTATAACCTAAAAAAATATCTTTTACTAAAATGATTTTAATAGAGGGTTATATAACATATATCAATGTATTTAAATTTTCATTATAAAGCTAAAAATTTCTCCTATATCATGGTATTTTGTATATTATGATCATACAATAGATAAATATATTTATTAATGACACAATTATGATGTAGTGATAAACTCATTGATGAAAGATTAAAATATACAAGTTAATAAATATTACAATAAATTTAATTTCAACAATATTATTATTTAAAAGAATTTTTTTGATGATATTGAAATATTAGGGATGAAATAATTCCTTTGGATCGAAGTGATAATCTTGTTATGAATTTTTAAAAAAAGTCATGTTTGAATAGTATCCACAATTTACATATTTCATAACATAAAACATAAAATAGTTTATTAAATGATATTAAATTAATCAATATCTAATATTAGTACAATTGGTTAATATAATTCCAAATATGTTCTAAATTGTTTTTGGGTTGTTTGACAGTATATGTTAATTAACTGAACCCACTTTGTGCAAATAACTTCATATCAAGGTAATATTAAAAAGGGTAAAATCCAAAAGATAAGGGTAAAAAAATATTCAAAACATGTCAAAAAATTATTAGATGATAGGTTTTAGAACCGGAATAATATTATCTTATAATTAATTATTTCTTAACTATTTTAAATTGAAATTTAATTGAGGATAAATAAATATTTTGGAACTTTACTAAATGCCCCTCTCTTCACTTATTAAAATTAACATCCTCCCTCTCCTCTTCACTCCATTTTGAGCCCTCAATTACAGCCAACCTCTACCAATTTATCTTTTACACTTCCTTAGTTACATTCTAGAGGTTCTGGTCTTTTCAAAAGACAAACTCAAGTGCCCTTATGTGAAATTTAAAGGAGGCACTTTGAGGAAGAGGTAATCTATTCTACTGATTCTTTCAAATTTATTTATTCTTCTACTTCCTGTTATTTAGTTTTTTCATTTTAAAGTAATATCATAAGATTCAATTCTATAATGATATTTCATTATAAATATTAGACAACCATATTTCACCTTGTATCTATCCTATGAAAAATTAAATCATCACGCATGCGTGCATAAGGATTAGTGTCTCCACGATGTGGGGTAATCTGTTTTTGACTACCCCCATACATGGATGGGTGTAATGGTTGAAATAATAACTATATATGATTATTAAAACATGATAATAATTATGATATATTATAAATAATACAATTCACTACCGTTCAACAACTACGGGAACTAAATGGTCGCTCGTGCGTATGTATGGCTTAGTGTCTCCGCGACCCAATGAGATTCAGTATCCATGTGTAACCATTCAAGAATGATTATAAAGTATATATAATAATTAATAATGAAATATATGAAATAATAATTCTATATGAATGGTTTATTATATCCCAATTATCAATCTATTATATATAGTTATGTACTGAATATAAATGATATATAAATTATTTTTTAAATTCTTTATGTAACTATATCATGACATATGAAATCATATGAAGAATAAAAAGTCCAAACACGTATGATAAATGAAATGATTATTACCCAAAATGATACTTTAATATGGAATTGTCAAATGAACAAGTAATATAAAGTCTTAAGTGAATCATATATTATATCATAAATACAATTATTATTTTTTAAAAGTTAATAATATATTTTAACACACTAAACTTGAATTTTAGACACATATGGAAGAAACCAGACCTAAGGTAAGATATAATTTTGTAATCTCCATTTTTTCGGATATTGTTTATTCGTAATCATTTAATGGGTTATAATTATCATCCATGTCCATGTTTTCTAAAAAAAATTTCATTAAATGTTACTATTATTATATTTATGTTTATATTAATTTTTACCCATTTTGAATTATTATTTCATGGATTAGAAGGAATAATTCTTTCGTTTACTATACAAGTTACTTTTTAACTGTTCATGATAAAGTACGAGGAAAATGTTTTTTAACTTACACACCATGAATGAATTTTTACCCTTTTATAAGGCATTATTTACATGAAAATTGCATTACAAGATTTCAGGTTTATTTTCAGTTAAATTCTTTTCTTTTATATGTGTGAAGGATTTTGATAAAAGAAATTTTTTTTGAAGAATAGATGATATTTTCCTTAGGAA
Source organism: Viscum album (assembly GCA_963277665.1). Lineage (NCBI taxonomy): Eukaryota > Viridiplantae > Streptophyta > Magnoliopsida > Santalales > Viscaceae > Viscum > Viscum album. The sequence continues at coordinate 536,807,069 of OY728120.1, read as the reverse complement.
TTTAATTCACATATCTTAACAAAATTATTTTCCATCTATGATGACATAGGTTATGTATCTATCCCTTTTATTAGATTGACTTGATTGTTTTTATGATGGAATATTTTTTATGATGTATATTTATCTTATAAGGATTATGTTATGATGAAATTATGTTTGAGAATCTAATTTTATTTCATGGGTAATTCGATGATGATTGATTTAAATTTTGAGAAACATGTAATAATTATTTAATTATGAGTTGGTTGGGACATATATCTCCATCTAATGCGTTGGGAGAAAATTTGTATCTAATGAGATAGACTTGTATGGAGTGAAACAGAAATCTTTTTTAGTAATACAGGGTTGGAATGACAAGTAAACACGGTTCAGTAATAGATTTCATCCATTATGATGGTATTGGTATAAATTCCATAGATACTATAGAAATCATATTATGTGGATATTATTTTTCCATAATTACATGTTTTATTCCAATTATAATATATCATGGTGAAATCTTTTTATGATCTATGCCTTACATTTTACCAATATTTATTTCATAAATCAAGATTTTGATTTTTAAACTTTATGTTCTTGTTTTTATGTTCAAATGTATATGGTTTGATCTATATTATCCTTGTTCAAAATTAATGATCATTTATGCTCGACATTTTATTTTTTCCTTTCCCCGTGATATAGAGAAATGTTTTATGTAGGAAAACAGAAAGGGGAATATCTTTATGGTAGATGTTCAATATCATTCACTATGATTAGAAGATTATGTTCCAAGTTACTAAAGACACTAAACTAATATGTTCATTGGGTGTCTATGTTCTCATCATTAAGTATTCAACAAAAGTAATGTAATTTCCATGTACGTCAAGATTTTGTCTCTACAGTTGGTATCAGAGCAAATATTTACTTAACCTTAGGAAAATAGGATGTGAAATCTTTAGTGAGATCCCTAGAGATATTTCTAATGTATGTCTAGGGATTTCCCTAAGGTTAAGTATAAGTATAGGTTAATGTCCTAAAATTATGGTAACAATCATGAATAACCTAGAATTAATCCTAAGATTTTAGATATTGAAGGTAATCCTTTCTTACTATGTTGTTTACCTAATATGATTTTTTTCCTCTCACACTATTCATTTTAGGTTTTACTAATGTATGGAATTCGATGGAATCATGTTAATGATAAATGCACTGGGAAATGTAATGATTGTTCTCTGGAACAACCAGATGTCATGGGATATGGAATGATAATTCCTATTCCTATACTCACACAAGCTATAAATCATTTTTGACTCCAAAATGAGCATTTAACGGAACAAAATTCTATTGAGTCCTTCATGGGGCAACATCCACCTTCTTTCAGGGGGTGTTTTGATCCATTTTTTTTCTAAACAATGTATTAATAACATTGAAAAGATATTTTCCATCCTTCTTTGTTTGGAACATGAAAATTAAATTTGGGCTGTCAATCATTTATTAGGTGAAGCAGACCACTGGTGGACTCTAATTTAGAATACAAGGTAACATGATAAAATTGAATCCATGGAATGGGATGATTTCATAAACATATTTTTCAATAATCATGTATTCTTCGAAAAAAGATGCAAAAGGAGTACATTGATATTAAGAAAACAAATGATGAATCTGTTGGTACATATGGGGTGAATTTTAAATGACATTCAAGGAATGATTCTGGCTTTATCATCCAACCTGAAATTAATTTTGATCGATTATTCAGTGGCATTAAACCAAGTCTTCAAAGGGAATTACCTATAAGAGACTTCATTATCTATGAAGTGATTTTTCATTGTGCTGTCAAGGTAGAATTGGAATTTGGGGTTATATATCCATTTCATGGTTTTGACAAGAAATGAAAGATTGAGATCAAAGAAAAATCCCAAAACAATGGTGAAAAGAAAATAATTTTTTATTAAGATCAATATGTTGAAAAAATCTTGGTAGAAATTATATTAAATGGACTACAATATGTTTTAAGAGTGGAAATGAAGTTCATCGAGACGTTGAGTGCCAATGTAATGGGAAAAATCATGCTAATGATGTGAATATAGAAAAGACTATAGAGAAAGCAACATCAACACCTCAATGCTATAAGTGCAAGGAAATGGGTCATTATGCCAACGAATTCCTTAATTTAATGGTTAATGATGATCGAAATCAACAACCTCTTAAGGAAAAAGACAAAGAGAAGTAACATGTTATAACTATTGGTTATGTAGAGTATGATAATGAAGTAGTTGAATAATTAAGTGTTAATGTAAGGGGATTTAAAAATATTGTTGTAGAATCTCATTTATAGTATTATCGAATATTGGAATATCTATGTATTGTTTTATTATGGTTTTCCAGTATCATATGATACCGATAACCTTTAAATGTGATTGAAATATTTTTATAATGTAGATAATATGTTCATAATTAAGGGATAAGAAGAAAATAATATGTTTAATTTTTTATAGTATTAATGAGATTAATAATGATAAAAGGAAAAATGTTATCATGGATTGAGTATATAGTATTTTGGTATATTAGTAATGTGAAAAGAGTTAGTTTTGAAAGAATTAATTCCATCACTAAGGATCTATGATGATTTATGTTATTATCATATTTTAAGAGAATACTTGGTTCAGGTATTCACATGATTGGAATATGAAAACCAATAACTCCCAAATAAGATATGCGAGAAAAATATTTGTTCGATTTAGTTCACATACTTATAAAGATTTATATTTTCAGTTTTTAAAGGAGTATAATGTTATCCATTTATGGATTGTATAATTTATATCTCATTGATTTTTGTTAGATTAATGTATTATCTCACTATAGGTAGACTTATGCATATTTAATGATATTTTCTAACCTTTTTGTTGAGATGTATGAAATTACCTATCAATCTATCATATGATCTGCTAAAACTTTAGGAATGAAAAATTCAACTTCATTTCTTTAATTAATATAAGAAGTTGGAATTGTTCAAGGAATGAAAAATGGTGATATTACAATGAAATCTAGAAATTATTTCTCCTTATTAAAAAATATTCAACATTAGGGAAATGTTCTTGAAACCCAGAAATGTTATCATAGTACCTTCTTATCCAATGAATCTGAAGGTCCCTTAAATTTGTGCTGATTTATGGCTTTCTCTTAGTTAACTTTCTTCAAAACTTATTCTCTATCATTATCTATCCGAACATGGTGGTAGATTTCCCTTCCATATCCATGTTTTCACTTCCCACCTATGTTCTCCATTGTGGAAACCTAGTGATGAGTTATTTTGTGTAACCATTACATTTCTAAAATTACTTTTTAAAAATTTTGCCTTAGAATTTCTTTTTAAGATGTGGGTTTCCATCAAATAAACATTGAAGTATGAAAACATTGATAACCCATATGAATTTTGATGGAAAAATTCATTTTAAGGGTGGTAGAATGTAACACCCTGAGATTTTATGAGAAATAATATTTTTAATTTAATTGATATCTTGTGTTGTATGCTACACCAATATTTTCTTTTTCTATATGAAACACTGTATTAGCTTATAGTATATTCCACAATATATTTTTCTTGTGTTTTACAGAATTTCAAGTTATTTTGATAGAATTGATTTCACGTAACTTTGAGTATATATTTTGTTCAATGTATAAATGAACAATGTTTTGATTATTTTATACACAACAACAAAGGAAGATTTCACTACATGCAACAATGACTTGGCTAGCCTTACATAGAAGTGTGACCTTCCTCAATAGCATCTGTAGTACTTGATGTCGAGTTTTAGTAAACCATGATATATTTCTAAAATATTTTTATTTAATGTAATATAAAATATCAATTGTGATTATTATTATACATATTTTTAATTTTATATCATTATCATTTATCTTACACATTTTATAGAATATGTTATGAGAAAAAAATGAATTTTTCGGATTAAAGTTGTGTTTTTTATGAAAAGCAGTTTTACAGCATTTTGATGGCGCAATAATTTTAATATAGTTTTTAACACTATTATAAGTTAAATAAGAAAAAATAAACTTATTATTTGGGATCATAACTTAAAAATATAGTTTTTTTGTATTTTTGTTTTAGATAAAGTTCAAATTTTAATGAATAGTGAAAAATACTGCATTTTAATTCAAAACCTCATTTTCATCTAATTTATTTAGATAATTAGATAATCTTTTTAATATTATTTAAAGTGTAATTGGATTATGTTTTTATCATTTAATAAATTTTGGTAATTGATTGTAATTTCACTTTTAAATTCGATATAAACACATGTTAATCTTTTGATAGTAATTACTTCCTAAAAACCAGTATTTTGGTTTTAAAAATGGGAATTAATTTTATATTAATCAATGAAACATCTGTATTTTGAATTTTTAAAAATTTATTCCATATTTAGAATCAGAAGGTTCAAATTGTGTAAATAGATAACTTTTATTTTTGGGCGTTATGAATAGTAACATCAGTAATTATTTTATTTACCTTGGTTAAAGGGTAAATATGGTATATAAGGATAATAAATAATATTATAATAATATTAAAGTACAGTAATACATGTCCTAATCCTATTTTATGAAATATTTCCCACCATGGTCGTCCATGTATCTATTTCGGGACCTCATGTATTCACGTGGAAGGGTAAATGAAAATTTATAAGAATTAATTTAAAGTAAATATAATTATAACCAAAACATATATATTTTAATATTTAGATTTTTATAGAGGGTTATATAACTGATCTCTATGTATATAAATATTTATTATAAATGAAAAAATATATCCAATATCATGGTATTTTATTTATAATATTTATACGTCAGAAAAATTTATTTATTTATGAAAAAATTATGATGTAATAATTACCTCATTAATGAAAGATTCAAATTAACGAGTTTATAAATATTAAATTTAATTTAATTTCAAAATTTTAATGTCAGAAATGTATTTATTGGATGAAATTTTCATATTAGGGGTGATTTAATTTCTTTTTTTGAAGTAATAATGTAGTTATAATTTTTTTTAAAAGTCATGTATTAATAGTATCCAAAATTGACATAATTTATAACGCAAAACATAAAATATTTAATTAAATGATATTAAATTACTAAAAAACTATGATTTGTCCAAATTGTTAATATATGTCCAAATATGCCATAAATTACTTGTTGTGGGTCTTTTTACATGATATAGTAATTACATTAACCTACAATACGTAAATAACTTGATATCACGGTAAGAATAAAAACCATAAAATAATGGTAAAACCAAAATGATAAGGATTCAAAAATATACAAAACATTTCATCAAATTATTAGATTTTTGTTATTAGAACCAAATTCATCTTATCTTATAATTAAATAAGTTTTGGACCATTTTAAATTGTAATAGTATTTATAATATATTAATATTTTGGAACTTTAATAAAGTGCCACTCTCATCTCTTATAAAAGGGAACCACCTCCCTCTTCTATTTAATCCATTTTGAGCCTTAAAGATAGGGAAATGCCAGAAAATTTCTCTTCTATACATCAATAGTTACTTTTTAAAGGTGTTGTTTTTCTCAAAAGTCTAACTCCAGTGACCTAAGATGAAATTTAAAGGAGGCAGGTCGAAGAAGTGGTAATATCTTGAACCGATTTTTTAAAATTATGTCTTATTCTACTTCATATTCTTTAGTTATATAGTTAGAAAATAAAAACACCAATATCACTCATATATAGATATGTAATTATAAATATTAAATAACCCTATTTCACCTCTTATCCATCCTTTGAAAAACCAAATCACCGCGCATGCGTACGTACGGATTACCGTCTCCACGCCGTGGAGTATTATTTTTTTCACCACCAACTTAAATGGATGAGTATAATGGTGGAAATAATAAATATATATGATTATTAAAACATGATACTATTTATGAGATATTATACACCATCCACTTCAATACCGTTCAACCACGAAGGGAACGATATCATTGCTCGTGCATACGTACGACATTCCGTCTCAACGACACGATGATATTCATTCTACATGTTAATCATTAAAGAATGATTATAAAGTATATATAATAAATAATCAATAAATATATGAAATATTAATTATACTAGATTTATATATATATATATTTCATTTACATACTTCCATTCAATTTAATAAGGAAAGGAAAACAACGTCCATATGTACATAGGACCTACCGTCTCCAAGAAGGGTGTATTTTATTCAACTTAACGATCTATTATATATATTTTTATAATCAATATATATGATATATAAATCATGTTTCCACTATGGAAGTAATTAAATCATGATCTAAGTAATCATATAAAGAAAAAAAATTCCAAACATGTTTGGTAAATGAAACAATTATTACCCAAAACATTGCTTTAACCTGGAGTTGACAAATGAACAGTTAATATAAAGTTGTAAGTGAATAATATATAGAGTTTCTTTAATAATATGTTTCAACCCACTATAACAGAGTTTCAGACGAATAGAGATGAAGTCAGACCTAAGATATGGGATAATTTTGCAATATCATTTTTAACCAAGATTGTTTATTCGTATGTATTTACTGGGGTATATTTATCATCCATGTCCATGATTTCTAAAAAAATTCATAAAATGTTACTATTATTATATGTATTTTAAAAGTCATTTTTATCCATTTTTACTTCTAAATACATGTAATGGACAAAATCTTTCTTATGTTTACCATATCAGTTACTTTTTTTCATTTCCGAATAAAGTACGAGGATAATGTTTTTTAACTTATACAGCATGAACTGATTTTTATTCTTCAATAAGGCATTATTTAAATGAATATTACTTTTCAATATTTTATTTTTATTTTCAATTTAATTCTTTTCTTTTAAAATTAAAATGGAATTTTTATAAAAAAAATTTGAAGAAGAAAGGATATTTTCCGGAAAATTATGTTCAACTTTTATATAAAAATTATTTTCCATCTATGATAGAATTGGGTATTTATCTATCCCCATTATTACATTGATTTTATTGTTTTTATGATGGAATTATTTTTATAATGTCAATTTATCTTATATAAATTATTTTATGATGATATTATTTTAAAGAATACCATTTTAATATGTAAGCTATTCGATGATGAATGATTTATGTTTTGTGGAACATGTAAGAATGATTTAATTATGATATGGGTGGAACCTATATATCCCACCCATTCATTGGGTAATGATTTATATCTCATGAGATATACATGGATGGAACAACAAGTAAATAAGGCTTAGTAATAAACGGATGGAACAGCAGGTAAACCAGGTTCAGTAATGGTCTTCATCTACTATGATGGTCTTGGAAAAATGCCTTGGCTACTAAAGAAATTATATTATGTGCTTATGGGTTTTCAAAATTTAAATTTTTTATTTTAATGATATTATATCATTTTTAATTTTCATTTATGATCTTTGCCTTACGTACTACCAATATTAATTTCATGACTCATGGTTTTGATGTTTAAACATCATGTTCATGTTTTTATGCTCAAATATATATCATTTGTTTCATTTTGTCTATGCTTCCACTTACTGAGAATTTTAGATCACCCATTTTATGTTTTATTTTCCCCATGATATAAAGAATGGTTTTAGGTAGGAAAAAAGAGGAAGATCTTTATGGGAGATGTTGAAGATCATTCACCATGATTATAATATTATGTTCTGTGTTTCCAAAGACACTTAACTAATATGTTCCTTGGGCATCAGTTTTTGTCATGTATTTTGTATTCTGGAGATGAAACGTAATGTCCATGTACGTCAAGCTTGGGACTCTACACCCATGGCTATGGGGGCATGAACTGGATCCCTATAAATCAACCCATAACCCATTTCTTAATGAACTAGGTAAATTGATTGGTTGGAAAAAACTATGGGAACTATGAGGGATGGAAATCACCAACATGGAATGAAGGCAAGAGGGGGATAAGGGGGTAAGTATAGGGATAAGTTGGGGATTTGATGGTAGTTTTGGAAATGACTGATCCATCAACACCCTTGAAAAAAAACCAACTTCTAGATGTGTGAGGAATTATAGATAGAACACAATAGATGATTTGCACACCACTAAATTATATTATTTTCTAGATAGTTTTCCATTGGATTATATACACACAATAAAAACCTCACATTCACAGTGTAATTATAAAAACAATCGTAGTATTAATGATTTCAAACCATGTTGTGCAATAATTGATAAAAAATAACTGTGGTAAAGTTGAAATAATTTTGTAATTAATATCCATTATTTAAATTAGTCAATTATCACCCTTAATTATGGTCGCATTTACCAAATTTAAAAGTAACCAATATTTGTGCACAACTCCAAAAAAACATCCACACCCATGTGGATTCATAATAATCTCCATGAATTATTCCACTTTCAAATCCTACTCATTATTTTCCACAGGTTTCCATACATTGAATGTGGCATATAGGTGGGTGGGTTTGGAGACCAAGGGATCAACAGGTTTGTCCATGGTAGACATCGAAATTCTGTTGGGCCTCTAGTGAAATGATTTTTTCCACCCATGAATAGGTAATTTTGTGGGATTTATATGTTGAAATCTTCACTCACCACCATATCCTCCTCAAGAATTGTCTTTCACTGACACATATAGTTAAATTCTTCAATGGACGGTAGCTCGTCATCAATATTGAAATGTAACTCCCTCAAGAAGAGATCGCGTAATGAAAACCCAAAAGGTGTTGTGGCACCAAAAGGGTTGTTGATTGTGAGAAACTAAAATGGGAAAATTTCATGATCTATGTTTATTTATCATTCAATGTTGGATAGAGGTGGATAAAAATATACTTCAATTAATAGCAATGGAATCACCTTTACCATATTTGGTGTAGCAAAATCTGCTGAAGGTGCACTAGTGTGTGTGAGTGATGATATATGTTCTCCAATTTCATTGTTGGTCTCTATTTTCCTTGGAATACATGATTTTTTGTGGTTGATGGTAAACGGATACCCACTAATCAAAAAACATTTTTCATAATAAGCACTCCAATCTCACTACTCTGCCTTTGGGAAGATGAAATCACATTTTACATTCATGAACATGCTGACAGGGTCATACATGAGGTATTCCTTAGACCAAGACTCAATATCAAAGATGATAATTGATGTTCTCGAACCATACATCTTCTTTAAGTGTGGAATAAAATTCATTAAATGTGTGATAAAACAAATGGTTCAAGAAAAGTTCATGGAAATTCATTTTCCATGCCAAGCCTCATCATGTGTCATACATATGCTTTTCTATTATGGATTATTTGAGGGACATCATGTACTGATCACTCAGGTAAGTATGTTCACATGTTGTATCAGGGGATACTAGATTAAATTGATTGGGCAGAGACATATAAATAGAGATATGTGTGATTGGATTATATGTATAGATCATTACATGTTGCATGTCATGTAGACCACATGGATCTCATGGGATGCATCTTTCTTCTTCTTATGTGGGCATGTGAGAAAATCCCCTCACTCTTCCTTGATCTTTCAAATTATCCTCTACCTACAGAGGTTCATCATGATTCTCCACATGTATGTTGGTATGATACCTCATCATTTGTTGTTTCTAATGATATTAGGAGTTATTGAAATTAATTTATTATTATTTATAACTATTGATTTTTTATTTTAGAGGAGGAGCAATAAATACAACATCAATAGCATTCTGACCCACCATTTGTGTGCATACCATCTCAAAGGGACAGCCTTCTACCCAATCAGGTAAGTATATAAAATCTATCATTGACTCATAAAATTAATTATATCCTCACTGTTTTTAATTAGTAATGAATTTTTTTGAGAAATCTCAATTAAAATTTCTTATTTTATGGGATCCCTATTTGGATTTATAGGATCAGTTCTCTACGTACATCGCTACAATATTTTAAAATGATTGGGTTGTAGTGTCTCTCATTCAATTTTATATAATTGAATGTCACCAACCAGATAGAGTCATGCAACAAATTGGCAGTGTTCATCCCATTCCATTTCCACCGAGAGATACACAGAAGCTTCATGACATGAATGTGACATGGATGTCGGACGAATACTAGTGTCAAAGACATGAAAAGTATCTTTATCTATGAGGCCAAATAGAAATGATTCATATCCAAGGTGTACATATAATATGATTCCATATTTTAGAGCTTGTCAAGTATGATCCATTGAACATACTATAATATATACTCGGTCTTACTAGACAAGGAAGAGGGCTTCATAATATGGAATGTTATTAATTTTCAATTAGTTTCTTGATTGAATGATTTTCTATTTCAAATTTAATCCCTTTAAAAAATACTCATGCAAATAATATTATCTGCATGAGTGATGCATAGGAGGAGGGGTCTCCATCCTAGAAGTGATCCTTGCTGTAGTGCTGGGGATGATGAAATATTATCATGCGATTCATGAGAGAATCATCGATCATCCACACTAGAGAGTGGAGGTTCCTGTCCAAGGAGTGTATGTTCTTTCTCCAGAACCCCCTATAACAACTAAGAATTCTGAGGATACAAAAATATGACCATATAGACCATGTTGTGTTGCATGTGTGGTCTCACATGTTCCATAGCCATAGGACATTCCTCTTTCAGTCCATCCTCAACATATTATGGGTGTTCAAGGCATCATGAGATCCATATTTCTTTATTGGATATCCACAATTTTCTCCATCATGGATTCTTGACCCTTCACAGCCTATATGGTTCCCCCTTATTCGAGAAGGATACGGTGTGAGGGGCAACATCTAGTTGAAACCTATTCTCATTGAGACACAATAAGAGTATGTAATGTTAGTTGTTCCAGTTCCCAAGGATCTCCCTCTCTAGGTCATCAGAATCCACCCCTGCACTGAGCTCGCAAACTTAATAGGGTTGTACAATTCACACACCACCATATTGGATAGAACCTCACCACATGCCTTGATTTTACTCATTGAATTATATGTTTTCAGTCCATTAATAGGAATAAATTCTTCATACTATTATCCATAGTTACATGTTCATCCACAATTTCAAATTTCATTTATATTTTTTTAGAGTTTGAACTTTTTGTGATTTCAATGTCGGCTTCTTGAATCATAGAAAAGATTCTTAAATTTCATGTAGAAAAATTTAAAATGTTATAAAATATAATCTATAAAAACTATAAAAGTAAAAATCAATCAAAACATAAGTATCTAAATAGTTATATAAAAAATAAAAATTTTATATATAAAAAATAATTAAAAATCAAAGGAATGTAAAAAAGATTATAAATTCCATTATAATGGTTTAAAAAATACTAACATTAATTTTCAATTAAATATTGATGATGTTGGTACATTATATATTCAAACTAACCCGAGATTTTGAACCTTGATAAAATTAATACATTCTACTCAAGTGCCCAATTTTATAAATATATATATTTTCTATAGAATAGAATATTTTACAGAATTCAAAAAGGGAGTAACATAACCAAATATTAGTCTGGAACATAATAAAAAAATAATTTCTAGATATAATAAAATATCATCATATAGAAATAGTGGATGTATAAAAAATCCATAGTTCACATGTACTTCATTGAAGTCAAATGTTTTTGTTAAGAGTTTTATTGAAATAAATGATATGAAATATTTAAAGATAATATTAAAGTAATTATACAACAAAATCAAATTAGTAACTATATATGTAATGTATATTTTTATATTGAATAATAATAATATAGTTATGTAATAATAACAGAAAAAGAAGTATTTCACTAAACAAAAAATGAATAGAAACATGTATATGTGATTTAGTACATGAAACATATGAAATGTAATGATTATATTAGTTAGATTAGAAAGTTATGATGCTTCTAAAAAATTACATGAAAATAAAACATAATTAAAAATAAAAAAAATCATAAATATAATAAGTAAAAAAATTTATACATGTAACAAAATATTCTTCTTTAATAACAGAAACATTTAAATTCAGATATTTATGAAAAAATTCTAAACAAAAAAAACAAAAAACAGTATATATATAAACTGATATATTTATAAATATAATAACATCTATAATTAAATTGTTTTTTCAATTTAATTTATGTTGAAAGGTAGCATGCCCTCAACTTCCTTTCTACATAATAGAAAGGAAATAGGAGTTATACCGCCATTTTTATGAAAAAAAATAATTTTATCCTAGATATATTTTAAAAAATACCAAACCCACAAAAAACACTTTAATCTCATATTATGAGGGTGAATAGGAATAGCCAGAATTTTTTTCTAGATAGTTTTGAATCCATTTTTAAAAAATGTATATACCAATTCAAATAATTTATCATGCAGTTTTTAAATTTCTAGAAAAATAGTTTTGAAATTAATGGATTATTTGAACTAAGGCATGTTTATCTAATAACACAAAATCTAATAAATATTCGAAATAACAATACCATATGGAATAATAATTTCCTATTTCATTGAGAATGTTAATATATATTTTTTTTCATTTAAAATAAAGTCAAAATGTTTAATATATTATCTATCATAACATATTAAGGGCTCACTGGACCTTATCATTTATATTTCATGATTAACTTCAATGACTTACTAGACCATCCATTCATCCTAAAAAATTCAATCGCACCATCCTTATTTTATGTATTCACAATCCCAACCACCAAAAAACTATGTCCCATACATCAATGAACAAACATGAAATGGAATTGACCTCCTTCCTCTAGCCAGGGAACCACCCATCCACCTCAAGGATCTAATTATGGTGGAACAGCTAACCCATAAGCTGCACGAACAAGGGAAGAACCTTGAATCCATTGGATCCCAATCCTCGTAACATATTCAACATGCCAGGATAATGGGCGACATAACACCTCATGCCCACCCAGTTTTTTTTAAACATTATAGAAGAATGGTGTATAATGGATACTATACAGCTTCTTTGGTTGGTGGGTATTGTACAAACCACACCAACCATTGAGGTCTTCCATTTTTTGGGCTTCATATTTCACATGTGCATCAACTATTGTTTTGGAAACTATGGGATTTGTCAACAGTGTTGGTGGCATCCAAATTTGTAATCCAATGATATTTTTGTGATATATGGGATTTGTGTTAAACTTGACACCTCTCACCATGTCTATTTAAGGAGGGTAAAGGGGAGCTTCCCTCATCATAAGATTCAAGCTAGAGAGATCCATTATTCTTGAGATCCTTGGGATATCCATGTGAGAATCAAATGGATATGTGGGAGGTTTCTATTGTAAGAATTGTTCTCGGTGAGATCAAAGGAATGTTTTCTCCCTCCCTTTATCTCTCTTAGTGGTCAATGATCCACAACACGTTGTATCAAAGGTGGTTTCAGTGACGTGTGTTGAGTAGTTGAGTTTTTCCGATTACCGAAAAATTCAAGTTTCACTGAATAATGTTTTGATGGTAGATTTTGAAATATAATGGTGAGAAGATTACAAAAGTGAAAACATCATCGAAAATGAAGCTAAAACATGCCTCCTCGCCTCAATCAAAGTTCAATCAATCCTTAGGTGCTTTAGTACACCCTTTTCAGAGAAGAATTTATTGTTATGGGGCAGGTGACTTTTCTAGAATGTTTTTGGAAGCTACTCTAGCATGCCAAATATGAAATATTTCATCACCACATCATCGGACGATATCATCCATTAATAGATTTTTGATCATATCTTGATCTATCATTGTCTGATTATAACAATGTAGGAGTCAATTCCACTATTCTAAACTATTTCAGACGTAACAGTGAGATCTATTCTTCTATATTATACATAAATTTTTTTGATGAATTGAAATAAAATAGAGGGTGGATCAATGGGATACTATCAAGGTGCTATAAATAGATGAAAAATGCAGAGAATGTCTATAAATGACTGGAGACCATAATAAAAATGATACAGTTGTTCTATGATAGGTTATATGAAGAAGAACTATTGATGGTTCCTACAATAAAATGGTATATGTAGAAACTGAAAATTATAAAATTGATATTCACATGTGATAGTATCTAGATAAATCAATCATTTCATTATTGATTTAGAAGAAACATGTTTTAATACATCATGACAAGACACAAAATGGGTGGTCGATAATGCAGCATTGTACCATGTCACTCCGCACTGGGAGTACTACCTTTCTTATCAAGTTGGTGAAATTGGTGAAATCATGATGGGGTCTTCTAATTTGGTGGATATTGTTGTCATGGTTGATATTCATGTCAGGAATATTTTGTGATACACAATCATCGTGAATTATGTTTTGCATGTTCTAAGCCGTCTACACAACCTATTATCAGGTATATCCTTTTATCAACAAGGCTATGACAACATCTTCTGAAATTGAGAATGGATGATGATGAAAGTATCCATTATCATTTCCCTTGGTCACATATGTGTTATGTTATACATAAATAATGTGATGTTATGTGCAGATAGCCTCAACTCTGTGGAATCAGAGATATCATCCAATATGTGTCATAGTCAACTTAGTCAAATGATTGAAATAGCGTTATCTACCTCGAAAAATAAAAAATACATTAGTATTACCAAGAATACAAAACATTATCCTTGTAAATACTATGTGTGTGGTATGTATCATAGATTCTCATTCAGTACTACTTCATCAAGGAAATAAGAGTCGTTGGATATAGTGCACACTTATGTATTTGGACACATTGAAGTGGAATCACTAGGAGGTAATAAATTTATTCTATCCTTTATTGATGATTCATCTCAACGCGTGTGGGAGTTCTTATTTGAGAAAAAGGAATAAGTACTGGAATAATATAGGATTTTCCACTGCATGGTGGAACATGAAATACAATGGAAGTTTATGTGTCTTTGTTCAGACAATAATAGAGAGTATAAGTTCAGATAATTGGATACCTATTGCAGGAGATAGGGCATCCAACATGAGGAAACAGTCCCACACCTCCAAAAACACTATTGAGTTTCGAAAAGTAGGAACATAACCATAAAAAAGAAGATTTTGATAAGAATCATAGATTTTGTATTTCAAGGGAACCAGAGGATTGAGGATATTAAAAATCTAAGAATGTTTTGAAGGGAATGTGTCGAGGAATTAATTAATGAGCCAACACCCTTACAGACACATATATCAACACCATCTATCAATGAAGAAGAGGAGGTGCATGAACACTCATCATCAATAGACTAGGAGGTAGTGGAAGATGATATTGAAAGGGGGAGACTCAATCCTCTCTACAAGAAGTTTCAAAACCATCAAAAGAACATGGTGATGTTTTACTCCCCGAACCTAACATTACACATGTTTGAAGATCATCATGAGGAATTATTTAGTCATTAAAGTACACTGAGACTTAATACCTGTTACAAACTTATGAGGGTGTGAAATAAAGATACAAGGAAGAAGTGTCTCATCCATGAAAAGCTCAATTATTTTCATGCAATGGACGATGAGATGGTGTCTTTGACTAAGCACCAGACATAAAATTTGGTGGAACTACCCAATGGTAAGAAGGCACTAATAAACAATTTAGTGTTTAGGCTGATGAAGGAAGACTGGAAAAAGTTGGTGAAACACAATGCTCAGTTAGTTATCAAGGGATTCCATCATAATAAAGGAGTTTAATTTGATGATATTCTTTCACCAGTGGTGAATATGGATTCAATCGAGTGATTTTCGGATTGGTGGAATGCTTGGAAATGGAGCATGAAAAAATGGAAGTGAAGATATATTTTCAACATTGTAGCCTCTCTGAGTAGATATATATGGTGCAAACTAATTTTTTTTGATGTTTATAGACATGAAAACCTAGTCTACAAGTTCACGAAGAGCATATAAAAATAAAAACAAGATCCCAGATAGTGGTACTAGAATTATGACTCAGTCATTGAGAGTCATGGCTACAAGATGACATTGGAAGACCAGTGTGTTTATATCCATTGATTTTAGGATTGTAAATTTGTTTCTCTTATTCATTATTTTGATGACTTTTTGTTCATTGAGAATGATGTAGTGTATATTATCTCGTTGAAGAATTATTTATCCATGTTTTTTTCTATGAAGGACTTGGAAGAATCTCAAGAGATTTCAGGAATGCAGATCACTTGTGACATAAAGAAGAGGTTATTATTGTTATCTCATGAGAAGTATATTGAACATGGTCTAAATCATTTCAACATATTAAAAACCAAACCAATTACTATTCCTCTTCCTGGTCATTTGAATTTGATTAACAGTTCATTCCTGTCATCCAAGGAAGAAATCATGGTAATAGAGATGATTCCATAATCCTTAGTAGTTGTAATCATGATGTAATCTATGGTGAGTATGAGACCTGACATTTCCCATGCTGTAGAAATCAAGAGGTGATTTCATTCCAATCATGAGAAGCATCCCTAGGATGTAGTCAAGTTTATTTTGAGGAAACTCAAAGGCAAATCAAATAATTTATTGTGCTATAAGGGGAGATGGACCTATATTGGAGGGTTATTTTGATTTCTTATGGCCGGAGACCAAAATTTCATGAAGTCTATGTTAGGATACATTTATAATTTTGCAGGAAGATATTAAAAATGGATGTCAAGGATACAAAAGTGCATAGTATTATCCAGGACAGAAGTATAGTTCATTGGTGCTTCAGAAGCTGTCAAGGAGTTATTGTGGATAAATCATTTTCTACATAAGTATAGATTAATCCCGTAGTACATTGTTAATTTTGATAGTTAATGTGCTTTAGACTTGAGAAATACATCCATTTACCATTCCCAAACAATGCACATTAGCATTCTATATCATTGGATATATAAACTGATTTATCATCAGCTACTTTGACATGTGAAGATACACACAAAGGAGAACCAAAAAAATATATTGACAAAGGTGGTTTCTCAGGACAAGATGGACCTTTATAGATGCTCCAGTGAATTACAGGTGGAGGGGGAGAATTGATGGATATTCTCCAAGTAAAATGGGTAGTGGGTGTTACACCAACCACACCCACCATGAAGGACATCCAATTTGGGGGAATTATATTTGACAAATGCTGCAAATATTTTTTTGGAAACCATGGGAGTTTTCATAGGTGTTTGTGGAATCCATATTTAATGTCTAATGTTTTGATGGGGTGTGGGGGGGTTTTTTTTAAAACATGACACCTACCTCTATTACTATATATGGAGGGAAAAGGGTATATTCCTTCATCATCAAATCTGACCTAGAGATCTCCATTATTCTGGGGATCCTAGAGAGACTCATGTGAGAAACAAAGGGAGGTGTAGGAGGGGTACATTCTAAGAATTTTTCTTTTTGAAATAAAAGGAATGTTTCTTCTTCAATTTATCTCTCTTAGTTGTCAAGGAACCACAACAGTATATACATTATTTCAAAAACATGACTGGGGAATGTCATGTTTTTGAATTGTTAGACATCATTTTATTTTTTTTTGAAATATCCATCCAGCTAGCCAATGATATCCACATTCCATTTTTGTCCACATAGTTTCTATTTCTATTATATTTATTTGAATTTTGAGGTATCCTTAGTTACCTCTAAACATCATGAATTCTTTTCTTCACTCTCTTAAATCTGTTCTACTATTTTTGTTCTTACCCAGGGCCTTAGGGGTTGAAACCGGTGCATGATAAATAAAACCAAAACCCTTGGATGAATGCACTGTGGTAAATAGATTGGTAGGAAAATATAGTTGGAACATCGAAAGATGGAAATCAAAAGATAGGAATTATGTTGGTAGGGAGGGGATCGAGATGGGGATGGGTTGGGTAGACAAAGGAAGTATTGGAAATGCCTGATCCATCAAAAGCCATGAATCAAAAAAATAGTATGTTGAAGGATGATGAAAAAAATTATAGAACACAAGATAAGTTTTGTGCACCAACAAATGATATTATTTTCAAAAGAGGATTCCATTAATTTATATACAGACATAAAAATAACTCACATTAACGATGTAAATAAAGACGACATGGTAGGATTAATGAGGTCAATCCATGTTGAACCATAAATTATGAAAAATAATGGTGTGCTGGGAGAAATAATGGTGTAATTAATCTACATTATTGAAATTATTAAACAATTACCACTTATTTTTAGTTGCATTCACACAATTTTAACAATGTCAAACATTATCAACAACTCCAAAAACTATCCGCACCCAATTGACTTCATGAGAATGTATGTGAACTTTTCCTATTTTAATCCTTCCAATTGTTTTCCACCAAATTATCTATAATGAACGTGGAATACTTGTGGGTGGGAATGGAAACAAATGTGTCATCATGTTTTCCATGGTAGTCGCTGAAATACCATTAGGCCTATGATGAAATGATTTTTTACTGCTAATGTATAGGGACGCGCGTGGGCTTTCTATGTTCAACCCTCCACTCATAGCCTTCATATCCTTAAGCAATGTACTGCTCCGAGACAAATTTTCAACATCACCAGAGGAGGTTGGCTCATCGAGCGTAGTGAAATTTTACTCAACATGGTAGTGGTCACGCATTGCAAACAAATATGTTGTTGTTGGCCTGATAGCGTTTCCCATGGTGTGAAACCAAATCATGGCATTTTCATGATCGACATATAGTGCTTCACCCATTTTGGATGTTGGTAAAGTGAAATTGTCTACAACTAATAGGGAATGAGTCTCCATGATCATGTTTGGTGATGCAACATCTACAATGTCATCTCTGGTGGGTGTGATTTATGATCACTAGTCACTACCACCAAAATAGGTTTTCTCAGTGCCACGATTTTATAGAGCAACAAAAATTACTCATAAAGGTTACATTTAACAGTTCTAAAAAAGTGTTGTTAAAAAATCCCACTAATCAACCCTTTTTTTAGCACAGATGAAGGTTCACCCTTTATTAGCTCTTTTGTTAACATTGATAAAAGAAACCCCTTTATCTGCTATTTTTTATTGTAGCAATAAAGGGTTTTTATTCAGTTCAATTTTTTGTAGCATAGAAAAAGGGTATATTTCGAAAAAAATAATAATAAAAGAATATAATAATTTATTTATATATAAATATATTTATATTGATATAAATATATATATATATATTAAGTACATCTACTTTAATTATAAATAGGAATTTATAGTTAATATATAAGATATTTAAGGAAAATGGATTGCAAAATATTTTAAATTTTTTTTTAATTAATAATTTGATAGTTATTATCATTGAATAATCATTTAATAACAATTTCAAGTCACAAAAAAATAATAAATTAATTAATGATCTAAAATAAGTTGAAAACATAACTCAAATATCAAATGACCATAACTTTTAATCTGAGAGTCTGATTAAGGTCAACCACATATCAAATTGAAGCCTATGATGATATATACACATTGGAGAGTCGTGGGATCCCTCTATCAAAATTTTCAATCCAAAAGGCCTATATTCCCTCTTAATAGTATTTTAGTTGGGATACCCAAATTTTTTAACATTCTATGGAATTTCACCCTCGCTAAAGGGGGTTATTTATCCCTTTTTCAGTGGAGACTAAATTTATTTCTCGGTATTAGATTCATATTTATATTATGGATTTCAAATTTTATCAATTTTAATTATGTGTTGTTATTTTTAATCAAATATATAAAAATATATACATATTTTTATATATTGAGACATAAAAAATTAATTTTATAAATAAATAATTAAGAAATTTCCATATATAATATATTTCATAATATATAAGCCTTGTATAAATAAAAATTAATATCAATTTTACTTAAAATACCAATATATGAATATTTATATACAGATATAATGTGTGTGTGTGTCTGTATTAGTTTCTTCCTATATTAACAAACAGATAAATATTATCCATACATTATAAAAAATGAATATACATGTTAATATATAATATTTGTAACATATATAAATATATACAATTATGAATTATTATACATATTGATAAACATATATATATATATATATATAATATTTAAATGTGTATTTATGTTTTATATATGAATGTATGTATTTATTTATTTACAAACATACACAAAAATATATTTTATTAATTTTTTTAAAACCCATCTAATAAATATATATTAATATACTAATAAATTAATGAATGAAAAGATATAAATAAATATATATATTTTTATATTAACATTCAAATATATATATATATATATATATATATTAATATGTCTATATATATATTTTAATATAAATATATATAAAAATATATATAAATATAACTAAATATATATATAAATATATATACTTATCATTAAATAGATTAAAAAACAAGCGGGTGAGTTGAAAAGGTGTAGGCACACATGTGAGATTACTTGGGTTTGAATCCGAGAAGAGGTAGGGGTGTGAGAGTGGGTGCAGGGGGGGGCTAGATCTATTATAGGGTGGGGAGTGTGTGTAAAACTATTAAAGTTCTGGAGGGGTTCACATATATGGGGATTCATAGCACTATTGAATGTGGGGGCAAGTTCTATTTACAGGGCCCTCCAATTTTCATATTTTTTTTAATTTTTTAAATATTTTTTTGTTTTTTATCAGTACTTTTTAAAAATCATTGATAAATGACCCTGTTATTAGCGAATTTCTATATTACTGATAAAAGGGTCCTTTACCTTTGATTTTTTTATCGCTGGTAATAGGGACCCCCCTTTAAAATGTACCTTGAATATAAGTGACTTTTTAACAAAAATGAAGGGTTGTTTTAGCACAGGTAAAACTTTATTTTTTGTTGTGGGTCTCCAATAGTGTTTTCAGTCTCTGTCATCCATGGGGTACATTCCTTTATGGGTTTGATGCGGAACGGATCCTCACTACTCATCACACTTTTTTCATCATAAGAACTACAATCCTCGTGCTTGGCCTCATCAAAGATTCCATCACCTGTTACATGCATGTGAATTCTAATAGGGTAATACACATGGTATGACTTGGATCTAAACTCGTAACCAACGAAGATTATCAGAATTCTCTAGTCATACAACTTCTTCATGTGATCCTTCCTTTTCATCAAATTCTGAATGTAGAAAACAATGTAGAGAAAGTGAACCACTGGTCCTTTTCAATGATAGGCCTCATACGGTGTCATACCATCAGGGAAATGTGTCAACGTTCTATTAAGGGTTAAGATTATGAAGGAGAAAACCTCACCAAAGAATATTATACGAAGGCCCTTAAATTTCAGCATGCTTTCAACCATGGAAACACTAGTCTGGTTGTGTTGTTCAATGATACCATTCTACTATTGTGATTAGGTAGTTGTGAGTTGTTTTTGTATGCTATCATCGATATAGTATTCACTAAATTCCAATAAACGTAACTCATCACCATTGATATGGTGTAGGAACTCTATCTTGCGCCTGGAATCCACCTCCACTATGTCTTGAAAGCATCTGATTGATTCTAGAGCATAGTCATTGCATGGGAGTAGATTTATCCACATGTACGAACTCATGTCATAAATGATTTGAAATAATTATTGGTACCCACATAGAATCATCTGCATGATCATCCTGCAGAGGTCACCATTGACAAGGTCAAGGACATTTTATGAATGATGCTTCACTCCCCCAAGGAAAGACTGTTTATGTTTCTTCCCGGAGAGACAATTATCACAGACATGATCCACTGATCAACCTACAAAATCCCTTGACACATTACAAATTGAACAATATAGTAAATAGCCTGGAAATTCTAGTGTCCATGCCTTGCATGCCATCACCATTCCACCTTTGGCCACCTTGAAGATAATCATGTATGTTTTGAAATGGTGTTTCTTCTCATTAACATTTGATTAGGAAAGTGTTGAAACATGTCTAGTAGGAACCATTTCTTTTCGTGAGTCTTCATGATACCCCCATCGATTGGTTTCTAAAAAAATTCCCATCAATCATTTTGATGCTGATGATGTGGGGGTCATCCATGGGATGAATTACATCCATACAATCAGGTTGTTATCTCTGGTCTTATAGGAAAATAATATTTTCCCTCACCCCTCGATATCGAGGACAGATCCATCACCAAATTTGGTAGTGTCACAAATCCTAGAGTCAATCCCAGAGAAGATAATGGGGTAACCAGTCATGTGGTTGGCGGCACTGATGTTGAGGTGCGATATTTCTTCTCTATATGCCTTTTTTCATGCTATTTCAAATGTAATTCACCTCTACATTTCATAAAGTATTTCATTTCAGTGACATGGAATTTGAATTGGTGGATTGTGGTAGTGGGTATTGGGCACCACAGTGTGCACCATTTCAATATAGAAAACTGGAATGTTGATGTCGCCATGGTTTATAAGGGCTATATATTGTTGCAAAATATTGTGAAAATACTTGACCAAATGACCCATTTATATAAAGTTGTTTCATTGGACTCTTAATACATTATTATTATCACTATATCTCTTCTTATCCCTTTCATTTCCATCGTTATCATTATATTCCTTCAGTCTTGGTTTTTTGTGTTGTCTACTTGTGGACATGGATTCATTGAAGGATACCTCCCTAGTATGCCTATCCTTCATCCATGGAACCAATTACTCCTCTTTAAGGTGGAAATTCCCTCCAAAGTCATTTATGGGCCCCATCTCAAAACGATCCTCCACCACATTGAGTCTCCTTTATACTTTGTCCAATGAGACTGTTGAGATGTTGAGAAATGTCTCAATTAAAAGAGAAATTTTTGAGAACATATGGGAGATGATGCATAGGTACTCCATGATAAGGATTCTGAGTTGGTACATCAACCTAGTCAAACACATCGCGAAGTCTTCCACTGATTTTCTATTGTGAGAAGCAATGATTTCATACTATTTATGGAGCTTATGACTGTGGGAGATGTGTACGCGATCAATGATAATATGGATAGTCTTGATGGTGTCACATGTTTCCTTGAAACTTACATTAATGGTGAGTATGGACATCATATCTGGTGGGACAATGTGGAGGATCACCACTTATGACATCTGATCTTCTTGGAGTTCGGAACCACTGATGTTGATGGCATCTCGATGTTTGCATGTTTAGAGCATATCCATCATTATCAACGATGATTCATTTTAGTTCATCTTCAAAAGGATCACATATTTCCTCGATCACCGGATCTCCTTTACCATGTGTTATACCACCAGAGTGTTGTTGTCACCATTATAGAGGGATTAAGGAATTACAGATGTGGTTTAGGATAGTCAAGGCTATTAAGGCTCGAAGTGCATCATTTTGGATCAAGTCAACCTAGATTTGATATCAAATTTTGGAAATTCCAGATCGATCAACACCCATGACACAAAAAGGGTGATTTTCTTGAAGGATGAAGGAAAAACTTCTAGAGGACAATAGATGTTTTGTGCACCACCAAGTGATATTATTTTCTTGATAGGATTTTATTACTTTAAATTCACACATAAAAGCAAGATGTATTATCAATGTAATTAAAAACCATGTGGTAACCTTAATTAATTCATCCCACATTGAGTAAAAAATGAGGGAAACTAATGTGGTGGGGGGAATGTCTAATGGATTTCTCCCCTTTATTGAATTTATTTAACAGTATGTATTGTGGATCGATCATGATAATGTGAATGGTTGACATCACATATCATTGTTGAACATGGTTGGCCCTATAGAAAAACACAAATATGATTTCACTAGAACTAAAAATTACCCCCAAAATAAATAATAATAATTTGAACAACTATGGTCCTCAGTCCGAGATGGAGTATTCATGTTGAATAAATAAATTTTTACTATTCCTCATCATGGGTGTCTGTTCAGGCGTTGATTGGGTGATGAACTATCAACCATACAAATATATTCAAGATAAAATTTTAAATAAATATAATTTATTAACAATTTTAATTAATATCATATTATTTTTATTATTTAATATGGTATTTCAACCAATTTTCTTCCCCATTATTGTAATAAAAAAAATTAATTATTTTAAAAGAAAAAAACCAATAATCATTAGTCATTATAAAATTTCAAAAAGAACCTTTTGAAAACTACTAATTAACTATATTGGGAAAATTTTCATATGTAAACGTATACCATGATTTAAACATATACATTACAGAGTATATTCAATGATAAATATATAAAGTGAAATAGTTTACTTCAACATGTTATTGTTTTAATCAACCCGATTCAGATGGCACATGTAAATCCAAATTCTACAATTCATAAGCTACTCCAAATAAAGGTTGTTGATATATATCTAACAACCACTACTCTAGTTATTCCCTTCAATAGGGTACATAAAGGCCTTTAATAAAACTTAAAAAGTGTTATTTCCTTAGAGACATTAAAGAGGGGTTCCCCATTATTGGCACTAAAAACACTAATGAAGGGGGGCATTTTTAAGCACTAGAAATAATATTGATAAAGGTCCAACCTACTATAGTGTATAGTTTGTATGATAGTGCACTACAGAAAATACATGTAACCCATATGAAAAATATTTAATTTAATTGAAATAAATTTTAAATATGGAATACAAAAATGGAACAACTATATACATTTCAACATATGTTTTTTATTATTTCAATGACTATTAATATCCCTAAACATATAAAAACATTTATGTTTCATATTTTTTGGCACCCACGATCCCCTCTCAAAAAAGTTTGTGCATACCATCAGTTATTGAACCAATAAACATAACATGAGAAAAATAATCCACCTATATATGAAAACAACTCTCATTATTTTAATATTATAAATAAAGAAATAAAAAATCAATATGAATGAATACATTTATAAAATTTCAATATAATGTAAAAAAATGAACACCTGGAGTTATATCAGTCATAAGGGGCATCATACCATGTTTTTGATGATTCAAACACACCCAAAATGATTTATGGATTTCGTTCCTAAATTATCAAAATAATCAGAACCAATTTCCCCTATTTTAAGTATGTCACATGTTCCATTTATGAAAATTAATGTCAATTTTTTTTAGAAAAAGAAATTCTTGGAGTTATATCGGAAATATCAAGAATTTTATTGAGGTGAACATGATTCATACCCATCATGAATTACTTATGGACCTTTTTCCTAAAGTCTCAAAACAATAGAAATTATTTAATCAGTTCTTTGAATAAAACATGTGTTTTTAATTAAAATTATTTTTCACAATAGAAACATTCCCTTTGACAAATAATGATCAAATAAAATATCAATTCTAAACTGATGACAGACTAGTTGAGAATTACTGGTCACACTGTTCATCATAGGGAGGTGTGGTTGATTCCTAAATATCTCAAATAAATCATTGATCATTGTCCTAGTGCTTTGAAACAATACGAATTCATTTTATCAAATTTTTTATGTCACATGTACTTTTTAGTAATATTAATTTTAGTTAAAAAAAGTCATGTGTGGAGTCATATCAGTTACACAATACATCATATTGAGTTTAGGATGATTCATCAATGACACAAATTATATGTATATATTTTTAAACAATGTAATTAAAAAAATATTTGTTTTATCATATTTCATTATTCCATTTGTTCTTTTTTACTAATATTAATGTCAATTTCAAATAGAAAGACACACATGGAGTTATACTGGTTACATCGTGCATCATGTTTAGGCATGGTTGAATCATATTTTCCAAAAATTACATATGTACCATTTAAATAATTAATCAAAATAATCAGAACATGTTTTTTCTGTATTTAGTATGTGACATATTCTTTTTTTCTCAAATTATTTTCCAATTTAAATAAATAGAAACACTTCGAATTATATATAACACATTGTGCAATATATTCTAGTTTTATTGATTCATACACATCAAAAATTAAATATAGATCATGTAATTACCCAATCTTTAATAATGAGTATTTTTCTTGATCTAATTAAATGACATAATATGTAAAGTGTTTATATAAAACATATGAACTTCCTTGGTTTTATGTTTTTGGATTTTAAAATACCATTAAGAATTGTTACCGATTCTAATATAGATGTTGAACCACGATCACATTAATAGTATTAATATAGGGATTTAAAATATCCAATTTACTTAGACAAATGAAGCGATGGACTCATTTAATATAATTATTCCATACAAATCCCATTGAATAGAACTCGTTATGCTTGAATGGATCCAACAACCGAAGAAGTGTAAGTTAATAGAGATTATCATTTGAGTGATGTTTTTTGAGCCTCCATAATAAATTGTATCCATCATACTCCTTACCCATAGGACCTATGTGGGCATTATAATGGGGTGGGTAAAAATACCCTAGAAATATTATTATGTGCATGATTTATTTATAAAAAATATACATTCATTTTATTATTGTTTATTTGTAAATGGTTTTCAAAGCACAAAAAGTATTTTTAGTTAATATTAAATTAAGAGAGTTATTTTGATGAATTAATTGTTTTTTGAGTTTAATAATATTTTAATAAAATATTATTACTGAATTACTTCTTATTAAGTAAATATTACAGCATAATTCTAGTATGAATAAAATAATAATTTTTATTAAGGTTTGAATTCAGTTTTTGTCAAAACTCGTGAATTTTTTATAAATGATGTTTATTATTTTAAAAGTAAAAAATTTCATATTAGGAAATTAGTTAGATAAAATGTATATTATTTTTGTATTCATGATGTCGAAATTATCTAATGGTGTTATTTTCATAATTTTCTGAGATAGTTGAATTTCTGTGTAAAAATTAAATATCGTTTTAAAATATAATGTGTTTTATGACATCATAAAGACCCAATAGTGATGCAATAAAATAAAAAAATAAATATTCACAAAATATATGTTTTAACTTTAATATAATGTGATTTTAGTTTTGTTTGATTAATTTTATGGTGCCTTAGTGGAATCACCAAGACATATAAAATATTTTAACCTTTGTAAATGATTTCCTTGAGAGTGTGACTCACCTCCACATAAAAAAGCCTCATATTTTAATAATTTATGAAATTGGAATTATAAAATTATTCATTCCACTTCATTTTGGATAATACTTGTGAAAAAACCATTGGACGGTTTGTTGTTTAGTTTAGTTTAATGTGTAGTGTCCAAAACCTAAAAAATAATTAATTCCCTCTCCTTTTATATTTAATCCCAATCAATATCCAATTACTCTTTACTAAAACCATTTAGAGATTGAACAACCTCTGCTGTAATATATATAGAATCCTCCCAAAGATCACAATTATCCTAACAAGCCTCTATGAAGCCTCTCCCAAGCCTTTGGGATCACACTTCCAGGTAAGGGATTTTTTATTCTCTAATTTTTTACCATGTTCTTTATATTAATATATCCTTATCATTACAATTAAAAATGTTAGGGTATGAATTATCACATCCACTATACTTAACTACTTATTTTTTAATGATGAGACTTCGATTTATCTCTCATTAATGCCTCCCATGTACACCCATTACCATGCCTAAATTCGGTAAGGGGTTTCTCTCTCCTCATTTACTTTCAAGCAATTCTTTTATATTATGAATCTAAATTCCATTACATATATTGGGACATGTATCTATATGAACCCACATACTGTTCATTTCATGTGCTATTATGAGATAAACATTTCTCTCTCAACAACCCTTTTTATGAATTCTTATATCACATTGTCATGCAGCCGAAATTGCACATCGATTTTTCATATTAATGTCATTATGTTGTGAATACCATGCCCATTTCTCTATCGAGGGTATTAACCATTACACATATTTACTTATTTATTGTGTATATTTGTATATTAATTCCATCTTCCATTATCGTCGAATAAATGATTATGTTTAATGAATCCATGTTGTATGATCTATGTGGCACACTTATTCATGAAATGAAATGTTTAAGATGGGTGAGCCCTAAAAGAACTAAAATGCACTGGGTAAATATTAGTGTCATTATATGTCAAGTGAAATGAGGATTTACTCACGATAATTACAGTGAAATTTTGGTTTACTCATTCCCGACATGCAATGATTGATGGATCATGCTAATATCATAGTAAATGGTGTTTCCACATTTCCATGTTTTGATAATCATGTTATATCATGCCTTTTTGTTAATGTTTCTTCTGTTCTCAATTGATATGCATATTTCCTAACATGTACTATATTTTTCATGTTATTCATTACATACTCCCTTACTAGGATTTATAGATCTTCCTTTTCCTATGCATGTCCTCAGGTTATCCCATGTAATTCTAAGTATGAAGGAATGTTGTGGTCATATAAAAAAGTTTTCAATAAATATGGTGTGTTTTATGTTTTAAAATGTTATGTAATGTTCTTAATTTCCCATGAAACTATACCTAACAATCCTCAATGTTTTCTTAAGTGAATGTTTATCTAATAAATATAATTTATTTTTGTATTACAGATATGTTTGGTTGTATTTGGTATCAAAGGATATGTTTAGTTATTTTGGGATTATGAGTAGAAAACACATGTAAAACCCATAGGGATAAGTCTATGTATAATAAAAACATCCCTAAATTGTGGTTAGTATAGATTAAGTTGTTCATAATGAAATCCAATACATGTTTGGATATGAACATGTAATGGAAGATCTGCCAAAGATGTGTCTAGGGTTAAAACTCGAAAACACTTTTTTGAGCATGACTCGAACATGAATTGGTGCAAGAAAGAAATCCTAGCTACAATTTTGGTTACGAAACTCTTGGGGTATGCTTTTTTAAATTCATAACCTTAGTATGAACCATTATTAATTGGAAAAGAATCCCCTTAGAATATATGTTGGGAGGTAGATCACAGATAACATATACTGAATCCTAAAAATTCATAAGATAAATAAATAAAAGAAATTAACAAGTTATCCAATTTTGATTTTTGATTACCCATTATGTGTTACCCATAAAATTCCTTTTATTCTAGATAATGGTTGGTAATATGAGGACTAAGGCTAACAACTGATAAAATGACCAATGGAAAAATGGTTCGAATGAGATTCCTAATAGAATGGGACTAGGAATCACAAACAGTGTCATGATACTCTAATAGTTAACTAACATTTTGAATAGAAACATGGGTCAAGGGGATCGTCCAACCCCCCCCCCCCCCCATGAATGATCAAGCCAAAATTGATAGAGCCACAAGAAAAAGGATTCATACTTTTAATGGATCATCTGATCCATCAATCACCGAAGAAAGGATCAACTATGTTGTAATGATATTCTCCATCCTTCAATGTTCTGAACAAGAGAAGGTTCATATTGATGCTTATCGTACGGAGGGTGAAGCTGATAAATGGTGGATATTGATCAAAAATATGATTCCATTAGAGGATTTAATGGTTTTCGAGTGAAAGGATTTCGGTAAAATATTTTTTGATAAATATATTCCATGTACCCTCCGACTTAAGATAGAAAGGGACTTCGTTCCCCTCAACACTAAAGGAAATGAATCCATCAGAGTGTATGAAGAAAACCTTACAAGGGTTGAATGATATGCCTCTGTCTTTGTTGATACCTTGGAATGAATGGTTGAATGCTTATTTGGTGGGATAAAACCTATCCTACGGAAATATCTAATGAACCATGACTTCGATAGCTATGAGGAAATTGTATGATGTGCCCTCAAAGTTGACTTGGATATTAGAGAATCTCATGGGTATCATAGGGATAATAAGGGGAAATTAAACTTTAATTATGGTGGTATAATGGATAAATCCATGGAGCATTGAAAATCCATCACCCCACATTCTAAAGGGTTGGAATGAAGCACCATGTAAATTGCCTGAAGAGGACGAGGAAATAATTTAGGTGTGGAAGATAAGAGCAAATGGCAATTAACTGTCGACAAGAAAAACCCAATACATTGATAGAGGAGACGAATTATCTATTAAACCCTCAATGTATTGTTCATTGATTCAACTAAAAATAACCAGGAAATATTTCAAACCACTTCTAAAATCCAATGGTTTTAGGAGGCATCCAATAACCTCCAAGGCCGCAAGGGTGATCATTTTCCATCCCTATCATCGAAGAGAACCCTGAAAGTGAAGTGGTGACATGTACACTAGTTATTTATTCAAGAATGGAAAACATAATTTTGATTCTGGTTCTATGAATTATTTTATATTCTGAAGGTTTAGTAGAAAAATAGAAACACCACCACAAATCATGGAAGTTAAGATATTGGTGAGTACCAAAAATGTGGAAATCATTGCAACCCATGAATATAACTCCTCCCATGTCACGATTTATGGAATGAACTTCCTGAGGTACCTCTCCATACTCCCAATTGTGGAATTTGATTCAATTATATCCATGGATTGAATTTCCCTATATAGCGACAACATAAAATTCCATGAGAGGGAAATCACTCTTCATATGGTGAATCGTCCCCCGATTCTATACAGGTAAAATGAGGATTATGAATTTTCATTAGAACCATTACCTAAATCATGGATATTACTACCTTTTGATAACTAATATCTTTCATTCATGATTTTTTCTAATGAAGAAACCATCCATGAAGATATACCTATTGTGAGGGAATTTTATGAGGTGTTTCTGAGGAACTACCTAGTATTCCTCCCCGAAGAGATTTGGAATTCTCAATTGATCTTATAATTTCAGCACTAACAATATCCAAGAATCCATATAAAATGGATGTTGTGCAGATTTTGGAGATAATGAAACAAATATAGTAGAATCAATATATTGGGTTTATAGCCCAAGTGCATCATCAAGGGGTGCACCGAGCCTCTTCTTCAAAAAGTAGGATTTGTCAAAGGGCCTTTTCATTGACTATCGTGAGCTCAACAAATCGCGATAATGAACAAGTTTTGTAACACCCCATGATTTCATAGTATGTTATTTCTTCAAAATAATTCAATAACTTGCATTACACGCAACACCGAGTTCTAACACACCGTAACCAATCAAACTAGCCGCTATGAATAGTAATACCTACTTTTTGAAATTATATATATTTTATATTTAAAAATGGACTTCATTTTTGGATTCGGAATATCGAATTTAGCCTAAGGTGAAATTTTGGTACTTTTCGGATAACTTTCATATTTTGATGAATAGTGAAAATTACTAAATTTTAATTAAAAACAACTTTTTTAATCAAAATAATTAATAGTGATAAATTATGCATTTGAGTTGTTTTAAAGTATATTTAGAATATATTTTTACCATTTAATATAATTTTGGTCATTGGACATAATTTTACAATTAAACCGAACATAAACAAGTGTCAATCTTTTGATAGTTATTATCTCTTAAAAACACGCTTTTTGTTTTGACAGCGGGAATTAATTTTAAATTAATTTCTTCCACTTCTGTGTTTTGAATTTAGGAAAATGGATTCCATCTTTGGAATCAGGATGTTCAAATTGTGTAAATAGGTAACTTTTATTTTTAGACATTTTGAATAATTACTGCGGTAAATATTTTATTTACCATGGTTAAGGGTAAATCCGGTAAATAAGGGTTAAAAAATAATATTATAATAATACTAAATTACCCTAAAACATGTCTTAACCCTATTGGTTGATACATGGTCGACCATGGGCATCTTTGTGTCAATTTGGGGACCCCATGGATCCACTTGTAAGTGATAATGACACTTTATTTTAATTAAGTCAAAATGAATACAAAAATGACACAAGCATATATCTTTTAGAAAAACAATTGTTACATAGGGTTATATAAGTTGGATTTTATATTATAAATATTCATTAGAAAGATAAATATATTTCCTACATAATGGTATTTTATTTATAATTTTTAGACATTAAATAATTTATTTTATTTATGACACAATGATGATGCAGTAATTACTTTAATAGTGAAAAATTAAAATAATTGATATTATAAATACCCAAATAAATATAATATGAATCTCTTAATGAATTAAACTAATTTTCTAGGATAATATGATATATTAGGATTGATATAATGGACTTTTTTCTAAGTAATCAATCTGTTATGAGTTTCACAAAAATCAACTATTGAATAGTGTCAAAATTGACATAAAAGAGTTCTTAAAACAAATATTATATTATTAATTGATATTAAATTCCTAAAAATCTACTGTTCGGCCAAGAGACTTATATCATGATAGGTTCATCATTAAGGTACCACTTGGGGGTCTCTGGGATGTATATAGTAAGTTTATTAACCATATTATATAAAAATACAAAGAGACATTATAAAAGTGAAACTAATTAACTTAGAGTTAATACTTAAAGATAAGGTTAATATAAGTACCCAAACCTGTCTAAATTCTATTGGATGAGTTTTTTTCGACCCATCCCCACCTCAACCTTTGAATAGTCAACTTTGGAGCCATTGGAAACCGAATATGAATTTATTATAAATTAATATTTCTAGCTTTTCCAAAGGTGCCCCTCACCCCTCTTATAAAAGGGCACTCCTCCTTCTCATTTCTTCACACCTCTCAAGCCACTTGGCTCGTCCAAACTCTGCCCAACTAAGCTCCCCACATCCCTCTCCTCCTCCTTGAAGCTTCCCCTTAGGCAGAAATCATTTCAATAAGTCCTTTGGTTCCAACCAAAGTGAATTACCTAAATTAAAGGTAACGATTTATCTTAAATTATTTTCATTTATTTTGCTTCTTCAACCCCCAAACTCTTTTTATTTCCCTTCTTTTGTAACAACACCAGTATCCTCAATATACTAGGATGTTGTTATAAGAATTATTCAAACTACACATACACACAACTCCATCTAATGGATGATGAACATAATGTTTCTGTGGATGGCAAACTAACGCCTCACGAAACGATGATTGTTCAAAAACATCTTACCGCCTCTCATGGTGGCCATTATGATGGCACTGTAATTAAATATGATATTAATGATATATATTTTATATATAAGCTTCTGTAATTCCATTTTATTTCATACCATTATTCTTTTCATGTTGTATATACATACGATAATTTCATTTGAGGAAGTGCGGACTACCGCCCCCTTAAAATGATATGACTCGTTCATACCACACATGGAACGTATAAAGGATGGTGTTAATGAACTTAAGTAACATATATAAAATATTATATTATACTGGAATAGTAATATACCTATGTATCATTTGGATTCGATCCTTTTAAAATAAAAATTAAATGGAAGTAGCGTTCGTGCGTACGTACGGACTACCGTCTCCACGAACGTGATGAGATTCATTCTCCATCGTAACCATTAAAGTATAATTATCATTTTATGATTTAAAAATGATGTTTAAGGACTTTATATCATTCTGGATATGAATAATATACAACCTATCCTTTACAAACATGTCTTACGTAACAAAACATATGAAAGATAACAAGTAAGTTAACACCTGAAACAACGATAATACTAAGATATTATTAACAAATCAATGTTAAAAGATCATATATGATATCATATTAATATATATGATTCTTGTATAATTTAATAACAATTATTTCACCATTATACAGGAGGTTAACCTACCCCAACAAAGGAAAAGTACAAGGTAAGGGTTATTTCACAATCTCTTCATTATCTGAGGTTGTTTATACGTAATAATCTACTGGGATCTCGTTATCATCCACATCCATGTTTCTTCAAAATGTATTTCAAAACATTTTTACAAGAATATGGGTTAAAGTCATTTATACCTTTTTTTGACTTTTTATAAGAGGAATCTTTCCGTCGTTTTCCAAACAAGGTGCTTTTTAACCTTTTCGACAAAATTAAGATAAGAATGTTTTTTTAACTTATACGGCGGGTGCGGTTATTTTCCGCCGTTATAAAATCTTCAAAGCTTCCCTTACAAGCTTATAAGAATATTTTCAAAGAAAATGTTTTATTTTATATGGATCTTAAATGATTTCAAAATAAAAGGAGATATTTCTTTAAAAAAAAATTTGGTTTCATCTATGTCAACATCCTTTGATGAATTTTAAGATTATTTGAAGTTGATTTATTATGATACAAAACTTCTATATTGTATTGAAGGTTTTATGATATGTTTGACTGTGGATGTGCTATTTTTATACCATTCATAGTTTATGGTGAAATTATTGACATTTCGTATGCTAGTTTTAATACGAATGTTTATGTTATGTTTAAACCTTTTCATATGGGAATGCATTGGACTTAATAAGTGATGGGTGGAGCCCGCTATAGCTCCTCGATGCATCGGTAGGTCTCATGAGACAAACTAGTGTCTTGGCACAAGGCCTTGACAAAATATTATTTGTAGTCTTGGCACGAGGCCTTGGCTATGTGGTTATGATAGTCTGGCATTATGCATTCCAACATTATGAAAGTGGTTATTGATTTTTGCATGTGATTATTCGATTAGTAGAATATCCATGTGAATAAGTAAATGGCATTATTTCATTTTATTTATGCCATACCATGTTTAAATTTCATGTTTAAAAGGCTTTTGTTTTAGTTATACATTGCCTTAAATGTTTATTCTTATTGATGAAAGTTTCCGCTATATTGTTATCCTTACTGGGCATTTGAGCTCACCCCTTTTCTATGTTTTATTTTTCCCAGGAAGTGAAGATGTAAGTTATGAATGACCTGCAGGGATATTATGAGGGGATTATAGTGTGGACTGTGGAAACATTATTTTGTTGTAGTAGTTTTTCATTTTATGATGTAATGTAAAACTTATGAATATATCTAGTGTTTCCAAGGCTACTAAACCAATCGGTCTTTCGAGATTTGATCTTTCTTGTGATCATGCCAATGTTATGTAATAATGCACCGACTCTAGGCAACTAGGGTCGGGGCGTTACAGTTGGTATCAGAGGAAGTTTAGTACAAACCTTGGAAGCTAGATTTAGATAAACTCTGATTAGAGCACGTAAACCTAAGACGAACTTTGAGGATTAGTATAGAAGAACTTCCTAGAATTTTGGTATTGTAGAGATTTTGTGAGTTTTCCGAGCAATACATCCCTGTCTGGATACGAGCAGGTAGAGGCGGCTCTGGCACAGATGTACCTAGGGGTAAAACCCGAAAACACCGATTTGAGCTAGACTCGAACGGGAACTGGTGCACGACAACGGGCCTTGCTGCACTCTTGGTTACGACACTCCCGGGGGATATGCTTAGGATAACTCTCATTTTATTTACAAATCATTATGAAGGGTTTATGAGTATATACTTCCTCAAAGAAAACATTTTTATGATTATGGATTATATCCATAAATAGTTCAATTTATGTTAAGTGTTTTATAAGTATGGGATTATGTATTTTGATTCATAAACTGATCTAGTGTATTCCATTGTTTAGAAATGGCGCCCAGTAGAAGGAATGAGAACTCCAGAAATGCACATGATCCAAAGAGAAGGAAGGATCATATATTTCATGGTCTTAAGCTAGAATTTATAAGAGAAATAGTCTCCCATGTATTATCATCATATGAAGAAATAATATCATGTGTTGATAAGATAAGTAAAGAGTTTACTGAGTCCTATGGCTTTGAAGGGAAGCAAGAGAAGAAAAGGATAGAAGAGAGAAAGATAGATAAAGGGAAGAGGGAAAAGAAGAATTTTCCCATATGTGGTAACTGTGGAAAGAAACACCCTGGAACTTGCCTGAAAGGAATGGGAGTTTGTTATAAGTGTGGAGGAAAAGGGCACAAAGTACATGACTGCAAGGGTAAGAAAATGGTTTCAAATGTACAATGCTTCATTTGCAAGGAGTTTGGACACTACGCGAACCTATGTCCCAGTCATCAGACTATGATGCAAATGATGCTATTGGATAATAATCAAGTTATGATACTACCACAGATGAAGAGGAATGATTAGAGTTCTTATGTTGATTATGTCAATTGAGTTTTGTATCAACAATGTACTTGTTATAATAATTATGGAGTATATAAGGATTGTACTGCAGTACTATTTCATTAAGGACTTGAGATTGTGTGGAACAAAGAAAAGTGACTCAATAGCAGGATAAATTTTTGGAAAATATATGGTTGAGAGAATGATAAACCATAATATAGTTCTGATACCGAGGTAGTGATTTTCGAATAATACATGATTATTTTGGAAAAATTATATTGGATATTCTTGACTACCTTGGAACTGATTAATGATTTGTATATTCCATCATTGTTGGGGTTTAAATTTTTTTTGGATTAATGAAGTATATCCAGCATTATATATGGAATAATGGAGCATTAATGTAATCAATAAGGAATATGGTAATGCATGATGAAGGTATTCATATGCTATTACGGGGTAAAAAGGATCTACATTATGGTTACCTTCCTTATAAATGTTGGACTGTGAGTTTGGACAGAAGTATTTTGGATAGTTCTAGTTTGGATTATTTTGGATTGCCATAAAAGGACAACCCGGAGGTCGGGCGGCAACCCGTCGCGTCCGGCAAGGCCGCAAGACTTGAACCCGCAACCGAAGGGAGACAAGGGTGTATCACCTACCACTATCCCACGAGATGTCCTGGATTAAATAAAGTAGTTTTTTTAAATGATCTGGTAGATGAATTATAAATTCGTTTATTTTGGAATCCTCTATGAATAGTATAAATAGAATTTTTTTTTACGAGTGAATGATGAGTTTTTGGTAGAAATTTATTAAGGGATAAAACTCTAATTTTAAAGTAAGTATATCTCCTTATGATCTTAGCCAATCTAATAAATAAATTCCTCATCATTAAGAAAAGGAACTTAGAACAAAAATGTTGTCCTAGATGGTACCTTAAATCATCACTAATATATGGCTTTGGGATTGTTGGCCTTTTCATAGCCATGTTCTCTACCACTCTCCATCAGATAATTGATGGTTAGATTTATCCTCCATATCCATATTTTCCTACATGGAACCCTAATATGTGTTATTTTCGGTAATCTTCATACTTTCCACTCTTTATTTTAAATAGAGGCATCATTAATTCATTTTTCGATGTGGGATTTCAACTAAGATATTTTGAAACGTCAAAAATGTGTTATCCCAATACCCTATATTTTGTTGAACTGATGGTACTTCAAATCATCATAGATTGATGAGTTTAAGGACCTCAATTTTATACTTGTTTGTGATTTATGACCTCAATCACTACCTATAAATATTTACGTTTTTCCTCCAATTATATGTCTATAATTTCCACCAATGTTCTCCTAATAGAGATCATAATTTGGTGGTGACCCTTTCATTTCTCTTTTCCTCATATTAAGACTAAATCTTAGTAAACCAATTTCCTATGCGGGTTTTCCCACAAATATATTTTCTATTTTCGAAGAACAATTTCAAATTGCGAGGACGCAATTTATTGAAGGAGGGGAGAATGTAACACCCCAAGATTTCATAGTATGCTATTTCTTCAAAATAATTCAATAACTTGCATTACACGCAACACCGAGTTCTAACACACCGTAACCAATCAAACTAGCCGCTATGAATAGTAATACCTACTTTTTGAAATTATATATATTTTATATTTGAAAATGGACTTCATTTTTGGATTCGGAATATCGAATTTAGCCTAAGGTGAAATTTTGGTACTTTTCGGATAACTTTCATATTTTGATGAATAGTGAAAATTACTAAATTTTAATTAAAAACAACTTTTTTAATCAAAATAATTAATAGTGATAAATTATGCATTTGATTGGTTTTAAAGTATATTTAGAATATATTTTTACCATTTAATATAATTTTGGTCATTGGACATAATTTTACAATTAAACCGAACATAAACAAGTGTCAATCTTTTGATAGTTATTATCTCTTAAAAACACGCTTTTTGTTTTGACAGCGGGAATTAATTTTAAATTAATTTCTGCCACTTCTGTGTTTTGAATTTAGGAAAATGGATTCCATCTTTGGAAGCAGGATGTTCAAATTGTGTAAATATGTAACTTTTATTTTTAGACATTTTGAATAATTACTGCGGTAAATATTTTATTTACCATGGTTAAGGGTAAATCCGGTAAATAAGGGTTAAAAAATAATATTATAATAATACTAAATTACCCTAAAACATGTCTTAACCCTATTGGTTGATACATGGTCGACCATGGGCATCTTTGTGTCAATTTGGGGACCCCATGGATCCACTTGTAAGTGATAATGACACTTTATTTTAATTAAGTCAAAATGAATACAAAAATGACACAAGCATATATCTTTTAGAAAAACAATAGTTACATAGGGTTATATAAGTTGGATTTTAGATTATAAATATTCATTATAAAGCTAAAGAGATTTCCTACATAATGGTATTTTATTTATAATTTTTAGACATTAAATAATTTATTTTATTTATGACACAATGATGATGCAGTAATTACTTTAATAGTGAAAAATTAAAATAATTGATATTATAAATACCCAAATAAATATAATATGAAACTCTTAATGAATTAAACTAATTTTCTAGGATGATATGATATATTAGGATTGATTTAATTGACTTTGTTCGAAGTAATCAATCTGTTATGAGTTTCACAAAAATCAACTATTGAATAGTGTCAAAATTGACATAAAAGACTTCTTAAAACAAATATTATATTATTAATTGATATTAAATTCCTAAAAATCTAATTTTCGGCCAAGAGACTTATATCATGATAGGTTCATCATTAAGGTACCACTTGGGGGTCTCTTGGATGTATATAGTAAGTTTATTAACCATATTATATAAAAATACAAAGAGACATTATAAAAGTGAAACTAATTAACTTAGAGTTAATACTTAAAGATAAGGTTAATATAAGTACCCAAACCTGTCTAAATTCTATTGGATGAGTTTTGTTCGACCCATCCCCACCTCAACCTTTGAATAGTCAACTTTGGAGCCATTGGAAACCGAATATGAATTTATTATAAATTAATATTTCTAGCTTTTCCAAAGGTGCCCCTCACCCCTCTTATAAAAGGGCACTCCTCCTTCTCATTTCTTCACACCTCTAAAGCCACTTGGCTCGTCCAAACTCTGCCCAAATAAGCTCCCCACATCCCTCTCCTCCTCCTTGAAGCTTCCCCTTAGGCAGAAATCATTTCAATAAGTCCTTTGGTTCCATCCAAAGTGAATTACCTAAATTAAAGGTAACGATTTCTCTTAAATTATTTTCATTTATTTTGCTTCTTCAACCCCAAAACTCTTTTTATTTCCCTTCTTTTGTAACAACATCAGTATCCTCAATATACTAGGATGTTGTTATAAGAAGTATTCAAACTACACATACACACAACTCCATCTAATGGATGATGAACATAATGTTTCTGTGGATGGCAAACTAACGCCTCACGAAACGATGATTGTTCAAAAACATCTTACCGCCTCTCATGGTGGCCATTATGATGGCACTGTAATTAAATATGATATTAATGATATATATTTTATATATAAGCTTCTGTAATTCCATTTTATTTCATACCATTATTCGTTTCATGTTGTATATACATACGATAATTTCATTTGAGGAAGTGCGGACTACCGCCCCCTTAAAATGATATGACTCGTTCATACCACACATGGAACGTATAAAGGATGGTGTTAATGAACTTAAGTAACATATATAAAATATTATATTATACTGGAATAGTAATATACCTATGTATCATTTGGATTCTATTCTTTTAAAATAAAAATTAAATGGAAGTAGCGTTCGTGCGTACGTACGGACTACCGTCTCCACGAACGCGATGAGATTCATTCTCCATCGTAACCATTAAAGTATAATTATCATTTTATGATTTAAAAATGATGTTTATGGACTTTATATCATTCTGGATATGAATAATATACAACCTATCCTTTACAAACATGTCTTACGTAACAAAACATATGAAAGAAAACAAGTAAGTTAACACCCAAAACAACGATAATACTAAGATATTATTAACAAATCAATGTTAAAAGATCATATATGATATCATATTAATATATATGATTCTTGTATAATTTAATAACAATTATTTCACCATTATACAGGAGGTTAACCTACCCCAACAAAGGAAAAGTACAAGGTAAGGATTATTTCACAATCTCTTCATTATCCGAGGTTGTTTATACGTAATAATCTACTGGGATCTTGTTATCATCCACATCCATGTTTCTTCAAAATGTATTTCAAAACATTTTTACAAAAATATGGGTTAAAGTCATTTATACCTTTTTTTGACTTTTTATAAG
The DNA here is from genome assembly GCA_963277665.1 of Viscum album. Taxonomy (NCBI): domain Eukaryota; kingdom Viridiplantae; phylum Streptophyta; class Magnoliopsida; order Santalales; family Viscaceae; genus Viscum; species Viscum album. The sequence goes on along the minus strand of OY728120.1, from coordinate 536,766,834 downwards.
AGGAATCTTTCCGTCGTTTTCCAAACAAGGTGCTTTTTAACCTTTTCGACAAAATTAAGATAAGAATGTTTTTTTTAACTTATACGGCGGGTGCGGTTATTTTCCGCCGTTATAAAATCTTCAAAGCTTCCCTTACAAGCTTATAAGAATATTTTCAAAGAAAATGTTTTATTTTATATGGATCTTAAATGATTTCAAAATAAAAGGAGATATTTCTTTAAAAAGAATTTTGGTTTCATTTATGTCAACATCCTTTGATGAATTTTAAGATTATTTGAAGTTGATTTATTATGATACAAAACTTCTATATTGTATTGAAGGTTTTATGATATGTTTGACTGTGGATGTGCTATTTTTATACCATTCATAGTTTATGATGAAATTATTGACATTTCGTATGCTAGTTTTAATACGAATGTTTATGTTATGTTTAAACCTTTTCATATGGGAATGCATTGGACTTAATAAGTGACGGGTGGAGCCCGCTATAGCTCCTCGATGCATCGGTAGGTCTCATGAGACAAACTAGTGTCTTGGCACAAGGCCTTGACAAAATATTATTTGTAGTCTTGGCACGAGGCCTTGGCTATGTGGTTATGATAGTCTGGCATTATGCATTCCAACATTATGAAAGTGGTTATTGATTTTTGCATGTGATTATTCGATTAGTAGAATATCCATGTGAATAAGTAAATGGCATTATTTCATTTTATTTATGCCATACCATGTTTAAATTTCATGTTTAAAAGGCTTTTGTTTTAGTTATACATTGCCTTAAATGTTTATTCTTATTGATGAAAGTTTCCGCTATATTGTTATCCTTACTGGGCATTTGAGCTCACCCCTTTTCTATGTTTTATTTTTCCCAGGAAGTGAAGATGTAAGTTATGAATGACCTGCAGGGATATTATGAGGGGATTATAGTGTGGACTGTGGAAACATTATTTTGTTGTAGTAGTTTTTCATTTTATGATGTAATGTAAAACTTATGAATATATCTAGTGTTTCCAAGGCTACTAAACCAATCGGTCTTTCGAGATTTGATCTTTCTTCTGATCATGCCAATGTTATGTAATAATGCACCGACTCTAGGCAACTAGGGTCGGGGCGTTACAAGTTTCATCTACCCCTAATTGATGAATTGTTCGATTAGCTATGAGGAGCACAATACTTCTCCAAAGTGGATTTTTGGTTGTGATATTATCAAGTAACTTTGAAGAAGGAGGATATCCCCAATACTGCTTTTCATACAAGCCACAAGAACTATGAATTTATAGCATTGCCTTTTGGACTCCCTAATGCTCCACGAATCTTCATGGACATTAATAAATGGGTCTTTAGAGATTACATAAACAAATTTGTGGTAGTATTTATAGACGATATTCTAATATACTACCAAACCCAGGATGAACATGAGGAGCATCTAAGAATTGTATTAGAGACCATGCGGAAGGTGAAACACAATGAAAAGTACGTAAAGTGTGAGTTATGGTTGAAGGAGGTATAATTTTTGGGTCATATCATCAAAAGCAATGGGATATCTATGGATCCCTCCAAGATAGCTCAAATTGAGGGATAGTCGAGGCCAACATTGGTAATAGATATTCGTATCTTCCTTTGGATAGCTGGATACTATCGCCAATTTATGAAAAATGTATCATGATTTTCAAACCCTTTTAACAAGATAAATCAAAAGGTAATCATGTTTTCTTGAATTGATGAATGAAAATATAGCTTCAAGGAGTTGAAAACGAGGCTTATCACATATCATGTGCTCAAACTATCCACAAGTGTAGATCTTATTGTGGTATTCAGTGATGATTTTAAGCAGTTTTAGGGTTATTTGTTGATGAAAAATTATAAATTCATTGCCTATACTTCAAGGAAATTTAATGTTCATGAGAAAAACTATCCAACATATGATCTGGAGTTAGTTGCAGTAGTCTTTGATTTGAAAATTTGGTAGCATGACCTCTTTGGGGAGAAGTGTGACATAAATATGGACCACATAAGCCTCAATTATATGTTAACATAGAAAGAGTTGAACATGCGCCAATGAAGATAGTTAGAGCTGGTTAAAGTCTATGACTTCTCAATGCATTACCACCATTTGAAAAATAATAATCTCACAGATGCTCTATGTAAAATGGACTTAGTGATTATATCTTTGATGAAAATTGAAAAGGATCCAATCATCTTATATTTAATGAATATGGACATGGGAATCATAAATAAGGGAAAATCACCCATCCTTTCACAAATGATTTCTCAACTGTCTCTTTTGTAAAGGTTAAGGATGATCCAAAGGATTATATGGGAATTCAGAAGAATGAGGAAATTATTAGAAAAGGGAAATTCTCAAAGTCCAATGTTAATGAAGAAATAATTGGGAGATTTAGGTCAAGACTATGTGTTCCTTCTAATTCAGAGTTAAATAATGAAATTCTAAATGATTCATATAGTTCGAATTTATCCATTCTCTTAGGAAACACAATGATGTATCGATTTCTCCATGATCATTATTGGATGTATAACATGAAGAAGGAGATCACTGAGTATACATCAATGTTCCTCGTATGCCATCTTGTGAAGGCTATGATGCTGAAGTCTAAGGGGATGATGCAACCATTACCCATAACAACATTGAATTGGGAGAACATAAACATGGAATTTGTTTCCAGTCTTCCAAAGACATCCAACGGATGAAATTCTATCATGGTTGTTGTTGATCGCCTTACAAAGTCTGCTCAATTCATTGCAATTAGAGAGAATTTATCATTGGATAAACTGGCACAAATATACATCTGCGATGTGGTAAGGATTCCTGGAGTTCCACTATCGATTGTATCCGATCGAGAACCATGATTCACCTCTATGTTCTAGAAGAGTCTCAAACATGCTCTGAATACTTAGTTGAAAATCATCATGACTTATCATCTGCAAATTGATGGTCAATCTGAGTGGACTATCCAAACACATGATGAAATTTGGAGAGCATGCTCAAAGGAATTTAAACGAGGATGGGATCAACATATTCATCTAGTTGTGATCTCATACAATAATGGTTTCTACTCTAGCATCCAAATGACTCCTTATAAAGTCATTTATAGGAAGATATGTAGGACACTATCATGTTGGGGTGATGATGGGGACTGAAATCTCCTAGGTCCAGAAATGGTTGATGAAATGGAAGAGAAGGTTAAAACCACACAGAAAAACATTAATGCTACTCAAAGTCCAAAAAGGGCTATAATGATAATAATTGATGATACCTAGAGATTGATGTTGGGGAAATGTTATTCCTCCACATATAACTGTGGAAGAGAGTTATGACATTTGGGAAGAAGGGAAATCTTCATGCCATGTACATCATCCCTTTTGTGATCCTTGATCACATTGGATCAGTGGCTTATCGAGTAGCACTCCCATCGAACCTATATATAGTACATGATTTATTTTATGTATATCTCTTGAGAAAGTACATACCTGACACTTCACATGTACACAATCTAGAGGAGACACCATTGGATAATTACCTCTCCTATGAAGAGAAGCCAGTGAAGATCTTAGATTGTAGGGAAAATTTTCTATGAAATAAGACAATGCCATTCATCATAATGTTTTCGGGAAACCACAAGTTTGAAGAAGCAATGTGGGAATCATAGGAAGTTATGAAATATAGATACCCTTATCTATTTTTGTGTGGGAAAAAAATTTGATGGATAAATTTCATAAGGTGGGAATATTTTAATGACCCAAACTATTATTAATGAAAATCACACTTGATCTAATTAGATGTATTATTATGTAAAATGTTTATATAAAACATATTAAATTCCCTGTTTTTATGTTTTTGGATTTTAAAATACCATTTTGAATTGTTACCATTGCAAATATAGTCGTTCAACACTGATCATATGTCATGTATAAATATATTTATTTTAAAAGTCCAATTTACTTAGATAATGTAATCGTTGGTGTAACGACCCAAAGTTTCATTATTGGAAAATCCCTCTTGATCCAGTTAAATGTCTCTTTATAAAAAAATGTTTTTATAAGATGTCAACTTCTTTGGTTTTATGATAAGAGTTTTGATAGTTACTTTTATAGTCATTGAACAGTGATCACATGATTAGTATAAATATAAGGCTTTAACGAACCCAAGTTTACCCAGACAAAGGAAGCGATGGCCTCATCCAGTAGAATTTCCCCATATGAAGCCCTTTTTTCGGAGCCCAGAAAAGAGGTGGCATCCTTGGGCTTCGCCCTTGACCAATCCCAATCTGAGCTTCATTATTTAAAGCTCGAACGTGACCGTCTACGGGAAAAGTGGATGTTGATAGAGATTACCACTCGAGTGATGTTATCCGAGCCACCCCAAGAGTCTGTCACCATCACACACCTTACCCTTAGGTCTTATGCGACTATTTTAAGGGGTTATGTAACAAATAAGTAGTACTATTTTCATGAACATTATTTTTTTATATAATAATGTATATAATTTCTAGTCATTTTTGATACATTGTAAATAGTTTTTAAAGTACAAATGGTGTTTTTAGTAATTATTTAATTAAGAAATCTATTTTATTAAATTAAGGGATTTTTGAATTAAATAAGATTTTAATAAAATAATAATATTTTTATTAAATTAATTAAATATAAATGATCTTATAAATTTATGAATGCAATTAAAATGTTATATTAAGGTTTGAAAGCCATTTCTGTCAAAACCCGTGAATTTTCGATAAATGTTAGTTTTTATTTTAAAAGTGAAAATTAACATATTTAGAAAAAAAATTAGATAAAATAAATGTCATTTCTAGAATCAGGACGTCGAGATTATCCAACAGTGAATTTTTCATAATTTTCTGAGACAGTCAAATTTTTGGGTAAAAATTATATATTGTTTAAATATATAATATGTTTTATGACATCATAATGACCCAATGGTGATGTAATAAAATACTATAATCCTTATGTTCGGACAATATATGTTTTACCATTAAAATAAAGTGATTTTGGGATTATTTGACTTACTTTTCAATGTATTAATGAACCCCTCAAGACTTATTCAACACTTTGCCTTTTTAAATTAATTTCCATGGGAGTGTGACTCACCTCCACATAATCAACCTTATTATTTTAATAAGTTCGGACCATGGCCTTGAAAAATATTGTTTTCCTATTTCCTTTTCCATAAACCATGAGAAAAAAACATGGGATGGTTTTTGGTTTGGATTATTTTAATATAAGGGGTCCCAAACCTAAATAATAAAGAATTCTCTCACCTTTCCTATATAAACCCTCCCAAGCTCCCACTTCCTGCTCACTAAAATCCTTTGGAGTTCATCCAACCTCTTCCATAATCTCTATATAATCCTCCCAAGGTGCCCCAATCTCCCAAGAGGCCTCTCACAGGCCTCTCTCTAGCCTTTGGAAGAACACTTCCAAGTAAGGGTTTTTTCTTCCTTTCTCATTTTTGTAAATTTTCTTTAAGTTGTATTTCCATTTTAATTTCAATTATGAATGTTGGGGTATGGTTTCGCACCTCTCCCATACTTCCCTCGTATTGTTTGAATGATGGTAGACCCCTTTATCTCTCATTAAATTCCTCCCATGTACACCCGTCAGTATGCCAAAATTCCGAAAGGAACTTCTCTCTCTTCTTTTACATTCAAGCAATACTTTTGTAACATGAATCTAAGTTCCTTTTCAATTTTTGGGACATGTATCTATATGAACTCCTAACTGTCCATTAAATGTAAATATGATGAGGAACCCCTTTCTCTGTCATCAACAATTTTTTATGAATTCTTATTTCACGCCGTTACGTTGCCAAAATCGCACTGATTTTCTAAGACAATGTCATTGTGTAGTGAATACCATGCCCATTTCTCCATCAAGGGTATTCACCTTTATGAACATTTAATTATTGATTATAAAGTTTCATGTATGAATTCCACATTCCATTATCGTGGAATAAATGATTATATTTTATGAATCCATGTTTTATGATCCATGTGGCACACTTATGCATGAAATGAAATGTTTAAGAAGGGTGCGCCCTTATAGCGCTCCAATGCAATGGGTTAAGTATAGTATCATGATACGTCATGTGTAATGAGTGTTGAATCATTCTAATTCAAGTGAAACGAGGTTTTACTCGTGCTTCATGTGCAATGAGTGTTTACTCATGCTCCATGTGCAATGAGCCTTGGCTCATGCTAATTCAATGTTAAGTGTTGTTGCCACATTTCCATGTTATGATTATCATGCTTTATCATGACATTATGTTCATGTTTATTTTCTGCTCTATTGATATGCCTATTTTCTAATATGTATTGTACTCCTCATGTTATTACATGTGTACTCCCTTACTGGGCTTTATAGATCACCGTTTTCTTATGCATGTCCTCAAGTTATCTCATGCAATGCTAAGTACGAGGGAATGTAGTGCTCATGTAAAGGAAGTTTTCAATAAAGATGTTGTATTTCATGTTTTATGTTTTTATGTAATGATAATAATCCCCAAAGACACTAAACCTCTCAATCTTCTTTGTTGTATCAAGTGAAGTTTTATGTAATGAATCGTGTTTAAGTTGTAATAAAAAGCAGGGTTGTCAGAGTTGGTATCAGAGGATAGGTTTAGTTATTTTTGGGATTAGGAAACCCTAGTAAAGCCTTAGATACAAGACTAAGTATATTAAAAACATCCATATGTTTTGGTATGTGCTGAGTAAGTGGTTTATCAAACAAATACATCTCTGTCTGGATACGAGCAGGTAGAGGCGGCTCTGGCACAGATGTATCCTTGGGGTAAAACCCGAAAACACCGCTTTGAGCTAGACTTGAATGGGATCTGGTGCACGACAACAGGTCTTTATGCACTCTTGGTTACGACACTCCTGGGGATATGTTTTGATAAATTCACAATCTTGTTATGAACCCTTATTAAGGGAAAAATACCCCAAAGAATGTATGTTAGAAAGTAGATCATGAAAATACTAGATTGAATCCTATAGACTCAGGAGTTAAATAAATTAAAGTTTATTTATAAGTCATTAACTTTTGTCTTTGGATTACCATTTATGTGTTACCCCTAATTTTCCTTTTATTCCAGCCAATGTCCAGTAATAGGAGGACTCGGTATACCAACTGTTGTGAAGATCAGTGTGATGATTGTACTAATGAGATGCCCAATCCAATGGGAGTGGGAATCGTGAACTTTGTCACGCTTCTCTCTCAGCTAACTCAGGTTTTGAATAGAAACACGGGTCAAGAGGAACGTTCAACCCCCCCCCCCCCCCCCACGAAAGAACAAGTCGCTATCGAGAGCTTCATGAGACAAAGGCCTCCTACTTTTAGTGGATCATCTGATCCCACGATCGCTGAACAATGGATCAACTCCATTAAAAAGATCTTCTGCATCCTTCAATGTTCTGAACAAGAGAAGGTTCCCCTGGCTGCTAATCGTATGGAGGTTGAAGCTGATCAATGGTGGACTTTGATCAAAAATATGAAGCCTGAGGAGGAGATCGAGGCTTTGGAATAGAAGGAATTCCGGATGATGTTTTTCGATAAATATATTCTGCGCACCCTCCGGCTTAAGATGGAAAGGGACTTTCTTTCCCTCAAGAAAAAAAGATGAAGAATCTTTGGGATCGTACAAGGCAAACTTCACAAGGCGTTAAAATACGCTTCTGTCTTTGTCGTTACCCCCGAATGCAAGGTTGACCGCTTCTTTGGTGGGCAGAAGCCTAGCTTGCGGAAAGCATTAGTGATCTGTGACTTCGACAGCTATGAGGAAATTGTCTGATGTTCCATCATGGTCGAAATGGAGATCATATAATCACAGTGGTATCATGGGGAAAAGAATTGTAAGGTGGAATTCAATTCTGGTAGTCTGATGGATAAATACAACGGTGCTAATAAGTTTCAGCACCCCACTTTCCAAAAGTGCGGAAAGAAGCACCCTGGAAATTTCTTTAAGGGGATGAGAAAATGCATCAGGTATGGAAGAGAAGGGAACCTAGCTATTAACTATGGGCAAGAGGGACCCATGGCTGCGACAGAGGAGAGGAACACTCCGTTCGAACCTCAACGTGTTGTCCAATGCTACAAATGCAAAGAACCGGGTCATTTTGAAAATCAGTGCCCTAATCCAAGGGTTATCAGAGGCAACCAACAACCTCCAAGACAACAAGGAAGAGCTTTTTCCATCACTTTTGCCGAAGTGAACCCCGACACGAAGTGGTGACAGGTATGCTAGTTATTCATTCAAGAATAGTGAACATACTTTTTGATTCAGGTTCTACGCATTATTTTATATCTCGAAAGTTTAGTAGAACAATCCCAGCACCACCACAAATCATGGAAGTAAAGATGTCAGTGAGTACAGAGAATGGGGCAATATTGCATCCCATGAATATAAGTCCTCCCCTGTTATAATTTTTGGATTGAATTTCCCTGCAAACCTCATCATACTCCCTTTGGTGAAATTTCATGCAATTCTTGGCATGGAATGGATTTCCTTATATAGAGCCAACATAAATTTTTGGGAGAGGGAAATCACACTACATATGGAGAATCGACCCCCGATTCTTTACAAGTGTCAGGAGGAAGATGAATCTCCTTTAGCTCCATCATCTCAAGCATGGATATTACTGCCCTATGAGCATGCGTATCTGGCTCAGATGATTGAGTCCAAAGAAGAAACCATCCTTGAAGAAATTTCTATTGTGAGGGAATTTATGGAAGTGTTTCCCGTGGAACTTCCTGGTCTTCCTCCAAGAAGATATGTTGAGTTCTCATTTGAACTTATACCTGGGGCGCTAACAATATCCAAGACACCATATAGAATGGCTGTTGTTGAGCTTGAAGAGATGAAGAAACAACTACAGGAGAATCTGGATAAAGGGTTTATACGCCCAAGTGCTTCACCATGGGGTGCAATAGTCCTCTTCGTCAAGAAGAAGGATGGGTCAATGCGGATTTGCATTGATTATCGTGAACATAACAAAATCACGATAAAGAACAAGTATCCACTCCCACGAATTGATGACTTGTTCGATCAGTTGCGTGGAGCACAATACTTCTCCAAGGTGGACTTGCGGTCGGGATATTATCAAGTAAGGGGGAAGAAGGAAGATATCCCCAAGACTGCTTTTCGTACAAGGTACAGGCACTATGAATTCATAGTAATGCCTTTCGGACTCACCAATGCTCTAGAAATATTCATGGACTTGATGAATAGGGTCATTAGATATTACCTTGAAAAATTTGTGGCAGTCTTTATAGATGATATTCTAATATACTCCAAAACCAAGGAGGACCATGAGGAGCATTTAAGAACTGTACTGGAGACTTTGTGTAAGGAGAAGCTCTATGCAATGTACAAAAAGTGTGAATTCTGGTTGAAGGAGGTCTCATTCTTGGGCCATATCATCACAGGCAATGGGATATATGTCGACCCCTCCAAAACAGATGGAATTGAGGGATGGTCGAGGCCAACAACTGTAACGGATATCCATAGCTTCTTGGGGTTAGCTAGATATTATCGACGATTTGTGAGAATTTTCTCACGATTGTCCAACCCTCTTACCAAGCTAACTCGAAAGGTAGTAAAGTTTTCTTGGAGTTATGAATGCGAAGAAAGCGACAAGGAGTTGAAAAGGAGGCTTATCACTTCACCCATTCTAATTTTACCCACAAGTGGGGAGATTTTTGTTGTATTCAGTGATGATTCGAAGAAGGGATTGGGATGTGTGCTGATGAAGAATGATAAAGTGTTATCTTATGCCTCAAGGTAGCTGAAAATCCATGAGAGAAACTATCCAACGCATGATCTGTAGTTATCAGCGGTGATCTTTGCCTTGAAAATATGGCGGCATTATCTCTATGGGGAGAAATGTGAGATATATACTGGCCACAAGAGTCTTAAATAAATATTCACACAGAACGAGCCTATTATGCGCCAGAAAAGATGGATAGAGCTCATCAAGGATTATGACTGTTCAATACATTACCACACTGGGAAAGCAAACAAGGTGGCAGATTCCCTAAGTAGAAAGGATACAACGATTCTATCAATGATGAGAATTGAGAAGGATCGAATCTTCTTACACTTGATGAATATGGACATGGGAATCATAAAGAAGGGAACATCATCAATCCTTTCACAAATGATTGCTCAACCATCTCTTTTGGAAAGGTTAAAGGATGCTAAAAAGGATGATGTGGTAATTCAAGAAAAAGTGGAAGCTATCAAAAAGGTGAAATCCTCGGAGTTTAATGTTAATGAAGAATGAATTGTGCGGTTTGGGGAAATATTGTGTGTTCCATCAATTCCGGAGCTGAAGAAGGAACTTTTGGATGATGCACATAGTTCAAATTTCTCTATTCACCCAGGGAGCACAAAGATGTATTGAGATCTTTGAAAAAACTTTTGGTGGGATAATATGAAGAAGGAGATTGCTGAGTATACCTCAAAGTGCCTGGTGTTTCAGCAATTGAAGGTAGAGAGGCAGAAGTCTAAGGGGATGATGCAATCATTGCCCATACCAGAATGGAAATGGGAGAACATCACTATGGACTTTGTCACCGGACTTCCAAGGACATCCAAATGCAACAATGCAATCTGGGTTGTTGTGGATCGTCTTACAAAGACTGCACACTTCATTGCTATTCGAGAGGATTTCTCATTTGATCAACTGGCACGAATACATATCAGGGAAGTGGTACGGTTGCATGGAGTACCACTATCTATTGTGTCTGACCGAGATCCAAGATTCACCTCTAAGTTTTGGAAGAGTCTTCAACATGCTCTGAATACTGAACTGAACTTCAGTACGGCCTATCATCCTCAAACTGATGGCCAATCCGAGCGGACTATCCACACACTTGAGGATATGTTGAGAGCGTGCTCAATGGACTTTAAAAGAGGATGGGATCAACATCTTCCTCTGGTTGAGTTCTCTTATAATAACAGTTTCCACTTGAGAATCCAAATGGCACCATATAAAGCCCTGTATGGGAAAAAGTGCAGAACACCGGCATGTTGGGATGAGGTCGGTGAACGTAAGATACTTGGACTAGAAATGGTCGAAGAAATGGTGGAGAAGGTGAAAACCTTTCAGCAGCATATCAAGGCACCCCAAAGTTGACAGACGAGTTATGCAGATAATAGTCGACGAGACCTTGAGTTTAAAGTTGGAGACATGGTGTTTTTACGCATATCTCTATGGAATAAGGTCATGAGGTTTGGAAAGAAAGGGAAGTTAAGTCCAAGGTACAACGACCCCTTCATGATTCTTGATCGTGTTGGGGTTGTGGCCTATCGACTAGCACTTCCACCTACTATGGCCAAGGTGCATGATGTCTTTCATGTATCCCTGTGAAGGAAGTACATACCGGACCCTTCACATGTACTCTCTTCCGAGCTGGTACAATTGGAAGATGATATTTCTTATGAGGGGCAACCAGTGAATATCTTAGATCATTGAGAAAAAGTTATACGGAATAAGACAATGCCCCTCATCAAGGTGTTATGGAGAAACCACAAGTTTGAAGAAGCAACTTGGGTGTCGGAGGATATGATGAAGCTGAGTTAACCACATTTGTTTTAGTGTCGGTAAAGGAAAATTCCGAGGAAGAAATTTTTTAAGGGTGGAATATTGTAACGACCCAAAGTTTCATTAATTGAAAATTCCTATTGATCCAGTTAAATGTCGCTTTATAAAAAAAATGTTTTTATAAGATTTAAACTTCTTTGGTTTTATGATAAGAGTTGTGACTGTTACTTTTATAGCCGTTGAACAGTGATCACATGATTAGTATAAATATAAGGCTTTAACAAACCCAATTTTACTCATACAAAGGAAGCGATGGCCTCATCCAGTAGAATTGCCCTATATGAATCCCTTTTGTCGGAGCTCAGAAAATAGGTGGCATCCTTGGGCTTCGCCCTTGACCAAGCCCAAGCTGAGCTTCATTATTTCAAGTTCGAACGTGACCGTCTACAGGAAAAGTGGATGTTGATAGAGATTACCACTCGAGCGATGTTATCCGAGCCACCCAAGAGTCTATCACCATCGCACACCTTACCCTTAGGTCTTATGCACCTGTTTTAAGGGGTTATGTAACAAATAAGTAATACTATGTTCATGTAAATTATTTTTGAATATAATAATGAATATAATTTATAGTCATTTTTCATACATTATAAATAGTTTTTAAAGTAAAAATGGTGTTTTTAGTTATTATGTAATTAAGAAATCTATTTTATTAAATTAATGGATTTTTGAATTAAATAATATTTTAATAAAATAATAATATTTTTATTAAATTAATTAAATATAAATGATCTTATAAATTTATGAATGCAATTAAAATGTTACATTATGGTTTGAAAGCCATTTCTGTCAAAACCTGTGAATTTTCGATAAATGTTGGTTTTTATTTTAAAAGTGAAAATTAACATATTTAGAATTTTTTTAGATAAAATAAATGTCATTTCTGGAATCAGGACATTGAAATTATCCAACAGTGAATTTTTCATAATTTTCTGAGACAGTCAAATTTTTGGGTAAAAATTAAATACCGTTTAAATATATAATGTGTTTTATGACATCATAATGACCCAATGGTGTTGTAATAAAATACTATAATACTTATGTTCGGCCAATAAATTTTTTACCATTAAAATAAAGTGATTTTGGGTTTTTTTGACTTACATTTCAAAGCATTAATGAACCCCTCAAGACTTATTCAACACTTTGGCTTTTTAAATTAATTTCCATGGCATTGTGACTCACATCCACATAAGCAACCTTATTATTTTAATACGTTCGGACCATGGCATTTTAAATTATTGTTTTCCTCTTTCCTTTTCCAGAAACCATGGGAAAAAACCATGGGATGGATTGTGGTTTGGATTAGTTTAATATAAGGGGTCCCAAACCTAAATAATAATGAATTCTCTCACCTTTCCTATATAAACCCACCCAAGATCCCACTTCCTCCTCACTAAAATCCTTTTTAGTTCGTCCAACCTATGCCCTACTTTCTCTAGAATCCTACCAAGGTTCCCCATGCTCCCAAAAATCCTCTCACAAGCCTCTCTCTAGCCTTTGGATGCACACTTCAAAGTAAGGGTTTTTTCTTCCTTTCTCATTTTTGTCAATTTTCTTTAAGTTGTATTGCCCTATTAATTTCAATTATGAATGTTGGGGTATGGTTTCACACCTCCCCCACACTTCCCTCTTATTTTTTTAATGATGGGAGACCCCTTTCTCTTTCATTAAATTCCTCCCATGTACACTCGTTACTATGCCGAAATTCCGAAAGGAACTTCTCTGTCTTCTTTTACATTCAAGAAATACTTTTGTATCATGAATCTAAATTCCTTTTCAATTGATGGGACATGTATATATATGACCTCCTTACTGTCCATTACATGTAAATATGAAGAGTAACCCCTTTCTATCTCATCAACCATTTTTTATGAATTCTTATGTCACGCCGTTACGCTGCCGAAATCACACCGATTTTCTATGCCAATGTCATTGTGTAGTGAATACCATGCCCATTTCTCCAATAAGGGTATTCACCTTTATGCACATTTAATTATTGATTATAAAGTTTCATGTATGAATTCCACATTCCTTTATCAGGGAATAAATGATTATGTTTTATGAATACATGTTTTATGATCCATGTGGGACACTTATGCATGAAATGAAATGTTTAAGAAGGGTGCGCCCTTATAGTGATCCAATGCATTGGGTAATGTATAGTATCATGATACGTCATGTGCAATGAGTGTTGAGTCATGCTAATTCAAGTGCAATGAGGGTTTACTCGTGCTTCATGTGCATTGAGGGTTTACTCATGCTCCATGTGCAATGAGCCTTAACTCATGCTAATTCAATGTTAAGTATTGTTGCCACATTTCCATGTTATGATTACCATGATTTATCATGCCTTTATGTTCATGTTTCTTTTCTACTCTATTGATATTCCTATTTTCTAACATGTATTGTACTCCTCATGTTATTCCATGTGTACTCCCTTACTGGGATTTATAGCTCAACCTTTTCTTATGCATGTCCTCAGGTTATCCAATGCAATGCTAAGTACAAGGGAATGTAGAGGTCATGTAAAGGATTTTTTCAATAATGATGTTGTAATTCATGTTTTCAGTTTTTATGTAATGATCCTAAGCCCCAAAGACACTAATCCTATCGATCTTCTTTGTTGAATCAAGTGAAGTTTTATGTGATGAATCATGTTTATGTTGTAATAAAAAGCAGGGTTGTCATAGTTGGCCTCATCCAGTTGATTTGCTCCATATGAAGCCCATTTTTCAGAGATAAAAAAGGAGGTTGCATCACTAAGAATTGCTCTTGACAAATTCAAATCATATCTTCAACAGGTTCATCTTGAATGGAACCACCTATGGAATAAGCGTATGTTAATATATATTACCACCCGACGGATGTTATCTAAGCCACCCCAAGAGTCTGTTCCCATCACAAACCATACCCTTAAGTCTTATGTGGATTTTATAATGGTTTATGTAACAAAAACAAAGCACTATTATTATTTGTGTTATTTTTTATAAATAATATATATTCATTTTAATATTATTACTTTGTAATTTTTTTAAAGAAAAAATACTATTTTTTGTTAATATTCAATTAATAATGTTATTTGGATGAATTAAATCATTTTGGAATAAAATGTTATTTTAATAAAATATTATAACTAAATTATTTTATGTTGAATATAAATGATTGTATAATGATTTTATGAATACAATTGTAATTTTTATTAAGGTTTTAAAGCTATTTTTGTCAAAACCCTTGAATTTTCAATAAGTATTGGTTTTTAATTTAAATGTAAAAAATTATCATATTTTGAAAATAATTTTGGTAACATGAATTATTTTTTGGATTCAAGATGTTGAAATTATGTATCGTTGAATTTTTCATAATTTTCTGAGAGGGTTGTATTTTTGGGTAAAAATTAAATATCATTTAAATATATAATATGTTTTATGACATCATAATGAAGAAATAGTAATGTAATAAAATACTATAAAGGGATATTCAGACAATATATATTTTATCTTTAAAATAATGTGATTTTAAATTTGATTAATTAATATTATTGTTCTTTAGTGGACCCTCGAAGAGTAATAAAATATTTAATCTTTTTGAAATTATTTCATTCAGAGTGTGACTCACCTCTACATAGTCAATCCTAATATTTTAATAAGTTCTGAAATTAGGCTTATAAAATAATTGTTTCCACAACCCTTGGGATAAAACATGGTCAGAACCTAGTGTATGGGTTGTGGTTTTCATTAGTTTATAGTGTACTGTCTAAAACCTAAATAATAAAGAATTCCTCTCTTTTCCTATATAAACCCACTGAATCTCCCATTCCTCTTCAATAAAACAATTTTATGTTCGACCAACCTCTTCTATAACATCTCTAGAATACTCCCACGACACCCCATTCTTCCAATAAGCCTCTCTTAAGCCTCTCTTATGCTTTTGGGTTCACACTTCAAAGTAAGGGATTTCTTCGTCTCTCATTTTATTCCATGTTCATTATGTTGATATACCCATGTATTTCCAATTGAAAATTTTGGGGTATTATTTTTCACCTCCCATATACATCCATCCATATGTTTGAATGATGCGATATACCTTTCTCTTTCATTAAAATCTCCCATGTACACTCGTTACAATACCAAAATTCCATAAGGGATTTCTCTCTCCTCATTTATATCCAAGAAATTATTTTACATTATGAACCTATATTCCATTACATACATTGGGACATGTCTCTATATTCCCCCCTTACTGTCAATTTCATTTAAATGTGATGAGATATATTTTTCTATCTCCCCAACCATTTCTATGAATTCTCATGTCACGGTGTATTGCTGCTGAAATTGAACCATGATTTTCCAAGCCAATGTTCTTGTGTAGTGAATATCTTTCCCATTTCTCTATCAACGATAATCACCTTTATGGACATTTACATAATAATTATATATTTTCATGTATGAATTCCACAATTTTTATCATTTAATAAATTTTTATGTTTAGTGAATCAATATTGTATGATCTATAAGGAACAATTTTTCATGAAATAAAATGATTAAAAAGGGTGCACCCTGATAGTTCTCCAATAAATTGGGTCAAGATTAGTACCATGATATATCAAGTGAAATGAGGGTTTACTCATGATAATTATAGTGAAATGAAGGTTTAATCATGCTCCATCTGCAATGAGCCATGTCTCATCCTAATATCATGTTAAATGTTTTGGACACATTTCCATGTTATGATAATCATGCTATATCATGAAATTATGTTCATGTTTCTATTGTGATCAATTGATATACCTATTTCCTAACATGTACTATATATTTCATGTTATGAATTTTTTAATCCCTTAATGGGATTTATAGCTTTCCCTTCTTGTATTCATGTCATCAGGTAATCCTATGAAATGCTAAATATGAAGGAATGTTGAGGTCATTTAAAATAAGTTTTCAATAAAGATATTGTGTTTTATGTTCTATGTTGTTATGTAATGTTCATAATTTACCATGACACTAGACCTATCAATCCATGGAGTTTTTATAATTTCATTTTTATGTAATAAATCATTTTTATGTTTGTAATAAATAGAAGGGTTGTAATAGATCATTTTTCCATGGTATCAAAACAAGCTGATTGGGTTTTATAAGTATTTATTATGAGAAATCTATTTTTTATCAAAATGTCATTTGAAAAAGGAAACATGCACTTTGAGTCATATTGGACACAACACATGTCAATATTTAGTGATACTTCATCCTACTCATCACAACTGATTTATAAATTGATTCAAAAAAATTTAAGACAATCAGTGTGTGTTTTACTAAATTTTAGTGAGTGATAAATTTTAAACTAAAATGTCAAATTTTAAATTTATAACAGACATATTGGGTCCTAAAAGTCAGATCACGCATCAGATTAAGGTGGGTATGATTACTAATTCTAAATTATGACTTATGGATCATTTCAAGAGTATAGCAAAACAATAAGAATATGTCTTCTCAATTTTAGGTGTGTCACATTTTTTTACAAAAATTAATGTCAATTATAAATAAAAACACACACATATAGTTATACTGGTCACACCATGTATTGGATTTAGGTAAGGCTGGTTCCTATAAGTTATAAATTACTTAAGAATCATTCTTTTAGAGTATAAAAACAATAAAAATGCATTTTATTACTTTTCTATAAGTCACTAGTCATTTTTACTAAAATTAAGGTCAGTTTTGAATAAATTGACACACATGGAATTATACCGATCACACAATTCATTTGATTGAGGAGTGGATGATTATGACATTTCAATAATGAAATATCGATCAATTTACAAAATTATAAAAACTATACAAATTTTTGTTCTCTATTTTGAGTATGTCACATGTTTTTTTATTAAAATGTAATTTGAAATTTGAAACACGTAATTTTCATTATATCGATCGCATCATGTGTCAGTTTGAATTTTGAATGCTTTTTAAACATCAAAACTGACATATTAATTGGTTTAAAAAATTATCAATATAATATGAGCATATTTTTTGGTTTTTTAGTTATATAATTTGGACAATAATGTTAATTTTAAACTGATAACATTCATTTTGAGTCATTCCAGACACACTGTGTGTCAGATTAAGGTGATTTTAATTCATACACATTAGTAATGACTTATATATTGTTTAAATAATTTATCAAAATAAATATAATTTCATTTCATAGTTTTCAGAATGACACATTTTCATTTTACTAAAATTAACATATGTTTTAAATTTCTAGGCGTCCTCAGTGTTATATCGGTCACACGATGAATCAGAATGAGGAAAGGTTGATTTCTGTAGGTCATAAATGACTTATGAATAATTTTAATAAGTTACCAAAACATTTATATTGAATTTTCCTAGTTTTAAATATGTCACTTCTTCTTTATTAAAAAAAATAATTTGAAAATTGAAACAGGTAATTTGAGACATATCCTTCGCACCGTTAGCAGTTTTCTCATGAGAATAATTCATGAAAATCAAAAATATATTATTAATCATTTTGATAAATTATAAATACAATTAGAGCAATATTTTTTATTTTCCTGTGACTGAAAAATTTCAAGAAGAACTGTCAATTTTAAACTAGTAACAATCATTTTGTGTCATATTAGTCACACCGTGTGTCAGATTATTGTGATGACGATTCCTACACATCAAAAAATAATTGTGGAACATTTTAAAAGAATGTATAAAAACAATAGAAATTATTTTAAGTTTATTTTTAGTATGTCACTTTTTCATATTATTAAATTTTATGTTAATTTTAAATTAAAACACACATAGAGATTTACTGGTCATGGTGTGGGTCATACCTAGTTAGTGTGGATTCATACATATTATAAATGAATGATGAATTGTTTTTATAAACTATCCAAACACTTTGAAATAGTTAGATATGTTTTTAGTATGTAACATGGTCTTTTTTCGGAAATTAATTTCAATTTTAAATAATTATACAACACTGTATTAATATCGGTCACACCGTGCATCAGATTGAGGTGAAACTGATTCCTACATGTCAAAAACAGTATATAGATTATTTTCCAAAAACAATCAAAACAATTCGAAAGCATTTTTTGGTTTTATTTATGTCACTTATGTTTTTTTATAAAAATTTCATTTCAAACTAGAAGAACACACTTTTTTTTGTTTTAGTCACATCATGTATTGGATTGATGTGATAATGCTTCCTACAAATCGAAATCGAGTTATGAAACCTTTTCCCCAATTATAAAGATAATCATAGTGTAGCACCCCCATTTTTTGGTATGTATCCCTTTTTGTGCCTTTTTATGTGTATATAGTGGGTGGGTAAGGATTGGATGTGTGTTTATGGTTTTGGTGAAGGATTTTGGGATATTATAGGGGTGAACGGAATGAGCATGGTTAGTGAAAATCGTGAAACTTCCCTAAGAAATTTTGAATGTTGAGGAAGTGGGATATGGGTTAGTGTATGGTTAAGGAACATGGTTTTCCCAACCGTGTGGCACACCATGGTAAACAATGAAAATTAAGATAGTGGGCTTTCATATAGTTGGCACACTATTTTTCTAACCATGCAGTCCAATTGTGAAAGGTGCCACATTGAAATAATATTTGACACATGTTTAGTGCATGGTTTTCATAACTATAAAGATAACCATGAAAGGGTTAAAATATGGATTTTCTTAAACAGAAATAACGTCATTTTGACCCTAAACCCCCATTTCCTCCCCAGTTGACCCCCACATGGTATTTCCTTCTCTCTATGTCTAGTGAACCTCTCCCCATCATTCTAGTAGAGTTTCAATGGATTTTCATTGTTCTTTGAAGGATTATATCTCGTGGTAAGTCTCCTTTCCAGGTACTTTCTTGGATTTTCATAGATCTAATCTCTTATCTCTCCCGGTTTCAATGATCTAGTTCCTTTGAAGATATATCTATGGTTTTGTTTCTATTAATAGTTATTTTTGAACATATTTATTTTAGGAGAAGGGACCTAAGGTGGATTTAAGGAGGTGTCACCTGGATTGGTGATCCTTCCATATCCTTGGTTTTTTTCTCAAAAACCCTAAAGGTAGGTGGCTTCAATCTTGACTCCTATTTCTATACATATTAGTATTAATTTAAAATTAACTTTTTTTCATGAAATTAATTATAAAATTGATGTAGAAATCTTTTTTGAAACCACTTCTTTGAGGATTGGTGGAATTTTGGGAAATGATGATATTTTTGTTAAAAATTGGTATTTATGGGATATTAAAATTATTTTATTAAAAATGGTTACATATATTGATTAGGAAAAAAATCGTTGGGGTTTTCAATAAAAATGATGTTTCATAGAAACATTATTTGGAAAAACTATTAGCTGGCATTGTTTTTGAAATTTTGTTTGGAATGGTCAATGACATAAAGGAGTATTAAAAAATGAAATTTTTATAAAAATGATTTTGTAAATTTTGGATGAAATGTTTTTAGGAATTTATGTTGTCCTATGGGTGTTTTCAAAAAATGGTTGTTTTTATTGAAATGGATTGTAAATAATTAGTTTTTCTTATTCTTGGGTGAGATGGTAATGTGGGAGTTAAATTGGGGGATGTTTAGTAGTCATTAACTACCAAAATAAATGAGATTGGATGTGGTCATGATGTAACAAAAAAAGAGGATGGGGTTGTACATCATGTTCCACCGTCAATGGAAAAAATGAGCTTTAGTGGTTGAGATGTGTGTGTTCATGAGGTGTATGTATTGGGACATATAAAATGAAATAGGTTATTCAAATATAAAATGGGTAAATGGTTAATGACTTGTTTGGTTTCTTTCCTTAAAATGTGTTTTATTGGGTAAACTATTTTTGATGGGGTGTGTTTGGCCGGGTGGAAATTGATTACCTATTTATTGGATTTATATAAATAGTGTAAAAATGGGCTAAGATTTTCTATCCTTGTTTCTTATTTTGGAAGTCATTTGGGGAAGCCTAGTGAATATTATTACTCACCAATGATTTGTTTCTTTTCTTCTATTATAGATAATGTACTACCTGCTAAAGGTAAAGGTGAAGAATCTCATTTCAGTAGTGGTTCATTGTGATACATTGGTGGTCTTATGGTGTTGTATCTTGGAGAATGGTGTGGATCGACAGAGCTTTTTCTTAGAGTCTCTTAGTTTTTTCACTATAGTATTCATATTATTACTCTGATTATTTATCATGGTTTGGTTTGGATTGGTTGTTGTTGTAGATTGATATCATTTGGGTTGAAATAACTTATTATCAGGACTCATGTATTGGTTATTTGGAAAATGACTGTTTGTTTTGTTGTTTTTTTTTTCAATTCTAAAATAACCCCCCAATCATTTATTGATCTGTAGACATTTATTTCTAGGCATTGGAACTATGGGGACATCACTTCAGTCCATGTAGCACGTCCGCCTCAACTATAGACAATGGGGAAGGGTATGGTGTAACATATGGTAATAGTTTGGTCAATCCTTTGGTATTAGTTGTCAGTCACGGTGCTGGCTTTTTTTCATGGTTTATTTTTTGATTTGGGATGTATAAAAGTGAATGATGTTCAGAACATTAAATTTTTACCATAAAATTCATAGATATGTTTTTTATGTAGAACATAAATTTACCAGGGAGTTGGGTACATATGTGTTTTGAAGACACTTATTAGAGAATTACGACAATGTAGATTGTTTTTTCCAATGAGAATAGTATGTAATGCATTTTATAAATTCATTCTCAATAATATTTCATATGTCATTTGATGTAATAATTTATTTTTTCAATGAATGTGTTGATTGTTGAAAAATTTGGAATTTTTTTTCAAATTTGAGATTGTGAAAAGAGTATGGTTTTTCTATTTTGCGAATGGAATGATTTAGAAATTATGTTTTATTTTTAAAAAATTTATTGACCATCTAAAATTATGGTAGACACAAATATACCCAGCAGTGATTCTAGGAATACCATGAATCCTCAACATATAAAATTTTGAGCAGGTTATTAAAGTGAAAAGTGTGGCGAGTAAGTAGATATATGGAGTTGAGAAAATTACAGTTGATGATATGTCTCATCCAATCATGGTGAGAGGTACAATTCTATTAAATTACACCTTTATTTAAATCTTGTTTGAAATGGGTGTGTCCTATTCTATAATTACTTCTCATGTTATTAATTTTTTTCTATTAAATGTGGAAATGATGCCTTTTGTTTTGAAACATCAAACACTTCTATGTCAAATAGAGTGTTGAGATTTTCGGTGAAGAGTTTTTCATATACCTTTTGATGGGTGTTGCGTTAATACGGGACTTATTAGTTTTTAAGATGTATGTTTATGATATAATCCTATGTATGGATTGGATCATGATGTTTATGTCCCACAATCAATATTAGACATGAACGGTTAGTTTATTGACAAATAAAGGCATCAAGCATCTCTATCGGGGAGAAAAAAAAGTAATAGTGGGTGCAATGAGCTTATTGGAACCTATAGTTGAGACCATCTCATATCAATTGGAAGCATGGTCTTTGGAATTGAAGGAAAGGATTGGGAGAAAACGATTTCTAATATTTTTTTATAAGTATCTGTGTTTTTTTCCTGATTATTTCATAGGGTTTCCACCCCTAAGAGAAGTTGATTTTATTAAGGATCTCATCCTAAGAACCAAAAATATCTAAATTAAATCATGATAAATATCACCAATGGAGTTAAGGGAATTGAATATACATTTGGAAAAGCTAGAAAACAATGGGTTCATCAGAATTAGTATATCTTTTTTGGGAATTACCGATCTTAATCAATAAAAAGGTGGATGGAACATTTCATATCTATTATTATTATCATAAGTTTAACCATGTTATGATAATGAATCAATATACACTCCCACAAACTGATGATTTGTCCAATTTGTCTAGGGGAGATATGTAGTTCCCAAAAATTGACATGTGTTCAAGATATCATCAGTTGTGGGTGTAGAAAATTGTTATTCTAAAAAAAGGCATTCATGAGTAGATATATCCTTTATGACTATGTGGTTATTCGCTTCACTCTTACAAATGCACCAGCAGTGTACATGGTGATGAATAACATTTTTTAGAGATAAATGGATCTTTTTTTGTGCTGTTTATTGATGATATATTAGTGTATTCAATGTTGTTGGGGTTTAGCATAGTGGTAAGCACCCCTTAATCCTACAAGAAAAATTGGGGTTCAAAACCCATTAGGCATAGGCACTGTAGCAGCACTATAGGGCACTGTAGAAATGACAACACTGTTTCTATGTAGGGTATTGTAGCGGTGGTAGGTCACTGTAGCGGTGGCATGGTACTATAGCACTGGTGGGTACGGCGAGACACTGTATTAGCGTGGGACTGTAGCAGTACTATTTATAGATTGGGCCTTGGGAAAGAAATTGCACTTATGGGCCATGTAATGGGATAAATGACCACTGGGCCTTCGGGCTATGTAATGGGTCTCCCTCTACCCAGATCAAGAGTTCTCTTCTTTGCTTTAATAATTAATGATGCTTCATCCCCAACCCTTTAATAAATATTTGTGTATTCAAGGAAAATGGATGAAAATAAGAAACTATGGGAAATATTGTTTTGAATCTTGAGAGATCATCAGTTGTGTGTCAAATTAACAAAATATTATTTGTTGGATACAAGATGTACATTCTCATGTCCATTATATTTTCAATAATTGTGTTTTACTCAATCTAAGAAAAATAGAGGTTGTCCTCTTTTGGAAACTACCATTTTTTGAGATATTTAGTTCCCTAGGTCTAATTACTTACTTCAGATGCTTCGTTCATGACATCATATGTCTACACTCACCGATGAAAACTATGATGAGGAAGAATGTTTAATTTTAATGGAATGAGAAATTAAAAAAGTATTTTTAATATCTTAAGAGTCTCATTACCTCAACAGCACTAGTAACTTTTTCACAACCAAGAAAATGTTATGTGGTGTATTGTGATGTGTTGAGATTAGGTTTAAGGTGCATTCCCACGCTAGGGGATCATGTTGTTGAGAATGTCTCAATGAATTTTATGTTTAATGAGATTAACTACCCTAAACATTATATGGAGTTAGCTACTATAGTCCATGATTTGATAACATGGAACTATTATCTTTTTCATGAGAAATTCACAGAGTTTTTCAATCATAAGAGTCTAAATAATATTTTCTCACAATGATATTTGAACATGAGAAAATGGAGATGATTAGAGTACCACCATATGTTTGAATATTACTTGATGTATATAGCATGTAAAATAAATTTGGTGGCAGATGCATTAAGAAGAATTTCATACGCACATGTGAAAAATAAGCTTTTGATCAGTGGAAGTTGATGTCAATCATAAACAGAATGTGTCTAGAATGTGGAGACAAGGGTGATGTAGAATTTTTTATTTCTACATTATTGGTTCCAAATTTTGTTAGACTGGTTAAGGAGGCAGAAACACCTGTTTCAGAATGTGGGACTATGATTTCAAAGCACAATGGTGGGGAGACCATTGAGGGATTGAAATTGGATGAGAATACAGTTTTGTGGTTTCCAAATCAGATCATTTTTGTTAGGTCCAAACTGGGCCTAGAATCCCTGAGAGGGGGTGAATTAGGGTGTGGATATTCTTTTCAAACTTCTTTCTATCCCACTTGATATTGACCCCTTAATTGCAAGGGTCACTTAATATGATATTTAATTTTATTGTTGATCATGTACTTTCCAATTTTATCAAATTATAATGCAATGAATTTAATGAAATAAAGAAAGCACAAGGACAGGTTGATTTTTAATTCATTCACCATCACATGGATACGTACAAGGAGCATAAAATGAAAATGTTCTTGGTGTACCAAATTTAGTAAGGATCACTTCTAATAATGATGTTTAGGTTAGATCACTTTTATGTCCAGCCTCTCTACCTTTACATGATTTTGGGTCTTCGTAGTACATTCATAATGGTCAATCCCTATGTCACTTTCTCTGGCTCACTGCCAGTGGAAAGGATCATCGTCTTCGACTTCCTTTTATCATTGCTCTTGGGCTGGATCCACCCCTAGTTTATAGACTTCTTTGTCCCATCATATGCATGAATTTCTGTATCTTGAAATGAAGGTAGATGCTCTATTGAAGACATTTTTTCACTCATATTTGAAATAATTTTTTGTTTGTACTCTTATTTGGTAGAATTTGTTTTGAAAAATGTTTATGTCTAATTGCAAACATACATGATTCCTCCATGTTCCAGCTCTGAGTACTACCTCCACGTAAAACCTCTACATACATCCTTCATGAGCTACCTCCACATACCCCATCCATGTATTTCCACTATGTATTGCCTTAGCATATCACCTCTATGTACCGCCTTAGCATACCACCAATGAGTACCGCCTCTGCGTACCACCTCTGCGTACCCCCTACACGTACTGCCTCAATGTACCGCCTCTTCATAATGAATCCATGTACCTCCTCCACGCACTTCCTTCACATACCACCTCTGCATACTGTGTACCCCCTCCTGGTACTACCACTACCTTCCACCTCTATTTCTTTGCTTCCTCTACATACCGCCTCAGCGTATTGCCTATTTGTATCATCTTTAAATACTTCATCCAGGTACCACCCATGTGTTCCACCTCCACGTACGACATACACATACCACCTCTGCATACCACTTGCATGAACCAACTCTTAACTCTACCATCACGTAATACATTCATTGATAACTTCATTCATTGAATGCTTCTTCCAAAGACTGTTTCATCTATGGAAGACCAACTCCACTCCCAAAATCAACATTCCTTTTCATGCTGTAAATCCCCACAAAAACACATTCATAGAATATACCCATGAACTACTTCACCTTTTACATAATCATCCCTCATGAACTACTTTTGGACTTCCCCAAATTCATCCTGGATCAATTATATTATATAATGAAGATATGTCAAAATAATGATGGGATTATGAATTCTTATATTTTAGAATATATACAAAAATATAACTAATTAGATCTCCTAGAATCATCAATGATGTAAATCCTTCACTTCATACCACTTCTCTTGCTATGAACCATTATTCCCTATGTGGTCCGTATACTTTCTTCCATTTCTCAAGATGACCGATCACATCCATAAATGACTTCCTTCACAGCTCCAAAAAGCTCTACGTCAATTTCAAAATTTTTGACCCAACACATGAAACATCTACCTCATGCGAACTAAATTCATCCCATTAACCATTTTTATCCTACAAACCAATTTCCGTTTGTGGTCCGTGTACCATGCCTCGCGGTTTACATTGTGCTATGATGTAGAAATATGACTCCACAGATTTCCCAACAGCATTCCACGAACAATTTATGCATTCCATGAAATTCCAATTATGGTCCATTTATTGTTTACTCTACATATAAAATTTTATATTTCCAAAAACAAATACAAAATTATGAGGACAAAAAAATTAGCAAGCTCTGGGAAACCACAAAACCTTAAAAAATCACTCGAAAAACATCGACCATACTCATTCATTCTCATCTGGCTTCATCAAAAAAACAAAATCACATCCAAAAACACTGAGGGTAATCCTTAAGATATTTTTTCCATAAAATATCCCCATTGGGATTGTTGAATATAATTTAATAATTTTATACCTTGTTAATGCTTCATCCAACTTCTTATATCATTATCTTCTTGTGATAAAGATATCGATCAAGGATTTAATCAACACATACTATAATCCAACATGATACATGAATAGCATGAGAAACCTGAGTATAATGTAAATATCATCAATGAATCACATCATTCAATTCAAAAACCATTCTTTTACATTCATCATGAACCATAGGTGTGGTGATATGTATGCTTTGATCGATCACTTATAGAATCATCAATTTTAATACCCACCCAAACAGCTTCAACTCCCACTATCTCACTATTCCACATAATTGATTCTCCCCATGCATTGAATTAGACATTTTCTCCAATTTTATATCCATGATTTCTCCCCCATTGTTATCAAATCCAAAGTGCACTTCAGGTGTGTTTGCAACAGCTTAAAGAACAAACAATAGTACCTTAGGAAATAATACAACATGCCTAGGGGAGAGGGGGTCACAAATCCACACATTTTCAAGTGCGACGAGTCGACAGAAATCCCAGTTCTAGTCAATGACACTCAAAAAATTATTTTTTTATGGCATTTGTCATAATTTCTACAACCTGTTTTTCTATATGCACATACTCTAACTTTAGATGCCCTATCTTCACCTTATCCTTGATACATGATTTCAATGTTATCTGTCCTTCTGTGATGGACTGGATTTTTTTGAATATTTATATTATTTCCATTATCACAATGTATTTTGATAAGAGATTTCACTAAACTCCCATATCATCAATCAACTGTTTCGTCTCCAATAACTGAGTGCAAGCTTGGGTGGCCACAATATATTCATCGTCTACGTTGCTTAGTGAAATGATTTTTTTATTTCATATCAATGAAATAAAACATACACCAATATAGAATCCACCACATGATATTGATTCTCTATCATCCTTTAAATTAGCCCAATCTACATCAGTATATCCCAATAACTCTTTCTAAGATTTGACATTTTTTTGTCAAACTGAAATCCATTATGACCTTGATACACTGATGTATTCATTTCTCTATAATCAAGTGCGTTTCCATGGGATTTACATTATAACGTGCTATTTGGAATGTTTAAAAACAATATCTGGTCAGTTCAATTTCAGGTACAATAAAATTCTTATGATTTTCCATTATTTTGTGATATTAACTACCTTGCCTTGATCATATAGTGAATGTTTCATCCGAGTAGCCACCGAAGTCTTCATATACATGGATTTATTAACTAAAAATATTTTCAAAAATTATATGGAATATTTAGATTGATAAATTAATGTGAAATTCCTTCCTCATGTCCTAGTAGAGCAATAATCCTTGGATTACATTCATTTTTTATATAAAGATTGTAATAAACACCACCACACTAAAAACTGAGAATCTTCAAAAACTGAAACGTTCTTCAATATCATGATATTATTTCTTTCTTTATCCCAAAAAATACCTTATTCACCTAAAAACGATGTTCTATCCTTCATGAATGAAAAAAACCATATGGAAACTCAATGTAATCTTCTTCCAGAAACCCATTCTGAAATGCAGACTTGGTATCCCTATAAAAAACATTGAACTTTCTTTATAGTGATATGGATAGAAATGATCTTATTGTCTCGAGCCTAGGAATTAGGGAAAACGTTTCATCAACTTTGATACCTTCTATCTTGGAGTACCACTTGTACACTTGTTATGATTTGTTTCGAATCATTGGTTCATCTTCTTTTATCGTGTTTCAAATGACCCATTTGGTTCCAATGACATCCTTATATACTGACCTCGAAATGATCTACCATAAAACCTCCAATATTGGGTTGATATACAACCATAATTCTAATTTTTATATTGATATATGATGATTATTTACACTTCATAATGGCAAGACCACTTTTTTGATACACTTTTAATATTATCTCACAATATCTTCGTATCTTGTAAATAGTTAGGTGATACCATATTATTATAGAAAAATATAGAATCATGAATAATATGTATGTTGCTTCATTCACTAAAATTGGTCTTCTTGAACATAAAAATTAATCCTTTCTATACCATTTAGTTATTTCATCTGATTATGAGTTATAATGCTCCCCCTATGATATGAAACTCTTCCAGTTGTTATTACCACTATTTAGACCCAAATATATTATTTTTTTTCTATATAATTTCATTACAAGTGACTATAGATTTAAAAAAAGTTTCTAGATCAATAATATTATCTTGTTGTTGATTCATTCAATTAATGTGGTAAATTTACCACTTAGCAATGACCCATTACCAAAACTGTTAGGCCAACCAAGTCAAATCATCATGTAGGAAACAAGAGATATTGTTAATAACTCCATAACTATCCAATGCATTCAATTTCATAGATATATCACATATACCCATTGATCATTAACTCCATTATTGGAATTATTTTATATTTCTTCTACATCTATGGAAACTCATTTGAGTCACTTGACATTCTAGAGCACATCACATCACCACTTCGCATATTTTGATAAAACATTCAAATGGATCGTATGTCCCCTTGAAACTAAAACACATTACCATTAGTTAATATAATTTATACCCATACGAAGAGTGGAACCACTTGAATCCTTAAGAAGATGATTTGGGTTGATCCTGAGGGATCAACCCTTTGATAAATTTTTTCAAAGCATTGTATAGTTTTTTTGCAGGTTTCAACAACCCAAGGAACTTCAACTATTTTTTATATATGACTAAACATTCTTTACCCACATGTTGAGTCTTATTTTGATATGTGGATTTTGAATGCCTCGAATTTTTAAAAAATTTACCTTTAAGACCATTTTCTGAATTTTACTTCTTTGATTCCCCAATGATATTCCATTTTTCATGAATCTTTGTTTGAGTACTACATTCACTGGTAATCTTTTCATTCTTCTACCTCCCTTAGAGGTCACTTTTGGATTCCTCTATATCTCAGAAGGTGGCATAACATGAAAATTTTAAATGGAATTATTTATTCGTGTTTATTTTATTACTTTTCATATTCATACCACTCTTTATTATTGGGGTTTAGTCTTCCACTAAACTTGAATTATTCATAATCACAACTAGAGCATAGCCTTTATTTTTCATCCAGGTTTGTTGACATTAATTCAAAGAGAGTTGTTTTTAGTGAAATAGAGGAGGTGATTGATCTACCTTTTGTTGATCTCATTTTGATTCCCTTGAGATTGTAAACATATTTTTTCAACTTATCATTTTGTCTTCCAATATATTAATTTTTATAATATAATTATTGTGTTGAGGATCACTTTTTAGGGTCCTTTTCCATGGCTTATTTCTTCTTGTCACAGTTTATTTTAATATTCCCATGATCAAAACATAAAAAAAATCTTCTATCATAAGAATACCTTGGTACATGCTTTCATGGATGGGATGCTGAAGAATATCGAGTTCTTATTTTAACATTATGACGGTGGTCTTGTTAACATATACACATGGGGTGTCCTAGACTTCCACAATAGAATCATTTCATGTTTAAATTATTCTTGGATAATTTAATTTACAATTTATCAAGATATATATTCTTATTCATTTATTTAGAACTATTTTTATATTAACATCACAAAATATATTCCAACCCCTCAAAAAAAACTTGATGTATGACCAGGAATTCCATATAAATAGAACATGTTTTCATTACATACTGTAAAATAATTTTTAGGTATTCTATATGAATCTATAAGATTTTTACCATTTATGGAACTATTGACATATCTCATCCTATTTTTCAAAGAATAGGGATTATCATATTCAATAAGAATTATTCCAAAACTTGAATGAAATCAGTATGAGACAGTATATTCATGTTTTTTCTCTAATGATGCATATTTTATTTTCATACATTATCACTAGGTCAAGCATAATCAAATAGTAATTGGAAATAAACCTTCAATTTGGGATTTCCATAGGAATTATATTTTCTAGCTTCATTATTAACTAAATCTACCAATTATCCCTTTTTTTAATCTCTTGTTCCGGAGATTCAAGTATACAAATACTTTCTCTTAGTAAATCCTTCCTCATAGTTATCTCAATATCAAATTCATGGGATATTTTATATGTCATGTCCTATTTCTCCTTATTTTAGAATCCTTTTTAGAAACAAAGTTACTGCATCATGTGTTTCGTTCCTATAGCCATTGGATCTCTTGAACCAGCTCCAATTATTGTGTAACTATATAATAATTTCTAGATTCCATATTCTGAATTTCTACTATGTTAAAACTCTTAAAATTTTAATCAACTTTTAGTTTTATTACCCTTGTATGCTTATTTTGCAGTCCTTTATCTTGGGACCCATTCATCAATAGTACCAGAATCCCTAGGAACATCGAGATCATCACTCACTCCAATAGAACCATTAAGAGAGTGAATACTATTACTATTTGATTCTTCTAAACATTTCTTTAATACGCTATTTTTTCCTTAAATTGAATCACACTTTTTCCATAGATCCTTCAACATAAAGGAATGCCACCTATATTCTACTTCTTCTTTTTAGTTCTTCTATTTTACATGGAAGTCCAAGATAAATGTAGAATGAATCTTTAAAATCAACAATCAAAATTACCAAGATAGAGATATCAACCCTAATAAAAAGATCTTGTGTTTGGATACCAATTGATATGTCCAAAAGTGGTCTATATACCCTGAGATGTGGGTGAATCATGGTATTGATATTCTTGTCAAACTTATTTCTACCACACTGGATCTTGAACACTATATTAATAGGGTCACTTCATATTCAATTGAATGTTAATGATGATAATGTCCTTTAAATTTTATCAAATTATAATGAAATTAAAGTAAACAATTAGATCAATCATAAGGACATAATTATTTTTAATTTGTTCACCCTGACTATGATACATCCAAGGAGCATACAATGGCAATGTGTCGAATAGACCAAATTCACTAAGGATCAATTTAAATAATGATGTTTAGGATATATCACATATATTTCTTGGATAACTTCCTTTACAATCTTATGGGTCTTCTTAATACCTTAACAGGGTTCACTTGTTATGTTTCTATCTGTGACTCACTACTGGTGTAAATGATCATTAACATCCTCTTCCTATGCTAACTGCTCTTGGAAGGGATCCATTCAATGATTATGGACATCTAGGACCCTTAAATTTCATGAATGAACACTTCCAAAACTGTAGGTAGATGCACTGTTGATGTCAATTTCCACTCCTAGATGAAATCCACCTTTCATTGTACTATTAGTTAACATAAAGTAATTTTGTGAACTGTGTAATTCTATACTGGAACTTCCTTGGTTCCTCCTCATACAACCATCATGTACAGCCTATACATACCGCCTATGTGAAATGCCTCTTAAAAATAAATATGAGTGCTTCCTTTGCGTACCACCTCTATGTACTACCTTTTCATAATACTTCTTCCACATACTGCTTCTTTTGTAGGAAACCTCTTCTATGACGGACCAAATCCTCCTCCATGTACCATATTCATTTTATATTTTTATAGAAATGAAAAACCTCTATCACTAACTATTCCCACAAACTACTTCATTGTTCATGGAATCCTCCCATGTAAACTATTTTTGGACTTCACGAAATTTTTCCCATGGTAATGATTTTCTATAATGAAAATCACTCTAAATAATGATTGATTAGAAATACATTTATAGGAAAATAGAGAATAAAATATATTTTATTTGGTCTCACATAAAATTATATGTTGTGTGGACTTCACCACATACAACTTATCCCATCATGAACTATTCTTCCATACGCAATCCAGGTGCTGTCTTT
Source organism: Viscum album (assembly GCA_963277665.1). Taxonomy (NCBI): domain Eukaryota; kingdom Viridiplantae; phylum Streptophyta; class Magnoliopsida; order Santalales; family Viscaceae; genus Viscum; species Viscum album. The sequence goes on along the minus strand of OY728120.1, from coordinate 536,734,717 downwards.
TATTCCCCATTATGGTTGATCGCATTGGAAAACGATGTCATTTATGGGTCCTAATATCGAATCATTTTTTCGAAAACAAAGAGCCATCCCACATACCATCTTACTCCTATGAACTATAATCATCCCATGAAAAATTTATTCCCATGAACCGTTTTTCATTCGTTATCCTTGTACCGTGCTTAGTAGTCATCTGGCATTGTAGACAAGTAGAATTTCACCAAAAAAACATTAAGAGGATGGCTTGAGGGACTTTTTCTAATAGTTGGACAACATTCTTGTGATGAAATTGTTTTTAATGAATTTCTTCATACAATATGGGTGTTCCACCCTATAATTTAGAAAATTTATAATCTATTTATTGCACAGTTTTGGTGTTATGGTATCAAAAGGAAAGTGGTGGAGTTTGTATCCAGATTTAGGACTTCTCAACTAGTCAAGGAAAAGAACCAGTGACTAGAAACTATGTTTCACTATTTACATATCCATGTCTAGAAATGGGAGAATATTGATATTTATGTTATAATAGGTCTCCTAAAAACTGTTTGGAAATAAGACACCATATCTGTGACTGTGGATTGTCTCATAATGTTGGCCCATTTCATCCCAATTCATGAATCTCATACATTGGAGGATTTGCCCAAAATCTATATATGTGAGGTGTTAAAGAGGCATCATGTGATAGTTTTGATTATATCATATATAGATCCACGGTTCATATGTAATTTTTGGAAATCCTTGTAGAAATACCTATGGAATTTTTTGATAATGATTATAAAATATAATCCTCAGACAGATGGGAAAACCGAGAGGATTATACAGATATTGGAATACTTTTTGCATGATTTTGTGATTGACTATGGTGGCTCATGGGAGGATAAAATTCTATTGGTGAAGTTATCATGAAATAATATATATTAGGATTCAATATATATAGATCATTTCAAAGCATTTTATGGGCATATGTGTTGTTCTCAACTTTGTTGCATGGAAACAAGTGATAATTTGATAGTGGGGCCATGCCCTGTCTAATACATTAAAAATAAGATTATGTTGATCTAGAAGAGAGTGGGGACCACTCAAATTTAATAGAAATTATATAAAAATAATTTTCGAATTCCTTTGTTGTTCGAGGTGGGTGATCAGGTGTTCTTGAGAATCCCTCTATGATTGGGACATCATTGTTTTGGATTTTAGGAAAAGTTATATCTAAGTTAAATTGGGCATTTTGGGATACTTGAGTGGGTTAGAGAGATGGAATATTGGTTGGATTTTCTGCCATGGATTAGTGTGGGTAATAATGTGTTACATGTGTCTTAGTTAAATGAGTATTATCATGTCCCTAACTATGTGATTTGATGGGACCATGTTGAGTTAGTGACAGATGCTTCATCAGTGCAAGAGTCAGTGGGATTGTTGATAGGATAGAGAATGTAATTCCCATATAATGAATCAGTCTAATGTTTTTATTTGAAAATCATTGTCTGATTAAAGAGGAGACATTTTAAAGGGGTTAATAGGTGGTCGATCCATGTCTGTAGCTCTTTTGAGAAAGCAATGGTTTTCTAAATTTCGAAGATGTAATGGCCAATAGAGGAGAGAAATTAGCACAACTAGTTCGGTATATGCCTCCTTTTTTATGCCTTTTTATCTGTATAATGTGGTTGGGTAAGTATTTGAATAGTTTATAAGGGTTTGGGATAGTTTTGGGGATTTTCTAAGGGCGCACGGTTTGAGAATAGTTACTGAAAACTATACAAATTCTATAGGAAACTGTGAATGTTGAGTTAGTGGGCTATCGGTTGGCACACAGTTAAGGCACTCAATTTTTAAATTTTCATGGACACCACTAGTAAACCTTTCTACATTAGATAGTGTTCTTTTGAACTATTGGAATTTGGTTTTTATAACCATTTGATGCACTTTCTTTAAGTAGTATAAGGTTCATGGTTAGCGCATGATTTTCCTAACATTATGGCTAACTATGAGCAAGTTAAAAATCAGATTTAAAAAAACCAGTCTCAAGCGATTTTAACCCAAAAAGACTCATTTGTTCCCTATTTTGTCCATCACTCGATATATCCTTCTCTTAAACGATAAATAACCTCTTCACATCCTTATAGAAGCATTTCTAATGGTTTTCTTGGTTCTTTGAAAGTGAATCTCCATTAGTAAGTCTCTTTTCTTGACAGTTTCATGTTTTTCTTACATCTACTATCCAACCTCTACTGATTTCATAGATATTGTTTTGTTTTTGATAGATATAGGTTTTTAGTTTATGTAAATCATTACTTTTTCAATGTGGATGTTAGGAGAATGGATCTAAAGAAAACAATTTGATGTTTTCACCCGGATTGGTTAGTGTTTCATTCTGTGGGTCATTTTCACCAAAACCCAGGAGGCAGGTGGCTTCAACCTCAACTCCCCTTACTAGAACAATATGTATTAATTTTAAATTAATTTTTTTAAAACTAATTTATAAATAGATGTAAATTGTTTTGTTGAAGCCACTTTGGTTATGATTTGTGGAATTTTCGGAAATCATGAAATTATTTTGCAAAATGATTTGTTGTGGGATATTAAATTGATTATTTTAAAATCATTTGCTTGGGTTGATTTATGGACAATTTTTCACTAAATGGAGTTTTAATGAATAATTTGTTTTATTGAAATGGCTGTCAGAAAAATGGTATTTGACATGGTTTTGGAAATATTGGTTGGAATGGTAGATGGATTGTAGGATTTTTCAATAAGAGGATTTTTTATTGAAAATATTTTGTTATGTTGTGTTAAAATGTTATTTGGAATGGATTTTGGATTAATATGGTTTTCAAAAAAAGGTTAAGGAAATTTAAATAGTATGGAAATAATTTGTTTGGATTGTGTTTGGATTAAACATTTGAGGGTGAGTTAAATTGGGGTATGGTTAGTGTTTTTAAAGTACCACCATCAATGATTTGGAATGTGGTAGTGAATTTCAATAACAAAAATGGGATGGGGTTTGACGTGAAGTTCAATCCCCAACGGTAACTCTGTGATTGTGAAGTTGAGTTGTGTTTGTAGTTTAGGTGTATGAATTGTGTCCTATATAATGAAATTCGTTATCGCAAATGAAAATGGGGATATGGTTGTTGACTTTTTTAGTTTCATTATTTAAAATGTGTGTTATTGGGTAAACGGTTTTGGTAGTGATGTGTCTAGAATGATACATATTATTGTTCTTTTTAGTGGTTTTATATAAATGGTTTATATAATGTTCTTAATTGTTATGTCCTAGTGGCATGAGGGGGGATTTCATTTGGGGAAAGACTACAGATGATTATTCCTCACCCCTACTTTTTCACCATGGTGTTTTTGGAGATGTTGTACTCTAGGATATAGGTAAAGGTAAAATATCTCATTTCTTTAGTGGTTTATCATGATTCATGGGATGCTTTATGATTTTGGAGCTTTGAGATTGGTCTGGAGATTTAGAGATTTTTCTTGGAGCCTTTTATTTTTTCATTTTAGTCCTCTACTTGGTACTCATATTAGTTTTCTTTGTTGGGTTCGGGTTGGTTCTTGCTATACCCAATTATCATTTCTGTTAAAATACGTTGTTATCTTACACCATGTAGTAGTTATTTGTAAATGACATGTTTGGGTGGTTGTTTATATTTCAAATATAAATTCATCCTATTATCGTTCATGAATATCTCAATACTAATTTCATGCCAATGGTTCCAAGGGTATGTCTCTTGTGATTTTTAATAAAATGATGTTCGAAAATGGAAACATGAACTATGAGTCATATTAGTCACATCACGTGTCAGTTTTATGTTATAATGATTATTTCACATCACAATTGACTTATAAATAATTTTCCTATATTATAAAGTCAATTAGAGAACATATTTTGGGTTTTTAGTGATTGATGTATTTTGTCCAAAATTTTCAATTTTAAACTGATAATGGATATTTTGAGTCATATCGGTCACATCGTGTGTAGTATTGCGTTTTGGTCGATTCCTAAAAGTCAATATTTACTTCAGGACAGTTTTACTAAACTATCAAAAAAATCAGAATGTGTTTTATTTGTTTTTAGTATGCCACTTGTTCATTTTCTAAAATATATTTTAATTTAAAAATTACATAATTTGAGTAATAACAGTCACACCATATGTCAAATTGATGTATAGTTTATTCAAACATATAAAAAATGGTTTATGAATCATTTTCAAAATGTATCAAAACCATATTAATGTGTTTGATCTATTTTTGGAATGCCACATTTTCTTTTTTACTTAAATTTTATTGGAAAATAGAAACATGAACCCTGAGTTAGATTAATTACATTATGTATTTGTTTGATATGAGAACTCATCATATACATCCCACATAACATAAGAATAATTTTCAAAAATTTCAAGGAAATAAGAGTGTGTTTAGTTAATTATTAATAAGTGACATATGTTTTGAACTAAAATGAAAATTTTAGATAGATAATAGAAACATTTGGTCATACTAGTTCCACCATATCTAAAATTGATTAGTGGTTGACTTATACTAATCATAAATGACTTATTGATTGTTTTCCTTATTGATTTAAATAATAAAAATGTATTTTATTAGTTTTTAGTATGTCATAGGTTCTTTTTACAAAATTAATGTTATTTTTAAATAAAATGACACACATTCAATCATAACGGTTACACCATGCACCATATTGAGGTGAAATTGATTTCTACACGTCACAAATGATATCTAAATCATAATAAGAAAGTACGAAAATTATATTCTTGTGTTTACTCATTTTTCAGTATGTCACTTGATCTTTTTACTAAAATTAGTGTCAATTTTAAATAAAAATTCACTCTTGGAGTCATACTGGTCACACCATGCATTATAATGTGGTGCGGTTGATTCATAAACATCTAATAAAATCTATGACATTTTTCTAAAGTATCAAAAATATAAACATACATTTTATCGATATTTATTATGTTACAAGTTCTTTCTAATAAAATTGATGAAAAGTCTAAATAAAAATACACACTTGGAGTCAAATAAATATCACAGTGCATTAGATTGAGGTGTGGTTGATTTTTACACTATAAAAATGACATAGGGATTGTTTTCATAGAGTATCAAAATACTAAAAATGTATTTTCTTAGATATGAGTATGTTATATGTACTTTCTATATATAAATAATGTCATATTTTAATAATAAGCTTCTCTAGAGTCATATGAGTCACACTATCCCATAGCCTTCCTTTTCCGAATTGCCAACAAGTCATATTGACTAGATCATCTTACCAGAAAAATCATCCTCTACTCCTCTAGTTTTCAACAAATACAAATGTTTTTTGTCTATGAACCACATCTAAATATGTAGTAATGGAAGTTCACAAATTAATGTAATGGAAAGTGTGATCACATTGGACGAAATGAATATGTTATATCATTTGCAGCATGTTATAGATAGTTGAATGAGAAATATGAAATCCAACAAGATGATTGAAAAATATATAAATTATTATTATAAAAAAAGATAATATAATCAACTTACGAATAATAGATATTACTATTAAAAATTTAATGATATAATTAGTATGAATTCATCTTTTCATGATGGATGTATAAATTTTTCACCCCTTTACTTGTTATCATTATTTTAGTTGTAGCCTCAACGTCCAATATCACACGAGAATGAGCAGCATCAAACAATCCAACCCAACTCAAGAAAAATAATCGAATTATATAAAAAAATATTATGTAATTAATATTAAAAATAAATAAATGAAATATGACAAAGAAATAATCCATTAATTTTGTGCATGTCACATCTTTATGATATACATGTTCATTTTTACATTAGGTATGATGCCACTTCATTTTTAAATAAATCAATGTCATTATGTGAATTCAAGAATTGTTCATAGTCACAGTATTGTTGGAAAAATATAAATACACAAAGGATTAATAAATATTTTAAATAAAATAGTAATTATATAAAAATTAACCCTTCGGAGATGCTAGTTTGTTGATGTAATATGATCTCTCTCATAAATTTACTATCATAATAATGATAATCTTTTACATTTTTTTTGGAAACTGTAGAAACATTGAGAAAAATTAGTAATTTGTTTTGAAATGTTTTTTGGATAGTGAAATATTATTATATATACACTTATACTTGTCAATTTGTATAATTTGTTAGGATCCTTGTCTCTATAGACTATCCTCATCCCATGGTTTTCATGATATTTAAACACTACCCTATCATAATATAATTCTCATTAAAACCAAATATTGAATATATTACCAGAATATTAGTTCTAAAATTATGTATGTAGTGTATTATAACAAAATAAGACATAATTTTTCTTTAGTTTCTTTGGTATCCAGGAAGCGAGTTTCAAAAATAAATATTTTGATTATCCAAATAGACGTCAATGAAAATCCAATGTTGCCGAAAAACTAAATAAATGAATAAATAATGAATAAAATGATAGTTTATTTTATATTTTTAAATTTTAGAGTTTTACCACTAAATTATAAGAATTAAGAACACTCTATCAAATTTATGTTTTCTTTCAAATGATTTTTCATGTTTTTTCACTATTTCATTCATTTTTATGATTTTATGTATGTTGGTTCTATAGATGTAATGAGAGGCATACTCATTCAAAATTTATGTTCTGGGGGTAATATCTTCAGTTGGTATTCATATATATTCCAACAAAAAATATATGAAATGTATTTATTAATAATTAACATACTATATCAATTGTTGGGAAAAAATATTGAAAAAAACATCATGTATTCATTTTCCACAAAGACTCTTAACAATTCATAGTTGGGGATTTTATTTAAATTTTTAATAGAAATGTAGTCTATAACATCCAATCCATAAATATGTTATTCAAAATCACATATCTCATTACTACCACTTTATAACTTTTTATTTTCATGATCTTTCAGTGTTAGTAAATGCAGATATTGAATGGGAAGGATAATAGAGAACGTTGAAGATATTTTTGATATGTTGGATTATCCTTTAGATGGTGTTGATTCAGACATTTTATTCACCCCTTCCCATTTTTCCTTCCGTAATAACATTCATTAGTTTTTTATTTTATTCATTAGTTATTTATGTTTTAGCAAGAATAATAAGTTTTAAATGAATACCTCCTTGTTGACATTTTTTTATAGGATCTACTGACCTTGATATGAATGTTACAACATCTTGGTCAGCCTTAGGAATATTTGCATCATCAAGTGGAATAGGTAGCTCCACATTCAGATCATGAGTTATGATAATCCGCACTATTATGTGGAATTTTGTATTGGGTATGTCAATTATATTATGTTCTTCGATATTGATCATGGTAGCCCTCCAGACAAGGTGATGGGTGGAAGATCGTAGATATAAATCAAAGTCATTTTCAACCTATAGATTTTTAGGAAAAGAAATGTATCTGTTTATGTGTAATTTAAATATAATAGAAAAAATAATCATAATATTGTTTTCCTCATCTATGATATCACATTTGTGGGAATGTATTTCCCTAAAGTTAGAAGGGGGTCTAAATGAAGAAATTGTTCTTGGGCTGTTTCTTCTCTTTGCTTCCCCCACATAATTTTTTCTACAAATAGAACTATAAATGAAATGTTTCATTAAAAGAAGTTAATCATGATTTCATATCTTCCATTCCTTTATATTTATCCTAATGTTGTTTTATTTTCTAAAAATATTATTGGGGTTTCACCCTAAAACCCACACCTTTGATGTGACCAAACAATAATGGACACTTTAATGCCACTGATAATTGGTGTTCATCTGGTATAGGTGTTAATGATTATCAAGTCTATGTCAGATTGAAATTATAGGAAAATATGTTATCAATGTTATGAAAAATCTATTTAACAAATTATTTTATTTATTTCCCAATTACACATGTTTCAGACTCTTTATTGGGTTTTCATCTATTAGTATCCCATATTTATTTACTCCTTCCTCCTTCCATAGCGCAGGACGTGGGATGGATGTGGATTTGGATTTGGATCGATAAATCATCATACAAATATAGGAACATAATTATGTTTTGGTATCATGAAACATAAAAGTATTATGGAATATTTAAAAAATGTACAAATATTTTCCTTGGGAAACATAATCCATCATTTTTTTATTGTATGGGTACATTCGTTTTTCTACTTGTTCCTCATTTTTGGAACTTTTTGAAAGATTCATAATTAAAAAATTCTCAATAAAAGTGATTAATACTCATATTTACAAACAATTCATTACAATCCACTATGTACCTGAAACGTTATCTCCCCTCGACAGTTAGTAAACATATCTCACACATCGTGGTTTATCAGTTGTTTATACATAAGTGGTAGTTGGGAGTTCAATTTCCTTTCAGTAGATTTAATATTAAATATTGTTAGAATCGTGAGAAATACTCTATGAATCCTTCCTTAATGAATTAATAAAAATTCCTTCTGGGATCCATCTACTATAAATTCTCACTATAAGGGATGATAAAGAGTAATTCAATGTTTCATTATTTTATTTTAATTTTTGAAATAAAGAAATAATTTCATAATTTTACCATATTCTCATCCCAAATTATTATTTTAAGTGTGATAAGAACATGGTTCAACAAATTTACATCAATGAATACTTTCTACAACGTGACGAACCTAATGTAACTACTGTACATGGCCTTATTTTGATTAACACTCTATCCATGAACATTCCATTCAACATAAAATTTCATTCCTTTTCATTTATCATTAATAAAATTTGGTAACACTATAACACTATGATACTCCTTTTTTTATATGAATTCGATTCTTCATCAATGACCATTTTTTTCTTGTATAACAACATCAATTTGTGGTTCCATTGTATTTGTATCATCATCATGTGAACAATGTTTTTGTTCCTCTGTTCTAGGAGAAGTACCAGGTTGGGAAACCTATTGTTTTTTTAGGATGGGTTGCATCAACATTTGAATAATTCATCATCTCTAGAAGTTGATTATCATTTAATTTCAATTTCATTAATTCATTAGTAAAATGATAATACCATGGGATAATTCAACACATGCTACAAAAACATATATTACCTGATTAATGAAATATATTTTTTAATGGTTTAAGGGATTGACCCTTCTAACGAGTTTCCAAATCCATTCATTGTGGTATCTGTTAACCAAAAAATATTTTTCAACATTTGGACCATTGTGAAATGAATGAGTCACCCCAATAAAAGGTTTATACTTAGTTGAATTTTCATGTAACCTGTTAGTGGTTTTTCTTAATAATAGATTAATTATCCACTTTTAGTTTGTAGGATCATGAACATAAAATAATTTTACTACATGTGATTCCATTGTAAATGGTTTTTCCTTACAAACTTTGTCACTTAAATCCACTTTAATGAATCCCAATACATATATTTTAATAGAAATCTTATTATAAACAAACTTTCATTGAAAAATTAGAACTTGTAACATTGTATAATCTATATCGCATATTTTTCTTATGATACCAAAGTATGAAATATTTGATTAAAGTGGATTTATGTCTGCACTATGGGAAATATGAATTGCATCATCCAAAAGTATAATTCCACTATTTTTCCTGGTAGTTTCTTTATCATGTTCATTTTTTAAATATATAAACATTAATTACATAACCATTATAAGCAAAATACATACACACTTGGTCCTTTGGATAGTTATCAAATGTTTTCTGAATATGAATCTAATCTGAATACTTAAAAATATTGTCTTGAAACCATCCTATTATCTATTGATTATTTGTAATTGATATGTAGGTTTCATACCTTGATGGATTAAAATGAAAATGAATTTATTTTTGGATTTCATTATATGGGGAACCTCTAATAAGATATATAAAATGTAATGGTGGTCCTACTCATGATCTGTAATATTGATTCTGAGAATACATCTTCAATAAATTCCTTCACTCACAAGCTACGCAGTGTGATGTGATTTTTTGCGTACCAATTCATTCCACACAAGAGAATTATTTAGTTTATAATTCAAATAATTCTACAAAAAATATATCACTGCACCATAAAACCCTATGAATGACTTTGATATTTGATATACCCATTCAAAATCATTATATACCATTAAATTGGATGCATTCTTCTATAAATGACATGACCATACTATTGAATCTCTATTACAAATTGAAATATCATGTAAACCACCATTTCAACAAATTTGAGTGGGAAACAAATTTCCAATTCAAATAAAATGCCGACAATTTCCTTTTATATAGTCAAAAATTTCACAGGTTATATAAAATTGATACATATTGCATTGAGAAAAATAGATCACAGTTAATTTCTGATGAATATCATTGAAAAAAATATTAAACTAAATAAAAAATAATTAGATCGTACAAAAAAATATGATATTCCTGTGATTTCAGTCCCCTTAACTTTAAAAAAATCTTTTAAATGATATTTTTGATATTCTATGTAAACCCTTATATAACCTTTAAATCAATAAAGATGTTCCAAAATAGATATCAATCCTTCTGGGAAAAAGTTTAATTATCTTGAGAAAGAAAAGTTCATTTTTCACCCCTCACTGGAGCCAACTCCTCCTGTATTCCCAAATCATCCATGTTCAGACTAGCCTTAATTGCATCCTTCATTTTTTGAGGTGCATTTGTATCATTCCAATTACACTATCACATACATTTTTTTAACATTCATAAAATCAATAATATATATAACATACATAAAAATACATATGGTATATCAAAAAAAATATCTCTTTTCCAACCAGTTTTTGTACGATTTTTTGAAAATTATTTACTAAAAGAAGTGTAAATATATTTTACATTCATAAAACATTGATCACCTTTTAGTGGATATGGTTTTGTGCATTATTTTTAACATCTATAAAATAATGTCACCAAATATTGGAACTTCTTTATTTTGGGTATCAATTTGGGTTGTCCTCAAAAGAAAGTCGTCGATGAATGTTTCATTGTAATTGACTATGTACATTTTTAAAAAATGGGACACTGTTAATTTCCATTAATTTTATATCTTAATAAATTTACATTTGAAGGAAAGTTATTTATCATATTATACAACATGTATATAAATGTAAAATCTTCATTTTGATAAGAATCATACCACATAACACCAAAATCCCACATTAATTTCAAATTTATTATCAATGGAGACAAATAAAAATCAATATCAGTACCAGGTTTTTTTTGTCATGAAATAAGCGTAGATAATATAATATATTTTTTTCATTCATAACCATAGTAGAAGGTTATAATTTACCAACATAACCATCCATGTACTATGAGTGATTCTATTAATACCCAAAGGATTCACTCCATTAATAGATAAATAATGATGATGATTTCCTAAATTGTTTCGATTTTCAAGATACTCATGATCAATTATCTTAATCAGAGGAGATTCATATAGGTGATGAATTTTTCATCTTTATTTCTTGTATATTTGTTCCACGATAATTAACTTGAGTCCTACTTACTTCAATAAATGAATTTGAACCATTAAATGATTGTAAACTACCATACTAATTTTGTTCACCCCAGTTCATCTTAATATTATCAAGAATCAATAAACATTTTGAATTCATTATGTGATTTGTAGAACTTAAGAAAATGTAAACAATTATTCATACATGCATGTATTATTTCAGATATCATACCCATAAAATTAAACATTAATTTTGAATTATATTTTAATCAAGGAAGGTAATTATCTTCTAAGTTCATACCATTAAATAGATAATATATTTCACTACAACAATCATCACTCCATCTGTTTCAAAAATTTCAATTAAACATCTTCAGTATGGCAGATAATGTTGTATAATTAGTGTGACCATCATAAAATGGATTTTTTTCAAAACTCTTTAACTTCTAAAATAATTTTGGATAGTCATGTTATTTATCTTCAACTATTAATTTCATTTACTCAATAAGTTATTCATCATAACTGCAATTTGTAATCACATCCTTGATACGGTCTTCTTCATTATCCACACTTGTACTCCTATCAGGTGATCCATAGAACACACTGTTTTCTCAATAAATAGAAACATTTTTTTCTTTCCCCATTTTCATTCCAACATTTTTAAAATCAATCTATTTTATGTTAGAATAAGTGTTATTATGTTTCCTCTAGACTAATTATTAATGAATAGCAACAACGTAAACAGTAATAAAATATTTTAGAGGGTCATATCATGATATTTTTTTAATGTGAGGAACTCTTCCACCCCATATTCATTCACTTGTGTCCTTATATTATCATACATCCATTCTCTATTCATATACATCATATTTGATTCTGTAATATTAACATTTAAAAAAATAAATAATGTAAAAGGTGGATTCCAAATATGTGCAAAACTTTATTTTAATGTTTCAAATAAATTCATCACGCTTTGATGAAAAAGGGTATTTGAATTTAAGAAAATTATTACTCCATCGTTTATAAATGTTATCGTCTTAATTCATCCAGAAGATATGGGGTGTCCTGGAAAAAGAAATTTCACAACCATTTGTAGGGAGATAAATGTGATGAGAATGATAGTTATTCTTCAATTTTTTTCCTAAGACTCAACCCATTAGATTTTAACCCCAAATTATCGAGAAAATATACTTTTTGAGGACTCCACTAATTTAAAACATACAAGTGTTGTTGGATGAAATGTAGGTTTATGAGTTAAAATGGGGTTAAACAATAATCCTCATTTTTTTGGGAGGGTGGTCATGATTGATATCATATGGGTTATATATATTTAGTGAAATACCCTTTTGATGGTTTTATTATCAATCTATATAATCTAGGAGGTGTAGATATTGCTACGTGAAGGATAATGTTTCTAGTGTCAAGTCATGGTCACCTGAGAAGGATCATTTATATAAGTTATTTTCATGAGTCTAATGAATCGTGAGTAATTAAAAAGGATTTATAGTTTTTTTAATGGATTCTATGTTTATGGAAGATGGATAATTGAGTAAACCTATCTTTGTGCCAAAACATTGAAAGGTTTTCTTAGACTACAAGTGATTGATAGAGAATTATGATGGAGATAATTTGAAGACATGATGAAATAGGAAATATTTGAATGAATAAAATTGAATGGAAGATGGATTTTAGAATTCTAGAAATTTAATACACTAAAAAATGATAAATAAAATGGAGGCATGTTGGTAGCATGTATCACCTCAGTTTTTTGTTAAAGCATAGAATATTTAATTTTTTATTTAAATTCAATATAATGTCCCTAGATATGATGCCTAATCATGTAAATGAGTTTTTAGTTTTAATTTGAGTCTCATTTATAGAATGGATCCCCAATATGGGATGAAATGACTAGGGCTCAGAGTTAGAAGAAACTGTGCAACCCAGCCTGTGTGGTTTCCTTAGAACTATGTGGTAGTAGAGAGAGGGAACCTAGGGGCCACACAGTTTGTCTCCAATCATGTGACCCATGGTAAAAGTCCATATAACCCATCTATAGTTCTTGGATAATTATTTATTCAAGTTTTTCTTGTGGCTAGATAAACCGTGTTCCTAACCAAGTGATGTTCCCTTTCATGTTGTGAATAATAAATGGTTTGTCCATGCTTTGGAAAACTGGGCATCCAAACCATACACACTATTAAATATGGACGAAATTATTTTTACACAACTCATAAATGATTCTAAAAAACCTTTATTTTCATCCTTCTTCATTCTCTAATGGCTCCTTCCTCCTTCAAGGCACAAAGGCTCCTTTTCTACCACGTTATGGATCAATCCACCACCTTCATTCATAATATATTTCTCTCTTTTTCAGATCCAACATTAATCTAGATGTGAGATCATTAATCCTATATATTCTATTTCATGTTATTTGTCTTATAAGATTCACTATTTGGGTCAAACATCATTTATCCCATTTGCAGTACATTTTACGATTTCATAATTTTCTTCCAACCAAGCTCGAATCATTAGATGAGGCAGGAAAATGGAATCTCATTGAGGATAAGGTAGGTGTGGTCTAGTATTTTAAACATAATTTAATTTAATTGCATAAATTATGTCATTGTGATAAGATTCAAACCATTCCTTTTCCCTCCAATTTTGTTATCTAAATCAAAATGAATGTTTTCTTGTTCCATTTGATACTAGAGTAAGAAGTCAATCAACCCCATGTTTTGATTTGTTAGATTTATGCCTTATAATTGGTTGTGAAAAACCATAGATTCCAAAATACACCATGTTCTAAAATTTCTTATAACCCTTGTGGCATGCCTTTACTTAATTAATTCTTAGAGCATATTTTCCAATTGAATTGGGTATTCATGCCATGTGATAAAAACTGTAACATTGAAAAAATGAAGTACAATGATTAATAGAATTCCATATTTTATTAATTCTTTATTACATATGTCATAAATTAGTTTTCCACATGGTTTTTTCTTGGCCAATATGCATATGGTAGTATTTTCATGATGAAATGAAAAGGCTCTTTGCTAGAATTGTTAAACGTATATGCGTGTGTGTTATTTGTTCAGTTGATTTAACATAGTGTCGAGGGTGATAATATGGGTTCTGACTTAAGGATACCTTGGATGGAATCTCATTCCTTCATATAAGAATTGTAAATGGTTATTAAACAAGTTGGGGTGACATCATCTATGCCTGATATGGGCAGGCCATGAGTAATATATTTTCACCTTCCAATGATTGATACTAGTTCCCTAGGGGATACCCCTTGGATAAACTCGATGGAATGATGGTTTGTCCCATTACATGATAGCATTTAGGTCCACTACGTGTGATACTAGGTTCATAAAAAAAGGTTTCTTAGTACTTGAATTTCCTATACAATGCTTTTTGTGACCCACGGTACATCATTCATGGGTCACTAGAGATGGACTACTCGGCATTGGCCACATGATGTGCCCCTGGAGAGATACATGGAATTAATTTCTATGTTGTCACTTATGTGTTTTGGGTGTTTCATTCTATTTCATGAATTGGTTTTAAGTTGAATTAAATTAAGAAGGAAATAATTGTTTTCAAAAGAGATTTAATGCTTGTTTTAGAATACATAGGGAGACGTCCTCTATGCTTATGTAGAAGGTTGGGGACCATCGTCCACATCAGTCCTTATACATATCACATTTACATTTTAGGATCCTTCGGTTCAGACTCAATGACATATGCCAATGTAGATTGATTTGATGGGTTTCCAATTTTGACGCAAATTAATGCATTTATTTTTTTCATTATGAATTTATTAATAGGGAAATTTTTTATCTTATAATTCCATAAATTTATTGGTATAGAGACCATGGGTGAAATCCTATTTATATTGTTCCTCATACCATACTCGATCACCTTTCGTACACAATTAGACTTTCTGGTAGTAGGTAAAAAAAAGGAAGCAACCATCGTCCAATGGTGGATTTGAAGCATTGGTATGGAGTTGGGGGAGGGGGGAGGATCGAGCCTATACACAAGATGCTAGATATATATGCTTTGGCCTTTTTGATATTGATATAATATTGTATATTCAGGTATCACCTTCCCTAATATACTGATTTTTTATTGCCACATTACACAAATTCATCAGTTGTATTTTTTATTATTATCACATTCTGCACTTTTCATATTTAGCATGCATGGAATATTAAAATTGTTTCCACTGATATCTATATACCAATTTTATTTTTCTACAAATTATTATCATACTATATATATATATTGTTTATCTCCAATATGAACAATGAGGGCAAAATCTCCCCAGAGAAACAAACAAGGCCCTCATAGGTATTTTACAGCCTCAAGCATTCAGGGAGGTGGACTTGAGATCATAGGTCCCATCGTCTCAGGGCATCGCTTAGTGGAATCTGGGGTGGGATTCTACAAAGTTATAACATATGTTTTTTAATTTTTCCTTATTTTTTGTGATTATTTAGGAGACTATGACATTGGAATTTGGTTGTGATCATGTTCTTTGGACAATCTACCCCACATATAGGGGAAAACCAAAGATCTATGGATGGGTAATGGCTATTATTTCTTTCACATGTTATGGTTTCACAGGATTTCACTATTGAGTGAAAAAATATTTTCGTGCAATTATTAATATTGATTTTATTAAATTTTTCATTTTGACATGGACTAGTCATATGAGGGAACACTAAAGGATACATCATACTAGGAACTATATGTTATAAAATTCCATGGATCATTCCACGGCCTATCTAGATATCATCATGAATATAACACTTTTCATGAAATTTTTTTATTTTCCATGTTAGTTAAAATTTGGAGTGTGATAGTATTCTCAATAATTGAATAATTAGTTAATGTTAACAATAATTCAACATTGATTGGTTTTATTGGAGAGTTCCAATGGCATATCATCTGATCAAACTAAAACCATGGATTGTTAAATAGTTGTCTAGTGTAAAGGTTAGGATATAGTTTGTTGATGCACTAATTTCAATTTATATGGTGTATTTTCTCTGATTAATTTGAATTTATAATAGATTTTAATGGATATTGATTCTAATAAATAATTAAATAATTATTATTAAAAAATTAAAATGGTTGAACTTTAAAATGAAATGGACCACTTACGTATAAATATGAAACCCTGACCCTATTACATCCTCAATAGAGAGTTGTAGGCTATATATCCAATGCTCCTTTCATTATTCATTCTACTTGCCTATACCTATCTCAAAGAGAATGAATTCATGTTTCATTTCCTTATTAATATAGTATTTTTCATTTCCATTATTTTCTCATTACCTTTCTGTTATAAATTCTATCTGAGTCATTCAGTTTCTCATTTTGACAGCTATACCACCATTATGACCTCATGAAGAATTATAGGAAATTGGCGATAAGCATGCTCCTAAGGTTGGGGGACTTAAGCCTCTCGTGATACCACTTGTCGTGCCACTTGAGGGTCCCCCTCCAGATCCTCCATTAGCTATCGCTGTCTAGTTTCAAGATTATATTCTTCAGTTCAAGTAATTAGTTTAGGGTGAACCGTTACCTGACCCTTCTATGGAAAAGTTGAACCATGCGTTCCAACATATGTATCCAACCACTTTCTTGGTGGGTTATAGACCACATGTTATAGAGTCATTATTGGAGGATATAGATTCATATTCAAGGATATCGAGATGCCTCTATAGTGGAGGGTAAATATCACAAACTACATGTTGCATGACTCCACCATGAAATGGTGGGATATTCTCACGTAGGATCGTCGACGCCAGGGAATTGTCTGGGTGGAAATCCAGAAATCCTTCTTCGAGTACTTCTTCCCACATACTCAAAGAACATATCATGTTCAAGAATTCATGGACCCTGACTAAGGATATATTTTAGTGATGTAATACTTAGATTGATTCACTAAATTATTGTGTTTTGAACTAACCCTGACCAGTAATGAGCTGACTAAATTTATTGGATTCATGGGTGGGTTTATATATGACATTCGATCCTAGGTGATCATATTTAAGCTATCCAAGATTTCTGAGATTTTAAACCAGGACCTCGTAACTATGTGGAACCCTAATGAATTTTTTGACATGAACCACGGTAACTTGGAATCCCATTAGATCAGTAGTTTATCTAGTGGCATGAAGTGATGCTTCAAGGGTACACCATGGGAAATTACCATATTAGTTGAATGCATTGAAATCATTATAGTTTTTCATCATTATATCAGGACATTACCTAAAAGACATATTGTATGAGGAACCCGATCGATGGATGGGATTGTGGATGGATGGGTTACCTCTAGCATTTCATCCAGTTCATTCATCACTTAGTATGTGATCGAGGATCAGTACCAACACTAACATAAAGTACTGGTTCATTGAATCCTCATCAGGTAGGAAGTAGGTATTATACAGGCAGTTCATGTAGATCAAGAGGTCATGGGCAAATTATTCAGGCATTAGAGTTCCATCATCAGTAGAGTGAACAAACTCATTTTACTTGATTTGGATATTCGAGTCACAGTTCATTTGATATCATTATTGTATATCCAATGAAATAAGAGAAGATTACATGTCCAAATATATTTTGAGGTACTATTCTGGTATCTTTTACTTTAGTATATTCTTTATTTGATATAGGTTCTTCAAAATCATTTCTATCTGTTATAGTTATGGGAAGTCTGGAACTACTGCTAGAGTAATCTAGTGGTTCGATGACCCTTGACATGTAATTATACTTTAAATAAAATGGTATAATCTAGTGGAAGGAGTTCCCCCATGAATAGGTGGGTAAATGTTTTTATTGAGCTTCTTCATCCTCAAGATGATTGTCTTCAACATTATTCTTAGTATGGATTGGATTGTCCCTTATCGAGCCCATGTGGATTGATATCACCACCAAGTGTCATTCAAATCATCTATGGGAAATAGGTATATCCATAAGGTAGAAATTTATCTCAAAAATGTTGATCATAACTGTAGAGTACTTGGCAGAGTGTATTGAGAACAAAGATGACAAGTCTATTTATAAGCTAATAGGGAATTTGGATCATCGAAATACCACCTATCATGGATCATTTAATAGATTTATTCCATGAATATTTCTCTGACAAACCTTCTTAGTGAGATATTTAGTTCACTGTTTATCGTGTTCCTCATGTGATACCAATTTCCATTCCTCCTTTTAAGATGGAACATACATAGCATCAGGAACACTAGAGGAAATATGACGTCATAGAGGATAAG
This sequence comes from Viscum album, assembly GCA_963277665.1. Lineage (NCBI taxonomy): Eukaryota > Viridiplantae > Streptophyta > Magnoliopsida > Santalales > Viscaceae > Viscum > Viscum album. The sequence goes on along the minus strand of OY728120.1, from coordinate 536,715,926 downwards.
ATTATAGTATAACCCAAAACATTGCTATGGGGTTCACCTATGATCTTCTACAAGTATGATGATGGTACCCTTCAATTGTTCATGGATTAAAACCAACTAACCAAGATTATATTGAAAAACTAGTACCCTGTTCCATAGGTAGACAAATTTTTCGACTAGCTCAGCGGAGAAACTTTTTTCTCTAAAATCAATTTGATTATGGGATAGCATCAAGTTCATGTGAGGCCATCAGAAATTCTAGGTATAGTGTTCTGGAGAAGGAATAGTCTATATGAATATCTGGTCATAATATTCAGTCTGACAAATGAATCTGTAGTCTGCATTTCTCTGATGAATCATGTTTTCCACATGTATCTGGATTCCATTGTGGTAGTCTTTAGAAATGAAATCTAATTAATTTGTTAAATAGACACGAATGTTCTAATCATAACAAGATCTTGATAAGTATTGTGAGAGAGAATACAATATTTAAAAATCTTAGTAAATGAAACTTATGGATTAGTAAGGTTATCTTATTGTGTTATATCATATCTAGTGAAGATGTATCAGTTGACCTAGAGATGTTGACCACCGTGGTTTCTTTGTAGAATTTTGTGATCGTATTTGATATAATCAGATACTTAGCGGTGGAATTTTATTATAGGTTATTCATCTAGGACCTCTCTCACTAGTATTCACCACTTACGGTCTTGACCAATATTGTTTTGATGTTCGAATGAACTGAATCTTATGAGATATATTTTCAAGAATAAAAGGGATGAAGCACTTCATCATCATTTAGAATTCTTCTTGATATTGGAATAAGCTATACTATTTATTGTGATGCTTCAAGAATTGGTCTGTGTGTTATTCTGATGCATGGTGATCAGTTTTTAGCATATGGGTCACAGCAGCTAAGACATGATGAGAAAACTTATCATTTGCATGACCTAATGCTTATAGTCGTGGATCATGCTCTGTTCTGAGGGAGGATCTATATTTCTGCGTGAGTGGATACATTTTCAGATAGAAAATAATAGTCTCAGATATATCACCCAATAGTGATACATAAATCTAGGAAAAAGTATATTGTTGAAAAAGAAACAGTCGTTCAACATGAAGCCTGATTAGGCACCTAAAATTGGAAATGATTTAGATAATTCCCTATGTCAGAATAATCATACGCCAGCTATCAAAGAGGATATTAGTGTGTGGATATTAATGAATATGTTATCTAAGATGCATCTAGACCTTCAGAAAAAACATTGAAAACCATTTATGTTAGCTCTAGTTGAGTAATACTCCCTCTTAGAGTGGGTCCAGATGAGCTATATGTCAAAATATGAGGGCCCCATTTTGAGGGAGAACATCGTAGGAGGTAACCTACCTCCTATTTGTGTTGTTCATGGTAAGGATAGCCTACTATTCCATGGCTAGGTATGGGTGACATCATGTGTAAGTGATGATCTGATGAAAGAATACCATTCCTCAATGTGGGGAATTCATCATGGTCATACCATGATATGGTAAGACATGCGACGTCTATACTGGTGGCTAGGAATGAAGAGGCATATAGTAAGTTTCATCACATGGTGATCCAACATTCAGTAGGTGAATGGATGGCACCAATAAACAACTATAACTCTATTTAATCTCCCTAATACTGAGTGGAAATTGATCAATGTCAACATAGATTTCAGGAAATTATTTATACAATCCCTTTTATGTGGGGATTTAGTATTGGAAATCATGAACAGGTTGACCAAAGTCACTCAATTCCTTCAAAATTGGGATTACTTCTGTGTTTATGAGTTTGGAAGGCTATATATCTAGCTGATAGTGTGAATTCATGGTGTTCCATGTTCATTCGTTTTAGACCTATATGCCAAATTTACACCATGTGTCTATAAATGGTTTCAAAAGGCACAATTTTCGAAGATTCTATTGAGTACATAATATCACTCTTCGACCAATCATAATTCTGAGAGGATGATTATTGTGATAGAGGATATGATAATAGATTGTATCCTCGATTTTATAGGTTCCATAGAGAGTAATAATACTATGGTTGGGTTTAAATACAATAATAGATTTTAGGAAACAATTCATAGTGCTTTGTATGATGCCCTCTATGATAGAACATGTCGATTACCACTATGTGGACTAGAGGTAGGTGAGGTTGCTTTACCGGGTACTCATCTTGTGTAGGATACTTCAGAGAAAGTCCAGCTGATTCAAAAACCTATTTCTATAGCCTAATATATGAATAATTCATATACAGATCGTCACAGTAGACCTATTGAATTTTAGGTGGGACATAAGGTCATTCATTGTGTATATCCTTTATTGGGGTTGAGAAGAATCATGAGACTGGGAAGCTTATCACCTTGATATGTCAGGAATTATGAGATTGTGGAGAGTGTCAGTTTGGTAGACTATCAGTTTATGTTACCCTTGTGGTAAAATTTCATGTACAACATATTCCATGTATCCCAATGTAGATAGTATCATGAAAACCCATATAAATAATTTTTCCTCGACAACATCGATCTGAAGGAAGATGTGTCCTTCGAGGAGCATCCAATACTTATCATTAATCGTAGCATGACGGTACTCCATGACAGGTTAGTTCCACTAGTATTCATTATTTGACATCACAAAGACATACTAGACAAGACCCAAGAGACGGAGTCTGATGTATGCACTCAATTGTTTAAATAATTCTCTAAGGATGTTTTACCACCCTTAGAAGGGAAACTCGAGTATGTGTTGACATAAGAAGGGGAGGCTGTAATTTCCTGAATTTTTCTTATACTTAAAACAATTTAAATTTTTGTCTAAATTCCATAGAACAACTCTAGATATGGTGCATTATCAGGTCAAGGTGCTATAAATATGTTCAAGGCTCATTCAGATCCCAAAGCCCGAAAATGGGATGAAATGAATGGGCTACATGGTTAGGAGAAGTCATGTAGCATTGCTCGTACAGTTTTTAAAAAACCATATAGCTACTGACAGAGGGAATCTGGGTCCTGCACAATTTTTTCGCAATTATTAGACCCATGGAACATGTAAAGGTAACCCATCTATAGTTGTGGGATAATGGTTGTTTCATGGTTATGCAGGAATAGATAAATAGTATGTCTAACAAAATGATGTGGCCCTTTCAAAGATTTAATGGTGCATGATTTTCACATGGTTTGGAATATAATGTTTCTATCCCATGAAAAGTGTTAAATTTGGGTGAAATTACATTTATTCTCATATGAAATGATTTTAAACACCATTTCGGTTCCACCTCCTTCACTCCCCAGTAGCTCCTTCCTCAGCCCACACACAAATGCTACTTTCTTATCATGCTGGGAATCAATCTACCACCACTTTTTTTATTTCACCTACTGTTTGATCCAATGGGATGATAGAGGTGATATTTTTTCTCCTAACCAATATGTTTCATTTTATTTGAACCATATGTTGTGAAATTTTGGAAAAATCATAGTTACCCCATTTTTCTGGGAATTTGAGGATCTTTTTCTTTTCATCCAACCAATCTCAAATTAGATGTTGAGACTGGATGATGGATTCTCTATGAGGCTAAGGTTGGTGGTCTAGGATTTTTCCAATAAATTAATTATATACCCTAATATAATACAATGTTCTCCGAGTGGGACCCTTTTGGTTTCACCCCCTGTTTTTTCAATTAAATCAAAACAAATATTTTCCCATGTCTTTGGTGACTTGTTTAAATAGAGAATCATCCCATTTTGTTGATCTCATAGAATTATGGCATTCAATTAGTTTTTCTTAACCTTAGTGGAAAAAATTTCTCTTTTTCTAAATTATCCAAACACCATTGTGGTGTTTCTTTACAAAAATAATTCTTTGAGAAAATTTTTAAGTTTAATTTGTTATTTAATCATATGATAAACCCTATACCCATGCCATAAATTAAGTACATGGATTAATTTAATTGTCTTCGTTCCAAAGACCTTATTCTTTATGAGTTAAATGATTTTTCACAATTTTATTTCTTTTAAAAATATGAATGTGGTAAAAAGTTCATGAAAAAATGAAATGGATCTTTTCTAGACATGTAATATATATGTGTGTGTCTTTATATGTGTGTGTATTCTATGTTAAGATTCTTTACATTAGTGTCGAGGGTGATATGAGGATTTCCGACTTAAGGACCCCTTTGATGAACACTCATTCCTTCTTGTAAGAATTATAAATGGTTCATAAACATGATGAGAGATGCATTAGTTATGCCTAAGATGAGATCAACATCAGCTATATATTTTCACCTCCAGATGAGTGAAACCATTTCCTTAGGGGGGACCCCAAATATGGGATCGATGGCCCAATTCATTGTACCACTCTTAAAGGGAGACATGGGTCCCAATGTACAATAATAGGTACGGACATTGTGGTTTGTTAGTACTTGAATTTCCCACACCAATCATGTATTGACATGTGGGACATCATTATTGTATCAAAATGGACACTCTCGACCTTAGTGATATGATTATCCTGTTGGGTGATAATTGGAAATGTTTGTAGGCTTTGAAAAATGGGCTCAAGGTGTATCACAACATTTTAAGATGTGGTTTCAAATTGAATTGAATTAAAAAAAATTAAATAATTTCAAAATATATTTGATCTAAGGTTTAGAAAATGTAGGTACATTTCCTCCAAGCCTATGAACATGAATGGGGAGTGTCCATCACCTTAATCATTAAAAATTTCACTTTACCACTACAGGTTCCTTCAGTTTAGACTCACCAGCTTAGGAAGAGTCTAGTAGATTGGATGGGTGTCTAAGTAGAACCCAATCTAATGCATTTATTTATTTATTTTCATTATTCATTTATTATTACGATGCAATTTTTATCTTATTTTTCTTGAAATGGATTTTTCTCGACATCATGCGCTCCAACCAACTAAGATAATGTCTCACACTATGCTTAGGATAATTTGGAACCTGAGTAGGCTTTATGATTTATTGTAATGAATATGAAAGTAGATAGATTCCAATGTTTTATTTCCAAATTTATGATGGTGTTTGGGGTGGTGGAGTAATGAGCCTATTCATGAGATGAAAGCTATAAATGTTTTTGAACTTTTGTTTATTTTGATACCCCATAAATGCCTAATTGACTTATTTTTGTATTATTTTTGAATAATAAACCTTTTAAGGGTTGAAGGGGAACCCTTACATGACCCGTATGCCCAAGACACAAGGCCCAAACAGGACCCCTACATAACCCGTAGGCCTATGACACAAGACCTAATATGCGAACTTTAATGGCCCAAGACCTAACACACTTCAAACAACCCCTCCCAGCATCTCCAACTTGAATGCTCCTAGATCCTCGCCTCTCATGGCAGATCATCTATCAATGCACCTGTTATAACCAAGGTTGTTTTTTGATTATAATGGATTATGGTTTGTTTTTATGTTAATATGTACATGTATGACCAATGATTATGCAAGGAATCAGGTTTTATGATTGTGGAAAAAAGAAATATAACACTTGTTGTTATTTCCTAGTGTTTTCCAATTTTTGGGGCCTCATAATTTGGAATCTATTCATAGAAGTGTATGACATGAAGAATGAAAAAAGAATTTAGAAGAGGGAGAGAACCACGTTGTCCAGAACATGGACTGCGTATCATGTTCCTGAATTATTCACAGACTATGTTAGGAATAATGAGAATATTATTTGTTGTAGTTCACGGAAGCAAAATGATATCAATACAAAGGTATATGGATGGAGGAGTTTAGTCTCTGGAAGGTTGGAGGATTGTCGGATAGGTGTAATTTTTAGGTCAACATTGTTATATAGTGGAGTCTATATAAAATTCAATGATTTGGTAAATCATGGATTAACAGATTTTACAGATCCATTTTTTCCTATATAGTTTCAGTATTACCCTTAATTAAAAGGGTGATTGAGATTAAGAAATATTGGATGAATCTGGATATGTCTAGAGTTGTTCGTGGGAAAAAAAATAAAAATAAGAAGAGCTGATCTATAGAGGAGAAAATAATCTGTGGAAGACATTTGGAATTTCGGTGGAAGAACATGGTCTGCGGAGCAAGACTGTCTGTGGAAGAAAAAACCAGGGCAGCACATGGAGCTCTTATTGTATACGAGCAGGAGTGGCCATTGGCAGAACATGAAGGCAGTTCACATAGGTGGTTCACTGAGGAAGTTTTCATAGGTGGAAAATGGAAGCAGTTCACAGAGAGGTGATTCGCGAACCATACCCACTACAAAGTACACTAAGGTGGTAAGGTGGTACGCGACACACCCAAGGAAGCCTGAAAAGGGACAAAATCATTTTGAAAAATTACTTTACCCAAACTATCAATGTATAGGAAATTAAATTACATATTTGGGTAAAAAAAATACTTCGAATGGGCATCCCTATACAGTTGAGGATTCCTAATTTAATGAAAAACCTTTGAAGTGACCTTAAATTTGATAAACTGAGTGAAGATTCTTCCAATGTAGTGAGAAAGGGGGAGTCAGTGGAAGTGATCTGAGGGACACAATGTGTAATCCCTAAAACCATGTAATGGAAGTGCACATGGAACATAGTGACTATACTAAACTATTTTAGTACATAACTTGTGAAACCAAGTAATATTTAGGTGACATTTCATTCCATTTGACTATTTTTTTCTACACTTCCACATCATACAGGTTTAATATGGACCTACCAAAGTGGAAACAAGATCTATCAGTTTTAAAGAAAAATATGAAAACTCGATTTACCCCTCTCTATCAGGGCGTTCTGGGTTCCTTCAAGTTGTTTCAGAGCGTTGTTTTTTATGTTAAATTTTTCCGACATTGCTAACATGGAGAATATAGTCAATGTTTGGGTAGTTCATCTATTTTAGGATGTGACATTTTGGTATGGAATAAATATATTATATCTCATCTAAAATATATTTTAATGGATGTCCTTTTTAAAATTCACATAAGATATAGGTGACTAATCCAGTAGGTGTATTTAAGGATGATATAGATAGTAAAATGCTAGAAGTATATTCTAAAACACATAATACCCTAACATCAACTCTTTATGCTAAAATATTTCAAAATTTGATGAAACATACATCAAAAAATACTATGTGGGAGAAACATGAGAGTATATATGGAGGTGAAGATAATATAAAGGAGGTGAAACTCTATGTTTTACATAATTGGTTTGATGATCTGAAGACGAACTCTAATGAAAATGCAGATTCTTTCCTCAATCGAATTACTAATGTTGTCAAAGTAATTATAGGGAAAGGAGAAAAGATCAAAGACATTGATATTGTAAAGAAACTATTGAGAATATTTATTCTCATTTATAATGGAATGTTTTAATCTCATGAATAAATGTATAATTCCAAACATTCTCTAGATGATATATTGTGAAACCTGGTGGCATATGAGAAGATAGTCAATACAGAACATGCAACGACTCATGTAAGTTGGGAAATGGTTTTCAAATCCTCATAAAAACTATAAATTTTACGATATAACATTGATGAATATGACGAGGAAAAAGAAATTATCTCTCTCATTATTAAGAAACCCACTATGGGAACAAGGAAATTTCATGGAAATCTACCTTAGGATTTTTCTCTCTATAAAATAGTTGGGAATGCTACCACTCGATGACCATGAATGTTCAATACTATTGAAAGAGAATATGTAGACATTTGAATTCCTCAAAAAAAATTCCAAAACAAAATACTTAAAATCTAGGAAGAAATTACCACAAATGATTTTTGTCTACGAATAATGTTTTGATGACCATGAACTCGTTACGGAAGAGGAATAATAATTAAAATATTGTAACCATGCTTCCATGATAGCTAGAATTGAAAAATAAGAACCATAGAAATATAAGGTTGTAGATAATTAGTTGGACACATAATCCAATCCCATGATGAAACTTAAGGATCTTATTGGTAAGGTTAAAAATCAATGGAAGAGATTTAATGAGTGTAAAGGAATTATGGAAGAGTCATTAGAATATGTTGATCATTTTGAAGTCGAAATTGAATGATTGGGAGAATTTTTTATTGTGTAGTAATGAATCATTGAATGTAGAGAGGATGTTGTAGAACTAAAACTCATAGTTGAAGAATATGGACAGGACATCAACGACCTTATCTCTAGGATAAAATATAAATCCATGATTTTTTAGGGTTTGGAGGAATAAGTTTTAACTCTGAGAAGTAAAATCGAAAGTGAATCAATTATAAAATTAATAAAGAAGAACAAATAGTCTGGACGATTCTCAGATGTTGAGTTGCAAGAGAGATCAATGAGTTGTGTCAATGGAGTTGAAAATATTCTGTATTACCAAAGACCTGCATGCTTGGGTAACAATGGAATCAGTTGCGATGACAAAACATTGAATTATAGGAAAACGATGAGCCAAAATAAAAGAAAAAAGAATGATTGACAGGTTGAAAAGTTACATGAAGTGGTAAAAAATAAATAGTCAATTCACGCTGAATGAATAACAGAAAAATATTCTCGAGTATCCCGAAATTATTAGCAGCCAAACTAATTTCTTAAGGAGGGATAAATAAGAAATAATCAATGTGAAAAAACATTTCCTATCATGATGATTCAATTCTTTGGCAATCTGGTCCATACCATGTAATATTTCAAAGAGGTAAGAAGAAATTTTAATTAAAAAGATGTGGGAAGTCAACAAATTAGACTGATTTTATATCCTACTTCTTATATAAAAAATAATTTCAATGTATTTTGTATTCTCTATTTTAACTTTGTCCATAAGTCCGTGTATTGTAGGTAGAGTTATGATAGGATAAATTCATACAATGATCAGAGAAAATTAATTACTTTTCAACTATATAATATTTCTATTTCGTACTGGTTTTCTCCTTTGGAAGATGATTTGGAATATGAGGGACCTATATACACGGAAGATTCAATTGAAAGTCCATTAGCCTCCTACAGTAAATCCAATATCTTATGGGATGAAAAGATGAAAATTGAGGAATATAACTTTTTAGAAGTATCACTCAATGCTTCTAAGACAAAAAACATGGATTATTTATTGGGGATGTTTTTCCCATATGATGGGAAATGACGACCTATTAATGAATATCAAAAATAAGGTCGATGGAATAGTGAGGTTTAGTTATGATGGAGCTCTGAATATCAATGGTAGTGGAAATACTGACCTGGAAAATGTTGAGTTAAAGAATAAAAATTTTATTTATGTACATGTATTGCATCATAATCTCTTGAGTTTGAGTCAACTCGATGACTCAGGTCTTATAGTGAATTTCAATCAAAAGGGATGCAATATAAATGCAATGATATGGAAATCTCTCATGAATGGAAACATAAAAAAAGGAAACTTGTATCTGGTTGACAGTAAATAAAATATTTTCTACATGTCTTTTAATAAAGAAATCAAATTTTGGCATCAGAGATTGGGACACATCAATAAGAATGACTTGGAAAAGTTATCTATTATGAATATTTTCATGTATATTCCCAACCTGAATCATGAACAAGAAAAGGCATGTGATGTTTCCATATGTGGAATTTTGAACTGTAGTACCTATTGACCAAAGAAGAAAATGTCATAATATCATCTATATTTTATCCATACATACATACATGACTTGATAAATGTTTTCAGAACTTAATGTGAGTGGTACTTCATTATTTTCCAAGATGATTACAATATAATGGCATGTGTGATGGTTATTAATTGGAAATGGAATGTTCTTGATTTCATGAAAACATATCGATGAATTTCTAAAAATGATATGGGATGGAAAATAAAATTACTATAGTCCAAAAATAGGGGAGAATATATCTCAATTGAGTTTGAAAATTACCTAGAGAAACATGGAATTCAACATCAGTGGTAGTTGTGAGAACCCCCATACAAAATGGAGTTGTTGAGCACCAAAATCGACATGTGAATAGTATTGAAAAAAAAATTATGAATGAGATCCAAATATCTCACCATTATTGGAAAGTGGTCATTCAAGATGTATTAAATAGTCAAAATCGAACAGGGATCTACATGGTTGAAACCAAGACACCCTATGAGTTTTGGCATGGATGAAATCCCTATTTGAAGTACTACCACATTTTTAGAAGTAATTGTTTTATCAGTAATGAAATAAGGAAATCAAGGAATGTGTGGGGATACAATAAAGGATGGAATATTTCTCAGATATTTAATGAATATCATAGCCTACAAGTTCTTCAGTTTGAATATTGGGAAAATTGTGTAAAGAAACGATGTAAAGATCATTAATGATAAAACAATAATTTCTTGAAGGAATTATTATCATGATGCAATAAAAAACGAAGATGAATGTGAACATGGAGCATATCTATATAGAGAAGTTAAGTAAGGAATACAACACACTCAAGAGTGAAAACATGATGTTGACTCTGAAGATGAATCTAAAGAAAATTCATGCTTGGAGAGAATTTAGTTGAACCTCACAGATGAAATTGAAGAGCATAACTTCATCATTCAAATATTATAGGGGACACAAAATCAACCACACAGACAAGGAGAATGAGAAATACTACACAATTTTTATTCCTATTAATTGTGGGACTATCAACGTTTGAAGAATATTCAAATGATAAATCTTTGTTTAAATCTATTAATGAATAAATTGATTAGATTGAAAAAAATGAAACATGGGATATTGTTAAGAGACTCAAAAATAAAACTATCACTCGTACGAAGAATATTTTCAAGAATAAATTCAATGAACATAGAAATGTGATTAAAAACTATATTTGATTTTTGTGTAAAGGATATTCACATATTGAAGATGTCTATACTGAAGAAATATTTGATCTGGTTGCTAGATTGTGTTGAATTAGACAATTTCATATCATGGAAATCCAAAGAGAGTATAAAGTGTATCAAATGTATGTCAAGACAGTTATTTGATATGGAGTTCTTAAGGAAGAAGTATACATCGATCTACTGGGGGGTTTACTGTTTATAAATTTTGAAATATAGGTCTATAGATTAAAGAAAGCACTCTATGGACAAAAGAAGGTTCAATGGCTGTGGTACTCTAGATATGATTCATATGATGAAAAGATTGATTTTAAAAGATGAGGAGTGGATCCCAATCTCTATTTGATGAATTATCAGAAGTATTTGTTAATGGTATTGGTGAATGTTGGTTATATTGTTTTTGGTGCAAGTAGACATGGATCAGTGGATGAATTTTCCAATCACATGAAATCCGAATTTGAAATCTCAATTATTGGTTAACTCACATACTTTTCAGGGCTGATGGTGATTTATAAGAAGGATTAAATATTCATTTCTCAGGAACTATATTAAAAATAGTTACTGAATAAATTTAATAGGCATGATTCTAAACAATTTTCAACTCTGATTGTAGTTGGAACAAACGTTTGAAAGCATGAAGATGAGACTTTTGTGGATCTCAAAATTTATAGGAGAATCATTGGAAGCCCATTGTACCTGATAGTGACATAGCCAGATATTTCCTTCACAACATTCTTAGTGGCCCGCTTTCAGAGTAATCCAAAATAATAACATATGGATAAAGTGAAAAGTATCATGAGGTACATTCATGGTACTCACAATTATTTCATATACTTTGCTGCATGAAGGTATGGTGAACTATCAATGTTTTTTTTATGCTGACTGGGATATAGATGTAGTGGACAAAAATTCTGCCAGTGGTGGAACATTCTATATTGGGAAGAAATTTTTGGTATGGATGATCAAGAAACAGTAAAGTACTTCTCTTAGTACTACTAAAGCTAAATATACCTTCACAAAAAATTATTACACTTAGATAGTTTGGAAGAAGTAGAAACTGACTCACATTAGTGATGAGGTGAAACACCGAATTGTGGTATATTGTGATAACAGGTTTGAAATTGATCATAAAAAGAATCATTTTCAACGTTTTCATGTGAAACATATTGAAATTGGATACCACTTCATCATAGTGAAATTTGAACAATGTATAATAAAAATGGATGATGTGGGAACTGATAAGCAATTGGATGAAATTATGACCAAGCCACTGGCGGGGACTATGTTTGAGAAACATCGATTGAACCTCAGTGTACAACCACATCCTACTGCATTAGGTGGTTACAAATGTCCCTTATCCCCATTTTTTTAACTTTATTATTATCTTTTTGGAAGGGATGTAGGTTTATAGGGTAGATAATTTCCAGGTGGATTATCATTTGAGCTTTCAACCCAAAATTTGGTACTTTGGTTCTATTTCCAATGGGGGAGACTAGATAAATTCATTGGTTCAATGAATCTAAAAAAAATTCTTGATAAAGGGAAGATGGAAAAAATAGAAAAAAAACTGTGGGGGAGAAATAAAAAACATGATAACTCAATTCATGTCCTCTCCCTTTTTCCTACACTAATCACTCTTCATGTAGGATTTGACCGATGGCTGAGTTTTTTCTTATGGATTTAGTTTCTTATTATGGCAGGTTCTTTAGTGAATTCATCTAGAGATTTCAAAAAAAACTCAATGGGAGATATTTTTGGAACCAAGGATGTTTATTGATTGTAATGGAGTATGATTTGGGTTTGTTTTCAATCAGCACATGGATGACTAGGGAGTTTGCAAGGAATGTGGTTTTATGATTTCGAGTGAATTTAGTATTGATGGTGGTGTTTTTTCCAAGTATTTAACAATTTTTGGGCCCTCAAAATCAAGAATATGTTTATAGGAATGTATGGAATAATGAACGGAAATGGAATTCAGAAAAGGGAGAGAACCATGGGGCCCGAGACATGGACAACATTCCATGCCCGGGAAAGGGTCGCAGAACACGTATAGAATAGTAGGAACAATACGTGGAGTAGTTCAAAGAACCAAAATCAGTTCATAGAGAAGTTATGGAGATGGAGTGATGTGGTACACAAAAGGATGGAGGTTCACAGGATAGCTGCAGTTTGCAGGACATGAGCGATACGTGGCAGATGCTGTAAAGTAATTAAATATTTGGTAAATCATGGATTAGAGTTTTTTTATCCATTTTTTCATATATATGGAATAGTAATCCACTTCATCAAAAGGGTTATTGAGATTATGAAATATAGGTGGAAGTTAGAGAAGTCAAGAGTTCTTGGCGGGAAGACAACTATGCATTAGAAGAGGTGATCCACGGTGGGGATAATAGTCTGTAGAAGAATATGTGGTTTGTAGAGGAAGAACATGGTCCATGGTTCAAGTCCATCGACAGAGGAGAAACAAGAGTAGTACAAGGTTCTCTTGTGTTACATATAGAAGAAGCGGCTGAAGGAAGAACACGAATGCAGTTTGCGAATGATGTTCACAAAAGAATATTGTGGAGGCATAACATGGAGGTTGTTTGAATAGTGGTCATTTGCAAACCATACCAGTTACTCAGTATGTGGATGAAGTAAGTTCATACACGGAACAAACAATGAACCCTAAAAATAGTCCAAATTGGTTTCTGAAATTAATTTCTAAAACCTTTTATTGTTCAAGAAATTAAATTACATGTGTGGTTGAAAACTAGACTTCAAAATAGCATCCAGTTATAGTTGACTTTGCAAGATTTATTTCTAAACGATTGAGGTGACCTTCATGTCAATAAAAGGAGTGATGATTATTACATCACAGTTAGCAAGGGGGTTAGTGGAAGTTATCTGAGGGACGTAGTGTGCTATCCCTGAAATTTAATATAGGTAGTGTGCATGGCATAGAGTGACTGTGCTAAACTCTTGTAATCCACAACATGTAGAGATTAGTATTTTTTATTACGACTGAAACACTGTCAGTGTATGCTCCTAGAATATATCCCTTAGTGATTAACCAAGTTATATTGTTGTGTCAATGCATTTCATGTGACTATTTTTTTCTACACTTCCTCTTCAGACAGGTTTAACAGTTTCCTACCAATGTGGGAACAAGACCAAACAGTTTAAAAGATGATGTTGACACCCTGATTCACCCCTCCAATCTTAGGGTGTCTAGGGGTCCTTCATCCCCATGTAGAACTACACAATACCCAGTCTTGATAGTATTTGTCAAACCCTATAATTATTCAAATCCGGTTAACTCTTCTCTTGTAGTTTCTATTTTTATCTTGGAGTACTCCACTAGGCCTGCTTCTAGTTGGTTTGTACTAGGTTGTTTCTTAGTCTTTTCTATATCCTGAAATCCCTATGGCACAAAGACAATTGGTGGCTTAATGGACCAAAATCCCCAATTCCTTATGGCCTGAAGGAATTTGGTGGCCCAACAACCTTTGGTGGCCCAAGTTCCTTTGGTGGTCTAAAGTCCCTAAGACAAGTAGGCCAAAACTGGTGGCCCAATGTCCTAATTGAGATGAATAGTGATTCTTACTACAATACAAAATAGTACATTCTACAATACTACTATTGTAACCCAGAAATTCAAAATAAATTGGATTTGAACCGGGGTCTCTTGGTTGCCAAGCTGTAGCCTCTACCACTTGGGTACTTACTCGTTCTCTTTAGTTTATTTTGATATAATGATGTATATGCTTTTATCTCATTCCCCATAATAATAACTTTTATATATCCACATGATATTGCATCATCAACTATAAGTTATATTATTATTAACATATATTCTTTGCTTATTTGTCATTCATGATTTATTAAAATTGTTTTTGATGCTATCTACCTATCATTTTGCCTTTATTATCACTTATTATATTATAATATATATCTATATATATCAAAGATCAAACCAAAATCAATGGTGGATGTTTCTTCTTATAGAAATACCATAGGCCCCCATTTCTAGTCTCTGGCCTCTGGTATTCAGGGTGGTGATCTTGAGGACCTGGGGCCCACCGTCTCGGAGCACTACTATCTGGTATCCAAGGGGATTCTACAAAGTGTCTGAGAATCAACTTAAAGTCATAATTAAAAATATATATGAAATTTTGTTCTTTTTTTATGTTGGTAATGGTAGTTAACAATGTAGTAGTGGAGTTTCTAGAATTTGATTAGATTTTAGGTACTGGATTTGAGATAGTTGAGTATTCTTTAAAATGATGAACTGAATGACCAACACAAAATCATTACTCGCATTCCCTTAGGTAAGACCCTACTCATAAACTTCAATAGTGTGGTGTAGGTCCTGAAATAAAAAGAATTATTCCAATGGCATATTAGTCCTTTTGATTTTAAATATTTAAAATTGTAATTGTAACAATATCAGAATAATATATTGAGTATGCTACTGAACATGAAATAGGGTGGTTAAATTATACTATAAATTTGATATAGTATTTGGCTCAAGAACAATTTGTGGGATTGGTTTTCAAAACATTTATAGTCATGGAATGGGTAATGTAACATTGAAAAATCAAACCTTGACTAGTTATCCATGACTGTTTACTATAACAGCCTATTATTATTCAATACATAAAAACTATACTTGTCTTTTTTTTTATGTGTTACCAATTTTAAACCCACCCTCTAACCCTTAAACACCCATTTGTTACCCTAAAACATCTTTGACATGGTTTAAATTTTGTATAGGGAAATTTTAATAATTTCGCTTCATTATTCAAAAATTCATGGTCATTATATATTTATGTAAATATACATGATATTAGCTGTAACATATTTGATATCTCCTTCATTCATTAACCACTCTCATTTTTTATATAACTATATAAAATTACATATGTTTCATAACAAGTATACATAAATTATAGAATTATATAGTTTTAAAAATTTATAAAGGTATAAAATTATAATATATACAAGTAAAATTTATGAAATTATAAAAGTATAACAATTTATAGAGGAGTAAACAATAACTGTGTATTAATTTAAAAATATAGAAAAATAATAAAGTTTAAATTATAAATAAAATTTTATTAATAAACTATATATGAAAATATGATACACTATACAATTTAAAAATTTATATAAATTTATAAATGAATAAAAAAATATAAAAATAAATATTTAATAATAAATTATTATTAAATTATATTATTATAATACGATATACCATAAAATTAATAAACAAAAATGAATTTTAAAATTTTATACAACTATAAAATTATTATCTTGAAACACATTTAATATTCAGAAATACATCTACAAACTATGAATTTTTTATTGAAAAATAAACTTGAATAACTTTATCAACACATTGAATTACATGTATTACATGAAAATCCATGTAAAAATTAAAAAACTATTGAAAACTATTTTTTAAGAAGAGAACATATTTTAAAATTATACACATTACACACGCAAGATTTTTTCACATAACATTCATATAAAGGGGAATAAAAGAGAAGGTTATGACAAAGAAGGAGAAGGATTGGTAGTAGACTTGATACAACAAATAATAAATATACGAAATAAAATAGTAAGAATAAATCGAATATCACCACATATACTCTTGTAAAAAATATCCATAATAATATCATTCTCTTTTTTCCCACATACATGAATCAACAACCATAAATTGATAAAATTAAAGGGGCGTCAAGGGGGTCTCACACCCATTTTTCATAAAATAATAAAAGGTTCCTAAGAGGGATTCATAAAATTTATCTTGGGAATCAAAGCAACACCAGAAAATTTTATATTGAAATCCAATTTTAAATGACTCTTTGAATTCAATTGACATAAAAACCAGCAATATAAAAAAAACTAAAAACTAACCTGATTTCACCGACATAAGACATTTCAAATGGAAAACTACAATTTCAAAAAATTCATGACCAAAATGGGTGAAAACACTATAAAATAACCTTTCAAATTAGAAAACACGAACCTTATTTATTTAAATACACTTTTCTTTAAATCCCTCATTGATATCCTATGTAAAACATTTTAAACCATTTTCTTTAAGCAACCAAACCTTTTAAAAATTATTGAATCCTCAAAACAATTACATATATGCTTAAAAAATCAAAATAATGAATTTAAGCCCTCATGAATTCAATGACATGAAATTTAATGGAAAAAACACATATCATAAATTAAGCAGATACATTTAAAAAACAAATAAAAAATAATTGCCTATGTTGTTGAATGATGATATTAGAATGACAATTCTATAGGTAAACCCTAAAAAATAAAACCCATCATTTGAACTATCCCTAGAGTATATTAAAAAGATAACAACCATGTTATGGTTATATGTATACATATATTCAGGTCTAAAAGAAAGGGATAGGAATGAGGATGGATGAATAAGAATGAAGTGGTCATAATAGATGAATAACCATTTAAAATAAACATAGAGGGTCTTTTAATCAAATGTATGAGGAGGGGGATAAACTCACTTAGTGAGTATAGTTTC
Source organism: Viscum album (assembly GCA_963277665.1). Lineage (NCBI taxonomy): Eukaryota > Viridiplantae > Streptophyta > Magnoliopsida > Santalales > Viscaceae > Viscum > Viscum album. The sequence goes on along the minus strand of OY728120.1, from coordinate 536,698,570 downwards.
TCTAAAAATGGGGGAGGGTATAGGGTTATTTGATTGGTTCATCGATATGATGTATGTGAAGTATGATATGGTGAGGTGATATTGAAGATATATTGTGGTCGGGGGTGTTAAAAAGATAAATTAGTCACATACCTTAGATTTGGAGTGATCAATTTTCATAGAATATACACTAGTGGAAGCAACAAGGAAAACTGACAGCGTTGGAAGTGGTGGAATGGATATGGTTTCTTGAAATCATGATGGTGTGAGTGGTGGCTACCCTCATTTAGGGTTTATTTTATAAAAACATCTTAGGATTTTAACAGCTCTTTTAAAAATGCACTGATAAAGAGCAGCTTTTTCAGTGCTAAAATAGAATGCATTAGGTAAACTCATCTCTATTAGCCCTAAAAAAAGCACTGGTAAAATATGTCTTTTCAGTACTAAAATTCTAGCACTAATAATGTGTTGTATTATTAATTCATTTTAGTGGTGATGCACGTTTATCTTTATTTTCAATAAGATAACACTGATAAGGATCCAATATAAAAAAAATATATTATTATTTACATTTATAGAAATATATATATAATAAAAAATTATATTTTTATTTTTATTTAGCAGGTATTTCTCTTATTTTAATACTCTATGATGATCTTTATACTATCATTGTTCTTCCTTGATGGTGGGAGGACTCAACCATAGTGGATACGTGTTTTACGTACACATATAGGGTTAAAAGAACTGAATTTTTCAATAATGCATTCCAACACAATTTTTTTCTTAAATTACTTATACGTAAGTTTGTCAATTTGTGACAATGTACTACAATATTCTTATCTATGGAAACTCTATAAATTTTATAAATGAGGGTTAATATCTTATAATGTGATAAAAATTTAAATATCAATTCTAAACATGGAAAATGTATTAAATGGTATATAATTCAATATTATTAGGTTTTTCAATCACGAATAGATAAAGGAAAGTAACATTTTGAAAAATGTGTTTTTCGAAATCACTATTTCATTGTGTGATTCCGAACTCTATAAACATGAAAAGTGAATTTATTTATGGATCTATTTGTGTTATTGGTATATTTTTAACTTCTTCTATTCGAATGAGGGATGTCATTATGTATGGTGGAGTGACTCCATCCACTGCATCAAAGTTGGTATTGAATAATATGTAGACTCGGTGAGGGGTCTTGAAGGCATCTACAAACTGTACAAAGGTTATCAAAATATTTTTCTCATTTATTATTGTAGTAACCAAGTATTCATCTTAATTAATGTGAAAAATATCTCAAAATTCATTTTTGAATAAATATTGGATTCATATTTCATAAAAAAATGAATCCCCAATTGTTCTAATTAATGACATTATTTAGTAACATATAGATCTTTTCCATCCTGTCAAAATCAATTTTTGGAGCACTAAAATCATTTATTAAGATTCTTTATATCTTCATTATACTTTCTAAGGAACCATCAATTCTCTTTTTTCTATTTATTTCGTTTTTAGATGCTTTTATGGTTAGGGTAATAAAGGTCTGGGTAGAGAGAAATAGCATTCAAGGGTTTTCACATCATTTCACAAGTAGAGTTGATACACTATTCATGTCATTAGTGCTAACAGAGGGGTCACACAATTATGTGAAGAGTAATTATTAATAAAACTAGGTTACATGATGTATTTTATATGACCAATATTTAAAATTTTGGCAGAAAAAAGAAAACTAACATAAGATAACATAATTACTTATAATTGGATATATTCAAAATTGAAATTAATTGAAATTAAATGAACATATTTCATATTTAATGAAATCAAATATGTGAGTAGGTAAAAATTTATAAAAAATGACTATCAATTTATTTTCTATGAAAACAAATTATAAAGATATGTCATTATTTTTTCTTGACCTATTAAGAAATATGGTCCAAAATTAATGTGATTATTTATTGAATTATTTATGAGATTCATTAAAATGTAGTTAGCATTTGGGATAGCTCATTTAATTGGTAAAAATTAAATTTTAATCAAAAATCTATTATATTGAGTTTCATCAAAAACACATATAAAAAAACATCCAACTAAAATATTTATAGATTAGGCAGTTAATAATTCTATAGAGTGTTCTTTCTTTCCCGACCAATATAATAGGTATTTTCAAAGAAATTGATAGGTTACTGAGGTTCAATTTTTTTATCTAGTCTACATCGGGAAAAAAAGTATCTGAATATGATGTTAAATTAAAATTTAATGTTTTTTCAAAATGAATATGAAGAGATACAATTAATTTTAAATATCATAAATTCCTATTGGAAACATTTAAATGGGATTCATTTGGAATTGATTGAAATCCAGAACAAAAACATACTGAAAAAATGTATATTCTGCATTCAGTATAATATATAAATATCCAATGATTCATCTATAAAACATATTATCAATAACTTTTCTGGTTTCATCCATATCATGTTTAATATTGAAGCTAATGGGAGTTGATATTGTATCACTATTCTAAATTCTAATCTTGCTATTTAAGTTAGGAATGTATTTAAACATTTATAAAATGATTCCAGAATATTTTTGATATATTTGAGATCCTAGAAAATAGTTCACTTAACCCATCATACTCATTACAAATTTCATTTTCATATGTTTTGTAAAATAATTTTATAATTTTTTATGAAAAAATAACATCATATACTTTTATTTAAACTAAAAATATATATGAGGATTATATTTTTTAAATAATATATTTTATTCCATTCCTACTTTTAAACCAAATGATAAAATAAAATATATTTATCTTTCATACCATTCCCTCATATCAGTATTAAATCCATATCCAGCTTTTTTATATTTAAAAATAAAATTTTGAATGTGATGGTCTTCAAAAAATGGAGGTTCATCTATATAATTTCCTCTATAAAAATTTTAATAATAAAATTATATTTGACATCAATAAGATAAAATTAAAATAAATATATGATTTGTATTCTAGATGTATTCTAATAGCTTCTAACCTATATTCTAGGGAATATTCTTATTCAAAATATATTCATTTTACTTCATTGTACCCTTTGGAAACTAATATAGTTTTATCTCTAGTTATTACACTATTATCATCTTACTTGATTCTAAAAGAAACTTTTTGGCAATTTTAGGACAATTAGAGGTTCATTCAGTAAATTCCCAGACATTGTTTCCTTTGAATTTATTTAACTATTGTTGTATATCTATGAACTGACATTTATCAGATATATATTCTTTTATAGATTTAGGTTCTCTTTGGTATAAAAAGGATGATAATTCAACCATATTTCCTATTTTTCTTCTAGTTATTACTCCTTGATCTATGTTTCCTATAACTATTTATAGAGGATAGTATTTCTGACTTATATGTATTCTAGACATCCAAAATTTTGTATCACTTGTATAAACCCTTACTAGTTTTGGTTTAAGGTAATCAATTCCAAATTGTGATCCTTATGGTTGTTAAAGAGAATATTTGGTCATATATCATAGAGTGAATCCCTTTTTTCATCAGTTAGAAAAAAAATTGGATTAATGGGATCGAATTCATCAAAATTCATATGACATGATTCTTTATCAATCCATTATATTTTTTGAAAATTCTACAGGCTTTGTAAATAGTAAAGTATCAAAGAATGATACCATCATCAACATTTTTGTTGGTCATTCCAAGATTATTATTGGTGATTAATATATAAAACGTGAATATAAATACTTCTAATTATTCAACCTTTTTTATCTATTATTCCATAATTCATAGAGTGTTTTATTTAATATAGGTCATATTATAACTCTATTAATGACATGAGATGCTATTTTGAAAGCCATATTCAATAAATAAGTGTGTGTGTTATATTAACATAACAAAATTATATATATATTTTTAAATATTCTATTTATCCTTAAAAACACTATTATGTTGGGGTTTCCTAGGGGAAATTATTGTATGTATAAATCCATACATATTTTAACAAAGAATAAAATTCAAAATCATCAAATTCACCTCCATGATCACTTCATAACATCACCATTTGAGTAATCTTTTCATTTTATTGATGCTAAAAAAATAAAAAAATAAAATATGATTCACTCTTAATATATAAAATTTACAGTAATTTAAATCTCTAGAAGCATACACTAACAGATAGAAAATTCTTTTCTAGATTGGCTTAGTTCTCATAGGTCTAAATATATCCATGTGGATAATCTCAACTTTTCTAGATTTAGAAACATATTTTGTTTGTTTATATTATGTCATGTGTTTCCTTCCAATTTTTCAAGAATGAAATATATTATTTTTTATCAATTTTATTATAGGAAATTCCTAAATCAAATTAATATTAGACAACATTCTCAGTGGAATAAAAATTTTAATGTCCATGTATTATTTTCCAAATCCATTATTCATCGATTTAAAAATTCAAATAATTTACATTTTTTATACAAAAAAATTTAATATATAAATTTAAAAAAATTTATTTTCTATGATATTTAATATATATAAATTTATCATTTAAACCTATATAATATTTAAAAATATTACTAAACATATTAACCATCGTCACATAGTTGAGAGATACTTATCAGGATGCACTTCAAGGTGTCAATTTAATGTAGTTTTTGGATGAGAATTTATTGAGGATTTCCAATAGATCAATTATAAACTATTTTTACATTTTCATTGTCACAAAATGTGGAAAATCCTCCATTAGATTTTGATAGTGAGTGATAATTTTAGAAATCCCCACTCATATTTCTTGAACAAAGACAATCCCAAAACCATTTTGAATTTATTTTCATGTCGTTTGTTCTGTATAATGTCCAATAAAATAATATATTCTTTTGGTACCCAAAACATTTTGGGTAAAAAAATGTTAGCTATAAGAGATATCGGTATCTAGATTTGTTTTTTATTTACAGAAAAATATAAATACTTTTTTAGTAAAATATTTGGTATGAAAAACATTTCTGTTTCCAAAAAGCATTAGGATTTTTCAAATTTTAGAGGATGGCATAATTTCCCTCTAATCAATAATTTAAAGACATAAATTTTGAATATATTATATATTTAGGACTAAGTAAAAATATTTTATTTAGAATTTGGGGTTTTGTCCCAAATGTCATATTCTAATCATTTATTTATGTTTTTATTTGGGTAAATAATTGTTTTAGTTAATATTATCATTTAGAAGTGACTATTTCAGCATCATTATAATTCTAAACATCCATCCATAGGATTTATATTGTTTTACCTTTTTCACAACACGAGGAATTAGATTTTTTTAAGGGGTCTTTTAACTCTTAAATTTGCTTTAGTTCCTCATATTCATTAATACACTTATGGTAATAGTTAATGAGGGCCTTCTTTTTGTATTTTAAGAATACATAATTTGTTTCAAACATGGTAAAATACACATTTAATAATTTAAATATTTAATTTTCATTTTTAGTTTCTTTCTCATGAACATAAGTGTAAAAAGAATTATACCTTATCCAAATGTTCAATGAACCGTGTTTTTCCCCTTTGATTTAGAGATTTGTCATATGACTCTAAATATTTTCACTCACTAGATTTTTAATAATCACTCTAGGTGGCTTTAAAATGATTTTTTAGATTTATTATTATATATATCCTTTCAAAATTATTTTTAAGAAATTTTTGTCATCCTTAATATGTGGAACATTAGTCTTGATTTTCCCTATCATTTGGCACTCATATTATCTTAAACGTTTAGTATTGTCACCATTTATCTTTTATTTTTTTAAATGTCTTATGGAGTTACTTATATTATTTTATAATTTATAGATTTTTGGAGAAATATTTACATTCTAATCATTTTATCCTTAATTTAATGATTATTCTCTTTCATTAGATGTTTTAGAGAAATTGTTGTGTTTTTTCTTCCCGCCATCTTTAGAAGTATAATACTTCAAGGTAGTATATTTCTTCCTTATCATTTTACACTCTCCTTATCCTATTTCCATTTCAGATTTATATATCATAAGAGATCCGATTAGATATTTTTTATTGATTTTATTGACTTATATATACTATTTAATTTCAAACAACATTATGCACCACTTTGGTGGAAATATACTGAGAATATTCCACACATGTTCATGATCAATGATAGGTGTTTCGAGGGGACCAATTTTTCTAAAAATCATATTGATTATTCAACTCAATTTAGTAATCCTCTCTTCTTCTGAAATTTTAAATGTGTTTTACTAAATATTGGATCTATAATAATTTGGAACCTTAACATTATCAGTACCTTCATATGAAACCTCTTTAGTGGTCCACATTTAATGTATTGTATAAAATTGAGAAAATCTATTCAACTCCACTATTTATAACCCAAAAAATATAATATTTATTTCTATGATGTTTATATCCTCATTTTTTGTTTATTTTATAAAACCATGTTTCAGGATCTGTAAAATAAATTTCATGGTGATTTACAAATTTGAGGTAGACATTAAAACCCCGATTTTTTAAATATATGATCATTCATGTTTTCCCACAACCTTAATTTTCACCATTATAATATATAGGTTTAACCTTTAACTTATCATCTAATTTAATTTGCATAAATTTCATTTTAATGAAATATATTTTGAATTAATCCTTTTCCAGCTATGAAATAATAGGTCACATTTCTTAATTCCATTTTTCCCATATAATGGATAGATGAACACTCATGTGGGGGTGAAATGAGTTCTATAATTGTATTTAAAAATAACCTCTCTATTCATGTATGCTCATTCAAATATTTATACTTAATAATGATAGGACATATGAATATAATAATTCAAATGAAATACATTGAACATAGGTGATTTATACTGGTTTGGGGAAAATAAATCCCATAGTCCCCACAACCAATACTTTACTCTGGGAGTTTGATGATTTCTACTATAACAACCCTATTACTGGGGGCTCCCAATTGAGTACAAGAATTTGTCACATAATAAAAAGGTTTAAGATCTTCAACTAGGATCTACCATAAGAATGCCTATTCATGGCATTAATATATAAACTTTCACTAAGTGAAAAATAATACAAAATGAATAAAATTTTTAAGAAAAAATTGTAGCACATTGTTTTAAGAAACTACTGAGAGGAGTCGAAAATTCATCCTGATAAAATTGAAGACATCATGGTGTATCATGGGATGGTCATCAAAAAACTAAAAGTAATGATCAAAAAAATTATCTTTTTTTTAAAATTTTATATGTAAAATATTGCATAATATTCTTATGCATGTGTTGTATATTAGTATCAGTGTCTATCTCAATTTTCTACATCACGCAACGACCAACTCTTCCATTTGTATCTCGATTTTATGTTATGCACTATATAATCATAATGGTCATGTGAGCCACAAATTATGAACATTATAAGATAGTTTATTTAGTATATGTATCCATTCATTACAAATAAAGAAATTTATGTGGTTGCAATGATGGTAGAAATATTCATGTTCTTTATATATTTTTATTCATATGGAAGACATATACAACACAAATCAATTATATTCAGATTTGGATAATCCAATTTTTATAATCTCTAAAATCATGAAATATTACATCAAGATATTATAAAAGTAATCATAACATTCTATATACCAATATTTATTCATAATATATTCAACTTAAATCACTATTTATCATAAGATAACTTCTTGAGAGGGTTCATAAGATAAAATTGTTCATTGAAGTAAATTGAGTGTACGATAGTTCTCCAGCATTTGACAAATATGTTACTATAACATAACACTAATCTTATTAAACATATTCTTTATTTCATAGGATAATACTTTAAAAATGTGTTTTTCATAAGATAATATTGTCTCAAATTTTAATTCTGACTACATCATAAATATTGATCAATTCTACCATTATATTTGTATTATAATGTCTAAAATAGTAATAAAACTTTTAAACATTCTAATTATATGTATAATGGATAGACTCTTTGATATTTTTTCAGATAAATCATATCTTCATAGATCAAAAACTATACTCAATATTAGATAAAATTCTTTAGAATAGATTTTGAAACACTAAATATAAACATGTTAGCAAAATATTATGTGTTTTTTTGGATAATCAAAACATATAAAAACTGAGATATGGTAAAACAATACAATCTATCTAAAAACAGAATAAGTTTTTGGATGATAAAATCCAAAATGGTTATAATATATCATCTATGATGTAGTTAGAAAAGAACAATAAATATTTATTATCAAATGATGGACCCTTAAATATATAAGGATGTAGAGAAATATTATATTTCAAAAATTACTATTCAAATATCTATACATGTAATGATTAATATAGTGAAAAGTGATAATGGAGAGAAGATATAATATGTGAGAAAAGTATCTATTTTAAACAATTAATTTCTGTGAATGATAAGTATCTAGAATTTAATATGTGTCCCACAAATAATATACCTAAATAAGGAACTATGAGTGGATGCTTGTAGATTTTCTTTATCTATTCATCAAGGATGTATGTAGATGTGTAGAAATATGAAAGACTATTTCTAGTGGTGTTAGAAGAATAGTTATATTGTGGAACATATATGTCATTTTTTTATGGTTAGTATGATTAGGTTGGCAGAAATTAATCTATGTTTATGTTACATTTATTACACATACTAGAATGAAAATGAGAAAATATCACTGGGGAAATCATTTTCAGATTCCCCAAACTATATAAAGTTTATAATATAATTTTAGAAGTATTCTATGTCTTTAGGTATTCAATTAACATAAATTCAAAAAAGGAGGTTTTTATATTTATAAATTTTCTAATGTAAACTTCATGAAAATGTTATGGTAAAATGGGGTTCCACATTCTATTATATTTGATCAAGATCTTATATTTACCTTGATATTATAGAAAAGTTATCAATGTTCTTTTGATATAGAGTTCTGTTTAATAATTTATTATCATCTATAGATTGGTGGACTTTTTGATAGTACCACTTGACCCATGCGGTATATGTTGAGATTCAATACTATATATTTGAAATGTATTAGGGATCAATATTATCACTGAGTTGATTGTTCAGACCAAGATATCTTGCTATTGTGTATTTATATACTTCTTAATATATCCCTAATTTAAAATAAATTTAGGGATCTAAAATATTGGGTTGATGTTGTAGAATGAAATATATTCAGAATAGATTAAGATGAATAAATGATATAGAAGTCTAGATCCACTCAGTATCACATCAATGAAACTCATATTCAATGGAATAGTTATTCTAAAATTATTATTCAGACCCACAATTTTTTGTTTGTGAAAATATTTCCTATGTATTTTTCAATTTTAGAAGATTTTGATATTCTAAATGAAGTGAATATTGAACCCATGAGATACAGGTCCATTCAATATTCCTAATATAATATATAATATATCTTATCACATAGAACCCCAGCTATATTTTTATAATGTTCATACTGTGTTCTATGTATCTATCCCAAGGAAATATATACCCAATTATTAACATTAACTTGAAATAGAGTTTACACCACTAGAGAGTAATATTTCCACCGAATAACAACATATAGAAATATTAGATCATATATATAATGTTCTTGGGAACATGAAAACACACCATATTGATGAAATTTCGTAGAATCCATAATTTTGAGAAATTTAAATGGGATTCTAATAATGTGATACATTTGAGAAATCCAGATTGGTTTTTACTAGAATGTCATTATTTAGATGGTTAAATTCTATTTATTTTTTTAAAATGTTACATCCAATATTATATATGTATTTCTTTTACCTAAAACATGAAGCACTCAATATCATTATTTATATGCAAAAATAAGCCTATATGAACCATGATATAGTTAACCGTTCTAACCAATCCATTAATGTAAAATATTTAAATATTAAAAATAATTTTATCATAAATATTTATAATTTTTTAAATTATTCAAAATGTATTGATTAATTTAGAATAAATGAGTACACCATTTTTAGTAATTACATTTAACAATTTGGTGAAATATTTTCTTCAAAAATGGTTTTCATAGCATTTTTTCATGTGAAAATTATAATTAATTTTTACCATTTTTATTATTTTTATAAAATTAGTTGAATATAATTTCTAATATAATCTTGTTCATATAATCAAAGGGAGTGTGATTAGGATTTTTTTTAAGAAAATATTTTTTTAAATCAATATTCAAAAATAATGATTTTTAATAAAAATATAATACAATTTTGAGTAAATTTCCAGTTTCTTTTAAATTTTAAAATAAATTTACATTAGACTCATTTAATATAAAAAACTATAATTAATTTCACAGTAATCATAAGTATACATAATTTTTTTAAAAGTTAATTATCAGGGTTAATAACATATTTCTTTAAAAATTGCTTTTACTAACACAATGTGTTTCTATCATATTATATTAATTTAATCTATTTTGATTAAATTTTTAAATATATTTTAAGAAAATATAGTCAATAATACATTTTATTGTTGATTTTATATCCTGTACATGAATTTTAATGTAATTAAATAATGTTTTATTCTTATAAATTCATTATTCATAAAATGGAATTTAATTAGGGTTCACACACTCAATCAAAAATTAATTCTTAAAATGAGATAAATTAAAGGAGTTAAAATTAATTTTATATTCATAACCATATAAATTAATATACTATAATAGGGTAATCAAAATTTTTAGTCATATTTTATTGTAAATATCAATAAAGTTTAACACCATTATTCTGATTAAAACATGATTATTATGTGGGATAAATAAAAAGATGTCGTGTGGATTTAGAAAAAAATTTATATCTATTATTATATAATGAAATAATATTATAATATTAATTATAATTTTAATCCTTGTACATTTTTTGACACATTTCAATGAATGTTTCTTTAAATCGTTGAAAACCTTTTTTAAATTCATTTATTGTCTCTCCCATCACTTATAAAACAGTATCACTTCTCTACCTGTATTGACTCAATTTTCTCATTATATACAAGAAAATACCATCTAAAAATATATAATGTAATCCTTCCACCAATATTATATATTATTTTCATCTCCTAGTACTAATACTTCTTTGATTAAGTAGTAAGACAATAGACACCTTTCAATGAATATATATATATAGATATTAAATAATATGTTTTAATTTTTTCTCTTCTTATATTTCATATAAACCCTAAAATTAAATAAAAAATGATTAATAATCAATCACCAACAAACATATCTATTATGATGTAGATTTAAGTACCATATACCACCACATATCAATCCGATGAGAGAAGAAATTGTCACTCATGTGTATGTCTTGACTAACGCCTACATGTAGTGATAAAACACATTTTAGACCACCATAATCTGTGGTAAGATATTATGATATATTTAATGTTTATAAATGATATTTAATTTATAATAATGAATATATAACACTTAATTATTATATACGATTATTTTTTTTCTTATAATTACTAGTGGATTCTTCACTATTGCATATATACGGACAAGTTCCTATATTAAGTGATGTAAATAATTTTTCTTCACTCCTCTATATCAGTGGTTATAATGATGAATATAATATATAAAAATATTTTTAAAAACATGATTAAACATTGGTAGATGATTTACCCATGATCAATGTGAATGGGCCATAACTTCTATAAAAAAGTATACATGAAAAAGGATGAATTTAATATCTGAAATGGGAAGGGTAATGAATAATTATTAATGAATATATGATTATATGTTATATGTAAAATATGAAAATAATTTTAGGTATGATAATGTTAGTTATATATAATTATATGAAATTTATATTTATCATAGAGGAGGATATTAAAATTATAAATAAATACAAACTCGATGTTAGAGTTTTATATTATCTCTCTTTTTAATCGGGATTATTTTTTATTAAATATTAAAATCATGAAGTAGTATGATATTTTACTCCAAAATATTATTTATTTTATTTTGATAATTTTATTTCTGGATAATTATATTTCTTCATCTCATTTTCTCATCTTAATGTAAAACATTACATAGAGAATGTTTTAAGGAAAAAACAGTCATATTTTTTCCAATGGCCAGGAATGTTTTCTTCCATGTCAATATTTATCATTAATATGGATTCAATAATTTTTTAAATATTTACAAGCTATTATTTAAATTGACTTTTTAATATAGTTTAGTTTCCATACCTGTGTTTTATTGTATACATCTTATAATTTTTAAACCTTGTATTTTAGACTTTTAAACAAAAAATGTAATAGATTTTTTGTATTAATAGTCACTGAATGAACAACTTCCCCTGATTTCATGAATAACATTATATTTAAATATTAATTGATCTTATTACTTAATAATATGAAAAGAAATTTTTTCCTTTATTAATTTGAAATTTTTTATTCAAAATAACTGATTTCAAAAAAAAATATTTTCCTCAAGAAATGTTTTACATGTTATTTAAAATAATTTTTACTTATAAGAATAGCTTTTAAGTACACTCGTGATATAACAGGGGTATGATCAAATATTAAATTTTTCATTATTTCTCTTTATGGATTATTATTATATTTATGTAGTTTTTATGAAACACATATTATATACCCCAGATTTTGATCTGATGATATGATAGATGGTTTTTTATCTTATTCCACATATTTAAATGGTTTTCAAATGTAATTGATTTACCTAAATTATAAATACATCTAATGAATTGGGTAATGAAGGATATCCTATAATAAAATAAGTACTATAATTGGGAGTGAAAAATGTTTACTATTGTAATTTTTTAAAAAGATAGTGATGGGAGTGAACACAGACCAAGGATATAATAGAATATTAATTAATCTTAATCCATAATGATAGCCTCTAATGCGATCCTTAATTAAGGAAACGAAATTAAATGATTATTTTAATTCAAAAAACATCTATTTTATGCTTATGATATGTTTTCATTGATCATGATTGATAATTTATTATTCTTAACTCTTACATTTTTTTTCATTTTTTATCAAATCCTTATGTTAGGTTTAGTAATTTGTGTTATTTAACTGATTGGGTGTGATTATTATATTTCTTAATCACACTATCATAAATTTATTTTTATCTTATGCTAAATTATGGTCATTTTTTAATGTATCATATTTTTACCATGATTTGTCATTTTATCTCACCCATTAATAGTTTCCCTTAACCATGTTATTGAGAAATTTATTATTTATATCAAGTATAATAAGTGTTCTAGTTGTGAAGAACTAGATATGATATGATTTTCAAATATTATTTATTAGTTTTTTATCTGTACATGTTTCCAAACATAGTAATACTCCTTGTTAATAACACATGTGTTATTATTATATGTATTAAATATCCATGTAAAATGAGGTAATATTTATTAATGAAAAGAATGGTTAAGTATAAATATTCCTTTTTTGAAAATTTATACATCCTAATCACATATTGTCCACTAATAATATTATAAATTATTTAATGTGGTTTAGGATGTTATCATCCAAAACCATGATGATCCCATAACAACTCAATATCCAATTACATATAAAACTAACAACATCCAACAATACTATATATTTTCCTAGTGATGTTATAAACTCAACCTTAAAATATTATTCGGATTGTCGCAATAAGACTTTAATGTAACTAAATCAAAAAAAATATAACATCTCCTTCTTTAGATATAGTGTCTTTGACAACTTCATAATCGTAAAGTATTAATATATCAAAAAATATCTATTATTTTATGCTTGAATCCAGGTCTTATTCAAAAAATTTGTGATTTAATTTTTCAACATGATTTTAAGGAATTTTTTATCCAGATGATGATAAGTAGACACACATGTGATTCAGTCTTCCTCAACTCAACATATCATTTTCACACTAGTTCTGAAAATATGTTATATTGAAGGAACTACTTCATTAACATTCATATATTTATCACATAATCTAAACACACCCAAATGTATGAATTACCATCCCTATATTCATTATAATAATATAGTGTAGAGATATTTTACTTCAAATTAATTTCATGTCATTTTTTTATTGAGATCATTAAAGGTTTTATGGGATTTGCAGCCTCTTTTTTTCTTGACATCATTCTATCTCTCTATCATTTTTGTCATAAATATTCTAGGGAAAATATTCATAATTATAATATAAAAACCCAAAATCATATTTAGTGAAACTATTTCCTACTCATTATCTGCTTCATTCTCTAAAGTAATGAAATTTTTTTTTCTTCACAACCTCTTTTATAATTTTTTTTCAACCCCATATATCATGCTCTTTTTAAAGAATTCCTATAAATTTTTTTTCTATTAATATTTTTCATTACTGTGATATCTATATTCAATTTAAATTAATTGAGTAATAACATCCTTCATCTCATAAATTACCATTACCACCTATAAATAAACATTTTCCCCATAATGTGTGAAAATATAGTAGCAATAATAATCATTATGGTATTACACATTTTTTCATGCTAGATTTATAAAAAAATCCAATATAATATACCTATAAAAATTATTATTATATTACATTAATTGAATCATAATCTATTTATGATATCATAAAAATATAATTATAATATAAAAAATATATATATTTTTTCTATATTGGGAAAATATTTAATTTATTTCACTTCAATAAACATAGATTCACAAAATTTTCACCCTAATCTGACCTCATTCTTTTTCATGGTTATCCTATTCTCAATCAACCATATTAAATCTTAATTATATTGTTCATATTTAAATAAATTATTTAAAATACATGAATTCTACGTTTTAATCTCCACTTTTATCTTTAAGATAATATATAAATAATCACATTTGAAAATATCATAATTAGTGTAAAATAATCCTCTCATTCACTTCCCAACTCATCATCCACAATTCATAGATTGAATCTTGTTGGGAAATAACATAACTAATTTGTTATCATTGAGTAGTAATTTTTTATCTTCCCATATTTTCAATTCAAGTTCGATAATTTTTTCTTTCCCATATTTAGTAAATTTTTTAATTTCATTATTTATTTGAACTTCGATAACATCCAATGATCTTAATCTTCTATATATTACATTTATTTTATCAAACATCCTTATGATTTTTAATTTTTTAAATATTGACTATAAATTCAAAAAACAAAAGAGTTGTTATTTTTTCATGATAAAATTAATATTTATAACTCATATTTCCACCATGTAAAATTCTCAAATTTTCACTTATGATTTACTCTTTTATATACACTATAATTATTTTTATAATCACTTTCAAACATAAAAAGTAACTCACTACTCCTTAAAATTTTGAATTTACACTTGAAAACTCTTATTTTACACTTCAAATATTCGTGGTAACTATTTTTATTGGGACAAAAAGTCTTATGAAGACAAAATTTATACTTTCAATGTCTGATTTACTCATCAAATGTTACACTTTAATGTACAAAATTCAAGGTTGACTCATCTAATATGACAATTTACCATTCCCAACTATTTCATAACACATATAATGTCATATATTTATCAAACTTTTATAACTCTAGTACTAAAAATTCTCATCATAATTATTATAGACATAGTAAAATTATTAATAACATCTTCAATTGTATAATTCGTGATTTTTTGTAATTAGAAAAAAATAATTTCAAATAAACATTTTGAATCCATAATCCCTAAAAAATAAATTAGAACTACATAAAATAATTAAGGGAACTAAAAAAATTATTATAATATCCTATAACTACATTTGAAGGGGTATAATTATAAAATCTCAATATATTATGATAAATTTCTCTTGAAATACATTTATCTTATTTGATTACTTGTGACACATGCCACATTGAAATGATATAAAACATTATATAGTTTACTGTTGTAAAATTACTATTAAATTAGATGAGTGAAGATGAATACAAAATTATCATAAATTTTTATTTAATGGTTTTGGATAATTAAATTATATTTATAATTATCTAATAAATTATTATTAATGTCACTATATGGATTGAAATTAAATTTTTCCTCGAATATGGTTTATATTTACTTCTATGAGGAAATAATATAGTAAATTTATTTAAATTTTGACATATTATATGAAAAATGGAATTATTTTTTTTAATTAATATGTAACTATTATCATATGTTTATTATTTGTTAATTTTCTAAAAATATTAATTTATTAGTGAAATGAGAAAAATAATTATTTTCAATTAAATTTGAATATTTGATTGATGGATTTGTTTTTATTTAAAAAATGTTACAAATATTTGATTGGTTAATTTATATAATTAAATATTAATTAGGGCCATTAATTTTTTTTAATTTTTCTGTATAACAAATATCAATGTTCTGGAAACAAATCAATAAAATTGCTTTTCTTCATGATTTACATGATTAATTTTTAGTTTATTATCCAACAATTTAGAATTAAATTTGTTAAAATATAATCCCTATTTGGAATCATAATTATTTATTTTCTTTAATAATGTAAAAATAAATTTTTTCTCCAGAAAAATAGTAATGATAATTAAAAATCATTACCACGGTTAATGATAAAGCAGGTTTACATGGGATAAACCAAGATATAAGTTTATTTTTTCAAATTAAATATTTTTAAATTTTATAGGAATCAAATATTCCTATAAAATTATATAAAAATTTGATTATTTTCCATTTGGAATAATTTTAATTGAGTTTGAATTTATTATATTTTAATCATTTAAAAAATTCAATGTGTGTCATCTACCCCACTTATAAATTGAAACCACGACTTTATCTACTTTAAAATAATCAATCCATATAGGAGGACTTTTCACATCCAAAATATCATATAAAACATCCTTTTCTCAGTTTTATTTTTTCTTTTCTTCTCATAAGGAAAGTTTGAAGGGCCTTAATAATGTATCAAAATGATGTATATCAATGATGAGGTAAATAATAATTTTTCCTTTAAATTTCCATGATCAGTGTATTAAATTTTTATATCATTATGTTTTTGGATTAATATAAATATATAAATATATATAATTATTTCATATTATATTTTTATCATTATTAAAATTTTATATAATATTTAAACAATAACATTATAGATGGAATAGAAATAATGAACCAAAATTCTCAACCAAGATGAAAGAGATTACATTGGGAAATAATGATTTTGAAAAGAAATCAGAAGTAAGTGGGAGTTGAAATTTAATTAATAGATCTTATAATGAAATATAAATATTTAAATGTACTTATTAAATAATATTTATAGGTATAAATTTATTATAAATGGGTTTAGTGTTCTAATGAATAATGTCGAACTTAATGTACAGTTTTTTCATCTCCCTTTTGTTTCTGTGAGGAATATTCCATATTCAACACTTGTTTCTTTTATGTGTTTTATATAATACCAATATTTTATTTTAATATGTTTCACATTATATTTATAGGTATTTTAATATTCGTTTGAGTTTATATCTTTTCTGTTGTTTTGATTTGAATTCTACCAATGTGTTAAGGGATTTATATTACGAAATCATTTTTTATTAGGAATATTTATAGTTATATTATAAATAATAAAATATTATAAAATATATCAATATAATGTGGTGAAAATTTATAACTAATTTATTTTAATTGATATAAAAAATTTTCCATTAATTATTTGATATTTACATACTCAATATATAGAAGGAATTTCTTTTAGAAAATGGACTTTATCTCATTTTGGTCAAAAATCATCTTTCATACAAGTCCGTTTTTTCAAAATTTGATTTTTAGGATTTTTTATTATTCTCATAATATGTTTTATACTCATTTATAAACATTTTTTAATCATTAAAAAATGATGTAAAATGAATCTTCATGTCATTTTTTGAATAAGGTAATATAGAATTTTTACTAAAAAGGTGAAATGTATTATCGTTTAATTTTCATGATA
Source organism: Viscum album (assembly GCA_963277665.1). Classification (NCBI taxonomy): domain Eukaryota; kingdom Viridiplantae; phylum Streptophyta; class Magnoliopsida; order Santalales; family Viscaceae; genus Viscum; species Viscum album. The sequence continues at coordinate 536,680,554 of OY728120.1, read as the reverse complement.
TAATTTTAATTATGCAAACTCATGAACACTATATGTTTTGAATATTACATTAAATGTCTCAAAAGATATTTAAAATTTATTTATTTTAATTAATTTGTAATTTTTTAGATTTTAGATATGTAGTTCAAAACTAAAATGGTTAAATTCTCTCAGAAATATTCAAGGTTATATAGTAAGGGAATTATATATCACATGTGACATATTTTCATGTAACATATTATTTACTAGGATTATGATCCGATGATATGACAATAATTTTTTATATGGATATTTTATGATTATAATGATGTGATATTTAGGAAAATTGGTCATTTTAAAAGGGTTCTACTATATTGAATTGTGATGTGTATATGTAACCCATTTATTTTACAAGGGTTATAACAAATTATGGAAGATTACAGATCTTCTAGAAAACATATCAATATATTTAGGCTATTTATTGTTTGGGACCATAATTATATATCCTCTACAATTCACTATGTAAATATTGATATAACGTTAAATAAAAAGAACAAGAATGGGGTATCCACCCATTTCAGCGAGAAAAATTATCAATCAAGATAATATTTTTGGTAAATCTTGTCTAAAGAAATGAAAGAATGGGTTGTGAACTAAACCCACTATGATATTATTGGATGAAATCATTGTGTAAGAAATTAATTTATATTATTATATGTATACCACAATCTTATTTCTTATGCGTTCATTTATTCCATTATGAATCATTATTTTAAATTGAAATATATTTTTTCTATGATCCAATATTATGATGTACGATATTTTCGGTATTGTCTTAAAATGTTAATCTCATGTCCATATAAACATATTATCTTGTATGTTTTATTCCATTATTGATATATCCCTTGTTTCACCTTAAACACTATATGAGCTCACCCTTTCTTGGTTTTACTTTCCCTGGGTTTTGAAGAATTGTTATAAGTATGATAAGTCGATGAAGGGTTACAGTTATAAATAACAAAGAAATATATGATATATATCTCTTATAAATAAGATATTTGTGTAACCACGTTTCTAAAATAACAAAACAGTATGATTTTGACATGGATAATAATTATATCTGTTGAATTGTTTTCTAATAATACGAAATAGATATACAAATATATAAGTATCTCATTATTGTTGGAATTTGGGAATGTTTTATTTACCCTTGGAATCTAGGATGATAAAAATATCATGAAATCCATTTGTATAATCATATTCATAGAATAATTTCCTATTTTATGTTAATGAAGTGCATTTATTTTTCCTATGAAAACATCTCATTCTGGATAATACAGGTGGAGATGGTTTTGATATATATGCTTCATGGGTTAATAACCCTTAAAATAGTTTATCAAGGTATTTTTATTATTATTATGGGGCATTATGGGTGTTACTTTATTGTGAAATTAGTTATACACTCCTATGTTTTATTCTAGGGCCAAAATAAATTTTAATTGTGGACCTTTATTAAGGATTTGAATAAATGAGGACCATGAATGACCTTGGATAAACATAAATGTTCACAAATTGAAATTTTTTTCTATCTGTTTAACATCCAAGAAAATGATTTTTTATGATTATATGGTTTACCACAAGGATTAAATTTTATCATTCAATTATTATTGGGTTTAGTCAATGGATGGAATAGAAAGGAACTATGTTAACATTGAATGTGATTGAAAATTTGGTGATTATGGGAAGAAAAATGTGATGGTTAATATAGAGAAATATATTATGATTATAGCTAATTAATTATCACATTATAAAATTAACACCATACAAAATAATATACTCACATAATAATAGGATAATAGAGGTCAATTTAATCTGAATTGGTGGAAACCATTGAAGATGGATGTCAAAATTTCCTTCATATAAGAAATATGGAAAGGGATACCAAGTAAAATGTCTTAGAGGATCATTAAAATGATTTATATGTTAAATAGATGTAATCAAAGAATTGGTTCTCCATATTAAAATTAATATTTTGGTAGATTGAAAAAAATATCATATGCAACAATTTATAGTTCATTCTCTAAGATTTGAGGAACCTTGGAATTATTGTTATCAATTCCCTCTACTAAAGGATAATAATATTTTTAAGGAAGGTCATTTTGCATGATAGAGTTTCTAACAATATAAATTATTGAAATCATTTAAATATTTAGATAATTTTCATCAAAGGTTATGGGTTAGAATTTATGAAACCAATCACACAACGATTATCGAGGAAGGAAGACATAGTTGATATTCTGAACTAACATATGATCATCTATTAGTGTCATGATAAATATGAAACTCAAATAGAAATTACATCCATAATATGGTCATTGATTCCATTTCAAAAGTGTAGTTTATAATAGATTTTTGGGGGAATATCAACAACAATGATATGGTGTTTGAATAATAGTTTTTTGATATATTTCCAATAGGATTGTGTATTATTCCTCCAAATCATGATGTTCATTATTCAATAACACTAATTCCTTGTACAAGTCTTATTTCAAGGATTCCATATTGAATGTGAAATTTCTATACTGTTTATAATTTTTAGTGAATGACTTGAGATAATCCATGGAATATTTCATTATAAACCACTTATTTTATCCTTTTAATATCGTTTTATTGGACAACCAAGGAAATTATATAATGTAAGGGTTGTGTAGAGTCCAGATCTATGATTTTGGGTGAAACATTTGAACCACACATTTTGTACATTTTTATTGCTAACCATGAACCTTGATTGTGTGAGACCCTATTGGTATCAAATAATTAATCAAACCTTGAACCCTAAGATTCATTATCATGTTAATTGGCATTGATCGGTTGTAGAGGTTATATATATAGTGTATTAATAGTTTGTCTAACTATGTTAAAATCATGCATATGGGTGTTCAATGTGATAATGATGGTGAAAATTTCATGTTATGTTTGGCCAACCGTGCATCCAAACTATATAACCCACAAAATGTGTTAAATTTATTGATTTTTTACACTTTATATTTAACTATTCTCCTCCATTTTTTCCCAAACACACAAACACACCGCCTATTGTTTCAAATCTCCTTATCTACCTTAGTACTTGTGATAACTACCACGTACAATGTTAGAATTGACCATTGTTCATAAATTTGTATCTTTCTCAGTATTTCCTTCAATCTATGTGATTATTTTCATAGTATATCTTACCATATATGGAATTATAAATATATGAGATCTAATATTACCAATTTTTAGTTTATTTCACAATTATTATGAGTTATTAAATTCTATCATGACAGAAATGCTGATATAGTATGGGGATTATACTTTTTATATAAGGTACGCGTTGACATACCTTTCCCAAAAATTTCTGGTTTTTATATTATATTTTGATTTTCCATGCACAGTACACTCTGAACATTTCCCCAAAAATTTAAAAAATAACTAAATTAATTGTTTAATCTTTATTTGAGGCATGATATAAGACCTTGAAATTTTTCGTACGAAACAAAACATCACAAATACCACCCCTCAGGTGTTTTCTAGTATGTTTTTGATGAATGTTGTCTATATTGTGATTGAAAGACCACTTTGATTTGTTTTATTAGGCACTGGTTAGTGAAATAATTTAAATTAAGTTAATAAAATGATATAGTTGAATAGATTATAAAAACATTCCACCTTCATATTACATGAATGTTGTGTGGATTTAATTTTTAAAATAATTTAATATTAGAAAAAGTTCTTCTATTTATCTTTTATTATCATTTGAAGTAGATGTGATTACATAAGTATTGTATAATACACTAAACATGATGTTCCTTATTATTATCAACTATTAAGGACGTGATGTTAATTATTATGCACATTGTCTTAATATACATTTTTTTATCAATGTGAATTTGAGTAATGTATATGTACTACATTATTATATATATATTTATCAATGATAACGAAATTCCATCATGTTTCATTCATACATAAAGGACAATATGTTCCATTATAACTATGCCTAACTAATGGAAATGGTTTTTGACATTGTTTATTCTCCTTTAATGGACATTATGTTCCATATTGACTATGCTTACCAAATGTTCATAATTCCAATTTATTTGTTATATAATAAATTTTTATAGACATTTCTACATAGGTCAAAGTAGTTACCTTCGTATGGATGTCCAATGAGGATCCTATACTATGGTTGATTATTCATTATATCTTTATACTTACTATTACATGAACATTTTTCATAGTATACACACATACTAGATAATACTCAAAACAACTTGTTTTGGACTACTATTATTTTCTCTCATTCTATTTTGGCCACCAATTGTTATAAAAACAAACTTCATGGACATAGGGTAAAATGAGGAAGAATCCAACTATGAATTCCATATTTTTTGTTCAATCATGTTATATTGGAATAAGGGATACTCATAATTATATTATAGATACATTTTATTATATTTATTTTTCATATTATGTCTATTATTCATGCTAATCTATTTCCCATTGTATCCCCCATTTTTTATTGAAGAAATATAAGTAAAATTTGTTTTTTTATGATACTGGATATGACAGTATTTTTTATTTTTGTGTTCTCATGCTGATCATTGTCATTTTGGATGTAATTCTTACACTATTGTATTATCTTTCATCCCATAATGTATATACATTCTAAAATTGTGACATACATTGATATGTGGGTATAGTATCTGAACAAAAATACTATAGACCCTTGCAACTAGTCGAATACCTATAGTATACATGGTGGAGTTCTTGAGGCCAAGTGAAAAATTGGTTTAGGTTACCCATGATTGAAATGGCCCTGAGACACTAGAAAGTGGTAACACATATAATTTTTTTCATTTTTCCATACTATTTTGGGTTTGTATATATGAGATTTCTAATGTGTGATAATTTTATAATGATATTGTGCTTTGGAGTAAATTACCTCATATGTGGAAAATCTAAATTACCTAGGATGTAAATTTTTATACTAGATTTTCCCGAGTATAGTTGTACTAAATTCCCCAATAGGCAATGCATATGATTTGTGGAATTATTATAATTTTTATTTTTATTTTTGAATATAGCTTACACTTTTTCATGTATGATAATGATTTATTTTTATCTAGAATCATTATAGGAACCATTGAAATCAAATTTCATGAATATGCCTTTCTATATTTATTGTATTAAATGCATTTCCTTTAACATGTTGTATTATATTGATTGATATATCTGTTATCTAGAAATGTTTATGAAGGATGAATGAGATAAATATATAGGAACAAAATTGTTTGAATCAACATAAATAGTTTTCCCCACATATCTTTATTGTTCCACCTTGAATAGAAAATTATAAAATCGTTGAAAAATGTAACCATATGTATATTGGATTAAACATTAGATTATTTTGTGTACCAGAATACATTTTTTAATTTACAAATCATGTACATTTAAAAATTAGAAATGAAAATTAATTTTACAGATTCATCTTATACATCATGATACATCATGATATCATTTCTAAGGGCCTATTTGTAGTTATATATTGTTCCATATAAGAATTATTAATCCTATGTATTTATATCTTGGTAATGGTTAATAAATTAATTGGACCATGATATATATATATATATATAAATAATTAGGGATCAAATAAATTTAAATTAACAAAATAAATAATGGCCAGTAAATGTTTAATCTAATTCCAACATAAAAGGTTTTTGACCTTAAAATATTCAATTATAAATACATTTTCTAGAACCCCTCTAATTAGACTCAATATTTGAACAAAAACATATCATTGTACTGGGTAGTTGAGAGTGGCTCTTGAGTAAAAAAGGGGTGTACATGTCGTATTCCTTTTATTTATAATTTATTTAGTATTAAAATATTTTCCTATAGTGTGTGTGGATATTTTTAGAGTTATTAATCCTTGAATGCCTCGATTAATGCATTATGAGGATTAAGAATAACATTCTCAGAAATAGGTGGGCCTTAAGCCCTTTATTTTACCAACTATAGTTCAACATACAGAACCTTTTACAATTTATGATTTGGGCACTGATGCCCAGTTTTGAGAGTCTTTTTTCCATGTAGTGTATTATATACAAGGACCACCATTACCTTCCCCTTAAATAGAACAATTGGAAAGAGAGTTTCATCTACAGTACCATCCTACCATTTTGGGGGATGACGGTCCCAAAGATGTTGAGTCGTTGATCAAGGGCATTCTATTATATTTTTACCTCCTTGATAAACTATAAGGCCCCGACCTTAAACCTTACATAATATTGAATTAAATGAATAATTCACATTGAGGATCTTTTCAGGTTTAGAGTTCTAGAGAATTAGGACATAACTATTACATCTCAAAAGATTACAAAGTAGAAACTTTTACTAAGACTCCATAAAATAAAAACTCTTAAAAAGAAACATGTCCAGTTCCATGTTTTAGGTTGCATGACTTTCCCATGATCCCATCCTTGACCATATTCCACATTAAGTCCTATGAAAAACATTTCAAAAAAAACTTGGGATGAGCATAAAAATCTCAGTAAGGGATACACAAAGAATGAAAACTGTTAGTTTTTCAAAACAACAAGTAAACCATGTATACTTTATCAAAGTAATACTTTTCACCTTTATGATGTATTAAAAACTCTTCACAGAATAAAAGTTCATTACTTACCCTTCTGTAACCAAAATATTACCATAAAACCCATATAAAGATCACATAACATATAAAGGTAACTTGGGACATAAACATACTTAAGTGGAATAACCATAAGGTTGACTTCCACACATATCACTTAATGGAATAGCCATTCGGCCAACTTCCATACATACTTAATGGAATAGAAATACAGCCGACTTACATACCCAATGCATTGGAGGTTATAATGTAACCACACGTCCTAGTATTCATGGCACCACCTGTCATAATGTCCAAGAACCATTATAAAAATCATAAGACATAAAACTAATATAATGGAAAGAAAACATTTCCAAACTTTGATCAAAATATATCACATAAATATATTGACATAGGAAACCCATTATAAAAACCATTTTCAATACCAAAATACATAAAAGAGTATATGGTATTTATTTTATTTTAAAAACATTACATCTTGTTGAGGAAGCCAAAGATCAAATAATATTCGCGGCGGCGGAAAAGGTTGTTGTCACCGCGTACGTTAAAAAACATTCCTTTTTTCGTCTAGTAAAATGCTTTGTAGAAAAATATTACTTTTGTATAAAAGTAATAGTCAAAGGGCTTTATACACCGTATAAAAGAAAGTTATGTATAAAACAAAATATCCCTCAATGAAAGGAGATTGAGACGAAGTCCCTTACAAAGACGATATCCTTGGTTTAAGGATAAATAAATTACATAATTATGTGTGACAAACAAATACACCAAATATAAGTGGATATTAAGTGTAAAAAAATCAGAGGTTATTCACACATATTCATAGAACGACAAATTCAAGGAGTATAAGTTTATCCCAAAGAATAAAATTTGGGTTAAGAAGTTCCCTTGCAAAAATTTGACAGCCTAATGGAATCACTACAAAATTCATAAAATGAGTTGATGAGAGATGAAAAGGGTATCTCATCACATGGAAATAAAATTTAAATCAATAAGGATATAGAATAACATATCCCAACATAATAGTATGTGAATTAAAAGACATAACAAAAGAAGTATTTTAAAAAGAAGAGGGTGAAGGGTTCCCTTACCGACATGGGTATCTTTCGAAACATACACCCCGTGAAATAAGGACAATAAAACATTGATGTAAATAATCATAAATGAAATTATGTTACACAATGAGTAAAATAATGGACAGTACATACACCAATAAATGGAAATTGTGGCAAATGTAGCATAAATCTCACGGGAATAAAAGTGAGATGAAAAATCCCTTACAGAAACTCGACAGCCTAATGGCGCCACATAAAACTTACAAAAATGGATTGATGAGAACAAATAGGGTATCTCATAATATTAACATAAAGTTTATAGAAAGAGGAATATAAAAGATCATCCCCAAATATAATAAATATGGGCTTAAAAGAAATGACATAAAAGAGCGTACTTAAAAAGAAAGAGAGAAGTAAGATCCCTTACCTCGGGTCCGACTTGACTCGATCGTTCTTTAATGTCCTGAATAATAAACTTGAGTTAATTTAAAATTTCTTAAGAACCTTTTTTAAGTTCATTATTCCTTTTATATCAATTATTGACATGTTATAAACATTATGTAATCATTTATGTTAATAATGTTTGTTTTGTTGATATTTGGTTCTTAAGTCAAAAGTGGACTTCTTACAATTACATGTTGTTCGTGTGGTCAAAGGTTATTTAAATCTAGAATGACATTCCTGATTTGGATATAATATATATTTCATATATATATATCCAGCATATACATGTATTTATAATATTACATAATCATTTAGAGGTAAGAAATGAAATGCACCGTTCATGGAGACGGTAAGCCGTACGTATGCATGAACGTTACTTTCATTTCTATGTCATATTAATGGAATTAAAACTAAATGAGAGATTTGTATATTTTTAATTCCAGAATTATATTCATCATTTATAAGTATCACACATCATATATATCCACTATATGTACTTATAATAGTACATTATATTTGAGGATAAGAAATGAAATGCACCGTTCATGGAGACGGTAAGCCGTACGTACGCATGAACGCTACTTTCATTTCTATCTCATAATTTAATGGAAAGAAAAAAATAATGATAAAAAGGTATAATATAATTCCAGTATAACATCATATATAATAACTTTAAATCAATCCTTTATACATCCCACATATGGCATTAACGAATCAAATCACTTTGAGGGGCCGGTAGTTCGCACTTCCTAAAATAAAGATATCACGTATACCCATATTGGAATCCATAAAGGTATGACACAAATGAAAAATACAGAAGCTTAAGTAAAAACTAAAAATATCATGTATCATATATAAACATAGTGACATCTTAATGGCCACCTTTGAAGGTGTTATATGAGTGTTGAACAATCATCGTTTCGTGAGGCAGAAATTCTCCATCCACAGAAACAGTATGTTATTTAACCATTAGATGAAGGTGTGTGAAAGTGTAGCTCTAATCCTTATTATAACAATATCCTAGTATATTTAGGATACTGGAGTTGTTACAAAAGAAACGAATAAAAAGAGTTTATGGGGTTGGAGAAGCAAAATAAAACAAAATAGCAAAAGTGAAGACGTTACGTTAAAATCAGGTAACTCCCTTTGGTTTGAACCAAAAGGGTTTCTTGAAGAGCTTCCTGCCTAAGTTAAGGCTTATAGGATAAGGATAGGGATTTTTAGAGACAAAATGATCAGATATTGGCCGAACCAAATGTTTGAGATGTGTGGGTAAAGAGGTACAGGTGGGGGCCTTTTATAAGAAGAGAGGAGGGGCACTCTTGCAAAAGTATAAAATGTTACTTTATTATCAAATGGTTTTCGGATTTTAATGGTCCCAAATTGATGTGGTTCGTGGATAAGGTGATAAGGGTTCTAAATCCACCCATATAATAGGTTTTTGACATGTTTAGGTCCTACATTTTGTATTATCCTTCCATTTTATTTAAATCGTTAAATAATGAGGTCATCGCTGCATCATCATGATGTCATAATGAATTTAATTTGTTTGATGTCTAAAAATTATAAAACAAAATACTATGATGTAGGAAATCTTTTTAGATTTCCAATGACTATTTATAGTCAAAATTCTGACTTGTATAACCACATGTAAAAATTGTTTTAGTAAAACAAATCATGTTTGTGACATTTTTATTTTAACTTTAAAGAAAAGGCATAAATGTCATTATCAAACCCAAGTGGCTCCATGGGGTACCAAAAATAGACCCATGGGTTTTCTTGGTCGGCCATAACTCATAAAACAGGGTTAGGACAAGTGTCAATATATTTTCATTTTATTATAATATCATTTTTACCTTAAATCACACTAATTACCTTTAATCGCGATTAATAAAACTTAAAAGTTACTTTTCATCAAAAATTATTTTCATCCCATTGAACCGCATTATACTTATCAATTAAAATCATTTATATTGGATTTTTGAAATTCAAATCACAAAAGTGTTAAAGTCCCATTTAAAAGAAAAATCAAATTTTGTAACCACCATTTTGTGGTTTCACTGTTCATAAAAAATTGATGTTTTTCAGAAAAATACCAAAAATTCACCCTAAGATATATTTGATATTCCAAATTCAAAAATTATGTCCATTTTACCAAATTCATAACATAGAAGTTTCATTAATTAATTTTATAATTACATCCCACTGTTAAAAAAAATAGTGTGTTTTTATGAAACAATATCTTTCAAAAGATTGACAATCGTTTATGTCCAATCTTAAAGTGATATTAATTACAATGACCACCATTGGATTAAATGGTAAAAATATATTCTATTTACACTTTAAAACCAATTAAAAAGATAATCTAATCATATAAATAAATTAGATCAATAAGTGGTTTTGAAATAAAATACAACATTTTTCACTATTCATTAAAAATTGAAGTTTTTCGGAAAAATACCAAAAATTTACACAAAGTAAATTTGGATTTCCCGATTATAAAGAAGAATTTTATTTTGTAAAATATAATACATAAAACTGTCAAAAGGTGGATTTAAAAGAGGTTCGCCATCAAAAGGCGGTTAATCGACCTTTTAAAGAATATAAGACTGTCTACGCTTAAAATTGGATTCATTCGCATTTTTAATCCTCTAACATTTATTGTAAAGAGTAAAAACATTTGAAAAACATATATAATCATTTTGTAGGTAGTTCTGTTCATTACCGCCATTACAAAGGCTAGGCATTAACTACTAATTAAAATAATATTATTTTATTATTAGAGTGCAGCGTAAGATTCCCAAGAAACTCGTTGTTGCGTATTGGGTACGCCATCGAGCATAGCATCCCCCTTAAAGTAATATTAATATTTTATTCACAAATATGGATAAATAGAAAATTTTCATATTCTTTATTTACCTGGGGTGTTACATCCTTCCCCCCTTTTGGGAATTGCGTCCTCACAATTTTAAAATTTGGCTTGGAAATATCCTTGAAAGTCCCACATTAGAACAAGATTCGGTAAAACAATAACTTTAAAATAAAGAAAGATAAGTATAGAGGTCACTCGAGTTAACCCATACTAGGATTCCAAGTATGAAAATATGGACATGGAGGAAGAAATAAAGGGTCATGTTCTGATGGAGAGTGATAGTAAACATGTCTAGGAGAAAGTTAACCATAAAAAATCACAAACTTGTGATGGGTTAAACAGTATTCGATTCCCCAATAGGAAAAGTTAACAGACAACATTTTTGTTTTAAGTTACCTTTTTTTGAGGAATTTATTTTTGAGCTTAACTAAATCATAATGAAACAAACTTACTTGTCATGTAGACTTTCAACATTTACTATATTCCTTAATCAAACTCATATTTTCTCCAAAAGACGAGTATTTAGGAAAACTTGTTCACATTAAGAGTACTATAATCAACTTATAGAGAACCACCTAATCCACAAAAGATAACTATATATTTCCCATGTCTTTAGGCTTTAACCAAAACCAAAACTAAAAAGGTTAGTATAAGATCAGATAATCCAGAAAAGGATAACCCTTTATAAGAAGAAAATATATTCTTAATCACCAAAATTTGTCCAACAAAACCCAAAGTTCAGCGAGGACCATTCGATAAACAATTTGTCTATAAAATTCTTCAAAGTAAACCAAACTAATATTGAAACCCAAATATTTTAAGGATTTAGTCACATAGTCTTCCAAGTTAAATCATAACATTTATGTCTAAACAACATCAGTTTCTCCTAAAGTCTCGTATTGACAAGTAATTAACCCAATCACATATCCTTCGTGATAGGTTAATAAATTTCCATAGATATCCCAAAATCAACATACTGTTAATTCATAAAATCATTTAACTAAAAAGAATTAGTAAAACTAACTAGGGACTTCACGTAGTCCAGTGGTAGGCGATAAATACCCATTACACTTTGGTTGTGGGTTCAATTCTCGCAGCTTTGTCCGACGCGATGGGTTGTCACACGGTCTGCGTGTTGTCCTTTTTCCCAAACTACATAATTCATAAAACATTTTCCAATAATGAGATAAAATATTCAAAAATAACCATAATGTAATTTAACCTCAATTTTATCTCATGACTTTCACTTTCCATTATTACATATATTAACCCTTAATTACCTCAAAAGTAAGGATCATATAATCCCAAATGGTTCTTTTTAACTATGTCCACAAAAGAACAGATTACTATTCTTTGAATAAAATTTTCATATATCAAACATTAGTGTTACACATACTATAAAAAGTTTTCTAATGTACCACATCATCAAAAGAGACTTATTATTCTTAAGAATTTCACCATAACTCTTGAAGCCCTTATATGTTGACTTCTTACTCATTCAACATTCTTCATGATCTATTGACCATTCCTTTCCATCTTATTCTGAAATACCTCTTTCCTACAAAAAAATCATGAATCATATCCTAAGATTCCAAAATAGGAAAACAAAAGTTAAGAAATAATCCATACCATTGATAGGTCATTTTATGTTTCTTCATCTTCAATCAGAATGGAATTAGGTATTGGTAAATGAATTTTTGTATGATTTTGTTGATCCCATTCACGAAACATCTTCATAGGACATGTGTTTGCATAATGACCTTGCACACCACATTTAAAACATTCAATTGATCCCTTAGAAAGAACTTCTTTCCCTTTCCTCGAGTCAACTGGATGCTTCCTTTTCCCATGGCAGGTTCTTGCTTTATAACTTTCATTTCCACATCTATAGCATCTTTCCGTCCCTTTGAAACATTTTCCTACGTGTTTCCTTTCACATCTATGACACATAGGTTTTTGAACACACTTACCTTTATGATTATTACCTGTAGTTCTGTAGGGGTTTGTTTCTCACATATATGATGCCTTATAGAAATCACCAAGGTTTAGGCGGTCAATCATGACTCCAGATAGTTGGTTGAGGATAAACACAAGAGTTCTCATTGTAGCTCCCATATCATTCAGTTGCTCGCTCAGAAAACTGTCACAGTTTCCTTCACATCCAACGTCACTTTGGTTCCTGCTAGATCCATCCATTTACTAAAACCAAAAAGGTCAGTGTGATTATATCAACAAAACAATCATGTACTAAAGAGGAAGATAAACACTAAGATATACTTACTAATTCACATTATCTAAAACTAGGATTGTTTATGAAATCCTAACCATTATGGTCATGTCACTTATGCTTAAAGAATACCCTAACCTCTAAAGTTATCTAAACCTCCCTTTGATACCAACTATAAGGCCCTGGACTTAAACCTTACTTAATATTGAATTAAATGAATAATTCACATTGGGGATCTTTTCAGGTTTAGAGTTTTAGAGAATTAGGACATAACTATTACATCTCAAAAGATTACAAAGTATAAACTTTTACTAAGTTTCCATAAAATAAAAACTCTTAAAAATAAATATGTCAAGTTCCATGTTTTAGGTTGCATGACTTTCCCTTGATCCCATACTTGACCCTATTCTACATTAAGTCCTATGAAAAACATTTTAAAAAACTTGGGATGAGCATAAAAAGCTCAGTATGGTATACACAAAGAATGAAAACTGTTAGTTTTTCAAAACAACCAGTAAACAATGTATAATTTATCAAAGTAATACTTTTCACCTTTTTGAAGTAGTAAAAACTCTTCACTGAATAAAAGTTAAATACTCACCCTTCTGTAACCAAAATATTACCATAAAACCCATATAAAGATCATATAACATATAAAGGTAACTTGGGACATAAACATACTTAAGTGGAATAACCATAAGGTCGACTACCACACATATCACTTAATGGAATAGCCATTCGGCCAACTTCCATACATACTTAATGGAATAGCCATACGGCCGACTTCCATACCCAATGCATTAGAGGTTATAACGTAACCACCCATCCAGGTATTCATGGCACCACCCGTCATAATGTCCAACTACCATTATAAAAATCATAAGACATAAAACAAATATAATGAAAGAAAACATTTCCACACTTTGATCACAATATATCACATAAATATATTGACATAGAAAACCCATTATAAAATCCATTTTCAATACCAAAATACATAAAATATTACATGGTATTTATTTTATTTTAAAAACATTACGGCTTGTTGAGGAAGCCAAAGATCAAATAATACTCGCAGCAGTGGAAAAGGTCGTTGTCACGGTTTACGTTAAAAAACATTCATTTTTTTCATCTAGTAAAACGCTTTGTAGAAAAAGATTCCTTTTGTATAAAAGTAAATGTTAAAGGGATTTATACACCGTATAAAAGAAAGTTGTGTATAAAATGAAATATGCCTCAATGAAAGGAGATTGAGATGAAGTCCTTTACAAAGACGGTATCCTTGGTTTAAGGATAAATCATTTACATAATTATGTGTGACAAACGAATACACCAAATATAAGTGGATATTAAGTGTAAAACAATAATAGTTTATTCACACATATTCATAGAACGACATATTCATGGAGTATAAGTTTATCCCAAAGAATCAAATTTGGGATAAGAAGTTCCCTTGCAAATATTTGACACCCTAATGGCGTCTCTACAAAATTCAGAAAATGAGTTGATGAGAGATAAAAAGGGTATATCATCACATGGAAATAAAATTTAAATCAATAAGGATATAGAAGAACATATCCCAACATAATAGGATGTGAATTAAAAGACATAACAAAATAAGTCTTTTAAAAAGAGGAGGGTGAAGGGTTCCCTTACTAACATGGGTATCTTTCAAAACATACACCCCGTGAAAGAAGGACAATACAACATTGATGTAAATACTCATAAATGAATGTATATTACACAATGAGTAAAATAATGTGCAGTACATAAACCACTCAAAGGAAATTGTGTCAAATGAAGCATAAATCTCACGGGAATAAAAGTGAGATGAAAAATCCCTTACGAAAACGCGGCAGCCTAACGGCGCCACATAAAACTTAAAAAAATGGATTGATGATATCAAATAGGGTATCTCATCATATAAACATAAAGTTTATTGAAATATGAATACAAAAGAACATCCCCAAACATAATAAAGATCGTCTTAAAAGAAATGACATAAAAGAGATTACTTAAAAAGAAAGAGAGGAGTAGGATCCCTTACCTCGGGTCGACTTGACTCGATCGTTCTTTAACGTCCTAAATATTAAACTTGAGATAATTTCTACTTGCTTAAGAACCTTTTTTAAGTTCATTATTATTTTTATATCAATTATTGAAATGTTATAAACATTATGTAATCATTTAAGTTAATAATGTTTGTTTTGTCGGTATTTGGTTCTTAAGTCAAAAGTGGACTTCTTACAATTACATGTTGTTCATGTGGTCAAAGGTTCTTTATATCCAGAATGACATTCCTGATTTGGATATCATATATATATCATAAATATCCATCATATATACATATATTTATAATATTACATAATCATTTATAGGTAAGAAATGAAATGCACCGTTCATGGAGATGGTAAGCCGTATGTACGCATGAACGTTACTTTCATTTCTATGTCATATTAATGGAATTAAAACTAAATGAGAGATGTGTATATTTTTATTTAAAGAATTATATTCATCCTTTAGAAGTATCATACATCATATATATCCATTATGTGTACTTATAATATTACATTATATTTGAGGATAAGAAATGAAATGCACCGTTAATGGAGACGGTAAGTCGTACGTACGCATGAACGCTACTTTCATTTCTATCTCATACATTATTGGAAAGAAAACAATAATTATATAAAGGTATATTATAATTCCAGTATATAACATCATATATAATAATTTTAAATCCATCCTTTATACATCCCACATATGGCATTAACGAATCAAATCACTTTGAGCGGGCGGTAGTCCGCACTTCCTAAAATGAAGATATCACGTATACCCATAATGGAAGCCATAAAGGTATGCCAAAAATGAAAAATACAGAAGCATAAGTAAAACATAAAAATATTATATATCATATATAAACATAGTTACATCTTTATGGCAACCTTTTAAGGTGTTATATGAGTGTTGAACAATCATCGTTTCGTGAGGCAGAAATTCGCCATCCACAGAAACAGTATGTTCTTTAACCATTAGATGAAGGTGTGTGTAAGTGTAGATAGAATCCTTATTATAAAACCATCCTAGTATATTTAGGATACTGGAGTTTTTATAAAATAAATGAATAAAAAGAGTTTAGGGGGTTGGAGAAGCAAAATAAAACAAAAGAGCACAACTAAAGACGTTACCTTAAAATCGGGTAACTCCCTTTGGTTTGAACGAAAAGGGTTTCTTCAAGAGCTTACTGCCTAAGTTAAAGATTCTAGGATAAGGATAGCGATGTGGAGAGACAAAAAGATCAGATCTTGGCCGAACAAAAGGTTTGAGTGGTGTCGGTAAATAGGTAGAGGTGGGGGCCTTTTATAAGAGGAGAGGAGGGGCATTCTTGGAAAAGTATAAAATGTTACGTTATTTTCAAATGGTTTTCGGATTTTAATTGT
The DNA here is from genome assembly GCA_963277665.1 of Viscum album. Classification (NCBI taxonomy): domain Eukaryota; kingdom Viridiplantae; phylum Streptophyta; class Magnoliopsida; order Santalales; family Viscaceae; genus Viscum; species Viscum album. Next base: position 536,663,864 of record OY728120.1, on the reverse strand, counting down.
CCCAAGTTGATGTATTTCTAGGATAAGGTGATAAGGGTTCGAAAGCCACCCATCCAATATGTTTTTTACTTGTGTATGTTCTAGATTTTGCATTATCATTCCATTTTATTTAAATCGTTAAATAATGAGGTCATCGCTGCATCATCATGATGTCATAAAAAATTTAATTTATTTAATGTCTAAAACTTATAAAAAAATACTATGATGTAGGAAATATTTTTAGCTTCCCAATTAATATTTATAGTCAAAATTCGGACTTGTATAACCACATGTAAAAATTGTTTTAGTAAAACAAATCATGTTTGTGACATTTTTATTTTAACATTAAATAAAAGGCATAAATGTCATTATCAAACCCAAGTGGCTCCATGGGGTACCAAAAATAGACCCATGGGTTGTCTTGGTCGGCCATAACTCATCCAATAGGGTTAGGACAAATGTCAAGATATTTTCATTTTATTATAATATCATTTTTACATTAAATCACACTAATTACCTTTAATCACAATTAATAAAACTTAAAAGTTACTTATCATCAAAAATTATTTTCATCCCATTAAACCACATTTTACTTAACAATTAAAATCATTTAAATTGGATTTTTGAAATTCAAATCACAGAAGTGGTAAAGTCCCATTTAAACGAAAAATCGAATTTTGTAACAACCATTTTGTGGTTTCACTATTCATAAAAAATTGATGTTTTTCAGAAAAATACCAAAACTTCACCCTAAGAAATATTTGATATTCCGAATTCAAAAATTATGTGTATTTTACCAAATTAATAACATAGAAGTGGCATTAATTAATTTTATAATTACATCCCGTTGTTAAAACAAATAGCGTGTTTTTATGAAACAATATCTTTCAAAAGATTGACACTCGTTTATGTCCAATCTTAAAGTAATACTAATTACAATGACCACCATTGGATTAAATGGTAAAAATATATTCTATTTACACTTTAAAACAAATTAAAAAGATAATCTATTCATATAAATAAATTAGATCAGAAAGAGGTTTTGAATTAAAATACAACATTTTTACTATTCATTAAAAATTGAACTTTTTCGGAAAAATACCAAAAATGTACACAAAGTAAATTTTGATGTCTCGATTATAAAGAAGAATTTTATTTTTTCAAATATAATACATAAAATTGTTAAAAGGTGGATTTAAAAGAGGTTAGCCATCAAAAGGTGATTAATCGACCTTTTAAAGAATATTAGATTGTCTACGCTTAAAATTGGATTCATTCGCATTTTTAATCCTCTAACATTTATTCTAAAAAGTAAAAACATTTTAAAAACAGATATAATAATTTTTTAGGTAGTTCTGTTCATTCTTGCCATTACAACGGCTAGGCGTTAACTACTATTTAAAATAATATTATTTTATTATTAGAGTGCAATATAAGATTCCCAAGAAACTCGTTGTTGCGTATTGGGTACGCCATCGAGCATAGCATCCCCTTTAAAGTAATATTAATATTTTATTCACAAATATGGATAAATATAAAAATATCATATTCTTTATTTACCTGGGGTGTTACATAAACCTCATGGTAAGAGAGTGAATATATCTATATACATGTTCTAAGGACCCATAAAGAGATTGTGGGATTTTAACACACATACTAATGAACATATTGTTATGGTCTTGAGATATTTTAATATGTTCTTAAATGGTTAATTATATCTTGAGACATTTTTTTGATATGACCAAACCTTGGATTTTATGAAACTATAGTGGGGAATTATGTCACTTTTGGAATATTCAGATCATTTTACCAAGATTTAGTACATCATAGTGATTTTTATAATTGAAAATAATTCCAAATATAAGTGGTTTGAGGATGGACACGAGAATGAAATATGACCAAAGGTTAACGTCCTCTGGGGGACTATTTTATTGGGGATAGATAATGAGATTCTCATCACAAAGAATAATATGAGAGAGGCTGAGGGTGTGGGATAAGGAATTATAGTACCGTGACTTGATATTGTTTTGACCACTAGTAGGAAATTAATACAACATGGTTCTCAATATTAAAGTGGAGATCATGAAAATTTCAGTAGTAGGATTGTATTATTCCATTGGTATGGGGAGATAGGTTACATTAAGATTTATTTTCATAGTGACACAATTGATAATCGGCCTAGTAGAAGGATAGGGAATCATAATTGGTTTGTTGGATCCTCCCACCCATTCATTGTGGTGGAGGAACCACACTAGAACCTACCTCAAAAGATGGATCAGTGGATCCTTTCCAATTAGGAATTTTTATATCCCCTGAACATTTTGGCTAAGGAGGTGGTAATGGTTGAGGGAGAAATACAAGGTTAGTCTAGTTCCATTAGACTATACCAACTCATGGTATTCAAAGTTGTATCTCTAGATGGTGGTTTGTGCTAGGTATATGAAGGGACATCGACACCTAGGGGGAAGTATATAATTCAATATATAGTTTTATGAAATATTTTTTGGACTCTACATTAGTGTCATTTTTATTTGATATAGGTTCTTTTTATTTTTTTAATGTTAATGGATATTATGGAATATATTGGACTCTATATCATGTTTTTATATAAATTAATGAATCATGATACTTGGTTAGGGATTAAATTAGAGAGTGTAGACTAATGTTTAAAAGTCCCCAGAGAAATATGGGCTATAATTTCATATGGATCCATTTTTTCATGTTATAATGTTAATATATGCAATTCTAGGGATGAAATAGATAGTATAGTATAATTCCCATATAATATATTATCACATATGGGTGTACATTATATCACCCTATGTTTGTAACCATATTCATAATGGTGAGTGAGATTTATAGGCTAGTAGATCTTGAAACACCATAACAAAATCAAATACTGGTGGCATTTATTTAATTTTTTGGTGGTTTAACTGCAACAAAATGATTCTATGTTGGATTAAAAAATCCATGGATAAAATTAAAATTGACATCCAAATAATTTTGGTTCCTTCCATTTTTAGAGTTTTCATGTATCCATCGTAGAACATATGTCTAGTAATGAGGTTCCCTCACAAAAATGGTTGCAAATACAACCATAGATTAAACTGATGCCAAATACCTATGTTTTTTAATTAGGTAAAACAACAAGTTCGACAAGAAAACCACTACAATATAATATCGATATTATATAGCTTTAGTTAAAATTACTAATAAAAATTGCATCTTTATAAGAGGTTTAATCTACTATAAATACTGAATTAATAATTCTACAATTGAAAAATTTGTAGCACCATAATATCCAATGAATAATAGATTCGAATATAAAACAAAAATAATTATCCATCCCTCCTCCAACATTATTTTACAATGATCCCAATTCAAATAAATAAAAATTAATCTATTATCTATTAATATCACAATAAACTTGATCAAGAACAAAAGATAATCTGGGAGATCGATAAATTTTTAATGATATCCGTCGAAAAATTTATACATAATGTACCTGTTGATTTTCTTAACATCATCCTTGAATCCAAATTTCACTCCAATAACTACATGATGAAGTTATCTCGACACTATCTCCCTCTCCATCTCCACTTCATTCTTACATAAATTTCATGAAAATAATAATGAAAATAAACCAATGTCTAGTGGTTAAATTTACACGTAAAACCAATAGAAGCTTGTGTAATAAATGTTTTGGATGTTGTGAGATGTAACTACTCACTAATTTCCATTGATGTAATATCAATGGGGACATACCCAGTTGTCCTCTAAGATAATTCATCGAATTATTTTTTTATAGTGAAAGCCTTTGAATATTGAATTTATACATGAACCCCATATTCCTGAATTGAGAATTAAATTGAATGATACTCCCTTTGGCCAAATATTCCAATGATTTCATCCATTGGGACCCAATAGATGTCCAAAATTCAAGTAGAAAAAATATAAATGATTATATAAGGACAATACTAATAATCAAAATTTATAGAGCTATGATAAGGTATGAATGCGAATATAGGATAAGTGGTTACTAAATTAATGGATTACTACACATACAATAATTTTTCCCTTAAATTTTGTTTTTTACTACTCTATCATTACATCATATACTTCATCCACCCATTAAAGACTATCATTTAAAATATCCAAATAGGAAAATAAGTTTTCTTCTTATTGTTGATGGGATTCAATGTCAGAGTTCAAATCATCCACTTCAACAACCATATCATAGAAGTCTATTTGTTTTACAAGAACAACAACACTCAACCCTTCATCCATGAATTATTCCTTAAAATATACCATTTTATAATGCGATGATAGGATAAAAACGTCGGGTAACTCATGGGGTCTTACATACATAAAGAGAGAGGGAGATTTCATATAATTAAATTGTATGGAATCTATTTTAACACCCCTGATAATATTGACCCAATTTCATTTGAATAAAACTAATTAAAAATTACTATGGTAGTTTAATTTGATAATATCAGTCAACTTTCTATAGTTTCCAACTTTGTAAAAAAATAAATATAACACTATTATATGTTTCAATACCCACATCCTGATCGAATGAATGAAATTTAAAGCCAAAAACACTGTAAACATCAAACTTTCAAGTATTTTAGAGTACCTCAAGCTAGAAACATAAATACTTATATCAAATCTTCTCAAACATCAATATTCATGGTTTATAAAAATTTATATAAATTATTATATATAAAAAATATATGTTTCAACCTAGTATCAATATTGTTTTCAATATATATAATCCTTAAGGACTTTTAAACCATTATACAAGCTCTTTATTAATAATATTGATTATAACTTTCCCATCTCATGTTTTTATTCTCATATGTCTCTTTGTTTGTAAATTGATCTCTTTAATAAATGAATATACAATTTCACCATTCGACATCACATATTAATGTGCATGTAATACTTCCATTTCTGTTAGTTTCTCATTTGACATCCTTTCAACCGTTTGACTAATAGAAGGGATGAATTTTTATTACCAGTTTAGATGAGATTGATTCGATATGTCTTCAACACATCCATCCCTACTAAATGTTTTCTCGGTACCATAAAAGTATCTAAAACTAAATGTAAGGAACACCTCTTCGAAATCAAATTTATAAATAGAGCCTTTAGGTTGACATTTATTTTTCACATATGACTTCAAAATTACAACATATCAGTTAAATAATATAAATGAAACATAATTTTTTGTTTCCTGAAGTTCAAATAATTTATTACATAAGATTAAAAACATATAAATAATGTAACTATAAATTATATTAATCCATTTATAATGTATGGGGCCTCATAATTTAGCTTCCTAAACCAAATTCATAGATAAAAGCATACTGAAAGTGGAAAATCAAGGAGGAAAGATAATAACCAATGCACAACATTTCAACAAAAATATCTCATGAATATTGTCAAGCTCAAATGGTTGAAGAGTTTTCTCGCATATTTTTATAAAGAACATATAAATTTGGAGCACAACAATAGTAACTGTTTTTGGTAATAATGTATGAAATGAAAATTCTAGTACCTTCTATAAAAAATATGTGAATAATGAATTCTATATCTATGTAACCTATGATTATTTATGTCAATACACCAGAATATGATACTTGAATACCCATCATATAACATCACATTTATTTAATTTGAATGAAATCATCTTAATCCCACTTTATCATTTCATAAAATTATAGAGTATAAATTATTTTATCTTCTTTCCAAAGATCATGTTTTATGGTCATTGTTTGAAATTAAATCCTCACATTGAGATGATCCTCCATTTTTCCATTCTCATTAAGAAATGTGAAGATAAAATTTTCACAAAAAATATTCTCAATATGCATAACATCATGATTATTTCTAAAAAATTAATTTCCTAATATATAATTTTGAAGAATGTTCTTATTTCTTCCATTGTTGCATTTCTTATTTCACTTGATGTTGCAATTCAAACTCATTTTTAACAATAATTCAGAAGATCCACCGAACCAAATTCTATTTCAACATTTTGATGTTGTACACAAATTTTTTTACCGATCAACATCTTTGGTGGTGGTCAATGATCAATTGATCCATTGAATTTGGATTTGTTAAACAAAAATTAATGAGATGGATCAAGAAATATTCAATGCCAATTTAAATAACATTATTTACTATTTAGTAGTCATTTTATATCAAAATCAATGTTAAAAATGGAAAACCAAACGTATGTATGTATTCAAACCAGAGAAATTCCCATGTCAAGGGAAGCCACTAATGGTCCACATTTCATTATTTTGGATTTTGAACTTTTTCTAGAATATGGATCATATTTCTCAATACCATTTCTTGATAATTCCTATATTTTTTAAATTATTTGATCTAAGTATAAATCAATATCATTTTCATATATTCCATTTCTAGGAATAATATCGAAAATGTTATAAATGGTTTGTTCCTTACACTTCAATAAATGAAAATTATAAGGAATCAAAACAACCTGCCAAATGCTAAAACTGGTGCTCAGAGTCCCAAATTGGTTTAATCCATTGGTCACCAATCCCAATTGAATATTTCATTGAACAAAAGTGAAATCCGGATGTAATGAATCAAGTTTCTTTAACAATTGTGCATCTATTGGATGTATCATTAACCCATCATTTTCATTATATATATAATTCCACTTCATGATCTTAGTTATTTTCTATTACCTGAATAATCTTTTTAGTAGATGCTTTAAAGGAAAGTAACAAAAACCCTTTTTATGTGTATTTGTTTTCATATATTTCATAGTACTATATTGATTTATAATTCCATCATCACCGATTTTTTTCAAACTAGAGGAATATCATTTTTTCAATCCTTTCTGCTTGAATACGATTCTCAATGAAGCATGAAATCATTATGACAAAAAAGTATTTTTGTATAATTTAGAAAAAGGTTGTAAATTTTTTTTATCTTAAAAAGACTCAAGGATCATAGATTCGGGAAATTAATCATAAAAAAAATTCTAATATATTTTATATCAGGTTATTTTAAATTCAAGATAGGCATTTGATGCCAAACAATTTGAAACAAAAAGAATTTTTTGAATATTTAAAATTTCTACCAAACTGTTCTTGATTTCCATTATCAACTAAAACATGGAACACATTTTCCTGCTCAATTAGGTCCTATATAAAATTAGCCTACATAAAATCAATTTTCGGTTCTAATGATATGTTATAAAGCTGATATATTTTCTTGTAGTCCCAAAGAGATGACATGTAATGTTTCTATTTATATAACCTCAATATGTTTTTATAATTTTTTCTGATGTTTATATTTTTGTATTAAAACACAAATTTCATCATTTATATGGTTTAAAATTTAATTTTACAGTTTTGATGATGTTAGGAGCTCATTTAGTCGATCGACATCAGTGCTCAACATCTTAGTAACCATCAATTTTCCATGCCAAATCTGACACATATACTGAGGATGGAATTTTTCCAATATAATGTCTTTATCATCTTTATATATCTGCCACCATATTCTAAATTTACATTTAGGATACTGAGAACTTATTATCATATCAAAATATCAATTGGAAATGGGAAAATCTAAAAAATCCTTAAAATCAATAGCAAACCGAGATTTGTCCCTCTCTATAATGTGATCCATATTATATATATATATATATCATAATGATCCTTCACTATATTAAAAAAATTAAAAAAATATTATGACATTATTATAAATAATGTAAGATGAATTATAAAAGGTCCTAAAAAATAGAGAACTATTTATGTGTAATGAAATCAACTAACTTATAGAAATAATGTAATATATTTTTTAACATATATAAACCATATTAATTTTATGTTTTAACTATTAAATATATTTTTTATTATGAAATAAAAACATTACTCATTTTAAATACATTCATAATAAAATATATTTTTATCTCATGCACTACATGTTTTTTTTATTTCTTTAAAAAACTCAACAAACTCCTATCAATATTTTCATACAATAAAAATGTTTTAATTTATCGAATAAATGAATCTAACATATTTATCCATACCTTCATTATATTTAATCCAACACTATCATAATTGAATTAATATAATTCAATAAAATTATGTATTCCAACTAAGTAGTTCATATTAGTATTCTCTTTTACAAAAATTCCTCAAATGTTAATCAAAACAGTAATAATGAAAAAGCCCCAGAAAAAAGGAAAATGTTATTCTAAAAATTCTAAAATAATTAATCTGAAATATCATTGAATAATTAAAATATATATTTTTACATCCACAGTTTTATTATTAAGAAACAAATAACATTTTTCAACATTCTCAAAAAAATCAGAATAATTTTTCCATGAATGTTAATATTTTAACAGAAGACATAATATACTATTATATATAATATTTTCATGTTAAATATTTTTATTTATCACAATTATATTGATTCATCATTTAATCTACCAAATTATATTGAAATTTAACATTCATGTTATATCATAATTCTAATAAAATATATCAGTATTATATATTAATAAATTTAATTTTAAAACTACTAAAATTTGATGTTTTAAAAATATAATATTTTCTCTTTTTATAAGATTAAATTTTAAAAAACATATATATATATTGTCATGAAAATTAAAATAATATTTGAAAATAAACCATAAAAAACCTACACTAATAATTTCACATTAACTAAGTCAATGAGTAATAATTTTCGAAATTATGTCTCTAAATTACAGAAAAAGTTATATGACCTGAACTGAATGTTATTATTAATGGATGTGTCCCAAGGTTCATAGTAGTGGTTCCTTATCTGAAATCATTAATTAATATCTATTTATTTATTATATCATATATTCATCATATTTATATATTTTAATTATTTTAATTTAATAGTATTATCATCTAATTCTTCTATTATTATTGTGATTTTATGAATTCAATCTCATTAAGCCCATTTTATCAGCCATTACATTTTCAATTAAAATTATTCAATACTAATGTATTATCATTTTTATTCTCCTCTTTCCCACTATAAAATACAATTGATCATTAAGAGTAAATCAATGAAAATAGTAGAATTATAATATAATACTTTCATTAAATCAATAACATATTAGTTTCCCCTTCTTAAAATGATTAAAATATCATTAACCATGGTGGTTCTATAATACTTAAGTGACTGATGATGTTTAATTCTTACATAAAACTTTTATTTATTTCCATAACAATTGATATTATTAGTGAATATATTATTTATAATAAATTAATATATTTTTATAAGTTCTCGAGTTTAAATAAATTCCTTATAATAATGATAATAAAACAAATGAATATCATTTTAATCACTGAAAACAATCTTATGAAGACTATGTAATCCATTTCGATCCCCATTGTAGAATATGTTAAAATATTTTACACTATTCAATGTAGAATGAAATGAATACTATAAATTGAATCTTTTGGAGATTATGGAACTATTGGACAATTACACTAAATTATTATCAATGTTCCATATTTTCATAAAACCTAATTAATTTCCAAATTTAATTTGTTAACCATTTATTAAAGGTGATAAAAATCATTAATAAAGTTAGAAAAACATTAAACAAACTCTTCAAAAAATTACGTACCTAGTAAACTATCATCAAGGAAATAAATAATGTTAACACAATACTATATTTTGAAATAATAAATTTTTATTTTTTATGAGATTAATAAACTAGAAGAGGAAATAATAACATCGTAATGGCTTCAGCAAAGTTTTTAAAAGAAAAACATCAACCAAGAAGCATAAATATACAACAAATAACGTTGAATCAAGTAAATAACATGAGAACCACCCTATTTCTCATAAATTCATTAAATGGTATATTATCACTCCATAAGTAAACTCATCCATCCATTTAAATAAAAAACAAGTTAAAACCACATTCACAATTAATTATTTAAAAATATATCTTAGATAACATAATTCATTGAACCCTCACAGTTGATACATAAAAAATTAATGAAATTAAGGATTTAGAATCACCAAATAGGGGGTAATGGGGTGTTGCAGTGAGGGATGATGATGAGGTGAAATGGAAGCTGTGAATAAAGCTCAGGATTAGGTAGGGGTATTAGGAGAGAGAAGAAGGAAAGGATGGTGTATCAATGTGTGTGTGAGGTGACGAGGTGAAAAGGTGGATGTGAGGTGTAATATGAGACAGTGAGGTGCAACAGGTTCTAGATAGAGGGGATATAGATTGGGATCGAGGAGAGGTGGGGCTTAGGGGAGCAGGAGATGATTGAAGAGGGGGTGCGATGGGATTGGGAGAGGTAATAGTCTGTTTTTAAAAAATATTAAAAAGATTTAGAGGTTATTTTTAAAAAATTACCGCCTCATATTTAAAAAAAGGATGGGGGTTTCTAAAAATTCGGTTATTAAATCTCCATTATTACCCAATATTGATGTAGTGAAACATGCATTGTGGGATAGGAAGTGTGATCTCCTATATTTATAATCTTTATCTAGATTATAAGGGAATAAAAAATAAATTCCCCACCAATAGTGGATCATTTTAGGGATGTTCTCACTGATGAATTTTCTAGACTTCCTCAATAGGGATGAGTATAGTAAACTATTTAAATATTTCAATAAAGATCATATTTATCAATTTCAACATATTGTATACATAATATTAATAAGAAAGACATAATGAGATAGTTATTGGATTTGTATTCCAAGGGGTCGATAAAACCTCACACATCATTTTTGGGTTTTCCCAATAGTCTCACATGAAAATAAATTAAACCATTAGGTTTTTCATGGGTTTTTACCAATTTAATCAATATCCAATTAAGAACCATTGTCAAATAGATCCTAAATAATACCCTCTTTAATCATATTTGATAATCTTGGTTTTTCATAAATATTTATTTTAGTTTGGGTTATGAATATATCAGGTTAATCCGATATAAATAACATGTAAAATATTCCAATGTAGATATATATTATATGAGTGTTTGGTTATTTTTTTTTCTCAAGAACATGATGGATGTTTTCATGACAATAATGAATATTACTTTCTACCCTTACATTAAATATTTTATTTAATTTTTTAAGGATTATATTATTGTTGTATTATCATACCTGACTCATGATCTTGATCTACCAGTAGATTTTCATGCCTTGTGTTGTTCAAAAAATTATTTATTGAGAGAAATATATATCGTATAAATGGACTAAAAAATTATATAATACATATTAATATAGCATAATTTGAATATAAAAATGAATGTGGGTTGAAATAACTACATTAAATTGAAATCGACCATGTTTATTTGACTAGAGAAAGTAGTGTATTAGAATATGATCTATGCAGATATAATCAGACACATTCTATTCTAGAGGCTAGTAGTGAATGAAATCTAATGACATTTCTTATGAGATACACATAGTAGTGCAGGACCATCTATGGAATCGTGTACATAAATCACCCTCAATAACCTCTTAAATTATCTATAGTCTGATGATATGGCTTCTTTCTGATCCTGCAAGATATTATTTTTTTGTGAGAGAGAGAGTCTCAGGTGAAGACCAACCACCTTGTTGGGTTTTTGATTGGAAGGTGGTCTTTCTTATTCGTGGAAATTTTTCTATTATGATAGACACAAAAGAGTAGTTGATTAAAATATTCATCTACATTTGGGTAGTTAACCCTAATCTATCAAAGGTGTACCTTAATTTATACTACCAGTTTTGTGTCCTCGTAGGGAAAAGGATATAAGTGGTTTCATTACTCAATGTTCCACATTTTAACTAGTAATGATCAAACACCAGTATCCAATGTGAAATTTATATCCATTTTCTATTTCCTTGTGGAAATTTTATGATATCATTAATGATTTTGTGATAGTCCACTCATGACCCCCACAAGGTATTAATATACTATCAGTGATCATTGAAAAACTAAAAATATCAATTGAATGCTTCCAATTATAGAGATATATTTAGGTATTGATCTATAATGGCTATTTATTTTGGAGATTATATAACATCATTGAGTTCCGCATACCATCCTATCAAAGAGGGAATCTTGGTTTACATCATGGTTCATGTAAGTGATTCCAAAGGAAGTGTTTTCACATGTTCTTTTGAGTAAAACCTATCACCCGAAACTTATGGGTAGTCGAGGAGTACTATACACATGGTAAAGGATATTCTTTAAGTATTTTTGCATGATTTTTGACATTCATGGTGAAGAAATTTATGAGTTTTATTAAAATAAAAAAAATCCAAGGATCTTTGTAAATTGATCCATATAAGAAATTATTTATTAGGTTGTGTCTTATACCCTTATGAATGTTATTGTTATGTGATGAATTTCTATTGGGACCTCATATCATGGAGGAGATTTAAGAAAATGAACATCTTTTTAGGAAGGGTATACCTATTTCTCAGTCAAGAAATTTGTCTTATAACTATTTTAACACAAAAATCTAGAGTTTTAGGATGGAAATAAGTTATTATTATTAGTTTCAACAAGATTGGGTCATATTTTAATTGGATGATAGGTTATGATATCCCATTAATTAATTATATTTTCAATAACAAATAAATTATCAAACAATTGAAAATTAGCTTGTAATTTCTTTGATATATTGGTTTATTCATAATTTCTTCCATATATATTAGATTCCCAATTATCATTAAATCATGTCTTATTATTTTATTCGTTATGAAATTCAATTAAATGGAAATTATTCATTTGAGGAGTAGCATGTTAATATCATTGATCATAGCATAAAGGTTCTTTGAGTTGGATGAATTTTTCAATTTCATCTATTATGCCATCATTACTATTTATATGACATGAACTGGTAGAGAGATACATGCATAAAAGCTCATTGGTTTGAATTATTCTTATATGTGGTGCTCTTACCCTCAAAAAAAACATGGGGTTGTATTATTTTAATTGGTGGGAGATATGTTGGGTTTTAACATGCCAATTTTTCCGGATCCTTTGTAACATTTTTCACTCTTTATAATCCCCATAATAGTTCCTTATAATATCATTTTAGGGTCCATTAAATGTCTTGATAGAATCTGGGTCCTCTCCCAATCCAAGAGCTCTAGTTTATGGGTTAAATTGGTGTGGCACAACGTTAGTTCTTACCATGCCCCTCAATTATATGGGACCTATAGGGTGTCACATGGTTTATCAAACCATTCACCCTAACCAACACAATAATTTGAATTGGTGTAGGTTAGTTGCTGAAATGATATATAATGGGTGCACACAATTCATTGAAACACACAAAAACCATCAAAAGGTGTGTTCTATGGGACTGTTTTGTGCCAAATTCATTTATGTTTTGGTAAATTGTGTATGTAAACCATGAATACTTTTTTATATTACATTATATTTATCAATTGACTCCCTTTTCATCCCAAAACACCCAACCACTCCTCCCTCTGATTGGTATCTTCAACCTCTCCTCTTGGAATTATGATCACTCCCTTATATGACATATGATTTGACCTACATTCATCTCATTGGATCCATATTAGTAATCTATTAAATACACATTCTCATTTTCTTCATTTGTCTCACATTATTGAATTTTAAATCCATGTTAGGTAATGTGACTTATTTATTATTATTTATTATATTTCTATAATTTCATACATTCTAGCATGAATTAATGTATGATAATTTTTGTGGAGTCCAAAATGATTCTATGGAATCATGTATCTTTATTTTCTCATATATTTATAAGTGTTGTTGTTATGTTTTCATTATTTTGTGTGGTATACTCTCATAAAATTACCATAAAACTTTTTTAAAATCACTACATTATTTTTTGATGATTTGTTTTGGAATGATATGAGACCTTGACAATAGGTTTTAGTTTGAAAACTCAACCCAGGAAACCCATAGGTGAGTTATAATCAATTAATTGATGACTAATGTCTCTATTGTGAACAAATATCTACTATGATTTTCTTGTCTTGGTGTGGTCCATTGAGATGTTATAATGTACGTTGATGAAATGATATAGTTGAATGAATTGTAAATATATGACAACATAATATTACTTTTTAGATGGATGCCTTAAAATTTGAAATGAATTGAATAAGGGAAAGAATGATACAATTTTTCCTTTAATATCATTTAGCATCGATGTGATTATGTCCTGATTATATACATTACAATACATTTGGTTTCTTGTTTTTATCAATGATTATAGATTATAAAGTACTTATTTTTCATATAGACATAGTGAATATGATGTAATTTTAGGTAAAAGGAGTAATTTACATGATGTTCCATATTATATATTAGGTATAAAATGACATAACATTCATTCATTTTTATTTCAAAATTAATGGAACTTATGTTCCATAGTGAATATTCATAACTAATGGGAATTACATTCCATAGTGTTTATTCATCAATAACGGAGATTGCATTACATATTGAATATGTGTACATAATAATCATGATGCTCATTATTTTTTGTAATATAATAAATTTTTAGAGATATATAGGATTGGTTGATACAGGAAATGTCTATCGAGTATCCCATGAGGATCCCAAATTGAGGTGTTTTAATCATTACTACATTATGTTTACTGTTACAAAAACATTGATCAATATTATATTCAGAGACTGGAATGTATGTAAAAATATTGGGGGTAGACTGCTGAATTAATCTCATACCATGTTCAGGATTATAAAATAGTACTCTAACAAACATAATGGATGTAGATACAGACAAGGGGATCAATGTAGTTATAGATGCCTAATTTTTAGTTCTAGATATATTTTTTGAGCATGGGAAGAAGCCTATGTTCATGATTCTATTATTGATATATTTTGGAATTTGTCTTTTTTTATTTATTTATTTTCCTTCATGATTTTCCCCCTTATATCCCATATTTATTAAACATAAAAACATGAAATACTTTTTTAAAATCATACTGGATATTATTATTTTTATTGTCGTGATACTTTCTTGCTAATCATTATCACTTTTGGATATTATTAATCTAATATTATATTATCTTTCTTCCACTAATTTTTATATTATCATCTATTTATTTCCTCTCTAAAATTATGGTTCTGTCTCCCCCACCATACCACCATAGGCTATCACTACTATTCAGGCATCAGACAAATGGGGAGGGTGCTTGAGGAAATGTGGCCAACTAGGCTAGGTTATGAATGGGTGAACCATTCCTGAGACAATATTTAATGGATGATTTCATTGTAGTAATTAATGATTAATCACCAAGATACTCTTGATAATGGATTAATTTAGCTAACTAGTTTACATTTGGGTGAACGTAATCAGTTTTTATGTAGAAAGATATTTCAATTCTATTCTATATTAATTATCAAGAACATAAAAATATCAAAATAAATTATAAGTATTATCTACCCTATATTGATGACTTATATGGTCAATTTTGAGGAGAAAAATACTTTTCAATGATTAATATTTAAACTAGATACTTCCAAATGAGTGTCCAAGGTGAATACATTCTAATTAAGTAATTCTATATGAGGTATGAAAACTATAAATTTATATTGATTCAATTTCGTCTTACAAATTCCCTTCATATTTTCATTGATAAAATGAATAAAATCATAGAATTGTACATTGATTAGTTTTTAGAAGTATTTGTAGACGATGTTCTTATATATTTATAATGAAACATAGAGATTAATTTTCACTTGATAATTTTAGAGAATATTTATTAAAGGATATTCCTCACGAAAAAATTTAAAAAATAAAAATTTAGAAAACACAAAAAATCATTTTTATGTTATAGAATCTCATGTGAGGATATATCAGTTGATCCATTAAATATATTAGTTATTAAACATTGGCATTAAGAAACCGCTATGAATGATATATATACTATTCATGGATTATATAGGTATTCTATATCTTATATTTTGGATTTCTCAGGGCTATATAATCTAATAATAATGTAAAATATGGAGGGATCCATGTTCCTTTAGAATAATGAATGTGAGTAAAATTTCATGTAACTCATGATATATTTGGTCATTGGACCTATTTTTTCAAATCTTATGTGTGGATAAGGTTTTGTGATCAATATTGATGAATCAAAGAAGGGACTGTGATGAATAACTATAGAGAATAAAATGGTTATAGATTAAGACTCATTAAAATTTATGTTTCTTAAAAAATTAAACAACTCATGATTTAGAGTTAGATTTTTTAATTTTTTAATAAATGATATAGAGGAATTATATTTTCTAAATTTTTTTGACATATATTCGGATTATAATATTATAAGTAATATATTATCACATTATAATCTGAATAAGTTCAAGAGAGTATGGTTAGAGATGATAAGTGATTTGAAAGATAAATTAATTAGTATCATTTTAAAGAGAACATGGTTGTAGAAGATCTATGTTATAAGGATCATGAAATATTATCTATTATAAGGATCACAAAAGATCTAATAATTCAATATTTTTAAATAATTTAGTTGAAAATATTAATGGAAGTGGAGAAATCATATCATTCTTCAAATTATTATTTAACCATCAATCTACGTAAATTTTAAAGATGTGGAAATGATGATTTAGAGTTTCCATAGAATATTAGAAATGTTCTAAATTTAAAAATTAATTTTAATTGAGAGATAAGGTTTAATAACCATGTATGTGTCTCTTAAATAATAGACATTAAGGGGGTGTTATTGGATGAACCTCATAGTTCACTATTCTCTTTTGATACAAGATATAAGAATATGTGTATATATGAAACAAAGTATTTATTGTTGAAAACCATGATGAAAATTATTGAATTATAAATATAGATGATTTTTATCATTTAGTTAATTATAATAGATAAATCCCAATGGGGAAAATATTACCATTACCCATAGCATAACTGAAATGGGAAAAAATAAATGTGGTTTTTGTCATCGGAGGACCCAACAAATTTATTGGCAATAGTTGTATTCGATTTTATTCATTTTCATAAAAAAGTATCAAAAATAATATATAAAATAGTATATTTATCTCTTGATCATATTTCCAAAATATGAATTAACTATGTGGTATGTTTTCATGGAGTTACACATTATATTTTATCTGATACAGTTCTGTTGTTTACCAAGATGTTTTAGTGGAGTCTTTGGTACTCTATGTTTTTGTAGTGGTGTTTTAGTACATATTATAATCCTGGGAAAAAAATTTATTCTAAGATAACCATTGAAACCCAATAATATAAAGTGAGGACTTTTTTATGAATTATATTTTTATTGGGATCAACACCAACCTATATTTATTTTTTCATAAAAATATTATTTTACATAAGAATAAAGATGGATCATTACAAATATTTATATAATTAAATGTGAATAAATGCAATGTGATGGGTTGATTCTAAAGAAATATTTCATTTGGGGATTGATCTAGATAGGGAAATAATATATAATGTTAGAGATATTTAGTGGAAAATTGAATCAAATCCGAGCCAACAGAAATTTCATATTGATAGTATTAGGAAGCCCATTGAATTAAAAGATATTAATAAGGAAATATTATGATTTTACCCATGGGAAAAGGATATGATACTCATAAGTAAGGAATTTTTTCCCCTATTTGTGTTGGGACATTTATGATTTTTTATTTAGTATGGATAGTAGCTTAACATATGTAATTAAAATTAAAAAATATCAATTATTGGATGTGTTCCAAGTAAATATCTTGGGAATGTGCATAACTAATCCTTAATATCTAATAAAATGATAGCGTATTATATTTTATCACGATCATTCATATGAAGAAAAATTTGTATAAATCGTGGATCATATAAATAATGTTCTTGGGAATGTGACAACTCCCCGTATTAACATTCTCTTAAGGAATCATATATTATCTAAAGCTGCATGGGAACCCTATGATGTCATAAAATAGAGATATCCTGATTTTTATAGATCATAAATTTAAATTATTATACTGATAATTATTTTATGTTTTATTTAATGTAACACTGTGATTTTATGATATATTTCACTTCAAATAAATTAATTTCCTTTGATAGATTTCAATACACAAAACACTAATTCTAAATGAACAATTATATATTATAACATTATATAATTTCTAAAAAATTGGGGGATTGAAAAATAATAAAAAAAATTCATAATAAATTTTTTTTTTAGACAAATACAATATATTTATTAATAAGAACTCATTTTTTAGTAAACTCATTATTTGTATTTAAATACAATGTTTCATCAAGGTTAAATTATTATTCATTTTATAAAAAAAATTATCTAATTAATTTATAAAACAAGATAATTTATATCAAAAAATTTATTTATATATATGAAGTCATAATATATAAATTATTTAACATTGATTTTTAATTAAATTTTAATAAAATATTGAGTTTTCATTTACGAATGAAAATAATGTTTTTTATAGGAAACTGAATTTTTATATAATGAATTTACAATGTCTATTCAAAATTAAAAAGGTTTTAAATGTAAATTATTTCAATTATATTATTAAATATCCAATTATAGTGTTTATAATTATTTTTAGGCAATATTGTGGTATATAATCATTTTATACATAATAAAAAAAATTGAGAAGAGATCTTTTCTCCACATATTATAGGATTCGTTTTTAAATAATTTATGAAAAATATTAGATTTGAATTTAATAAAATCATTTTAGTATTTTAAATAATATGAATTAATATTATATAATAATGTATAATTAATTATTTTTCGTAATGAATCATATAAACAGTAAAAAAATAATTACCATGATTAATTCTAAAATAGGTTTACTTGAGGTTATACCAGTACATAATTCTATGTTTTCCAATTAATCGTGTCTAAATACTATTTTCATTTCTTATTTAGACCTCAACCTATAAAAAAATTAATCTCTAAATATTTGGAATAATTTAGTATGAGTAGTGCATGAAATTATATTAATCATTTAGAAGTTCTAGGTTTGTCCTTTCACACACTTATAAAAGGACACAAATTTCGTCCTTCATTAAAGTTCATTGAGAAATGTAATTTGAATAAAACTATAAAATTTTTCTTATTTAATTCCCTATCAATGATGTAATTGCTTTATATTAATTAAATTTCAATAAATTTACCCTTAATGAAATATCTAAATGAGGTCTACTGATGAAAAAAGTAGTCTACCTACCAGTAATGTTTCATTTCATTTCATAATATACATTATATAATTATATGGAATTAATAATAAAATCATAAAATAAATACAATTAATGTAATTAAATTTTATTACTAATATAAAACCACATTTCTACTTTATCTTTTCCATCAAATGTGTAGTTAAAATATCACTTGTGCGTATATGTTCACTATTATCTCCACGTAGTGATAAAATTATTTTTACATCAGCACCATTCAAGAATGGTTATTATGATGGGTTTAATATTTATATTTGATAATTATGATATAACAATTCATATATAAATATAATATCAAATATACATACATACATTCAAATCCACTGGAAATTGACAACTTCAATTACTTGTACGTGTGGACCAGTACACAGAAAAAGGGGAATGATTCTTTTTTCTATTACTCATTAAATGGATGGTCATTAATATAATTTAGAGAATATATATCATATGTATGATATAAAAATTATTTTATAAAGTTGAATTATTATTTACCTTTCTTTCATTCTATTATTCATAACACGAAAAACCCATTCATGCGTACATACAAACTATCGTGTCCATGAATGAGATAATTCAATTACTATCCATAAATTTAATTAGTGGATCTATTTAAATATAACTAATATAATTTTTATTCTTATAATTATTAATATTTCGAATTTGTTCTAATATTTCTCTGAGTAAAAGGACCAAAACTATAAAATTGAAATTCACATGAATAACGAAACTACTAACACAAAGAAACTAGAATTTCATTAACGAATTACTAATAAATGGGTGATGAAATGTAATAATTGTATCATATATGAAAATATTAGTATTTAAAATATTTCTGTAAAGAGTTATAATAAATATAAATTTCTAATATAACATTTAATATAGAAAACAAGGCAAGTTGAACTTGAGGAAAATTATTTTCATCTAGCATTTATTTATGTGAGAAAAAGTGCATATTAACCACTTGTTTCTTTTATGTGGTGTATATAATACCCATAAATTAAATATAATATACTTATAATTAATATTATTTAGATTTACACATCAATATAAAGTTATATAGAATACATGGATTTATTTTAACAATACCAATATTGTAAGGGATTTATGTAACAATGTAATTACATATCTTGATTATTTATTATTCAATTTACAATTATGTTATTTTAGGACAAATATATTAATAATATCATTAATTTTATTATAATATTTCTTGTAAAGACCATTTCCCCAAGGCCCATTTTGTCACACCCCCATTCCCACCTCTCGAAGGACATGGGTTGGCGACTAGTTCTGATGGAATAAACCTGAATGTGGGAGGAATTTCTATGAGAACCTATACACAGAGACATACAACCATGTCATCAGAAAACTAGAAAAGAGAAGATGTATGATAATAAACAACCACTAAGTGTAGAGGTGCAACTGAATGTAAATGGTCCAGAATACAAACCCTACAAAATATAACTTCAACGAAAGTATGAGATTGAAAGAATGGTGTCTGCTAAAGACCCCCTGATGTGTAAGTATAGAGTAACTGCCAGAAGTAGTAGAAGCATTTCATGCCTGCCTGATCTCACTAGGAACTGCCTACTCCTAGGCCACAAATTCCCCTACCTTTTCATCAGTAATCTGCACAAGACACAACATGAGTGGGAAACGCCCATGTAGGGGTGAGTAACATAGTACTCAATAGGGACCCTGAAACCATCAAGGAAATACCATAAATCAATCCATGAAGAAAACCACGAATCATGATCACAAAGAAATTCATCTCACACCATGTATAATATTGAGTAGGAATTTAGGACCATAATTTATATCATCGAACATCATGGGTTGTTGGACAACTCTTCCTCAATAAGAAAAGTGGTCATGCCAGGTCACATAGATCTGCTTCCAACTAACATTGGACTGTTGTGGTATTCATCCCTGATGAGTATCAAAGGTATGATGGGTCATACAATATCGCTCCCTACTATGGGAATGCTGGGTCACAATAAACTACTTCCTGTGTTGTCTTTAATGAGGAACTTCTCTTGTCGAGCACACTAGGTCTGTCGGGTCACATCGAGCCACTCCCCACCATGGGTATACAGGGTCAAGCAGATTCGCTTCCCACTTGTCCATTGTAGCTGATACAAACTGAGTCTCTTTTCAGCAGTCTTAAGGTCTCATCCTACCTATAACACTTCGAAACCAGTTACCCAAAGTCGGTGCATTATTTTAATACATTGGCACGATTACCAGGAAACAAGTCTGGAAGGACCGAACGGTTTAACAGTCTTGGAAGATGTATTAAATACATTAATGTTACATTACACTTTATAACATACAAAATAACATAAATAATCCTTTACGACCACCATTATTCCCTTGGCTTAACCCTGCATATCAATCACATTACATTTCTTGGAATCGTAGGAAAAATAAAACTTAGAAAGGGGTGAGATCAAATGCTCAGTAAGGGTAAGAAATACCACAGAAACATTCATAAATAAGCATAAACAGTAAGGAAATGTATAAAACAAAAACAAAATCCTTTTCAAAATAAAAATAATCATAATATGGAAAATGTAAATCAAAATAATTCCATTTACATACTCACATGGATATTCTACTAGTCGAATAATCACATGCAATATCAATAGCCACTTTCATAATGATGGAATTAAAAATGCCAGACTGCCATAACCACATAGTCAAGGCCCTGTGCAGAGACTACAAATAATATTTTGTCAAAGCCTTTTTCCAAGACACTATTTTGTCTCATTAGACCTACTGATGCATCGAGGAACTATATAGGGCTCCAACCATCAATTACTAAGTCTAATGCATTCCTCATATGAAATGTTTTAAACATAACATAAACATTTGTATTAAAACTGGCATACGAAATGTCAATACATTACCCATAAATCATGAATAATATAAAAATAACACATCCACGATCAAAAATATCACAAAACATTTCATACAATATGGAAGATTTGTATCATAATAAATCAACTTCAAATGAGTTTAAAATCCATTAATGGATTTTGAAATAGATGAAAATGATTTGTATAACTCTTTGAGAGAAATTTCCCTTTTTCATGATAACATTTAAAAGTCACACAATTTTAAAATGAATACATTTAAATATATTTTTGAAAAAAAGTGTCCTATACCACTTTGAAACTTTTGAAAGTAATTAACATTTTAAAACATTCATGTCCATTTAAATAAATCCTTAATACAATTTTGAAAACATTAACATTAATGAGAATGGTTTATAAGAATAAATCATTAAAACATTTAAAATGATGATTTAGTAAAAAGTACCTTAAAATCCCTTTTAAACCTATTTTATGAAACATGTACATGAATAAGAAATATGTCCCATTAGATACTCATGTAAAAACAACATCTGAAAATAAAGAGATTGTGAAATTAACCCTTACGAATTCGGTAACTTACGAAACATACACCCCATGAAAGAAGTATTATAAAATGAATATGTAAATATGAATAAATTAAAGTTTATTACACATTTAATACAATTATCGGAAGTACATACACCACACAAAAGGTAATAGTGGCAATATGGAATGAATCTCACGGGAATATGGAGTGAGATGAAAACCCCTTACCTTGCACTTTCCTTTAGTCGAGGGTATGTTTAACCTCATGTATGAAGGCTATAGTATGTTATTAAATTATAACATAACCATATTAATATTTATGATATCATACATTATTCTTTTATGACTTTATACTACCCATTTAATAAAAATTTCTATGTTATATTAATATTTCGAGTAATAATCACTTTCTTTATCGTACGTGTTTTAACTTGTTACTCTTGATTGTATCACGTAGATCATGATTTAAATACTTTTAGAATATAAAACATGATTTATATATCATATATATTTAGAATATAAATCTGTATAATAGACATATATATGAAATGGAAAGCACCATTTATGGAGACGGTAGTCTGTACGTACGCATAAACGTTGTTTCTGTTTTCATATTGTATTGAACGAAAGTAAGTGGATAACATATATGTAAGTACATAAATACATATATATATATAAATATATATATCTCTATTATCATTTTTATTTCATATATTACATACTTATTATTAATATATATTTTCATAATCGTCGAAGAATGATGAACTTGGAAATGAATCTCATCGCGTCGTGGAGACGGTAATCCACACGTATACACGAGCGAAAATATAATTCTTTTGATATTAAAATAATATATAATTTGATGATATATCATATATACAGAATACTTATCATGTTATATTAATTATTTACATCAAATACACATCATTATTGTAACCATACAAATAATAATGTATTGAATAACAATTACACCACGACGTGGAGACGGTAAGCCGTACGTACGCACGTATGGCGACATGTCATTGAAAGGGTGGATAGAATAATGAATTTGGTTGTACCATAATTATAATAACATAGAAGTATATAGAAGATAATGGATATATTATTTTAGAATGGAAACAATAAATAAAAAGGGAGTGGAAGAAGAAAGGAACATGGAAGAGGGTGGTGAAATCATTACCTCTTCTTCGGGTTTTTCCTTTTGATTTGATCAAAAGGGATCATTAATTGGATTTATGATAAAACTAGAGCCTCTAGGTTGAATGGAGTATAGTTGATAGGTTATTTGGTCAGGGTTTGGCCGAGCCAAATGGCATAGAAGGTGTGAATTAGAGTGAAGGGGGGGTGCCCTTTTATAAGAGGTTGAGGGGCACCTTAGGAAATAATTAAAAAAAATTATAATAAATTTTTATTCAGTTTATAATGGATAAAAATAGATTTATTTAGAGGTTAAGGTGCAGATAGGTCAATAAAAACTCATCCAATAGGTTTTAGATAGGTTTGGTCACTTTATTAATATTATCATTTAGTTTTAACTCTTAGTTATTTAGTTTGACATTTACCATGTCTCTTTGTATTTTTATATTATGTAGTTAATAAACATACTATAAACTTGAAATCGACCCCAAAGTGGTCCATTAATGATACAGATATCATGATATAAGTCCTTTGGAAGATCCTTATATATTTAGGAATATAATATCAATTAATAATATAATATTTTTTAAAAAAACTCTTTTATTTCAATTTTGACACTATTGGGTATTTTTGTTTTTAATAAATTCATAAAAGCATTATTACTAATAATAAAATTCATATAACCAATACTAACATGTCATATTAACTTATAAAATTATTATAATTCATAAAAAGTCTCAAATTACTTTTATATGGGTATTTATAATATCAATTATCTCAATCTTTCATTAATACGGTAATTACTGCATCATCGTTGTGTCATAAATAAATTAAAATATTTAAAGTCTAAAAATTATAAATAAAATACCAATTTATAGGAAATCGTTTTATATTTCTAATGAATATTTATAATCGAATTCATTTTATGTATAACCCTATATTAAAAATGTTTTATTTATTAAACATTGATTTACACTCTTTTAACTCTTTTTTGAATAAAATAATAATAAATTTCCTAATCTAATCCAAGTAGACCTAAATGATAATATTTTATTTCTATAGTTTTTTTTGACGAGATACACTTGTCCAATAGAATTATGGCATGTGTTAGGGTAATATTAATATCATTTTTACCCTTAATTACGATATTTACTTTGAACTCTGGTTAATAAAAGTAAAAAGCTAATACTCACCAAAAATTATTTTTATCTTATAGAACCATATTTTACTCCTTGATACTAACCATGTCTCTAATATTTTTGAAATTCTACTCACAGAAGCGGTAAAATTATATTCTATGTGAATTTGCAAATTCTCTTAGGAGGTGGGTAAAAGACGGTGAAAAGTTCAATAAAATTTTTATATATCTAAAATTCTTATAAACTGACTCCAATTAATTACATTGAACATATATAGGTAGTATGTATCTATTTTTACCTAAAATAAATTTAAATTAAATAAATAATTACTTAAAAAAAATTTGGTATTAAACTATAACTTAGTGTTTTTCACTATTCATCAAATATTGAAAGTTTTTAGAAAAATACCAAAAATTCAACCTAAGCTAATTTCGATATTAAGAATCCAAAAATGAAGTCCATTTTACCAAATTCAAAACACATAAGTTGCATTTATTAATTTAAAATTAATTCCCGTTGTCAAAACCAAAAGGTGTATTGTTAGGAAACATTATCTATCAAAAGATTGACACTTGTTTATGTCCAATATCAATGTGAAATTACATAAAATGACCAGAATTGGATTAAATGGTAAAATATAATCTATTTATACTTTCAAACCAATAAAATTTATAGTTTAACACTATAAATTATTTTGATTAAAAAAGTTGTTTTCAGTTAAAATATAGTATTTTTCACTATTCAACCAAATATGAATATTTTCAGAATAATACCAAAAATTTATTGAAACTTAATTCTTATGTCCTTATTATAAATAAGAATTTTATTATGACAAATAGATTATATAAAAGTTTCAAGTATTTTAATTAAAAGGAGTTCACCATTAAAAGTCGGTAAAAGTGCATTTTTTTAAAAATACTTCTTTTATCTGAAAAAATCGAATTATTTCTAAGAAACTCATAGTATGGATTATAAAATTATAAGGATTATATATAGTTCAAAATTCAGTTAATAATATTCATAACCACTTTTTAACGTCTAGTTTGGTATGTTTTAGTGCGTTTGAACTCGGAGTTACGTGTAATGCAAGTTATTGAATTACTTTGAAGAAATAACGTACTATGAAATATTGAGGTGTTAAATTCTTTCCTCCTTCAATAAATTGCATCCTCACAATTTGAAAAAAAAAATCCAAAATAAAATGTTGGAAATTGAAAATATCTTTTTGGGAAAACCAACATCGGAATTTGGGTAAATAAAATTTAGTCATAATAAGAGGAAAAGGGGAATTAAAAAGTCACTACAAAATTATGATCTCGATTAAGATAAAATTGGTGGAAATTATAGCCTCATAGTTGGAGGAAAAACGAAAATATTTATAGGGAGTGATTGAGGTCATAAATCATAAACAATTGTAGAATTGTGGGCCTCAAAGCCACCAACCTATGATGATTTAAAATACAATCGGTTAAACAAAACGTAAGGTATTGTGATAACACGTTTTTGGTTTTAAGATTCCCTACCTAAAGTTTAAGAATTTATTTATTCATAGAATAATAGAATAAGAAAAATATATAATTGTCAAGTATAGTTCCATCCTTTAACTAATTTCTACCACAAACTCATCTTCACTTTAAAAGATAATAGAACACAAAAAATATTCTATTTATCATGTTCATATAGGGTTCTAAATAAATGTATTTATAATTCATCAACTATACCCTTAAAAACTACATTTTTCAATCCATGACATCACGTGGGTCAGTGTTAGGTGATTCACCATTGTCTCCCTTCAGTTGTTGGTTCATGTCTTGAGACCTTGCTGGACGTGACAGGTTTCCACCAGACCTCCGGGTTGTCCTTTTTATGGAAATCCCAAAATAATCTCAAACAAGACTAATCCAAAATAATTTTTTTCCAAACTCTCAGTTCAAAATTTATATGGAAGATAAACACAATTAAGATCCTTTTTTCCATGAAATAACATGTGAACACCCTCATCATGTACTCTTTTTAAAACACTACAGCATCCTAAATTACTATAAAACCTTAATGATTACATTCATGCTCCCTTATTCATTATATAAAACTGTATATACTCCTTATATCCAAAAATGTTGTAAACTCAAACAATGAGGGAATATATAGAAATCATTAATCAGTTTCAAGGTAGTGAAGAATATCCCATATAATTTATCCAAATCAATCATGTATTATTCCTAAATCACTACCTCAGTTTCAAAACCATATTATGGTTTATCTTTCTCTCAACCATATATTTTCCAAAAAATTAACCTGCCATTGAGTCACTTTTCTTGGTTCCACACAATCTCAAGTCCTAAATGAAATAGTACTGCAGTATAGTCCTTATATAATCCATAATTATTATAACCAGTACATCGTTCATACAACACTCAAGTGACATAATTATTTAATAACAACATAAAAAAATCTAATCATTCATCTTCATCTGAGGTAGTATCATAACTTGATTATTATCCTATAACATCATCTATGGTAAACTCTTATGAATGGGACATTGATTCGTGTAGTATCTCAACACCTTGAAGATGAAGCATTTTACTTTTGATTTTTTTAACCTTGCAATCACATGCATAGTGTCCTTTTTTCATACTTATAACAAACTCTCATTCCCTTCATGAATTTACCATGGTGATTCTTTCCACAGTTATCACATATGTGAAAATCCTTCTTTTCCCTCTTCCCTTTATCTATCTTTATCTCTTCCATCATTTTCTTCTCTTGCTTTCCTTCAAAGCCATTGGACTCAGAGAATTCTTTACTTATCTTATTAACACATGATACTATTTCTTAATATATTGAGAATACATGGGAGTCTATTTCCCTTCTAAATGTTGGCTTAATACCATGAAAGAAATGATCTATATTAATCTTTGGATCATACGTATTGCTTGAGTTCACATTCATTCTATTGGGTTCCATTTCTATAAAATGACATACACTAGGTCAGTTTATGAATCACAATTCATAATTCCAAACATGAAAAATACCTAACGTAAATTGAACAGTTTATGGATATAATCCATAATAACAAAAAGGTTTTCTTTGAGGAGGTATATACTCATAAACACTTCATAGTGGGTTGTAAAGAAAATGAGAATTATCCTAAGCATATCCCCTGGGAGTGTCATAACCAAGAGTGCAGCAAGGCTCGTTTTCATGCACCAGTTCCCGTTTGAGACAAGCTCAAAGTGTTTTTTTCGGGTTTTACACCTGGGTACATCTATTCCAGAGTTGCCTCTACCTGCTCGTATCCAGACAGGGATTTATTTTCATGGAATACTCAAAAAAATCACTACATTACCAAAATTCTAGAAAGTTCATCTATACTAATCCTCAAAGTCTATCTTAGGGTAATGTGCTCTAATCAGAGTTTATCTAAATCAAATTTCCAAGGTTATTACTAAAGATCCTCTGATACAAACTATAACTCCCTGACCCTAGTTACCCAGATTCGGTGCATTATTTTAAAACATTGGCACGATTACAAGGAATCATGTCCCGAAGGACCGAATTGTTTAGCAGTCATGGAAGATGGATTAAACACATGAACGTTACATTAAACTTTATAACATACAAAATAACATAAATAATCCTTTACGAAAACCATTATTCCCTTGGATTAACCCTGCATATCAATCACATTACATTTCTTGGAATCCTAGGAAAAATAAAACATAGAAACGGGTGAGCTCAAACGCTCAGTAAGGGTAAAAAATACCACGGAAACTTTCATAAATAAGCATAAACATTTAAGGAAATGTATAAAACTAAAAAAAACTCCTTTCCAAAATAAAATTAATCATAATATAGGAAATTTAAATCAAAATAATTCCATTTACTTACTCATATGGATATTCTACTAGTCGAATAATCACATGAAATATCAATATCCACTTTCATAATGATGGAATGCAAAATTCCAGACTATCATAACCACATAGTCAAGGCCTTATGCGGAGACTAAAAATAATATTTTCTCAAGGCCTTGTGCCAAGACACTATTTTGTATCATGAGACCTACCGATGCATCAATGAGATATAGAGGTCTCCACCCGTCAATTACTACGTCCAATGAATTCCTCATAGGAAAAGGTTTAAACATAACATAAACATTCATATTAAAACTGGAATACGAAATGTCAATACATTACCCATAAACCATGAATGGTATAAAAATAACACATCCATAGTCAAAAATATCAAAAAACCTTTAATACAATATGGAAGATTTGTATCATAATAAATCAACTTCAAATGAGTTTGTAATCCATTAAAGGATTTTGAGAAAGATGAAAATGATTTGTAAAACTCTTTGAGAGAAATATCCCTTTTTCATGATAACATTTAAAAGTCACACAATTTTAAAATGAAGATATTTAAATATAATTTTGAAACAATTTTTCATATACCACTTTGAAACTTTTGAAATTAATTAACATTTCAAAACATTCATGTCCATTTAAATAAATCCTTAACATCATTTTGAAAACATGGACATTAATGAGAATGGGTTATAAGAATAAATCATTAAAAAATTTAAAATGATGATTTGGCAAAAATTCTCTTAAAACAATCCCGTTTAAAACTATTTTATGAAACATAGACATGGATAATAAATATGTCCCAGTAGATACTTATATAAAAACAACATCTGAAAATAAATAGATTGTGAAATTAACCCTTACCAATTTGGTAACTTACGAAACATAAACCCCATGAAATAATTATCATAAAATGAATATGTAAATACACATAAATTATATTTTATTACACATTTAATAAAATTATGGGAAGTACAAACACCACACATAAGGTAATAGTGGCAATATGGAATGAATCTCACAGGAATAAGGAGTGAGATGAAAACCCCATACCTTGCATTTTCCTTTAGTCAAGGGTACGTTTAACCTCCTGTATGAAGACTATAGTATGTTATTAAATTATAAAATAACCATATTAATATTTATGATATCATATATTATTCATTTATGCCTTTATTCCACCCATTTATTAAAAATATCCATGTTATATTAATATTTCGGGTAATAATCGCTTTCTTTATTGTACGTGTTTTAACTTGTTACTCTTCATTGCATCGCGTAGATCATGATTTAAATACTTCCATAATATAAAAAATGATTTATATATCATATATATTTAGAATATAAATATTTATAATAGACATATATATGAAATTTAAAACACCGTTATGGAGATGGTAGTCCGTACGTACGCATAAATGTTGTTTCCATTTTCATATAGTATTGAAGGGAAGTAAGTGAATAAGATATTTGTAAGTACATAAATACATATATATATATATATATCTACAGTAGCATTATTATTTCATATATTACATACTTATTAGTAATATATATTTTTATAATCGTTGATGAATGGTGAACTTGGAAATGAATCTCATCGCGTCATGGAGACGGTAATCTGTAAGTACGCACGAGCGAAAATATTATACTTTTGATATAAAAATAATATATAATTGGATGGTATATCATATATACATAATTCTTATCATGTTATATTTATTATTTACATCAAATAAACATTATTATTATACCCATCCAAATAATAATGTATTGAATAACAATTACACCACGACGTGGAGACAGTAAGCCGTACGTATGCAAGTATGGTGACATGTCATTCAAAGGGTGGATAGAATAATAAATTTGGTTGTACAATAATTATAAAACCATCACAGTATATATAATATAATGGAGTTATTATTTTATAATGGAAACAACAAAGAAAAAGGAAGTGTAAGAATAAAGGAACTTGAATGAGGGTGGTGAAATCATTACCTCTTCTTCGGGTTCCTCCTTTTGATTTGATCAAAAGGGCTCCTTAGGTTGGATTTCGGATCAAACTATGGCCTCTAGGTTGATGTGGGGATAGTTTAGAGCATATGTTTTCAGTGTTTGGCCGATCCAAATGGCTTAGAAGGTGTGAATTAGAGTGAAGGGGGAGTTCCATTTTATAAGATGGGTGAGGGGAACCGTTGGAAAAAACTTAAAATATGATTTTTTAGTAAATTTATATTCGGTTTATAATGGCTCAAAATTAATTTATTTCTAGGATAAGGTGGGTATGGGTCGAAAATAACTCATCCAATAGGTTTTATACAGGTTTGAGTCACTTTATTAACCTTATCTTTTAGTTTTAACTCTTACTTAATTAGTTTGACAATTACCATGTCTATTTGTATTTTTATATTATATGGTTAATAAACATACTATATACTTCCAATAGACCCCCAAGTGGTCCATTAAGGATACACCAATCATGTTATAAGTCTTATGGCCAAACCTTAGATTTTTAGGAATATAATATCAATTAATAATATAATATATTTTTTTAAAACTCTTTTTTGTCAATTTTGACACTATTGGGTATTTTGTTTTTGATAAATTCATTAAAGCATTATTACTTAGAAAAAACTCATAAAACCAATCCTAATATGTCATATTAACCTAGAAAATTATTGGAATTCATAAAAAGTCTCAAATTACATTTAATTGGGTATTTATAATATCAATTATCTTAATCTTTCATTAATACGGTAGTTACTGCATCATCATTGTGTCATAAATAAATTAAATTATTTAAGGCCTAAAAATTATAAATAAAATAACATTATTTAGGAAATATTTTTATATTTCTAATTAATATTTATAATGGAAATTTATTTTATGTATAACCCTATACTAAGAAATTTTTAGTTATTAAACTTTGATTTTAACTCTTTTAACTCTTCTTTGAATTAAATAATAATAAATGTCCTAATCTAATCCAGGTGGACCTAAATGATAATATTTTATTCCTAAAGTTATTTTTGGTCGAGATACACGTGTCCAATATAATTATTACATGTATTAGGGTAATATTAATATCATTTTACCCTTAATTACAATATTTACTTTTAACCCTGGTAAATAAAAGTAAAAAGTTACTATTCATCAAAAATTATTTTTATCTTATTGATCCACATTTTACTCCATGATATTAACCGTGTCTCTCGGATTTTTGAAATTCCACTCCCAGAAGCAGTAAAATTAGGTTTTATGTGAATTTCCAAATTCTCCTAGGAGGTGGGTAAAATACAGTGAAAAGTTCAATAAAATTTTTATATATCTAATTTTATTATAAAATGATTCTAATGAATTACATTGAACATATATATGTATTATGTATCTATTTTTAAATAAAATAAATTTAAATGAAATTAATAATTATTTAAATAAAATTTCAGTTTTAAACTATAACTTAGTGTTTTTCACTATTAATCAAAAATTGAAAGTTTTCATAAAAATACCAAAACGTCACCCTAAGCTAATTTCGATATTCTGAATCCAAAAATGAATTCCATTTTACCATATTCAAAACATAGAAGTTTCATTTATTAATTTAAAATTAATTTTCGTTGTCAAAACGAAAAGGTGTATCTTTAAGAAACATTATATATCAAAAGATTGAAACTTGTTTATGTCCAATATCAAAGGGAAATTACAAAAAATGACCAGAATTTAATTAAATGGTTAAAATATAATCTATTTATACTTTCACAACATTAAAAGTTATAGTTTTACACTATAAATTATTTTGATTAAAAAAAATTCAATTAAAATATAGTATTTTTCACTATTCGCCCAAATATGAAAGTTATCAGAAAAACACCAAAAATTTATTGAAACTAAATTCTTATGTACCTATTATAAAAAAGAAGTTTATTATGTCAAATAGAATATATAAAAGTTTCATGTATTGGATTTAAAAAGGGTTCACCATTAAAAGGCTGTAAAAGTGCATTTTTTGAAAAATACATCTTTTATCTGAAAAAATGAATTATGTCTAAGAAACTCATAATATGTATTCCAAAATTACAAGAATTATATATAGTTCAAAATTCATTTCATAATATTAATAACCTCTTTTTAACGGCTAGTTTGGTATGTCATGATGCGCTTGAACTCGGTGTTTCGTGTTGTGAAAGTTATTGAATTACTTTGAATAAATAAGGTACTATGAAATATTAGGGTGTTACACTACTCTAGGGTTTCCTCACGTAGTGCACTTAATTCTAAGAGAATTTCTCCTCAAGACATTTGTCACATTTAATTTTACTTGTATGCCTTATTAGAGTATCCCAAAAGATCCTCCTTGCCGCGAGGGTTCAAACGTCAGAAACAAATATTCAATCGAACACCAGTTTTGAAAGTTATTGGAATTTTAGTAATAAAGGAATAGTTGTGTCTGGGCACAGTCAAACCTGGTCGGACAGACCCAACCAACAAGGCCCGGGGGCCCCACATTCCCCGGTTTATTTCAAATGTCTCTAACCAACCTGTTTTGGGTTTGGGTTGGTCTGATCTGGCAAGGTCAGTGTGTCTGGCCCGTTGGGATTTGTTGGACCTGGCCCAGTTTGGCCAGTGGTCTAGCCCACCAGGTCTCCTAGTGACCCAGTCTCATCCGGCCCACTGGGGGTGGTTCCAGCCCACTGGGGGTGGGTCTGGCTTCCTGGGGATTGGTCCGGTCCGATGGTTGTGGTTACAGCACGCTGGACACCGGTTTGGCCTGCTGGGTGAGGGTACAGACCATAGGGTGCAAGTACGACCAACGTGGGCGTGGGTACGGCCCGCCGTCTTCCAACCCACTTGGCATAGGTATGCCCCAGTGGGCATGGGAACGTCCCATTCGGCGGGGGTACGGCCCGCCTGGTACGAGTACGGCCCACCGGGCATGCGTACGGCCCGACGGGGAAAGGGACAGCTCGTCAGGGGCGAGTATGGCCCGTCGGGCCTGGGTACGGCTCGTTGGGTGCAGGTCCAGCCCACTATCCTACCAGGTCCACCATAGGTAGATCAGATTTCTTTAGCCCGGACATGTAGCGTGCCCGAGTCATGTTATGTAGCCAGTCAGACCTAGCCTCTCGGGTTTCGTATGTGGTTAGTGGACCTCATTCCATGTAAAGTCGCGTCCCACATCTGTGGGTCACTCCACCGACATGGCTGAGTGTACATTTCCCTCTGAACATCGGCGGCTAGGCTGTCAGCCCCTACTGAGTTTTCACGGCTCAAGCCATCCACGATGTTCCCTCCAGGGCACCGTTATGGAATGTTGTTACCTACCCCCTGCCAGCATCGTGGACCACCGGCTCTGCTCCAGTGTTCTGTTCTTCACAACCTCTACGCCACGACCTCTGTTGGGTCTTTCCTTCTTTCCTAAGACCTTATAATCCTCTTGCCTCAATTTCGAATTTTTGGCCCCAAAGAATGCACAAGGATGTTTGGTTGGGGCCTTGTTTGTGTTGGCTCACACCCTCCATGTTAGAGGTTTAGAAAAAATGGTATGTTTTGGGTTTGAGGTTCAAGATTCCAATAATAAAAATCATTTTCAATACATAAGCCTCAGAAAGAGAACCCACCCACATTAAAGAGCGATCTTCAAATCAAACCGGTAGTGGGTTGATACACATTTGTTATTTCAGAATGGAGAATGGGAAAGGAAAACCCACAACAACAATAACCCAAACCCTATTGGTGTTCTTCGTTGAAGTAGTCTGTCTGGAGGGTTCATGTTCAGTTGGTGTTCGTCGCTTTTTAGTTCTATTCTTTGAGGTACATTGAATCTGTTGGTGATTCCCTAGAGTTCACCATTTTTTTGTTGGGGAGAATTTTGGTCGTAGGTTCTTCAGAAAAATTCCACCCTTGCTTCTGGATTTATCCAATTTTTTTCCAATTAATATAACACATGTCACTCCTTTGCTGTTACGCTGAATCGCTGAGCAGTTACATTTTATCATTTATAAAACAGCATATTTATTACGATTCATATAATGTGTCATAACGTCACATGTTTGTGAGAAATTAAGGATATTCATTTAATGTAATTCATCGTCACTCATTCTCTACAAGGTAGCGCTGCTGCGCCACTGCCAAATGGTTGGGAAAAATTAAAAAATAACTTTTTGAGTTATTTTATTTTATTCTGAAAAGTTTATAAATTAATATTTCTTGTTGACACTTGTTGGTCGATGTTAGGTCCATCATAGGATAATCCCGATATTCTGTGTTCAACGGTGCCGTCATATTTTCAATCTGGGCACCCATATAGATGTTTCCAAAACCATTCATTCATTCAATTTTATTTCATTTAACAAAACTCACAAACATTCTTTCACCCTCAACATGCATTTGTCGATGTAAAATCCTTCTTAATGAAAACATTTAATTTTTGACTCAACTATTTTCTATTATTTTTAATCCATGTTACCTTTTGAGAGTTAAGAGAATTAAAAAATAAAATATCTGTTATTTAAATTATTTTATTTGCGAACACATCCCCAAAACCAACATTCATAGTTGGCTAGAATTGGCTGATTTTAGTCTCCTCCTAAGGGAATCTTACTCTCAAAAACTCAGTAGTACTCTCGTATTTCCAATATGTGTGACCATAAATGATTTATAAGAATTTTAAAATAAAATAAATTTATTTAAATATTTTATTTACGAGAAAAAAAAATATTTTCCATTGTTGACTCCTGTCATCCAATGTTAGACGCTGACTAAAGAAATAATATACTCATGAGCTCATCGGTGGTCTCAAATTTTAAATTCGAGCAACCATTCGTGAGTTATAAGCATTTGAAATATAAAATATTTTTATTTATTTTTTATATTTATGGTTATGCAATTTTTGGGTTTCTTCACTGGATATCAATGAAAACTAAACATAAGTCGCACCTAGGGTTAGCCAACAATCCTAAAATCAACGGTTCCCTCGGATTTCAGAAACGGGCATCCGTTTAAGTGTTATTCCTTTTTTAGGAAAATACTCACACACTCTATTTAAAACATTACATTATTTGAAAGCTCATTCTGGGCACTTTGGGGCACGGAATCATGTTCATTCTCATCGCCTAGTCTCGAAATAATTCCATATAATTTAAAGAAATTTGGAATTTCTGGGACATTAAATTACTCTCCATTTTTTGGTATTCAGGTCCTCATAAGCCAAAATAATGATAAAAAAACAAATAGGGCTACTGGTGAAAATTCTTTTTTTCTTAAAATAATCACAAACACAACAACATTCTTTAAGGGGGCGGAAATGATATAAACCGAGGGCGCCCTCTTGGATCACCCTCCTACAGTCAAGAGGATGTGAGCCAATGCTGTCGTAGACGATCATCGGGGAGTCCACATACCCCATCATGGAAGGCATGTCAGCCGCAAAGTGGGACTCTCTACATATATGGTTCACCTGCTGTTCAGAGGGAGTCCCCTCGAAAAACCTTCTAACAAAGTACACAAAACACCAAGGCACCTCCTTCCATCCCTGAATAGACCTAATAAGAACCTCAGAGTCTGACTCGAAATCCATCACTACAAAACCATAGTCCCTGCAATGGTTGATACTAGAATTAAGGGCCCAAACCTTCACACCGAACGAAGAGCCCGGACCATAAAAGGCACTAAACCCCAGAAGAACTGGGACTCTGGAGTAATGGAGAACTCCACCACCCCCATCATATCTTCCATGAGGGATCCATCAACATTATGTTTTAGGCCTCCCATGGGTGGAGTCTATTTGATCCAGTGTCCCTCCTTCCTTGATGAAAAGGGAGGGATAATGGGAAGGCTACATGAGATATCTGAAATCTTGACCTCCTTGAGAAGCGACCCGAGTTCGATGATATGATACTTGACCCTCATTTGGAGGAAGAAAGGTGACCTCTTGGCGCCATTCTTAACATGATTTCAGGCCTCCCATAGTGTCTAGCACAGAGAGATGAGTATGATTGTATGCACCCTGCATTTTGTGGTCCTCACATCTGTCCCATGGAACCATATTCCCCAGAACCCCTCAAGCGAGGCCAGGCAATTATTGATGCTGGGGCTAGGAGAAAAAAGCGACCAGAGTAAATCCGCCCAGTTGCTCTAGAAGAAGATATGAGTGATTGTTTCCATCTTAGGAATCTCGCAGCAAATACAATGGTCCACCATGGAAATTCCCCTCCACTACATGTTGCTGTCCATCAGTAGGGCTCTATTCCTAATGAGCCACATGTGGAAGTTCATCTTCGTTGGGATTCCCTTGAACCACACATTGTCCGAACACTCGTCCTGAAATCTGTCCTCCAGCACAAGACTCTTGTAGTCTTCCATATTGAAGTTCATGGATGAGGATCCTATGAAGTAGCATCTGTCGACTTCCTCGTTCATCACCACCTCCTCAAAGAACATGAGCTTCTCAGATGGTAGAACTGGCTGGGCGAAGCCAAGAAGCCCACTAGCTTCCTTGAAGGAGATCTTCGAGAGAGGACATCCGAGATATTCTAACTCCGTCCCGGCCCAGTTTCCATCCAGAAGCGCACATCCCCTCTACTGATTATCCACCTGACAGAATAGGAGAGTGCCTAAATATGGGAATCCATACACTTTTCCTACTTTGAACCCCGAAGTCCTTGCCCGTTGGAGCTTCCGCCTTGCATCCCATAACGCTTCCTAAAAAATCAGCCCACAGGGACTTCCCCATGTTGATATCCCAAGCGAGGAAGCCCTGAAAATCATGAATAGAATCTTCTATGTTCCGAAAGACCACCCCTCCCTCCGAAACCAATTTGGCCATGCGCTTCCAGGAGGCCCAATGGCAACGGCCCCCCTGATTTCCGTCCCAAACAAAAGAAGTGATGATATTTTCAATGCACCTGATAACCCATTTGGGCGGATTGAGCAGCGAATAAACATGCATTGGGATGGACATTAAGATACTATTAACCAGAGTTATGCTCCCACCAAATGATATGAACTTGTTATTCCAGTTGCTAATCCTCCCCACCAGCTGATTGATAATATCCTCAAATTGCGATACTCGAATGCGTCCAGGAGAGAGTAGGACACCCAGAGAGAGAATCATCATCAGTTTTTTCTGACAGCCCAGAATTTGTTGAATGCCCCTACAACGCCCCTGAGTACATCTATTTGAGATGAATACATGGCTTTTGATACATTCACCTGCTACCCACTCAACCCACTATAAGTATTGAGGATACCCATAAGATTAGTCAATGACCTCCGCCTTACTTTGGTGAAAATAAGGAGGTCATTCTCAAACATTAGATGGAACAAACTCTCTATTCCGCCCTTTCTATGGTACTGCCCTAGTGTACCAGTCTCACCTCCCTTGCAGAGGTTGCAAGATAAGAGCTCATGTGCCAGGATGAAGAGTCTTGGGGATAAGGGATCCCCCTGCCGCACCCTATAAACTTACTTGAAGAATCTGAAGAACCTCCCCATCAATGAGATAGTTATCCAAGTAGAGGAGAATCATCTAAAACACAGGTCACAAAGCCACTCCTGAAATCCATACCTGCACAGCGCCTGAATAATTAAGCTCCATTCTTTTTTTTCATAGGACTTTTCCATGTCGACTTGAAAAATCACGTTGGAACTGATTGACCTTCTATTGATATCAATAACAAGATTGCTAGCAATTTCGACCACCCCTTGGATACTTCGACCTCTTATGAAACCATTTTGTTCCTTCAAAACCAGTCCTGGAATAACTCTGATCAACCGGGATGCAATGAGTGATGACAGTATTTTATATGATACATTGCACAGACAAATAGGCCGATAGTGCCCAATGTCCATGGGGTCAATATTTTTGTGGATAAGCACAATTCTAGTGGCACATACCATTATATTAAAGGGCCCCCAGCGAAGTAGACGTAGATCACTTCCACAACTTGTGGACCGACAATCCCCCATGCCTCCACAAATAAAGCCCTCGGGAAACTGTCCGGTCCTGGTGCGCTATCGCAGGGAGATGAAGCATAACCTCCTTAATATCCTCTTCCGTCGAGATGGATGTTAACCTACGGTTGTTTGGATTCTCCGCAAGACGAAGCATAGATTCCAGAAAATCTTCCTCTTCAGTGCCCCACAAACCACCTCCTCTCCTAGGCGACAGTGTCCCAGCTCAAACATTGTGTTTTACTAATTCCTTCCTCAGCAAGTGCCCCACATATTCCCCCTTCATTCAATGATCTAAGAAAGCAATCTGATATACAAATGTTGATATCAGTTCCATCTCATGGTGTAGAATGATGACGATTTCCATCTCCTTGCTAGAAGTTAATACTAGAAACATCATTGGAAATGACATTTCTACACTCCGCCACTATTGTGGGAGACTCGAAACTAAAAACATCCACTAACATGAGGGTAAGGCTAGCCAACTCAAGAGTGATCAGTTTCACCATCCTATGCATGAGTTTTTACTGTTTTTTCTAGGTTTCCTTTTTCCCCAAACAAGGTAAACCACATTCCAATGCTATAGATATAATGCTTCCTTTTTCTTAAAACAGTCAATCTGAGTATGAACTGTGGATTACAAGTCCATACCCAAACTAACGTGGTAAGGCCTTGACGATGCTTCCACGAAGTTCCAACCGAAACACTCGTCTCAAGAGTAATATCACACCATCATCATATGTGTGATTATCGAGTCTCCTCCCATAAGTCTCACCAGATATAAAGTTCAAGATTACAGTTTAACTAGAAACTCTAGGTATTGAACCAGTTTCATGAAAAGAAGGATTTATTAACACCATTGTCTATAAATACGAAAACTAATAGATTACAAAGAACATACGACAAATCATTCCTCGAGCACTTAGGTCACACTCCTTGACCATATGTAGCTACTCCCTTCCCATTTCCTCTAGATCCCTGTGCATGGTGTGGATTATGCTATGGTGGTGGTTATAACATGTCGAAATGTATATCACCTCATGAATCTCTCCCATATATTCTACCATGTTTGCCTCCATACAGGTTCATTTGTTCCTCTCACATCCTTTACCCTGGAGGCCCATCCACCGCATCAATATCAGCACAACATGTGAGAAAATATCTTACGATATTTCCCTTTCCATCTTTTGAAAAGCATTACTTTTCTTAGGCCAACTAGACTTATCCCTTGGGCCTTGAGTTGTAGTTCCCCCACCTTAGAACCTCTTCTCATAACATATCACACATCCAATTATCAAATACTAGCTTTGGCTACCTGCATGCCCACTACTAACATCGACTAGCTATATATTCTTATCCAAAGGTCTTCTAACCAAAATGTTTATCTCTAGAACCCTAAAGTAAGTAATAATTTTTAGAGGAATTGTACAGGCTTAGAAGTCCCCTAAACACACCATGCTCGGGGGGTCTAATCCCTGATGCACAAATCATATCTTATTCTTCGAGTGCATGGAAAATCTAGTATGCCTTAATGAATACTCAGCTACTATCTTGTAATCCTTCCAATGCTATAGAATCTATTGGGCACGCATAAACCATATCTCTCAGGGAAGGAATCCTTTATCTTGGAATAGGATCTCATGGTATGACCACTGAAGAGTCGCTTCATCGTATGATCAAGTAATCTAACCCCCACAATAACTCTGTTGATCCATGTAAATGGATCACATCCCTGAACACCATCTTATCTATTGGTTTCCTAACTAGGTGGAAAACGCGGTCAACACATCAATCAAGTCCTTACCCACTTGTGAGTCAGGCTCACCACATAACACAAGTGGTCTCTCTAACCGAAAATCGTAAAGTAAACTCTGCCTACGCATCTCATCTGGGGTACTATGAGTACCATGTTCTTTCTCAAAGGTGGAGGTATAGCTGGTACACCACCCAATGGTTCAATATTTTGTATGAGACACTAAACCAATTTCTTCTCCCCATTGATCATCTGTATGATCATGTGGTGGAATCCTAGCTCGTTGTCTATGAGGAAGCATCTTAAAAAAAACAAGACGTACCTTGATCAATATATTATACCTATTGAGCTAACCCTATTAAATGAATAACACGAGGAAACACTAAATTTCTATATAAGGAATGCAACCATCATTTTTATTAATATATATGAAAAGAAGAATTCAAGGTCTAGGTGCATGGAAACATCGGCCGCCACATAAACACTGGACTCCCCGAATATGTAAGTATAAATCGAAACAGTTACCATTATTTTCCAAAAAACAAAACAATAGACTCCTGGTGTTTTAATTAGAACCAATAACCTTTGATGCAAATTTATCTTCACTCATCCCCTGGCCCCCCTATCGTGACTCCCCTAAGCCTTCCTTATAAAGGTGATGGGTTGGAAACTAGATTCAAAGGTGGAAACCTACAAGTGAGAGTCATTTTCATGAGCACCAGTACATAGGCACATACAACCATGTCTAAAAAAATTAAAATAGAACATGCATGATACTAAACAACAATTGAGTGAAAAGGTACAATTGAATGTAAATGGGCCAGAATACAAACCTAATAAAAGACAACTACAACAAGAGTATGTACAAGATTTATGGAAAGCCATAGGATAAAAATCATACATGATGGGTAAGTATAGAGTAGCTAATGGAAGCCTTAGAAGCACGTTATGCCTACCTGATCTCACTAGGCACCACCTGGTCCTGGGCAACCAAGTCACCCACCATTTTTTCGATCAACTACACTAGAAAAAACTCATGTGGGAGAATCTTGTGTAGGGGTGAGAAACACAATACCTATTAGGGACCCCTAAACCAACAAGGAAAGACCACAATGCAATCCATAAAGAAAACCAAGAAGCATGATCATAAATAAATAAATCTCACACCTGGTATAATCTAGAGCAGGAAAGCAGGACCAGCAATCATATCATCGAACACCATGGGATGCT
This sequence comes from Viscum album, assembly GCA_963277665.1. Classification (NCBI taxonomy): domain Eukaryota; kingdom Viridiplantae; phylum Streptophyta; class Magnoliopsida; order Santalales; family Viscaceae; genus Viscum; species Viscum album. Next base: position 536,622,158 of record OY728120.1, on the reverse strand, counting down.
GGAGAACTCCTCTTCAATGAGTATACTGGTCCTGATGGGTCACATAGGGAAACTTCCTAATATACTTTTACTATTGTGGTACTCATCCCTCACAAGTACCATGGGTATGATGGGTCACATAGAGCCGCACCCCATTGTGGGCATGATGTGTCACACAGAGCTACTTCCCACCTTGGTCATTCTGACATACTCCTCCTATCGACTACTTTTAGTCTGCTATGTGACATTGAGTCACTCCCCACCATGGGCCTACCGGGTCAAACAGATCTGCTTACCCCTGAGCCATCATATGTAATCCACAAAGGGTCTCTTCTCAGCAGTCTTCGGGTCTCATACAACCACATGGTTTTTGCACATAGAGTGATTGATTCTAGGAGAACCACTTCTCAAAACATTAATTTCATTTCAAATTAAATTAAATCCTCATTACAGAAATCCAAAAGTTCGACTACATTGTGACGGTTATAATTCCACAAATGTATCATCAATCAGATGCAAAGATTGTAAGTTAGTGTTGTCTTAGTAAACATGGTTCGGTTGCGTCTTTTCCTAGTACAACCTGACCAACTTGCCACATGGGCCCCACATATCCTGGTCTAGTTCAGCAAACCCAACCCGAACCTGTTTTGGTCTGGGTCGCCCCGGTCAGACCTGGATAGTTGGTCAGGACCCTTGGGCCTCACCGGACCCGACCTGATTCTAATAGGGGTCCAGCCCGTCGGGTCACCCACCGACTCGGTCTAATCAAGTCCAAACTAATTAGGAGGGTCCGACCCCATGGACGATGGTTAGCCCCATTGGCTACAGGTCAGCCCTGCTACCCTGCCCGATCTGCAAAAGACAGACCCACTTTCTTCCACCGAGACAAGTAGCCCATATGTGGTGTGTCATGCAGCCAGTAATACCCAGCCGCCAGGGTTCAACATGCGGTTGTGGGACCACACTCCATGCGAAGCCACGGACCGCGGCTGCGAGCCACTCCACTGACACAACTAAGGGGATGCGTCTCTCTGTTAGTCGTCTACCTAGCCATCGGCCCCTACTGCCTCAGCGCAGCCAAGCCTTCTATGGAACTCCCTCTCGCACATCGTCGAGGAACACCGCGGAAGACCATAGGGTCAGCACTGGTGGACAATAATTTGCACTTTCTTTGTCTCCTACCACATTGAAGTTCTCCCTTTTCTACAAAGGCCACAGAATCCTATTTCCATTATTATAAAATATTTTCCATGAAGAACGCACAAGGAGGAGGGGCTCATGCCTTTTTTGTGTCATCCTATGCCCACCACATTAGAATTTTAGAAACCGTGGGGAGGTTTGTGGTTCGAGGATCACGATTCCAAAAATAATAATCATTCTCGATGCAAAAACCCATGAAGGAGAACCCTCAAGCATTAATGATCAATATGTGGATCAACCTATTCATGAGTTGATCTGCGTTCGTCATTTTAGAATGAAGATATGGAAAATATAATAAAAAACAACAATAACCCCTACCTCAAAGAGTTTTCACCATTGAATCTGTCGATCCGCATGGATTCATGTTTTGTTGGCGTTCATATCTTTTCAGTTCTATTATTCGAGGAACTCTAGATTCGCCATGAATTCTTCAGTGTTCATCGTTTGTCATTGGAGGGAATTCTCACTCTAGGTTCATCCAAGAAATTACACCCTTTGATCTAGATTTATCGAACGGGTTAACCCACTAAAATAAAACATGTCACATATTTTTTGTTAGGATTTTTCTTCATGTCATTACACTTCTTCATTTATGAAACATTGTATCCATTATGCTTCATTTAATGCATCATTATGATGCACCTTTATGAGACATTACTGAGCTTCATTTAATTTGACCCATTATCGCTTTTTCGCCGCACTGTAGTGTCATTATGCCACTACCCAATGGTCGGGAAAACCAAATAAAATTACTTTTTATGTTATTTAATTTTTTTCTGAAAAGTCTAAAAATTAAGTTTTTCGATCGACCCTTATTGGTTGATGTTAGGTCCATTCTAGGTGAATCACACTTTTCTGAGTTCAACGTTGAAATTTTATGTTCATTTTGGGCACCCATTTATATTTCCTCAAAACCACACATGCGTGCCATTTTAATTCCCATAAAAAAACTCCAAAACTATATTCTTCCCTCAACCCTCACTGGTCGAGGTTAAGTCCTACATAAAGATAAAATTTAATTATGAAGTCAAAAATGGTATCATATTTTTAATCGGAGTTACAATTTTTGAGTTATGAGGATTCAAAAATAAAATAAGATTTATTTAAATTATTTTTTTATCGTCACATCCCAAAAACCAACTTTCACAATCATCCCACGTTGGCTGATATTAGGCTCCTCTTAAGGGAAGAATACCCTCACAATCTCAACAGTACTCTCATATTTTCAATCAGAGTTACGGTATATGAGTTATAGAGATTTGAATATAAAATGACTTTATTCAATTATTTTATTTGTGGCCAAAAACTACATTCCACTATTAACCCGTGCTAACCAATGTTTGGCTTTTCCTATGGAAATATTAGCCTCATGAGATTAATGGTGGTCACATATTTTCAATTCAAGTCACTGTTTTTTGATTTATAATAAATTTAACAATAAATTATTTTATTTAGTTATTTTATTTATGGATATTCCATTTTTTCATTTTCTATCTAGTGGCTTGAACTGACTAAACTTATGTCGTACCTTGGGTAAACCCGCCATCCTGAATGCATTGGATCCCTCAGATTTTGGATTTGGGAACCTATTTAAGAGTTATTCCACTTTTCAATAAATTCGATCATGTGTGTTGTTAAAAACCATACATTTTTCGAAAGATCATTTCGCGAACACTGTGCCTCAGACTCGCATGCCATCTTAAAGCTTGGTCTCAAAATAATTCCACATAATTTTAAAAAAAAATTACATGGAATTTTTGGGACATTACATTTCTGTTTATGGATATCACATTTTTCCACATATACAGTAATAATTAGAATTTTAATAGAATTTTTCCATCTTATATAATGTATTTTAATTCTACTAATGATTTATTTGGAATATAATCTTTATATTCCATATTTATTATTTATTTTTATGTTTCATATTTAATATGATTATATTATAAGGAATACTTTTAAATTTTCATAGGTCGTGCTATGTTGAATTGTCGAAATGTTAGTTAACCCATTTGTTTCCAATGGGTTATGCTATATAGTTACTAACGTATGATCATGTGGAACATATTTGAATGAATTATGTTTATTTTATTATATTTATAACAATTATATATCCCTTGAATGAATTTCAGACAGATGTATACATGTTTTCCAAAAATTACTTGAATGGGGAGTAAACATAGTTTAGTAAGGGACTCTATACACCAGGATTGTCTTGGGAGTGAACCATGAATAATTTCACAATATAATGAGAAGTGAAAAATTAACATTAAAAGTAATGAAAATTATCCTTGAATATGGAAATTATTTTTTATGAATATGTATATTCCATATACTTTTGTCTTGTGAAAATATTTTTTTATCATGGATCAAATTCTTTGATTCCAGAAATATTCTTTTTTTTTGAACACCCATATTTTTTTACATGAACTAGGAATATGATCTTTGATATATTGGGTATGGATTTAAAATTATAACATCATTTTTCCCATAACCTTTTTCTCATAATATTTTTATGTGATCATTTATTTCTCCCTTTACTACCCTTAATGTACATCTATGCTCACTTATCCTTATGATTCATTTAATTGGTTTTGTGGAAATGTTTTAAGAATGATATTTATAATAAGGGTTCTATTTATGTATAACATAGTAGAATATGATATATATCCCTTATGTATATATTTTTTATGCATATTTATTTCCAATGACATGATACCTATTTGATAAATGTCCATATCACCATTTTATTTATTGAATTTTCATCATAAATGTTATAAAATTTTTTATATTAAAAGTATATATTTTTACAAGAAAAAAAAAATTCCCATGACTGAGTATTTTAAGTAGTTACCTTTCATCATATATCTTCATTGGAAAAATCCGTCACAACCCATCCACTAAGTGTATTTCCAAAAATATTTTAGTATCCTTTAATTAATGTAACAATAGGATAGATTATTAAATACAATAAATAGATTTCCACTCTATTAAATAACCTATGGTCATTAATCATATCATAATCTAGTTTATAACTTTTAAAAAATTATTTTAGATAATAATATAATAGTAAATAATTCAATTAATATTTGAACCATCAACATAATTGGGAGAGGTTAGGGATTATAAATAGGAAAGTTTTACTTTTCATTTTTCATTCACAATAAGAACCATCCTTTCCATATTTAATAGAAGATATTTCCATTATCTTTTAGAGATTATACACGGTAAATAACTTCATGTTAAAAGATCATGAATAAACATATAACAATAATAAATACCACCAATACACAACTTTAGTAATTAAAATCCATTCCTTTGTTTTTGTTTCCAAAAACATTAAAATACTTCTATTAATATGTATATTAATATAATGACAAACCATATAACTAAATTATTTTGACTAATTGAGATGGGATAATATTTTATTTTTCCCTAATTGATAAAGTTGGATTTCGGGAATGTAATATTATCAAAACAATATCCCCTATAGTAATTTTTTCAATTTCAATATTATATCATTTTTAGTGATTTAATCTCATCCATGGGAGAATGATAGAATCACATGTTATCATTGAAATTTTCCATCAATTAATCAAAAATATGTCTACATGGGTTATATGTTATATAAAATAAGAGGGATTCAATGAAACAACATGGATGCCCATCAAATGACAATAATATGATACAAAAAAATAACATTCACTTATCTGGGGATCTGTAAATATATATTCAATTAATATTTTATTACATCACTCAACATCCCAAACATATATAAATACCATTACAAATATGGTTTTCACTACCTATTTGACAAATAATCACCCAATTGATAGTCACATTAAACATGAATCAAAATAAATCTGGGAGAATGAAATTATTTCCCCACATTCTAATTTTGGAGGGAATTCCATGACTTGTAGATTTAATAGATATTTTGGGATATTGAATCATTAAATTCATATATCTACCCATCATTGGATTAAATAAGTTACTCTATATAATATGTGTTTTATTTTATTATTCATATACTTGATATCAATATACAATTTAATGTCCCACGTGTCAATCTATTCTTCTATAATTATCAAGATTGAAACAGTCATCATATATCCAATTTTATATGTCCCTATTATTTATGTTTCATAATGGAAAACATTAAAATGTGGAAATATTGTGGGAATTTACCATTTTTGTAATGTAAGTAAAAGGGCTTATATATGAATCTCATCCCATATACCCTTTTTAAAAAAACTAGCTAAACTGTCACCATTTAATCTTGTATACAGTAAAATTTATTTTACAAATATCTTAACCTCATTTTAATTTTATTTTATTATTTATTTATTTCTAGAATATTCATAAAAATCTATTTTAGCAAGGAATATCACCTTTCACATAATTCTCTATTATCCAAGCCTTATTAATATGGTTATGCCACACCATTACTAAAACAATTTCATACACTTATCCTTGTTTTGGATTTGGATTATATTATACATAAATACTTTTACATCCAAACATTATTGTCTATTTACCTTTAATAAATTGATACATATCTTATTTATGAGACCATTCCATGAATTTTTTTTTATGTATCTATCCTATTTTTACCATCCAAATTTGTTTTATCAACCCTTTGGCTAAAATTCTTTGAGGAAATAAAATAAAATATGTATCCCTAATTTATAGTTTCATCAGAAGAAATACATATCTACTTTTTGGATAGATATATATATATTCCATATTTCTCCCCATTACCATTATATTAATTAGTTTTTTTAAATTCCTTGATGTTTTGATCTTCCATAAAAGAGGCTTATGTTCCTTATTTTTTTAATATACATCATAGATTTATTCATTGTCTTCATTTGAGCCATTGATTCAATATTTTCCATTTACATACTCCAAAATGTTTGTTGAATTCTAGTTTTATTTTATTTCTTATAATTTTCATCCTTTTCCATTCATAACTGTTAATGTTATATTAGTATGGTACATACCCAAACACATCAGTGTTTTGGACATTTTTATTACAATATTCTGTAAAATTAGTATTTCATTCCAATATATTTCCGATGGATATAGTTTTCATATTCTATGAAAAAAATTCCTAATTTAATGATTAAATTATGATTATTATTTTATCCATATAAATACAGATGTTAAAAGTAACCCATTAACAATAATATTATTCCAATTCACAAATGGTTTTTCCTAGTAATCCAACAACACAAAATAATCACAATTATCACATTCATTTACTTGTATACACAATATTCATTGATTTTTCCACATTTTAAAATACTTTATCACCATCTTCTAGGGATCCATATTTGGAGAATAACTTATTTGACATTCTAAAACCCAACAATTATTCATTGTAGATTTTAGTATTATTTTTTCCTTCAATATATATCAATATTATTTATTTAATCACATAATAGCCATATAAATACAATTATTGGCAATGAAAATAACGTGATAGTTCTATATTTTTTATAATAATTTGGTTGTTTGTTGATTAATATATATTTACATTCTATAAAGTAAATATATATGATTTTATATATAATTAATAATCTTATATTATATTTATGTGGTATCATATTTCATCTCAACACCGTGGAATGTTCCTTGAATATCCTCTTCCATATTTTTCTATATGATTTATATTAGAAGAGAAATTATGTTTAATATATTATTAAATATTTTAAATGAGTTTAATATCTCTCTAAAATCATTTATCACCAAATTAGTCTAACCATAATTCATATTGATACATTCATGTAAATAATTATCTATCTCCTTGACCTGTTTGGATTTAATCACTAATTAGGTATTGATTACATTGAAATCATATGTATGATATAATTCTAGTGCATGGATATTTTATTCAAATTAATTACACAACTCATCTCCCCCATAAATAAATTTTATTCTTCTTCTTCATATTGTGAATGATATTCCTAATATGGTAATACATTTTGATATTTTTATTACATTATTTTAAATATTTTATGTAATTATCGTAACATGCTATAACAAATTTTATATTCGATTTGAATTTAATTTCATTCTTTTGTTTGCATCATTTTATACCTAAATTACCTCAAATATACGAGGGAGAAAAAATCATCACGAAAATTCTTCAAAAAATAATTAACCGCATAATGGTGTTTTTCAATTGAATCATTATATCCTTATTCTTCAATGTCATAAACAAATTACATCAACGGAAGATTATTATATTCTTTACTATATCAACAATCACAATGATTTCCTCAAAATAATGATGTCTCCAGTCTATTCATTGACTAATTTCAAATGTTGTTTTCATCTTTCTTTTCATAATCAATATGTTTTTAGAATAAATATATATGTAAGTATTGATGGAAAGCAAATTATTCTTTAAAATATATGAATTATAGATTTCAAATCAGCACATCATATAATCATGTAAAAACAAATGGGTATTGAATTTAGAAACAAATAAAGGGAAACATGGTTTCCATTGATACCACATAAAATTACAAATTAGCCAATGAATAAATCTGGGGGTGAATCAATTAATTCTTACTATTTAAAAAATAACAAAAATATTTTTTATTTAAAATATTTATTGTATATAACCACATTTTTCTAATTCAGACACAAGTTTATATATTTTATATTATATAAATCATAAACAATGTAATGTATAAAAATATGTAATGTTAGGTACATGTTTTTTATAAGGATTAGCCTAGATGTGGGAGTATATCTCATTAATATGATTAGTTATTCTCAAATTTCATAGATTCCCCCTAGTAATCATATCATTAATTACATGTGGCGTAGATTTTTACAATCCTAACACATGGTGTATCCTACACAATCATTAAATTTCACATCAGTTAGAATATATTATCATCAGATTAGATGTCACAGATTCTCAATATATTTTTTATGATGAACCACTGACCATTTAAATGTAGCTCATATAAAGCTCAGGATATCACAACATCAATAAAATATGATGTCAATCTTCAAACACAAAGACAGTGATAGTATAGTATTGAGCAAGTATTACATAATGAAACAATATATCTACATTAATCTATTCCATAAAATGTTATTTAGAATCATTATAATGGTCTTTACCCTCAAAATATGAAGGACATTAAAAGATATAAGATAATATGTAGTGATGTATGAAATTTTTCAATCTTAAAGATGTTTTCTTTTTCTCATCTTACTAGTTCTATAAAAAGATGTATTTTAAGAACTATTTTGTATTTTTTATCTTTAAAAAAGTTAATATAAACCCATATTATTAAAAAATATTATCTTATTCTTATTCATCACTGATAATAAAGTGATATTTTCAATTATCCTTATATCATGTTCTTATTTGGGTGATATTTTCAGTCCCTCAATATTTAAATTATCATGTTCTCTTGACAAAAAACACAGAATGTAATGAAAAAAATTATTAAAGAAATGTTTTCAAAATTAAATGTAGGATATATTTTATAGTATTATAAATATATAACACATAGTCAAACAAATCTTTTCTTGAATAATATACTTCATTACATTAATGAGAAAGAAAACTTGTAAAACACTGATAATATTATATATTTATTAGAAAAATATTAATCATTTAGAGATTTTTTATTACCTGAAACACCATGATTTTCTTTTGATACATTAAAAAAATATGTTTTTATTATCTTACAGAAAATACCATGTTTATTTTGAATTACAAACAACATTGAGTTTATTATATATGTGACACACAATTAAAATATACGTTTTCAATATGATAGACATCACTAAGCTACTGTAATAGTTATTATTAATAAGATTATATAAATTATGAAAATATATGGTTTACACATTTATATATAATCAATTCAATGGTATAAAAATAAATAGAATGAAAATAAAAACCTTATTAAATTCAATGAAATCATTTTCAGAAAATATTATTTATAAAAATAAATTAGATGAATAACTTTTCGTGATTTATGTAATGTCCTGGACTCGGAAGACACTTATCAGTGCCTCGATCTTGTTCACACGTGACCTCATAAATGACTCCCCATATGCTAGAGGTTTCTGAATAATGGTGAGGGTCTAATGAATCATGTGGGTAGACTATTCCCTCACAACGAAGGTATGCCACAACAGATAAAACAATAAATAATGAAAACAATAAAAAATAACAAAATACATGACATAGTTCACCACATTGGAATAATAAAAGTGTCATGTCATGTTAATGGTCACAAAAGTGAAGGTAGCCCAATACAAATACCAACTGTTGAATCCAAAAAATGGGTCCCAAATCCAATTATAGATCACCATCAATCCACAACAAATGCCCTTATAAATTCCATTTAACATGGCCCTTTCCCTTATACTAACCCGCAACCTTGAAATATGCACATTTACCTAACGGTATCCAGAGGAGAGAGAGAGTGATACTCCTCAAAGGCACAATCTGGATGGGAATATATTCTCACTATAGTCCACAATATGAAATAGATACTCCTAAAAGGATGCATTATCTTCAAGCTCAATAGCCTAAACATCAGACACCTGAGATGGGTCAGGGTGATATTACCAAATATGTGACACATGAAAAATTTAGTACATATCACTATAACTTAGTATATTATCGAATGTGTATTCCACAATTTTAATCTTCCCCACAATCCTAAACGACCCCCTAAACTTCAGTTCCATGTTACCATACTTCCAAATCCAATGGTTACCCAATTTTGGTGACACCCAGAGAAACAAATGATCACCCACCACAAACTCGAGAGGTAAATTACATTATTCTTCAAAACAACATCTTCCCACTTTGAGTCATTTCCAGATGTTTTTTAATCAAGTGAACCTATTACAATGTCTTCTGCAATAGAATTGGTTCCAAAAACTATGATTCCCCATCCTGTAACCAAAACAATAGTGTTCTACAGGGTCTACCATAGATTTCCTCAAACATTTCAATTTTAATTGTAGCATGATGGCTATTTTTATTACAGTCCTACACTTTAATTAATTTTTTTACATGTTTTATTATATAATAGTAAATTAATTCAACCAAAAAGATTGAGTAGTCTATTATATATCAAAATTAGGTACATCGCATATCAACTTATAACATTGAATACAAAACATTATTGAACACTTCCTTAACATGATCACAATATTCCATAGAACAAAAACTACATTGGATATACAAGAAAAAAACATAAGGAAGGTTTGATATAAAAATTGTAATCAAGGAATTAATATTCAATTCATGAAGAGGATAATACATGTTATACAATATTAATATCAATGGAACAAAAAAAGAACATGAATAAAAAGGCATGATATATCTGAATTATTAAAAAAGGGGAAATATGGGATCAACTTATAAAACTCCATCATAAATATAGGTAATGGATTAACCATTAATAATTCATTGTGGAGAAAGTACCATAAAGGAATTATTTACAACCATATCCCAACATGATGTGTCATGATACTAAACAATACCCAAATCATAGGAGTGCTACCAAACATCTCCCATCATAATCATTTCATTTTCATTATTAAGTGTGCACATAGATCACAAAACATCAATTAATTCCTGATAATAATTTATTAAAATATCATGAAATATGGAATAAATACATCTAAGTCCCTAATAGATAAGTATATGTGTATAAAAAAGAATACCATTGATAGAAAATTTTAAATGGTATTTACTAAAAACAATTATTTTCATGGAAAGTCATGGTGGAATTTCAGAACCATGATGATGTTATCTAGAGATTCATTAAAATGGTTGATGATAGAGAACATGGTTACTCATTATTTGAACATAAAATGGGAATTATTTAGAAAATGGAAATGAATATGCCGATATTAAAAACATTGAAGTAAAATGAAAATGGTAATGAAGAAACATGAATTGATAGAAGAATCCATATAAGATTTCGGCATGGTAAAAAGTTTACAAAAAGGATCATGGGGGGCTTAATAAGAGTGAAAATTAGATCTCGTGTCACGATCTATCCCCCAGGTCCTGTGTCGTGACTACCACAAGATCTCCTTCCATAGTCTAGGGGCTGACTACTAGCACCGAATAGGAATATCCCAAAAAGGGAAGGCATTTGAAATTAAGCATGTACACACACACAAATCTCAAACTATGAAAATCAAGAAATAAGTAATAAAAAATGTTACTGAGACAACTAATGAGAGTATAATACAAATTGAATTTACAAAGGGATATAATACAAGCATAAAATCAAAAGGTAAAGTGAAACTGCTACGGTCTTTCTGCTCGAGACCCCACCTAAATGGTAGGTGGAGGGTAGCTTCTTGTGTCCATACAAGTGTGACCTTACATCACATCCCTATTAGCACCACATGGTTCTGAACCACCACGGTCTCTGTCAAGGTTTTCATTTTCCAATCTCAGTTAGCACCACCAAGTCCCTAACAACCAAGGTCTCCATCGAAATGTCGATCACATGCACTGGACATGATATGTTAGGGTGAAGCCCGTGAAGTGGTGAGTAACAAAATACCCAGTAAGGATCCCGAAAATAAAGGGAAATATCACAAAATAATGTACGCACAAGGTATTATCACCTCACAGAGGTATAATAAAAAGTTTGGAAAGAAAGACTATCTTTCATAACATTGAATACCTAGGACTCCCGAGGTACTCATCTCTAATGAGTATTTTGGGTCTTCAGGGTCACACAGTGTCCCTCCCTAATATGGGACTTCCATGTCACACAGATCCATCCCCCACTTATTCCATCATATCTACTCTGCAAAGGGCTGCTAATAGATGGTGCACACAAGGTCGATTATAGCTTCTCCGCCCATGGCCACTTGTAGGTGGTTCACACAGTGCCTCTTATATTGGGTTAATAAAGAGCCACTTGTAGCTGGACCACACAGGGCAACATAAAATCTATGCATACAGGGTCACTTAGACCCCCTGGTCAGAATTATTCGGGTCTCATCTATCCGCAGGATTCCCTCTCTCCAGTACATTTGATTCCATGAGAATCTACACCTCTTTCCATCAATTGTATCTCAAATACCATGAAAAATCAATTATATTATACTCAAGAGATTTTCTTTTTGAGAGGGTCCCAAGTTAATAGATGATGTATCAATTGGACATCTTCTCTTTTTTGTAACAGTTGGGGTCGAATCCTCATTTATTATTAAATTAATTAAAATTCATCTTTCAATTGGGTAGAGGGAGACCCATAACATAGCTTGAAGGCCCAGTGGGAATTTATCCCATTACATGGCCCGTAGGCCCAATTTTGTTTCCCAAGGCCCATTCTGTGAATAGTACTTCTACATTACCCACCTGTTACAGTAACAGACAGTACCCGTCGCTGCTACAGTACCCTACCGCTAATACAGTGACCTATCGCTGCTACAGTGCCCGTTGTTTCTACAGTCCCCACTGCTGCTACAGTCCTCTATAGTACTGCTACAGTAACTACTCCCCATGGGTTTTTAACCCCCATTTATCATGTAGCATTACGTGGTGCTTACCACTAAGCCAAACCCCAAATACAATAAACAAGGGACCGGTTCAAACCGGGCCCGGTCTGACCTGGTTTGACCGACCCGACCAACCCTTTCAAGGGGTCATACACAAACCAACCTTGTTGGGTATGGACTTTCTCAATCCATCTTGCATGCTAGGATATCCCTTTTGGCCATGTGGGACATGGTCTGGTTCAGCCATGGGTCCAGGCTGCCCGGTCACCTAGTGACTCGGTTTCATCCGGCCCGGCCCGTAACTGGTACATCAGTTCATTCCCATCCTGGGCTACATAGTGTCCCAGTTCATGCCATTGGGCTGCCCCCAGGTAAGGCTAGTTCTCCCCCTACCTGGACACAGCACTGGCATCTGGTTTCCACGGCTATGTAAACTACGGAGTCCAACCACCTCCCCTCTGCATGTTGTCCGGCGGGGACTGCATGTCAGCTACACACCGAGGCCCACATCCGCTAGCCGCCCCTCCAACGCATCATGTGATAAAATAATTCATCCCATTTTGGTCCACTCATTTGGATCCCCCCTATATTCTGCATTATTTCAGCGTGTCCAGCATGCTGCTGCGGTTTGCAGATCGCGGCTCCACACCGTGAGCACATCTGACGGGCCGGGTGGCCATGTCCACCTACCACCATCTTCTGTCCTCCATGTCATAGAATCATATCATTTTCATGACACACTACAAGCATGCCACCTCCCACATTCTATTATGGACAGGTTTCCATGGCTGGTGCGCCATGGCCAAGTGCTGGAGCCGTGGCCCAGTGCCACCGTCTGTTATACCTTGAAGAATAGGGAGATAGAGATGGAGGGGATCACAAAGACCAACCAAATCAAGAAAAATTGTGTGTTTATGTTTATCTTTAATTGTTCGTGTTAGCTAGATCAGGTCCTATAATTTATAAATCAGTAGGATATAATCTCGATATCAACCAAAAAATATATTTCCCAACCCCAAAGAAAAAATCCATCTACAGAACAATTTGTTAGAGATTTGATCCACGATCTATGTTTAGAGTGGGAGAGTGGGTAAAACAATTCATTAATAATTTAAACCCCTACATGGGATGGAATACTGCTCGAGGATGATCGTTCAACATCATTTTTCGATCCCTAATCCCGAATCAACTCTACAAGGGCATCATTTCCATCATCAGATTCATAGTCATTCATCATTTGAGATGTTTTCCTTATTCATTCATCTTCTCTACCCACCAAACCTCAAAGTAACTATAGGATTTTGATAACCCTATTTAATTTCAAGTTAGTCTGTTTATTGAAAAAACCCAATTCATCATTTCTGTTACACTGAGTTGTTGTGTCACTACGTTGAATCTTTATTGTGGTTCATTAATGAGATTCATCTCACCTCATCGTTGCACCATAGCTCTGACATTCCACTTCTCAAATATGAAGAAAACAAATAAAATAAATTTTAATGTTATTTTATTTCTCTTCCAATTACTCTAAAAATTTACTTTCACCCTCGACTAGCTCCAGTCGTGGTTAAGTACTGCATGAGGAGAACATCTCATTATAAACTCTACAGTGGACATGATTTTTTAATATAAGTTACTGTTTATTATTTATGAGTATTTTAAAATAAAATAACATTTATTTAAATGATTTTATTTATGGTTACGCTTCAAAAACCAACTTTTATAGCCTATCTATGCCGACTAATGTTGGCTCCACTTAAGGGAATCATACCATTAAAAACTCAATAGGTACTCTCAGATTTCCAATACGAGTTACCATTTATGAGTTATAAGGATTTGAAAATAAAATACTTTTATTCAATTAAATTATTTACGGCCAAAAACTACTTTCGAATGTTGACCCACACTGATGAATGTTTTGCTCTTCCTAAGGAAAGCATACCCCCACAAGTTCAATGGTGGTCTTATATTATGAATTCGGGTCACCATTCTTGATTTATAATGATTCTAATAAGGAAATAAAATAACATAATTAATCAATTTATTGCCATACCATTTTGGGGTTTCCTCACTAGAGGTCTGCACCGACTAAACATATGTCATACCTAGGGTAAGACTACCATCCTCAACGCAACAGTGCCCTCATCTTTCTGATATGGGAACCCTTTTAAGTGTTATTCCTCTTTTTCAATGAAACCACTCACGAACGATTTTTAAAACAGATCATTTTTTGACAAATAATTCTGGGCACTCCGGGCATCAGAATCCCACACTATCATAGTGTGTTTTCTCAAGATATTCACATTTAATTTTCAAAAAAAATAATCATCCAATTTTGGGGTATTAAATTAGTTCCCCTTTCGGTATTTACATACTAGTAATCCAAAATGAGGTCTAATAAAACAAATAGAGGTATTGAGCATGAATCAGAGCCTCCTACTCTCATGTTCTCTCCTGGAGATTACCATGCTGCTAATGAACACAAATAGGAGGTATCAACCGTCCATGAAAGATCATCTCTGGTCGATCCTCTATCTCCACTGGGTACTCCAAAAATGTCATCTCGTAGTCAATCTCCATCTCACAATGCTCAATGACATCATAAGTTTCATACAAGTATCTCATCAGCTAGGATACGTGGAAGATATCGTACACCCTCTCTACCAAAAGCGGTAGAGCCAATTAGTACAACACCTCACTCACTCTATGAAAAATCAGTAAATGTCCAATTACTGTGGAAGATAATTTCTTGCACTGGCCAAAACAAAATATACCTCGTTGAGGAGGGACCTGTATGAATATGTGGTACCCCTCTTAGAACGTCAAGGGTCTCTCATTACTATTAGAATAGGAATTTCTTCAGCTTTGTGTAGTCATTATCCTCTCTCAAATTACTTGATCCTTCTTAGTGGTAACCTATACCATCTCTGGACCCATGAGTTCTGACTCCCTTTGGTTTGTCCATCATATTGGTGACCTGTAGTTTCATCCATACAGTGGCTCGAATGGTGAAACACTAAAAAGGTAATTATAAAGTTCCCAGAGTGAAAGAATACTGATGAGGCTATATGCAATAATCTCCTTCAACCATTACCATACAATAGGATCCTTGATCATACCATAAAGGAATTATACATGTTACAAGACTTGATATAAGAATATATGGATAATGGTTTCAGATGTTTGGAAAAACACTGACTGAGGTAACACATATCTTCATCAAGACTTGAAGGGTCAATCCAGGTTCTAGTGAATGGGAGACAACATCATTCCATGGAACCTAGAAGTATAACAACAGTTTGGATAACAAAATAATTACCTGCACCCATGTCATCATTTGTAACCACCTAGGTATGATAGAGCCTCATGTGGTGACCCCATCTTCTAGGGATTCCATGTTTGCATCCACATCACAACCCTCCAAATCCTGAAAGGGAAGATGCCAAGAGTGTATGGGAAATCAATTTCCCCCACCGGTGTTGAATCCATCATGTACACTCAATATGTTCATGCTTCTCGATTTGGGAGTCACCCACAAGTTTAGAACATCACTGGATGAGTTCTTCTATGATGAGATTGAAAATGATTATGTGGATTCCATTGATTTTTTAGAACTCTTCATAGTGATTTATAACGAGGAATTCCAAAAAAATAACGAGGATGTTTTTGGCTAATTTCATTTAAGGAATGATCAAGGGAGTGAAAATAGATAGAATTATAACATTAGTACCTTAAGAAACTTTCCCATGCTATCAAGAAAATGAATTAGGTTATCTACAGACCATAGAATATTTAGTCTTCCCATCATGGCCAATCAAATTTTCCTCCTTAATGAAATGTTTTAACTGATCAAACAGGTCATCTAAAGTTGATATTGTTAATTAACCAAGTAGATCATCCATGACAACATTATTATTTGTTAGGTCCAGCAAATCCAAGAATATTTTTAGGCTATAGTGCTTTATAGTGAGTTATCCGTTCAATAGTAAGATATTTCCATCGCTAGGAAGAACATAGTGGTACCACTAATGTCATCGTTCATTCCTCCCTCCATAGAGTATCCACATATGGGAAAAATCTTGACTTTTACAAGGATTTATTTTGTTAGAATGCACCAATCATGTATACCATCAAGTCTCCATATCATCGAGGACTTATGTTTGTTGAAATAAATGTGTGAAGCCATTATAGTGTTTTTAGAAGCCCTATTTAGCATGAAGAATAGGCGGCTACAATAGAGGACTACAATGCAGAGGATGTTGAGCAAGAAAAATTATAATATATCATACCATTCTTAAAAGAGGTTGTGGATGTTCTCATAAATGGGAATAAATGACCTCTATAAATTAATTTATACATCAATGGAATGGATATCCATCACAGTCTAGCTGACCGACGATCTGGGATTAACCTCATCTGAACATTAATTTCCCATATGTTAGGGATGACCAAGCATATTCGACCCCTCTAAACAAGACGATTCAGGGTTATGACACGATTGGGTAGAGACCACATGTAAGGATTTTGTTTAATTCCCATTTGAGAGGTATAAAATAATTAGAAATAATTTTTTCCTCATTGGATACCACCCACAATGAACTACTGGTTTGAACCTAGCTTCATCAATATGTGGAAATCCACTCCCCGTATCAACAGTGCATCAAATAGTACCTCAACAGTATAGAACGAGTACTACAGGGTGATGTTACTCCATTTTACTTATATGGAGACCACTAATTATATTTCATCAATTATTAGAGGGATGGGAATCATGTTAATACTAATTTTATTGAGAATAAAATCATTATAGCGATCCCATGGGATGACTTGGATGTTGCTTTCATTCTCTCAATTCATCAATTGGATTCCACAAAACCAGATCTGGGGGGATATTTTTCATATCGTATAGAAATGGTCATCACATCCCTATAAGGTAGTAAAGCACAATGATTGCCTCATTCTCTAACATATGATAGTCTTGGGTGGTTCCAAAAACTGCCACCCTTGTAATCTATTAAGAGGTTCTCCCTATTTCCACTATTTCACGGAACTCTCATCTATTCAGTATATCAAGGTTGAATCACAACAATCCATCTCACCACCATTTAATTTACCTTAATAATGGAACTTATAGTTGAATACCAGATAGGAATTAGTTTGACATCCTCTGTCCCCATGGTCTCAGCTAAATATGATCTCCTCATTCAATTTTTTGAATCAACTGATGAATGCAGAATTGTTCCCACTCAGTCATCCATCCTAGATGACACTCCACCCACTTATTATCCTTCCTCTGATGATGAAGATGAATTTTATGATCCCCAATACATTTTAATAAGGTGTTTCTATCATCTTCTATGTGTTTATTTTGGATAACCTAAAATCAAAGGAATTTCATAGTGCAATGCTGATCAATGTATCTATGCCCGTAGGGGACCATTATTAGTGAATGTATTTATTATAGAAGAATCACATTGTCTATTTCCAGTGTTATAATGTGAGGCAAGGACTAAACCCTTTGGTTGTCGTTCACCATATTTCTTTCTTAGGATTTAATTGTGTGCTTATTCGGCCTCACAAAAAAATGAACACCTATAATGGTGCTATTATATAGGATGAGGTTGATAATATTATCAAATAAAACATCATCCAAGAAAACTAGTACCCCTAGGGGATATCTATTGTTATCTAAGGTAGGATGAAGAATGTGAATACCATAATCAATAATGATTTTCAAGATCTAAACCACCTTTTTTACAAATATTTTTTTCCCTTACAATGATATAGATTTTGAATGAATTTATAACCAGGTTCCTGGACCACTCCATTATGGATGGATACTCTTGGTCTAAATAGATCCAAAATGGTTTCTGAGGATGAGTATTCTACTTCCATTAGTGCTCTACAAGAGTCCTTTTTTTGGCAATTCCATTTGATCTAATTAGTGAAAGAGAAACATAATTTTAGTCCACAGACCACTACTTCAAAAAAAAATACTTGGGATGTTGGTGTAAATCTACATAGATGAATTGGTGGTCAAATATCAGTAGGGGCAACCATATAAAATACCTTGAGAAGGTGTTCGACTTCCTTCTATCATAGAATTTGAAGATTATCCCATTGAACTGTGCATTTAGGATTACCTCTAGGATGTTTCTTGGCTTCATCATTAGATATAGAGGTATGAGATCTACCTAGATAATTTATAGTTCATTATCCATATTCCTCCTCTGAGAAACCCTTGGAAGTTGGGGACCTCTAAATCATCAAATCCTATATGTGATGAATCATCATGAATCTATCAAGAACATGTAATATATTTTTATGGAATATGAGGAAAGGAACCACTTATCATTGGGATGAGTGATGTTAGACTACCTTCGAGGAAATCAATAAGTATATTCTACAACTTTTATTTCAAAATCCTCTTATCATAAAGAAGCCTCGAGCCCTTTATGTGAGTACATTGGAATGGTATCTCAAGTCACATCATGCATAGAGAAACAATAAAGGCATGATGAATAGTTTTTACAATTTCTTTTTCATTCTCCTATATAAAGATATGTGATAATCTTATATCGAGAAGTTATTCTGCACATAGTTCATTTTGTGTAGATGGTAAGATATTTTTTACTACATCACGACATATAACTACTGACTTATGTAGATATAGTAATGTATATTCATAATTTATTCATGATGATAGGACGAATGGAATTCTAGGAAGTGATCCTTCTGTAGTTATAGATGAAGTTCATTATATAAAAGTTCATCATGCTTTGGTAGTTGGCAGGATTCCAGGTCGCTCATCTAGCTTCGGAAGAACTAACCATTGATGTTCACTTCCCAAATCTGTCCATATTCTCAGTTAACCATGATATAACCTGATGGAAGATTTAATTTTATAGTGCCTCCTAGAGACCACAAGGTATAAATATCAACAATATTATTACCAATAGACCAGTACTAGGGATCATCATCATCACCCCGATATAGGTTATTCTTCCAAAATCATTCCCATTGTAAAAATTCAACCTCAATAGTGACGTAGAGTATTATACTTGCATTACTAGTCTTGAGATGTCCCTTTATATTGATTTACCCCAAATTAATGTGAAGGGAGAATCCAAAACAGTCATTAGATTGATCAAAGTCAATTACATCCTAAAACATCTAGGGCTCGTACCCCTGTTAGAGTGAAATTCCAAGCTAATGCCGATGTTCCCATATCATCTAGTAAGTGATGAATGTCCCTCATCCAGAGAATGTCCAGGATAACACCTTGGATAGTTTATCCACATCCCATAGAGTTCCTAACTTATATGAAATGTTCATTAATATGAAACAATGGGTTGTCAATGATCCAATTATTTTAGGTGATAATGACAAGAAGTCGGTGACCCAACTAGAAGGTGGTTCTTCTATATCATAACCCTCGGGTTCACTCATAGAAAAATAAGAACATGATTTAAAAAATCCATTCATTGAGTATCTCCAACATGGAATTGTTTTTTTAGATCAGGTTGAGCACATGAGAATCCACATGGGCATGGAATATTACACCCTCTAGAGTGGGACTACCCTTGAATCCACTCTCTATAGATGAGGGTATGATGTAATTCAACTCCCTTTAATTGAAGGAGATGAGATTCCATAGGTTTTGAAATAATTTCATGATAGTTCCTATTGTTATCATAAAAAATGCTTGAAAGAATTCCTCTAGATTTTGAGGTTTAGCTACTTTTCTCCCAACATGGTCCATGACAACATTCAGTACGTCCAGAGGTGTCATGCATGTTTGATTAATGACAAAATTGTTGTAAAACCACTAGATATCCTCCACAACACCTAATATTCTTAGCTCATTGTCTTATTAGAGCTCAATGTTATAGCACCATATGCATCAATAATATGTCATGAATGTTGGGTCATCATATTGTTGAAAATTTGCTTCATCAATTGGGAAGAAGAAATTCCTTCCCAGGCTGTCAAGGCCCTACTCATAATGAAATTAATGAGCTATCGTATATTCCATCAATTTTGAGCCCCCCACAAAATCCTGACAGACAACCCCACTAAATTCTAGGCTGCTAAAAAAAGATATTCTAAACCAAGTACAACATCCATTCAAACCATTAGTCCCACTTCCACCTATATCTAAATGGACATATAAAAGGAGTTAAAAACACAATATAATATTTTGTAAAATATCTTGTGAAATAATAAGACTTGTTGGACATATAATCTCCCAAACACCCTATGGTAATATTATACGACTGATAATAATTCTATCCTGGTCACTCTATACCCCATTGTTTGAAAAATAGAGTTAGTCCTTCCAATTAAAGTTTAGATTCCATTACTCCGACTAGATATCTATGACTAGATGATGCCTAAAAAGAAGAATAAATTGTATTATATGATATGTAAACCCCCAAAGGGGAAATTATCTAGGCTGTAAACAATCACGAGAAGCACCAAAACATGATAATAAGTTCTACCAATAAGAAGTTTCACCTCAGATCCTTACTCTATGGTGATTTGTAACTAGCACATAGAATTCCAATGATACATGGAATGAAGCCCATAAATTTGGATTCGATATTGGAAGGATCGTACAAACATTCACAATGTCTATTCTAGTGGTTGATACACTTTGATCACTAGGGATGAAGAGTACATCACCCCTCCTCCCAATGACATGTTTCTTAATCAGTATTTCACATGATGGGATTATAGCATCCACACCAGAGGATCATGGTGTAAAACTACCCAATTCCTCATCTGGGATGCATGATGTAAGACTTCCCAGTTTGATATCATAGTTACAATTTATTATACTACAATACCACTATCATCCTAGTCACATGAAGTTAAATTTTGGGACACATCCTAATCACATGAAGATAAACTATAAAATCACCCATACTCATCGTATGACATTGAACATTGTGTCAATGTCTCGGTCACATGATGTTGAACTAAACATTTTTTCAGAACCATTTGAATTTAAACTAAGAGTTATTGTTCTAAACTCTTTGAACATAAATTAAGAGAGTATATTAAATTAATCAGGACATTGAACTCTATTTATGTCCCCTTATGAATGTGTTGGGAAACATTTGGATTCCCTGGACCACATCGATTTTGTCTTATCACTCCACAACACCACACATATATTCACATGAAATTCAATATGCTTTTCAAAAGACACTAAACAATAGTATTAGAACAAAAAATTATTCGATTACCCACTTGATAATAATTGGATGAAAAAAAATATTCAACAAAAGAATTTAAACTATAGTTTACCCCATCATTAAATGTGATGCCTCTAGATAAGAGATGACATTACCACATTCCCTAATCATGGGATGACACATGGTTGGGGGTTGCCTCAATTACCTCATTAGAGAATATCACCTCTACCAGTGTTTTCCTCTTACCATGTCGTACTTCTTGAAATTTGTGACGATGGATTCACATCCTCATGGTATACATATGTATTTACATACTATTCATCTTAGGACGCAATTTTCAGTTCATAAAATCCCTCATACCCTTCTACCCATCATGGTCTGAGCATTAAAACCATTAACTATTAGCTACCCTTAGTTAAAGAATCATGACATTAAATTGTGTGTGAGCCTTCTCTGTCCTATACTATTTGGGAGTGGTACTATATGTTACACATTCATGACCATTTTCACTTTTTTCCACAACACATATCCATTTGTGATTCCCAAGATAGGTGCAATCACTATAAACATAAACTTAGAGCCTATGGATCAAGATATAAGTCCTTAAAATAATATCCATCGTCCTTGAAATTTTATCTAAAACTATTAGGATAACAATTTTTGAATCCCATTTTCAGATACCTCCATTGGATTTCCAAAATGTATTGTATCATGGAACCTATACTGTTGAATACCACATGGTTATTTCCTCAATCCATTTTCACACATTGAGACTTTCAAGGTATGCATTTCCATCATCATTAAAATAGAAATAGGCCTTCTAATGGTGATTGTTAATAGGAAATATGGATCACCTCCCATCCTAGGAATATTACATGCTAAATTTTTTGGAAACTAATGTAAGATCCTATGTTTCCAAAATGGTCAATAGTCAACTCACTTCATTCTTAACTAGGGTGGTTGTGGTACATGCATTTCAATATGGTCAGAAGTCGATCCCTACCAATAAGTAACCCCCTTATATATTTCTCAAATTTCATCACATACCTCCTTTTCAATTCCCTATATCAAAGTGTAATTTTGTCACCATTGGTGTCTCCCCTCACTACATATGCAGATTTCATGTTGGAAGTTTGGTGTTGTTGGGACATTCCCAACCCTATATCTCCTCACCAATGTTGTGAAATCCAATTGTTATGGAAATAATGTCCCAACTCTTTATATCCCACATAAATCCTAACAAATGTTGGCATAATATTTTTTGGTATAATATGTACCAACAAAGTAAAAATTCACAAAAAGATCCTATGATCCAACCTATATGACCATAATGTAGGATTTCATGTCCAAAATCATGATGTTAAACAATTTGAATGTTCTATTTTGAATATTGTGTATGGATATAAATCATTGTCCCTTTTTCACATTGGCCTTTTCATTCCACCAAAATATATAAATATATGATTGAGAATAACATTATGATGAAACTCTATGGAGATAAACTAATAGTTCATATCTAAGAGTAGTACATTATCCTATGTGCGAGTATTATCAAAACAAATTCTGTATTTTTAGGCCTCCTAGCGCCTTATACATTTCACATATTTTGCTATATAGTACTATGAAAATGAATTTTAGATGCTCATCCATGGTCTGAATGATATGGCCTTAAACTACGTGCTAAAATCTCAACACCATGTCTTCAAACTAATTGAAAACTTATTTGGGAACTTTTTTTAGATAATTGGGCCTCTAAGGACTTCATTAATTAAATTTTATCATTCTCTCACACTAAAAATACCCAATTTGGAATGATCTTCCCTCATCAGTTTGAACAATATAACCATAAACTAAGATACTTGAGTCCAAGATTCCACTGTCTGTTAGTCTCCAAAAAAATTGTTGTCTATTTCCAGGCCTCATTCACA
Source organism: Viscum album (assembly GCA_963277665.1). Taxonomy (NCBI): domain Eukaryota; kingdom Viridiplantae; phylum Streptophyta; class Magnoliopsida; order Santalales; family Viscaceae; genus Viscum; species Viscum album. The sequence goes on along the minus strand of OY728120.1, from coordinate 536,598,328 downwards.
TCGGGTTTTGTCACTCTGCTACATTATATAACCCTCTTTGAGATTCAAAATCATGGTCCACACTCCACAACATTAAACAAAGACACAATGGATAAAATAATTGAGACCATAAACTAATATCCACCTTACAGTCCATGAAACATGACCTTCAACTATATATATATTAGGTTTACACATTATGCCCTTAAACTATTTTTAGTTCCTATAATATGATTTTGATGACTTTAAACTACAAAAATTTAAATACTAAATGTTTGAAGTGTAAATATCGATTTACCCCATGTATGAACGATATGTCTCTCCATAAGTTATGATCTTTATAGTACTTGAAATATTATTCCATGTATGAAAAGTTTGTGATGTCCTACAAAACATACGCCATGATTTGAACATGGGATTCCCCAGGAAAACCATATGATTTGATAAAAGGTTTAATCATTATGACTGTAAACTATTTAATGTAAATTTCAATGTGTATATGTGGTACATGAGCCTCCTTGGCTGTCATTCAGGTTGGGTTATTTTGGTTCCATGCCACATTGATTCCCTTGAAATAAACCATCCCCTAAGTCTAGGAATCATGACATTAAAATATTTTCCTTATATGAGTGGTCTATGAATAATGAAAAATAAACAATGTGACATTTTCTTCCTAGTACTTTTGTAGTACACATGCCTCTTGGCCCTTTTCACACCATGTTGTGACATTCACGTGCCACACTTATACCATAAGAACAAACATTTCCCTTTTAGTTGATGAGAAACGACTCTAAAATATTTTTATAGGTCTATACCATATGAAATTAAATTGTGTGGAACCAACTTCAGGGTCACCTTACATGGTTCATGGCCTCCTTATCTCATTCACTTTGGGTTTTAACTATTGCACCACACAAACATCCCTTAACCCCACTTCATCACATGGTCTAGAACATTCGACCATAAACAACATGAATCCACCTCCAGAACAACATGTTCCTTCAATCCCATCTTCATGGGATATTTCGTGAGGACTAGAAATTCAATCTCTATTAAATGTAGTATATTGACTACAAAACCTTCTATTATCATTGATGAGATCACCCTAAAATGTCCCATGCACCTCCTTCTAGGTTTAAAGTATCATTTAATGACCTAGAACCACCATCCGTTATGGATTATATAATATCTTGATATGAGGAAAGAATTACCTCAATGAATGATGGTAAAAATAATCCCTACAACTAAAAGTATGATATTCCTCTGAATAAGAGATGATTCTACATTAATCAAACTATCACTCCCCATTGAAAAATACAAGATGTATAACCACTAAAAACCTCAACACATGATGTTAATATATTTACCTTCCCAATTTAAATTTAGGTTTCCCTATATAAATGAATGAGAATACAAAATAATCTTGATTGAGAGAGTATACCCATACTTCCATTAGACATAAAATGTGCCTTGTTTCATTGTATAAACTCCAAGACCATAAACTAGGAGTCTTAGTCCATGAAAAGTGACCATAAAATGTATGTGACCTACCCTAGATTCCATTTTTAGATGTGGGGTTTCCCTTTTGGGATACCATCCATTACCATCACTCTCGTGGAAAGTCTAGTAACATCCACATCTATTCAAAATGTCACTTTTAGCAGGACATTAATCTATGACTCTACCTAGTGATATAAACATGGGATTTCATATTAGCATGAATTGGGGATGAAATGATGGTATGATTTGTAAATAATCCATTCATAAAACATTTCGCCCACATGATGATAAACTGGGAGATTTATCATCATCAAATGATGTTAAACTATACAATGACACATTCCCACTCTATGATAAAAAATTTCCTTCTTTCATTATCTTCTCATTACAAATAAATTAAAGGAGTTGTATGTCCTCAGTAAGAATCCTTTTCCACCGATGTCTATAATATACCACATCATTAATTTTAATTTTGAATGAAAAGTCAGACGAGGATCCCTTGTAAAGAGATTTTGAATTTTTTTAGACTGATATACCTACACTATAATTCACCAACATGTGATGGAAATATTCCAATAGTGATGGAATCCATTATATGATTCCATCAATTAAATTACATTCTTCACATGCACCTCATTTGTATACTCATCCCAATCCAAGTTAGAAGGCATCCCCTAATGGAATTGATTCTATCCAAGGCTCATCAACCGTCATAGGCCAACATCCTAGAAGACATTGGATGATGTTCTGAGGTATGATTCACGATATGAACATGGTCGGCGGTCAACCCTCATTTCTTTTTCCCCATCGTTTATAAGTGATATGAACACTATGTTTTGAATATAGTAAGTAGTTATCCTAGGTCATGAAGAAGTCCTATTGTATTATAGATTTTTGTATTTGTTATTCATACTACCCAATTCCCATTTATCTTGGTATAACTAAAGTCCCCTAATGTTATCCCATTATTTCACTAGTGAATGATGGAATATAAATTCAGTTATTCCAAGATCCCCATTATCTATCCATAACCTCCTTCTTCCCAGGATCTCAAATATGTGTAAGAATTAATATTCTCTTCCCCACTATCTCACACCAAGAATGACTCAAATGATCTTATATGTGGGTCACTATTTATATCATGCATATTATTGATGTGAAAATTAATGAAACATGTTTTATCAAATAGAAATCAAACAAATACAACGATTCAAAGGGCCATAAACAAATTAGAGACTCATATTTGGAAAATTGCGTCAACATCTCTACCCCAATGATCAAATTCTTGAGATTATACATCCATTGATGAGGGGCCTATAGTAATTTCTAAAGCTTTTCTGGTTCTTCTTTCACCACATCATCCTTGGATTAGACACTATTGGCTCTAATTCACTAATGGATAGGAACTTCCCAACACCCAACCAACTGTGTTCTCACCTATGCCACCTTTTCATGGGCTACCACCAACTGAGAATTTAGACTTTTAATAAGATTAGTGTGGGTATAAATAACCAATATGTGCTCCTATTATGACTCATCTTAGTGGGTGATCCCTCCTTCAACCTCCTCTATCTCTTTATAGCCCTGAACATTGTGCTTCCACTTGGAATGGTGAAGCACTTTCCATTCTACATGCACATGATCCTAGAGAATGTCTCGATATAGCATATGGAGAATGATGGAATATACCCCACTGGTCCCAAGGATGACTATACAATGGTGGATTTCTCCCGCTGAGGTCATGTGATATAATATCTGGGTTTATTTGTTTAATTTATTCACATATCTCTATGCCATGCATTATAAAATATGGCTACCTTCGGTGACGTCTGGGTCAAGATCATGAAAATCAACATGAGTTGAGGGCTTATAAGAAAGAAATCGTACTATTATATTGTCATGTGGATCCTTCAGGTGCTAGTTTTTGGTCTGAGTATAAGTATATCCACCCCTGGAAGCATCTCTTTGTCATCATATCATATGACAGATGAATACTCCACTACATCTAATGGAACTATTGACGTGGATGCAATTTTATCCTTCTATTTCAACTACCAATATTGGTAGTTCAACCTCGTTTATGTCCCCTAGATCCACCACCGTATGAAATTGCAATACATTCACATCCAATGTAGCATCCTCAACCATTTCATCCGATGACACATTTTCTTCCTCATGCATGGAAACATTAACTCTGACACCCACCTCTAGTGAAACCGCTATGGTCATTTCTTCCACAATAGTTCCATCATCCAAACCTGTCAAAATCCCCATATGATCCCCCTCTATAGAGATAATGGTCTCAATGGTATCATCTTGTAGCAACGCAACAGTTGGTTCATGGTCGACGGTCTTCTCTTCCATTCCCTCCAGTAGAGAATCATCTTCCATTTCCACATCAGAACTAGGTTTAATTAATGAGAGTGTTGGTGATGGTTTTTGAGTCTTGATCATAGTTTGAACATCCATTATATAATTTTTCATTCAATAATAATAATAAAATGAAAAAATTTGTAGGATGTAAAAGAATAAGGGACTTACATGTGTTTTTCAATCCATTGGGGAGTTCTAAGAGGATCACAATTAGTTCCCCTAGAAGGTATCCCTCTACAACAACATACCCAACTATAGAAGGTGATGATTGGCCACTCAAGACTTCAACATCAGGCTGGAACCCCACAAATCTACCTGATGGTTTGAGCACCCATGTTCAATATTTTTAGGTCTTTTATGGACCTTCCCCTCAACCATGATTGACACTTATGCAATTGGGAAATGGATTAGGTAACATTTCAAATAACATGTTATATTTAAGGTATATTAGATATGGGTATTTACCTCCTTGAGAGTAGTGCCTCCCCCCCCCCCCCCACTATAGTGCCTCAGTTGGCATATCATTCCCATGAATAATTTGACTCATCCGGAAGAGGTGTGATCATACCCGGCTTAGAAACCGACAGTTGTATGGGAAAGGTCATGATCAACCACTCACTTACCTAATCCATAATATGGTATTCAATGACCTAAGAATAGAAATTATCCTCTTCATATGATACATATCATTCCATCTCATCCGAGTAAATGTAAAATATAGCCTTGGGAAGTGTAATCCTAGAATAATGAATCCCGTTTCTATTGAGCTACTTCCATTTCATGACAGTGTTTCCAAATTTCATATAAATGTACCAGTTGTCCCAAGCATCCGGAAAGACAGTGTAATAAATAATTTCATGAAAATGAAACATTTTAATAGGAGAATATGAGAATGTCTTAGAGAATTTAAATGAAATATACCCTTCTTCCCATGACCACATTTTCATGTGTGTTTGAACTAATGTTGATTATCTTCTTCTTTCAATTACTCCCTATTTGTGGCCATGATCTATCAGTATCTATATAGGAACCCAACCCACTCGTCTAGCTCTTCCCCCATGACACACACCAACTACAACTTGTACCAAACCCAATGGTCGTGTGGTCAACCCTTCATTGGCTCGAGTGGCCCACTACCTTAGCATAAAACAAAGATTTGTGCTCTCTTATATTTTCTCATATTAATGAACCATGAAATTTTACACAATTGGTGGCGGAAACTAATTCCACATATTTTTATCCTCACGGGTAAACATACGATAGATCTCCTCATAGAAATGGTTGGAAATCATGACTCACCTCTATGAATACATTCAGTGTTATCCTCTTCAACAACTAATAAACCTTGAAAAATGATATAGGTTTTATGGATTTAAGATCATCTCACGAGAGTCTATGGATACCATAACCCCACCACAAATGGATAGGAGGTATGATCTATATTACATGCTCCATTTTCCATCATTTTTCGCCAACCCCATTGGCAGGGGAGTGGATGAAATATTGTGTGATCTTCTAGATTGATATTATCAAGAACATCTACCAAACCCAACATGAATGGGAATATCCCAACAATATTCTTCTTTACAAGCCAATAATTTTTAGTTGGAGTAATGGGGTTTGAGTACCCAATGCCCTTATAGGGGTATCCACCTATCTTTATATGAAATAGAGGGTCCCATACACATGGATTGGAATTATTCCTTCATTTATGTGGTGCATCAACAAAAACTTCATCTCTAGTACTAAGATAACCAATTTGATGCATAACCTAGTCGTAAGAATCGACGCCATTATAAAGGTACTTGGACACATCCCCATGTGTGAATCCCACACTAGGAGAATCCATCCACTGATTAGGGTGGAGATGAAATTCACTTTCTAAACTATTGTTTCAGACACTGGCTTGATGTTTTATCCACACAGTTTCGGTTGTATTTCCCCCATAATACACAAGTAAGAGCCCTCATTTCTACATTGGTATTGACCCAGGCATGTCTGTGGCCTCGTCAATAGATTAACTATGGGACAATATAACTCAAATGGATTGGCTACTATTTCTTCCCAAAAGTAAACAATAAATTTCTTAATGGGAATTGCACTAATTCCTAGATTCCCTTCATTGGTTTCCTACACTAGATCAAACACATCCTTTTATTGGGATGACAACTTCTCTGCCACCCCCATTCATTCACTTTAGGGAGGAAGTATTCATATATTTATCCAATATCAGGATCCTAGATATTTTATGAAGGTCCCATAGACTGAATCCAACCCCCAAACACATGATTCATGTCAAACATGATTTTCCCTGGATACTATATACTAAACAACATGGGAATAAATTTTTGGGTTCAGTAAACTTGGAACCTTAAATCCCATGTAGCTTAATATATCCATACTCAATTCATTAATGCATAAAATCACTAAATTATGCACATTCCCAATAGTTCTAGGCCAATTCATTAGTGATGTTTCTACCATGGCATGAATCAAATTATCATTCTACCCACTTAATGGATTCATGAAGACTTCCTTGAGGATCATATCATACTACAGTATGGGTGACTCATCTTCCATATTCTCCCATTAATATTATTGACATGGTTATAAAAAACATCCCCTGTGACTAGTGCATAGTCCTTCTATATATGGCCTAGTGTAGCCCTATGCCACTGGTACTACAATGACATTCCTCTAATCCAGTATGCTGGAAATTATCTTCTTGCAACATGAATAAAACAAAATATCTTGACCTGAATCCATAATGTGGAAAACTCTTTCATAGAATGTACTTTGAGTGAGAATATACCAATAATTATATAATTGATTCAAGGTATTCATAAATTTTATTTATATTCTTCATCATTACGTTTCCATCTATTTCATACATTTGAACATCATCTTCATTTACTCCTTGAGGTTCCATTTGATTCAAGATATTATTGGTATTATGAATATGGTTGGTGAAGTGTTTTTATGATGGTCATATTTAGAGATTTTTCACAACGATATGGTTTTAATAGATAAATTCATGAAGGTTGGGTTTTTGGAGTCTGATTCTCTTAGAAGGTTTTTCATTGTAATATTTAATAGAGCCCTATTCACTAAGAAGCGTTTCTGGAACATGGTTTGTGAAGATTGTGTTATTCACAAAAAATAGAGTATAAACTTTCTCATCAGTGTTTTTTGGTGGATTTCAGACCACCCCACCAGAATTTATAGTTTCACAACCAGGTCCACCATCTTAAAGGAACTTTCATAGAAACCCATCATGATTGTACTCTGTGAGTGATATTTGTGAGTATTCTTCACAAAAGGATGTCAATTTTAAAATTTGGGCAATTGTCCATCATTATCAAACACTCATTTTTTAGGTTTTATTCTACCCTAAAAATGGATTTTTTTTTCATTGATATACATATAAACATCAAAATAGGCTAGGAAGGAATGACTAGTTTAGAGTGAATCTGAACCAAAATATTCAAAAATAAATCAAAGGAGCTTGATTCAGGTAGCCCAATTTCATAATTAATGGATGATGATCCTAATTCAATATATCCAAGAATCTTCCTTCATTAACACATGATGGATTTATGGTAAATCAACACATAATGGCTATCAGAGTTTCAAAGTTCATTATAGTTCGACAAAATGTTGATCGTTTCTCCATGAGTACAATATTAGACTTGTGGAGTCATGCCCATTCTGAAAGCCCATTAATGCTCTCCTAAAATCATAAATTCATCACAAATACACTTTCATATAAATATATAAATTTCTTCATTATCTTCGGGGTATTTACCAACCATTTTTCTACCGAATTCCTCCAAATTAATGAATTGGTTCATCTTCACGAACCAAATAAAAAATGGATCATCCATGGTATCCAAGCATTATGAAACCACAATATATATTTTATTAATTTTGTAAAAAATGGTGGGGAATCATTTAATGAATCCTTATTCCCTTCATTAATGAATAAGTCCCTTTTAGGACTTTTGAATTCATGCTGTATTCAACATTCATGAAGCACCCGGTTGATGAACCTAGACCTACCAACGAGGTAGGGGAACCTTGTTTCCTGAAGAATAACAATTAGTGATGCCCCTAAAATCTACGAGGAAACACTTATTTGCGAAACAAATCTCTACAAGGCCACAGGTATTATAAAACCCCTATCCTAGGCCCCTGTATGGGGATTCCTTTTTCATGAATCTGTTTCATGACCCAGAACCCTTACACCCATCCAAGATAAGTCTAAATAAACCTCAAGTACCTTTGTCACATATTACACTCACTCATGTGTTATTAAAATTCACCCCAAGTGTGTATTGAGCCTCCCACATACCTCATTATTCTAAAAATAGGTACCTTAATCCCTTGTGATTCTACAAATAGTGACCCTAGCATGGGACTCTTGACTAAACACTCCTCCACAACAATAATAATTCTATTTCCATCCTAATGGTGCATGAAAGGGGGACATGTAATACCTATCAGTTATAAGTGAGACCACACATGTCCAAGCTTCATGTCATAAAACTGTATAGATCTACATCCTATTTTTAGGTCATTAAACATCACTAAAACCTCTGAATAATATAATGTACAACTATAGTCCTACCATGTGTAATCAGCACAAGATACTCTATTGTTGAGTGGAATGGGATGATTTGATCACATCTACCACTCCCATGGAATTATATTCTCCTAGTTAGATCAATTCATAATCAACACACCATTCATCAAAGATCAATCCTCTTGTTATGGGGAAATTCATTATATAATTCCATCACCACCCCTCATCAATGTTGATTTCACAATAGAAGTATCCTTACCTCACAATGGGAACTACGTGGCTCCTTCCTATCACATGACCTTAAAATATGGCATATAAATACTTGGGTATTGAACTCTGTCATCTAAACATTGTATATAGGATACCTCTTGGATGTTTAAACATATTCAATGATAAATTTAAGAGTTCCCCCATAGGGATGAACCTCCTATATTCTCCTCTAAATGGAAATATGATCCAATTCTAAAATTTGGTGTTATCTTTTGCATGGAAAACCTCCCAAATCCACCACTACTAGGTGTTATGATATAATGGAAAATTTCTTTATTCCCTTTTTGGGGTTCACCTCCATGTTCTACCTCTATTTGCTGTTCTAATATAATATTATACTTATTTTCTTCTACTTATTGGTAGACCTCCTAGACCTGCCTCCACATTTGTCTATGATCTAATGGTAAACCTAGGTTCTCCCTCCTTTGGTAGGACATATTGAATCTACCTCGATGGGGAATTCTAATCAAATGGTAAACATAGGTGTTCCCACATAGGAATGAACCTCTCGGTTGTTCCTCTATATGGTGCTTTGATGTTATGGTAAGTATAGGTTCTCCCTCTTGGGGATTCACATCCTAGATCAATGTTTATTGGGAATTGTGATTCAATGGTTAACCTAGGTGTTCTCTCCTTGTGAAACACCTCCCAAATCCCCCTTCATGAGATATTACTATCAAAAGGTACACTATGGTTCTCCCTCATAGTGACCCACCTCATATATCATCCTAGGATAGATTTTTTGATCGAATGAAAAACTTAGGTGCTATCTCCACGGGACAGACCTTTTAAATCCACATCCATAAGTAATTATAATCCAATTTTACACTTATTTTCTTCCATCTATAGAATATCCTCTTAGATCCACATCCACTATGTTTTCTTACCAAATGGTAAACATAGGTTCTCCCCCTTTGGGGTGATCCTCCAAGATCCATCACCACAGGCCATTCTGATCCTCCCGTAAAACTTCCTTGTGTGAATTTGTCCCTCATATGGAAAAGACTCCTTAAACCATCCCTAATGTGTGTTATGATCTACTAAATATGACTCCATAAGACATTAAACTCTTTCCCCAGATCCACCTCCCAGAAGATTTTTGATATAATGGTAACCCATATAGGTGAGACATCATCCCTCCTATGAAAACACTTACTTGATACACCCCAAAGGGTTTTTTGATCAACCAAATCATCCTCCACAAGTTGATAAAATCATTCCCAGATACAACTACAAGGGTTTTTATGAACCATCAATAAATATTATTTGTGTGACATCTTCCCTTATATGGACACATCACCTAGATCATCCCCCACATGGTGTTTTGATATACCAAATATTTCACTACAATTCTTTAAAATCATTCCTAGATTCATCTCAATCAAATGAAATAATACATATCCATAGGACATAGATCACGTGACTAGACTCAATCACCAACTCCAAGTAGAAGTGAGGGATTCCTAGGGTAAAAATCCATGGATGACTGATGCCTATATTTTCATTACCACGTTACTGACAGAGGATTCCTTGGGATATACACCATAACATTTCCCACATGATATTCCATACCAATAGGAATAATACATGTGACTAATGCTCCTAGATTCCATATCGTTCTAGAGATACGCCACATGACTACTCTCATGACAAAAGGTTTTTTTCCCTTTCAAGATGAATGTTGTATTTTAAGAAAGAAGTTGTATAATTAACCTATTTACCATTGATATGGAAGTAGGACAAAGTTCCATGAAGATGAATTTACTTTATGGGGGTGACTTAGGAAAGGTAATGTGTTCCATGGTGGGATCCATGGATGTATGAACCGATTACTCATCATCAAATTTCGATCAATAAGAAGACATCACCATTAAAATTGTTTAAGGTCTCCTACCATTGGAAAGTGGGAATGTGGGCCAAATATTCCTTCATCGTCTACATAATACGTCAATGCATAAGTGGGTCCCATGTGAATGAATATAAAACAATGAATAATTTATTATTTCATGGACTTTTCTTGATTTAAATAAATTTAATTTAAAGCTAATATTTTATCACATTATATATATCTTGTGATTCCTATAAAAATATGATCTAAAGTTTCACACATCTTTAGGAAGTGTGATATTCTTCTTGGTTGAGAGTTATTCACATTCAACCTATTGGTAATTTCATTGAATTATTATTAATTAATCATTGGTATAGAATAGATATTCATGGTGCCTTCTAAGGTAGAATATAACTCTATGAATGTATGTCGTTGATGTATTAATTTGAAAAATATCACCTTAAATGATGACAAGGGAATGACAGAAGATTGAGTATTACTCTTGAGTATAAATTAGTAAAATTTAACCAATTAGACTGAAAATATATCCCATTATTCACTGTAAGATTTAGATTTATAGCATCCAATGGAACTATTTGGATACATGAATAAATTCCCCAAAGATATGTTGGAACTACCTATATGATAGGATATTGAATTATTCCCCAAAAGAAGACTATGTTATACTATATGGAATATCAAATTTAACATATTTATATATAGAGGATGAGTGTAAAATTGGCGGACCTTTATGATTAGGGGTTCATTAGAAATATTATGTCCCATGATGTAGCTTTGAAATTGTTTTTCTATGAATTTGGATGACACGTTGAGTTTATGAATAAATTACCATAACATGAATCATTTAAAAATATATAAAAAGAATCATTTTTTTGTGGATAAGTGGCCTATTCAATCAAATCAAGGGTGGGATATGGTTCATGAACATTTATATATGGTCAGTATACCACAACTTTTTTTCATGAGGAAAAGATATAAAATATGATATCTGTGTGTTTATATGTTAAATATAATTTCTGATTGATTCCCTTTGGTGTTGGGAATTACCCAATTTTGTTCATTGTATATATGAATAAACTATTTCAAAATTTATTAGACCTTTTTTAGTTAAATGTTTCATCTCTATTCTCGTATAATTTATATAATTATAGAATCACAGCTATAACATTTTAATGGTCCATGAATTACTCCAGAAGAACAATTATTATGGGAGTCTCATGTTATATACAATTTGGATTAGTGTGGTTCACAATCTGGGTCATTTCAACATGGTTTATGGTCTAGCTATGGTCCCAGTGAAGATAGATGTTGTTTTATCAAGGGTTCCACATTTAAGTGTGTAATATGTTCACAGTTTCCTCGAGTTGGAAGTGTATTCTCATAGGTTTGTGGTAGAGCATTCCTAGAATACAACCCCTTATAATTCATTTAAATGAATGAGGACGTTGTTTGCTTGGAATGATCATAGTTGGATATTATATTTGTAAATGATATATAGGTTTACTAGTGAATCTATTTTGATGATACTATATGATTTTTTTGAGTAAGTGTTTTTCTTTAATTAATAATGAACTAGGATTAATTGTTTGTTAATTCAGATTTATATCATGTATTATTAAGAGTTTAGGAAGATAAACCTGGTGAGAAGAGATTCATGCTCCATGACCTCAAGGTATCATAATTGGATGTCACCATAAAGTTATGATGGTATTATATTTTTGTTAGTAGTTTGTAGATACTTAATCCAACAGAGTCTATTGTATATAAATTCTCAAATATACATCAACAAATTAAAAATATATTTATTTGAGTATTTATTTGACTAATACATAGAGATAATATGTACTCTGAAAGACTGAAATGTGACGGAATAATATGTTATTATGAAATCATCATATAACTAGGTGGAGGAAATGTTAGTGAAGTTCTATAGATTGTAGATGAACCTGATTTATGTTTGAAGATAATCTTATCTCTATTTTATCTTACAAACTCTACTTCTTCCATAGAATATGAAAATGGAATAGTTTGGAGATATATAATTAGAATTTTTGTAACTATGTATCATTATAATATGATTTTTTAAAAATTTATTTCATTAAGGAATGCATAACCCTCTATTAATTATAGAAAATGGTTATGATTACATTATGTGGAGAGGATCTTAGGGATATATATATCTCCCCCTTGGTTGTAAAACATAGAGACATTAATATGTACCAAGACCTTCAATGATAATTTTTTTTGGCAGGAATAAGGAATTTTATTTCCAAAGCATGTTTATTGGTTCCATTCCTATAAGCTGGAGAGTAAAGGGACTCATGTTCAATTACGATTAAATCGACCACTTGAAATCAATCAGTGGAAGTATAAAGGTACATCAATTGATTTTTTATAAGGATTTAATTAATATTGATTCTCAATAATGTTATAGTTATGGTTTATGATCAATATTCAATGTTCTTTGACCTTCATTCCAACTAATAGTAGTACATGGTTGAAATTTGAGGGGGATTTTACATATGTAATATCTTCTAACATATTGCATATTTCCATGTCAATGTCTCTAATTTTTATTCTTTGAACATATCATGGGTGGGGATGGGTTTATCGGGGATTTTGGGAAATAGTTAGGAATGAGAATATTGTTCCACCCTTATATAGATTGAGAGATAAAATTAATGATCTAGATTTTTTATGATACAAAGAAACCTATTTTTAAGATATTTTTGAATTAGGTGGGATAATTTACTATTTATGAAGTTCAATAATATCCAAATAATTCACTATGAAATTGATGTGAAACTATTTGATGATAATTATTGGAGATATAGGAGGTCACCCATATGATACATCAAGATAACTGAGTCATTTCATGTGAGATCGATGCTAGTATTGATTATGATAGAGAATGTTCATGTGATCCATGATTTATTGAAGACATATTAGATTCATAAAAATCATATTCAATTAATGAAAATTGAATTCATGATTTTAATAATAAAGACCATTTTTTCAAAAAGGTCACTCCATGCAGTGGTTTCCAGGGTATGTTTTGTAATAATATATGCATGAGGCTCATCGAGCTAATAAATTTCCAATTTCATCTTACTGGTGTTACATAATACATTGACCTACCCCCATAGTTGGATTGGGTTCATGCCATCAAAAATTTGTTGTCATCGAGAAGATACATTCATTATTCATGTCATGCCCCTTTTGTTCCTCTATTTGATTAGTTTATGTTAGAATATCATCTATAAAGATAAATATATAAATTTATTGGTGTAATATCTAATAAAGTATTCAATAATACTATAAATATCATTGGATTATTTTTTAATATAAATTCACTGATATGGAACTCATGATGCTCATATCTTATATGAAATGTGGTCTTGGGAATTTTGTACTTGTTTACCATTACCTAATGATATCCTGACCAAATTTCTCCTTTTGATATATGTTATACATAGTGAAACTAATTTAGTAAGTAAACAATCAATGTTATATGACACATTTTCTTTATTAGGAACATGATGAGTCAGTTGGAAATGAAATTATTTTTCTAGGATTATTCAAAGAAGTCACATCTGGTTTAGATAAAATCAATGACAAAACGACCCCCGAAACACACTGGAGAGTATTCTCTAGGAAGTCGATTCAGGAAGACCATCCTTTTGGAATACACGGAAACCTAATGATATGCTTTGTTGGTTCAACGATACTATGTGACCTTGATAAGGATTGACGATGTGCTTCGCAACTCCGATAGTACCATGGATACTCATAAGGACTACATTTTCATTGTGAACCACTTCACATCATTGAAAACCAAATTTACAATAAATTCATTGGTCTTTATGACCTGGGAATTAGATTCCCAAACCATTATGATTCCAAATTTCCCATAATTATAGATTCACCTAAGCATTGTCAACTAATAAAAAATGGATCATAAAATTTATCCTAGATTTGAAAACCATATCCCATATATTATTGAATACCTCCACATATGGTGGGGATACCATTTCTAAATTCCTACACCCATCATGGAGGAGTAAGGGCATTCGGGGTACATGAGAATTTGTGAAGCCTTAATCTTTCAGAAAACACTAATTTCCAAATCTAGGACATCTTCTTGAGGCATATTCATCATGTTTCATGAAGCCTATTCCTTCATGAATCCCCTAACCACTCAAAATCACCTGAATTTATGAAGAACGTCTTTATGAGGTCGTATTCATCACGAATCCCCTCTCATGGTATTCTACATGACTAACTCTTATTCAGACACCTATTCATGACGTTGAGTGCCCAAGGGCCCTACACACAACCCAGATTAGAATAGATTCATCTCAATTTTCTATGGGACCTATTCCACTCATTCTAGTGGTAAATTTCATTCCATGTGTGGGAAGAGACAATTGGTTACCATTTTCTTCTGAGCATATGTAGATTAAGTCCTTTTTCTTTTCAGAATTTGTATTCTAATGTGGACCAAATGATCAAAAACTCTTCTACACTATTAAAACATCAATTTTCTAGAGCCATACCACTCCCATAGGTTCCCAAGATGAAATGATGTATTACCATGGGGTGAGGAATGAGTCACCCATATCTACTCTACCAGATATATGACTACATAAAAACACCATCCTCAACAGATGACAATTAATTGTTTCCATAACCCAAGTAATAAGAATTAGATGCTTCGCGTGTGACATGCAAGAGATGTTCTTCACACTACTTACCCTCATATGGAATTTGATCACCCCATATGAAGATAAATCATGCTAGGGAAGATTCCTTTCATAATATCCACTGTCATGAAATTTGAACATCTTTATAATGAATTAGATGTTCCTCGGGAAGCATGTATGCATAATCAACACACCATTTAACCTTGGTTCATCTTTTCCCGCACAACAACGACATTTATTGTTTTCCAATTTTTTCTCAAAATGAGAATGAATCATATGGTATTATAGGTTAGCAGTGAACATTTAATCCAACATCCACAAAATAATTTCCCATCAGATGGGAATATTCCATGAATAATCCCCAACCAAATTGGACTTCCATTGGGGTGTAATCCCAAACAATTCCGAACTACATGGGATATTATTTCGAACTACCATGTTAATGTAGGATGTTTCCAAACCCAACATCCAACACTCCATCCATATCCATCCTGATTATACATAGGCCTCCACATCATAATTAGATCATGCCCATACCCAGATACTATATCCCCTTCAGGTCCCTCTGGGATGCTCCTATGCATATGGAAAAACTGCATACTCTAATTCCATGGGACTCCACATTAGCTGTAATCATTATACCTCTCTAAAATAAATTATATTATATTTAAATATAACATGGATATGTTACAAGCCTCACTAAGGTCTGATCCAAGTACTCCATCAACTCCATCCACTACGTCCATTCCAAGCATTCCATTCACATCGACCATGATTTTCTTTGAGAATCCACATCCTAGTAATATCATGCCACCAAAGGGAGTATCTCCCATGCGTAATATTGACATAATAAAACCAGGATTAATCATCTTATGAAGGGTAGAAAACCTATATAATATCCTCACAATCCTATATCGAAACTTCTCTCTAGCCTCGGGCACCTTACTGCATGACATTAAATATCATATAATGGTCACATTACATGACCATAAACTATGACATCGAACTACAATGGTTTCGACACTTTCTTTCTAATAGAGCTATGTTGGATTCCTCTTTGACGTCCAATCATGACCATTGGTAAAACTATGTGCCCCTACCTAGGGGTGTACCTCATTGATCCACCACATATGGTTTTGCGATCAACCATCATTGTGTGACATCTTCCCTTCATTGGACTCACCTCCCAAATCTGCCTCCATAGTGAGACTTGATCCATCCATCAGTAAACCATCCAGGTGCTTCCTCCTATGGACACACCTCATTGATTTACAACTTTGGGGTGTTTGGATCTATATCATTCCATATCTACATGATTTTAAACATGATACATATCTCATACTCCTACCACGTGCTAAAAATGGTATACATGAGGTGAAATCATTGGAATATGTTCATTTCGTGATTGATATCACGATTTCAACATAGGATGTATTGGGTTCTATGCCTAATATTCCCCCATGATACTCCCTCAAAAGAGGATGAATATAGATTTTCAATGTTCCTTATATGATTTCATTCCAATAATTCCCTACCAAAATACTCTCCTGGACAATGGTTGTTTCCCTATTTAGAACCATTGAAATTTGCAGACAAATGTTGTGTAATTAACTAGCATCCACAAAAAGATGGAACCATGAATGAGTTCCATGAACATGACTCAAATATATGATGGATACTCATACATGGAAACATTTTAAAATGAGAAATCAATGGAAGGAGTGAATTAAATACCATCAACCCGTTTCTATCAAGGATTTTACATCGCTGACGAAAGTGATGATTTCCACCCACATTGGAAATCTGAAATACACGAAAACAAAATGTGACAGAAATTCACATCAAACATGCTAGGTGGAACACCCTGAAAAAAGTGTTGTAAATATCAATGGTGAAACTTACATGGAAAATTACTCCTTCAACCATGGGGATTATCCAATGTGGTCAGCAATAAAGCATTATACTCAAACACTATTAATGGTGGGCCACCCAAATAAATGGTGAACCTGATATAAATATTTCCCCATTAACCATGGGGATTAGTATTGTTCAAGAAACCTATATATTTGAATGTTACATGAACCAAAATTATGTTAATGGGAACCGCCAATCAAATAGTGCTACTAACTTGAAACTCACTATAAATTCGGGTACTTAAACTTTGGGCAATATTGTTTGTGGAATCATCTTCATGGATCTCTCTCCCCATCAATAGAGGAGCGGACGATGATGGGGAACTGATAATTTATTTCTTTGTATTCGTAATGATATATTCATCCTCCGACATTGAAGGACTGGAGATTCCTCAAATCAACCATGAAACTCCCATGTATGTAGGGGCATGTGAAATGAAAATGTGGAAATCCCAATTTAAACCACTTGTGTCATGATATATGCTATGACAATATTTATTGGGAATTAATGCCCCTTATCACCCATAAATATCATTTAGAGGAGGGTTTTGGACTCCCTCATACACATATATGAGCAGGAGCGTGTTATTACAACATTGAATATGGACTTCTAGGACCTGGAGGCTTCAGCGCCTCACTAACACCACCTCTAAGGGCCGCGTAGGGAGAATCATCGACTCGCACCATCATTGAACCAATTTGGGTGAATTTCTATTGAGTGATCCTATAACTCAATCCTAAAAAATTAGGAGGTGGTGGATTATCATGTTACCCTAGCTATGAATATTACGAGGTATTTTCTAATGATTTCTCCCACAAGACCAGGTAATTACTAGAAACAATTAGTCTTTTCGTCTGAGGAACGTGTGGAGTATACCCCTGTTCTACCACCCTCGGTCTGAACCACCCGATTTTAATGTTAGATTCACACTCAAGAGAATTAATAATAATTGGTATTATCTTATATAGATCCTATGACCCCTTCCCCCAATGGAACATTCCTTTATATCCCTTCTATAACTAAGAAGGGATTCATCAATGCCTAGTTTGTATTGAAACCTCATCTTTTATATATGAAGGGTTGGTTGAGCTTACCAATCTTTAGAACTTCCAGTAGCCATTATGTTCCAGTTTGTGATGATGAGATTCACTAAGGAGGACCCCCCTGTTCCTTCTCCAACTAGAGTCGAGGTCCTCCATACTCTCACTCTAAAAATGGAGGTCCTACCTACCTCATTAAAGTATAGTATGAATCTCCTACCAATATATGTTGTTCCCGACACGGCGGGTCCTACCCAGTTCACATACCATAAGCATGAAGGCCCTCCTTATACCATTCCTTGTTCAGGTGGAGGCCCTCCCTACTCCAGCTCTAATTAATAAATAAGACATTCATGCTTCATCAATGATTGGTATAGAAGTACTCCTCTTACTATCACTACCAACCAACATGGAGGTCCTCCCCATGCCACAGCCTAACAGATTTTAGGCCACTACCACTCCATTAATATAAAACATTGAGGTCCTCCCCATGATTTCATTAGCTAAAGCGGTGTTCCTATCACCCCCAACATTGATCAGTGTAATGGTACTCCTCACATTTCAGCATGAGAGTATGGAGTTCCTGACCATGTCATTGCCACCAGTAATCAAGGAGGACCTCCTGATGTTCCCACCAACCAATGTAATGGTCCTCCCAAATATGTCCAAAAATAAAAGTGGATGCCCTACCCACTGCTACATCAGTCAAAGAATTTGTCCTCCCCACCATAAAGACAACTAATATAGTGGACCTCGCTCTATCAAAACCAATAAAATCGTAGGTCATCCCCATTCAAAAGAACATATGTGTTCTTAAGAACCAACTAATGGTATAAGAGAGAACTTGGACCACTAAAAGAGAAATTATGGGAAGATCCAATTCATTTTCCATTCTATTCACTTCATTTTTTTCTTAGGAAGATTGTAATTATATGGTGAATCCTTCACCCCATTCATCTACATTAGATCCTAGGGTTAGAGCGAGACATGTAAAGTTCATTAACTAGAATTGTAAGATCCACAATATTTCCAAATAAATTAATAGGAAAATATAACATGAAGTATATTAGGATCTATTCTAGGGTCTCACATTCCAGTTATCTATATCATCCCTAGTTTCTTTCTGTACCTATACTTGAGAAAATACAGACCTATTCTAGAATTTTCTAGAATTCAACTATCTGATTTACTCGCTAATGAGTGATGTTATCCTTACACATGACGAATTGTTGAACACCCATTTATACAAGGATGTAATTATGTGGTTTGTACCACCCACAAGGGAAAACCCAACATGTATTTCAAACACGAATCAGGCAGCGCCACTTCCACTATCTAGAAAACCACCACAATGACCTGTATTAGTGGAACCACTGATTCATCGACCATAACCTATCGAATATGGGCCAACCAAGAGATAGGCATTGCTACTAAAAAATAATGTAGGGGAGATAATATAGCCACAGACTAGTTGTCAGTGGAAATCTAACTGAATGTTTCTCCAAACATTAATATCGTGGAGTCCCTCATAGAGGACTAGGTTACATTATTCTTCCAGATTATATTGATGACACTTTTTCACCTCCATGATAATCATTTGGTTTATCTGTGATGCCTTGATCATTTAGATGTAATTTATCAGTAGTGAATAATGTTTGAGTTGGAATCTCTCCCAGTGGCTCAAGAAGTTGTGTCACCTTGATACAACCATACCCTCCCACAAAGATGCATCTAGATATTAACAGTTCTCCACATATTAATTGAAGAACTATCTTCACACATGAGGATCGGGGTATGAGTACTGTATGCTTCACTCAACATTATAAATATCATTCATCATCCATACATACCCATTGGAGTTTATTTTATTCCTATAGGTATTGTTATTGTGAATATGGTTTTACAAAAGATATCAAATGATGTGGACACATGCATAGGCTCCCATAGATATAACTCTCCAACTAGAGAAGTGTATTATCTTGGGGACCCTCAAAACAATGTACAAAGTAACATATATAGGTATATTAGTAGACTTCAAGTCCCCTATACTTCATTTCATGTTAGTTAAAACACCAATAATGCCAAATTACATCTCAATACCTATGATCCATATGAATTTGTGCATAAGATAGAGGTCTATCCTACAATCGTTTCCTTGCTTTAGCAGGTCATAGAAAAAAATATGATCATTGATGAGATCCTTCATGAGAAGTGCCTATACTATGGTGTTCTTCAATAAGATCATATTACTCTAATAATTATGAGTAAGGGGAAGGAATAATCCCTCTTTGGAAATTTACTCCTAATTGAGACTGGATACCTTGCGCGTCCAGACAGTGTAGTCGCCTAAATTTGTGGAATGAAACTGTGATATAAGAAACCAAATCCCCCCAAGAAGCACGAACAAATTCATTGGTTCCCAGATAAATCCACCCCAAAAATATGTACCATGAGTTTTTATTCATTCTTATGGGGTTGAATATCATTTCAATAGATTGGTGTTCAGGGATACTCATCAAGATCAGAACCCCTACCAGAACGATTTTATAGCTTCTCTCATTGCTCACCTAGAGGACATTGAGACATGATAGGTGGAGATAACACAAAACAAAAAGACATATCATGCATGGGAGGATGACATGAGAACTCCCACATATTTTGGAAAACCTATCTTCACATCATTCAACAGGATGGGTGACCAAAGGTAGTATTTGAACCACTACATCTCATCATGTGTGATCATGTTGGCAACCCCATAATAGTATGAGGCCTCCACACTCTAATGTTTTATATAGCCAGTGGAAGGGGTTTTTCTCTTATAGTATAACCAATTACCCATATTACCCATTACATTTTGTGAATACATACAAAAGTAGTTTCTATACATGTTCAACTCCACCACATGTAAGAAAAATATTGCAACCCTATTCATTTTCAATAATATTCGAGACGGGTGCATCATATAGTTTGTCTCCCCATGGATAGGTCTCACCTATTCCTTCAATATGCCATTAACTCAACAGATGCTTCTAACAAAGTACATGAGTAATTTCCTAAATAAACTGGTCCCTACCATCATCATGCAAAACATCCCATTTTTATTTTTTGACATATCTAGCAATAACAAATGCCAAGAGTAATTGTTACAACTGACCAAGAATGCACGTCAATTTATTCTTCTATCCCCTGGAAGGATAATCTATATAGAAGATAGTCCCATCGTAGTATAGGTGGAGTCCCCATTTCCCATAGATCTGTTAATGGTAAAGCCTCACCCATCATAGCCTCACCATGTTTTGTAGCGTAATCAAGATCTAATTAACCTTGTAAATCATCGGTAGCACCTCCTCATCATGAACTATCACCTAGGTGATAGAATATAGATTCAATACATCATATTTATCCATACCCTTATTAGGTAAATGATCCTATAGATCCCCTCCCAAATAATAGAAATAATACCCACTCCTTCATGGATTAACAATTTACAAACTATTTCCACCATTCCATGGAACTTGTGATTTTGAAGCTTCCAGAGAATAAGAATCCACATGAGGATGATCTCAAAGATTTCCCAAACCACTACCCATACCACATGATATTTGTACATACCATAATTAAATGAAATTTTTTCATGTATTGGCTCTAGGACTATGTAGAAAATGGTTTGTTACAGATAGGAATTGTCCAGACATAGGAGGAACACATCACCATTATGTCTGAAAGTGACATCAAAGGTTCCAGTGAATGTAAATATGATTCCAAATTTGGATAATATAATTATGATGAATTTTTGTCTCAATGGGTATTATCACATTCCGACGACATCAGTGGTGGCCTCTTATGCTGAACCAAATCTCTTGATGTACTTGTACTCTCCATTGCTGAGGCTTCTACATCTACATCGTAGCCTTCTACACAAGATAATATTCAACATAATTGAACTAAGGGAATTAAAATTCCCACGATGAATCCAAATGATTCTTTTACATTCCCTAATTTCAAGACACTATAGTTGGTAATCTTTCCAATAGTCTATCCCACATTAGAATTTTCCTATGTTGAAGTGTAATATTTTTCTATGTGAATACCATCGAGTTGGTAGACCATTTATTTTCCCACGATGATGGTGAGTACTAGAAACATTCCTCGTGTTCCTCCAATAACAGCCATGGATGTGTTATTTTAGTACATGAGATCCACTAAAATACTATGACTAGTTCTATAAGGCAATCCATTCCAAAAAAAGTGATATGTATCACAGTCCTCCCAACCCATTAAATCATACACACCACCAAATATGGTCGTGATAACGGACCAAAAAATGTAATTGTGGTTTCATTTTGATTGACCATGTACTGTTAAGTCCAAGACTTATTCATCAAAAAGTAATCTCGAAGTGGTGTTGGGAATGTTTTAGGATTACCATCAAGACATTTCCCACATCATCTAGAATCCATTGGTTCATCTAGTAGTGTATTTCATTCCTCCTGCTAATTAGAATCCCGTGTGGGTAGAAATGACTTTCTGTCATGGAAGTATGATGTGATGAATATCCTCACAAATATACATATGACTCTATAAATAATTGAAGAAATCCACATTTCATTCGATACTTGTGAGGATCTTGTAGTGTCCTTAAAGAGCCCATAACTATTTGAAGTAGAGATAACAGTCACATAGACATTGTATGATGGGGAGGTTGCTAAAGAAGTATTCCAAGCCATTATCTAATTCTACAGATAGGATGAGGGCTCCCTCATATAGGGAAACAAAATCCCCTTGTACATCACAGTCTACATAAATGGAATGTATGTTCCCCTCTAACTAATGGACATAGGATCTGCGATCAATCTCATCCCAACGTGGACTCTTAAAAATCTAGGATTGTCTAATGTAAATCTAAATCCGTCCCATCTGAAGATTTAAGGTTATGAAATGACTGATCGAAGATGGTGTGGCATAATCCATTTGATGGACCAGATCAGTGGATTGATAACAAAAATTGAAATCATTATTATATAACATGATCCAACCTAGAATGTGTAATGCCCGAACCCCAGTTACCTAGAGTCGATGTATTATTACATAACATTGACATGATACAAGGAATCATGTCCCCAATGATGAATCAGTTTAGTATCCTTGGAAGTACTAGATACATTCAAAAGTTTTACATTATATCATTATATAAAAACATCAACAACATTTTCTCCCCTATTGAACATAATTATATCCTTAGCCTATCCCTGCTAGTCAACCATGAAATACTTCTTCACATCCTAAGAAAAAAATAACATGAAATGGGTGAGCTCAGATTATCATTAAGGATAAAAATATAGTGGAAACATTCATAATAAGCACAAACATTTAAGGAAAGGTATTAGAATAAAACAAAATCCCCTTAAACCTAAACATCAGAATAATATGGAAAAGATAAAATCAAATAATTTCATTTAATTATTCACTTGGATATTCTACTAGTCGAATAATGACATTAAATATCAATAGAATCATTTATAAATATGGAAAGCATAATGCCATACTTCTTAAACACCTAGTCAAGGCCTTTTTCCAAGACTACAAATTAGATTATGTCTAGGACAATTTCCAAGACACTAGTTTGTCTCATGATACCTATCGATGCATCGAGGAGCTATAGAGGGATACACCTATCACTTAATAAGTCCAATGAATTCCTTATATGAAAAGGATTAAACATTACCTAAACAACCATATTAAAACTAGCATATGAAATTTCAATAATTTATCCCTAAACAATTAATGTTATAAGAATAACAAATCCGTAGTCAAACATATCAAAAAACCTTCAACTCAATATTAAAGAATTGTATCATAATAAATCAACATCAAACAAGCTTAAAATCCATCAAAAGTATTTTGACATAGATGAAATATAACCTTTTTTAGAGAAATATCATTTTATATTTTGAAATATTTTAAAAGTAATATAATAATAAAAGAAAATATTAGTTTTGAAAATATTATAATAAGCTTGTAAGGGAAGCTTCAATGATGTTATAATGGTAGAAAATAGCAGCACTCGCCGTATAAGTTAAAAGAAACATTATTACCTTATATTTGTAGAAAATGTCATAATGTACCATGTTTGGAAAATGATGGAAAGATTACATTCTAAACATTAAAGGTCAAATAAGGGTATAAATTAATTTAACCCAATTTATAGTAAAGAGTAAAATGTATTGAAATACATTTTTAGGACAACATGGATTTGGATGATAAATATTTCCTAGTATATACTTATGTAAAAACAACCTTGAATAATAAAGAGATTATGGAATTAACCCTTACCTGGTACATTTCCTTGGTTGAGGGTACGTTACCCTCATATAGAGTTAAATCGTTTTTATTAAATTATAAATGAACTATATACCTAAATATTTAAGGTTCCGAGCGCAGCGGAAGTGCTTTGGTGGGTTTGCCCAAATTTAATTTTAGCATTAAACAACATTAAAACCGAGATCTGTCACGATATAAAACGCCAGATCATTGGAATAGAATGAAGAAAAAAACAATCGAGGGAATATCGAAACCATAGAGATCATATCATCATATGTTGGTTGTAATTAATTTAATTAATTCACAAGAATTGCCTTGTTGGAATTCTTTCTTTGTTGATGTGTCCAGTCACAATTCGGTGATCCATCCTTGCGTCGTAGAATCCAAGTGTATGATTCCTCTAGCGGTGATCCACACGTGTGCTATGAATCTCCGGACGCCGCCGAAGTGATCTCCGAGTGCCAGCATTGAATAACCTTCGCTTGCGATGTCCGCCTTCGATTGCCTTGATCTCTATGTCTTGAGAGCATTCTTGGAGGAAAGAGTTCATTC
The DNA here is from genome assembly GCA_963277665.1 of Viscum album. Taxonomy (NCBI): domain Eukaryota; kingdom Viridiplantae; phylum Streptophyta; class Magnoliopsida; order Santalales; family Viscaceae; genus Viscum; species Viscum album. Next base: position 536,573,245 of record OY728120.1, on the reverse strand, counting down.
GGGCTTGAATGAATTCTTTAGAATTGTTGTGCACAATGATTTATTGGAAAAGTGTTGGGGTTGTGAGGATATTTATAATCAGGTTTGAGGTTATAGAGTTATGACAATAAATAAACATGTTATCGGTTTTATTTATTTCATTAACTCTTATTGAAACCCACATGTCAAATTATTAATTCCTTGACATGGGCCAACGTTGATTACGATTAATATAATTTATTAAAACAATATTATATCCCCCAAATCCTGACTGGAAAACTACAAGGCGTGTAATCATTAGTACACAGTGTGTACTCGTTTTCTATAAAACTACACGGCGTCTATATTTAATATACAGGACGTGTACTTTTATTTTCCAATTTTCTTTATCTCCTCCTCAACATTTATTAGACCTTGATTAATGGCTATTTATTTCTTAAATAAATGTAACTGCATTACTCGGTAATAAATATATTATTTTTCCCAAGATATATTCTCTCAAATAACTAGTGTCGAAATAATTGCGATTAGGCATCCTTAAATAATTATTAATCCACTGTCGGGAATAATATTTATTTAACTTGTTAAATTAATATTTAAATGAGATACATGGACACACCTAGAGTGGGACCCTCTAGGCCTCTTTATTAGTGGAATTAGGTGGATCCTGCCTAAATTCCAGGGTTAGCGTCTAGATACAAGCCGATGCACCCATAGAGAAAGAAGTTAACACTGCAATGACGTGTCACCACCTACGAACTCTTACTATGTAATTTGATCCCTTTGTAACGATATCTTGAATCATGTGGGTTTCATGCTAGTGCCATCAACCCATGTGCTCGATCATTCTTTCTTTGAATTTTCGGAATTGGACTCTCCCATACCTTACAATGGACATGGATTTTTTTAGGCTATATCAATTCCATCAAAGGGGATGAGATATATACTACCGTTATGGAACAGATGGGACAAATCATTTCTTGCATTATCTATTAATGCAGTGTTACTCGTGATGCACCAAACGTATCCTACCTCACTGCGAACAGTGTGTCATCATAGTTTTCATCAATACATCTAAGTGTGCGAGTTGTAATACCCATTAAAAATAATCTTAAAGTCTATGGAACAATACACACGTCCGCAGATAAGAACATCCAATGACACTATGAAATGTAGATTTCCTAATGGCGAGTCTCACACTCATAATATCCTCCTAGATATTACCAAGGGCTCACACCATTAGAAGGTGCCTCAATGTTTTATGAGTCTTTACCCCTAATTACCTGTAGTATTTTTGTATCTAAAATAACATAATCCGGCTATAGAACATATATTCAATAATAGTGTTATTGCACTTCCGGGTTCTCATCATAGCAGGGATCCACTATGACCCTTTATTGCAACAACTATCCTTGGGACATTATCACATGCATTGTCATGCATAAGAACAATCAAGATGTGATAAGATGTTTATATAATGTATAAAGTACACAGTAGTTGGTTCTAGGCCACCAAATCCAACAGACTCCAACTTGGACTAGAGAGAACTGTTAACAACCCTTAACCCGCTAGCTCTCACATGATATTCATGCTTCTGCTGAGATAGGCCTTTAGTCATGGGGTCTGCCACGTTCTTTTCCATGGATACCCTGGTCACTGCAACTTCACCCCTTTGATAGAAATCCCTCAAGAGGTGATACTTCTATAGTAAGTGCTTTGTCCGTTGATGTGTCCTTGGTTATTTGGGAAGAGCCACCGATGTAGTATTATCACAATACAATGTAATGGGATCTTTACTGCTAGGCACCACATCAAGCTCCTGGAAAATGTTCCAAATCCATATGGCTTCATTGGATGCATCTGAAGCTGCTACATATTCGGAATCTGCTGTAGAATCGGCGACAACTAGCTGCTTTGAAATCTTCCAGCTCACAGCTCCTCCATTGAGACAGAAAACATATCCAGATTGTCACTTCAAATCATTCTGATCTGTCTGAAAACCAGCATCGGCATATCCTCTGATGATAATATCTTCGTCTCTTCCATACACCACGGACAGATCCTTAGTTCTTCTCATGTACTTAAAGATAGTCGAAACATCAGTCCAATGTTGTTCTCCTGGATCTTCTTGATATCTGTTTACCATGCTCAGTGCATAGGAAACATCAAGCCTGGTACAAATCATGGAATACATGATGGATCCAACAGCGAAAGCGTATGGGATCTTACTCATTCTATCTTTCTATTGTTTTTCTTGAGGACCCGTTTTCTTAGAAAGATGTAGGCCATGTGGCACTAGAACCAATACCCTCTTGGATTGTTCCATATTAAATTTCTTTTGTATATTGTCAATGTATGTACTCTGACTTATTCCAAGAAACCTCTTTGATCTATCACAAATGATCTTGATACCTAGATTGTAGGATACTTCACCCAAGTCCTTTATGGAGAAACACTTCTTCAACCAGTCATTAACTGACTATAAGTCTGGTATGTCGTTTCCAATGATAAAAATTTCATCAACATATACTAATAGGATAACGATCACATTCCCATTAAACCTATTATACACACATGGCTCACATTAATTCTTAATGAACCCAAATTCCTTTATGGCTTTATCAAATCGAATGTTCCATGACCTGGATGTTTATTTTAATACATAAATGGATTTCTGCAACTTGCATACCCGTTTGGCTTCACCAAGTGTCACAAAACCTTCTGTTTGTGTAATATAGACATCTTCCTGAAGTTTCCCATTATGGAATGTTGTTTTGACATTCATCTGCCAAATCTCGTAGTCATGGTAAGCTTCTATGACAAGTATGATTCTTATGGATTTAAATCTGGATACTGGCGAGAAGGTTTCATCATAGTCAATTCCTTAATGTTGTATGAATCCTTTAGCCACTAGCTTTGCTTTATAGGTACTAACTTGACCTTCCATGTCCAGTTATCTCTTGAATACCCATTTACATCCAAGAAGCTTTACATCAACTGGATCATCAACGAGAACATAGACTTGGTTTTGATACATGGAATCCATCTCAGAATTCATATATTCTATCCATCTTGTAGCTTTTGAGCTTTGTACTTATTCCTTGTAGGAGAGAGGTTCTTCATTGTCCAACAATAATGATTCACAATCCTCGGTGACTAGGAAACCAAATCTCTCTGGTTCCCTTACCTCTCTTGAGATCCTACGCAGTACTTCTGTTTTTGGAACCTCTTCCATAGGGACCTGTGGAACTTGTTCCTGTACCAAATCTTGTATATCTTGAGCATTATCTTGGTCAAATTCAATCTTTCTCCCACTATCCTTTTTGAGGATCTACACCCTCTCAAAAAATATAGCTTGTCTGGCAATAGTCACTTTCTTGTCTGAAGGGTTATATAGGTAACATCCTTTCGTTTTCTTGGGATATCCTATAAAGATACACCTCATGCCCCAGGGTGCTAGTTTTCTGCCTAAGAGGGCCTTAAAAATTCCTCGCATCCCCATACATGTGTGTACGACAATGTGGGTTTCCTTCCATTTCATAACTAGGATAGAATTACATTTTCCTCCTTTTATGGTACTCGGTTTAATGTGTATGTTGTAGTTTTTAATGCATATCCTCAAAAGGATAATGGAAGATCTGCATGACTCATCATTGACCTCACCATGTCCAACAAGGTGTGGTTCCTCCTTTCACTAACACCGTTCCACTGTGGTGTATAAGGAGGTGTGAGCTGAGATATAATCCCAGACTCCCGTAGAAGATCAATGAACTCTTGGTTCAGATATTCTCCACATCGATCCGATCTACGTTTCTTCATCTTATTACCAAGCTGATTCTCTACTTTATTCTGGAATTCCTTAAATTTCACTAAGGCCTCTGACTTATACCTCATTAAGAATACATAGCCATATCTACTCAAATCATCAGTAAAAGTAAGGATGTAAGAATATCCACCTCTACATCTACTGGAAATGGTCCACACACATCCGTGTGTACCAGTCCTAGAAGCTCTATGGCCCTTTCATCTTTTCCACCAAAAGGTGGCTTGGTCATTGTTCCTTGTAACTAAGCAAGACATCTATCAAGTGGTTTTAGCTTAGTAGAGTCTAAATAGCCATCTTGGTAGAGATTTTCCAAGTGCTTCTTATTCACGTGACCGAACCGTTGATGCCACAACTGGGTGATGTATGAGTCACGTGATTTTTTTTTCGTTATCGATTTCTAGCACTTGGTTTTCAAAATTTAATACATAAAAACCATTATTTTAATGTTCCATACCAGAACATAAGTTGTTCTTATAAAAGATACAACCCTTATTTCCAAATTTGAATAACAAACCATCCATATCCAAAAAAGATACAAAAATAATGTTATTGGTAAAACTAGGAATATAATAATAGTTATGTAAAACCAAAATCATCCCAGTCGGCAGTGGGAGGTGGTAATATCCAATAGCCAACGCAGCCAGCCATGCGCCATTGGCAGCTCGAAGATCCACCTCTCCCTTGGAAATCTTTCTAAATCTACTTGGTTCCTGGATTTGAATACAAATGTGAGCCCCACAAGCTATATCTAATACCCAATGTGTTGAAATAGAAAGATTACACTCAATAACGAACACACCTTTAGCGCCCCCACACTTTAGGGTGCATTTCCTCTTCCAGAGGCCTTGCTTTCCACATGCAAAACACACCACCTCCCGTTCCTTGACCTGCCTCTGGATCTTCCCCTACTAGGAGGGATGGTGCTCAGGGGCTTCAGACCATTTATAATTATTTGGCCCCTTTGCCTTGTCCTTCCTTTTCCTATTCACCATAATGATTTCGGGTTTGACACGCCCCATGTCCTTATCTACCTGGTGAATCAAGGTCATAAGTTCCGATAGACTCTTCCCATTGTTTCTCATGTTTTATTTGACAATAAAGCTAGAGAAGGTCCTGGGCATTGATGATAGGATGAGATCTGTACACAACTCATCAAGGAATTTAATACCTATGATGTTCAGGCATTCAATGTATCCAATAAGCATGACTAAATGAGGCCCAGCTGGCGCATACTCTCCAAACATAGTTGTAAAACAATCACTGGATATCTCATACCTCTCATGTCTCGCCTTCTCTTGGTAGATATCCTTAAGGTGAGGCATCATTCTATACGCATCCATGTTTTCATGTTGACTCAAGTGCTCATTAGAAATGGATGATAGCTTGAAACACTAGACATCTATGGCATCATCCATGTGTTTCATATAGAAAGATAATTCTTTATCACTGGCCTCTTTCCTAGGAACAACTGGAATAGGCTCTTCCAACACATACAATTTCCCTTCGTGGCGAAAGACGACACGTAAACGCCTCTACCACTCTTGGAAATTGGTGCCGGTGAGATGTTTTTCCAACTCGAGTATGGATCGCAATGATATGTTTGAAGTCATTTTCTTTCCATTTCTACAAATTAAGATGGGCAAACGTTTAGTAATTTATTATAGATTTGAGAGAAATAAATAAATTAATACTTCTTAGTCTCCCACTATTTTATCGAAATCCAATAGCCCCCGCCATTGACTTTGGAATATTCTTCTGCCTGAATATTCCAGTGGCAAGGATCGATATTTCCCTTTTCATTACCCCAAAAGGGTTGGCCAATAAACTTTATGGGATTTAGGTAGGCATTCCAAATTCCAACTTCATTAACTCGCAACTCATTTATCCGCTGAGTGGACTCTCCAATCCTGAAATCCTTTTATTTTGGATTTCCTCAACCTTTGCCTCTTGGTCAAACCAAGTCCTATTGTGGCAGTCAACCCTTGATGCGAACCAAGTCAAGTCAACCCAAAACCTTGAAATATAATTCCCCAATAATTGAAAGCACCCCAACTAGGGTTTGTCAAGCACTTTGGACTGTTGTTCGATTCTAACCAAGATTATGGAAGGCTATACTGACTTAATATTTCTTTTGAGTGATTTTATCCTTATACATAAATAGACATTTTATTATCTTTGATTACATACTAGTTAATATTAAGTGGGATATACTTAAGTGATTAACCATTTCTAGGATAATATTTACGCATAAGCCGGTTTTTATTTTAGTCCCATCTTGCATGCTTTTTTAATTCGTTAATTGTGAGATTGTGGCAATACAACCACAATAAATGAAGCATGAAACTGCCAGAAATAAAATAAATTGTATGATCATGATCTTTTCTATTGGTTATTTTATCTAGTGGTTCATAAACTAACCCAAAACCTAGGGGAGAAACACCTTGAACCTTTTGAGTTCGTGTTTATAGCTTTCCACCTGTCCACCTGTGTATCTCCTTGGATTGGCTTCGCCTTGGCTCCTGACTTGAGCCACCTCCACTAGCTTGGGAGATCCATCCATTAAATATTCATTTATCTCACACGCAGGATGAGGTTTAAAAAGGGGTTTTTACGTAAAAGAATACTTGGGCGCACAGGGCCTACATATTAATGAGGAAAAGGCTCGCAGACCAAAAAATTTAATTTAAACAAATAAATTAAAAGAAACCATTCACATACAAAGGTATTAGTCTAGCGCATGATCATCCAGACATGCAACTATATATACGCATAAATAAAACTAGCATTGAATTCCTTACTCGTTCTTGTATAAGATAAATCATGCTTGAATCAATTAATTATCTTTAATTTATCAATCCTTTTATCTTAAATCCTTTTCCGAATTTCCTTGAGATTCTCGTCCATCATAATTTTAAACAAATAAATTCAATTAAAATTATATTTGTACGTAACTTGTACCTTAGAGGCAACTCGGTGAATTCCCATTTATTACACAGATGATAAATTAAACGCATATATATAAAACACCTATCACGTGATGTGCCTCATCTTTACGGCTGCACTGTGGTACACGTCTCAAGGGTTTGTATAATATAATAATAAATTTTAATAAATGTGTGTAATTTGGGTGAGTACACAACATGTAGTTCTGACTACATGGCGTGTAATTTATCTTCACCGACTATCTGACGTACACACCCGGGGACATGGTGTGTTAATATACTTCAGAAATTTTTGGTGTACACGGTGTGTTTAGTGGGACACATGCCGTGTAGTTTCGGTGTTACACTATTCTCAGCTAGGCAGGCTGTGTATGGGGTACATGGTCCAACCCTAACCCGATGGGACTACACACTGTATTCATTGTATCACACTATGTGTAATCCAAAAACCATTTGCCACCGGTTCCTAGTCAACACACAATGTTATTAATGACTTATATAGGATCTAATACATGACCTGATTTGGAGGATCAATCTGATGCATGAATCTAGACTACACATCATGTGCATCTGAATACACGCTTTGTATTCTGGTGTTGTATGGCGAGAAACCATTTCCTCTTCCGGATGAGTTCTTCTATTTTATTTTAATCAAAATTAAAAGAAAAATTCGTTCCTATGAGGTGAATGAGAAACAATGGAGGAGGAACAGATCTCGAGATTCATATTTTCTGAATGATTAAACATGAATTGAAACAAATAAATTATTAAATGAGTAAAATATCAACAAAAAACTAAATAATTATAATCAACAATATGACCCCTCTGATATAACATGATGGTTCTGAGCATAGTGGAAGTGCGTTGGTGGGTTCTCCCAACATTAATTTTAGAGTTAATAAATGTTGAAACCGAGATTGGTCACGATATAAAATGTCAGATCTTCGGAATAGAACGAAGAACAAAAAACAAAAGAGAGAATCATGGAACCATAGAGATAGGATAATCATATATTGGTTATAATTAATTTAATTAATTCACAATAATATCCTTGGTGTAATTCTTTCTTTGTTGATGTGTTCGGTTGTGATTTGGTGATCCGTCATTGCATCGTAGAATCCATGTGTAGGATTCTTCTTGTGGTGATCCACACGTGTTCCACGTATCTCCAGACGTCGTCGAAGGGATCTCTAGGTGCTAGAACATAAATCCTTCCCTTACGATGTCTTCCTTCGATCTCCTTGATCTCTCGGTCTTGAGAGCGTTCATGGAGGAAGGAGTTCTTTCAGGCATGAAAGAATTCTTCAGAATTGTTGTGTACAACGATTGATTGGAAAAGTGTTGGGGTTTTGCGGATATTTATAATCAGGTTTGAGGTTATAGAGTTATGACAATTAATAAACGTGTTATGCATTTTATTTATTTCATTAACACTTATTGAAACCCACATGTCGAATTATTAATTCCTTGACATGCTCCCACACTAATTATGATTAATATCATTTAATAAAACAATATTATATCCTCAAAATTCCGACTGGAAAACTACACATAGTGTAATCATTAGTACACAGTGTGTACTCGTTCTCCATAAAACTACACATCGTGTATATATAATATACACTATGTGTACTTTTATTTTCCATTTTTATTTATCTCCTCCTCCACATTTATTAGACCTTGAGTAATGGCTACTTATTTCTTAAATAAATGTAACTACTTCACTTGCTTATAAATATATTATTTCAACCAATATATATTCTCTCGAATAACTAGTGTCGAAATAAATGCGATTAGGCATCCTTAAATAATTATTAAACCATAGTCTGGAATAATCGTTATTTAACTTGTTAAATTATTATTTATCTGAGAAACATGGATACATTTAGTGTGTGACCCTCTAGGCCTCTTTCTAAGTGGCATTAGGCAAAACCTGCCTAATGTCCAAGGTTAGCATCTAGAAACATGCCAAGGCACCCATAGAGAAAGAAGTTAACGCCACAATGACATGTCACCTCCTATGAATGCTTACTGTGTAATATAATCCCTTTTTCAAGATATCTCAAATCCAGTGGGTTGCATGCTAGTGACATCAACCCATGTGCTCGATTATTCTTTCTTTGACATTCCGGAATTGAACTCGTCCATACCTTACCATGGCCATCAATTTTTTAAGCTATATCAATTCCATCAAAGGGCCTGATATATCTACTTCCGTTATGGGAGAGAAGGAACAAATACTTTCTCGCATTATCTGTTAATGCAGTATTACTCGTGACACACCCAACGTATCCTACCTCGCTGCGAACAGTGTGTCATCACAGTTTTCGTCAATACATCTAAGTGTGTGAGTTTTAATACCCATTAATAATAATCTTAAAGTATAAGGACCAATACACATGTCCACATATAGGAACATACAATGAAACTATGAAATGTGGATGGCGGGTCTCGTTCTCATAATATCCTCCTGGATATTACCAAGGGCGCACACCATGAGATGGTGCCTAAAATTTTTATGATTCCTCACCCTAATGGACTTTATTATTTGTGTCCCTAAAATAACATCATCCGGCCACAGAACATATATTCAAGAATAGTGGTATGGCACTTCTGGGTTCTCATCATAGTAGGGATCCGCTATGACCCTTTAATGCAACAACAATCCTTGGGACATTATCACATGAATTGTCACGCAGAAGAACAATCAAAATGTGATAAGATGTTTATTTAATGAATAAAGTAAAAATTAGTTGGTTCTAGGCCACAAACTCCAACAAATATGATATCATATATGATCCTATAAAATTGGTTTGTTAATAATATTTTAGTAGTATCATCTTTTCTGGTGTAAACTGATTTGTTTTCCTTTATATGCTCGGTTAAGTAAGCCATGTCTATTACAGATATAATGTATTATATTCATATAACGAATGATATTTTGTTTTTAGACATTATTTTTAATCATAAAATGAATATTATTCTTTAATTATTACAATGGGGAATGAATCTCATCGCATTCGAGGAGACAATTATCTGTAAGTATGCATGAGTGAAAATTTAATTATATTGAAGGTGAAATACTATGTAATTAGATGGTATATCATATATAAAGAATAATTAAAATAATATATTTATTATTTACATCAGTTATATTAATTATTATACAAATCTAAATAATGAAGTGTTTGAATAACAAACTACTCCATGACGTGGAGATGGTCAGTTGTCGGCACACACGTATGGTGACATTTTCATTCATATGATGGGTAGAATAATGAATATGGTTGTATCATTTTAATAACATCATAGTATAGAGAAGATACTTGAGTTATTATTTTAGAATGGAAACAACAATGAAATAGGATGTGAAAGAAGAAAACAACATTAAATTAAAGATGAAATATTTAACTCTTCTTCGGGTTCTTCCTATTGATTTGATGAAAAGGGATCCGTAGGCTGGCTTTATGATCAATGTAAGGCCTCTAAGATGAATTTAGGATAGTTTAGAGGATATTTGGGCAGGGTTTGGCTGTGCCAAAAATCTTTCTAAGTGTGAAATTAAGATACTGGGATGTTCCCTTTTATAAGAGAGGCGAGAGTCACTTTAGGAAAAGATTGAAATATTATTTTATAATAAAATCATTTTAGTTTTCTAGTAGATAAAAAATAAATTATTTCAATGCTAAGGTGGGGATGGGTCGAGAAAATTTCAACCAAAAAGTTTTAGACAGGTTTAGGTCATCATATTAACTTAATCTTTTAGATTTAACTCTTAGTTAAATAGTTTGACATTTACCATGTCTCTTTGTAGTTTTATATTATATGGTTTATAAACACTCTATTACAAAAAAATAGAACCCTATGTGGTTAATTATTAATATATATATAACCATATCTAAGCACTTTGGATGATCCTTATATTTTTAGAAATATTTTATCAATTAAAAATATAGTATTGGTTTTAAAAAATCAATAATGTCAATTTTGACAATATTTAGAATTTTATTTTTTTGAAAGCCATAAAACATTATCACTTAGAATAAAATTTATTTTACCAATACTAACATGTCATATTAACCTATAAAATTATTGTAATTCATCAAAAGTCTAAATTTACATTTATTTGGATATTTATAATATCAATTAATTAAATATTTCCTTAATAAGGTAATTATTGCATCCTCATTGTGTCATAAATAAATTAAATTATTTTTCTGTCTAAAATATATAAATAAAGAACCATTATGTAGGAAATATTTTTATATTTCTAAAGAATATTTTTAGTTGAATTTATATTTTCTGTATCCGTATATTAAAAATGGTTTAGTTATTAAACATTGAATTTAACTCTTTTAACTCTTCTTTAGATAAAATAATAATAAATGTACTAATATAATCCATGTGGACAAAAGGGGGTCATATTTTATTCCTTAGGTTGCTTTGGTCGAATTACAGTTTTCCAATAGAAATAGGACATGTGTTGGGGTAATAATAAGATCATTTTTACCCTTAATTACCGTATTTACTTCTAACCGTGTTAAATAAAAGTCAAAAGATAATATTCACCAAAAATTTTATTCATCTTATTGAACCACATATTACATTTTGATATTAATAGTGTCTCTCTTATTTTTGAAATTCAACTCACAGAAGTAATAAAATAATGTTTTATGAAAATTTTCAAATGCTCATAGGAGGTGGGAAATATACAGTAAATCGTTCAATAAAATTTTTATATATATATAATTATTATAAAATGAATCCAAGGAATTATATTAAACATATATAAGTATTATGTATCAAATTTTACCTAAAAAATTTAAATAAAATAAATAATTATTTAAATGAAATTTTTTTAACCAATAACGTAGTGTTTTTCACTATTTATCAAAAATTCTATGTTTTCAGAAAGAATCCAAAAATTCTCCAAAAGCTGATTTCGATATTAAGAATTAAAAAAAAAGACCATTTTGAAAAATAAAATTTATAAAATTTCAAAATGATTTAATTACTATTCATATTGGCTAGTTTTATTGGATGGTTGTGTTTGAATCTCTATGTTGCGTACAACATAAGATATTTCATTATTCAAAGGGAAACGTATCGTGGAAGCTTGGGGTGTTACTTTCTTCCCTCCTTCAAATAATTTCATCCTCTAAATTTCTATAATACTACTGCAAAAAAAGATTCGGGTGGTTCTTCATCATAATTTCCTCTGGTTCCCATGTTTCCTCTTCCATCTTATAGTTTCTCCATAGAACATTTAACAGACGAGTCAACCGGTTTCTCAGTACTTGTTCTCTTGTTTCAAGAATTTTGACAGGCTCTTCATAATAAGACAACTCTTGTTCCAGATCAATTTCCTCAGATGTGAGTACATTCGTTGGGTCAGACATATATTTTCTCAATAGTGATACATGGAAAACATCATGAGCTTTGGTGAGACATGGAGGAATTTCCAAACAATAAGCTTCAACACCAATTCAATATAGAATTTCGAAAGGTCTGATGTACCTAGGACACAATTTACCCTCCTTACTGAAATGTATAACACCCTTCCATGGAGATACCTTCCAAAAAACAAGATCTCCTACCAAAAATTCCAAACCCATCTTTCGGTTATCAACAAATCTCTTTTTCCTACTTTGAGATGCTTTGATTTTGGTTTGGATAACCTTCACCTTGTCCATCATTTCCTCCACATGTTCTGGGCCAATGGCTTTTCTTTCACAAAAATCATCTCAACAAGTTGGTGTGTGACATCTCTTTCCATATAATGCTTCATATAGTGTCATATGAATACATTAATGGGAGCTATTGTTATAGGAAAATTCTACCGGGGGTAAATATTGATCCCACATACCATGAAAGTCTAGTGAGAAAGACCTCAACATGTCTTCTATGGTTTGAATTTCCCATTCTGATTGTCCATCATGTTGATGGTGGTAGGAAGTTCCCAAACAAAGTTTAGTATCTAGGGTCTTTTGAAGTCTTTTCTAGAATCTTCGTGTAAAATGGGGATCATCTTCAGAAACAATCGATAGGGGTACACCGTGGAGTCTTACAGTTAACTTAATATATAGTATTTCTAGATGTTCACATGGTAAATATTCTCTTATAGTAAAAATTGTGATGTCTTTGTAAGACGATCAACAATGACTCATTTTGAATCATTCCTTGTAGGATTCTTTGGTAGCTCAATGACAAATTCCATCATAATATTATCCCATTTCCACTAAGGTATGGTAAGAGGTTTCTTGAATCCTCCCCACTGTTGCCTTCTAGCTTTCAATTGTTGACAAACCAAACATCTTGAAATAGAATTGGAAGTCTCCCTCTTCATGTTGTCCCACCAAAAATGTTCTTTCAAATCTCTATACATCATTGTGTTACCAGGGTGTATAGAGAAATTGAAGTTATGAGCATTATCCAATAATTCCATTTTTAGAATAGGTATATCGGGAACACAAATTCGCTTCCAAAATTTCAAAATTCCATCATTATATACAATTTAGACCAATCTCTCATCATTCACAGCTTTATTTTTCTTTTGAAATTCCTCATCATCACTCTAATAACTTTTTATAATTTCTAGTAAAGATGGTTTCAAAACCATTTGAAAATGTATTGATGTTTCACCTTCCATTGTTATTCCCATATCCATAATTACTGGATCCATGAAAATGGGATCCCTTTAAACTCACATCTATTTCAAAACTCCATGATCCTTTCTACTTAAAATATCTTCCACCTTATTTTCCTTCCCCGGGTGGTAGTGTATTGTGCAATAATAATCATTGAGTAGTTCAATCCAACTCCTTTTCCTCATGTTTTGTTCTTTTTGTGAGAAAATATACATCAAGCTATTGTGATAAATATAAATCTCACATTTTCAACATAGGGACAGTGTATCCATATTTTTAGAGCAAAGATTATTGTTGATAACTTAATATCAAAGGTGAGATAGTTTTTCTCATTATTGTTTATCCTCCGTGATGCACAATCAATAACTCTATCATTCTGCATAAGGAAAAAACCAAGTCCATTCTTTGAATCATCACTATAAATAACAAACTCATCATTCCCCGATGGTAGAGTCAAGATCAGAGCATTAACTAATATTCTCTTATGTTCTTTAAAATAATCATCACAATCTTTTGTACTAAAAAAATTTATCCCCTTTCACGAGTGAACTTAGTTAACGGGCTAGCCAATCGAGCAAAATTCTGGAAAAAATGCCGATAATAACCTCCTAAACTAATAAAACTGTGTACCTCAGTTATACTCATCAATGTTGGAAAATAATGGATTTCCTTGGTTATTAAAGGATCAACAGATATTCAATCCATATAAGAAATATGGCCAAGAAAAGAAGTCTCTTGAATCCAAAATTCACACTTGCTAAACTTACCATATAATTCATTTCTTCTAAGGGTCATTAGAATAAAGTGAAAGTGATTTTATAGATCTTAAAAGATTTTGGAGTATACCAAAATATCATCAATAAATACCAATAAAAAGTCATCAAGATATTCCTCAAAAACACAATTCATTAGATCCAGGAAGAAAGAGGGCGCATTAGTAAATCCAAAAGACATTACTGTAAACATGTAATGCTTGTACCTGGTTCGAAATACTATTTTTGGAATGTCTTCCTTCTTCACACACAACTGATGATATCCAAATAGAAGGTCAATCTTTGAAGAATATTGATCTACATGATTTTTGTTGAATAAATAATTAATGCGGGGTAGGGGATACTTGTTCTTTATTGTTATATCATTGATCTCCATGTAGTCAATGCACAACTTCATAGACCCGTCTTTCTTCTTAACAAAAAGGACAAGGTCTCCCCATGGAGAAACACTAGGGAGAATAAATCATTTATTTGTAAATTCCTATAGTTTTTGCTTTACGTACACTAATTCAATAGTGGCCATTCTATAAGGGGTCTTTAATATGGGCCTTGAACCGAGAATTAAATCAATGGAAAACTTAGTTTCTCATTCTGGAGGATGTCTGGTAAAACCTCTGGAAACACATAAACATATTCTTTCACAACAAGTATGTCCTCTATTCGATCATTATTTTCCTCACCCATAATTATTTCATTTTAAACCTCCCAAATAATTGAATTTAATAGAGCTACTGTGGGTGGATCTATATATGAATTAGATGGTGACGTTTCTTATCTAAAGATAAGGTACTCCTTATAATCAACGAGAATTGTAACCTCTTTCTTCCTACAATAAATTTTTACATCATGGTCCAAAATTCAATCCATACTAGGGATTATATCAAATTCAATAACAGGTATGACGATGAGATCAACAGATAAAGAACATTTCTATGCCCTAATGGGAACTAATTCCTGAATCTTTGTTGCAATGACACTTCCCTTATGAGTTTGACTAAAAACTACTTTGTTAAATGAAATTGTAAATATCTAATTTTCTTATCCAAATGGGAAGATATGAAATAATGTGATGATCCAGAATCAAATAAAGCGTTGGCTAAAATTGTGGAAACCATTAAATCACCTACCACCACGTCTTTCAGAGCTTCAACCTCAGCAGTAGTGATCGCATAAGAATGTCCTTGCTCCCTCAGCCTTTTCTAAGGTAAGATCCCTTGGAACTTATTACATTTATTTGCATGATGACCCTTTTCTCTACGATTGTAGCATTCTACACTAACTAACTCTTTCGTTCCCTTGTAATCACGAGTTTGGTGGAATTGTTCACCACACTTATAATAGACTCAGATTCCCTTTAGGAATGTAACAGGGTGTTTCTTCCCACATTTACCATAGGATGGATATTCAACATTTCCATTATTCCCCTTATTTCCATTTCAAGTGTGTTTAATAGATCTCTTCTTCTCCTGCTTTGCTTTAAAGTTGTAAGACATAGAGAATTATTTTTCTGTCTTGATAGAACATGAGAAAATATCTTCATATGATAAGAAGGATTGTGAGACTAATGCTCACTAAAGTAATTGTTTTAACCCATCAATGAATCGATCAATATTAATCCTTGGGTTACATATATAATCTGTAGAATGGATTGATAATGATGAAAATTTAGTATCATATATGGTGAAATTCTCATCCTCCTTCAGCCTCAGACTCAGAAATAGTATTTCCATGTCTGCCCGATGGTCATGAGGAAATTATGTGTCTAAGAAAATATCCTTAAACTCCCTTAATTACATTTTTGAAACTTCTTTATCTTCCTTTCTGTTTTGATTCAATGACCACCATTGATCTGCATTTCCTGTGAGGTGATAAACTGCCATAAAAACTTTTTCCCTTTCGCTACTTCCCAAATAATGAAATATTTTCTCTATGGAACTTATCAATTTCTCTAAAAATAATGGATTTTTACTCCTATTGAATGTTGGTGGTTGTTTCATCATGAATTAGTCTAACATTGTTCCTCCACATTGTGGATTAGGGTGCTCCGTATAGGTATGTTTATTAATCATAACCTGGGTGAGTTGTCCCAGTATTGTGATAAGATGATCGACAGCAGTTGCATCACCAGCTCCACTCAAATTATCCTGAGTAGAAGGGAAATCCCTACATGTATTACACGTGTTGATATGGTTTTCATTAATTCCACTAGGATATATTTCTAATCAATGTCACACAATATATTAGTTACTGAATCACAATACATAATTAAAAACATGTAAAACAGTTATCATAAATTGAATAGTTTATGGATTTAATCCATAAACATAAAAATATTTTCATTAAGAATGTATATACTCATAAACACCTCATCAAGGTTTTTAATTAAAATAAGAATTATCCTACGCATATCCCCTAGGAGGGTCATAACCAAGTGTGCAGCAAGGCCCGTTGTCATGCACCAGTCCCCGTATACGTCTAGATCAAAGCGGTGTTATTGGGTTTTACCCCTAGGTACATATTTTTTAGAGCCGACTCTACCAACTCGTATCCATACAATGATGTATTGCTTGGAATACTCACAAAATCTCAACAGTACCCAAATTCTAGGAAGTTATTCAATACCAATCCTCAAAATATATCTTAGTGTAGTATTCTCTAATCAGAGTTTTACTAAATCTAGTTTCCATGGTTTGTAGTGAGCTTCTCTGATAGCAACAGTAATGCCCTGACACCTGTCACCTAGATTTGGTGCATTATTACATAACATTGGATTCATATAAGGAATCATGTCCTCAAACACTGATCCGTTTAGTAGCCATTGAAGTGCTAGATATATTCATATGTTTTACATGACAAGATGAAATAAAAACATCAACAACATTTTGACCCCTTTTGAGCACACTTATATCCTTAGCCTATCCTTACAGGTCAACCATAAAATACTTCTTCACATCCTAGGAAAATTAAAATAGAGAAAGGGGTGGGTTCAGATGCTCAGTAAAGATAACAATATAGCAGAGACATTTATAAATAAGCATAAACATTTAAGGAAATGAAATAGACTAAAACAAAATCCTTCTAAACATAAACTTCTACATGATATGGTAAATATAAAATTAGATATGACCATTTACTTATTCACAAGGATATTCAACTAGTCGAATAATAATATAAAATATCAATAGCAACATTCATAATGATGGAATGTATAATGTCGTAATTTTTAACCACATAGTCAAGGCATTCTGCCAAGACTACAAATAATATTTTGACAAGGGATTTTTCCAAAACACTAGTTTGTCATGTGAGACCTACCGATGCATCGTGGAGCTATAGCGGGCTCCACCCGTCACTTACTAAGTCCAATTAATTTCTCATATGAAAATGTTTTATCCTAACATAAATATTTGTATTAAAACTATCATATGAAATGTAAATACTATATCCATAAACCATGAATGGTATAATAATAACTCATCAACATTCATTCATATAACAAAAATATCGATACAATAGGGAATATTTGTATCATAATAAATCAACTTCAAACAAGCTTAAAATCCATTAAAATTCTGTTGACATAGATGAAATAAAAACTTCTTTTTGAGAAATATCTTTTTCTATTTTGAAATCATATAAAAGTCATATTATTATAAATGAAAAAATTTATTTTGAAAATATTATAATAATATTGTAAGCTAAGATTTGACATTGTTAGAATGACCGAAAATAGCTGCACTTGCTGTATAAGTAAACAAACAATCTTACTTTATATTTTTCGAAAAGGTCATAAAGTACCTGGTTTGGTAAATGACACAAAGATTTCTTACAAAACATATAAGGTCGTATAATATTATAAATGAATTTAACCCATTGTCTAGTAAATATTATAAAATTTTTTAAATTCATTTTAAAGAAAAGACTGATTTGGATGATAAAGAGGTCCCAGTAGATACTTACGTAAAAACCACCTCGGATAATAAAGAGGTTGTGAAACTGACCCTTAACATGTACTTTTCCTTGGTCGGGGTTCATTGAATTCCTTTATAATAGTTAAATAATTGTTATTAAATTATAGTATATCTATATAAATAAATATGATATCAGATATGATCCTCCAATATTTCTTTGTTAATAATATTTTAGTAGTATCATTGTTTCAGGAGTTAACTGATCTGTTTTCCTTTATATGCTCGGTTACATAAGACATGTTTTTTATGGATAGGAATTATTTTATTCATATCATAAATAATACTAAATTCTTATATGTTATTTATAATCATTACATGAAAATTATTCTTGTATGATTACGATTCTGAATGATTCTCATCGCGTTCGTGGAGACGGTAATACGTACGTACACACAAGCGATAGTATCATTATATTGATGGTGAAATCATATATAATTGGATGGTATATAATATATAAATAATAATTAATATGTTATATTTATTATTTACATCAATTGATGTCATTATTATACCCATCAAAATAATGAATTGTTTGAGAAACCATCTACACCGTGATATGGAGACGGTAAGCTGTAGGTATGCATGTATGTTGACTTTGACATTCATAAGACGGATAAAATAATGAATATGGTTGTACTATTTTAATAAAATCACAGTATATAGAAGATACTAGAGTTATTATTTTAGAATGGAAACAACAAAGAAAGTGGAAGTGGAAGATGAAAAGAACATGAATGATGTGATGAAATATTTACCACTTCATGTGGTTCTTCCTTTTGGTTTGACCAAAAGAGACCCTTAAGCTGCCTTTTTTATCAAATTAATTCCTCTAGGTTTAAGGTAGGATATTTTAGAGTTTATTTGGGATGGGTTATCCCAATTCAAATGGCTTTGGTGGAATGAAATTAATAGAATGGGAAGTGGCCTTTTATAAGAGAGGTGCGGGTCACTCTAGGAAAAGCTTGGAATATTATTTTATAATAAAATAATTTTCGGTTTCTAATGGATCCATAATGAATTATTTCAATTCTATGTTAGGTATGGGTAGAAAAAATCTCAACGAATAGGTATTAGATAGGTTTAGGTCATCAAATTAACCTAATCTTTTAAATTTAACTCTTAGTTCAATAGTTTGACATTTTCCATGTCTATTTGTATTTTTATATTATATGGTTAGTATACTTACTATAACAATCCAAGAGAACCACATGTGGTTAATTATCAATATATATTACCCTATGTATGTCTTTTGGCTGATCCATAAATTTTAATGAATATTATATCAATTATGTACGAACCCGGTTCATAGTTTTCAGGTACAGGCTACTTCTTTTTCCTTTTCCTTAAGTGTTTTTGAGAAAATATGGAGAATGGGGGAAAATACCAAATTTTGGAAGTACACGTCGTGTAATTTTCCACATGTCGTGTACTTCTGGCCTTCTGGAATGAGTACATAGGGTGTGTGGCCATACTCGTGATAAAGGGTGTAGGAACTGAGTACACGCCGTGTAGTAGTCCCTTACACGCCTTGTAGTCAGTTGGTAGGCGAATAGTAAGGCGGTGGCCAGCTGTGGGGAAACACATGCTGTGTACTCATGAAGACACACAATATGGTCATGTCGGTAGGTGAACAGTGTCGCGCTGGTGGGAATCCGCCATGGGAACCGTTTAAAAATGGGAAGTACACGTCGTGTACTTGGAAGTACACGCCGTGTACATTGTTGTTTCGCTTAAAATGGGCAGTAGCCTCCCCTGTCCACAGGGAAGGCTTAGAATGGGATGAAGGAGCGGGTGGGGACAGACGAACCTTTGGAGATCTGCCGAGTGCACACCCGGAATCTGTTTTCGCCTCGGACGATCACGTTGGAACCGCACGGGTAAGACCTCCACCCTTCTTAATCAGTTCTTGCCAATTCTTCCCCTAACGAGAGTTATTTTCATTTAATTGAGTTTTCTTTTACCTCAGATCTACGATATTCTTGGGCATTTCTGGGATCGACGATCATGTATACCACTCGTTGGTGTATAAGGTAGGTGGCTTGGTGTTTATTTCCAACTATCGTGAGTTTTGTGTGTTTTTGAGCTACGAACCAATTTTTGGGGTGTCGTGTGGCTGAGGCCGTGGCTATTTAAAATACCTATAATATTATAAGTAATTAAATGTGTTATTAAAATGCTGTTTGGGATCACTACTTACGTCCAGGACCACCCCAGGGGTGCGTTCCTCTGTTTAGCCATTTGGGCAGGATACCCGAGGGTATGCCATGTTTAAATTAGGCATTACATTGCCTTGAGAGGAATTGTATGTAAATTTAATGTTTATATGTTGGGAGTGGCCCAGTTACTTGTGCCTGAGGGCAGTGTTTTACTATAGCATGAGGGAATGACTATATTAGTCTGAGGGAAACGTATTATTTTGCCTGAGGGAAACCCTTAGTGACTGAGGGATAGACTCTGTGCCTGAGGTCAACACTTCCTACGCTTGAGGGAAATTTCTGTTATGCCTGAGGTTAATACATCAGGGTCGGATTCTGATTACCTGAGGGTACGGTTTTGTTTGTCTGAGGACGCTGACTATTTACTTAGAAATTCTCTGTGGTTTTTTCTGATATTAAATTGATTAAAAGAACAATTAAATGGAAATATACTATTAAGTTAGTTACTTTTGAGTAATGCTTAGTTTATGGAATTTTACAAATGCACATTGTTTTTGCATACTTTCACACAGTTGGGCACGAGCTTTTGGTGGGTGGCTACTGGGATTCATTTCTCACACCCTGTTTGGGTCATGCCTTTCGGCCCAAACAGATTACATTTCTGCTGGTGTAGATAAGGGAAAGGTCCCTTACATAGGTGGTTGATTGCTGCTAGGGTGTATGAGAGCATGGGACCGAGCATTGGATCGTGATGCTGCGGGCTGTTCTGTTTTGCTTTCTGTACTTGTAATTCAGTTGTGATTTATTGTATTGCAGTGTAACATGTTCTGGCTATTTTATAAAATAGTGACATACTGCATCTTCACATATATATATATGACTTCTTGTTTCTCATTTTGTTATCAGTTGTTCATTTCCATTGTGTATGGTTTATTGTCTCTGCTGTTGTTGTATGTTTATCTTATATTCTTTTGTGCTACACATTGACAAAAGAGGGCATAGTTTCCCCACTATCAGACCTGGGACCTCACTACTAGTTAGAAACCTTTGGCATTTGGGGAAATGCTCTTCAGGTCACGTGGCGAACCGGGTCCGGGGCACCCGTTGAGTGGCTCCTAGAACCGGGACGTTACAAAGTGGTATCAAGGGGTTCTTTTCATTGACTTACTATTTGGAGTGGTAGTCAGGGATAGGACGAATGGTAGTTGGTAATAAGTTGTTCCTGAGCGTAGCTAACCCTTGTACAGGGAAAAGCCAGTCTACCTCGTATTATTGCAATTCTTTTGATTTTTCAAATTTTACAGTTGATTTGATTTCACCGTTTGGTGACGCACTTGGATTGTGCTGTTTATATTTTATCTGTGGGTTCTATTTAGTTGCAACCAGATGAGATGAGGGTATGCCGTCTCATGCAACATATAAGCACATGCTATAAATCACATGCCATGAATAGTTCCATGCCATGTAGGTGCATTATAATTTTCATGTTGTTGTGATAGTTGTTGTACAAAAAAAGCATGATGTTGTGATAGTTGCTTTGATAAATACCTGTTATGTGATAGGGTAATTTTATATGAGAATGTTTATAGAGTGAACGTAAAACTTTGGTCTTTGGGGAGTATGGTCCCCCATTGACTAGAATTTTGTGGATCATTAGCTGTTTATTTAGTTATAACACAGATAAGATGTCAAACCTTGATTCGTGGGCATTATGGGCCCTCACGGGTCGTAATTTGACACTGAGGTGTTGCTTTTTGGTATTTGTGGGTTCTGGGGAAGTTTTTGAGGTATTCTATCTGGAAACCCAGAATACACGCTGTGTAGTACCTCATACACGCCGTGTATGTTCTTCTGTTAGGGAAGAAAAATGAACTTTTTGAGTACATGTCGTGTACCAGGAATACACGCCGTGTAGTCTTTTCCCATGTCACAAACTGTGTGGGCGGTGACACGGGGTAGGGAATGTTTGGGGGAAAACATGTCGTGTACCGAATGTACATGTCGTGTAGTGTTGACCCGAAGTCCGCTAGTGTAACGAATAGCACGGACGGAGGAGACCTTGATACATACACATTGTGTCCACTATGGCACATGCTGTGTAGTCTGACCCGAAGACTGGTCGTGTAACTAACAACATTGGTCGGTGAACTATTTCCTTTAACATGTCGTGTCAATGATGGACACTCCGTGTAGTGTGACTCGGGGACTCGGCCGTGTAACTAACAACACAGGTCAGTGTCAGCTCTCCTTGAACACGTTGTGTACCTGTGGAACACGCCATGAAGTCATGTCCGAGGACAGACCGTGTGGACTTAACCGTGTGACTAGGAGATGACGTAGTGTACACTCCATGTGCGGGTGTAACATGCCGTGTAGTTTTAAGCCGAGTAGTCGGCCATGTCACAAAAAACACGGGAAGTTGGAAAGTTACACCATACTAACTATGTAGATATTATACATTCCTTGTAGTTTTTGTTCAACGGGAGCCGTGTAGATTAGCCGTGTAGAAGGACCTGGGCAGGGGAAGAGAAGTCAAGTACTTACCATGTAGTAATTGTACACGTCGTGTTTCCTTGTTTTTCAAATATTGAAATGCCTTCATCCTCTTGTTCCCTTTGTGGTTCCGTCACTTTCAGTCTTTGATAAATCTTGATCTAAGGCATGTTTTGACATTTTAGTGTCATGCCGCATAGAACACTGTGCATTGTTTTCCAAGAGAGTGGCAACGACTATACTCCAGAGATGGTGGGACATGGGCTACCAGTGGATCCTCCAACAGATCCAGATGCGGCACCAGCTGCTATACCAGACACAGGCATGGAAGCGCAGTTCCGTGAAGGCTTTATGTGGTTCATGCAGACCTTTCAGGGAGCACCGTAGTCTGCCACATCTTTGGCCGAGCTGACTCGTATCTTCCAACAGCAGCATCCGCCTACGTTTTCAAGTGATGGCGGACCACAGGCTGTGGATTCTTGGCTGGGGTCGATGCAGACTATTTTCGAGCATCTTGAGATGCCTCCAGGGCGGAGTGTCAAGCCCGCGACTTATATGCTGCGTGATTCTGCCAAGAGGTGGTGGGATGTTACCACACAGTCAGAGCATCATAGGGACATGGCGTGGGAATATTTTCAGGTGGTCCTCTATGAATTCTTCTTTCCAGAGATGCTGAGGGTAGATAGATCTTGGGAGTTCATGAATCTTCAGCTGGGCGTTATGTCGGTGATGGACTATTATGCTCACTTTACTGAGATTCAGCGCTTTCCCCCCGTTCTAGTGGGTGATGAGACATTGAGAGCCATGTGCTTTGAGAATGGTCTTTGTTCTGAAATCCAAGCACTGGTGATTGTTTTCAGGTTTCCTTCAGTACACACTATTGTGAACCAGGCGCTGATTACAGAGAGGAACCTGCGGGAAGCTAGTGGTGAGGTCCAGGGCGGTTCATCACCAGTTACTTGTACTATTTCTATTGGTAAGAGGAAGTGACAGCCGAATTTTTCTCAGGGAGGCAGTACCAGCCAAGCAGCTTCTTTAGGTGGCCCGGTCAGGTGCTACCGGTGTGGTAAATAGGGGCATAAGAGACCGTAGTGTCCACGTGACCTCGTGGAGTGCCGATATTGTGGAAAGATGGGTCATCTGAAATGATTTTGTAGGGTGTTTCCACTAATGGATAGTGAGAGGGCTTCTATGGAGACTCCGTGTGCGGGAGCTGGTCCAGTGGCTTGTAACTAGTCGGAGAATTGGAATACGTCAGGGTGTGCAGGCATAGATGGTGTTTATGGCCTTGGTAGCTAGACACTAGGATCTCAGAGGCAGCAGGGCAGGACAGCTCATGGTAGCCAGGCTGTGTCGCAGGGCCGCGGCACTGGGCAGGCATATGCAGTGCAACAGACCCAGTAGGAGCAGGATCCTGGACCTTATACAGTCAGAGGTACTATTCATTGTAGCTTCTGTTTTATCTTCAGTACTTTTTGATACAGGTTCTACACATAGATTCATATTTTTACCTGTTGTGGAGAGCCTTGGGCTCTGTGTTTCTACTTCATCTGATATCATGGCACTAGACACTCTATTAGGGACTAGAACAGCTGGTGTGCATCAGTACAAGGAGATCCCCCTTGAGATTGGTGGGTGTCACTTTCTATGGGACTTCTATGTCTTAAAGATGACAGCTTATGAAGTCATTCTTAGGATGGACTGGTTGGTTCCCTTTCGAGCCTTTGTATACTGTTATCATCGTAGGGTGAGTATCACATCACCAGAGGGAAGGGAGTTTCTATACAAGGGCGAATGGGATGTTCAGGCGAGTCCAGCTGGAACATAGCATCATGGGCGAGGTGGAGTTACAGCCCAGATTGCTAGCATATATCTGGATGATCAAGGGACTTTTTCAAACGGATTTCTCTCCAGTGGTTGATCGTTTCAGGTATGTCTTCCCAGATGACTTTTTGGGTCTACCTCTGGAGCATGAGGTGGATTTATCTATTGAGCTTGTGATAGGAGCAGCACCAGTGTCCATTCCTCCATATAGGATGGCCACACCTGAGTTGAAAGAGCTCAAGAGGAATTTAGAGGAGTTACAGGTGAAGGGTTTTATCCAACCCAGTACTTCTCTGTGGGGTTCGTCGGTCCTTTTTGCGAAGAAGGCGGATTGTACCCTCAGACTTTATGCAGATTATCAGAAGTTGAACTAGTTGATGGTTATGAACCGATATCCCTTACTGAGGATTGGTGATCTTTTTGATCAACTTCATGGAGAACAAGTGTTCTCGAAGATTGACATGAGATCAGGATATGATCAGCTGCGTGTGAGACCATCGGATTTACCGCTTACAACATTTCGGAGCAGATATGTTTTGTACGAGTATTTGGTTGTGTCGTTCGGACTCACGAACGCTCCATCAGTTTTCATTGCTCCGATGAATCGAGTGTTCCATCCGTATCTTGATTCTTTTGTGGTAGTATTCATGGATGACATCTTGGTGTACTCTCACACTCGACATGACCGTGTCACCCATCTTGAGATCGTATTGAGTACACTGAGAGAGTATCGGCTATATACTAAGCTCTCAAAGTGCCACTTTTGGATGAACCAGATTCACTTCCTGGGTCACATTATCTCAGAGGCAGGAGTTGCAGTAGACCCAGAGAAGGTGAGAGCAGTAGTTTCCTGGGAGCATCCTAAGAATGTGTTCGAGATACGAAGTTTCTTGGGGATGGATGGTTATGCAGACGCTTCATATAATACTTCTCCCACTTAACAATGCCATTGACGGGTTTGAATAAGAAGGGTGTGAGGTTGGATTTGTCGGAAGCTCACGAAACTGCTTTTCAGGACCTGAAGGGAAGGTTGACATCAACACCAATCCTGATACTCCCAAAGTAGGGGAAGAGATACACAATTTACTGTGATTCATCAGGTATTGGTATGGGAGTAGTGTTGATATAGGGCGACCGAGTTGTGGCGTATGGGTCTCTGCAGTTGATGCCACATGAGAGGAATTACTCGACGCGGGATCTTGAGTTGGGTGAAGTTGTGTATGCATTACGCTGTTGGATACATTATCTATTGGGAGATAATTTTGTGGTTTTCACCGACCACAAAAACCTCAAGTATATCTTTACTTGTCGTGACTTGAATCTAGGCAGAGAAGGTGGGTTGAATACCTGCAGTCCTTCGATTTTGAGCTTGCCGATACACCTGGGAAAGGTAATGCAGTAGCTGATGCACTGAGCAGAAAGACTCAGATACAGGTAGTGCATGAGGCCAGTGGTGAGTGGAAGCTTATGTATTTGTTCTCTGAGATGCATTTGGAGGTGCACGACAGTCAGGGGAAGAATTATCTTTCATATTTAGCTGTAACTTATACCCTCCTAGATAGAGTGAGGATGAGATAGTTATCCGTTCCAGAAGGCCTAGATCTATGGGAGTCGGTGGAAAGTGAGGAACCTCCTCCTGGATGGAAAATAGGTGATGATGAGGTACTGTGTTTCCATGGATGAGTATGAGTTACAGGGGATATACACGAGGAGCTGATGCGAGAGTTTCATGGTTCTTCTTGGTCAGTTCATCCCGGGGTTACCAAGATGTACCAAGAGTTGAGACGTCAGTACTGGTGGCTGGGTATGAAGAGGGAAGTGGTTGGTTTTGTTATGAGGTGTTCCACCAGCCAGAAGTTGAAGGCAGAGCATCAGAGAGTAGCTGGAATGTTACAGCAGTTACCCATTCCAGAGTGGAAATGGGATGATGTCGAGATGGACTTCGTGACAGGTTTGTCGAGCTCACTTCGAAGAACTACTACCGTGTGGGTTGTTGTATAGAAACTCACGAAGGTAGCTCACTTTTTTCCGATTAAGGAGACCTTTAGTGTCAACTAGATCAGAAGGCTATATATCTGAGAGATCTTCTGTATTCATGGGGTCCCTCATTATATCATTTCAGATAGGGATTCCTGCTTTACGTCTCATTTCTGGCAGAGTTTTCAGAGGTCATTGGGTACACAGGTGCTTCTGAGCACAACATACCACCCTCAGATAGATGGCCAGTCAGAGTGTACGATACAGGTGCTTGAGGACATGTTGCGTGAATGCGTCCTAGAATTTGGGGGCTCTTGGGAGAAGCATATACCCCTAGTTGAGTTTTCCTACAATAAAAGTTTTTAGGCAACTATCGAGATGGCACCTTACGAGGCATTATATGGTAGGCCATGATGATCACCTTTGTGCTGGTCAGAGTCAGGTGAGGTAGCTTTACTGGGACCATTTCTCGTACAGGAGACTTCTGAGCAGGTCTAGTTGATATAGAAATGGATGGCTACCGCATAGTCTCGTCAGAATTCATATGCTGATCGCCGCAGACGAAATTTGGAGTTTGTGGTTGGGGTTCATGTTTTCTTGCGTGTTTCGCCGCGGCTGGGACACAAACGGACCAGGAGACAGGGTAAACTTTCACCGAGGTATGTTGGTCCATTTGATATTATGGAGAGAGTCGGTCTGGTTGCCTATCGGTTGTAGTTACCGCAGCGGTACCGATCCATGCAAGACATCTTCCATGTGTCTTAGTTGTTCCTCTATCATTTAGACTCGTCTCGCACCTTTCATCCATAGGAGGTTGAGCTTGAGGATGATGTGTCCTTTGATGAGCATTTGATTCGTATCATTGATAAGAGCACAAAAATTCTCTGAGGCTGGTCAGTTCCTCTCGTACGGGTACTATGGAAGCATGGCCGAGTGCAGGATGAAACCTAGGAGCAAGAAACCGATGTATGGGCTTAGTGGCCGAAGTTGTTCATGGCTATATCTTCACCACCCTTGGAAGGGAAATTCGGGGGCGAATTGCTATAAGGGGGGAAGTTTGCAAGAACACGGTTCTTAGTTTTGAGGTACGGGGTTCTTCTTTTTCCTTTTCCTTAAGTGTTTTTGACAAAATATGGAGAATGGGGAAAAATCCCAAATTTTGGAAGTACACGCCGTGTACGTTTCCACAGGCCGTGTACTTCTGGCCGTGTGGAATGAGTACACATGGCGTGTGGCCATGCCGGTGATGAAGGGTGTAGGAACCGACTACACACCGTGTAGTGGTCCCTTACACATCATGTGGTCAGTCGGAAGGTGAATAGTAAGGCGGTGGCCAACTGTGTGGCAGCACACGCCGTGTACTCATGAAGACATGCCATGTGGTCATGTCGGCAGGTGAACAATAATGCGCTGGCGGGAAGCTGCCATGGGAATAGTTTAAAAATGAGAAGTATAGGCCATGTACTTGGAAGTACACACTGTGTACTTTGTTTTTTTCACTTAAGATGGGAAGTATCCTCCCCTGTTCATAGGGAAGGCTTATAACGGGAAGAAGGAGCGGGAGGGGATGACCGAACCTTCGGAGATCCACCGAGTGCACGTTCGGAATCCGTTTCCGCCTCAAACAATCTCATTGGAACCACATGGGTAATCCCTCCACCCTTATTAATCAGTTCTTGTCAATTCTTCCCCTAACATGAGTTTTTTGTGTTTATGATATATTTCCTTTACCTCATATCTACGGAATTCTTGGGTGTTTTTGGGATCGACGATCATGTATACTGCTCGTTGGTGTTTAAGGTAGGTGGATTGGTTTTTATTTCCAATTGTCCTGTGTTTTGTGTGTTTTTGAGCTACGAACCCATTTTTGGGGTGTCGTCTGGCCTAGGTCGTGGCTATTTAAAATACCTATAATTTTATATTTAATTAAATGTGATATTAAAATGCCGTTTGGGATCACTACTTTGGTCCAGGACCACCCTGGGGGTGCGTTCCTCTGTTTAGCCGTTTGGCCAGGATACCTGAGGGTATGCCATGTTTAAATTCTGAATTACTTTTCCTTGAGCGGAATTATATGAAAATTTCATGTTTATATGTTGGGCATGGCCCGATTACTTGTTCCTGAGGGGAGGGTTTTACTATAGCCTGAGGGCATGAATGTATTAGCTTGAGGACAACGTACTATTTTACCTGAGGGAAACCTTTCGTGCCTAAGGGATAGACTATATGCCCGAGGGCGACACTTCCTAAGCCTGATTTCAATTTCTGTTATGCCTAAGGGAAATACCTGAGGGTTGGATTCTGATTACCTGAGGGTAAGGTTTTGTTTTTCTGAGGATGCTGACTGTTTACTTAGAAATCCACTGTGGTGTTTTCTAATATTAAATGGATTAAAAGAACAATTAAATGGAAATATACTATTAAGTTAGTTACATTTGAGTACTGCTTATTTTATTTCATTTTACTAATACACACTGTTGTTGCATACTTTCACACAGTTGGGAACGGGCCTTTAGTTGGTGTATACTATGATTCATTTCTCACACCCTGTTTGGGTCATGCTTTTCGGCCCAAACTGATTATGTTTTTTCAGGTGTAGATAAGTGCAAGGGCCCTTAGACAAGTTGTTGATTGCTGCTGGGGTGTAGGAGAGCATGGGACCGAGCATTGGCTTGTGATGCTGCGGGTTGTTCTGTTTTTCTTTCTGTACTTGTACCTCAGTTGTGATTTATTGTATTGTAGTGTAACATGTTCTGGTTGTTTTATAAAATAGTGACATACTGAATCTTTATATATATATATATATCACTGCTGGTTTCTCCTTTTGTCATCAATTGTTCATTTTCGTTGTGTATGCTTTATTGTCTCCACTGTTGTTGTGTGTTTATCTTATATTCCGCTACGCTACACTTTGACAAAAGAGGGCATATTTTCCCCACTATCAGACCCGGGCCCTCACTAGTAGTCGGAAGCCTCTGGAGTTTGGGGAAATGCGCTTGAGGTCACGTGGATAACCTGGTCTGGGGCGCCCATTGAGTGGCACCAAAACCGGGACGTTACAAATTAATAATATATTATTCGTTTTAAAAACTCAATTATGTCAGTTTTGACATTATTTAGCATTTGATTTTTTTGAAATCCATAAAAACATTATCACTTCGAATAAAATTTATTTATCCAATAATAACATGTCCTATTAAATTATAAAGATAGTATAATTCTTCAAAAGTTTCAATTTACATTTTTTGGATATTTATAATATCAATTATTTTAATATTTCATTAATAAGGCAATTAATGTATCATCATTGTGTCGTAAATATATTAAATTATTTAATGTCTAAAAAATATAAATAAAATACCATTATGTAGGAAATATTTTATTATTTTTAATGAATATTAATAGTTGAATTTATATTGTGTGCAATCTTATATTAAAAATGGTTTAGTTATTAAACTTTGAATTTAACTCTTTTAAATCTTCTTTAAATAATATAATAATAGAAGTCCTAATCTAACCCATGTGGGCCAAAGGGGTCATATTTTATTCATAAGGTTGTCTTTGGTCGAATTAAACTTATCCAATATAATTAGGACATGGGTTAGGGTAATTATAATATTATTATTACCCTTAATTACCATATTTACTTTTAACCATGGTAAATTAAAGTCAAATGTTACTATTTACAAAAAATTATTTTCATCTTTTTCAAAAAAAATTTACAGATTGATATTAACAATTTCACTCGATTTTTTGAAATTCTACTCACAGAAGTGGTAAAATTATGTTTTATGCAAATTTTCAAATTCTCTTAAGATGTGGTTAAAAGACAGTAAAAAGTTCAATTATAGATTAATATATAAAAAAATTTTTATAAAATAACTCCAATGAATTAGAGTGAACATATATAGGTGTTATGTGTCAATTTTGACCAAAAATAAATTTAAATGAAATAAATAATTTTTTATATAAAAAGTCGGTTTTGACCAATAACGCAGTGGTTTTCACTATTAATTGTAACGCCCCGACCCCAGCTGCCCAGAGTCGGTGCATTAATTACGTAACATTGGCATGATCACAAGAATGATCAAATCCCGAAAGACCGATTAGTTTAGTAGCCTTGGAAACACTAGATATATTCATAAGTTTTACATTACATCATAAAATGAAAAACTACTACAACAACATAATGTTTCCAACGTCCACACTATAAACCCATAATATCCCTGCAAGTCAATCATAATTTACTTCTTCACTACCTGGGAAAAATAAAACATAAAAAAAGGGGTGAGCTCAAATGCCCTGTAAGGATAACAATATAGCGGAACATTCAAAATAAGCATAAACATTTAAGGCAATGAATTACTAAAACAAAAGCCTTTTAAAAATTGAACTTCAACATAGTATGGAAAAAGTAAAATGAAATAATGCCATTTACTTGTTCACATGGATATTCTACTAATCGAATAATCACATGCAATATCAAAAACCACTTTCATAATATTGGAATGCATAATGCCAAACGTTAATTTCATTGTCTAGGCCTCATCCCAAGACCTAGGGGTTACTTCTAACCGGAACCCAACACGGAGTGCCTCTAATAACCGGACACCAACCCGGAGTGCCTCTAATAACCGGACACCAACCCGGAGTGCCTCTAATAACCGGACACCAACCCGGAGGGCATACTTTTACCAGTCCCTAACCTGGAGGGCTTACTTTAACCAGTCCCCAACCTGGAGGGCTTACTTTTACCGGTCCCCAACCCGGAACATACTTGTTTAGCACATTCATCTGAAGAAAAGTTTGAAATATAACATAAACATTCGGGTTAAAACTAGCATACGAAATGTCAATAGTTTCACCATAAACTATGAATGGTATAAAATATCACATCCACATTCAAACATATCACAAAACCTTCAATACAATATAGAAGTTTTGTATTATAATAAATCAACTTCAAATAATCTTAAAATCCATCAAAGGATGTTGACATAGATGAAATCAAAATTCTTTTAAAAGAAGTATCTCCTTTTATTTTGAAATCATTTAAGATCCATATAAAATAAAACATTTTCTTTGAAAATATTCTTATAATCTTGTAAGTAAAGCTTCGACGATTTTATAACGGCGGAAAATAACCGCACCCGCCGTATAAGTTAAAAAAAACATTCTTACCTCAATTCTGTCGAAAAGGTTAAAAAGGACCTTGTTTTGAAAACGACGGAAAGATTCCTTTATAAACCTCTTATAAAAAGTCAAACAAGGGTATAAATGACTTTAACCCATATTCTTGTAAATAGTAAAAATGTTTTGAAATACATTTCGAAGAAACATGGATGTGGATGATAAAGAGATCCCAGTAGATTATTACGTATAATACAACCTCGGATAATGAAGAGATTGTGAAATAACCCTTACCTTGTACTTTTCCTTGGTTGGGGTAGGTTAACCTCCTGTATAATGGTGAAATAATTGTTATTAAATTATACAATAATCATATATATTAATATGATATCATATATGAACTTTTAACATTGATTTGTTAATAATAACTTAGAATTATCGTCGTTTCGGGTGTTAACTTACTCATTTTCTTTTATATGTTTTGTTACATAAGTCATGTTTGTTGTATCTTATTCATATCCAGAATGATATCAAGTCCTTAAACATCATTTTTAAATCATTAAATGATAATTATACTTGAATGGATATGATGGAGAATGAATCTCATCGCGTTCGTGGAGACGGTAGTCCGTACGTACGCACGAATGCTACTTCCATTTAATTTTTATTTTAAAAGAATCGAATCCAAATGATACATAGGTATATTACTATTCCAGTATAATATAATATTATATATATGTTACTTAAGTTCATTAACACCATCCTTTATACGTTCCATGTGTGGTATGAACGAGTCATATCATTTTAAGGGGGCGGTAGTCCGCACTTCCTCAAATGAAATTATCGTATGTATATAAAACATGAAACAAATAATGGTATGAAATAAAATGGAATTACAGAAGATTATATATAAAATATATATCATTAATATCATATTTAATTACAGTTCCATCGTAATGGCCACCATGAGAGGTGGTAAGATGTATTTGAACAATCATCGTTTCGTGAGGCGTTAGTTTGCCATCCACAGAAACATTATGTTCATCATCCATTAGATGGAGTTGTGTGTATGTGTAGTTTGAATCCTTCGTATAACAACATCCTAGTATATTGAGGATACAGGTGTTGTTACAAAAGAAAGGAAATAAAAAGATTTATGGGGTTGGAGAAGCAAAATAAATGAAAATAATTTAAGATAAATCGTTACCTTTAATTTAGGTAACTCACTTTGGTTGGAACCAAAGGACTTCTTGAAATGCTTTCTTCCTAAGGGGAAGCTTCAAGGAGGAGGATAGGGATGTGGGGAGCTTAGTTGGGCATAGTTTGGACGAGCCAAGTGGCTTGAGAGGTGTGAAGAAATGAGAAGGAGGAGTTCCCTTTTATAAGAGGGGTGAGGGGCATCTTTGGAAAAGCTAGAAATATTAATTTATAATAAATTCATATTCGGTTTCTAATGGCTCCAAAGTTGACTATTCAAAGGTTAAGGTGGGGATAGGTCGAAAACCAATCAACCAATAGAATTTAGACAGGTTTGGGTACTTATATTAACCTTATCTTTAAGTATTAACTCTAAGTTAATTAGTTTCACTTTTAGTATGTCTCTTTGTATTTTTATATAATATGGTTAATAAACTTACTATATACATCCAAGCGACCCCCAAGTGGTCCATTAATGAGGAACCTATCATAATATAAGTCTCTTGGCCGAACCTTAGATTTTTAGGAATTTAATATCAATTAATAATATAATATTTGTTTTAAGAACTCTTTTATGTCAATTTTGACACTATTCAATAGTTGATTTTTGTGAAACTCCTAACAGATTGATTACTTAGAACAAAGTCAATTAAATCAATCATAATATATCATATTATCATAGAAAATTAGTTTAATTCATTAAAAGTTTCATATTATAATTATTTGGGTATTTATAAGATCAATTATTTTAATTTTTCACTATTTTAGTAATTACTGCATCATCATTGTGTCATAAATAAAATAAATTATTTAATGTCTAAAAATTATAAAT
Organism: Viscum album; assembly: GCA_963277665.1. NCBI lineage: Eukaryota > Viridiplantae > Streptophyta > Magnoliopsida > Santalales > Viscaceae > Viscum > Viscum album. Next base: position 536,539,498 of record OY728120.1, on the reverse strand, counting down.
AAAATATAATTATGTCGGAAATCGTTTTATCTTTCTAATGAATATTTATAATCGAAAATCCAACATGTATAACCCTATGTAAAAATTGTTCTTCTAAAAGATGTAAGCTTATGCCATTTTTATTTTTATTTTAACTTTATTAATATAATGTGTCATTATCACTTACAAGTGGATCCATGGGGTCCCAAAATAGACCCAAATATGCCCATGGTCGACCATGTATCAACCAATAGGGTTAAGACACGTTTTAGGGTAATTTAGTATTATTATAATATTATTTTGTTAACCCTTATTTACCGGATTTTCCCTTTAACCATGGTAAATAAAATATTTACCACAGTAACTTTTCAAAATGTCTAAAAATAAAAGTTACCTATTTACACAATTTGAACATCCTGATTCCAAATATGGAATCCATTTTCCTAAATTCAAAACACAGAAGTGGCAGAAATTAATTTAAAATTAATTCCCGCTGTCAAAACAAAAAGCGTGTTTTTAAGAGATAATAACTATCAAAAGATTGACACTTGTTTATGTTCGGTTTAATTGTAAAATTATGTCCAATGACCAACATTATATTAAATGGTAAAAATATATTCTAAATATACTTTAAAACCACTAAAATTCATAATTTATCACTATTAATTATTTTGATTAAAAAAGTTGTTTTTAATTAAAATTTAGAAATTTTCACTATTCATCAAAATATGAAAGTTATCCGAAATGTACCAAAATTTCACCCTAGGCTAATTTCGATATTCTGAATCCAAAAATGAAGTCCATTTTGAAATATAAAATATATATGATTTCAAAAATTAGGTATTACTATTCACAACGGCTAGTTTAATCGGTTGTGGTGTGTGTTAAAACTCGAAGTTGCGTATAACACACGCTACTGTATTATTCAAAGGAAAGCGTACCGTGGAAGCTTGGGATGTTTCATTTTAAATTTTTTTTGATGTCCTCATTTAGTCAATATGTTTAAAATATTGTATTTAAAAAGGGTTCACTATTAAAAGTTGATAAAAGTGCAATACTGAAAATGAATTTGTTCTTGCATTATATCAAAGAAACTCATAATATGGATTCTAAAATTATAAGGATTATATAAAGTTTAAAATTTAGATAATACTATTCATAACCGCTCTTGAATGGCTTATTTTTGTAAGTCATGGTGTGATTGAACTCGGTGTTGCGTGTAGTGCAAGTTATTTAATTATTTTGAAGAAATAACACACTATGAAATCTTGGGGTGTTACATTCTCCCCTCCTTCAATAAATTGCGTCCTCGCAATTTGAAATTGTTCTTCAAAAATAAAAGGTTGAAAATAGAAAATATATTTGTGGGAAAACCCACATCGGAAATTGTGTTACTAAAATTTAGTCTTAATATGAGGAAAAGAGAAATGAAAGGGTCACCACCAAATTATGATCTCGATTAGGAGAACATTGGTGGCAATTAGAGACATAAAATTGGAGGAAAAACGTAAATATTTATAGGTAGTGATTGAGGTCATCAATCATAAACAAGTGTAAAATTGAGGTCCTTAAACTCATCAATCTATGATGATTTGAAATACCATCAGTTCAACAAAACATAGGGTATTGGGATAACACATTTTTGACGTTTCAAAATATCTTAGTTGAAATCCCACATCGAAAAATGAATTAATGAGGCCTCTATTTAAAATAAAGAGTGGAAAGTATGAAGATTACCGAAAATAACACATACTAGGGTTCCATGTAGGAAAATATGGATATGGAGGAGAAATCTAACCATCAATTATCTGATGGAGAGTGGTAGAGAACATGGCTTTCAAAAGGCCAACAATCCTAAAACCATAAATTAGTGATGATTTAAGGTACCATCTAGGACAACATTTTTGTTCTAAGTTCCTTTTATTAATGTTGAGGAATTTATTTATGAGTTTGTCTAAGATCATAAGGAGATATACTTACTTTATAATTAGAGTTTTATCTAATAATAAATTTCTACCACAAACTCATCTTTCACTCTAAGAGATAATAGAACGTAAAAAAAAAAATTATACAGTGTTCCAAAATAAATGAATTTATAATTAATATACCAGATCTTTTAATAAAAACTAAATTATTTAATCCAGGACATCTCGTGGGCCAGTGGTAGGTGATACACCCTTGTCGCCCTTCAGTTGCGGGTTCAAGTCTCGCAGCCTTGCCGGACGTGACGGGTTACCGCCCAACCTCCGGGTTTTCCTTTTATGGTAATCCAAAATAATCCAAACTAGAACTATCCAAAATACTTCTATCCAGACTCACAGTCCAACATTTATAAGTAAGGTAAACATAATGTAGAACCTTTTTACCCCGTAATATCATATGAATACCTTCATCATGTATTCTTTTAATACACTGAAACATCCTGAATTACCATATTCCTTATTGATTACATTCATGCTCCCTTATTCCATATAGAAAGCTGGATATACTTCATTAATCCAAAAATGTTTTAAACCCCAAAAATGATGGAATATACAAATCATTAATCAGTTCGAAGGTAGTCAAGAATATCCAATATAATTTATCCAAAACAATCATGTATTATTCCAAAATCACTACTTCGGTATCAGAACTATATTATGGTTTATCATTCTCTCAACCATATATTTTCCAAAAATTTATCCTGCTATTGAGTCACTTTTCTTTGTTCCACATAATCTCAAGTCCTTAATGAAATAGTACTGCAGTACAATCCTTATATAATCCATAATTATTATAACAAGTACATTGTTGATACAACACTCAATTGACATAATCAACATAAGAACTCTAATCATTCCTCCTCATCTGTGGTAGTATCATAACTTGATTATTATCCAATAGCATCATTTGCGGCATAGTCTGATGATTGGGACATAGGTTCGCATAGTGTCCAAACTCCTTGCAAATGAAGCATTGTACATTTGAGACCATTTTCTCACCCTTGTAGTCACGTACTTTGTGCCCTTTTCCTCCACACTTAAAACAAACTCTCATTCCTTTCAGGCAAGTTCCAGGGTGTTTCTTTCCACAGTTACCACATATGGGAAAATTATTCTTTTCCCTCTTCCCTTTATCCATCTTTCTCTCTTCCAGCCTTTTCTTCTCTTGCTTCCCTTCAAAGGCATAGGACTCAGTAAACTCTTTACTTATCTTATCAACACATGATATTATTTCTTCATATGATGATAATACATGGGTGACTATTTCTCTTATAAATTCTAGCTTAAGACCATGAAAGATATGATCCTTCCTTCTCTTTGAATCATGTGTATTTCTGGAGTTCTCATTCCTTCTACTGGGCGCCATTTCTAAACAATGGCATAAACTAGATCAGTTTATGAATCAAAATACATAATCCCATACTTATAAAACACTTGACATAAATTGAACTATTTATGGATATAATCCATAATCATAAGAATGTTTTCTTTGAGAAAGTATATACTCATAATCCCTTCAAAATGATTTGTAAAGAAAATGAGAGTTATCCTAAGCATATCCCCCGGGAGTGTCGTAAACAAGAGTGCAGCAAGGCCCGTTGTCGTGCACCAGTTCTCGTTCGAGTCTAGCTCAAAGCGGTGTTTTCGGGTTTTACCCCTAGGTACATCTGTGCCAGAGCCGCCTCTACCTGCTCGTATCCAGACAGGGATGTATTGCTCGGAAAACTCACAAAATCTGTACAATACCAAAATTCTAGGAAGTTCTTCTATACTAATCCTCAAAGTTCATCTTAGGTCTACGTGCTCTAATCAGAGTTTATCTAAATCTAGCTTCCAAGATTTGTACTAAACTTCCTCTGATACCAACTGTAACGCCCCGACCCCAGCTGCCCAGAGTCGGTGCATTAATTACGTAACATTGGCATGATCACAAGAAAGATCAAATCCCGAAAGACCGATTAGTTTAGTAGCCTTGGAAACACTAGATATATTCATAAGTTTTACATTACATCATAAAATGAAAAACTACTACAACAACATAATGTTTCCAACATCCACACTATAAACCCATAATATCCCTGCAAGTCAATCATAATTTACTTCTTCACTACCTGGGAAAAATAAAACATAAAAAAAGGGGTGAGCTCAAATGCCCAGTAAGGATAACAATATAGCGGAACATTCAAAATAAGCATAAACATTTAAGGCAATGAATTACTAAAACAAAAGCCTTTTAAAAATTGAACTTCAACATAGTATGGCAAAAGTAAAATGAAATAATGCCATTTACTTGTTCACATGGATATTCTACTAATCGAATAATCACATGCAATATCAATAACCACTTTCATAATGTTGGAATGCATAATTCCAAACGTTAATTTCATTGTCTAGGCCTCATCCCAAGACCTAGGGGTTACTTCTAACCGGAACCCAACCCGGAGTGCCTCTAATAACCGGACACCAACCCAGAGTGCCTCTAATAACCGGACACCAACCCGGAGTGCCTCTAATAACCGGACACCAACCCGGAGGGCATACTTTTACCAGTCCCTAACCTGGAGGGCTTACTTTAACCAGTCCCCAACCTGGAGGGCTTACTTTTACCGGTCCCCAACCCGGAACATACTTGTTTAGCACATTCATCTGAAGAAAAGTTTGAAATATAACATAAACATTCGGGTTAAAACTAGCATACGAAATGTCAATAGTTTCACCATAAACTATGAATGGTATAAAATAGCACATCCACATTCAAACATATCACAAAACCTTCAATACAATATAGAAGTTTTGTATTATAATAAATCAACTTCAAATAATCTTAAAATCCATCAAAGGATGTTGACATAGATGAAATCAAAATTCTTTTAAAAGAAGTATCTCCTTTTATTTTGAAATCATTTAAGATCCATATAAAATAAAACATTTTCTTTGAAAATATTCTTATAAGCTTGTAAGGAAAGCTTCGACGATTTTATAACGGCGGAAAATAACCGCACCCGCCGTATAAGTTAAAAAAAACATTCTTACCTCAATTCTGTCGAAAAGGTTAAAAAGGACATTGTTTTGAAAACGACGGAAAGATTCCTTTATAAACCTCTTATAAAAAGTCAAAAAAGGGTATAAATGACTTTAACCCATATTCTTGTAAATAGTAAAAATGTTTTGAAATACATTTCGAAGAAACATGGATGTGGATGATAAAGAGATCCCAGTAGATTATTACGTATAATACAACCTCGGATAATGAAGAGATTGTGAAATAACCCTTACCTTGTACTTTTCCTTGGTTGGGGTAGGTTAACCTCCTGTATAATGGTGAAATAATTGTTATTAAATTATACAAGAATCATATATATTAATATGATATCATATATGAACTTTTAACATTGATTTGTTAATAATAACTTAGAATTATCGTCGTTTCGGGTGTTAACTTACTCATTTTCTTTTATATGTTTTGTTAAATAAGTCATGTTTGTTGTATCTTATTCATATCCAGAATGATATCAAGTCCTTAAACATCATTTTTAAATCATTAAATGATAATTATACTTGAATGGATACGATGGAGAATGAATCTCATCGCGTTCGTGGAGACGGTAGTCCGTACGTACGCACGAACGCTACTTCCATTTAATTTTTATTTTAAAAGAATCGAATCCAAATGATACATAGGTATATTACTATTCCAGTATAATATAATATTTTATATATGTTACTTAAGTTCATTAACACCATCCTTTATACGTTCCAAGTGTGGTATGAACGAGTCATATCATTTTAAGGGGGCGGTAGTCCGCACTTCCTCAAATGAAATTATCGTATGTATATACAACATGAAACGAATTATGGTATGAAATAAAATGGAATTACAGAAGATTATATATAAAATATATATCATTAATATCATATTTAATTACAGTTCCATCATAATGGCCACCATGAGAGGTGGTAATATGTATTTGAACAATCATCGTTTCGTGAGGCGTTAGTTTGCCATCCACAGAAACATTATGTTCATCATCCATTAGATGGAGTTGTGTGTATGTGTAGTTTGAATCCTTCTTATAACAACATCCTAGTATATTGAGGATACTGGTGTTGTTACAAAAGAAAGGAAATAAAAAGATTTATGGGGTTGGAGAAGCAAAATAAATGAAAATAATTTAAGATAAATAGTTACCTTTAATTTAGGTAACTCACTTTGGTTGGGACCAAAGGACTTCTTGAAATGCTTTCTTCCTAAGGGGAAGCTTCAAGGAGGAGGAGAGGGATGTGGGGAGCTTATTTGGGAAGAGTTTGGACGAGCCAAGTGTCTTGAGAGGTGTGAAGAAATGAGAAGGAGGAGTGCCCTTTTATAAGAGGGGTGAGGGGCACCTTTGGAAAAGCTAGAAATATTAATTTATAATAAATTCATATTCGGTTTATAATGGCTCCAAAGTTGACTATTCAAAGGTTAAGGTGGGGATAGGTCGAAAACCACTCAACCAATAGAATTTAGACAGGTTTGGGTACTTATATTAACCTTATCTTTAAGTATTAACTCTAAGTTAATTAGTTTCACTTTTACAATGCCTCTTTGTATTTTTATATAATATGGTTAATAAACATACTATATACATCCAAGCGACCCCCAAGTGGTCCATTAATGAGGAACCTATCATAATATAAGTCTCTTGGCCAAACCTTAGATTTTTAGGAATTTAATATCAATTAATAATATAATATTTGTTTTAAGAACTCTTTTATGTCAATTTTGACACTATTCAATAGTTGATTTTTGTGAAACTCCTAACAGATTGATTACTTCGAACAAAGTCACTTAAATCAATACTAATATATCATATTATCATAGAAAATTAGTTTAATTCATTAAAAGTTTCATATTATAATTATTTGGGTATTTATAAGATCAATTATTTTAATTTTTCACTATTTTAGTAATTACTTCATCATCATTGTGTCATAAATAACATAAATTATATAATGTCTAAAAATTATAAATAAAATATCATTATGTAGGAAATCGTTTTATCTTTCTAATGAATATTTATAATCGAAAATCCAACATGTATAACCCTATGTAAAAATTGTTCTTCTAAAAGATGTAAGCTTATGCCATTTTTATTTTTATTTTAACTTTATTAATATAATGTGTCATTATCACTTACAAGTGGATCCATGGGGTCCCAAAATAGACCCAAAGATGCCCATGGTCGACCATGTATCAACCAATAGGGTTAAGACACGTTTTAGGGTAATTTAGTATTATTATAATATTATTTTTTTAACCCTTATTTACCGGATTTACCCTTTAACCATGGTAAATAAAATATTTACCACAGTAACTTTTCAAAATGTCTAAAAATAAAAGTTACCTATTTACACAATTTGAACATCCTGATTCCAAATATGGAATCCATTTTCCTAAATTCAAAACACAGAAGTGGCAGAAATTAATTTAAAATTAATTCCCGCTGTCAAAACAAAAAGCGTGTTTTTAAGAGATAATAACTATCAAAAGATTGACACTTGTTTATGTTCGGATTAATTGTAAAATTATGTCCAATGACCAAAATTATATTAAATGGTAAAAATATATTCTAAATATACTTTAAAACCACTAAAATTCATAATTTATCACTATTAATTATTTTGATTAAAAAAGTTGTTTTTAATTAAAATTTAGAAATTTTCACTATTCATCAAAATATGAAAGTTATCCGAAATGTACCAAAATTTCACCCTAGGCTAATTTCGATATTCTGAATCCAAAAATTAAGTCCATTTTGAAATATAAAATATATATGATTTCAAAAATTAGGTATTACTATTCACAACGGCTAGTTTAATCGGTTGTGGTGTGTGTTAAAACTCGAAGTTGCGTATAACACACGCTACTGTATTATTCAAAGGAAAGCGTACTGTGGAAGCTTGGGATGTTTCATTTTAAATTTTTTTTGATGTCCTCATTTAGTCAATATGTTTAAAATATTGTATTTAAAAAGGTTTCACTATTAAAAGTTGATAAAAGTGCAATACTGAAAATGAATTTGTTCTTGCATTATATCAAAGAAACTCATAATATGGATTCTAAAATTATAAGGATTATATAAAGTTTAAAATTTAGATAATACTATCCATAACCGCTTTTGAATGGCTTATTTTTGTAAGTCATGGTGTGATTGAACTCGGTGTTGCGTGTAGTGCAAGTTATTTAATTATTTTGAAGAAATAACACACTATGAAATCTTGGGGTGTTACATTAATAAAAAATTGAAAGTTTTCAAAAAAAAAATTAAAAATTCGCCCTAAGATAATTTCGATATTCTGAATTTAGAAATGAATTCCATTTTGAAAAATAAAATTTATAAAATTTTAAAAAGTTGGTATTAATATTCCTAATGTATAGTTTCATTGGTTGCGATGTGTTGGAATCTCAAAGTTGTGTACAATGCAAACTATTGCATTATTTAAAGTGAAACATACCATGGAAGCTTGGGGTGTCACATAATGTGTTTATGTGTCGTTAATGGCCCCATATGCAAGAAATAGTTACATACTCATGTGAAAAATGGACCATGTACCCCCTCAATTAATGAGTAGTCATTTTTTAGTGTGATGTATGTCCCTCCAACTCAGATGAAGGTTGATATACATATACTAGATATTAAAAGGGAAAGGAGAAGTAGGTTCTCATTAATGAGTTTTACCACACCAATGTTTCATCCTTTTTATGGATTGACTTGGATACAAATTTCATCCCCCTTATTTATTGGTTGGATGCAACAACACTAGGCTTGAGAAATATATTTTTAATTTATGGGAGGAATGAGAACTATGTACCAAAGTACAAGGAACATCATAATTTTACCTCATAATCCTATTCAAGCTAGGAACATTGTAAAACTGAAACCCCTAACCCTATATATTAATGAGATATTCTCACCAACGCCCCCATTATGCATCATATACACCTATTTCACCGATCCAGTTTAAACTGATAGAAACCGACCCACCAAATTTACTGGACATCAAGAACAAACCTCAAACTCAAAGGGCCTATAGTATTTCCATGATAGCCTCTATTATCATGGTCTTAATAGAGAAAGATTCGACTAGTGATGATTCCACATCTTCCCATGAATTCCCAAGTGTCCCCCCAGAATCAACTGGCCCATATGAACCATGTCTTCCCACAGATTCCCCTAACTCAAATGATATAGAGGATTTTGAAGACTCTCTTCTTGAATTTGAAAAGGGATTCTTCAATATGATAAATGATTTGGTTTAGGTGAATATTGTTACTGAGGATAACCAGAGGCCAACATTGATCAGTGCATCAAATATGTAGAGGAACAATTGTAGTATGCAGATTTCATAAAGCATAATTGTAAGGTTTTATCATGGTGTTATGATGAGATAATAGGAATAGACCCTTAGGATTATGTTGACCATCTTGTTCTCTTGGGGAGTCATTGAGGTTTCAAGAAGCCTCACATGAAAATTTCACATAATCATGGATGTATTGTGGAGGATATATCTAATAAGCTTTTCAATGTCATGTACATCAAGGAATTTTAGCACTCCAAGTGGATAACAAACATTTTTCCAGTAAAAAAGAATAATAGACATATTCGAGTCTATATCGACTTCTAAGACCTATATCTACACTATGTGAATGATGATTTTCCGCTTACAGGGATGAGACTATTGATCAATGCCACAACATGATTCAAGGATATATCCTTAATAGAAGGATACTCTGTATACTACCAGATTAGGATGGATCCAAAAAATGAGGAGTCTACTGCCTTCTAAATGATGAAATGAACATTCATTTATCAAGTATCACATATTTATTCCAATATTAGGGTTTCTATTTGAATTCATTTTCGATGACATGGTATACATATACTATAAGAACTAGTAACATCTCAGAGATCTTGAGAAAGTTTTCAAATTCCTCCACTAACAGAATTGGAAGATGAACTCCATGAATTTCACTTTTTGGGTTACCTCTAGGATATTCCTCAGTTTTATCATTAGATACATAGGTATTAATATCATCACAATGAAGATCAATCACACTAGCTAGATTCCATAACTGAGAAACCTTCCCGATCTCTAAGGCCTTCAAGGTCACTTAACCTACATAAAACGATTATTTATGAATATGAATGTAATGTGTAAGCCCTTTTTGAGGATCATGAATAAAGGAACAGTATACCAATGGGTTGAAGTGTTCCAGATTTATTTTTAGGAAATAATTCAAAATCTACTATTGCCCCTGTTTCAGATTCCTCCCATCCTAATGAATCCTATGATCCTCTATATGAAATCCCTCAAATGATCCCATGGCACCCTTCCTTCCAAAAAGCATAATGATTGTAGATAGAAAAATTGATACTATATCGATATCTGGCACCTCAAAATTAATTCAAGATACTCTCATATATTGAAGAGATACCTCGAACAAGTTTTTATAGTGTGGAATTTTCTTAATTATCTGAACCATCATGATAAATAGATGGTGTCCTTTATTGATCAACATAAGTATATCAGAAAATTATCAATGTTGATAGGATGGATCACACACTAAAATATAATTATTTAGTAGAAAATAATCAGGTGTGATCCACTTAAATTGGTCAAGGTCCCAGAGATCGAATAATTTATAGCTACCCATCCTGCTCTTGAGGAATCACCTCGGGATATTGATTTCCCAGACAAGGCCATCCTTTTAGTAGACCTGGTCATTCCATATTGGTAAATTTATTTTGATGGTTCCTACAACATCCCTACCAATAAAAGGAACAATGATACCAAACTCACTAGAGTAGGCATGGGGATCAAATTTATCAATCCTAAACTGGTTGTTATGCCCTACTCATTCCTAATGTCTAATGGATACCCCAACTATTAGGTATAATATTGGGATCTCTTCATTGCCCTTGATTTTTCCATCTAGATTGAAATCCCAATCTTTAATGGGAAGGGATACTCTGAGTAAGTCATGAATTAAATAAATTATGATTACATCATCAGGAAGCTAGATTATATGCCCCTACATGAGCACACTCTCCGGAAAATGGACCAATTCGCTTCTTATCTAGAGGTGACTCATGTTACATTATTTTAATATGATTGAGCTAAATCCCTACCATGTTTGGATGAGTCCATCATAGGGAAAAACTGATGTGTTATATTCTTCCATGTTTCACAATTAAGTGTCATCACTCTTATTATTTCAAACAATGATGATAACATATAGGTAAACCACCAGACCACCAACACTTTAACATCAGGACCATGAGATCCCCCCATGGTATAGGAAAAATCTTATTAGGATACTTATTTAATCATGTATCTTATTATGGTATCCTCCCATTATACCAAGTCATACGTGAGTGAATCCGTCAGCACACATGATAGTTCACCACAGAGAGTGGGCCCAACCTTGAGAAAACACTCTATAGACATTGGATTGAGGTAATTATTATATGTTTCATTTATCGAGGTTTTAATCCCTAGGTTATGTAATAAGTTCATGGTGAGTCCCATGGTTCTTTTCAAGAAGTGTTGAAACCCTGTTAATATTTTCAAAGGATGGGATAATTCTGGCCCACCATGGTCCACAATATGTCGAGGTTTCCAGCAAGTTCCACACATGTAAAATTCATTCCAACATTATGCATTGACCACTAGAACCCCACCACACTACCATGAATTCTTGGACCTTTTCATTATGGGATATCAATGACATGGGACACATTCCACTAGAAATATATCACTATTGATGGTTTTTTATAACTGTGAATTTTATATTTTACAAGTGGGTTGAAGAGATTCCTATTAGGGAAGTAGAGGTCCAATAAATGGTTGAATTCACAAGATTCAATATAATACATCAATTTGAAGTCCTTCATGCTTCCCCCATATATATTGACACCAACTTCCAATATGCATAGATGAAAAGGTTTTAGGCAATGTATTATATCATATCCACCCTCACATCCCCCTTCCATGAGCCAACAAATGGAAATAATGAGGACTTTCGAAGAAACACTCCAAAATTATATATAATATAGGGGGATATAACAAGAAGAGTTGGAAATAAAATCATTGTAATTAAATTTTGGATTATCCTAAGATAACCCTGAATTCCACCCATGTGACTCCATATTCCCAAGTGTATGGAATAGAGGAAGTCCTACCGATTATGATTTAGTTTACATCACACTAAACAATTTTTTATGACTAGATGACACCATAGAAAATAGTCAATGTTTCTCTAAATGATATTTAATTCCTTGAAGAGAACATGCTCAATGTCATTCACATTCAAGATATTAACTTGAATACGATAACAAGGATATAAAATAATAAGGCCCGCCTCCACACTTTCTGCTATGGTGATGTGTTAAAATATCTTAGAGTACCAATGATACCATGTAGGAAGCCACAAATGTTGGACCCCATCTATGAAGTACCTTATACCATAAATATAGTCTATCCCAATAATTCATACTCTTCAATCACTATGGATAGAAATCCCATAACTCCTACATCAATTTCTATGTTACTGAAGTACTTATCGTGAGGGGGGACCATTCTCTTCGCAAATGAAATTAATCTATCTTGTTATCATCCATATATCATGATGATAAACTACGTAACATTTTTTATCCTCTCCATATGACATTAAACTGTGTGTTCACATCCCAACAAATTGAAATTAAAATATTTTTCTACAGTCTAAGATGTAATACATTAAATAGGATACCATTATCATCATTGGGACATGACAGTAATCTAGGCACCTGGTCAAATATTTGAGACCTTAAACTAATAGATATCTTATAGTTCAATCCCTTTGAACATAAACATGAATTTTAAGTCCAAAAATGGTGAATATGAATATTTTAAAGTGTTCCATTAGAGTTTATTGGATGGTGTTGGATCCTTGGTCCTAATTCATGTCAGGTTATAACTTCTTTGTAGTGAACATACCTTTTCAAACACATCCTCCCCTTCAACCTAGTTGAACTATTATAATGTATGTAACCACCTAACATCTTAATTCAATGAACATACTAGTTATACGATGATAAATTATATACAAAACATCATACTATCCAAATTATGATAAAATACAAAACAACATAATATTCTCACATGAGGGGAAATTACCCCCAGACATCTTTCATGTACCCTTCAATATTCGAGAAATACGTACTTCTTGATTTCTAATCACACAAGATAGGAAGTGATTCCTCGATTCAACATCCTTGTCCAACAACTCAAAACTTCACCTCCTTATGTATGTATATTACCTATGTAAGGATATTTGAATTTAGAATAATGTGCGTCTTGAATTCCGTCCTTATTGGATATTTAGTGACCCTACTGAATTTTATCTTTGTGTATAGAAACATTTTTTTCAAACCTTCATGCCATTGTCCTCACATTATTTCAAGATTCATGATTTAAAACAACACGAAATCCTCTTTAAAAATATACATGTGGTATGTGGGCATCCTTGGTCCTCATTCAAACTAGGTTTTTTATTCCACCACATTATGCTTTTCCCTTTTGGAATATTTACCCCATGGTTTAATCACTAAGGCCTTTAATTATTTTATGATAGTACAAACAATATGACCCTAAAGGAAATTAGTTCCATGTTTCAGGACATTAAACAAAGAGTTAGCGTCTTAATTCTTGGAAAAAAATTGTGATTCATCCCTAAAGAAAAACAAGATGCCTCCTGATATTCAGATGATGCTTGAGTTCCCTCACCAAAGAGGATTTCCCCTGGTAATGCTGGTCTATCGGCACAATAGGTTCATGAAATACATGTGTATTGATTCCCATCCATATGGGATATATGGTGATGCCCTGAGGTTTTTTCTTCATCCAAGCATATGTTAACCAACGTTTTAGTCCCATGGCCTCAGTTACAGTCTTTTAATTTCAACCATAAACTATACGCAGTCCATTTTGAGGTGTGCGTATTATACATTATCATTATATTCTTCATTCATTTAGGGGTAAACCTTTTTTATTCCACTTGTATTCCCTAAAAGTTGACCTTTAATACTAAATATGTCATGAATTTAAACTGATCGCCTCTTTGGTTCAAAATCAAAAAACCTAAAGTAAGAGCCTATAGTCTAGGTAACATGAATATAATCTATTTATAACATTTCAAAAAAACATGTCATTAAACTATATGTGAGGCTCACCTAATAATTATGTGATGCGTTATTTGATCTCCTTGTTCTTCATTCACATCATTTTCTCACTCCACCGTGCTATACTGATGAAGCTCAAATTTTCATATATTTTATATTATAAATCATTGTTTAAAATCCCCCCATAGTGTTATTATATGGGTAATTGTCACATTTTTATGTTTTAGTATTATTTTGAGCGTAAATGCAAAAATGGCCTAATTCTGAAATTTTAATAGATTGTTATCACAAGGGTATTTTGGCCATTTACCATTAAATATAGATCCAAAATTTATGATTAAAACTTTGGTAGAATCCTTATTTAATTTCATTCATTTTTGTCTTCAGCACCAGGGGATGAATCGATCACCTAGAGGCCGTAGAAATCAATGAAGTTGAAGCTTTTTCTGGGTGGATAGAATGGGCCCCACCGAAGTAATGGATGGATAACTCGGTGCACACACCTTCAAATGCATTGATTCTAGCTAGAAAGGAAATTGGATTTATTAAGGCGTGTCCATTAATAATTTCAAGTCAAACTATCCTCACTATGTCATTATTGGAATGCTCCAAACATATGGACTACGAAACATCTCACCAGGGAGAAATGTTTCCATTTGTTAATAAATTCATAACATAGTGAAACGTCATCCAAAATGTGCCCTATTTTGGGGAGAGATGAAGACTAATGTGGGGAACAACTTTTATTAAGGATACAATGAGTTAACCAACATTTTGGAGGGTCATAATGGCCAGGGAAGTTGAAGAATTTGAATTTGTCTAGTCAAATGGACAGATTAAAAATCTCGGATTTAATCGGCCATAACTTCTACATCCAACGGCCAATAAAGCTAAAATTGTTATAACAAACGGAAGATATATTATTGAACAGAATTTATCAAGACACATATTACAAATTATGTCATTTAGTGGCACATACACGTGGTCATGTTTGCATTAAATGTTTTGGGTGTGAATTCTTCACCTCCTTTCCCTATAAATATTTATCCTCACCCCTTCTCAAAGCATTGGCACTTCTGTGTGGCCATTTTTTCATTGTTTTATAGTTTTTTTACATTTTAATATAATTATAAATTTTTAATATATTTTTATCTTATTCTTATCATTATCTTTTTTTATCTTTTGTTCTTCCACCCCATTCTTCTCATCCGTGATCTCTTCTACTAGTGATCATGAGTAGCTAACTAGTGGAACTTCTCAGGGGATTAATTTAGTATTGAACCCAAGTCTTTGCACATTGATGTTAATTGTTTCATATTTAATTAGTGTTATTTAGAGGGGGATATTAGTCGGTAAGGCACCATTGTGTCTCCACTTTCCACCCGAGACTTAACATTCATTTTTTATAACATTTTCCCTCGATCGAGGAGGTGGATGTGAAGTCTCTCGGAGATCGTTAAGAGAACTGTATATTCACAACCACATATAAAAGAGGATATTCAAAATACAATAGAGTGTGTTTATTAATTAAATATCAAACTAATAATGAGATGATGAAGGTTCAACTTGGGTGATTCTCTCAGGAATGTATTCTTTCTTTTTGACATCATTCTGTTTGCATTTATTATGTTGGCATTTCATTTTAATGTTTAATTTTAGTTTTCATTTTCAATTCCAAAATCACATTTCTGGTTATTTTATTTCATATATATATGCATAGTGAATTAGTAGTGAGTGATTTACTACAAAAGGCTCCTCAAGAGAACGACCTAGGTCATCCCTTGTGCTACACTTAGTTATAAATATTTTTGATAGCGCACATGACAATCCTTCATAAAATTGGAACTGCTGCCATGGAGCAATGTGGTTTTCATTAAATTTTTTATTCACATTTTTTAATTTTCCATTCATTTAAAAAAACATCAAAAAAATCATAAATTTCAAAAACTAAAAAAAACTTCTTCTTTGTTCATGATGTATTCAAATTATGATTATTATGCATGGACTGACCAATCTCAAGTGCAAGAAAATGTTTACAATGAACTTGATGCTCAATTTCATAGGATTATCGATAAAGTGAAAAACATGGAGAGCCAACTAGAATTGATTTCTGAATATGTATGTGCATCTCAAGAACACCCAAAATCTGAGCCGGAACCTGAACCAGAATGAGTGGTAGAAGAGATTTCACCGATAATTTTTAATGCTGATCAACCTGATGTGGGTGAGAAAGAACTTCTAAAAGAACTAATCACATCATCCCGCACTCAACCATTGCTCGCAGAGGTCACAGAAGTACACATTCCAATATATTCACTGATGGGAGGTCAACATTTTATTGAAGAATCATGGAATAACTTTGATGAAGATAACTTGAAACATGATCTTCTCATCCTTGTTGATGAAAGACCAAAAACATTCTACCTGTCTCTTGATTTAGAAGACAATAAAGAAGATGAACCTAAAGAGATTGAGTTTCCTATGTTCATGCCTAAAGATATCAATTACCAAGCTGAATTACTTGAAAGGGAATATTTCTTTATTAATTCTTCATGTTTTAATCTTATTCAAGCTAAATTCTATTCTGACATCTCTTTCTTTCAAATTTATGAAACATCACAAATAGAGTATACTATGGATGTTAAAGAAGATACCACTCAAGTGGTGGAGATTGAAGAAGAATAGCTTGAGAAGATAGTGGTGCAACTACCTCCTCAACAAAAAATTTCATACCATATGGAGGAGGACACCACTGAAGTTAATAGAGATCATCTGTATCTTTTATTCCCTCCCACTTCGAACATCAAATTTCTTCTTTATTCTTTCTCGGGGGTTGGTAACATTCTTATCTTATCTGGGGTTCTCCAATTTCAATGATTACTAATGGAAATTTGGGGAATCTCATATGTGGTGGTTCATCTCTAAGAAACCACACCCACCTTCTGATTGGGGATAATCCACTAAAACTGCCTGATTAGGGGCAGTAAAACCTAGCACCCGCTTGGGGGTATAAACCAAGCGTTATCTCTTTTCTTTTCCCTCTATAATTCTTTTTATTTATTTTTCTCATGTATTTTCATTAGTTTCTTGTAGTCTTAATGTGGCTGCTTCTAGGATCTTAAATCAAGGCATCCACTTCTAAAATAATTTCACGTTGTATTAGTCCTTCCCTTTTATTTTCTACCTTTATATTTATATTTTTTTGAGTTGAAATAAGGGGTATTTAAATTTAAGTGTGGTGGAGTGTCAACATGATTACTTCTTCTTATGTGATTTTCATTTTTCATTATTATATTTTTAGGATTTTTGAGCTTTCAGGAATATTCTTATCACTTTTCACACATCAATTGATTTTGAAATAGTTGAAATGATTTTTGAAATAATGGATTTTAAATGATTGTTGATATTAATTTTTTCCCTTGAAATATATTTTCAATCATTTCAATTAGTTTGAATGATTTTTGAAATCCATGCCAAGGAAACACTGAATCGAAATATTTTTCCAGTCATGTGAGGTATTCTAAACCACTTTTACATATTCTTCCTAATACCCACACTTTCTTGAGGGAAACTTGAATTTTGTGTGAGAACCAGAATTTGTGAATAATTATCTTTTGAAGATTTGGATTTCATGGAATGTATTTGAAATTATTGAGGCATCTCTTTGGCTAGCCATATTTTATCTTGAGACCCACCTTTACATTTTTACTTTGTAAGAACTTAGATTCCATGAATTGCCTTATAGGTTTAAGCCACATTACATCCAATTTTTCCATACCTACCCGCAAATTTAGTATTTTTGCATGGTTATTTCAAGTTTGAGTGTGGGGGAAGGGCCTTTTGTGTGCGTTAATTGGGATGTGTATCATTTATGGGTGGTGCGAGGAGTGTGTCATTACTTTGGGCAGTGGACAATAAGAGAATTCGGCATTTGTCATCATTTCATTTTTCTTTATTTTTTTCATCCATTTCTACAAAAAAAATTAAAATAATGTAGATGATCTTTAATTACTCATTGTATATTCTTTTATGACTCATTTCCCTCTCAAAAATATAGGGCATAAATTTTCATTCATTCATAGTATTCATTTTTCAGCTCATCCTCCATCAAAGAAAATAATAAATAAATAAAGCTTTCCTTTTCTGGAGCATTGAAAAAAAGGGGTGGACATAGATGATATCATTCATTATAATCACTTATTCGATCATTTTCCATGTCATAAAAAGGTGGTAGTGTTGTTTTTCACATTTTCAAGTGGGATTGAGAGAATAATTTCCTGTGTTTTCCCTTGATTTAATCATGCATTGAACCTAAAATTCCACCCTCCTCTTTCTAGCCTGAAACTTTTTCAATCATTTTCCCACCAACCCTAAGACATAGAATAATTTGAACCATTGATTAAATCCCTCATGATTAAATTAATTTTCATGTTTCATGCTATGGAGAAATGATAATTTTCACAAACCAATGGTGATACATTCAATTTTCAAGTATGTGTATAACTCCAGATTCAATTTCTCTTGAGTGAAGAGTGACATAAAATTCAATGTGAGGTAGGTTGTGATTGAGCATTGGATTGATTTAGAAGGTTGAACAAATTTTAATGATTGAAATGAAAACGAGAGAGGCTTGTTTTTCATATATGATACCTGATGAAATTCTATTTTGGATAAGATCATTGATATTTTCTCATTTTTGATTATTGAATGAAATTTGATTTGGTTGTAAGATGATTGCACAGGAGTGTAGTGTTTAAGTGTGGGGGAGTGATGAAGCTCAAATTTTCATATATTTTATATTATAAATCATTTTTCATAATCCCACTATGGTTTTATTATATGTGTAATTGTAACATTTTTAGGTTTTAGTGTTATTTTTAGCGTAAATGCAAAAATGGCATAATTCTGCAATTATAACACATTGTTATCACATAGGTATTTTGGTCATTTACCATTAAATATATGTCCAAATTTTATGATTAAAATTTTGGTATAATCCTTATTTAATTTCCTTCACTTTGGTCTGATGGACCAGGGGTTGAATTGATCACCTAGAGACCGTAAAAAATCAATGATGTTGAAGATTTTTCTGGGTGGACAGAATGGTCCCCATCGACGTAATGGATGGATAACTCAGTACAAACACCTTTAAATGCATTTATTCTCACTGGAAAGGAAATAGGATTTATTAAGTCACGTTCATGATGAATTTCAAGTCAAAATACCCTCATGAGGGTATTATTGGAACACTCCAAAAATATGGAATACGAAACGTTTCACCGGGAAGAAATGTTTCCACTAGGTAATAAATTCATAACATAGTGACAATTCATCCAAAATGGGACATATATTGTGGAGAGTCGCGCAATAATCTGGGGAACAACTTTTCTTAAGGATCCAAAAACATGAACCGACATTTTGGAGGGTCATAATGGCCAGGGAATTTGAAGAATTTGAATTTGGCCAGTAAAATGGACAGATTACAAATCTCGGATTAAATCAGCCATAACTTCTACATCCTACGGCCAATGAAGCTGAACATTTTAGAGAAAATAGAGGAGATTTTAGGGAACAACATTTATTAAGACACCTATTACAAATTGGGTCATTTATTGGCACATCCACATGGACATGTTCGGATTAAATGTTTTGGGTGTGAATTCTACACCCCCTCTCTCTATTAATATGTATTCTCACCCCTTCTCAAAGAATTGGCTCTTCTGTGTGGCCATTTTTTCATTTTTTTGTATTTTCATTCCATTTTAATAGTATTATAAATTTTTAATATATTTTTATGTTATTTTTATCATTCTCTTTTTTTTTCTTTTGTTATTCCACCCCATTCTTCCCCACAGCGATCTCTTTTACTTGTGATCTTGAGTAGCTCACCCGTGGAACTTCTCGGGGGATCAATTTAGTTCTGAACCCATGAATTTACACATTCATGTTAATTTCTTCGTATTTAATTAGAGTTAGATAAAGGGGGGTCTTAGTGGGTAATGGTCCTTTGTGTCTCCACTTTCCACCTGAGACTTAACTTTCTATTTTATAATATTTTCCCTCGATCGAGGAGGTGGATGTGCAGTCTATTGGTGATCGTTAAGAGAATGGTATATTCACATGAACATATAAAATAGGATATTCACACATATGATGGAGTGTGTTTATTAATTAAATATGGACCTAATAATGGGACGATGAAGGTTCAACTAGGGTTATTCTCTCAGGAATGTCTTTTTTTTTCTGACATCATTCAGTTTTCATTCATTATGTTTTCATTGCATTTGCATATTTAATATTAGTTTTTCATATTCAATTAAAAAATTACATTTCTGGTCATTTTATTTCATATATATATATACATAGTGAATTAGAAGTAGTGAGTTATTTACTGAAAAAGGCTCCTCAAGAGAACGACCTAGGTTAGCCATTGTGCTACACTTAGTTATAAATATTTTTGAGAGCGCACAAGACTACACTTCATCAAATTGGCACCGCTACAAGGGAACCAATAGGTTTTCATTCACTATTTTTATTCCCATTTTTTTATTTTACGTTCATTTAAAAAAACAACTAAAAATCATTAATTTCAAAAACAAAAAAAACTCTTCTTCATTCATGATGTATTCAAATTATGATTATTATGTATGGACTGACCAATCTCAAGTGCAAGAAAACATGATGCTCAGTTTTATAGGATTGACGATAATGTGAAAAACTTGGAGAGC
The DNA here is from genome assembly GCA_963277665.1 of Viscum album. Taxonomy (NCBI): domain Eukaryota; kingdom Viridiplantae; phylum Streptophyta; class Magnoliopsida; order Santalales; family Viscaceae; genus Viscum; species Viscum album. Next base: position 536,518,606 of record OY728120.1, on the reverse strand, counting down.
CAAATAGAATTTATTTCTGAATATGTACGTGAATCCAAAGAACAATCCAATCCTGAGCCGGAACCTGAACCAGAACGAGTGGTAGAAGAGATTTCACACATAATTGTTTACGCTAAAGAACCTGATACAGGAGAGAAAGAACTTCTAAATGAAATAATCACATCATCCCGCACTCAACCATTACTCGAGGAGGTCAGATAAGTACAAATTCCAACTGATGCACTGATAGGAGGTCAACATTTTTTGAAATAATCTTGGAATAACTTTGTTAAAGATAACTTGAAACATGATCTTCACATCCTTGATGATGAAACATCAGAAACTTTCCACTTCTCTCTTGATTTGGAAGATATTGAAGAAGATGCACCTACATAGATTGAGTTTCCAATGGTCATGCATGAAGAGATCAATTACCAAGATTAATTACTTGAATGGGAATATTTCATTATTAATTCATCATGTTTTAATCTTATTAAATCTAAATTGTTTTCTAACGTCTCTTCCTTTGAAATTTATGAAATAGTACAAATAGAGAAGACTATGGATGTAAAAGAAGAGACCACTAAAGTGGTGGTGATTGAAGAAGAAGAGCTTGAGAAGATGGTGATGTGACTACCTCTTCAACAAAAATTTCCATTCCATATAGAGGAGGACACCACTGAAGTTAACAGGGAGCACCCTTATCTTTTATTCCCTCGCACTTCGAACCTCAAATTTCGTCTTTATTCTTTATCGGGGGCTGGGAACATTATTATCTTATTTGGGTTTCTCTACTTTTAGTTTTTAATCATGGACATTCAGAAAACTAACATGGGGTGGTTCATATCAAATAAACCACACCAACCTTCTGATTGGGGATAATCCACTGATACTTCCTGACTAGGGGCATTAAAAACCTAGCATCTGCTTGTGGGTCTAAACCAAATATTATCTCTTTTATTTTCCCTTTATCATTATTTTTATTTATTTTTCTTATGTATTTTCATTACTTTATTATAGTCTTAAAGTGGCTTCTTCTATGAGCTTAACTTAAGGAATCCACTTCTAAAATAATGCCAGGTTGTATATTTCATTCCCTTTGATTTTATAACTATATATTTATATTTTGTTGAGTTGAAATAAGGGGTAGTTAAATTTAAGTGTGGGGGAGTTTCAACATGCTTAGTTCTTCTTGTGTTCTTTTCATTTTTGTTTATTATATTCTTAGGATTTTTGAGCTTTAATGAATATTTTTATCACTTTTCACACATCTATTGATTTTGAAAGAGTTGAAATGATATTTGAAATAATGTATTTTAAATGATTGATGATATGAATTTTTTTCCCTTGAAATGGATTTTCAAGCATTTTAATGAGTTTGACTGATTTTTGAAATCCATGCCAATGAAACACTGACTCAAAATATTTTTCCAATCATGTGAGGTATTCTAAACCGCTTTTACATATTCTTCATAATACCCACACTTTCTTGGGGGAACTTTAATTTTTTGTGAGAGCAAGAATTTTTGAATAATTCTCTTTTAATGATTTGGATTTCATGGAATGTATATGAAATTATTTAGGCATATCTTTGGTTAGCCACATTTTATCTTTAGACCCACCTTTACATTTATCCTTTTTAAGCCCTTAGATTCCATTAATTTCCTAATAGGTTTAAGCCACATTACAAGCCAATTTTTCCTTGCCTACCCACACTTTTAGTTTTTTTTTCATGGTTATTTAAAGTTTGAGTGTGGGGGTAGGGACTTTTGTGTGCGTTAATTGAGATTTGTATAATTTATGGTTGGTTCGAGGAGTGTGTCAATAATTTGGGCAATGGAAAATAAGAGAATTGGGCATGTGTCGTAATTTCATTGTGCTTTATTTGTTTCAACCATTTCTCCAAAAAAAATTTGAAAAAATGGAGATGAGCATGAATTCCTCATTGTACATTCTTGTATGACTCATGTACATCTCAAAAATCAAGGTCATGATTTTTCATTCATTTATTGTGTTCAGTTTTCAGCTCACCCTCCATGAAAAAAATAATAAATAAATAAAGATGTGCCTTTGTGGAGCTTTGAAAAAAAGGGGATAACATAGATGATATAATTTATTATAATCACTTCTTGGCTCATGTACCATGTCATAAAAATGGGGTAGTGTTGTTTTTCACATTTTTAAGTGGGATTGAGAGAATAATTTCTTGTGTTTTCCCTTGATTTAATCATGCATTGTACTTAAAAGTCCACCCTCCTCTTCCTAGCCTGAAACTTTTTCAATCATTTTCCCACCAAACCTAAGCCACATAATCATTTGAACCATTAATTAAATTTCTTAGTATTAAATTTATTTTCATGTTTCACACTGTGGATAAATGATAATTTTCACAAACCTATGGTGATACATGCAATTTTCATGTATGAGTATAACTCTAGATTCAATTTCTCTTGAGTGAAGAGTGACATAAAATTCATTGTGAGGAAGGTTGTGATTGGTTCATAGATTGATTTATTAGGTTGAAATTTTTTTAATGATTGAAATGAAAAATATAGAGGCTTGTTTTTCATACATGATACATGATGGACTTCTATTTTGGATAAGATCATTGATATTTTCTCATTTTTGATTGTTCTATGAAATTTGATGTGGATGTAATATGATTGCCCATGAGTGCAATGTTTAAGTTTGGGGGAGTGATGAAGCTAAAATTTTAATATATTTTATATTATAAATCATTTTTATAATCCCACCATAGTGTTATTATATGGGAAATTGTCACTCATTTAGGTTTTAGTGTTATTTTGAGCGTAAATGCAAAAATTGCCAAATTCTGCAATTTTAACAGATTGATATCATAGGGTTATTTTGGTATTTTACCATTAAATATATGTCCACATTTTATGATTAAAATTTTGGTATAATGATTATTTAATTTAATTCATTTTTGTCTGTTGGACTAGGGGCCAAATCGATCTCCGAGAGGCCGTAGAAAATCAATGAAGTAGAAGATTTTTCTGGGCAGACAGAATGGGGCCCACCAACGTAATGGATGGATAACATGGCGCACACACCTTCAAATGAAATTATTAAAGCTATAAAGAAAATTGGAATTATTAAGGCGCATCCATGATGAATTTCAACTCAAAATACTCTCATTAAGGCATTATAGGAACGCTCCAAACATGTGGAATACAAAATGTCTCACTAGGAAGAACGTTTCCCTTGGGTAAAAAATTCATAACATCGTGACAATTCATCCAAAATGGGCCATATGTTTTGGAGATACACGCAATAAATTTCAGAACAACTTTCATTAAGGATACAATGCGTGAACTAATGTTTTGGACGGTCATAATGGCCAGGGAAGTTGAAGAATTTGAATTTGGAAAGTCAAATGGACAGATTAACAATCTCTGATTAAATCGGCCATAACTTCTACATCTGATGGCCAATAAAGATGAACTTTTTAAAGAAAACGTTGGAGATATTATGTAACAATATTGATGAAGACACCTATTACAAATTGGGTCATTTAATGGCACATCCACGTGGACACATCAGGATTAAATGTTTTGGGTGTGAATTATTCACCTTTTCACCCTATAAATATGTATCCTCACACCTTCTCAAAGCATTGGCACTTCTGTGTGTCCATTTTTTCATTTTTTTTAGTTTCTTTCCATTGTAATAGTATTATACATTTTTAATATATTTTCTCTTATTATTATCATTCTCATTTTTTCCATTTGTTCTTCCACCCCATTCTTCTCCACTGTGAGCTCTTCTACTTGTGATCATGAGTAGCTAAATCGTGGAACTTCTCGGGGGATCAATTTAATGTTCAACCCAATTATGTGCACATTCATGTTAATTTTTTCATATTTAATTAGATTTAGGGTGAGGGGGATCTTAGTGGGTAAGGTTCCTTTGTGTCTCCACTTGCCACCCAAGACATAACTATCTCTTTTATAATACTTTCCCTCGATCGAGGACGTGTATGTTCAGTCTCTCGGCGATTGCTAAGAGAACTGTATATTCAAAACCACATATAAAAGAGTATATCACACATATGGTGGAGTGTGTTTATTAATTAAATATGAACTTAATAATGAGATGATGAAGGTTCGACTAGGGTGATTCTCTCAGGAATCTCTTCTTTTTTTCTAACATCTTTCTCTTTGCATTCATTATGTTTGCATAGAATTTGAATGTTTAATTTTAGTTTTACATTTTCAATTCCAAAATCAAATTTTTGGTCATTTTATTTCATATACATATACATAGTGAATTAGAAGTTCTGGGTTATTGACTGCAAAAGGCTCCTCAATAGAACGACCTAGGTCAGCCGTTGAGCTACACTTAGTTATAAATATTTTTGAGAGAGCACACGACTACGATTCATCAAATTGGAACCGCTTCCGTGGATCCAAGTGGTTTTCATTCACTATTTTTATTCACATTTTTTAATTTTACTTTCATTTAAAAAACAACAAAAAATCATAAATTTCAAAAACTAAACAAAAATCTTATTCATTCATAATGTATTCAAATTATGATTATTATGTATGGACCGACCAATCTCAATTCCAAGAAAACATGATGATCAGTTTCATTGGATTAGCGATAAAGTGAAAAACATGGAGATCCAAATAGAAATGATTGCTGAATATGTACGTTAATCCCAAGAACAACCCAATCCTGAGCCGGAACCTGAACCAGAATGAGTGCTAGAAGAGATTTTACCCATTATTTTTTATTCTAAAGAACCTGATGCGGGTGAGAATGAACTTCTAAAGGAACTAATCACATCATCCCGCACTCAACCATTTCTCGAGGTGGTCCAAGAAGTACACATTCCAACTGATGCACTGATGGGAGGTCATCATTTTTTGGATGAATCTTGGAATAACTTTGTTAAATATATCATGAAACATGATCTTCCCATCCTTGATGATGAAACATCAGAAAATTTCCACCTCTCTCTTGATTTGGAACATAATGAAGAAGATGTAGCTACAGAGTTTGGGTTTCCAATGGTCATGCCTGAAGAGATCAATTACCAAGCCTAATTACTTGAAAGGGAATATTTCTTTATTAAATCTTCATGTTTTAATCTTATTCAAGTAAAATTGTTTTCTAACATCTCTTCCTTTGAAATTTCTGAAACAGTACAAATAGAGCAGACAATGGATGTTAAAGAATAGAACACTCTATTGGTGGTGATTGAAGAAAAGAGCTGGAGAATATGGTGGTGCGACTACCTCCTCAAAAAAAGAATTCATACTATATGGAGGAGGACACCACTAAAGTTAAAAGGGAGCACCCTCATCTTTTATTCCCTCCCACATCGAACCTCAAATTTCTTCTTTATTCTTTATCGGGGTTAGGAGCATTATTATCTTATTTGGGGTTCTCTACTTTCCGTTTATAATCACAGACATTGGGAAAACACACATGTGGTGGTTCATATCAAAGAAACCACACCCACCATCTGATTGGGGATAATCCACTGAAACTTCCTAACTAGGGGCAGTAAAAACCTAGCATCCTCTTGGGGGTCTAAACCAAGAATTATATTTTTTCATTTCCCTTTATCATTATTTTTTATTTATTTTTCTTATGTATTTTCATTATTTTATTTTAGTCTTAAAGTGGCTTCTTCTAGGAGCTTAACTCAAGGAATCCACATCTAAACTAATTTCAGGTTGTATATTTCCTTCCCTTTCGTTTTCTACCTTTATATTTATATTTTGTCCAGTTGAAATAAGGGGTAGTTAAATTTAATTGTGGGAGATTGTCAACATTCTTAGTTCTTCTTGTTCTCTTTTCATTTTTGTTTATTATATTTTTAGGATTTTTGATCTTTAATGAATATTCTTATCAATTTTCACACATCAATTGATTTTGAAAGAGTTGAAATGATTTTTGAAATAATGGATTTTAAATGATTGTTGATATGAATTCTTTTCCCTTGAAATGGATTTTCAAGCATTTTAATGAGTTTGACTAATTTTTTAAATCCATGCCCATGAAACAATGAGTCAAAATATTTTTCCAATCTCGTGAGGTATTCAAAAAAACTTTTACATATTTGTCCTAATACCGACACTTTCTTGGGGGAAACTTTAATTTTGTGTGAGAACCAGAATTTGTGAATAAAACTATTTTAAAGAATTGGATTTCATGGAATGTATTTGAAATTATTGAGGGATATCTTTGGCTAGCCACATTTTATCTTGAGACCCACCTTTACATTTATCCTTTGTAAGCCCTTAGATTCTATGAATTGCCTTATAGTTTTAAGCCGCATTACCAGCCAATTTTTCCTTCCCTACCCACACTTGTAGTATTTTTGCATGGTTATTTCAAGTTTTAGTGTGGGGGTAGGTAATTTCGTGTGTGTTAATTGGGATGTGTTTTATGGGGGGTGCGAGGAGTGTGTCAATACTTTGGGCAGTGGACAATAAAATAATTGGGCTTGCATGGTCATTTCATTGTGCTTTATTTGTTTCATCCATTTCTCCAAAAGAAAATTGAAAACAATGGATATGATGTTGAATTACTAATTTTATATTCATTTATGACTCATGTACATCTCAAAAATCAAGGTCATGAATTGTCATTCATTCAATGTGTTCAATTTTCAGCTCATACCCCATGAAAAAAATAATAAATAAATAAATTTGGACCTTTCTGTAGATTTGAAAAAAAGGGGATAACATAGATGATATCATTCATTATAATCACTTCATGGCTCAAGTACCATGTCATAAAAAGGGGGTGGTGTTGTTTTTCACATTTTCAAGTGGGATTGAGAGAATAATTTCCTATGTTTTCCTTTGATTTAATCATGCATTGTACTTAAAATTGCATCCTCCTCTTTCTAGCATGAAACTTTTTCAATCATTTTCCAACTAACCCTAAGCCACATAATCATTTGAACCTTTAATTAAAGCCCTAATTATTAAATTTATTTTCATGTTTCACGCTGTGGAGAAATGATAATTTTCACAAACCTATGGTTATATATGCAATTTTAATGTATGAGTATAACTCTAGATTCAATTTCTCTTGAGTGAAGAGTGACATAAAATTCATTGTGAGGTAGGTTGTGATTGGGCCATAGATTGATTTATTAGGTTGAACAAATTTTAATGATTTAAATGAAAAAGATATAGGCTTTTTTTCATATATGATACATGATGAACATCTATTTTGGATAAGATCATTGATATTTTCTCATTTTTTATTGTTGTGTGAAATTAGATTTGGATTTAAGAAGATTTCCAATGACTGCAATGTTTAAGTTTGGTGGAGTGATGAAGATAAAATTTTAATATATTTTATATTATAAATCATTTTTTATAATCCCACCATAGTGTTATTATATGGGTAATTGTCACACATTTAGTTTTTAGTGTTATTTTGAGCGTAAATGCAAAAATGGCCTAATTCTGCAATTTTAATTGATTGTTATCACATGGGCATTTTGGTCATTTCCCATTAAATATATTTCCAAATTTTATGATTGAAATTTTGGTATAATGATTATTTAATTTAATTCATTTTTTTCTGCTGGACCAGGGGCTGAATCGATCACCTAGAGGCTGTAAAAAATCAATGAAGTGCAAGATTTTTCTGGGCGGACAGAATGGGACCCACCGACGTAACGGATGGATAATATGGCGCACACACCTTCAAATTCATTTATTCTAGCTGGAAATAAAATATTATTTTTTAAGGCACGTCCGTGATTAATTTCAACTCAAAATACCCTCATTAAGGCATTATTGGAATGCTCCAAACATGTGGAATACGAAATGTCTCACCAGTAAGAAACGTTTCCATTTGGAAAAAAAATCATAACATCGTGAAAATTCATCCAAAATGGGCCATATGTTGTGTAGAGATGCACAAGAAAGTGGGAAAAAACTTTTATTAAGGATCCAACGTGTGAACCAACATTTTGGAGGGTCATAAATGCCAGGGAAGTTGAAGAATTTGAATTTTCCAGTCAAATGGACAGATTAAAAATCTCCGATTAAATCAGCCATAACATCTACATCCGACAGACAATAAAGCTGAATTTTGAGAGAAAATGGAGGTGATATTATCTAACAACATCGATGAAGACACATATTAAAAATTGGGTCATTTAATGGATCATCCATGTGGTCAATTTAGGCTTAAATGTTTTGGGTGTGAATTCATCACCTCTTCTCCCTGTAAATATGTATCCTCACCCCTTCTCAAAGCATTGGAACTTCTGTGTGGCCATTTTTTCATTGTTTCATAGTTTATTTCCAATGTAATAGTATTATACATTTTTAATATATTTTTCTCTTATTCTTATAATTCTAATTTTTTTAATCTTTTGTTCTTCCACCCCATTCTTCTCCACCATGATCTCTTCTACTTGTGATCATGAGTAGCTAACCTATGGAACATTTTGGGGGATGAATTTATTGTTGAATCCAAGTCTTTGCACATTAATTTTAATTGTTTTGTATTTAATTTGAGTTATCTTGATCGATATCTTAGTTGTTAAGGTGCCTTTGTGTCTCCACTTGCCACCCGAGTCTTAACTTTCTCTATTATAATATTTTCCCTCGATCGAGGAGGTGGATGTCCAGTCTCTCCGTGATCGTTAAGAGAACTGTATATTCACAACCAGATATAAAATAGGATATTAAAAAATATTATAGAGTGCATTTATTAATTAAATATGAACCTAATAATGAGACGATGAAGGTTCAACTAGGGTTATTCTCTCGGGAATCTCTGCTTTTTTCTGACATCATTCTGTTTGCATTCATTATGTTTGCATTGCATTTGCATGTTTAATTTTAGTTTTGAATTTTCAATTCCAAAATCACATTTCTGGTCATTTTATCTCATATATATATACATATTGAATTAGAATTAGTGAGTTATTTACTGCAAAAGGCTCCTCAAGAGAATGACCTAAGTCATCCCTTGTGCTACACTTAGTTATAAATATTTTTGAGAGCGCACATGACTACGCTTCATCAAATTGGCGCCACTGCCGGGGAGCCAAGTGGTTTTCATTCACTTTTTTTATTCACTTTTTTTTAATTTTCCTTTCATTAAAAAAAACAACAAAAAATCATAAATTTCGAAAATGAAAAAAAAATCCTCTTCATTCATGATGTATTCAAATTATGATTATTATGTATGGACTGACTAATCTCTAGTGCAAGAAAACATGATGCTGAATTTAATAGGATTATAAATAAAGTGAAATACATGGAGAGCCAAATAGAATTGATTTCTGAATATGTACGTTCATCACATGAACAACCCAATCCTGAGCCGGAACATGAACCAGGATGAGTGGTAGAAGATATTTCACCCATAATTATTTATGCTAAAGAACCTGATTCTGGTGAGAAATAACTTATAAAGGAACTACTCGCATCATCCCTCACTCATCCATTACTCAAGGAGGTCCAATAAGTACACATTCCAATTGATGGACTGATGGGAGGTCATCATTTTTTGGAAGAATCTAGGAATAACATTGTTTAAGATAACGTGATACATGATCTTCCCATCCTTGATGATGAAACATTAGAAACGTTCCACCTCTCTCTTGATTTGGAAGATAATGAATAAGATGCACCTACAGATATTGAGTTTCCAATGGTCATGCCTTAAGAGATCAATTACCAATATTAATTACATGAAAGGGAATATTTCTTTATTAATTCTTCATGTTTTAATCTTATTCAAGCTAAATTGTTTTCTGACATCTCGTCCTTCGAAATTTATGAAACAGTACAAATAGAGAAGCCTATGGATGTTAAGGAAGAGACCACTCAAGTGGTGGTTATTGAGGATGAAGAGCTGGAGAAGATAGTTGTGCGACTACCTCCCCAACAAAAAATTTCACACCATATGGAGGGGGAAACCACTGATGTTAAGAGGTAGCACACTTATCATTTATTTCCTCCCACTTCGAGCGTCAAATTTCTTCTTTATTCTTTGTCAGGGGCTGGGAACATTATTATCTTATTTGGGGTTCTCTACTTCCAGTGTTTAATCATGGACATTGGGAAAGCTCACATGTGGTGGTTCATATCAAAGAAACCACACCCACCTTCTGATTGGGGATAATCCACTGAAACATCCTGACTAGGGCTAGTAAAAACCTAGCATCTGTTTGGGGGTCTAAACCAAGAATTATCTCTTTTCTTTTCACTTTATCATTCTTTTTATTTATTTTTATTATGTATTTTCATTACTTTCTTGTACTCTTAAAGTGGCTTCTTCTAGGATCTTAACTCAAGTAATCCACTTCTAAAATAATGTCAGGTTGTATATTTCCTTCCCTTTGATTTTCTACCATTAAATTTATATTTTTTCAAGTTGAAATAATGGGTAGTTAAATTTATGTGTGGGGGAGGTTCAACATGCTTAGTTTTTCTTGTGTTCTTTTCATTTTTGTTTATTATATTTTTAGGATTTTTTACCTTTAATGAATATTCTTATCACTTTTCACACATCAATTGATTTTGAAAGAGTTGAAATGATTTTTGAAATAATGGATTTTAAATGATTGTTGATATGAATTCTTTTCCCTTGAAATGGATTTTCAAGCATTTTAACGAGTTTTACTAATTCTTGAAATTCATGCCCATTAAACACTGACTCAAAATATTTTTCTAATCCTGTGAGGTATTCTAAACCACTTTTTCATATTCTTCCTAATACCCACACTTTCTTGGGGGAAACATTAATTTTGTGTGAGAACTAGAATTTGTGAATAATTCTATTTTAAAGATTTGGATTTCATGGATTGTATTTGAAATTATTGAGGCATATCATTGGATAGACACATTTTATCTTGAGACCCACCTTTACATTTATCCTTTGTAAGCCCTTAGATTCCATGAATTTCCTTATAGGTTTAAGCCACATTAGAAGCCAATTTTTACTTGCCTACCCGCACTTTTAGCATTTTTTCATGGTTATTTCAAGTTTGAGTGTGGGGGTAGGGTCTTTTTTGAGTGTTAATTTGTACGTATATCATTTATGGGTGGTGCGAGGAGTTTTTCAATACTTTGGGCAGTGGACAATAAGAGAATTGGGCATGTGTCGTCATTTCATTGTTCTTTATTTGTTTCATCCATTTTGCCAAAAAAAATTGAAATAAATGGAGATGAGCTTGAATTCCTCATTGTAAATTTTTTTATGACTCATTACCCTCTCAAAAATCAAGGTCATGAATTATCATTCATTCATTGTGTTCAATTTTCTGTTCATCTTCCATGAAAAATAATAATAAATAAATAATGTTGTGCCTTTCTAGAGCTTTAAAAAAATGGAGAGGATAGATGATATCATTCATTATAATCACTTCTTGGCACATGTACCATGTCATAAAAATGTGGTGGTGTTGTTTTTCACATTTTCATGTGGGATTGAGAGAATAATTTCCTGTGTTTTCCCTTGATTTAATCATGCATTGTACTTAAAATTCAATCCTCCTCTTTCTAGCCTGAAACCTTTTCAAACATGTTCCCACAAACCCTACGCCACCAAATAATTTGAACCTTTAATTAATATCCTCATTATTATATTCATTTTCATGTTTCACGCTGTGGAGAAATGAGAATTTTCACAAACCTATGGTGATACATGCAATTTTCATGTATGAGTATAACTCTAGATTCAATTTCTCTTGAGTGAAGAGTGACATAAAATTCATTGTTATGTAGGTTGTGATTGGGATATATATTGATATATTAGGTTAAAAAAAATGTAATGATTTAAATGAAAAAGATAGTGGCTTGTTTTTCATTTATGATACAAGATGGACTTCTATTTTGGATAAGTTCATTGATATTTTCTCATTTTTTATTGTTGTGTGAAATTTGATTTGGATGTAAGATGATTTCCCATGAGTGCAATGTTTAAGTGTGGGGGAGTGATGAAGCTAAAATTATAATATATTTTATATTATAAATCATTGTTTATAATCCGACCATAGTTTTATTATATGAGAAATTGTCACACATTTAGGTTTTAGTGTTATGTTGAGCTTAAATGCAAAAATGGCCTAATTCTGCAATTTTAACAAATTGTTATCATAGAGGTATTTTGGTATTTTACCATTAAATATATGACCAAGTTTTATGATTAAAATTTTGGTAGAATATTTATTTAATTTAATTCATTTTTTTCTTCTAGACCAGGGGCTGAATCGATCACCTAGAGGCCGTAAAATAATCAATGAAGTTGAAGATTTTCTGGGCGGACAGAATGGGCCTCACCGATGTAACGGATGGATAACACAACGAACATACCTTAAAATGCATTGATTCAAGGAGGAAGGAAAATAGGATTTATTAAGGTGCGTCCATGGTGAATTTAAACTCAAAACACCCTCATTAAGGCAACATTGGAATGCTCCAAACATGTGGAATACAAAATGTCTCTCCAGGCATAAACGTTTCCATTGGGTAAAAAATTCATAACATCGTGAAAATTCATCCAAAATGGGCCATATGTTGTGTAGAGACGAGAAATCAAGTGGGGAACAAATTTTATTAAGGATACAAGGTGTGAACCGACATTTTGTAGGGTCATAATGGCCAGGGAAGTTGAAGAATTTGAATTTGGCCAGTCAAATGGATAGATTAAAAATCTCAAATTAAAGTGGCCATAACTTCTACATCCGACGGCCAATAAAGCTGAAATTTTGATAGAAAATAGAGAAGATATTATGCAACAACATTTATGAAGAAACCTATTACAAAGTAGGTCATTTAATGGCACATACACGTGGAAAAATTAGGACTAAAGGTTTTGGGTGTGAATTCTTCACCTCCTCTCCCTTTAAATATGTATCCCCACCCCTTCTCAAAGCATTGGCACTTCTGTGTGGCCATTTTTTCATTTTTTTTGTAGTTAATTTCCATTTTAATAGTATTATACATATTTAATATATTTTTCTCTTACTATTATCATTCTAATTTTTTTTATCTTTTGTTCTTCCACCCCACTCTTCTCCACCATGATCTCTTCTACTTGTGATCATGAGTAGCTAACCCATGGAATTTCTCGGGGGATCAATTTATTGTCGAACCCATGTCTTTTCACATTCATGTTAACTATTTCGTATTTAATTAGAGTTAGGTTGAGGAGTATCTTAGTGGGTAAGGCGCCTTTTTGTCTCCACTTTCCACCCGAGACTTAACTTTCTCTTTTATAATATTTTCCTCAATCGAGGAGGTGGATGTGCAGTCTCTGGGCGATCGTTAAGAGAACTGTATATTTATAACCACATATAAAAGAAGATATTCACACATATGATTGAGTGTGTTAATTAATTAAATATTAAACTAATAATGAGATGATGAAGGTTCAACCTTGGTGATTCTCTCGGGAATGTATTCTTTCTTTCTGACATCATTCTGTTTGCATTCATTATGTTTGCATTGCATTTGCATGTTTAATTTTAGTTTTTCATTTTCAATTCCAAAATAAGTTTGCTGGACATTTTATTTCATATATATATACATAGTGAATTATAAGTAGGGAGTGATTGACTGTAAAAGGCTCCTCCAGAGAACGACCTAGGTCAGCCCTTGTGCTACACTTACTTATAAATATTTTTGAGAGCGCACACGACCATGCTTAATCATATACATATCCTCTTAAGGAACCCCACTTATTTTTATTATGGTTCAGACAACATGAAATTTAACTATGTGCAATTTCCTAGACAAATAACATTAAAATATAAAATAGAACTTTTAACATGATGTTAAAGTATAAAACACCCCTTCATTACCATATTACATTAAAATAATCTCTTACATTCTCATCTTATGACATAAATCATTGTATCTGTCATCCCTTTATCAAGATGTAAAACTATAGGGTTTTTCAGTCATTTGTCTTGTAACACCCTCACTCCAGTTACCCAGTGTCGATGCATTATTACATAACATTGACATGATCACAAGAAAGATCAATTCTCGAAAGACCGATTAGTTTAGTAGCCTTAGAAATGCTAGATACATTAATAAAGTTTACATTACATCATAAAATGAAAACTACAACAATATATTCTCCATAGTCAACACTCTTATCCCCTCATACTATCCCGGTAGGTCATTCATACATTACTTCTTCACATCCTGGGAAAAATAAAACATAGAAAAGGGGTGAGCTCAAATTCCCAGTAAGGATAACAATATAGCAGAAACTTTCATAAATAAGAATAAACTTTTAAGGAAATGTATAACTAAAACAAAAGCCTTTTAAACATGAACTTCAACATAGTATGGAAAAAATAAAATGAAATAGTTCCATTTACTTATTCACATGGATATTCTTCTAATCAAATAATCACATGCAAAATCAATAACCACTTTCATAATGATGGAATGCATAATGTCAGACTATCATAACCACATAGCCAAGGCCTCATTCCAAGACTACAAATAATATTTTGTCAAAGCCTTGTGCCAAGACACTAGTTTGTCTCATGAGAACTACCGATGCATATAGGAGCAATAGCGGGCTCCACCCGTCACATATTAAGTCCAATGCATTACTCATATGAACAGGTTTAATCATAACATAAACATTCGTGTTAAAACTAGCATACCAAATGTCAATACTTCCTCCATAAACCATGAATGGTATAAAAATAACACATCCACAGTCAAACATATCACAAAACCTTAAATACAATATGGAAGTTTTGTATCATAATAAATCAACTTCAAAAAAGATTATAATCTATCAAAGGATGTTGACATAGATGAAATCAAAACTCTTTTTAGAGAAATATCTCTTTATATATTGAAATAATTTAAGAGTAATATATTTATAAAATAAAACATTTTCATTGAAAATATTCTTATAATCTTGTAAGGGAATCTTCGAAGATTTTATAATGGCGGAAAATAGCCGCACCCGCCGTATAAGTTAAAGAAAACATTCTTACCTTAATTCTGTCGAAAAGGTTAAAAAGGTCATTGTTTGGAAAACAACATAAATATTCCTTTATAAACTTCTTAGAAAAAGTCAAACAAGGGTATAAATGACTTTAAACCCATATTCTGTAAAATATTAATAATGTTTTGAAATACATTTTCAAGAAACATGGATGTGGATGATAATGAAATCCCAGTAGATTATTACGTATAAACAACCTCGGATAATAAAGAGATTGTGAAATAAAACCTTAACTTTTACTTTTCCTTGGTTGGGGTAGGTTAAAATCCTGTATAATGGTGATATAATTGTTATTAAATTATACAAAAATCGTATATATTAATATGATATCATATATGATCTTTTAACATTTCTTTCTTAAAAATATTTTAGAATTATCGTCATTTCAGGTCTTAACTTACTCGTTTTATTTTATATGTTTTGTTACGTAAGCCGTATTTTTCATGGATAGGATTTATCTTGTTAATATCCAGTATTATATTAAGTCCTTAAACATTATTATTAATCTTCCAATGAGAATTTGACTTGAATGGATACGATGGGGAATGAGTCTCATCACGTTCGTGGAGACGGTAATCCATACGTACTCACGAGCGAAAATATCATTCTTTTGATATTAAAATAATATTTAATTGGATGGTATATCATATATAAAAAATCATTATAATGTTATATTTTTTATTTACATGAATTACACATCATTATTATAACCATTCAAATAATAATGTTTTGAATAACAATTACACCACGACGTGGATACGTTAAGCCTTACGTACGCACGTATGGTGACATGTCATTCAAAGGATTGATAGAATACTGAAATATAGTTGTACCATGATTATAATAACATCAAATTATATATAATATACTGGAGTTATTATTTTATAATGGTAATAACAATCAAATAAGAAGTGGAAGAAGAAAGGAACTTGAAAAAGGGTGGTGAAATTATCACCTCTTCCTCGGGTTCTTCCTTTTGATTTGATCAAACGGGCTCTATAGGTAGGATTTCTGACTAATGTATGGACTCTAGGATGAAGTGAGGGATTTGGAGAGAGAATTTGGGTAGAGTTTGGCCGAACAAAAAGGCTTTGAAGGAGTGAATTAATGAGAAGGGGAAGTGCCCTTTTATAAGAGGGGTGACAGGCACCTTTGGAAAAGCTAGAAATATTATTTTACAATAAATTCATATTCTGTTTATAATGGATCCAAAGTGGATTATTTAAAGGTTAAGGTGGTGATGGGTCTAAAACCACTAAAACAATAATATTTAGACAGGTTTGGGTTAATATATTAACCTTATCATTAAGTATTAACTCTTAGTTAATTAGTTTCACTTTTACAATGTCTCTTTGTATTTTTATATTATATGGTTAATAAACATACTATATACATACAAGAGACTCCCAAGTGGTCCATTAATGATACAAATCTCATGATATAATTCTTTTGGCCGAACCTTATATTTTTTTGAATTTAATATCAATTAATTATATAATATTATTTTTTAAAACTCTATTTTGTCAATTTTGACACTATTCAATAATTGATTTTTGTAAAAATCATTACAGAATTATTACTTCGAAAAAAAGTTGATTAAAACAACTATAACATGTCATACTATCCTATAAAAGTATTTTTATTTATGAAAAGTCTCATATTACATTTATTTGGGTATTTATAATATCAATTATTCTGATTTTTCATTAATTAGGTAATTACTGCATCACTATTGATTCATTAATAAATTAAATTATATAATGTTTAAAAATTATAAATAAAATACCATTATGTAGGAAATATTTTTATCTTTATAATAAATATTTATAGTTTAAAATCTAACATATATAACCCCATGTAAAAATTGTTTTTCTAAAAGATATATGCTTATGTCATTTTTGTATTTATTTTAACTTAATTAAAATAAAGTGTCCCTATCACCTACAAGTGGCTCCATGGGGTCAAAAAATCAACCCAAAGATGCCCATGGTCGGCCATGTATCCACCAATAAGTTTAGGACACATTTTAGGGTAATTTAGTATTATTATAATATTATTTTTAACCCTAATTTACCATATTTACCCTTTAACCATGGTAAATAAAATATTTACCGAAAAATTATTCAAAATGTCTAAAAATAAAAGTTTCCTATTTAAAAAAATTTGACATCCTGATTCTAAATATGGAATCCATTTTTCCAAATACAATACATAGAAGTGGCAGAAATTAATTTAAAATTAATTCCCGTTTCAAAACAAAATGCGCGTTTTTAAGATATAATAACTATCAAAAGATCGATACTTGTTTATGTCAGGTTTAATTGTGAAATTATGTCCACTGACCAAAAGTGTATTAAAGATAAAAAATTTATTATAAATATACTTTAAAACCACTCAAATTCATAATTTATCACTATTAATTATTTTGATTAAAAAAGTTGTTTTTAATTAAAATTTAGTAATTTTCATTATTCATCAAAATATTAAAGTTATCTGAAAAGTACCACAATTTCACCTTAGGCTAAATTCGATACTTTGAATCCAAAAATAAAGTCCATTTTGAGATATAAAATTTATAAAATTTTAAAAAGTAGGTATTACTATTCCTAATGGCTAGTTTGATTGGTTGTGGTGTGTGTTAGAGCTCGATGTTGCGTACAACACACACTATTGAATTATTCAAAGAGAAGCGTACCGTAGAAGCTTGGGGTCTTACCTTCTCCCCTCCTTCAAATAATTTCATCCTTGAAATTTCTAGAATACTACCACATTAAAAGACTCAGGTGGTTCTTCATCATATGTTCCTCGGGTTCCCACATTGCCTCTTCCATCTTATGGTTTCTCCACAAGACTTTTACCAGACGAGTCATCCGGTTTCTCAGTACTTGTTCTCTCGTATCAAGAATCTTGACGGGATCTTCGCAATAAGACAAATCGATTTCCAGTTCTAATTCCTCAGAGGTGAGTACATGTGTTGGGTTAGGCATGTATTTCCTCAATAGAGATACGTGGAACACATCATGAACTTTGGAGAGACTTGGCTGCGTTGCCAATAGGTAAGCTACAACCCCAATTCATTCTAGAATTTTGAAAGGTCCGATGTACCTGGGACTCAATTTACATTTCTCACCAAAATGTATGACTCCCTTCTATGGAGAGACCTTCAGTAAAACATGATCACCGACTTGAAACTCAAAATACTTCCTTCAATTATCGGTACAGCTCTTCTGCCTACTTTGAGCTGCTTTGATGTGGTTTTGGATTACCATCAACTTTTCCATCGTTTCCTCCACCAGTTCTGGGGCTACAAGTTTCCTTTCACCAACTTCATCCCAACAGGTTGGTGTTCGGAATCTCTTTCCATCTAACGCTTCATATGGTGCCATATAAATACACGAATGGAAGCTATTGTTATAGGAAAATTCTACCAGAGGTATATATTGAACCCACATACCCTGAAATTCAAGTGATCAGGATCTCAACATGTCTTCTAAGGTTTGAATAGTTCGTTTTGATTGTCCATATGTTTTAGGGTGGTAGGCAGTGCTCAAATGAAGTTCAGTATCCAAGGCTTTCTGAAGACTTTTCCAGAATCTTGAAGTAAAACGGGGATCACGATCAGAAAAAATCGATAGGGGTACTCCATGAAGTCTCATAACTTCATCAATATATAGTCTTGCTAGAAATTCCAGTGGTAGATCTTCTCTTATAGCAAGAAAATGTCCTGACTTGGTAAGACGATCAACAATAACCCATATTGCATTGTTCCTTCTAGGAGTCTTTGGTAGTCCCATGACAAAGTCCATCGTGATATTATCCCATTTCCACTCCGGTATGGGAAGATGTTGCAATACTCCACCAGGTTGTTGCCTTCCAACTTTCACTTATTGACAAACCATACATCTTGACACCAAATCAGCAAACTCCCTCTTCATGTTGTCCCACCAAAAATGTTCCTTCAAATCTCTATAAATTTTGGTGCTCCCAGGGTGTATAGAGAAATTGGAACTATTAGCATCATCAAGCAATTCCCTTTTTAGATCAAGTATATCGAGAACACAAAGCCTCTTCCCGAATTTCAAAATTCAATCCTCATACACAATGTCTCTCAATCTCCCATCTTTCACAGCTTTAATCTTCTTTTGAAATTCTTCATCATCAGTCTGAGAACTCTTAATCCTTTCTAATAAAGATGGTTTGTCAACCATTTGAAAAGGCATTGATGTTTCACCTTCCCTTTTTATTCCCATGTCCATCTTCACTAGATCCTTGAAAATTGGATCCCTTTAAATTCTCATATTGTTCAAAACTCCATGGTCTTTTCTTCTCAAATCATCTGCCACATTGTTTGCTTTCCCCGGGTGGTAGTGTATCGTACAATCATAATCCGTCAGTAATTCAAGCCATCTCCTTTTCCCCATGTTGAGTTATTTTTGTGAAAAATATACTTCAAACTCTTGTGATCAGTATAAATCTCACATTTTTCGCCATAGAGGTAGTGCCTCTATATCTTCAAAGAAAAGATCGCATCTGCTAACTCGAGATCATGAGTATGATATTTTTGTTCATAAATTTTCAACTCTCGTGATACGTAGGAAATAACCATATAATTCTACATAAGGACACAACCAAGTCCTTTCATCGATGCATCACTATAAATAACGAACCCATCATTCCCCGATGGTAGAGTCAATATAGGATAATTGACTAATCTTCTCTTTAGTTATTCGAAACAATCTTCACACTCTTTTGTCCAAACAAATTTAACCCCTTTATGTGTGAGCTTTGTTAATGGGTTAGATAACCAGGAAAAATTCTAGAAGAAACATCGATAATAACCTGCTAAACCAATAAAACTACGTACCTCAGTTATACTCATCGGTGAAGTCCATTCTTTGATTGCCTTGGTCTTAGAAGGATCAATAGAGATTCCATCTTTAGAGATAATATGTCCAAGAAAAGAAATCTCCTGAAGATAGAATTCACACTTGGTAAAATTCCCATATAATTCATGGCTTCTCGGAGTCTTCAGGATAATGCGCAAGTGATTTTCATGATCTTTGTAGCTTTTGGAGTATACCATGATATAATCAATAAATACTATGACAAATTCATCAAGATATTCCTTGAAAACACTGTTCATTAGATCCATAAAACCAGAGGGTGCATTAGTCAATCCAAAAGGCATTACTGTAAACCCGTAATGCTCGTACCTTGTTCGAAATGATGTCATCAGAATGTCTTCCTACTTTCACACACAACTGATGGTTTCCGGATCAAAGTTTAATCTTTGAAAAGTATTTAGCTCCATGCAGTTGGTCAAATAAATCATCAATGCAAGGTAGGGGATACTTGTTCTTTATTGTTATAGCCTTGATCTCCTTGTAGTTGATACATAACCTCATAGATCCATATTTCATTTTAACAAAAATAACAGGGGATCCCCATTGAGAAACACTAGGGAGAATAAATCCCTTATTACTCAATTCCTCTAGTTGTTTCTTTAGTTCAACTAATTCTACAGTGGCCATTCTATAAGGGGTCTTCGATATAGGCCTTGATCCAGGAATTAAATCAATGGAAAACTCAACTTCTCGTTCTGGAGGATGTCCAGGTAAATATTCTGAAAACACATCTACATATTCTTTCACAACAGGTACATCCTCTATTTGAACATTCCTTTCCTCACCCATAGTCATTTCATTCTCTTCATCCCCAATAATTGAATTTAGTTGAGTTTAATGGGGGCGGATCTATATAAGAATTAGGTGGTGATGATTCTGCTCTAAAGATAAGGTGTTCTTTATCATCATCATCAAAAATCGTAACCTCTTTCTTCTTACAATAAATCTTCGCATCATGGTCCGAAATCCAATCTATACCAAGGATTATATCAAATTCAATCATAGGCATGACGATGATATCCGCAGATAAAGAACATTTATTTTCCTTAATGGGGACTGATTCACAAAACATTATTGCAATGATACTCCCTTAAGAGTTTTTACTGAAAACTCCCTTGTTAAATCAAATTGGAAATATCTAATTTTCTTAGCAAACTGGGAAGATATCAAACAATGTGATGATCCAGAATCAAATAATTCATTTTCTAAACTTGAGGAAACCATTAAATTACCTGCCACCACATGTTTTGAAGATTCTACCTCAGCAGTAGTGATAGCATAAGCTTGGCCTTGATCCCTTGGCTTTCTCTGAGGTACATTCCCTTAACGCTTAGGAAATTCACTTGCATAATGTCCCATAACACTACAATTGTGGCATTGGACATTGGTAGCTTCCTTTTTCCCCTTGAAATCACGAGCGTGGTGGCCTTTTTCACCACACTTGTAACAGACTCCCATTCCTTTTAAGCATGTACCAGGGTGTTTCTTCCCACATTTATTGCATGATGGATATTCATCTTTTCCCTTCTTCCCTTTATTTCCATTTCCAGATTGATCAGCAGATCTCTTCATCTCTTGCATTGCTTTAAAGTCATATGACTTAGAGAATTATTTCTCTGTCTTGATAGCACATGACACAATGTCTTCATACGACGAGAAGGATTGTGAGACTAATGCTCGACGGAGAAATGGTTTTAACCCATCAAAGAAACGATCAATATTACTTCTTGGCTTATGTATATAATCTCCAGCATACCTTTCTAACCTTGTAATGTTAGCCTCATACTTTGCGACATTCTCATCCTCCTTTTGTCTCATACTCAAAAATTTCCTTTCCATATCTGCTCTATGGTCACGAGGAAAGTATTTTTCTAAAAACAGATCCTTGAACTCCCACCATTCCATATTTTATACTTCATCATCTTCCTTTGTGTTTTGAATCAATGACCACCATTGATCAGCATCTCCAGTGAGGTGGTAAACTGCCATGATAACTTTTTCCCTTTCACTACTTCCCAAAGCCTGAAATATTTTTTCTAGGGAGCTTATCCATTGATCAGCTACCAATGGATTTGTACTCCCATTGAATGTTGGTGGTTGTTTCCTCAGGAATCGATCTAACATTGGTCCTCCATACTACAGATTAGGGTGCTTAATATGGGTAAGGTTATTATTCATGACTTGAGTGAGTTGACCCAGTATGGTGATTAGCAGATCGGAACAAGTTGTATCACCATCTCTACTATAATTATCTTGATCTGGAGGGAAATCGCTACATGGAGTGCGTGCATTGATACAGTTTCCATTTCTTCCACTGGGCGCCATTTCTAAACAATGGCATAAACTAGATCAGTTTATGAATCAAAATACATAATTTCATACTTATAAAACACTTAACATAAATTGAACTATTTATGGATATAATCCATAATCATAAAAATGTTTTCTTTGATGATGTATATACTCATAAACCCTTCATAATGATTTGTAAAGAAAATGAGGGTTATCCTAAGAATATCCCTCGGGAGTGTCGTAACCAAGAGTGCAACAAGGCCCGTTGCCGTGCACCAGTTCCCATTCGAGTCTAGATCAAAGCGGTGTTTTCGGGTTTTACCCTAAGGTACATCTGTGCCAGATCCGCCTCTACCTGCTCGTATCTAGATGAGGATGTATTTCTCGGAAATCTCACAAAATCTCTACAATACCAAAATTCTAAGAAGTTCTTCTACACTAATCCTCAAAGTCCATCTTAAATATATGATCTCTAATGAGAGTTTATCTAAATATAGCTTCCAAGGTTTGTACTAAACATCCTCTGATACCAACTGTAATGCCTCAACCCCAGTTACCCTGAGTCAGTGAATTATTACATAACATTGGCATGATCACAAGAAAGATCAAGTATCGAAAGACCGATTAGTTTAGTATCCTTGGAAACACTAGATGCATTTATAAAGTTTACATTACATCATAATATGAAAACTACAAAAATATAGTCTCCATAATCCACACTCTTATCCCCTCATACTATCCCTGCAGATCATTCATAAATTACTTCTTCAAATCTTGGGAAAAATAAAACATAGAAAAGAGGTGAGCTCAAATGCTCGGTAAGGATAACAATATAGAGGAAACATTCATAAATAAGAATAAACATTTAAGGCAATGTATAACTAATACAAAAGCCTTTTAAACTTGAACTTCAACATAGTATGGAAAAAATAAAATGAAATAATGTCATTTACTTATTCACATAGATA
Organism: Viscum album; assembly: GCA_963277665.1. Taxonomy (NCBI): domain Eukaryota; kingdom Viridiplantae; phylum Streptophyta; class Magnoliopsida; order Santalales; family Viscaceae; genus Viscum; species Viscum album. Next base: position 536,495,466 of record OY728120.1, on the reverse strand, counting down.
TTCTTCTAATCGAATAATCACATGCAAAATCAATAACCACTTTCATAGTGATGGAATACATAATGCCATACTATCATAACCACATAGTCAATGCCTCATGCCAAGACTATAAATAAGATTTTGTCAAGGCCTTGTGCCAAGACACTAGTTTGTCTCATGAGACCTACCGATGCATAGCGGAGCTATTGCAGGATCCACCCATCACATATTAAGTCCAATGCATTCCTCATATGAACAGGTTTAAACATAACATAAATATTCATATTAAAACTAGCATACAAACTGTCAATACTTCCTCCATAAACCATGAATGGTATAAAAATAACACATCCACAGTCAAACATATCACAAAAACTTAAATACAATATGGAAGTTTTGTATCATAATATATCAACTTCAAATAATCTTAAAATCCATCAAAGGATGTTGACATAGATGAAATCAAAAGTCTTTTTAGAGAATATCTCTTTCTATTTTGAAATCATTTAAGAGTCATATATTTTTAAAATAAAACATTTTCTTTGAAAATATTCTTATAAGCTTGTAAAGGAAGCTTCGAAGATTTTATAATGGCAGAAAATAGCTGCACCCGCCGTATAAGTAAAAAAAATCTTACCTTAATTCTGTCGAAAAGGTTAAAAAGGACCTTGTTTGGAAAATGACAGAAAGATTCCTTTATAAACATCTTATAAAAATTAAAACAAGGTAATAAATGACTTTAAACCATATTCTGTAAAATAGAAAGAATTTTTTGAAGTATATTTTTATGAAACATGGATGTGGATGATAAAGAAATCCCAGTATATTATTACGTATAAACAACCTCGGATAATGAAGAGATTGTGAAATAAACCCTTACCTTATACTTTTCTTTAGTTGGGGTAGGTTAACCACCTGTATAATGGTGAAATAATTGTTATTAAATTATAAAAGAATCATATATATTAATATGATATCATATATGATCTTTTAACATTGCTTTGTTAATAATATTTTAGAATTATCATCGTTTCGAGTGTTAACTTTCTCGTATTATTTTATATGTTTTGTTACTTAAGCAATGTTTGTCATGGATAGGTTGTATCTTATTCATATCCAGAATTATATTAAGTCCTTAAAAATTATTATTAATCTTCAAATGAGAATTATACTTGAATGGATACGATGGAGAATGAATCTCATCGCGTTCGTGGAGACGGTAGTCCGTACGTACGCACGAGCGACAATATCATTATTTTGATATTAAAATAATATTTAATTGGATGGTATATCATATATACAGAATTATTATCATGTTATATTTATTATTTACATGAATTACACATCATTATTATCACCATTCAAATAATAATGTTTTGAATAACAATTACACCACGACGTGGAGACGGTAAGCCGTACGTATGCACGTATGGTGACATGCCATTCAAAGGATGGATAGAATACTGAAATATGGTTATAACATGTTTATATTAACATAAGACTATATATAATATACTATATTTATTATTTTATAATGGTAATAACAAATAAGTAATAAGAAGAATAAGAAAGGAACTTGAAAAGGGTGGTGAAATTATTACCTCTTCTTCAGGTTCTTCCTTTTGATTTGATCAAAAGGACTCCTTAGCTTGACTTTATGACTAAAGTAAGGCCTCTAGGATGAATTTAGGGAAGTTGAGAGAGTATTTGGGAAGATTATTTCCGAACAAAAAGTCTTTGAAGGTTTTAATTAATGAGATGGGGGAGCTCCCTTTTATAAGAGGGGTGAGGGGCACCTTTGGAAAAGCTAGAAATATTATTTTATAATAAATTCATATTCTGTTTCTAATGGCTCCAAAGTGGTATATTTAAACTTTAAGGTGGGTATGAGTCTAAAACCACTCAACCAATAGAATTTAGACAGGTTTTTGATACTATATTAACCTTATCTTTAAGTATTAACGCTTAGTTAATTAGTTTCACTTTTACAATGTCTCTTTGTATTTTTATATTATATGGTTAATAAACTTAATTTATACATACAAGCGACTCCAAAGTGGTACATTGATGATAAAATTATCATGATATAAGTTTACTGGCCAAAACTTATTTTTTTAGGAATTTAATATCAATTAATAATATAATATTTGTTTTAAAAACTCTTTTATGTCAATTTTGACACTATTCAATAATTGATTTTTGTAAAACTTATAACATAATGATTACTTCGAAAAAAGTTAATTCAATCAATCCTAACATGTCATATTATCCTTGAAAATTATTTTTATTTATGAAAATTCTCATATTACATTTATTTGGGTATTTATAATATCAATTATTCTAATTGTTCATTATTTAGGTAATTAGAGCATCACCATTGTGTCATATATTAATTAAATTATATAATGTCTAAAAATTATAAATAAAATACCATTATGTAGGAAATTGTTTTATCTTTCTAATTAATATTTATAGTTGAAAATCCAACATATATAACCCCATGTACAAATTATGTTTCTAAAAGATATATGCTTATGTCATTTTTGTATTTATTTTAACTTAATTAAAATAAAGTGTCCCTATCACCTATAAGTGGCTCCATGGAGTCCCAAAATCCACCCAAAGATGCCAATGGTCGGAAATGTATCCGCCAATAAGTTTAGGACACATTTTAGGGTAATTTAGTATTATTATAATATTATTTTTTTAACCCTTATTTACCAGATTTACCCTTTAACCATGGTAAATAAAATATTTACCGTAGTAGTTATTCAAAATGTCTAAAAATAAAAGTTACCTATTTACACAATTTTGACATCCTGATTCCAAATATGGAATCCATTTTTACAAATTCAAACCACAGAAGTGGCAAAAATTAATTTAAAATTAATTCCTGCTTTTAAAACAAAAAGCGTGTTTTTAAGATATAATAACTATCAAAAGATCGATACTTGTTTATGTCCGGTTTAATTGTGAAATTATGTATAATGAACAAAATTGTATTAAATAGTAATAATATATTCGAAATATACTTTAAAACCACTCAAATTCATAATTTATCACTATTAATTATATTTATTAACAAAGTTGTTTTTAATTAAAATTTAGTAATTTTCACTATTCATAATAATATTAAAGTTATCTGAAAAGTACCAAAATTTCACCTTAGGCTAAATTTGATACTCAAAATCCAAAAATGAAGTCCATTTTGAGAGATAAAATTTAGAAAATTTTAAAAAGTAGGTATTACTATTCATAACTGCTAGTTTGATTGGTTGTGGTGTGTGTAAGAGCACGATGTTGCGTACAACACATGCTATTGCATTATTCAAAGAGAAGCGTACTGTAGAAGATTGGGGTGTTACATGTCTCATAACTTGTACGTCAATGTTGATAACTTATCATGTCACTAATGTTCCTTCAAACCACACTCAAAATCTGAGATGATGCACAAACGAAGAAGGGTTTGACCCTTTTTTATACCAATAAACATATATTAACGTGTTTTAAGCCATTGTTCGTAATTTCAACATAGTGGGAATCCATTCAATCATTCCATCAATCCATTTACACACTTTAATAGCCCCTTAATTTTATTTTTATCCTTTTCCTTTTTTATGGGATCTCTTAACAAATTTGTTTCATTCCATTTTGGCTCACTTATCATCCTTGGACAACATCTCATAAGACCAAGGAAATAATTCCATGATTGGTTCAATATTTCAAACATGGTTAGTTTCCAAACCTCGTTTTTCCAGGATTACAAAACAGAATATATTTTTTTAACGCAGCAAACAACTATCCAACATGACCATGATTATCTCCTTCTGATCTAGGTTTTGGGTATTTTAATTCCCAATTTCCATCCCCTTTGTTTGGGTCGAATCTGTCTCCCCAAGCATTTTCCAATAAGTGAACTACTACATATTGGAAAAATCATGTTGGCTATTCTAAGAGAACATTATATAGACACAACCTCTCTCAGTCAAGCCAATCCAGTGATTAGTCAAAAATTGAAGTCCTACTATGTTCAGTGATTTTATAACATTCTCAAATGAATTTAAATCGCATTTTTTGCTCCTTGTTTTTTCACCAGGAATGGCCCACAAGAGTTAGGGTTTTGTAGATGGATATCTAAAAAATAAGATTGATATAAGAAGATATTTCGAGGAAGTATGTTAAAAAAAATTCGTTAGTAAAAAAAATTTAGGTAGGTCATCCACATGTCCGGGCCCCTACTCAAAAAAATATTATTCTAAAACTCTAGCTTATATATCGAGTACTTGTTATTGGATGACCACTTTGAAGTGATCTCAATTGACTATTTCCACACTTTTATGTCAACTTTATTCTCACCATCCATGGAGTGATCATCATTTTACATTATTTCCAACTAATACCACTCCATATTGAACTCAACTTTTTCCCGCCTTCATTTTACCTTTAGTGGAATCAGATGCTTCCAGTTGAACCCTCAGTATGTTGGTGATATCACCCAAAGTGACAAAAACCACGACAAACACATATTCCATCCCCTCAAGAATGGAAATATCTTCTTCAAAACTATGAACTACATAAGAACCATCGAATGTTTGGTTCCTCCATTCCAGATCAAGATACTTCCACTCTGTATGTTCCCAATAGATAAGGAAGTCTTGGACCTGTGCATGAAAAGAGCTAGATTCCATGACATAGGTCCCTATATTAACTAACCAGTGGCAGAGAGATCCCACCAATTGAGGTCATATATCCAGATATAGGTGAATATGTTTCGTGGATTTCCCCACACATTTTGTTGTAAGGCCATGATATCGTTGGATAGTAATAGGGTGGAGTATATGAAATCTTCAGGTGGTACGGGCTCATGAGAAGGAAATAGTGCCAATATTTTTTCAGATGGGTCCTCCAGATGTAGATCATTAAACAAGAGAATCTCCATGAACATCCTTGGGAATATCCCCACATCGGCCTCACAAATTATGGTAGAAGAACTAGTTGGACTTTAAGGGATTGTGAAGGTTGAATCTATCATCTCAGATCCCGGGGACTCTCTTACTGGTTGTACAATCTTAGATTCATCCACAACAACTTCCACAAGTGGTGGTTATAAATAGTACACACCTAATTTATTCTTCATATCTAATGGAATCTTCTCCACTTAAATAATTAAATTTAAACACAAAAAACTTCTTATTGTAGTGACACTAACATAGGAACAACTTCCAATTCTATTTCGATCAACCATGCTCTTTCCATTGGGAGACTAGCATCGACCATCACTACCTCAACATCAGGTAATATTATTTTAATAGTTTTCACTGGGGATTGAGTTATGAGTACCATTATAAATGTGATTCCAAAATATTTTGGACCATTATAGGAATTAAAAAAATGAGACAGTCTCATAAATAATAAATTAGATTATTTGACATGAATAATCCATTAAGGAATTCATGAATATTTAAAAATAGCCCCTCAGTTTGGCTTCCTTCTACAACCAGTTCCTCAGCTGCAGGTGCTGATGTATGAGTACCCACATCCTTGACACTAGAACAGGACCCAAAACTCATACCTTATTCGGTTGATATCCTATAAAATTCCATTTCAGTTCTATCTCAGACCTCCACCTCCCATGAAATTTATTCATGCACTAGTGGAAAAGGAGTTAGAAAATAGTTTTAGAATTCAAGTAGTGATTTAGGGTTGTAAAATTCAGCTATTAATCTGGTCAGAAGTAACACTTCCCCTCAAATGTAATTGATTATAAGAATCCTCTGCCAAAGATTTGTATAATTACTTGTAAAACGAAGAAGAAAAACTATCTGATCTTCTAATAGATATGGAGGAGAAGTAATTTCAATAAGTACCCTCACATGGCCAGTAAATATCCAAATATTGAATCAAGAAAGAAAAAGGTCCTCTAGATTCTTCAAATACCACTCCTCTTCATCATGATAAATTTAGAAATTGACCTTGGAGTGACCAATATTTGTGAGACAGATCCCTCATTGGTTGAGAACCTGCCACATCTTGTGGACACTGACGAACTACCTTATGATGTCCATGTTTTCTCAAGCATCAGAAAATTAAATATTGTTCAGAATGTCTATGTGGGGTAACCACTTACTGAAAGCTTTGGTGAATGTTCTAGGGACAACTACAAATTTTCACTTTCCTCCTTAGTCCACCTTCCCTTGACCATTGGACCTGATATTTCTACTCCACTCCCTTTTCTTCTTTCACATGTGGGCCCAATAGCTCCTAGTTCCACATCTTCTACCTTACCCAACAGCATAGTTCTTCCATAAAGAAATAATCCTATTTACACTCTTCCCCGACCACATGGTGAAGGTATTACTACTTTATTAGACCATATTGACCTATGATCACACTTTTATGGTAATCCTATATAGGAATGTGAACTGTCTGACAAACTAACATGGGTTCTATAGATTGCAAAACATATCACAATCAACCCTTTCCACTAGAAACCTACCTTATATAGCTGAGACATGTGATCTTTTCTCCTTAGTACCTACTCTATAATAACTTTCCACCATGTTCGGTAGAGATAACAGGTGAGAGACATATTTATTCCACATCCCAACATTTTCCAGCACATCCCCTGAGATAAACTTGAATGGGTAACTCCACGTGATATTCAGGTATGTCGGTTGAATGTTTTTCTTGGTATGAGATATAGGTTTTGTATACCCAAAACCCCAATGTGGGTGGCCACCCAACTATAAAATAATTAAAAATTCCCCCACACACACTATGATTTCTTCACTTAACTATTGTGAAAAATTACATGGTACAATATAGCTAGAAGTAGGAATCTATGATTGACATGCATCTCTATTTCCATCATCGCAACCATTTTAAAATTTCCTGGATACACCCCCTTGTGTGCATACTTATATGGGAGAATCCAAAATCAAATGAATTTTGTGATAAATCCTTCCAATCTAACTATGCTTTGATTCTCAGTCATGACACAATATCCCCACAACTGTCATTATATCTCTGGTACAATCATCCAATAGGAGTGATTTATTCCCTACTGGTATCCCATGGGGAATGTGTGCGACCTATTTGGAAAATTTCATGCAAGACCCTCACCCAAAGTAGACTCCACATTAAGGTCATTCAATAAATAATTCAACCATCTACAAAAGGGAACGTCCATTATCCCCAGATTCACCTTATTGGTGCCCTACACCAAATCCAGTAGCACCTTCTCCAGATCTGAAAATAGATGATGGTCTCAAAACACATTCTCCAATGGGATAAACACATCATACATCTTCCACAGGATTGGGATCCCAGATTTTTTATACATATCCCATAAGACGATGCCGACCTCCTCATATTGAATATGCATTTTTTGGGACCCAATGGAAATATTTTCAACAGCTTGTGCATGATATCTATCGGTCGGTAAACATGGAATTGTGAATCCCATTACACATCACAAATTCTAACCCATTTCATCATTTCTACAAAAAACATGGCTTGTTAAGCACTCCCAATATGCCATGTCCCTTTCATATGTAATGTTTTCTCCCTAGAACAAATCCAAACCATCATTTCATCCCATATTTAGGTACCCCAAAACACTCATTGAGAATCATAGGATATTATGGACGGGTTGAATCATCCTCTATCTTCACCCCCATAAAAAATGTTGATGTTATAGTAGATAAAATACGCTTTAATGGGTGAATTTTATTTATAAATGTGGACCGTAAACGCCCTGTTCCACAAGTATTTTCCTAGTATACCTTCTCCTCCCTGTGTTCGTGTTGGGTTAATATGACATCCATTAAGAAAAATCAATATAGCTACATTCCATTACACAAAGTACACTCCTTTTTATCCTATGATAATATTCAAATCAGTGATTCATGTTACGATGTTCTTTAAACTCACTCACTGATCATGATTTCGTATTCCATCTATTCCCTCCAATCATTGCCAATAATAAGTACCTTATTGACATACTCAATATCCATAGAATTTAGGACCTGCATTTTTTCTGAAAACGTTTTGGAGTGTTCATTCATGAAGATTGTTTGTGGATCCTGGTTCGTGGAGCACTGATTCATGGTACACGATTCTTAATGATACAGTTCGTGATGTACCATTATCTATGTAGTGTTTTCGAGGATATAGTCATAAGCTATAGTTTTTAATGAAAGCATTTTAATAGTGTGATTGTGTAGATCATGATCATCATGAAGAGAGAGAAAAATATATATTTTTGTAGGATGATATGGTCCATTGAGACCCCCACGATGTTATTTATAAGATCTAGTCTAGGTCGTGCTTCATGATTGTCTTAACACTAGTGATATATGTTTATTAGTACCATGAGTGAGCATAACAGATGGTCTTCATATATTTAATCTTATTGTCAAATTTCAGGGAACCTCCTTCAGAATATGATGTAACTTTTTCCTTCATCTATCATTATAATGGGGGGTGGGGGTGGGGGAGGGGGTTGGTACTGAAATACATTCCATGAGATTAGTTGATGGAGGAATAACCTTTTTTAGAAACTCTTGTCCATAAAGTCCCAAAACCACTCTTCAGGGTTTTTACCCCCCCCCCCCCCCATTTGTGAATGCATGATACCAAGACGATACTCCCCACGAGTCTGAATGTGAATCCTGACCATTATATGGGTTGATGATGTGCTTCAAGAGTCCTATTGATCCAAGACTGTCAATGAATACCAAATGTTTTTATCAAATTATTTAATAGCTTCCCGAAACCCATCTCTGATTAATACAAATCTCATTTCGACATGAGGGACATTTTCCCAAATGATTCATCTTCCAAATTATTCCTAATTCATGACAAACTTGTGCATTGAGAACTAAACCAATATATACAATCCATTGTATAAAATCATTGAAAACACCCTCCCAAATGTTATAGAATACCTCCACCTAAGGTGGGGACGAATTTATCAATGGACTATACCATTCGTGTGAGAGTAAGGCCCTTAGGGGTAATTGAGGATTCTAGAAGCATTAAACCTTTGCAAATAACTCTTCCTAGAGCCAAGACACCATCTTAAGGAATGGTCATCGAGGTTTGTGAATCTTATTACATACTAAATCTTATGAACTAGATGAATCAATTGAGATTCATGAAGAAATTCTATGAGGCCCTATACTTCGTGAATCCCATGTGTTTTGATTATGTTGACACCTCTACAAGAATGATGAATTCCCAAGGCCCATACAACTATCTAGAATTAGTCCAACTATACCACAAGTCCCTATGTGACCTGTGCCACCCATTCCTGCAGACCACCCAATTGAAAATATAGAATGAGACTCACATTTAACTTTTTGTTCTCATAATATGTATAATAATGACTTGTTCTTCTCATCATATGCTTAATAACATTGGCCTTGTGATCCACCACTCCTCTATACCATTAAAAACTAGAATTGAAAAAGACATTACCTTCAAAGTGGAGCATGATTAGTTTTTATGTAAGCCCAATGAGTGAGGTGTGAGTTTCCCATGTCTACGTTGCAAAACATAAATCATTCAATTAACACCTTCCTTAACAAAAGGCATTAATCTATGACTGTTCCCAGTAAAATAAGCACAAGATTCTCTATGTGTGAAAGTAATGGTTTATTCTTCACACTGCCTATCCTCGAATGGAATTTGGTCCTCCCCACATAGAATTAAATCCTACTTGGGTAGTTTCCATTGGTAATCCCCACTCACATGGAATTATATCCTCATCAAGTGGAATGATATACTTAGGCATATTCCATGAATTTGTCCCACACTACCTTTCATTAGGTCATCTTTTGTGACCTGGCCATCATGTCTACTCCATCATCTACTTTGTAACATTGAGAATGCCTCACATGGACATAGAGGTTAATATAGACCATGAGATCCTACTCCCACCGAATCATGTTTGATAATATGGGCAACGTCCCTGCGTAACCCCAACCAAATCGGCCTCCAATTCTGGTGTATGCCCAAACCATCCATAACTATGTGGGATTTCATTCCAAACTAACTCAGATATATATGAAGCGTCTAGGAATTCCAAAACCAACGTCCAACACCCCATCCATATCCATCCTAACTTTCCCTATGACAAAACATCCTGATATAATCATACCCCTACCTGGATACTATATCTATTTCTTGACCCTTTGGGATCATCCTATGCATAATCCCTAACCACATGATCCACTGCTATGTGACTCAAATTTTTTATAAGCCACATACCTCTCTTAATTACATGGTATTTGATTCCAAAATGAGGAGGATTTTTAATATTCCTCCATGTGGTCCAAACCAACACCCCATCCAGTCCATCCAATTCATCCATTCCCAGCAATCCTTTCTCATCCACATTGAGTTTCCATATCCTACAAAATTATGGTAATATCATGCCACCTACCCAAGCATCTCCCATGCGTAATCCCCACACCATCCAACCGGGACTAGTCCTCTTACAATGGGATACTTACATGAATTATCCACACACTATCTCGCATTGATGCTTATTTCACAACATGGATGTCCTTACCACATGATATTAAAAAATATGGATTAGTCATAATATAGTACCTTAAACTATGGCATCAAACAATATGGGTTTTGATACATATCTTCTATGTAGGGTATTTAGGATTCCACTTTCTAGTTCTGCCCTAACCATTAGTAATCCTAGTTCCCCCCTCCATGGGGTGAACCTCATTGATCCACTAACAAGGGTGTTGTGATAAACCATCATGGTGTAGAATCATCACATAATGGGATGCACCTCCTATATCAACATCCATAGTGAGTTCTAATCCATCGATCCTTTTAGCTTCTAGGTTCTCCCTCCTAAAGATGCACATCATTGATCCGTCTACATGGGGCATTTAGATCAATCTCATTCCATATTCCAAATACATTAAATTCACGACCTATGTCATATTGAAATAACATGATAATCATGTGACACATGTAGTTAAAGACTTGGAAGATATTCCATTATCATTTTATACCCTATGATTGACAAGGGATACCTTGGGTTTTGTGCCTCTGTTGGTCCCATGATACTCCACCATATGAGGAAGAATACATGTGAACAATATTCCAAGAGTCTAGAGATGCTAGAGATTACTAATATGACAACTCTCTTTACTAAAGGATGCAACCATATCAAGACCAATTAGAACATGCACACATATTTATTTTAATTAACTGACATCCATAATGGAATGGCCTTAAGAATAATTTCCATGAACAAGACTCAAATATATGAGGGGGACATATAATAAGAGATAAGTTCCATTGAGGAATATATGGAAGGAAGAACCAAAATTTTATCATACTGTATTTATCAATGAGTATACATAAATATTGAATGTAAAGAAAGTCATCCGCCTTTGGAAAGTGGTAATGTAGGGAAAAAATTTTGACACCAGAGAACCTCAAACATACTAGACAGTGTACCATGAAGAATGTGTCTCAAAAATAGTTCATGATATTTGATATATAGAGGCATAACACATTAATTTTTCTTATTAAAGGGGAGTGGTGCACCCCATAGTGAAATATACAGGCATATAAATACTTGTTTTGATGTTTTTCTAATTTATTATTTTTTTCATTTAGCTAAATCCGGGAAATTATACATGGATTGATGGGAGTATGAAAATATCCATATAAATGTTTAATTATTAACTCAAACATTGATTCAGGAGGAATAAAATATAATTATTTTAGAATATATAACTAAAATACTTTATGATTGGAATTCCCCCAAGAGAGGTACTCTAATTTTATACAATCATTTGAGTTAGGTATGAATTCTTTTAAGGATACAACATTCATCATTCCAACGAATAATAAAATTTTTATTCATCCACCACATTATTTTGAATACGATTAGTGGATAATTAATGATATGAAAGGATATTTCCTTATCTTGGTGGTTTATGTGGTATCAATATAGAGGCAAACATTCTATTAATAGAATAAAATAAAATTTAACTAAATGGATTACAATAATATTCTATGGGATATTAATCCCAAAAAAATCAATTTAGGAACATTTATAAAATTAAGAAGAAACAATCATTACATTAACATATTTAACAAATTCCCCCAACAATTTGTTGTGTTGTAATTTTTGAATATATATAATAATATTTCATGATATAATAGTGCATAAAACTAGAATTAAATATTATTATCAATACAATTGTATGAATAGCTAACATAGCCATCACCATAAAATTTCCTTTTTCAGCACTATTGTAGTCATATCATAACCTTTCCATTGATCTCTTGGAAATTTGGGGGGGGGGGGTACATTGGGTATCTTCAAAAACCAATTTCATAGATTGTTGGTTTGAATGACATCTAGTTTCCCCTATTTTAATATATTGGATATAAAGATTAATATTGATAATGATATATTTTTTTAATTTATCACATTATTAGTATTCTTCATCTCATTTATAAATGTTTTTTCAAGATTTTACTAATTTCCACATACAAATCATTATGGGGGCCCCTTGAGGCTTAATGAATGAATAATTTTTCCCTCACACATGACCATTTTATTGCTAAATTTTCCCTTCCATTTGAGTTTTATCAAGTGATCCCTTATATTTAAAAAACATTCCAAAAATATTATATCCAATACCACAATACCTCTATGAATTATCCATTTCTATATCAATATTGTGGTAATAACTGACATATTATTTGTATATTTGAATGCTTAAAATTTCGAATCATCTTCTTTGAATCGACCTTAACAATATAAGGAAATAGAAAATATTACTTCTAGTGTTAATGATAAAACTAGAGGAATGTTATGAATGCATTGTGACATTCTGGATAGACGATCCTTTATATTATTCTTCTTTTTTCTTATAACTTAGGAACTACCTATCCATTTTATGGAAATGATTATGAATGATTTATTTATTGACAAATAATATTGTAACTTTATCATAGTATATGTATTTTATTTTTTGTGGGATTGTTTTCTTTATTTGTCTCCACCATTTATTAATATCTTTATAATGGCAGTAGACAATAAGTATAGACACCTCTTACTCAGAATAATGATAGACTATAAATTTCTTCTGAATTTAGTTCGTCAATTATTGAAGTAGTATGGGATCAAAACATCACCTAAATAACAGAGGATTATAGTGTTTAGGATATTAAATAATAACATTCCATCTCAATGGAAGTTCAATAAGATTCAAGTTATTATTAATAAAATGAGTAATTTTTCTATGTAACTACTTCTAGTCATCAATAGAGAATCCCCTGAAGATAGTAATTTTATTCGGTCTAAAATATTATTTACAATTTATCATTTTATTATAAAAATTCCACCATAATCGATCCATTTTCTAAAAAAATGGATATTTAGGGATGTTAATGAATTTTTAATATGTTTCTCAAAGGGAAACCATAAAAATAGAATATGTAACTAAAATATGATGTGAATAACCTGACATATGAATTTAAATGTTTTAATCTAAATCATCCATCAAAATACAGTAAATAGGTTCTATAGATTAAATAATTACAATATGAAAATTATCAAATCCTTTATCATTGTCTGTGAAGAGAAATTGAATTAATAAAAGAATATCTATTATGATGATCAAACTATGTATGTGATAAAGAACTTTTAACTATTATATTGAATGATTGAAAAGATACAATCAACCAACTACTTTCTAGGTTACTACCCTAAGAGAATGTGTTCCAAAACCACATCAAGATATAGTATCCCAATAGGGATTTACTTCCAAGAAAACCATATAATATCCCCATTTTAAAAAATTAGGATGTACTCAAATAGATATAATTATCCCTTATAATTCTATTACAGTTTTCAAATAAGGTTCTATCATCTATATTATCAATAATTACTAGGCCATCGAATAATATAAACTATTGAGAACCATGTCAAAAAAAATATTTCCAAATTCTTATCATTCATTTATAGCAAATAAACACTAAGGATTGAAAGGTATAGTTTATTTTGATGATTAGAAATAAACATAAAATAACATAAACATAAAATAATTTTTTTTTACAAATATCCGCATTGGTATCCTAAAAACCATATATCATTTTTATGTTATAAGGATATGATTTGGAAAATACCTAAGGAAAAGGGAGATATATAAAGTATCGTAATGGAAAAAAATTCATAAAGAATAACATGAGAGTCAGGTGGCCTAAGATGATCAAATTAGTTGGATAATCATAATAATTATCAACAATAATATGTAAATAGTGTAATAATATTATAAGTCTGTAGAAAATATAGTAAATTTCATATCAATATCATAAATCAATGGTCACCTAAATGATACTTATCATAAAGTGGACAAAGTCCAATGGTGGAATTTGGTTCACTCATGAATCCCATAAATAATTTCTCAGGGGATATAATGAATTATATAATGCATTGGGGGATATAAAATTATATTCCAATGTATTAAATAAATTAAAATAATATATATACATTCCACATGAGTAAAATAACCCATACATAAATCAAAATAATTATTATTTTTTGGAGAATGAAATTGGCTTCATAATACTAAATTAAGGAATAATAGGGAGCTATATCATAAGGATTCCCAAGAGATGGATTAATTATATCATTATGAACATTAATAATTTAAAATTTTTAATAGGACATAACCAAGGAGATATATTGTAGAAAAACAATGACAATGGTTTTGGGATGAAATAATAAAAATGAACTACATGGGTGGATATTGTTTCAAATAGGTGCTTGATATTTTAAAGAAGAAACCAAAATTTAATATTCCATAAAACTAGAATTGAAAAAATATTAATATTAATAAAATATATTGGGTTATTATAATATATTATTTATTTAGAAATTTTAAATGGTTTTAGGATCATCATATGATCAAAAATCATAAATCTCGCTTAACCCATACTTACATAAAGATGATAATTTCCAAGCGAACTAAAAACAATTTTAAAGCTCATTATGAAAATTATTTTTAAAAACTTTAATTTTTTAAGGACATATATAAAAATTAAGATTTTTATAGTAGAATAATATTTAATATAATTAATAAATTAATGAGAACTTGTAACCAACAATTCATAAAGGAGGTAGTGAAGAACCCTTTACTTGGATTCCTGATTCATTATGGACATGTGATTTAATAAGGTAATAACAAAATTATGTATAATAAATATATACACATTGAAGTTATTCAACCATATTTTATATTCTATGGCACATAAACAATTATATGTAAATTATTTATAACATTTTTTTATTGGTTGTGTCCGTTATTTAATTGTTTTTATTCTGTTTTTCAAAACACTTTATTTATGTGGACAAAGGTAGAAAGAATTTTAAAATAAGTTCACAATATATATAATTATAAGTTTAATGGAATTATTTTTATATATTAAATATAATTTCATATCCAAAGAGTATTGGTGGATATGAAAAATTAATCTCATTTCTTGGGGAGGAAATTATTCACTCATACACATGATTAATATATCCATTTTCAATGTATGAGTGGGAAATAAATTATATGATAATTTTATACATTATAATTATATGTATTTTTTAGATATTATAATTATTCATCTACTAGAGCTTTTTTATTATCCATGAATGGAATTTATGAAAAATATAAAGTATCTCATTGTGGTGGCGGTAGTTTATGCAATGTAGTTGACCTGATTTTGTTTCTCTTATCAGATGTATAGGAATAAATAATTGAAATAAAATTTATATAAAAAAAATTATTATAAAAATCATAGTTGATTCATTTTAATTTAATTTATAAAAGTGTATTTTAAAATAATGATTAAGTGTAAAATGTTATGAAGAATGTAGTACTTATGTTTGAGACTTGATCTTCACATATATATTTATTTTGATATAATGGTCTTAATATTACTTCTATATAACATTATATTATTTATTTGAAAATTATTTCTAGGATATTTATAGTGCAAATATATTATTGGAAATTTAATTTGGGATTTTAACCATAGATGGTTGGATGTGACCCGCATTAATAGTTGAAAAAAATTTCAATTTTGGGATTATCCTTTACGCTTCTATTATTTCATTAGCATATTAAAAGATAAATTGGACACAATTATTATAATTAATTGATTTAATGATGTAAATGGGCCTATAAATACTCCATTTGGGCATTACAGACATGTTTTGAAAAGGTTATAGGTCTTTGAACATTAAATTTATAATTTTTACTTTTTTACTTTTAAATCAGGTTACTACTTTCTAACTAAGTAATTATATATTTTCTTAAAAATAAAAAATAAACAATATAGAAAATTTTAATATATTATAATAAAAATATATCCTATATTTATTCCAAATCATTGTAATAATAATACATATTTATCATTTAAATTAAAATAGAAAATTTATAGAAAAACTACATTGGTAGAAAAACGATATTATGACATTAATATATTCATTATTTTTTTTTATTATAATTAAAAGAATATAAAATTATATTTAAATAGTATCAACAAAATATTACTATAATTATTTAAATTTTGTTAATTTTATTTATGATATTAAAATGGCACGTTGTTAAAAAATATTTCCTAAAAAAGAAGTTATATAAATTCATGGTAATTAACACTATTATGACATAAATTTTCATTTTGAATTAATATTTAAAATAATTTTATATATTATATTATTATTTTTAAATTAAATTGGAAATATATTTTTATTTAATTTCTTAAAAATTTATAATTTCTTTTTTTATTAGCGTGCAACAAAATTATTTAGTTAAAACTATTGCATTAGTTTCGAATATGATAAACAAGTGATTTATAGAATATAAAAGGTATTTTTAAAAGAATATAATATAAATATATTTAATATAAAATGCTTTAATCAATCCATTATGTCATATTTTTATTATAAAACTCAATTTTTTAGTAAAATTTGAATTTTTCCAATTCGCCTAAAAATAAATTATTTATGAAAAATCCAAAAAATTTAATCTAAATCTAATATTGAGAGTATAAATGAAAAATTTATGTTATGTTAATATAATTAAATTATAATTGGGTTATAAATATTTTAATTCAATATATAGTTACTACTATCAACACCCCCAATTTTAATATCCAAATAGACAATTTTATTTAGTCTATTTATGAAGGATATTTTTTTGTTTAATTTGTTAATATATCATAAATAATTTAATAAAATAATAATAAAGGGAAATATTCATTAATATCATGTGTTTTTTAGGATAATACCTCAATAAACAGTGACATACATGGCATAAATTCATTCTAGTGGATGAAATATCGTTATTTGGATGAGGGATAGTCAGAATACATCCACAACAATGGAATCTACCATGGTGAATGAAAATGTTAACCATTTGAGTAGGATTCATAGTGAATCAGTGTAAGACATATTATTTGGGATTAATAGTTACCATTATTTAAAAAACCCAACTATACTACGTGTATTTTGTAGGAACACATGTCGTGTTGTTCTCCTACCATACCAAAATGTTTTTTTTGTATCCGAGTTAAATAACAAATGTCTACTATATGGTTCGCATGATATGAGAAACTAATAATCTAGATGAGTTGTGTATGTGGTGGAAAAACCCAAGACCTAGGGTGTTCACAAACACTGTGATCTATGATATACATGTTTTCTATTTTTATTTCAATACAGTTGGTGGAATATCGGGACATGGAAATGATTGGTAACAGGAGTTCACCACTTGTAATAGAAGAGACATGTCATGTAACCAACAATTAATTTTTTAACTATTTCATATCATTCATTGAGTATTATATATGGTTTCATGATAATCCCAATAGAATAATTTTCAATATTGAGTGAGATTATTACCATGGATTCAATATCATATATACCACATGAGATAGTATAATCAGATCACTTCAGCCAACAAATTTGGATGATGTTAAGAATTAAATTGTGATCTTTGGAGTAAGATATAGGTTTCTAGTTACCCATATGAAACATATATGTTATTGGATGGGTCCCCCATCCTTGGAAGATATAGGGATACTACCTCCCTATACACACATCTTGGGGGCCTCCTATATGGTAATTTAATAACTCATTTTTTGATCCCATGAAATGTAGTAGTCTTATGCTGTTGTATCTAGTCCCAAAACCCTAACGTTCATACAATGAATCATGTGTCACATTCTATATTTTGGGGATGTAATGTTGGGATACAAAAAACAAAATAGAATCGTCTCTAGAACAGGTAGACAAACTGAACATGATGATCATTCTATGAATATTAAAAGCATTATATACCTCCAAATTAAACATTTTTCTATGATAATATCATTTACTGTATAGTTACCCCACATTCATCTTGTGGGTTACCCCAACAATTTTTAATATTTATTTCCCTTCGGTATTCGGGTTATCATATTAGGAATATATATACTCAACCATGCATGGGATTTCCTTACACCTATTAACTCTTTTACTAATGATAGATATTTAGATAGTGACCATGGGTGGCCTTGTATTGTTGGAGGTTGTTTTCAGTCAAATATTACAATAACTAGTGGTGGTATATTTTTTAATGTGTAGTATTCTAGTTCATTTTAGAATAATTGTGGGAATATATTTAATTTCATTATTATGTATTTATTTATATTTATTTTTCTCTTCAGATAGTTGTTTTAAGGGTTTATTAAAATAATTGTTTCAAATTTTTTTTAGAAAATTTTATATTATTATTCATATTCCTGAGGTCAATGGAGGTATATTTCATTTGGATAAGGCCTCCCATATAATTTATATTATTACTCGGTGTTAGTCTCTAGCTTGAGGCCTATTATATGTATGTTTTGAGTGTCACTCCCACCATCACATAGGCCTTAGTGGGTACCTAGGGGGTTGGTTCCACACATTGAAATTTTAAATCAAATAAATTATGATATCTAAAAATCCCAATAAGAAATCAAATATCCTTACATCTGATTTGAAACCATTAATTTAAATCATTTTAAGACAACATCAAATCCCAAAAAAAAATTATTTCTCTGATCTCTATCATTTTCATGGAAATAAGATTTTAAAAAACAAACAAGAATCACATGATTTTTTTTTGATATTTTAAATAATTATGTTGAAAAAATGAATATTCTAATTAAATATACACATTTATCACGAGGATGATTTCTATATATTTAAATTTTAAAACTAACAAAATATCAATACACTCATTAACTTCAACATTAATTTTCCACAATTACTATAATTAATTATACCTTTAAAAAGAATTAATAATATTTATTATTTTAATAATTTCTTTGGAATGACTATATATTACTTCTCTTTATTATGTGATTTCATCAATTTATGCTATATTTAATATATATAATTTCTATCATGGACTGATCTACTGAATCATTCCATTATTATCCATTTAACAATAATATAGGACATAAATGTCAAATAATATTATTAGTTTTAATGGCCTAAATAGGTTGGAATAACTCTTGAATTTGTCAATAATATTATTTACATATTTTTTAAATTAATCATGGAAAATCATTATTTTCACCTTGTAGAAATCTAATATTTCCACATATGATTGATAATCTTAAATTCTACATTTCTATTTAAAGGAGTCATGGTTACCCATTCTAATTTCTTTAATGAATCCTATAAATTGTGAGTTTAATATTATGAAATGTGAGTTACTGTTCTAAGGTATTTGGTTACACTATTTTTGTGTCTAATAACATTAACTGAATAATAAAGTATTTTAATGTTCAGATATTATTTTAAATATCAATTATTACTCATGAAAACTCAATGATGACTCACCAAAAATGAACCTTTAATCATTTAAACTATATGATGACTTTTCAAATGTGTGGTATTTATCAAATTCTGATACCACATATAAAAAATGACTCTTGTAAAGTATTATTAACATAACTGAATCTTGAATTGGAATTTAAACATCAGAATTTCTTTATTTATTACACATATTTTTGAATAATATAAATCTACATTTGTGATTCATAAATTTATAAAATATCTACATATAATCTTCAAAAAATTATCGCAAATTTATAAAAAATAATAAATACCACCAACTAGTTTGAAAGGTGATTAATAAAATATAAATACTCATGATAGTCTATTTAATATAGTTTAATATCAATCCCTCCCATCCATTATATCATTACTTGTAAACTATTAACAATGGATAACTACTCACAAATATTTACGACTTTCGGGCCATTTTACAGTAGGATGTATTCTACATCTCATCATCCATATTTTCACTCCATTAAATAATTTTAAATCGATATCCACTCTATACGAACCCTTATTTAATTTCATAAATGTATTGTATACACCCCACCTTTATCACATTCTAAAGACATTAGAATAAACCCTTTGGTCCTTACCTATTAAGGATATACCTTAAGAATATTTACCTTTACATTATCCAACTACCCTATAAATTTTAATTTTTATATAAATAAGTAGGGAACTCTATCCACATTTACCGATAATTCATTAACAGTACCTTCATATATAGTTAGTAGATACTCAATCCATCTCAAATTATCATATCATTTTTGATATTCCCTTCCAATTTAGCATCTTATCCACTCAAATATCCATTTTGACACAATTAAATGAAAAAATATATTGTAAGAGAAACAATGGTTAGACTGTATATCCAAACAATCAAAAGAACAATATTAAACTGGAATAATAATCAAAGAACAAGATACATCATCAATATGAAATATATTAAATGAAATTTCCAAAATGTATATAGTGATGTAGTATATAAAAAATATAATTGAATACCACTATAATTAAAATAAAGTTGAAAATGAGAGACTCCAAGTCTTCATCATAATATTATATGGTTTGATATACCCCCTTGACATATAAAACCTATAAAAAATGTTTTTTAAAATATATGTCACAAATAATTTGGTTTAGTTATCATTATTTATAATTACATAGAAATAATGTAGTTTGTTTTATAAAATAATAACAACCAAAAAATGATCTAATGATTGCATCTATTGTACCCTATAAAAGTGTTGAAAAACACCACCACTGATGAAATACCCCTTGAAAATTGAGAAGGAAACAAATATTACTCTCAAATATCTACCCATATGTTATCAATCCTATAAAAATATTAGATTCAATTTCATCAATCCTCTTATGAAAAAATAATAATTCTCCAATCCCAATAAAAACGCATTGGTGTGAATAAAATTTTTATTTGAATGATTTATAAATTAAGATGATTAGTGTTTATTCTAATAGGAATGACCATGTCCCATGGTATTTGATCTATTATTTTGGGAATAATGTTTTTTAAACAATAGGATATTATAAATTTGTATGAGGAAATAACAAATAACCAATATAACTAATTACTCTATCCCTCGATGTTATAAAATTCCATACATTATTTATTTTTTTCAATTATATACTCTAAAGGATGGTGTATGTAAATTTTGGAAAATTATACACCCCTTAGACACATGTATCATGTTTTTCTAATGTATTAATAGATGATTCTATGGAGTGGTTTCAATTTTAAAAAAAATCCAATTATTTTATGTATATAAAAATTTTGGGTTAGTAAATCAGGAAACAATAATAATTATGTAAGGGATAATTTGACTAGAATACATCTCAATTCTCAAATAACACATCCAAAAATATCTTCTACAATGCACCCAAATAATAAAAATGTGTAATTTTTTTATGAGAAGTCAATTCATGGGAAGAAGTCCTGTACTCAAACCTGAATAAAACTAATGAAATGTAGAATTTATAACCCCTTTACATGGATATTAGAAGTAACCCACTATACCTATCATTACATTTTTTGGAACCCCAATATATCTCTAAAAACATTATCTACTGAGTGGACTTATATAGTAATGAAAAATATTATTTAAATTTTTTTATCAAGTCAATGCTCTTGGAAGAGGTGGGATAGGTAGATGAAAATATAACCAAGGTAGTCCTTAGATCCCTAATAATATCCTTTATAAAAATCTAAATATAGATGAAACATAACAACTAAAATTGAACAATAAAAATAATACCATAAATCAGATCTCAAAACATTAATAAATCATTCCAAACATTATAGAATAGTGGACTTGTTTGTAGTGTAAATGCATTTAACCGATCATGTGGTATAGAAAAATAAAACCAACAAGACCTAGGATCAAAATAAATTCCATCACATTTAATTAAAAAAATTAAAGACTTATCTTAAAAACATTATTTTCCTTCTATAACTAGGAATTAATAATTATAATATGATTTAATTTAAATTTCTTAGGTACAAATCTGTGATGAGTAGAAATATTTATCTATCAAATTAAAATTATACTGCATTTTTATTCCCTATAAATTTTATAAGAACTCCAGGACACCATTTTATTTTCTCTAATAAATGTTGAGGTGTTTTGGAATTGTTGGGTATCTTGAAAAATAATATATTTTGATACATGGTCAATTTAGTGCTATATATTAATCTCCTTATGGATATATGATCTAGGAAATTATATAATAGTGTAAATTATTACATTTTATATACCTAAACAAATCGACGATGTAAACATTAGTCATTTATAGATTGATAATGGTTTAGAAATTACTCTAATTCCATAATTGACTCATCAATTTTGTAGATAGAAAATTTTTTATTGAACCCATTACAATTTTAAAATCTAGTGAAATAATAAAACTAAATGTAATTCACATGGGAAGATCAAATTCAAAATATAATTCAAGAATGATATGCAAGTGTCTAGGATCATAGTTTATCATGAGTGTAATATTTATTTTTATGAAAAAAGAAGTTCCATATTCATATCACTATTACTAATGTATTTCATTATGTATTATTCAAGGAATATTCTACTTAAAATTCCTATTTTGAATCTCAAGAGGCCTAACATGTTGGTGGAAGAAAACACAAATGGTTGAAATAAAACTAATAATGAATGAGGATACATATATCACTAATCATAATATATTATAAATTACATTAATTAACAAAAAATGGATTGATGTGTTTTTTTGTAGTTCTTATTAGTCATATTGAGGTAATGATTCAAGACTTTACAAATAAAATAATTTTATAAATACATGTAGTGGTGCCCCAAATGAATTTTTTTATCTTATGTAGGGAATTGTAATTCCATTATCATGATACAATGAGTAACAAAATTTAATATTTCATTAAATCCATAAAATAATAATTTTTATAGGAATCATTTCAATATAGTGGGTCTGAATGACATCATACGAATGCAGTGAAGGTTTTTTTGTTAGATGGAATGAATCCATCAGAAGTGAATATGGGTATTGGGTAACTATATCTATATTAATATAGAATTATAAAATTATTTCCTACATTCACATAAATTGGATGTCCAAATATAAATAATAATAATCTTGATAAATCTCTTAATTATATAGATGTTAGTCAGTGTTCAACAAATGATATTAATAATGGACATGAGGATAGATATTTCTAGGAAATATATGAGGAGACTATTTCAACCACTTCATCTGGGTGGATTCATATGGTATTCCTACTAACCAAAATATCATTCCAAAGTTATCTCTTTTATAATAAGAAATGTATAAATTAGAGTCTTTATTAACTTTATAGATTTATAACATCAATAGTCAAATGGTGGATTATTTTTAATAATTAAAAGGATTATATTTTAATAAAAGATAGTATTTTAAAATATCTTATTCATGGAAGACTAATTTGGATAAAATTAAAATTTTATGAAATTTAATATTAGAAATAAACAATTTGAAACGTACGGTATTTATCAGTGTAAATGGATTCCATTTGGCTTGATGATTATTTAAGACCCATGTTAATGGTTCATGGACTATATTTTTCATACCTTGTTTGGAAGAAAATTACATGTTATGTTGATAAACTACTAGTCAATATCTATAATAGTGTGACCATTTTCCATACCATGAATCATATTTAACCAAATGGATACAACATAACATGATTAATAACATAATAATTTATTTCATCAATAGAACCTGCAGGATGTTCCTTATATTTAGGATTCATAATTAAATAATTGAATACTATCATTAGAAATCCACGGAAATAATCTATATTCACTTTCAATAAAATCTCTTAGAGCTTGCTAGAATTCAATGACGTGTAACTGAAATTATGAATATTATCCCAAAACTCGGTGGTAAATGACATAACATTAATAAAAAGATATATAATGAGAACATCGATGAGTGGATTGTGGACTTATAGAATGATTTAAAGAGAATCATATGACATTTCTTCCGCTAACTAGTTCTGATTAATCATCTCGAAGATAAGAATTTTATTCTATAGATGGTCGATATAATAAATCAAACTTTTCTCTCCAATCCAAGTTAAATGATGATGGGAAAGAGAAAATACTTAATTACCATAGATGACCATTGTTATAATCTTATATGTAGTAGAATAATATTGACAGAAATTTCTTATTATGAACATTATAGTAAAACATCTTTTTGACACCATTTAATTAAAAAAATATTTTCCTAATATGTTTCTATGATATACTAAAAAACATACTTGGTCATACCATAATTTTTAGTTGACTCGGAATATTTATTATAAACCATCATAAATTTTATGTCTATTTTTATTTCTAAAATGATGATTAATTGAATGGAATAATTTGGTTTTACTACAGTACATCCCAAACTATAAGAGTAATATATGGATACAAACAAATCAAAACCGATAGTTTTTCTACATTTTTAAATCTTTTCATAAGTTAGATATTTATAATTTTTTTCATACCATTGTTGATTTAATTTAATTATTGAATACCTGAAACACAATTGAGTGAAGTTTGAGGATATGTACATTTCCCCAATAAAATGACTCCTTACTTATTAATTCCTATTTCATGAAGGAACTATAAAAATAAAATAAGAATTACAAACAATAATAGTTATACTAGAAAGAAGGTATGAAAATTTCAATAACATATATCGATATTAAATGTGAGTCAATACTAGTGATAAAATATATTAGCATTCAAAATTTATTCAAGAAACATGAGATGATTCTCAAACATGACCGTGTATATTAATAGATTAATAAATTTCACATCAAGAGCATATTTTCTCAAAAATGATGATTTCATAACTCTCTAAATTATTCGTTGGAAAGATATACCATAATATTATGAGATATAAATCAGTAGAAGGAATTCATCAATATTTCACAATAGATTGTGGTAACTAAATCTGTCAAAAATGAGATTGAACGTATCTAATAAGATGATTTTTCCTCAGAATATGACATTATCCATATCTCTATTAGTTGAAATGGTAACATTTTTTGGTGTATTTTATTTTATAATACCTATAAATGGAGACCCTCTAAGAATAATTATACAAAAGGAGTATAACCATAGAAGGGTGGAAAATTTTATCCACTAACATGACTAGAATCAACATTAAATATTTTACAAAAAAATTTGTGATGAGATCCTTCACAAATTTCTTATTGGATGAGAGATATTGTAGTTTTAACCTAGAGTCATATCTAGTACTTGATGTTGGTGTAATTTTTGAACCATGTTCTTTCGCCAAATATGGCTACATGTATATATCCAACTATTAGTAATGCATATTTTTAGGGACCTCACAAGAATGTGTGACATATGTTATGTTAATTATTAAAAAAATCATTAAACCATAATTTTATTGAACCATGATAATTATATCATTTTATTATATATATTAGAGATATATTTAATTGGTTTATACCCTCTATAAATTTTTATTAATTTCAAATTCTTCATCATCACTGTTGAAATTTTCACCAAGTAGATTAATGGTATAAAAATTACGAATATGAAAAGAAACATTTATGATATGTCTCTTGAAATACAGTATCATCATAAGATTTTGAGTTCCTCATAAATTTTGAAATTACAATTAGAGATGTACTAGGATGATGCTTTGGTTCATGTGGTCATGCCTCCTCCCTTAAAGTAGATATGTATAGTGTTATCAATGATGTTGACTTGATTAGACAAAGAGGACGAAAACACGTCAGGATTGAAAGTGATTAAACTACCATTGTACATGCTATTTGGCATGGTGTGATTCACAATGTGTGGACGCTCACTGCTAAATGGGTCACCTGCCTTAGACAACTACATGATCTCAATCATATTATCCCTCATACCTATAGACAGTCGAATAGGGTGGCAGATGGTCTTAATAATAAGGGTGTATACAACAATAGAACGTTCATTGAGAATCTTCTGGTTGAGTTCACCCATCTGCATCAAAATTATTTTAATAAATTCTCCTCCATTAGACTCATGTAAACATTTTTATCTTTATATATCATAATGCTTTGTGCCTTTGACCAAAGCATCTTTGGCTAAAAAATTAGAGAAATAATTTTGTATTTGATCAAAAATAATATTGGTTTATTTTTTAATAAATTTATTCTTATTAGTATCATGAAACATTGTGTGGATA
Source organism: Viscum album (assembly GCA_963277665.1). Classification (NCBI taxonomy): domain Eukaryota; kingdom Viridiplantae; phylum Streptophyta; class Magnoliopsida; order Santalales; family Viscaceae; genus Viscum; species Viscum album. The sequence continues at coordinate 536,468,837 of OY728120.1, read as the reverse complement.
AATAATGAAATTAAAATATTATTCGAAAAAGATGCATCAGAAAATAGTAGATATGAATAATAATCATTTTCATAAAAAAATTATCAATGATATATGGCCTAAGGACCCAACTACCAAAACATCCCCACGGACAACATAATATACACCTTTGTATTTTCTAGAATAAGTCATTCCCATTGACGGTCAATCAAAATCACTCTGGATATCTATTAGTTATCAACTGACTAATGATAAATTACTAAATATCTAGTTTAAATATTTATAATATCCTTAAAAGAAATAGGTACATGAATTAAAAATACATGTTGTTAATCATAACATCATTAATTAGAATTTAATAACATAGTTTATCTATACTAATTTATAAAAGGAGAGTATTGTTAATAACCGGATAATTTTGAATACATTTAAATTATATATATAAATCCATTCAATTGAATCTCAATCATTAAACTGTTAAATTATGTTGTTAATTTTGAAAAAATATTAAATGATGTTCATTATATAGTGAATAATTATTGAAAATAATTTCTGATTCATTTTTGAAATATTATTGACCGTAATGAAACATTATGAAGTATTTGTTATGATCATGGTTACTGTTATATATAATTTATTTAAGAAATAATTAAAAATATTAAACTTGTCTAAGATAATTTTTTAACAATTTATAGAATAAAATATTTTATTAAAAAAATTATGAATGAAAATAAAAGTTTATAAAGATAAATATTATGATTTTTTTCGAAGAAACATATTTAATCACATTATTTGTATTTATAATTATACATTAAATGGATCAATATTTCTGTTTGAATATAATTAAATTTAAGTATAATATATTCAATAAAATAGTTCAAATTTATTGAATGACTTTTTCTAGGAATAGAATTGGACTAAAATTAGTTTTATGCTTAAAAATGTATTTTATTTAAATGGGTTTCATTAGGTTTTATGAGACTATATTGAAATATATTTCTATAAATTATAGAAATTATATTTGAAAAAGTGGATTCCATATTTGAAATCAAAATATCAAAAACAATTTAGTGATTGAATTTTTTTTGTTTTTATAAAATGTATCTATGATAAATATATTTTCTGTGGTTTTCATATAAATAGTTAATAATTTTGATTACCTAAAATACAAGCCTTAAAATATAACAAAAAATATAAAAATATATTAATAAAATAAATTGTGAAATTCATTAATCTTATTTTCACCTCTGAGTTATTTTTGTGCCACTTTACCTTGAATATGGAATTGTTAAAATTAATATTTTATATCTTTTTGGGTTTCTCACACAACACAATTATAAAAGGAGGAAATATTACCCCAACTCTATTATATATTTTAATGAATATATATCTAAATACACCTACAAAAATTATTTTCTATCACCATTACCATCTTCTGTAGATCATTATATTTTCCAAAAATTCTTACCATTATAGTATTTAGGTGTATAGCAAATGGGAGTTCCCAAAGAGGCGGTAATAATCATTATCAGTCTATTTTGAGTTTCTTCCATACATTACCTTATGTAATTTATTTAAGATAATATTAATAATATACAATAATTTTAATTGTTATAATTAGTTTTTTATTATAATTGATTTTCTATTTTATATCATTTTCTATCCTCTAAGAAATGAGAACAACATTATTAGGTATATGTGGACAACCACATCGATAAAGGGATTTGATTAATTATGCGTTCCACTATATATGGGTTATTATGTCATTAAATTTAAATAAAAATATTATTTTAATTTATTTTTATTATTTTGAACTGGTATTTTGTTATTTTTCTTTCATTATTTCAATTTTTGGGAATATTAAAATAATATTTGTCTATATATATGGATTTCAATTATGAAAAATAAATGATATAAGTAAATCAGGAACAATTTAATAAATTCCTAAAAACAATTTTATAGTTAATTAATATGAAAATTATATCAATTTTAAGATTCTATAGATGAGGAAATATTGATCCACCTGTGTGCACCATAAAAGTCGAACAAAAACATTCACGGTAAACATACTAGTTTCCACCAAGATGTGGATTGTAATGAATATATATAAACATGTGTGTATTTGGATGTTATAATAGAATGATATATTATAATAAATATATCAATATGGTTAAAATATAAGTTTATTATATTGTAACATAAGTCTATGTATGAATAAATTCATGAAATAATGTAAGGGTATATGTTAAAATTTAATTTTTTTTCATGATTTTCTAAGATAAATTTTAATGTAGGAAAATTATAATACTCATATTATATAAACATAGTATATTTTAATAACATTTTTGTATTTAAGTAATTTTAATTTTATCTTATAAATATTCCTTATTTTGTACCAAAAATAATCAACAGAAATATTATTAAGATAAAACTACCTTATTTATGTTTGTCTAACATACATTTTTTTCCATGAATATGTTATTCGAAATGTTCTAATGGCTATTAAAATAAATGTTAAAATTATTATTTTATGTCATTTAAATAATTTTTTTATTTTAAATTTTTAAAATAAATCTTCATCTATTTTTCTATATGAAATACATTTTTAACAAAATTTGAAACTAATCAATGGGTTAAGGTTTACTAAATGAATGACTTTTCCCATTATCAGGATAGTTTATTATTTGAAGAATTTTTTTACTTTTTTAAAAGGATAATTTCAAATTTAGTTCTTCTCTCAATATTCATAGAAACATTATTTTTAAAAAATAAATAAATGGTGGAATATTTTTCGAGTTACTAAATATGTGGTAAAATACTATTTAAATTTTATTTTTCATCTCTACTTTCATCCATTATTTTCATTCATAATTCACTAGGGATATGGCCTATTAATAACGTCAATGTTATTTAATTTTATTTATTATGATAATGTGCTGAGAAAATGATTATTAAAAACCTTTATTTTCAATATGTTATTGTATGATGAATTGATGAATCTTTGAAGGATCATACTTCACACATATGTGTGGTTTTCAATATATAACAGGTTGGTTTGTTAAATACCCATAATAAATTGTGTAATTATTGTTGAATCTTGTGAAAATATATATTTTATTGGGTAGTAAACACAATCGAATCATGGAAAAGGACCTAGATTGGACCTAATACATAATGAGACTTTTTCTACAATGTGATAATTTTCTTATAAGAGATACGTTACTACTGAAATGATTTTCTATGGTTATGAATGTTAAAAAATTATAGTGAAATGTTCATGTTATTAGGATGTTAATTATTGGATAATGACTTATTAATGATGAATTATCAATCTCTTAACTTGTATATTTTGAAAGGTTATATTTTTATTTCATGACTCATGGATTATGATCTATGACTAATTGGGTATGAACATCATATATTATAATCATTGAGTTAAGTTTTTTTTATTTTTTATTAAATATAATAATCAATTATTATCTACTATATTTACATTTATAATGTATCTGATTTCACCATTTATAATTTTCAATTCATCCCCATGTTATAAAGAAATGTTTGAGGTAGTATACTTATAAAAATGTTACCTTCATATAATAATATTATTGTATAAATTAAAGAAATTTAATTCACTAAGTTGATAGTACATATAGTATCAAATTATACAAATTCATGATGGTCATCGGGGGTGTAATTTTAGGAACTGTATTGAATATTCATCCAAACAGATGAATTATTTAGGTTTATAATACTCCCATAAAAACTATTTGTTTTAAAGGATGGTTAAATAATTTTTTTATTATTTAATTATAAAAATATGATAGAACATTAGAAAAACTACGATGAACTAATATTTACTTAGGTTGAACCAAAATATTTCACAAGTTAATAAGATAGTTTCATATTATAAAAAGTATTAGGAATGATTTTCATGATTATATGATTTTTGAATTTTATTATTGTACCATTATACATAAATTATTTGTTTTTGTTTTATAAAATGGTTGAAACTAGGGGGAATAAAATTATTCAATAATGAGAATAATAATGAAACACTTTTCATCATTGGTAACTAAATGAATTGTGTGTTAGAAAAAAATAGTGTTGTTATTATCACACAACTATGTCAAGTCATGATTGATGATAAACATCAAAATGAACTAATTATTGATAAGTTAACCATTTATTAATTCATGAGGAAAAATAAATATTCTTTTAGTGCATGTTATCACCAACTTTATTCCTAGAAATGCACTACTTCCATTCAAATGATATTCATTATTCTTCAGTGATGGAATTATGAAAATATTTTGCGGGTGGTGTATGAATTGGAATAAAAAACAAATAATTAATTTATATTATTAATAATACAAGGTAATATTGGGTAATGAACTCCACATATGTGATAATTTCATAAAATAAATTTTAGAAAATAATTTTACTTATATGCACATAGTAAAATTAAAAGGAAAATCATTAAGGATATGTTTAAGGACGGTGAATCATTTGGAACCTATTCAAAAAAAGTACAATACATTTGAGTTACACATATAAATTCATCATCACCGATGAATGTAATTTTTTTTGTAAATATTTATTTTATTAAATATAAGATTTCACTATTCACCACCCAAAAGAGTTGTTATTATCTATTAAAAAATCATTATATTTTATCTATATGTGTAAATAGTGGGTGATGATTGACATAATTACATTTTTATGAATAATAAGATAAATATGTATCTTCATTGAAATTATATCAATAAAATAAATGATGGAATGAAAATTAATCATCATATCTTCCAAAATTGTGGAGAGAATCAAAGGGGAAATTTCCTTGAAGGTATTAAAAATTATTTCATTTATGGAATGGATGGCCATTAACAAAGTAAATTACAATAATATTTAAATTAGAAATCCAAAGAAGGGAATACATAAATTATAAATTTATGGAGTATAAAAATTTTACTAAGAAATTCAAAAATATAAGGGTAAATGATGCCAATAGGGGTTTGAAACCTCTTAATCTAATTGAAATAGGGATATGTCATATGATGGAATCTACATAAGTGTGTAATGTGTATGATGATCTGAATGGTACACATAACACCCCCTATTTAATTTGAAATATCTTATTTGACTCTTATTATACCAACTCTATAATCTCTAAAGAATTTTATAAAGATATTATGTCACCCCCATAACGATTTAATGTAGTATTATATTTGAAAATAAAAAATATTTAAATAATGGAATTACAGATCTATATCCCCTCCTAAAAAGATGTTTTTTGGAATGATCCTTTTTAAAATCATGTGATTCCCCCAATTGAATATTTTGGTGTGATTTTGGGAAAGGGATATCTTCCTCTATTTAGATCCCATATCAGTTTCTAAGGAAGCTTACCCACATAATATATTCTAAATAAAAACATTGCTTTTTATTTGTATAACGTTAAATATTGACTTTCAAATGAAACTAAAATAATTTTATGGGTAATATTACATATTAATAAAGGTTATCTATCACATATTCTTGGTAAAAAATCCACACTGATGATATTTCTATTTTGCATGATTATTTTGATGTATTTACTAAATATTTTACAAAACATACTCATAATGAAGATGTTGACTTTTACTTTAATGAAGTATTATTTATATACCTATTTCAATAACATTTTATTTAATTTTCCAATTATGATATCGGAATTAATGAAGAAACATCAAGATAATCATAAAAGGGATTCATTTGGGAATGTGTGTAACTATAGGGTGAACTTGTTCTTTTTTTACAACGAAATATGGGCCAATGTGCATCTGTATTTATTATCAAGAACTTAAAAATATTAATATCTAGATTAAGTACCATCTACCTCATATTGATAAATTATTAATTTATTATGAAAAACTAAATATATTTTAATGATTTAACTCTAATATGGATTTCATCAGCTGATGGTAAAAAAGGAAAACATATATAATACAACCTATTATATGAGAAATGATCATAGTGAATATATTGTAATTAAATTTGTAAAATCTAATTTCCTATCTATAATGATGGATATAATGGGTATTGTCCTTAGATATTGTTGGTATCAATTTGTGGAAGTGTTTATTGAGGGTATTATTATTAATTAAAAGAATAATTTAGAGGGTTATTATTTATTAATGTTTTTTCTGATGTACCTAAAAAATTATAATTATTGTTTTTAAATTAATTAAATGCGAGTTATGGCTATATAATTTATCATTCATTAGTCAATTAGTTATATGTGAGGTTATATTGATGGGTTCATCGAGAATGATGTTATTGGACTTTCAACATAACCATCCTATGTGAAACAATTAGTATTTCTTATTGTGTTATAATCGTTATATTAATGGTTTTTGAGAAATAATTAAATATTATAAAATCCACTAACAATTCTAAAATATATTGGTGATAAGTCACTTTTGACTGACGAATTCGATAACAATTTCATGGAATCGAAGATATGACTTTTCAATTCATTAAAACATTATATTTTATGTTATAGTTAATCAAATTACAATGGAAGTTCGTTTCATTTATATTACTAAATATTTTTCTATTCATTTTCTCACTATATTATATGGGTGATAAGTCACTTTTAAATTCAAATATAATCATTTATAGTTAATCAAATTACAACAGAAGTTCATTTCATTTATATTACTAAATATTTTTCTCATCATTTTCTCACTATATTATATTTTATTGAAGTGCTAATGCTTCATTTAATATCTAACTATATATTATATAATCAATATTTTAGGATTAGTCCAATGTACTGAATAAATTTTTAGAGATATTTCAATATAGTGATATGCATTAAAACATTATATCATTCTTATACACATGGAATGTTAAAGTGGAATCTTCAAACCCAAGAAGATATTATGAGCCTTGACATTGGATTTCAATGTAGTTTGAGATAGAAAATACTATTGGTAAAATTATCATAAAAAAATATATTTCATAAAACAATTTAGATGGATCCTTAGGATTACATCAATGGAAAGAAGTGTATAACTCCATTTTTTGGATGCAGATGGGGAATCGTATATTATAGGATATGAGCTTGTTGAGGAAATCATGAAGAAGTTCATATATATTAGATACACAATTTTATATAACAATGTTGATAGGAAAATCATGCTAATAATACTCAATGAGTTTTATATTTCAACATTATTGATAAGGAATTCCCTCAAATATCTCCTAGAGAGATTTCATAGATATTCAAAAATAAGTTATTTTTATGTCCTAGAAAAATAATTCCCTATCATATTCTTGATCATATTGTAATTATATCTTATCGCATGGAACATCCACCAATAATCGTAGTATTTTATGATATATTCCATGTAACTATCATGAGTATGTGCATATAAAATATATCATATTTATTTAAATAATAGTTCACAAATATTTTGCATGATCTCCCTTATGAGGAAAAACTATTGGAGTTTTGGATCATAGAGATATAGTGTTATAGTTTGATATGTAAATAACCAACCTGGGTTAACTATACAATTCACTAAGATGGTATTCCACATGAGAATGTAAAAAAAGATAATGGAAACAAGTCTAGAATTTATCCAGAATAATGCTTACAACGAAATTAGAGGGGGGGGAATACTAGAACAAAACAATATATATACAATCCAATCCAAATAGGAAAAACCAAAAATTATGATTTTAAATGATAATAAGTATCCATTTGACTTAATGTAACCACAAAACCATCCCCCGATTGTGTAAATATAGTAAAAGTGAACCTAGATTGCTACATAATGACCTCAACGTTTCCCATGTGCTATAAAATAGGTTGTTAAACCACTCCAACTAATAAATAGGGTGTGAGAAATAATTCAAATGTGATATAACCAACGAATCAACATAGGTTCTAATACTAAAAATTCATATGTTTTAGATTGAAAGGAAATCCAATTTATAATGAATTTTCACTAAAAATGTATCTATAAAAAATTATTATATTTTTCATAAATTAAAAAATATTCACAAAATCTATGAATATATCCAATATAAATAAAAAACAGTTAAATATAATTTTTGAGAAAATGTTAATGATATAAACTATCCTGCGATAAACCAAGTTTAAAATTAAAAACACACCATTTCGGACCTCTCCAATAGGAATACATACTGCACATAAAATAATCATAAACCAGACCATAGTTAGTCAAGAATTATATTTTGTCATTCTACAGAATATTGATATAAAATATTTAACCACTATAGAACCACACACACTTGGGTTACACATGTCTATTTTCCAACACACCTAAGGATCTCACTGTTCCATATTTTTTCAAAACAATTTCATAACCAAGTTCATGTTTAATTTAAAATCCATTCCACAAATATAAATCCATTTAAATAATAATATATTGAAATGTATAAGTTTCAAATACATTTGTAGACCTAATTACCTCAAGAACAATATAAACCCATCTTCCTTCAAGATTAGAGAAAACCCCATGGATACGACCTAAAAATACATGGAATGATAATAAAATACATATTATTGTTATAAAATAAAAATCAGTATCATATTTGAATAATAAACATAGCAAAAACTAAATCTGTGACTATAGTTAATGAATAAGTAGAAAGGCCGCTTAGAGAGACACACCATAATAATAATGATGAACATTCACTAAAAAAATTAGCTCTATTGTGTGGAGATTACCATAATTTCATTGGAAATATCCTAGGTACTTATAGGGATTTATGTTGCTGAATAAAATATAAAAATGACATGATGTTTATTTATAATATAATACACTAAAAAATACACCATGTAAAATGATTTCACATGGTGATTATCTTAATTAAATAATATCAAAAATATGCATTTCCTCAGTTTAAAAATCCTATTGTTGATCAATTTAAGACGTGAAAATGATTCAATGAATTTAAAAATATTACAACATGATCAAATTAAAGACATCTTCATGAAAACCAATTTATAATTTGTAACCCATTCATGATGTGACAATGTACTCATGATAGTTGACAACCCATATTCTTCTAAAAAATCCAAACAAATTGTGTTGGTCAATAAAATCATGGGGATCCCCAATAATCATTTTAAAATTTTATTCCTAGGATATATTAATTATAATAAATATAAATCTATAAGTAATTGGTCATTTTCCGATATTGGTGATCTATAATATGGATAATCCCTCAATCCACCAATCAAATATTGAAAACAATTAAAGGACAAGGAATAATTGAAGGTAGGTGATATGGTGTTACAATATCCCAAATATTACTCTATCAAGAACATATATTCACAAAATTAGTACACAAATGATGTGACATCACCAATTTTAACTCCCACATCCAATGGATGTACCGTCTAGGAAGACAAAGAACAAAGACCAAAGGAATAATTTTACTATGCAGTACCTTCTCTCAGTGATTCATAATATGAAAATATTTCCCAACCATAGTGATTTTGGCATTATGATTAAAATCAAGAAATTAAATCAAATGGGAATGATGTAGTCGATACATTATCATCTATAAAACTTGAAACATGTCATGGATGGATGTGAAACCTGATTATAATTCCAACTAATAGGGCATCGTTCCCTAGAATTTAATGATCTCAAAAGGGAACATAATCAATAGTGCCAACATAATCGTTTTACCCATAAAATGATGTACATAGTGAGTTGAAACTATATGAAAGTCCTTATCCCAAAGCATAAAATCCATTAGTAGAAAAATATGGTTTGAAGAACATTTCTTATAACTACGTGTTGTGAACAATGTATTCTGGATCAACTGTACCATTTTTGTCATCTCTAGAACAAGACTCGGGCAAACCAAGGACAACTCTCCTAACTGTTCTGAGAAAAATTGATATCCAAATGGAATCCCAAAAAAATAATTTATGGGAACCCCCTTATTGAAGATAGATTACTATTTTTATAAGAATACTCAAAAAAATTATTTCCCCATAAGCCAATAAAATATAGAACATAAGCCTTAATCACAACCATAGGAACCTAGATAGCTGAGTCTATCTATCTATCCATCTATAGATGATATGTAATGATCAATTTCAACTGGGAACCCATCACTTCCTACAATACTATATAAAAACAAGATTTAAGACTCATGTCACTATTAGAAATAACTACATATGAAAACCCATAAATTCTTAAAATCTACTGAACATACATGTCTCTTAGATCATCCACCTTCTTTGTTTCTTTAACTCGTATAAAATTCATTAATTGTGTGATTCAATTAATTATCACCCAAATTTCATTTTTAAAAGTAAGATTATGTGTCATACCAATGATTAAATCTCTAGAAATTTCATTCCAATTCCATGCTAGAATGGGTATGTAATCTAGTAATCCACTAGGTCTTTGGTGTTCTATATTAATTCCCTAATAATTAAGACGTCATTATACAAAATCCATAGTATACCATATTATCTTGGGTGACCAATATTGATTTATAAAATTATAATAAATCATGGTAGTAATAGGGTGTACATACCATCAAGAATGGTGTATTCATCATCTCATACCTCAAGAAAAAATGGTACAGGCAACCATATATGGAAACACAATTCTCCCCTGGGAGACAAAGACCGCTCACTTAAGGTCTCCAGAAAATAATTTATTTTACTAATGATCTAGAACTAATGATTAGTAACATACATGAGACAAACCAAAAAATGAAATGAATATTTAGCCTTAATCAAAGACAAACATACCATCCAACCACCATCTATTATTCACAATCTATCCTCAACAAACAAACTCATCGACAACCAAAAATCAATTTATTTCATAACAAATTTATCTGGAAATATTTTGATCAGTGTATCAGAAAGAACATTCTGTTTTCTAGAAGTATAATTAATATCCAAATCAAATGGAAGGAGATAATATTCCAAGTATCTCTATCGCAAGTTTATATCCCACTTAGTGAATGTGTACCTCAAGCTCTTATGATAATAATATACCATTAACCATTCCCCAAAGTGGAAGTGAGAACATGTTTTGAATTCATGCATAACCACTTCGAAATAAATATCATATTGTGGGTAGTTATTATCTATATGACAGAACTATCGGGAGCTATAATCTACCACCCATCTCCACTTCATTTAGAAACACCCCCAAAATATACCAAAATAATATCTGAATACATAATTATCCAATCATGTCTCTTTAAAAATAAAAACTAAAGATGAATCATCTCTGACCATCATTTCATCTAATGATATCTGACACTTGGAATTCCACTTGAAATTTACACCTTTATGGGTTAAATATGTCAACGAATATGAAATACTTGAGATGCCCCAAAAAACCACATATAATAACCATCAAACCCCGTGAATGTTTATAATTCAGATAAATTTTCTATCTCCTCCTAGGACATAACTTCTCTTATGTTTCTAAGATCCACTCAGATGTATCTATCATATATTAAATAACAAGAAACACTAATTATTGAATCAAAAACACACATTTAGAAACCATACATAAAAGATGATTTTCCCTCGATTTTCAATGAAGGATATCCAAATGGTCCATGTGATCCCCCTATGACATTGAGTAATCCAAATATCATCCAAAAACACCACAAAAAAATCCATTAATTGTTTAATGATAAGGTTCTTAAATTACATTAATACAGTAAGACCTATAGTGAGATCAACATGGATTAAACAAATAAAAAACACTCATACCAACTCCCAAATTATATATTAGGTATATCATCTTATTTGACTCTCGACCGGTGGACCCCCTACAACATGTCCATCATTGAAAACTAACAAACCCCTCTATGCTAATCAAATATGTCATCAATACTTGGAAATTTATTTTTTTTGACAATCACCTAATTTATCTTATAATAGCCATTAAAATTTCAAAGGATCTTTTAATCCTTATTATAAAAGGGTATTGGTGAATCCCAAGGTGACAGAGTTGGATGACTAAATCTCTTAGCCTCAAGATAAAAAATATTGACATTATCTTCAACAAATTTAATAGGAACCATATGGTATGATAGAATAGAAATGGAAACTATTCCATAGAGAAAGTAAATAATTAAATTTACCAATCTCAATGGTGGTAAAGTATTAAAATATTCTATGGATACTTCATAATAAACAAACACTACTACATATACCATCCTTCTCAAACAAGGATCAATAAAATCAAGAAAAATCACTAAATATTGACACAAGATTACTACATCATAATAAACAATATGCACCACACTTCCAGATCTAGAGTCCCACTTACCTTGAAAAACAGGTGTGAAACCATTAAAAAAGGACTTAACACTAAGGTGATAAAATTATATCATGGAAAAAACACAAATCATCCAATTAATGAAGATAATCAAGTAATGTATGTAAATATTGATCAATAAGAATCCCCACACAACATTGAGGGAAACTATCATGACCCACCACACAGGACACTTGAATCCATATTTGGACCTCATTCCCAATGTCATATAATTAACTAAAATAGTAGCATAATATTATAATTAAATCCAAAAAATTCCACTAACACTTAGGATATGAAATAATGAGAATCACTTGTATTAATAAAAGCTAACACTATATAAGATGAAATAAACATTGTACCTCAAACTATGGATTGACATAATTCACATTCCATCAGTGAATACTCCACCACATAAGTACAATGGGTCTCACCTCCTATACTATAATTATTATCCATATAAACCTCCACCATAATATAAGTATCATACCCATGACCCCTAGAAGATTTCATAAAAAACTCTTAAGGCATTGGAGAATGTGTATCCAACCTTACAAGCTTCATACAAAATGTAAGAAAAATGATTCTGATATAAATATTTCCCACAATGATGATAACTCTTGATAGTCTTTGAAAAGTTATTATTAGAATGATATACCTTCCCAAACTAATAGAAAATAGAATCCTTCTATCATAAAGATGACCATAAAATTGGTCCTGAAGAAAACAAGCTACTAATGATTTATCTTTTTTAGCAAAAAGATACACCTATACCAATAAAAATATGAAAAAATTTCCTACCAATCCTATTTATCCAACTATATTTTACCCTTATATATATTCCTTATAAATAACCTCTATATCTGTCAAAATTCCCTTGAGAATCATCATTGAACGAAAATTTGTACTCCATGATAATTCAATCCTATGGGACTTTAGGTACTCATTTGTAACTAATTATGGTGAATAATATAACAGCTAAAAAATTAGTGGAATTATCAAAAATATTTTGCTCCCATTTCTATATGGTGAGAAACTATAGGATCTGTTATTAATTTAATTTATCAACATAAATAATCTCAATGATTAATTTCTTGAATGAATCTTACGTACGATCTTTAATTAATATAACTTATAAAATATAATCCCATCAACTACTTTCCTATCCATCAAGAATTTACATGGAAAATTACACAATAGAGTCCTAAAGAATCTTCATTAATTTTATGATCCTATTAATATATTCAAGATACTCATTAGATTCCATGGGTCCTTTAATAGAATATAATATGGATGTATACTTATATCTAAATCCATATACATGATCCATAACACATCTTGGGATCTCAACACCCATATGGAATGCAGTCTAAATTATGATTTTCATCTTTATTCAAATTATATTCTACTTGTTGATTGGGATTATGATCCGATATTGATGATTTATCCCTTCAATTTGGTAGATCACATCTTGGAGTCACTGTCTAACTATTAGAAGGGATAAAAATTTGTATTGATCATGTTAAAAAATCATATGACCAAATTTAGGTATCAAAATAAAATAAATAAAAATATAATAATTTAAATAAACAATCAATTTATCAAAATATGATGAATCTATGAAAAAAATCAATTTAAATAAAATATTTATACAGTCCATTCAAATGACCTCAAACAGAAATCACAAACCTGATAAAACTGTTCCGACCACCCATCGAAACAGATATCTTGACCAAAAAGTTAGTTGTCTAGGTAATTCCATGCACCTACAACCAGAATTCATATGTTTCTAACTCATATATATCGAAGCCATAGAATAAAAATTGGGAATTATTATCTCACGTAATGATGATAACTATTTGATACAAGTTTTTTAAAAAAAATTGTCAATTGGACACCTCACCATGGTGGTTATCCACATGGTGAATTAAAACAAAGATAATGGAACAAATTATTCAATATTACCAAGAAAATATATAAAAATAGAGTAATGTGTAGAAGAATGAAATACAAAAAATATATATACAACCCACTACAAATAGGATAAATCCTAAAATTATGTATAATAAATACCAATAAGTCTCCTTCTGTCAAACTATCACCTAAAAATATTAATTCCATGAAGAAAACATATTAAATGATAACATAAAATGATACATGATTCCATACCACTTTATATAGTCCAACAAATAAAGTTCAACAACCACCCAATGTCCAAATTAGGGTGTGATCATTAAGCATTATAAGATACCACAAAAGAATCTATTCCTGTTCTACTAAAAACATTGAATGTTTTATATCATTAAAAAATAATCCATTTTATAAAATAAATTCAAAAATATAAAAAATTGTAATGAATAAATTTATTCCATAAATTGGCACCACTTTAACCAAATGGTGGAATATATCAAGTATTAAAAAATAGAGAAATAATATAGTTGAGGAAATATCTAAGAAATATACCAACATTCAATTGAAATAATATAAAATTAAAATCACACCATTTGGTCCCTAGACTATTGGAATAAGTACAAGGTATAAAATAATCCTAAACAAGTTCTATGATTTATGTATCAAAAATAAATCCCTACCGTAGTCTACTAGTTTTAAAAAATTAACCCCTATTAGTTCAAGACACCCTATAATCACCTATGACCATTTCCAGTCACACTAAATGTTCTTAATGTTGAAATGATATTCAAACCCATTTCAAAAACAATGATCCTATTTACATTTGATCATTTTTTATCAAACCAAACACATTTTAATAAAAATATATAGATATTTTGGAATTTGAAACACATTCATAGATCCACCTAGATCAAAACAATGGAAATGTATCCTCGCTCAACAATAGAGATCAACAAGTCAAAGATCATCCATAAAATTAAAAGTAAATTAAATAAATTTAAAATGATCAATAAAAAACACCAATCAATATCAAAATCTAACCAAAATAATAGAAAACCTTGTAGTAGTATCCAACATAAAGGCTATAGTAATAAACACAAACTAACAATACTGACAGTCTACAATAAATAGGATGATTATTCAATTAATTAACAATTCAGAAGGAGAAGTGATCCCCAAAATATATAGGGAGATTTCCGAATTATAAAGAAAGAAGGTTGTTGGAAATTGAAACTAAAAAAACACAATTTATTTTAAACTATAACCATTTATGAATTCATTACATGAAACCATTACATGATGTGAATTTTTAATTAACATGATACACTGATGTTCACATCAACTCCGATTATTAATCACTATTTTTATCAATTCATTTTTTGATCCTTATTCACAACATTAAAATCATTCATTCAGTGAACCATTTTAGGAATACTAAAAAAACAATAAACCATGTGTTACCCTTTAACATAGTCAAAATTTTCATTAGACATTTAAAATACTTGATTTTGCTAAAAAAACTAGTCCACTATTCTATGAAATCAAGGAGAACCCTAAAAAGGTTATTATTCATTTATACTAAGGATAAATTAAGTAATAAAATCATAAATCCATGAAATTATTTCATTTTCCCCTACAAAGGCTATCCATTCTTTAGATTCCCAAAACACACTCAAATAAAATGAAAAATTAAAAAAAAGGAATATTAATTAAGCTTTTATATATGTTATTATTAAAATAAATTTATACTAAAAAATAATTTATATTCATTCCTTATTCCATTTTATAATAAATTATCTTGATAATTAATTTATTATATTTTAATATTTTACGAATTTATATGTTTTCCACCCACCCAACTTATAAGTTTAGGTTGTGTTCTAATCACTCAATGACATGTTTTACAATATCTATCTCTAAATAACCATACCATAATACATTCCTAACATCTATCCCCACATTCTAAGCCAACTAATCTTATCAAAATACCAACCACTTATGAATTATAGTGAAGAACAATGACGGTTTCCCAAAGAAGAGATAATTATATTTAACAATTTATTTTAATTATCATTCATCATTAAAATTAGATAATTAATTTATAATCATTTTAACAAGATAAAATCAGTATAATTACTATATTTTTTATTGTTTATTTTTCAACCATTTTATACCTCATTTCCATCTAATGAGAGATGATAACTTTGTTCATGTGTACTTGTGGACTATCATCTCCGTGATGCTATGTGATTCGGTTCTTTTATCGTTTATACATGGTTGGTCATACAGATGGATTTAACTAATATATATGATAAATTTTAAATTTTTATTATTATGCAATGTTATATTATTTTTTATGTCTAGTTAACATCAAGAATTTTTAAAATTAAAATGTTATTCAAGACTATAATATCCTTATAGTAATGTAATTTATTTTATATCCCAAACATATATAAATTGATACATATATTTGAAAATGAAAAATATGATACATATTACATTATTTTGATTTTGAATAATTAATCCCTAAACAAGTTAGATGGACTAGAACTGTCGAACCAAAACATTCAGGAAAATAAAGGATTTTTTACATCAATATTGAACTTAATGTGGAATTGCTAAAAACTGGGTAATAAAAAATAATAGATGTCACACCAAAATATTATATAAAATTTTTCTTTTTAGATATTTTTATTTCTACGATACATTTGATTGAAAAAAATTATGTTTTAACAAACCAAGATATACTATAAAAATATTAATAATTATAACAATTATATCCTAGAATTTAAATTTATGTGTATAAATAGAATAATATAATTTAAGAATTATGTATAAATTTCCTAGTCAATATAAATTTATTCATAAATTCTTAGTATATAATCTATGATTATTTAGTAAAGTAAATTTATTATTCCAAAATAGATTTTCTTCAAAAACAATTATCATAATTATTTATAAAATAGTTTAATTAATTAAAAATTATTTTTTAAAATGAACATAATTTTTTGAAATCATCATATTAGTATTACCTTAGGTTTATTTTTTTTGAATTTCATGAAAATATGGATTTTACATTGAATAGTAATGAATACTGATTTTATTGAAAATATTATATATATACAGAAAAATTTTATTTAAATTATTTTCAATGAAAAAATGGTTTTTATATATTTAAAAAAAATCCAATCTTGAAAAATTAAAATATTTTTAAATATAAATTTAGTATATAATCCTTTTTATAGGAAAATGGTCAATTTTCATAAAAAACTGTTTTTAGGCATGCAATGTGTTTTTATCTAAATAAATTAAATTGGCCAATAACTGTGAATGTTTTACATGAATTTTCTATATTATATGAACAATTATGTATTATTAACATTAATATAATAATATTATTGTCATGGGAAAACAATAAATATAGTTTTATGCTTATTAAATAGTATTTTTCTAAATAGCGAGTTTTGTCTCATTTTACGTAGTTATTTTATATTTAATTTCTTCAACTAAAATGAA
Organism: Viscum album; assembly: GCA_963277665.1. Classification (NCBI taxonomy): domain Eukaryota; kingdom Viridiplantae; phylum Streptophyta; class Magnoliopsida; order Santalales; family Viscaceae; genus Viscum; species Viscum album. The sequence goes on along the minus strand of OY728120.1, from coordinate 536,451,105 downwards.
TATATTTTTTAAGATGGACTTCATATTTGAAATATTTATTAATGAATTTGGTAAATATTCCACTTTCTTCCTGAATATAAATTATATCCATTGTAAAATATTCCACCTATATAAAGGGTAAATTGGGTTTATTTTGGATCAAACATTGTGATACAACCATATTTTATCATCATAAATCGTATTAAATTAATTTATTTCTATCCTTGTCATAATATTCATGAATGAATTTTTTTAATAGACACTAGTATTTCATAAAATGACATATAATATTCAATATAATGAAAGTTACAATGTGCAATGATTTTAGTTTTAAATATTTATTTGTATACACAAAGGGAAACAATTAGTGATAAATCAATACTAATATAAATTTTTAGATTAATGAGATTATTTTCTAGATATATTTTTCATTATAATTTTTACTATTAAAATAAGGACCAAAATTTCTTTTAAAATACTAATAATATTTTTATTCCATTAATACAAAAAATAAATGATATAATAATATTAAAAGTATTAAAATTTGAATTATTTAATGAATAAAATGAATTCCCAAAATTAATATATAATTATAGGGATGATTTTAATTATTATATTTCACTTCAAACATTTTCTTGAATTACTTTATGTCATATTAAATGAATAGTGTTAAAAATCATATTAATGATATTTTATAAAATAAAATATTTTAGGAAATGATATAAAATTATCTAAAATTTCTAATTCATCCAAATAACAATTAAATTATTATAAAAATTATAACGTGCATATCTATGTTTCTATTTTTACTTTAAAGTAATATCATTCACCCTTAATGTGATGAAATATTTAATATTAAGTTAATTGTTAAAAGGGTTAAATAAGTTTATGCACAAAATGATTAGGGTAATAATGTGATCTAAAAATATTATAAATTTCATTTTCTGAGGCCTTTAAAATAATAAAAATAATATGTTTAATATTATCAATTTTGATTCAAATGGCTAAAAAAATAATTTATATTAAGTTAATATTTTATGAAATTTCTAGAGCACCCCACCCCTCAATTGTGAAGGGAAAACCACCATTTATTTCATCAAAGCACCATGATATGTATAAATCAATAATACCATGAGAAATATATTCTAAAACACCTTATTCACATTATAAAGGTTTTTTCTTCCCAAATTAACAACCCTAGATCCCATTAATGGATAAAAAAATGATTTTTTCAAAGATTAAATAATATCTTTATCGATCAATTACTATTTAATTATTATTTTAAATCCTTTAAATATAGTTACTTTCTTTACAAAATAGTAAATTAAGTATACAAAATAAATTTTAATTTTATTATTGCTATTAAACATACATTAATCACTCTCTCCCCATCAAATGGGAGGTGAAAATATCACTTGTGTGTGTGTATGGCTTATGGTATCCACCTTGCGGTATAATTAATTTTCAATCACAATATTTCTGGGATTTCTATTATGATGCTTTTAGTGATTATATATGATATTTTTGATAGTTTTTTTCCTTAGTAATGGTAACATATTATATGAAATACGGCCTTCCAAACTGATAGAAAACTATAGTGTCGCTCATGTGTACGTGTGGATGACCACCTCCATAAATAAATGTGATTCATTGTTAATTTATATTTGACATGGATAGTGTAGAGGATGGAACAAATAAATATTTATTATTTATTTTATATATAAATTATTCATGATATAGGAATTTATTGTTTTTATTATCTTTTATTTTATCCATTAAAAATTTATAAAAATGTTGATGTGTATATATATCCCACTATCTCTATGAAAAGAATAATTCATTTTTTATCTCCACCAAAATGGATTAATCAAAATACATGTATATGATGAATTTATTTGAAAATATAAAAATTTATGTGATTATTTAATTGATTTATAATAAGTTTATATTTACTATATATTAGATTAAATTTATTTTCAAAGAACTATATCTCAGTGTAAGGGGATTTTTCTAACATTTATTTCCATTGGACACATGACATATTCACCACATGTTTTTTATGTGGTGTATATATTTCCTATGAAATTATAGTATGATTCTAATATTTAATGTCTTTTTGATTTAAATATTAATAATGGGATTAATATTTCATTGGTATTACGATTGAAAATTACTAAATTTCTGAATCTTTGATGTTACAATCATATTGTGTATAAGGACATTTTATGATTAATTCTATAATGATGAAATACTATGATATATATCTCAAAAAAATCAGATTGTTTTTTATCCTCTAATTATTTACTAAAAAATGTTTTTTTCATCACATTATGTGATCAAGATAATACAAAAATGTTTTTATAGGAATATAATATTTATTTATATCTTTGATCGAAATACCAGTTTCATCCATATCGATTTTTTATAAAAACATTATAAAGGATTTCTAATTCTCCTATGATTTATTAATGATATTTTAACCCATGATTATATTTCAAAAAAATGGTTCAAAATGAATCTTCTTACCAATTTATGAATGAACCACATACTGATTTTTTCAAAATCAATTTATTTTATTTTCCATTAAAATAGATGGCATAAATATAATTTACCACCATAAATACCACTCAAGTTTTTTTTATATTCCATCACAAATTAAGAAGTTTATTTTGAAATAATTTTTTTCCCATAACATATTTTATGTTATTAAATTTTATAGAATTTATTTTAAATTGTAATGGTTATTTTACTAATGAAATGATCAATGTGATTATTCAAACTAATTTTCCTTTTATGATGGAAACCTTTGATATTAATTCATATTTAATGGGGTTTTGTTGAAAAGAATTCATCCTTAAAATTTCTTGATATAAATTTTTTTATGATGATAATATTTCTATAAAACATGTCACTTTTCAATAATTATGATATGATGAAATTTTGATGAAGCCCATTTTATTTCATTGGTTCTTAAATGGGGAATACTTTATGATATTCTAGAACATATATGCATTATTTTCATTGTTTAATGGGTGGAAAAAATATTAATGAATTTTTTAATTATTAATGTTATTTGAGATGAAATGGTACAAGGGAGGTTATCTAGATCCCGACGTAGTGACACAAATAGTTATCTGAAACCTGACATGTCAGGAATATAAAGGTGGGTACAAATGAAATAAGGTTTTCAATGCTTATGTGTAAGCCAAAATTGAAGGTATTTTGAAATTTTTAAATTTTGACAGTTCATGTTCTTTTATTCATCTATGACTTATTTATTATCAACTGTGACACTATACTCCTTGAATTAAATTATGATATATAATATATAGGGAGTGGATATAAAATTATAAACTCCTTTCATCATAAAATTATGCTAATGTGATGGATATGTGATCATAAATATCTCCTTTTTTTACCCTTACTGAGAAGTATATCTTACCCTTTCTTATTTTTATATATGGTTATGAAGAAAGGTATTATATACCATATATCAAATGTGGGTTCTTGTTATAATGTACTATGTGGGAGATGATATAGTTCACTATTAATCCAATTTTTCATGAATTTAATTTTATGAAGGCACTAGACCTATACAAATCTAGCATTGATTATCTTGTTACACAAATAATATTCATCCATAATATTTCAGATATTTTTATAAATTGTATTTATATCAATTTTTTTTATTCGGGTAGGGGATAGTTAAAATTTGGATTTTAAGATGATAAACAATTAGTGAGAAACCTAATTTTAAATATATAATATGATGAAATATTATTGTTTTGGCAATGATCATAAATGAACAATGTTATACATATGGCCTCATAAAAGAATGTGTTTCGATTTAGATGTCTGTTAAATTATATTTCATTTTTATGTGGTTTTAAACAATTATTATTATTTCTCAAATTTTTATTTTAAGTAGTATCCAAGGGATGGAATCAAAAGAAAGATTTTTAATTTTTAATTTTATGTAAAATGAAATATAGTTCAATATAATAACGTATTTAAATTATGTTATAGAATATGAAAACTTGTTATTATGCCTAATTATTAATCTAGGTATTTAATTAAAAATATAATCATTGGTGGGTTTCCTGATATAGAAATGAAGATTGAGAAGGTTTTTCATAAAGAACATAGAAGAAAGAATATTGGCCTTTCAAAATGAAGAAAATGTGAAACGAAGCACTCAAATTAAGGTCACTGAGGAACAAGAAGATGATTTGAGTGTTTAAAAGATGTAAATCTAGAAAGTTATTCGCATGGAAAATGTAAAAGTATGTTAACACAATTGTATATTGTAACACCCGAGACTTTTATGAGAAATATTTTGTTTTTATATTATATAAATCATCAAAGGAATATTTCACTACACACAACACTATCTTGTCTTGCTTTACACGCAACCGCGACCTTCCTCGATAGATTGCGTCGTACGCAATACCGAGTTTCACTAAACAACGGTATGCTATTAAAATATTATTAAAACCAGCCATTATGAATAGTAATAACCACTTTTTGAAATTTTGAAAATTTCATCTTTCTAAATGGACTTCATTTTTGATTCGGAATATCGAAATTAGCCTAGGGTGAAAGTTTGGTATTTTTCTGAAAACTTTCAATTTTTGATGAATAGTGAAAACACTGGGTTACTATTTAGAAACCGACTTTTTATTTAAATAATTATTTAATTTATATAAATTTATTTTAGGTAAAAATTGATACATAATACCTTTATAAGTTCAAATTAATTCATTGGAGTCATTTTATAATAATTTTAGATATATAAAAATTTTATCGAATTTTTAACCATCTTTTACCCACCTCCTAGGAGAATTTGCAAATTTACATGAAACATAATTTTATCACTTTTGTGAGTGGAATTTAAAAAATCCGAGATACACGGTTGATATCAGTAAGTAAAATGTCGTTCAATGAGATGAAAATAAATTTTGGTGAATAGTAACTTTTTACTTATTTTAACCACGGTTAAAAGTAAATAGGGTAATTAAGGGTAAAAATGATATTATTATTAACCTAACCCATGTCATAATTCTATTTTATATGTGTAATTTGACCAAAAACAACCTTAGTAATAAAATATGACCATTTAGGCCCATATGGATTAGATTAGTACATTTATTATCAATTTATTTAAAGAAGGGTTAAAATAGTTAAAATCAAAGTTTAATAAGTAAATAATTTTTAATATAGGGTTATATATAAGATAAATTCTACTATAAAAATTAATTATAAAGCTAAGAATATTTCCTACATAATGGTTTTTTATTTTTAATTTTTAGACAATAAATAATTTAATTTTTTTCTGACACAATGATGATGCATTAATTATCTTACTAATGAAATATTGACATAATGGATGTTATAAATACCCAAATAAATTTAATTTGAGAATTTTTATGAATTAAAATAATTTTATAGGTTAATATGACATGTTAGTATTGATTTAATTAACTTTTTTAGAACTAATATTTCTGTTACGATTTGCACAAAAATAAGTTACCAAATAGTGTCAAAATGGACATAAAATAGTTTTTAAAAAAAATATTATATTATTAATTGTTATTTTATTCATAAAAATATAAGGCTCAGCCAATTTACTTAGATAAGGTTATATATATTAATAATAAACAACTTGGGGTTTGTTTGGATTGTTATAGTAAGTTTATTAACCTTATAGTGTAAGAAAACAAAAAGGCAAGGTAAAAGTAAAATTATTTAACTTAAACTTAAATCTAAATGATAAGGTTATAATAAAACCCTAAACATGTATAAATTATATTGGATGAGAGTATTTTGACCCATCCCCACCTTATCTTCGAAATAAATCAATTTTGAGCTATTAAAAAACGAATATTACTTTATAATAAAATAATATATTTAGTTTTTCCAAAGGTGCCCCTCTCCTCCCTTATAAAAGGGCACCTCCTCCCTCTCTTCCTCACACCACTTTGATCCTTCAAGCTCGGCCAACCCCTGAAAATTTCTCTTCTCTACTTCCCTAGAAACATTCTAGATGTCCTAGTCTTCTTCAAAGACCAATTATAGTGCCCTAAGAGGAGGTCTCAAAGAGGTGCTTCAATGAAGAGGTAATGTCCGTTACGGATTCTTTTAACTTTATTTCTTCTTCCACTTGTTCTCCTTTTGTTGTATCATTTTGAAGTAATAACATCAGTATCACTTATATAATGATATGTTATTATAAGTATGAAACAACCCTATTTCACCATCTATCCATCATACGGAAAATGAAATCACTGCGCGTGCGTACGTACGGAATACCATCTCCATGTTGTGGTGTAATCTATTTTCCACCACCACCTTACTTGTATGGGTATAATGGTGTAAATAATAACTATATATGATTATTGTAAAGTGATATTAATTCTGAAATAGTATAAATACACTCCAATACAATTCCACAATCATGGGAACGATATCATCACTCGTGCGTACGTAAGGAATACCGTCTCCACAATGTGATGCGACTCATTATACATGATCTTAATTGCATAAAGATTATATAAATGAATTGAATGAATGAATATGATGTATATTACACTAACACCATTCTGGAAATTAGGTATCTATAACCTAAAGAGAAGAATAAGAATTTATTCGACAAAACAAGAATAAGAACAAAAGGTAATAAACATCCGAATAACAAGTAGCAATGAAATATTACTAATAAGAAGCTAAGAATATGACCATATATGATATCATAAAAATGAGTATGATTCTGGAATAAGTCAATGAAATTATTTAAATCATTATAAATGAGGTTCATACACTTACTAAGCAAATCTGACCTAAGGTAAGGGAAAGTCTCACAATCTCATTTTTATCCGAGATTGTTTATACTTTGGTATTTACTGGGGTGTATTTTATCATACGCATCCATGTTTCCTCAATATTTAATATGATTTCCATCCACCTACAATTGTTTAAATCAAATTTTACCCTTCAGTTAGTTTTTAGTAAAATATATGAAAGGAATATTTTGTCATTTTTTATACGAGGTACTTTTTGACTTTTCCGACAAAAGTACAAGAAGAATGTTTTCTTTAACATATACGACATGAATGTATTTTTAAACCATTATTTCGAAGAAGATTCTTTTACAAGTTTTCATGTCTATTTTTAATCAACTTCTTTTAGTTTAAAATTGTTTGACATGTTAAGAAAGGAAAAATGTTTTTGAAGTAGAAGGGATATTTTCCTCAAGAATGGAATTCAAGTGTTTTATCAAAATTATTTTCCATCTAAGATAATATAGGTTTCTATTTATAACCCTATTATTACATTGATTTTATTATGTTGTTATGGAATTATTTTTATGAATTCATTTATCTTATATGAATTGTTTTATGATGTCACAATGTTTAAGAATCCCATTTTTATTACATGGATTATGAAATGATGTATGATTTATGATTTTTGTGGAACACATAAGAATGGTATAATTATTAGACGGGTGGGACCTATATATCCCTCCAATGCATTGGGTAAATATTTATATCTCATGAGATAGACATGGCTGGAACGGAAGGTTAAACCTGTTCAGTGAAACAGGACTAAAACGAGGAGTGAACTCGGTTTAGAAATGGACTTTGTCCACTAAGATAGTATTGGCTATGATTCTTGACTACTAATAAATGATTCTCTATTATTATGTGTGTATGCCACAAAGTTTCATGTTTTATGTTATGATTATTGGGATTACATTTCACAAATATGATTTATCCCATGTTATGAAATTATGATCTCTTTTGCAGGTTAAGATTTCCAATTTTTTTGTGTTATTATGAATATGATGTAATTGATATTTCTTTTGTTTACCCTTACTGAGAATTTGAGCTCACCCTTTTGTATGTTTTCTTTCCCCAGGTCCGGAAGAAAGTTATTAAGTAGGATATGCCAAAAGGGACTCTAGATATGATGAAATAAATGGGAGACAATGTAGATGCTTTTTGAACCAGTTGTTTATGTTTCCCAGTTTCTAAAAACACTATACCTATACGGTCCTTTACTGGTTTTGTTATATGTTGTAATAAGCGTGATTCAATTTTGAAGTATTAACAATGTATGTAAAGTATGGGTCATTATAGTTGGTATTAGAGGGATGTTATAGTCAACCTTTTGAAACTAGGATGTGAAAGCCTTAGTAAGAACCCTAAGGATAAGTCTAAGCATAGAACACAATCTTAGTGTTTTAGAAATGGCCATGAACAACCTATGATAAGACCTTAAGTGTAAAATTTAATTCTTGATTATGTGTTTTTCCTATTATAATTAGTGTTTCTCACACTATTCTTCTTGGTTTTAGTCAATGGCTGGAACCCGAAGCAACCGTGTTAATGCAGAATGCGACGGGCAATGCAATAATTGTCACCCTGAGCAACCAAACGTTATGGGAGCTATAATGAAAAATCTTGTAGCCATTCTCACACAACATTCTCAAGCTATGAATCATACAGGACTTCCAAAAGAGAAAAGGAAAGAGCAACATTCTGTTGAATCCTTTATGACGCAGTGTCCACCTTCATTCAGCGGGACTTCTGATCCATTACTCACTAAACAATGGATCAGTACCACTGAAAGATATTTTCAGTTCTTCAATGTTCTGAACATGATAAAGTCATCTTAGCAGTTTATCATTTGGAAGGTGATGCTGATCAATGGTGGAATATTATTAAGAATACGAGGCAAAGGGATGATATCGAGTCCATGGAATTGGATGAGTTCAAGAACTTATTTTTCAATAAGTACTTCCCTCGTATTCTCCGAACAAAGATGGAGAAGGAGTTTCTTGAACTAAAGAAAAAGGATGATGAATCTGTTGGTACCTACAAAAAAATTTTACAAGACTTTCAAAGTACGCTTATTATATTATTATACAACCTGAGAGTAAGATCGATTGATTTGTTAGTGGCTTAAAACCAATTCTTTGAAGGGCGTTAGCCATAAGGGAATTCAATTGCTATGAGGAAATTTTTCGATGTGCTCTCAAGGTTGAGATGGAGATTGGTGTAACCCATTAATCATATGGGTTTGATAAGAAGAGGAAAATGGAATTCAAAGGAAAATCTAAAGATCCCACTGAAAAGAAGATGAGTTTTCCCTTATTCTCAAAGTGTGGAAAGAAACATGGAGGAAATTGTCTTAAAGTGACAAGAAAATGTTATAAGTGTGGAAAATAAGGTCATCGCGCAATTGAATGTCGAAATAATGGGAAGAAGATGTCTAATGATTCAAACAAAGGAAGGGGTATGCAGAATGAACCTACTACCCTTCAATGTTTCAAGTGAAAGGAGATGGGGCATTATGCCAATAAATGCCCAAATCCAAGGGTTGATGATGATGATTGACGTCAACAAACTCTTAAGGCCAAAGACAAAGGAAATTCATATGAAATTTCTATCAGCGATGTGGAGTACGATAACGAAGTGGTGAAAGGTACACTTACCATCCACTCTAAAGTTGAAAATGTTTTATTTGATTCTAGATCCACCCACTATTTTATTTATGAAAAATTTTCTATGGGTATCACCATATTACCTCAACAATTAGATGTTTAGTTAGCTGTGACAACCCCTTATGGCACAACAGTCGCATCAAAAGTTTATAAATCTTCTCCGATTAATGTTTGTGGGAATGTTCTTCCTGCGAATCTTGTGATCCTTCCTATAGTGGAATTTGATGTGATTCTTGGCATGGATTGGATTAATTTATATGGAGCTCATATCAATTGACAAATAAGGGAAGTCGAATTTCATATTCTAGATCAATCTATGATCGTCTATCGATTCAAGGATGAACATAACCTTCCAGTGGAAATTTCTTCCATCTTATGGGTTTTGATTCCACTAAATGAAGGTTATTTATCTCAAATGGTTGGTGAGAAACAAACGATTAAGAATATTCTCATTGTACGGGAGTTTTATGATGTCTTTCTGGAGGAATTTTCGGGTCTTCCAGCTAATCGTGAAGTTGAGTTTTCAATAGAACTCGTACCGGGTGCTTTGCCTATTTCAAAGACACCTTATAGAATGGCCCCAATTGAGTTGCAGGAATTGAAGAAACAACTCCAAGTGAATCTTGATAAGGGATTCATATTCCCTAGTGCATCACCTTGGGGAGCACCAGTTCTGTTTGTTAAGAAGAAAGATGGATCAATGAGACTCTTCATTGATTATCAATAACTTAACAAGATCACTATCAAGAACAAATATCCTCTCCCACGCGTTGATGACTTATTTGACCAACTATGTGGAGCTCAATACATTTCCAAGATTGATCTTCATTCAGGTTCTCATCAATTAAGGGTAAAAAGGGAGGATATACCAAATATGGATTTCCGTACAAGGTATGGACACTATGAATTTATAGTAATGCCATTTGGTATTACTAATGCCCCTACTGTCTTCATGGATCTGATGAATAGAGTCTTTAGAGACTATCTTGATCAGTTTGTGGTAGTCTTTATAGACGATATTCTTGTCTATCCAAAGAGCAAGGAAGAACATGAATATCATTTGAGAATTATATTGATGACCCTGAGAAAGGAGAAGATTTACGCCAAATTTATCAAGTGTGAATTTTGGGTCCTTAAAGTTGTATTTTTGGGTCACATAATCTCAAAAGAGGGGATATCTGTGGATCCAGCAAAAATAGAGGTTATCGAAAGATGGTCGAGACCAACAAAAGTAACTGAGATCTGAAGATTTCGTGGTTTGGTTGGATATTATCGACGTTTTGTAAAAGATTTTTGACGATTATCTAATCCACTCACCAGGTTGATTCGAAAAGGAGTTAAGTTCGTATGGATGGAGAAATGTGAAGAGAATTTAAAGGAGTTGAAAATAAGGTTATATAGCGCACCTGTGCTCACACTTCCTTGTAGTGGAGAAAGGTTTGGGATCTACAGTGATGCATAAAAGAAGGGATTAGGGTGTTTTCTTATACAAAATGATATGATGATAGCTTATGCCTCATGACAGTTGAAAATCCATGAGCAAAATTACCCAACTCATGATTTAGAGTCAGCTACGGTAATCTTTGCATTAAATATTTGGATGCATTATCTTTATGGAGAAAAGTGTGATATTTATACTGATCCTAAAAGTTTAAAGTATATTTTCACACAAAAGGAGCTGAATATGCGCCAAAGAAGATGGTTGGAGCTGATTAAGGATTACGACTGCTCAATTCATTACCACCCTGGGAAAGCAAACAAGGTGGCAGATGCATTAAGTCGACAAGACCATGCTAGTTTATCCGTGATGAGGATAAAAAAAGATGCAATATTTATGGATTTACAAAGGATGGATCTTGGAATTATAATGGAAGGGGAAAATCGTATCTTTCTCAATTGAATGTTCAACCATCTATACATGTTAATATTAAAGAGGCGCAGAAAAAAGATGTAGAGTTACAAAAGACGGTGAGAAATATTCCTGAATTCAACCTTCATTGTGATGGGATAATAAAGTTCAGGAATCAGGTTTGTGTTCCTCCCATCCTTGAATTAAAGAAGGAGTCGCTGGATGAGGCTCATATTTCTTCATTCTCTATTCATCCTGGAAGCACGAAGATGTATAAGGACCTGAAGAGTACTTCTGGTGAGATGGCACGAAAAGAGATGTTGCTGAATATGTCTCTCGATGCTTGGTTTGTCAGCAAGTTAAAGCTAAGAGACAGAAGTCCAAGGGGATGTTACAACCATTACCCATAACCGAATGGAAATGGGAAAACATCACTATAGACATTGTCACCGGACTTCCTAAAACATCCAAAGGAAATAATGCTATCTGGGTCATAGTTGATCGTCATACAATGTATGCACACTTCATTGCTATTAGAGAGAATTTCTCTCTGGATCAGCTTGCCAGGATATATGTAAAGGAAGTGGTAAGATTGCAGGGAGTGCCACTTTCTATTATATCTGATTGGGATCTGAGGTTTTCCTCGAAGTTCTGGCGAAGTCTTCAGCATACTATGGATATAGAGTTGAGTTTCAGCACTACTTATCATCCTCAGACAGACGGTCAGTCCAAGAGAACAATTCAAACTCTAGAAGATGTGTTGAGAGCTTGCTCGATGGATTTCAAAGGTTGTTGGGATCAACACCTACCTTTGGTGGAATTTTCTTATAATAGTAGCTTTCACTCCAGTATTCAGATGGCTCCTTATGAAGCTCTCTATGGAATGAAATGCAGGACTCCAACTTGCTGGGATGAAGTTGAGGAAAGAAAGCTATTAGGACCTGATCTTTTTGATGAGATGGAAGAAAAGGTTAGATTTATTCAACAACACATAAGAGCAGCTCAGAGTCGACAAAAAATTTATGCCGACAACCGAAGAAAAGACCTAGTGTTTGAATTGGGTGATAAAGTTTTCTTACGAATTTCTCCCTGGAAGAGGGTCATGAGATTTGGGAAGAAGGGAAAGTTGTGCCCTAGATATATCGGTCCTTTTGAAATTGTGGATCGTGTTGGGAAGGTAGCTTACTAATTGGAACTTCCACCGAATCTCTCCCATGTTCATGATGTGTTCCATGTATCTCTCCTGAGAAAGTACATGCCTGATCCTTCACATGTACTCAGCTCAGAAGTTGTACCACTGGAACAAGATCTTTCTTATAAAGAACAGTCGATAGAGATTCTCGATCGTAGTGAGAAATTCCTACGGAACAAGAACACTCGCTTGGTGAAAGTTTTATGGAGGAACCACCAATTAGTATAATCTACATGGGAGCTTGTGGATATGATGCGGGAGAGGTATCCTCATCTGTTTGTTAAAAAGTGACGAATTTTGAGGGCGAAATTAATTTTAAGGGGGGTAGAATGTAACACCCGAGAATTTTATGAGAAATATTTTGTTTTTATGTTATATAAATCATCAAAGAAATCATTCACTACACACAACACCATCTTGGCTTGCTTTACACACAATGGCGACCTTCCTCGATAGCTTGCATCGTACGCAATACCGAGTTTCACTAAACTATGATATGCTATTAAAATATTATTAAAACTAGCCGTTATGAATAGTAGTAACCACTTTTTGAAATTTTGTAAATTTCATCTTTCTAAATGGACTTCATTTTTGGATTTGGAATATCGAAATTAGCCTACAGTGAAATTTTGGTATTTTTCTGAAAACTTTCAATTTTTGATGAATAGTGAAAACACTGGGTTACTATTTAAAAACTGACATTTTATTTAAATAATTATTTATTTTATATAAATTTATTTTAGGTCAATATTGATAAATAATACCTTTATAAGTTCAAATTAATTCATTAGAGTCATTTAATAATAATTTTAGATATATAAAAATTTCATCGAACTTTTCACCGTCTATTACCCACCTCCTAGGAGATTTTGCAAATTTACAGAAAACATAATTTTACTACTTCTTTGAGTGGAATTTCAAAAATCTGAGAGACACGGTTGATGTCGGTAAATAAAATTTGGTTCAATTAGTTGAAAATAATTTTTGTTGAATAGTAATTTTTTACTTTTTGTCTACCACGGTTAAAAGAAAATAGGGTAATTAAGGGTAAACATGATATAATTATTACCCTAACACGTGTAATAATTCTATTGGATAAGTGTAAGTCTACAAAACACAACCTTAGGAATAAAATATGACCATTTAGGCCCACATGGATTAGATTAGGACATTTATTATTAATTTATTTAAAGAAGGGTTAAAATAGTTAAAATCAAAGTTTAATAAGTGAATAATTTTTAATATATGGTTATACATATGATAAATTCGACTATAAACAATAATTAGAAAGCTAAAAATATTTCCTACATAATGGTATTTTATTTGTAATTTTTAGACAATATATAATTTATTTTTTTATGACACAATGATGATGGAGTGATTATCTTATTAATGAAATATTGACATAATTGATGTTATAAATACCTAAATAAATCTAATTTGAGACTTTTTATGAATTAAAATAATTTTATAGGTTAATATGACATGTTAGTATTGATTTAATTAACTTTTTTCTAACTAATATATCTGTTATGATTTTCACAAAAATCAATTACCAAATAGTGTCAAAATGGACATAAAATAGTTCTTAAAACAAATATTATATTGTTAATTTTTATTTTATTCATAAAAATATAAGGTTCGTCCAAATGACTTATATAAGGTTATATATATTAATAATAAACAACTTGGGGTTCGTTTTTCTTTTTATAGTAAGTTTACTAACCTTATAGTGTAAGAAAAAAAAGACACAGTAAAAGTAAAATTATTTAACATAAAGTTAAATCTAAATGATAAGGTTAAAATAGAACCCTAAACTTGTCCAAATTCTATTGGATGATATTATTTCGACCCATACCGACCTTATCTTCTAAATAATTCAATTTGGAGCTATTAAAAACCCAATATAACTTTTTAATAAAATAATATTTTTAGTTTTTCCAAAGGTGTCCCTCTCCTCCCTTATAAAAGGGAACCTCCTCCCTCTCTTCCTCACACCACTTTTAGCCTTCATGCTCGGCCACCCCTGCCAATTTCACTTCTACAATTCCCTAGAAACATCTTAGAGGTCCTGGTCTTCTTCAAAGTCTAATTTTAGTGACCTAAGTGGAGGTCTCAAAGAGGCGCTTCAAAGAAGAGGTAATGTCTGCTACCGATTCTTTCAACTTTATTTCTTCTTCCACTTCTTCTTATTTAGTTTTCTCATTATAAAGGAATAACATCAGTATCACTAATATACTGATATGTTATTATATGTATGAAAAAACCCTATTTCACCATATATCCATCCTACAGAAAATAAAATCACCACGCGTGCGTACGTACGGATTACCATCTCCACGTCGTGGTGTAATCTGTTTTCCACCACCACCTTACCTGGATGGGTATAATTGTGTAAATAATAACTATATATGACTATAGCAAAGTGATATTGATTCTAAAATAGTATACCTACACTCTATTACAATTCCACGATCATGGGAACGATATCATCGCTCGTGCGTACGTATGGAATACCGTCTCCACGATGTGATGCGGCTCGTTATACATGATCTTCATTTCATGATGATTAGATAAATGAATTGAATGAATTAATATGATATATATTACACTAATACAATTCTGTAAATGAGTTATCTATAACCTAAAGAGAAGAATAAGAATTTATTCGACAAAACACGCATAAGAACAAAAAGTAATAAACACCCAAATAACAAGTATCAATGAAATATTACTAACAAAAAGCTAGGAATATGACCATATGTGATGTAATAATAATGAATATGATTCTGGAATAAGTCAATGACATTATTTAAATCATTATATAGGAGTTTCGGACACTTACGAAGCAAATCGGACCTATGGTAAGGGAGAATCTCACAATCTCATTTTTATCTGAGATTGTTTATACTTTAGTATTTACTGGGGTGTATTTTATCATCCACATCCTTGTTTCCTCGATATGTAATATTATTTCCATCAACCTAAAATTGTTTAAATCCATTTTTACCCTTCGGTGAGTTTTTAGTAAAAGATATGAAAGGAATATTTTGTCATTTTTCGTACGAGGAACTTTTTGACTTTTCCGACAAAAGTACGAGAAGAATGTTTTTTTAACTTATACAGAATGAATGGATTTTTAAAAAATTATTTACAAGAATCTTCTTTTACACGTTTTCATGTTTATTTTTAATCAACTTCTTTTAGTTTCAAATTTTATGACATGTTAAGAAAGGAAAAATGTTTTTGAAGTAGAAAGGATATTTTCTTTAAGAATGGAATTCAAGTGTTTTATCATAATTATTTTCCATCTAAGATAATATAGGGTTATGTTTATATCCCTATTATTACATTTATTTGATTATGTTTTGATGGAATTATTTTTATAAATTCATTTATCTTAAATGAATTGTTTTATGATGTCACGGTCTTTAAGAATCCCATTTTTATTACATGGATTATGAAATGATGTATGATTTATGATTTTTGTGGCACACATAAGAATGGTATAATTATGAGATGGGTGTGACCTATATCTCCCTCCAATTAATTGGGTAAAGATTTATATCCCATGAGATAGACATGGCTGGAACAGCCGGTTAAACCGGTTCAGTGAAACAGGACTGAAACGAGGAGTGAACTCTGTTCAGAAATGGACTTTGTCCGCTAAGATAGTCTTGGCTATGAGTCTTGACTACTAAGAAATGATTCTCTATGATTATGTGTGTATGCCACAATGTTTCATGTTTTAAGTTATGATTATTGGGATTACATTTCACTACTATGATTTATCCCATGTTATGAACTTATGATCTCTTTTGGAGGTTAATATTTCCAAAATGTTATGTTCTTATGAATATGATGTAATTTATATTTCTTTTGTTTACCCTTACTGAGAATTTGAGCTCACCCTTTTGTATGTTTTCATTCCCCAGGTTAGGAAGAAGGTTATTAAGTAGGATATGCCAAAAGGGACTCTAGATATTATGAAATAAATGGGAGAAAATGTAGATTCTTTATGAACCGGTTGTTTATGTTTCCCAGTTTCTAAAGACACTATACCTATATGGTCCTTTACTGGTTTTGTTATATGTTGTAATAAGTGTGCTTCAATTTTGAATTATTAACAATGTATGTAAATTATGGGTCCTTATATATATAATAATGGTACCACAAGGTTTCCCTAATGAATGGATGAATACAACTTGGAAAATATGGGTATAATTCAAATTTATGTCCTTTGGGGAAATCCGTTGAAGAGAATCAACAATGTTGTACGAATAATGGTTTATTTGTTGTTGATAATGTACCTATGAGGAATATATAAATGTCATAGTTTTTATTTAAAGTGTTTTTTATATTTAAAAAACAAGGCATGACTAAATTGATGTAAATGTATCTTAAAACAATATTAATATCTCATATTGTAGTAAATAAGTATTTGGGAATAAGATGATGAATCCTAGTTTATAGTTTAAGATGGAAGTGGGAAGATGGATATGTTTATGTGTTTTAATTCAAAAAAATAGTGTTTTATAATTTTTATATTACTGATCTTTTTTTAATAAAAAACATTAATTTCCTATGTATTGTACCAAAATAACTTTTATTTAAGCATTTGAAATAATATTTTGTGTTAGACTAATAAAAGTGGATATTTATTTATTATTATGGTGATATTTTTTGAGGACATATGATTATGATGAATATAAATGTCAACTTGTTTCTGATTATGTGTTAATAATGTTTATTTGGGATAAATTCATTCTGAAAATTTTATATTATTGTTGTCCAAGAAAGTGATTAGTGGGTCAAAATATTGATTTGGTCAGTTTGATGATGGTTATTGAATTTATAGATTTATAAAAAATGCAAAATAGTTTTTGAAATTATATAACAAATATTTTTTGTGTTAATTTTTATAATAATATACAATTTTATTTTATGATAAAAAAAATTTTATTCATATCATCATTGATTTATAATTTTATTGTCTATCAGAAGTTCAAAGGAACCAACATCCCATTTTAATGTTTTATGTAATTGGATTTTGATGTGATTTTAAACATTTACTGGGTGTAAGGACGAATACAATATTGATATTTAAATAACCCTTTGGAATTGATTTAATATTTTATGATTATTTAATTATGGATGACTATATATTGGGATATTTGTAATCATGATGGTTGAAATGTAACTCATTAACAAGGTGATATTTTTATAAATATTTATTTTTATGTTAGGGATTACATTTTCGGTTAGTGACTAATTTTTAATCATGCTGTTTTGGTGAATTTAAATACATAACATGATTATATAGTAATTAACCATGGTTATTAATGATATTTGGGTGTTGTTTCATTGTGTTGAGGTATCTATTACCCTTCGGATTATGAAATTATTTTTCATGAAATATTATTTGGGAATAATGCAATTAATTATTGTTTAAGTAGTAACAAAAATAGAATTATATATAATTTTTGATTAAAATGTTCATTAATTTTTAGATTATTTAGTTACTGATTGTTTTGGAGATTATATTTGGTTTATTTGGGTGAATATCATGTGATATCCATTTTTTGGTCAATGTATAAATATTTGAATAATATCTTGATAATTTTTCTAGATGCATTAAAATTTTCTTTTAATACTACCAGAATAAAATATTCATCTCAAATACTTATCCATTGGAGAAACAAATTTTTTTATTTATAATGCGATTAAAGGATTAATTTATACATGTCATGTAAGTATATTTCCTTTTTCTTAGTAAATATGGTAATATAATTACCCAACTCACTAAAAAGAACCTAAAGATAAAAATATTTTCATATAATAGTCAATTTTGTTGAGTCGATGGACACTTAAACCCACAATGATTCATGGTTTTGTGTTTATTATCATTCTCCAAACCATGCTATATATCACTATATATTATTCATAGGACATTAGTTTTTTCTTACATGTCCATATTTTACACTACGTAAAAATGTTCATTTACTTGGAAACAAAATTTTGTGTTTACTTTTATACTTCCCTTTTAATATTTTTATGGTGATATATTATTAACCTTTTTTATGTTGTGGGTTATCAATTAAGGAATTTTAAAATATCATAAAATTTATTACTATTAAAAATTCCCAATTGTGAGGATTCAGTATATTAATAGTGGAGAATGATTAAATGTACCGTTATTAACTATTAAAATATTATTATTTAATACATTATAACACTGAAATTAAATTATAAATATAAATTGGATTTATTAATTATAAAATATTTATAAATTTCCATCTAAATATAAATTTATTGATTAATTCTTATTAAATAGCTACTCAATATTTAATAATATCATTTAATTCCTCAAATTAATGATTCCTTTGAAAAAAAAGTATTTATTTTTTTGAAAAAAAAAATTATTCATTATTTTAAAAACCATTGGAAATTTTATTTTCTAAAATGAACCTAATTTTTGAAATTATAATATTAAAATTATTTTAGGATAAATATTTGGAAATTTAAAAAAATGATTCAATTTATAATTAAGCGGAAAAAATTTATAATTTTATTGACAAATATAAAAAAATTTCCCTTATT
This sequence comes from Viscum album, assembly GCA_963277665.1. Classification (NCBI taxonomy): domain Eukaryota; kingdom Viridiplantae; phylum Streptophyta; class Magnoliopsida; order Santalales; family Viscaceae; genus Viscum; species Viscum album. The sequence goes on along the minus strand of OY728120.1, from coordinate 536,431,983 downwards.
TTAATTATATTTTAAATTTAAAACTATTTTTAATATATTTTATATAATCCAATTAATATTAATGGATCATTTTTATTTTTTAATTGTTTATATAAACATTTGTAAATGAAAAAATGAATTTTCTTGAAACGCTATTTTATGTGTGATATGTGTTTTTATAATAATGAATTAAAGATATCAATATTGGTGGATGATTTTAATGAAATTTATATATTCAATATTAATAAAAAAATTAACATTTAATTAATTTTTTTATCTTTTTATTCTACAATAATAAATAATATTTAATACTTATGAACAATATTTTCCTATAAATAGGGTTTCATCTCATTTTGAGAACATAAATTAAAATTATTCTCTTCATCCAATGGGTATTTAATTTGAAAAAATGGGTTCCATATTTTTAATAATGGTGTTTAAATTTGGTAATTAGTTCAGTTTTATTTTCTCAATATGACTAGTTAGTCAAGGGAAACATATCACCTCGTTAAAGAGTAAATCAGATCAATGTAGATTAAAACAAAGTGACATGGAAATATTTTTTAATTGTAATACTTATTAGATGAATTAAATCTTATACTTATCACCTTAGGCTCCAATTTATATCATTGTTGGACACTATTCAAAAATAATTACATTTATCATATTTAAAAAAAAGAATGTTACAAACTGTCAATCTTTTAGTTTTAAATGTCATTTATTTACTAACATGATGAAAAATGTTATGATTATTTATCGATAGAAATTGTGATCTTAATGAAATAAATTTAAAAATATAAATTTATCTCTAATTTTTATGGAATTAGTTTTGATCTTAGATGGTTGTGTAATAAAAATACAATATTTATTTAATTATATGAAATCCATGATAAATGATATTAAAGAAATTAATAATGACATTATATGAGTTATTTTTTATGTACATAGAATTTTATAGATTTATATTAGATATTAGTTTGGTTATGAATCATTATATTCTAAATGAACCATTTTTCTTTATCTATTTAATTTCTAATTAAATGAATAGTCTTATATGTTACATTATTTTTATTTTATAATAGATAATAATTTTTAAAATGATTTAAAATTTATAGAAATAATATATTTGAAAAAACTAAATAAATATTTCTATATAGACCATCCATTGAATATTTATTGGTAACATTTCATTTTTAATAACATTATTAACCACTAAAATATAGCAAAAATTAATATTGTGGTAATTTTTAAAAGGGGTAATGAAGGGTTAACAGACCTTATAGTTAATCAAATGATCAAATCATATCCAAATTTTATTGAATTATAAATTTACATATCATCCTCATATTATATTTGTATCTTGTTAATAATATTCCATTTTTAAATCTAAATTGATTTATGTCAATTTAATATCTTAATCAATTTCAAGAGTTCCCCTCTGCTCAATAATAAAAGTGAACCCCACCATTATCATAATAAAACCCTCATATCTTAGTATATCTCACATCCCCTAGAAAGATCCATATTGTAATTAATTATGCACATTATAATGGTTCTTTTCTTCCCAAATGACAAACCCTAGGGCCATAAAGCGGCGGTCTACATATGTTATTTCTAAATGAGGTAATAACCTTAGTCGGAAACATTCATATTAATTATTCTATTACATCCTATTAATTTTTTTTATTTTTCAATAAATAATAAATGTATTAGGATAAATAAAATTAATTTTTTTATGATTATGAAACCAATTATATGGATCTTCCCTACGTCAAAAGTGAAGTGAATATATCACTCATGCGTACACAAAAAATACATTATCCATATTGTAGTAGAATTTATTTTCAATCACCATCATCCATGGATAGTTATTATTATGTTTTCCTTATTTATATATAATATTTTTGACATAATTATTCTTGTTTATAGATAATAACATTTATACCTTTTTACCTTCCAAATTCAATGAAAAATGACAATATCGATCGTGCGTAAGTGTAAACTACACCCTCTATAAAGCGATGTGATTCATTTTTTCATTTATATTTTATATGGATGGAAAGAGTATTGATATGATTAATATATATTATTTATGTTATATAATAATAATTCATGAAATGTTATTTATTAATTACATTTACTAAATTACATGCTTCATAAATTGAAAATAACCTTCATGTGTACATATAACCTAACATTTCCATGAATTAATTAATTAATTGTCAATATATATGATTATAAATGAAATCAAATATATATATATAATTAATATATATTATATAATAATCATTTCTCCAATCATGTTATATAAATACAATAAATTTAAAATTTTTAAATAGGTGGTTAGAAAGCTTTCTATACAAGTGGAACTCATATTAATAGATCATTATCTCACACTTATTTCTGTGGGGTACATTCCATATTTGCAACTAGTTTTTTCAATGTGGTGTTTATACTAAAACATTATTTCATTCATTATTAAATTTTTTTAATTTAGGGTGATTTACAAATAAACAGTTTTTTGTTAAAATAGAGCCAATGATTTTGTAGTTACCAATGTAGTATGGGTGTTATATAACAATCTTATTTATTAGGTATTTTTTTTAATAAATATTTCATGATTAATTAATAATATATATATATATATATATCATGAAACACATGAACGATCTCCTATATTGTTCATTTCATTGAAATTCATGGTTTCAAATCATTTTCCTAAACGTATTTTATGAGGACACTAAAAATATGTATTCAAGGATAATAGAAATTATTTTTCTCTTTGGTAAAATATTTTATTAATTAAAATTAATGTGTCATTTTAAAAATCAGGAAGGATTTGTTACGTTTATATAATTAATTTATAGATATTTTTATACTGTTTTCACATTTTTTTAAAATGTTCTAATGGAATCTTCTTTTTATTTTCCAAATGAATTACATTATGATCTTTTAATAAACATGTAAAGTAATATTTTATTTTAATTTATTCATCCTGAATATAATTTTCTACCATAATTATATATTACTTATATAATTCTTCCTTTAAATTTTTCCATGTATAGTTTTTTAAAATCCTTAACAAATTGTAATTTTTTATATTTTAGGATTTTAATTTCAAAATGAAAAGGTTATTTTTTACATGAAAAGTAAAAACTCATCATTAAAAATCATATTCAATATCAAATGACATGTTTTTATATAACGTTGGAGTTATTAGTTTTATGTTCCATTAATACCATCGTTGTATTTTATGGATCATTTTTTATTATGATGATTTCATTTTGATAAAACTCATTCTTTTTCTATAGGTTAGTATACAATTAATTTTTTCAAACCCATATTTTTAATCTGATCTAATATGATTATTATTTTATGATCATTTGGAACACATATATATGGTTACTATAATTTTATTGTTGTAATATGTATCTCCTGATAATTTATTGGGTAATGATACATATTCAATGACCTAAATTATTACATTGAAGGCTATCCCAAGTTCAAAAGAGGGTACACTAAATCTTATACAAATCATAATGAAAGGATATATGTGGATAGACTAATAATAAAATATTATTAATGAATTGATGGGTATCATTGACAAAATGTTTTTTAATCCTATTTGTGTTGAATAATTCCATGTATTATGACATTATTTCACTCTCATGTATCAGGTTTTGTGATTTCTTTATCACTCATGTATTACAGACAACCAATTATTTCTACCAGACCCTTGATTAGGATATTTGATATGTATAGAATGTATTTAAAATGGTAAACTCGTGTTATTATTCATATATTGTGATGAACTTATAGGGATTATCATCTAAATCGATATTTGAACTGATTCATCACTCACCCAAAGAGGAATATTAATCTGCACGGGCGGATGACATCACTTGGGAATCGATAAATCACCCTTGAAAATTATACCAACCTCAATAAGTTATAATATTAAAATGAAACTATGAAAACATCATTAGATACACACATCAACAGAATCTTAAAAAGTTTATGGAGATGATAGAAAACAATAAATAAAATAAATCTGCCGAAAAAACATATATTTTATCTCCTAAAACACCTATAATGTACCAAGTCACCCAAACTTGGTCACCCATTCTCAAAAACAAAAAATAAGGAAAGATCACAAAAAAATTATTTAATATCCTAAAGTCTATAAAACTAAAATATACAAGAATGGTGTGAGATATAGGGGCAAGTACGTTTCCACCAAACATTATATGCAATAAATTCATACTAGAAATCAAATTTTATTAAATATGAGTATAAATAAGATGGTATGTGGATTCATTTAAAAATTTAGTTTCAAACATTATAAAATCATTTGTAAAACTGATCCTCTAAAACATTCCATTTCACTATTAAAAAGAAAATTTTTACTAGAATGATTTTTCAACATATTTTACCAACCGAATTAAGAAAGTCACAAAAAGATGGTAATATAAACCTATAATGGAAAGATTAATTAGATTCAATAAAATAAATTCAAGGTTAATAATAATAATAAATGAATTAAGAAAGGAAACAGTAGTTCCAAATAGCTACAATGAAATCTATTATATATTGATTATCAAGTATATATATGCCATGGTAATAACCTAAGTGAGATTTTGAGTCCACCTTAGAATAGCTAATCAATTTACAACATGAACAATTTCCAATCTTACACCTAGACTCATGGGTCTAAAGAAAAATAGTTCCATGTATACTAACTTTCATACCCACACATCCATATCCAAAACCATTCACCATTCCTTGGATCGACTAGAAGGGGGTGAGTCCTCTTGATAATAATATATCTAGGTAATCACATCTATTTATCAAGCTTCCCTAGACTAGTAAAAATAAGGGATTTAGGTACTTGAGTTTTAAGGATCACACTAGGATCCTTAAAAATCTTGGTAAGTAGCCCTAAATCACATCTCACTCTCACCGCCAAACTCCCTCAATTTAAATAATACCATTCTAAAAACACTATAATGGGAATTATATGAATAAAAAAAATACAATAATGGATTATTAAAAGGTGGGATCATTTTTAAGTGACAATCGGGCCATCAAACATCATCAATTCAATTCAAATAATTTTTTACAATTAAATATTTAAAAAGGATAATCATAATTAATTCCATTGAAATATCATAATAATAATTACAATATGCTTTTAAAAATCAATTATTTTGAGGAAAAACAACATAATTAAGAAGATGTATTATTTTAAAGGATTTGGATAAACATAAAAACATGGGTTTAAATCCTCCTTCTATTTGAGTAAATCATTTATTTCAAATATACCCTGAAAACCCAAATCCAAAAAAGGGTAAAATTATTAAAAGTGGGTTTTGGGTGATTAAACAAATTAAAAAATATTAAATTTTTTAGAAAACATCAAATTGTTCAAATTTAATTAATTCTAAAATTGAAAATTCATTTTATAAATTAAATCTTATGTACAATCAATCAATTTCACAAAATAACATTCAAAATATTATTAAAAAATCAAAACAACCGTTGCATTAAAAAGTTCAAAAAAGGTGAAAATATAAAGATTTATTCCATTAAATTCATATGTTATTTAATTCAAATGGAAATTTCCCAAGAATGATTTTACAAGGAATGCGAAGGAGAAATTAAATAGAATAAATGTTAGAAATTAATAAACACACCTCTATGAATTTAACATGAAACAATGTACTAAAAAATGAAGGAAAACCATAGATACACCTTCTTGGGATATTTGGAATGAAACTACAAAGAATCCAAGATGTGTCTACTTTGATGGAGATCATCAAATCATGGAAGATAGAACTCAAATGAACAGATAAGGGAACTTAAATACATAATTCTTAAATAATAAATAATAATCTAACAACAGAAATTTCCATCATAACCATTAGGAAGAAGGATCCAAGATAATAAGGGGGATAAAAGATCAAGAAGAAAAGCACATATTGGAATATGAGCACCACTTAGATCAGTGAATTAATCTAATAAAAAATGATTCTAGGCAAGATAAAATTCCACTTGAGGTATCATTACAGCATAAGTATCATATTATAATTGAGTGAGAGAAGATTTGGAAAAAATAGAGGGGTTAATTAATTTAATTACAATTTTTGGGGCATTTATTCCACTTTGTAGGGTTTCTTGGGTTAGGTCACACAGTTAGTACTAACTATGTGGATAATCATGTACCCTAAATAGATCCCCTAGAATAGTTTCACTATTCTACTATAAAATAATATTAACCATACATAATCTGTGCGACCCCATTATGTCCATGATGCACACTTGATCAAACTGTTCTAAAACCACAAGAAAATTGTTCACAAGATTAAAAACCATCAATAACATTTAGAAAAAAACCAAAAACAACATAAAATGAGGTTAAATATTTGGGTAATAAAATAAATTGTTCAATACATATAAAAAAATATTATGGAATATTGAAACCTTTCCCAATTAAAATTTATATCCCCAAAAAGCTTCTTGTACGAAAGAAGGATCATGATGACCCTAGAAGAAATCCATCACTGAACATGTTATGTCAATGGTCCTTATAAATGAAGATAGACTCACCAAAATTTAAATAACTCACACATAATTCTGTGGTAAATACACCATGATCCTCACAAATCTCCAATCCAGAGAAATAATGGAATCCTAGCATATGTCTCCCAACTATTTAAAGATTCATCAAAATTGTGATAAAAGAAAAACACACCCCTTAGACCCAAATAAGAAATATTATAGACTCACTAAAGAAAGATATAAAAGATCAAACATCCATAAGAATGTAATAAAATTGATAGTGTATTATAACACAGTTAATTACTCAAGAGTAACATTTATTTTTGAAAATTGATCCTCATACATCGATACCTAATTAAATCAAATTCAAGAACCCCTCATTGCATGGTCTATCAAAAATCCACATCTTCATAGTTACCTATTTATGTTCCCATGGTCTATCCAAGTCCTACATGAAATATATCCAACATCCAGGATAGTTCAATAGAATAGTGATACTCACTCACAAGGGAGATCATCTAATATATCAAAATTGATCTCTAACAATTATCTCAAAAAAAGAAGAACACCAAGGAAAAATAGTCAAGATATCATGAAAATGAAACCATTATTATATCAATGATAAAAAATTACCCAAAAAGGGGTTATAATAAATCATTCCCAAATATCACAAAACAAATGGTTTGTAAAACATAAAATCCATAAAAAGGAAAAATCAAATTGTTTCCACTATCACATCAGGAACAAAATGCTAGATCAATACCAACCACATCTGGTAGCCAACCCCTGACAAAAGGAAGAAAATTCTCATTAGGAAAACATTAACTTCATGGAAAAAGTATAGATCACTGTTATCATGAGGAAATTACTACCCCACTTCTATGAGTTGATATCCTCATATGATTTTTTACTTTTCAAAATAAATACCAAAAAAACCTCAGAATGTGACATAAACAGACACACATTCCACAAACCTCTGGGGAATTTGAACACACCTCCATAGAATGACAAGGTTCCCAACATAAGATTCACACAATATTTATTTTCCTTTATAGATAATCATGTCTATTATTGTCCATTAATGAATCATTTATCCATTGATGTTATCTTGCAAGCTCCACATATATTGAGAAAGACTTATTAAGAATCCACGATGAGATGATAATATCAACCACATGTATAATTGTTAAGAGGTATGTGTGTAGACCATATCAAAGATATATATCCTTTCTAAAATCATTATGGAAAATCCCAAGTATGAATCATACTAAACATTTGTGTGTTTTGGAATACTCCAAAACATAGAGCTCATCTTGACAAGAACCCAAGAACTAAGAAACATTTTCATTCATCACATCCTATGGATTATAAAACTGAATGAATATAAACATGAATATTTCATATGACATTAAATCAGTTAGACAATAAGGATTCACTACATCATAACTATCACTAAAATACCATGGTAGACCATGAAACCGTCACCTGAGAGGATATGTGGAAAGTTGATAAGTATGTTTCAGATCCCCAAAGGCTGGGAACTAGTGTCGAGAATCAATATAGTGAATAATGGAATGATTTCACCCAAAATAAATAAACTGAATAGTCAAAATATAAAAATTCAACCTAAATAATATAAAAATATCATAAATGAATATCTATTATAATGAAATTGAAAATAAAACAAACTATAAAACAAAACTCAAACTGTACCTGATGACCAAACATATCCATAAGACCATGAGGGTCACTCTCCAACACCATACCAAAAAATCAATTAGGGTGATCAAAACCAATATGGAACCTACACCATGGTCTATAACAAATAATAAAATATTGGATTTAGTATTACATCTTAATAGGAATTCCCAAACTAATCTATTATCAATGCACTTTTTTTAAAATAAATGAAACTACAACACCAAGTATGAAATAAAATATACAAAAGTAATTGTTATTCCATGACTTTTATTTGTAAAAAAACTAACATCATCCATAATCTTTTTTACCATTTAAAATTTCAATCATTTATAAAAAGTAACCATATACATTTTAAAATTAATAGTGAACATTCTATTTTTAAGAGATAATGAGTGTTAAACATTTAAAAAATTCATAATAACATGAAATCTTTTATTATTAATGTTATAAAGACACACTTCTCAAGAAGTGATCACATTAATCATACATCACGGGATATTCAAAAATATAAAAAAATGGAATATAACCAATAATGTTTCTCAATCATTATCCATATACAACTAGGATCCAATAATATTGGGTGAACCTAGTAACTCTTGAATAATACAAAACATAGTAATACATGTTGACTCATCCAAGAATACATGCCTCACTTAATGAAATCAATATCACACTCACACATATATCCCCTTTATGATACAGAACGAGTGACACTATCCCATCATAATAAAGCAAAATATATCCCCTTATTATGGGAAACCATAAATTACATAACTTAATATACTTCAACCATCATTCTGAAAAACTTCTATCACTACACTAGGTTCCCATATCCTGATGTAAGGAAAGGGGTGTTCCAATTGATTCAAATCAATAATCCAATCAAAAGTACATATATCAAATGTAATAATTCACATAATAGGTAACACCCCAAATAAGGCCAAGGGTACATCTCATTCCATGAAAAATAGATCTCAACAGAGTCTTCACCAATGATATCTCATTCTTCTCAATGTGAATGGATCATGAATAGTCCATAGTGAGGATTCCCCACGTATTTAGTATAAATAAGGAAATTTGATTTTCCATGGAGGATTTTCATGAGAATAATTTTCACTAATTTCATAAAACATCCAAATAGGCCTCTACACACTTCTTGTAAACATAACTTTTAATTGAAAAAACCTAAATTACCAAAAAGGATCCAAGACACTGATTTCCACTTAAAAATAATTTATAAATATATTCCTTTAAATCACTCATACCACATTTTCATGGAAAAAAAATTTCCTCAATTTACCAAATGGGTCTTAATCCTCTCTCTCATGTCAAACATCATTTAAAATCCAAATACAACCTGATTTAAAAACCAATACCACATCTAAAGCACATTAAATAAACAAAATCCATCTTTTCAAATTTCAAAAATATATTTACCAATCCAAACTACTCTTTAGATATTAAAAAATTCTCATAAATGAAAAACATGCATTTTATCATAGACTTCGTTTTCACAATATATCAAAATAATTACACTTATAAAAAAAGGTATAAGTTACTAATTTCTCCATAAAAATTATTCCAAATATCAAAAATCAATATTAAATTCGCATGGAATGATTAAAATCAATAAAACAGTGAATTATAAATTACAAATTCAAGTGAAAAGGGAAACCTACCGCAATGTCACAACGATTTATCAATGCACACTCAAAATCTCACCACAAAGGTTATAACAACCAAGATCTATCAAGGGGAACCTTATAGAAAAACCAAAATATAAACCAAGGGGAAACCTAAAACCTATGTTCATAAGACCATCAGAGAAGAATAAATCAATAGATAATTGATGAAAGATTATGTGGGAGTGGTAGAGTGTAGATTACCTTGAGAAATACCCCTTAAAACATGAATAAATCCATATATATACAGCAAGGGAAGAAGTATGAGGTGCGAGGAACCAAAAAGAGTGACCGTTAGGGCTATACAAACCACGTGGGAAGTGAAATGGGAGGATTTGGGTTTAAAATACCATTACGGTATTTTATGAATTTCATAATTTTTAGGTTCTATCCAGAACACATGGTTTAGATGAATGGTTTGGTAAACCATGGTCCAATTGTGCGGAATGTTTCTTCCATGATAAATTATCTTCTTGCACCATCACCAAAAATTTTGACTGAGAATATGTAGGTTTTGAAACTTCAACCAGAGGTAATCCAAAGGTCCACAATTACATTGGCTGAGCACACAAATTACTCTGACTATGGTCTAACCATGTACGATGATAAAAATACCTAGAAGCTCAAAAATCAAAACTATCATATCAGGACATGATAAAAAACCAATTGTTAAAATTATTATCGAGATTAGAGGTCCAAAATAAAAAACCAGATGTGTTAATTCTCCCCACCATTATTCTGTTCCACCCATGGAATGAAAAAACATATTCTAATTGATCGATCAAAAACTATGTATTCCACAACCACACAAGTCATCCTATTATACCATGAAAATATCAACCACCACAAAAAAAACACATTCCACTATCCAGAAAAAATTGAAACTCATTATATATATCGATAAAATGGGATAATTCATGTTACGATCTCCCAAAAACACTAGGCACGCACTGAAATTAAAATATTTACACAAATAGAAAAATCATAAAAATTTAATAACTTCCAAAAGAACCATTTTCTACCATAATTAATTCAAAACCTAACTGAACATTCAACAAAGGAGGCTAGAACATTCTCCCCGCCATTAGAGAAATATAGACACCAATTTATCCCAAAATAAATCTCAACGAGCCCTGTAGTAGGTAACCAATCATTGGGAAACAAAATTACCAATACGATATGAAAACATACACACCGATAACCCCCTACACAATGAAAATATAATAGATACAACAAATAACATTAAACTATATGTATTTCTATAATTGGGAAAAAAATTGAACAAGGTCTATTACAGCCGGTGGATTTATGACTATGTGTGTGCATCACTCTAGGGCCTATGGCTAGGGCCCTGATTATTACAGAATCTCCTTTCTCATAGTCAAATACTTATAATCCCCAATAAGATTAAAAAATATTATATTCCAAGAATTATTCCATTGAAATATATGTTCAAATGGAAATCAACATAATTCGATACTAATATTTAATGAGAACACAACACCACAAAACACCACCAGATGTAACCATTATAACAAGGAAGCATACATAGGAAGAAACTGTAAACTAAGACTATAATAATGCCCTACTACTACAAACTAGCTCCATGTCACATCCTGGAAAAACCATGAATAAATCTTTTTAGGTTTCCTATGAATCTATAGGAATGAAATGCCTTCAAATCTTTTTAACATGATAGATTTTAATTTCCAGTTTTCAAAACTGATGACACAACATGATCCCATTCCCCGAAATAGATGATGATAGATCTAGAGGCAATTTAATCCCATTACTGAAACCAACTACTTAGAGGTGCATCCCCATGTTCTTTTTGGAAATCCCGCAAAATTTTCGGGTACCAGAGGAAATAATAACCCAAGAACCCCAACCATCATAGATTCAACAAGATCTTATTCCCTATCCATGTCAACAAAAGAATTTATATTTAACACTAAAACCTTCTACTGTAGATCATGACATAGCCCAAACTCAAAATTCTAAACCATCAAAGAATCCGCCATAGAATTCATTACAAGGTAATGGACTAGATATATGAAACATCAGAATTAATATCACAATGTTCTAGTACCTTGAAGAAAATAGCACATATCTATCCCATATTTCACCTCCTCTGTATGAGAGAAATACCAATGGATGAATTCATCCTTGATGTACTCCCATGTAAGATATTCCCAAGGGTGTCCAAGGGACAAACTTCCACCACTTCAAGGTTGGTCCAATAAATAAGAATTTATATTTAATTACATTTATTACTAATGAAAAACAAGTAAACTGATGTATATTTCAATTTTCCAGATCCAATCTTCTTCATCGATGGGATCCACTTGACCCTAAAAGATAGGTGGAATTGACTTTCAAAACTCAAGTTGAAAATCATTTGGTTAATCAACAAGAGGGTATGATAATGGGTAACCACCCAATGATCCACCATTACTATATATCAAATATTTTTAGGGGATGGACACTAAGAAATAATAAATCCAATATCTTAATCAAAACATGCTCAAGAATGGGAAGTCACATTGATAAATTCCATAACAAAGGGAATCCAGTTCATGGATTCCCAAATTTTTTATACCAGACTCTTAAACACCATTTAAAAATCAAATCACCAACATGAATTTCAATATCATAACACAACACGAAAAACACATAAAAATCAAAAGATAATAAACCACAAAAAAATTAGTTTTCAAAATAACAAAATTTTCCTCTTATAACTTTTTTGATAGAAAACAATGTTTGTGGATTTTCACACTCAGTAACGGTATTCTATAGAGCCTACACATTCATATGCCACCCTGGGTACTATTTGATTCTTGATAATTTGGGAAATCATACACCCACATTATTATCCATCCAATTTCAACACACAACCTTACATATGGATATAAATGGAAATAAGAAAGGAAAAATCCCACATTCCCAAACTACACTCCACCCAACCTTTTCAAACATCCAATCCATGGTGTATTTCAACAATCATTAAACATTTCAAAATATCTCTAAACAATAATTAAAAACTATTTCCAACATCACTCATCAATACAATTTAATTCATTTAAAATCAAAATTCATACCATTCAAAACATTTTCAGCATCTTAACTCTTCACATCACATCAAAATCATTTTACGAAAATAAACTTTATATAAATTCTTCAAAATAAAAATGATATATCATTTTCTATCATTCCAAAATCACACAATTTATATTTTTAAATATTGATTTAATAGTCCCAAAATAAAAGTTTCCCAAAATAATTCATTATGATAAAGAACTCAAAAAAATATCAGAAGGGTAAACTAATATCGATTGGCAACATGGCCGCATTTTTTGCAGTCAAATACCAATCACAACAATAGAATGTAAAGTTATCTAAGACCATGTCCCCAGAACCACATATATTTCCAAGCCATATTTCCTCACTGGGAACATTATTTGAACTACCATTCCATATTCCAAACACGAATTAAAATAAAAGAAATAATGAAATCAAATGAAACCTGACTTCCCATTGCTGCTCAAGGTTCGATCAACAAAGTGTCTACAAGAATCTCCCCCAATATTTCACTGTGTTCTCTAATATTACTATTACATTCAACAATACATCTGAAATAACAAAGGGATCTCTAGAATCTTGGTCCCTTAAATAACCAACCTACGTTTGATACCATTTTGTCACAATCTAACCCTTGTCAACCCTCAAATAGTCACTATGTCATCATTAGTAAGGATTGAAGGTCATTCCCGATCCCCAAAGGCTGGAAACAAGTGTCGAACATCAATTGAGTGAATAAATGGAACAATTTATCCCAAATTAAATATACTGAATTATAGTGTGATAAAATGAAGACTGCATAATATACAAATTTCCATACTGACATCTTTTATATAAAAACAAAAAATTATAAAACAAAACTAAAACTGTACATAGAGACCAAAATTCTCTATTTGACCCTAAGGGACACTCTCTGATACCAAAACAAACAACTCCACTGGTGATAGAATCCTAGATGAAACCTACACCAAAGACTAAAAATAAGAATATACTATATGTGTAGTTGAATAAATTGTTTCCCAATGAACATATTTTGAAATAAAAGAACCATCAACCACAGGTTTGAAATACAATATTTAAAAGTAATCCTTTTTCGAAACATTTTACTCCTTAAAACCACACACAATCCATTTTCCTATTTGCCATATACAACCACACACTTTTCCAAGATGGAACCATATCCAATTTAAAAGGAAAATGAAACATTCCATTTCAATGTGATAAAGAGGGTAAAACACATCCAAATCATTTTTTATACACTTGAAAACATTTTATCATTATTTTCATAAAGCCACAATGACAAAGAAGTATGTAAAAAAATATTGTAACCAGTGAAATGGAAAAATATTACAAAAACGAATCTAAACAAGAGTGCATCAAAATAATTCTCTATAGAAAAATAATTTCCAATAGACATGGGTGAACCTAGGAGCTCATTATAATCTAGAATATACTAATACATGCTCACTCATCCCTGAAATAATTCCCCACCCAATGACATAAATAACTCACTCTCATGCTCGACCATCCCCTACATGGTACAAACTAAGTGGAACTATCCCATAATAATAAAACTCAACATATTCCCCTTCTATGATCCACTAGTTGTTCGATATCCTCTGTTAATGTAGCAATTATTCTACAAAAATTTAATCACTATTATAGTTACCCTTATCAACATGTAAGGAAAGGGGGTGTTACCATAGATGCTAATAGAGCATCCAATCAAAATCACATATATCAAATATAATAATTAACACAACATGAACCACTCGATCCCCCCCCAATGATTAATCTCTTTCCATGAAAAGTATATCTCAAATTAGTCCATATTGTTGATCTTCTATTCATCTCATAGTAATTGGTTCATTATAAGTCTGTAGTAATGATGTCCCAACAATTAAATATAAATATGGAAATAATATTATACAAGGATTTTTTTCATGATAATCATTTTAACAAATTTTATAAAAGTTCCATTTGGGTCTTAACTACACTTAAAATAACAATCAAATTAAAATGAAACAAATCCAAAATTCCAAAAAGGTGAAAAAACACTACAAATTTCTCCCAACCACTTACATAAAAATTTCATTTAAAGAACTCCCACCACATTTACATGCCAAATGTATTTTCCCGAAAATTTCAATTGGGCCATAGTCCACCATCACATGTGAAACTACTTTAAAATGATAAATAGCCACTTATTTTAGACTCAAAACATGTTGGAAATCCCATTAAATAAAAAAAACATATTTACAATTGCCATAAATATATTTACCAAGTAAAACCATGATTTAGATATTATAAATTTCTCACAATGGCCAACGGATCATTTTATAAAACACTTGGTGTGCACAATATAAAAAAAACATTTCCTTTTTTCACAAAACAAGATATGAATCAACACTTTCAACCCCAATTTTTTTTCAATGACCAGTTAACAATATCTAATTCAAAAAATAGGTTAAAAACTCATGAAAAAAATGAGTCATAAAATATAATGACATGTGTAATGGGAAGACATCCTCAGTCTTACAAAACTTCAATGAAGCACACATGAAATCACACCATGAGGGTTTAAAAATCTAATAAATACCACGAGGAACCTAAAAAATAAAAAAACACCAACATAATCCAAGGGAAAATATGGACCCTAAGTATAAGAAACCATTAGAGAAGTTGAAATATATATATAATGGTTGAACGTAGGAGGGGAATATAGGGTATTACCATGAGAAATCACTCTCAAAACAGGATGAAATCGATAGATATGCACCTAAGGAGGATGAAAGAGGCTTGAAAACCCAAGGAGAGGCACCCATAGGGTTGTAAATACTATGTGGTGAGAGAAATATGTGTATTTGTGTTACAAATACCATTATGGTAGTCTAGGAATTTCACAACATTTATTTTCTTGGAATCCCAAATGGTTTGGATGCCAAGGTTTATAAACTGTCCACCAACAGAGAAGAATGGTTCTGCCTTGCGATAGTGGCATCTCAGAATTTCCCTTCATGTTTTTTATGTCTATGCTTTTGTCTTGAACCTTTGACTAGAAGAAATCTAAAGATTTAAATTTTCCATGACTAAAACATATTGTTTCATCTATCTATGGGAAACAACATTCCACAAGAAAAACACACTAAAACCCAAAATTCAAAACTGGAACACCTGATAAATTAACCAAACACCCAAGCCTACATTTTAAACAAGATCAAATTTCATGAATATAAATCCATATGTGAAACCAAAAATCCTTGAAATAACCCTAAAATAATGATTTGATTATAATGAACTTTAAATCATCATGAGTATTTAATGAATAAAAAATATCATATACTTATTCAGGCCAAATTACTTCCTCAATATAACCTTGTATGACATTATAATAATTTTTATGAAAATATAGTACTCAAGGATTAGGTTCAAAAGATAGATGTTATCTAGCTCCACTACTCAATATAGAGTCTTGGTAGACTTAACAATGCTAGAAACCACATTTAGAAAACATGAAAATATATCTCAAGGGACATACCATTGGAAAGAATTTCTATCTTTTTTCATGGAATTTCTATGATACATTTTGAAACATCTCAAAACAAAGGAATATAAACTTAGGTATAATTGAAACATAAAAAACAATCCAAGAACATTGAATCATTCCAAAAAACCAATTTATCAAATAATAAATGATTTTTAAACACATAATATTTCACCATTAATAAATCATTAATAATTCCATTAAAAATGATAAATCCTGAAATAAATCCATCAATTTTTCCAAAAAGAATTATATTAAGTCATGTAGATTTTTCAATGGTTTCAAAAACATTAATCCAATTTTATAATTTCTAAGGAATTTTTCATTTTAAATCTATCACAAAAAAAATTTCTTCATAAATGTTTCTTTAACACAATCAAAGTGTCCCAGAAAATTAATTTTCAATATTAAAAATTTCAAAAAAGTCCCAATTTTAAATTTTAAATATTTCCCAATGAACATAAAAAAAATTTATACACAAATTTAGGTTTAATAAAATGATTTAAAATTATCAATATGGTATTAAAGTTGAAACATCAAATCAGGAGTATAAAACACACCAAATCAACAACCATTCTAAATAGAACCACATATGTTAATTCATCCAAGAAATAATTGTATTGACGACCAAGATTATGATAAAATTGATCTATTCGTGGCTTGGTATCATTCGCTCATAAACCACACACCAACCAGACAAAATTTCATGGATTGACTAACATATTTTTCACACCAATACCTCATAGATTACCAGAATTTTACCCCACAATGTGGATTTGTTCATCATTTCATTCCAACCCAAAACAGAAAATAGATAACAAAAATAAAAGACAATCCCATTGGGAATCTAATTTTCTTTTATAATCATGACGGTGATCACCAAAAATAAGTACTCAAGTACCAATAACCATTGTAACTGAAGTCTCATTATGAAGAGCTGGTGATCAGGTACCCACTCCTGAACTAACACATGAATCCTGAAACATTATTAATATACTTCGAACCATGACTCACCCCTATGAACATAAGGGGATTTATTCTCTCATTGATCCTTTAGGGGAAAGAGACCCTTTGATAACATTGGTGAAGAGGAATAAAAGATTATTATCTAAATTTATATCCTAATGGATTATATAGTAATCCAATGAGGGTTCCTGATCACTATGGGCGAGCGACAAGAACCTTGGAATCCAGAAATAACCATTGGGGACAATTTATCCTTCCAAATATTAAGATAACTAATGTATACTATGAAAACATCATATGATACTTAAATCAATATAATTATAACAGTTATAAAGAGATAATAAAAAAGTTGATATAAAAAAGATGCTAGAAACATGTTTAATCATGGTACATGACCTCCATATGTTTAACAATTCAACAACCCTCTGTCTCACAGTTTTGAAACCCCAAAAAAAGGAATGTGGAATGACACCTTATATATAGTCATAAAGGCTAAGCACACTAAACAATATATGTAGGGTATAATCTATAGATCCCAGTAGTATCACCCAAAATATTCCATGCAATTAATTCATAATGTAATATATATATTCTATAATATGATTAAAAATAATAAAGTATAATGATTATTATAATAATATGGGTTTATGATTTAAAAAAAAATTATTAAAAATTATTTTTATCATGAAATTTAACCATTTAAAAACTTAAAAATTCCATGTAATTATTTGAAATCAATTTGAAAATGTATTGCTAGATAATCAATAAGAAAATTGGAATATGTATCTGAAATAGAAATGCAAACTAGTTCCATTACAATAGTGTCATAGAACCTAATAATAATAATAAAGGAACCAAGAAGGGAAACTCTGGTTCCAAATAGTGACAATGAACATTTTCATGTATCAATTATCAAGTATATGGATGTCATTGATAAAACCTAGGTATGATAAAGATTCCACCTATGAATTCATAATTAAATTAAAAAATGACCAATTTTCAAGATTATATATAGTATCATGGGACTAAAGAAAACTAGTTCCATGCACACTCGATTTCATGGTAGCACTTCAATTTAAAAAACCATTAACTTCTTCTATGGTTCTACAATAATGGTTTTAGTCCACTAAGGAAGAATATATCTTGTTCATACCATCCTACTATCAATGTTCCTATAACTAGTAGAAATAAGGTATGGAGATAGTTGACTTATGAGGATCACCTGGGGATACTTATCAGTCATGGAAACTATCCATAAATCACATATCACTGTCACCCTAAGATATCTAAAATAAAATAATCCCTTTTTCAATAGAAAAAATTGGAAGTATAATAATCCCACAAGTAACAATAAGGGGTTATTACAAGGGGGATCATTAAAAGGTGCCAACTGGGACATTAATCATCACCAATTCAATTCAAATACTTTTATAAAATTAAAATTTTTATATGTGCAATCATACCCACTTTCTTTAAAAATTAATCATGACAATTAAAAAAGTTATTTTAAAAAAGTAATTAATTTCATCGAAACCCTAAATCATTTAAAAGATGTATTTCAATTTTACAAGGTGTTTATACATTCCAAAACATGGGTTGAAAACCCATTCCATTTGAATAAATGATTTACATCAAACAACCCAGTATCAACCATATCAATATGAGGGTAAAATAATTAAAAGCGATTTAATGGTAATTTAATAATTTGCATAATTATATAGTATTTATAAAAATAAAAAAAATTTATATAATATAATTAAAATCCTAGAAGATAAATTTAAAAAAACCCTAGATAAATTCCTCATTCCCACCAAAATATCCTTTAAAATCACTTTAAAAATATAAAAACACAGCATAAAAATTCACAAACTAGTTATAATGACCAAATTATAGACATTGAATTCATGCTATGTTCAATTAAAATGGAAATTGATCAATGAATATTTTATAGGTAATTTTAAGGGAAAATTAACAAGAATAAAAGTTATAAATTAAGAGGTACACATATAGTAATTTATCATTAAAAATGAACTAAAAGACAATATAAAATCATTGAATTACTTACATGGAATATTGGGAATCAAACTAAAATAAATATATGATGTGTTGTCTATGATTGTGATCACTTGATATATGAAGAATGATATTGAATGAAAAGTGAAGCGAATTTTTATCCACAATTCCATAAAAATCATCTAAGATGCAAAAAAATCCATCTTAATCATTAAGAAGAATGAATTAACAGAACGTAGTAGATCAAACATCAATAAGAAAATAACACACCAGATGATGATCAATACTATGATTTTCACTTATATTTCCCATGAAATGAGGATAGGAATGAAAAAATTCCTCTCATGAGATATCAAAATACTAATGAATTGTTTATAATTGAGTGGGAGGAGTTTGGGATTATTTATAGTGGTTTGGGAAATTTAATTACAGATTTTGGCACATTTAATTCCCATTAACATGGTTTCTTGTGTCATATCGCACGGTTTTTACAAACTCTACACCTCACCATGCACCTAAAATAGAGCCCTTGTGAGTATTATATGTTTTTTATTCACACATAGTTTATCATGGAAAAACCATGCAACCCCATTCTTTCACTATTCCACACATTGTCCAATCGTGCTAAAACCATGTGCTAACTATGAATAACCCCCTTAGCCTATAAAAAATTCTAACATACACTAGAGAACCCCACATGAATATTAAATAATTGGGTACTAAAATCAATATATTAAAATACATATAATATATTAACTATATTTTACAATTATGGTCATGTTTTGACAATTTAATCATATATATATATCCCTTGATTACCCTTATTGAGCACTATAGCTCCCCCTTTCTTGTGTTTCCTTTTACTAGGTTTTGTGGAGAGGTATTCTCTATGATATGTCACAAATGATTTATAATTATTAACAAAAAAGTTGGAGAAAAATTAATATAATCATGAACCATTTGTTAATGTATCCATGTTTCAAGAGGTACAAGTAGTATATAATTTTAGCGTGGATCATCATGTTATATAATGATTAATAATTTAATAAGGAATGTTATTTATGTTTGAAAAATATTGGCTATGATAATAATAGAATAAATTTTTTTTATAACTGTATGAACATGGTTATTTTATTGAATAATAAAATTTTTAAATGTATTATACATGATCTTAATAGTGCATAAAATAAACTAAAGACCTAAGGTAACTATTTATGATGCAATGTATGTTTTGTTTAAAATTTACTATATTAAATTTATAGTCCAGAAATTATTTAATCTTATCATTAAAACAACATCTAATTTCACCACATATTGTTTTTTATTGGGTTTTCATTATTATATTTCTATTTCTTTTATTTTTAATTAAATTCATAAATAATGTAAAGTCAAAATCATTTCCACATTGGTTAATGAATTTTTATTCCTTGCATAAGTTCATCAAAATTTTATGATGACTGTTATTTTCTCCAATTGATTAATATGCTATTAAATTTTATAACCATATTTTTATTTATTTAAATTTATTCAAAATCTGTCATAATTTCACATTCTGAATGATGTACTTTTATAGTTTTTTATAAAAGGATGAAAAAAACTTTATTATATTTTTTTTAATAAATGGATTTTCTCATCATCACGATTGTTAATTGATTTGATGTTTATTTTACAAGATTTAGTTTTATTATTCAATGAAATTATATTTTTTTTATATTTTTGAAATTTCAGTTCTTATAGATACTAAATGAATGAAATATTTTGAATATTTTACAGTAGATGTTCAAATTTTATATTGAAATTATTGTTATGTATGTAACCAATTTTTATATTTCAAATGATTCATTTAGGATATGACCTCATAATAAAATCCTTGTTATTATACATTATATATTATTATTTTGGGATAGTAAAATAATTATGAAACCCATTTATTTTCCATGGGTTATAAATTAATTAATTTTCATAATGCATTTATGATTTTATGGAATAAATATGTATGAATTTCACTATATGACATGTGGGTCCACAAAATCCCTTTAATACATTGGGTAATGATTTATATCTCAAGACATGATTCAGGAGAATTGGGATTAATCCCACTGTAGTGATGAAAAGTTGTTATGGGTTAATCTTAATCGATATGGGAATTTTTCGACTATATGATGATTGTTTTGGTTTGATCCCGGAAAAATGAAATTATTTACCTTTATTATGATTATTTCAAATTTTATATGAAATGATTTTATAGTTATTATATGTTCTTATATATATTGAATGATTAGAAATCATGCCTCACACTTTTGAATCATGACTTTTGAAATATGAAATCATTTTATCATGGGTCATTAATTATAATCTAGGAAATAATTTATATTAATTTCATTTGATATGATCATTAATTAATATAATTATTATTATCTTATGATGGAATTGTTTCGTCGATTGATATCACCCTTGTTTTCTATTAGTGAAAATAAGATCTTACTGTAGAACCACATGATTTTACAATAATAAAATTATAATTGATAGAGAAAAGAGAAGAAAATATTGAGTTAAACTTATGAAACATACACAAATATTATTATATTTTTTTACATGAAACATTCATTTTAGATTATTTTACATGATACCGTAAATTTTTTATGTTTGCATATTCAACATCAAACATCGAACATAAACGACCCATTATATATAGTATCATTATAACATATCCATTAAATCTATGGGTATCAATATCATTACCTACATTATGAATTATATATTTATATATAACCTATCAAATATTAATTATTGACAAGTATTTAGTAAGTAATCTATTATTTTTTAGTAATGTAGATTCATTCATTACTTAAATTTCATCAAAAATGTTTTTATATTTTCATGAAAAAAAATATTATAATAAATTGGTTGAAGTTAACAAAAATTTATTTTTAAAATTAAATTCATTTTTTGAATCAGAATATAAAAATGTACTTTGGGTATAGTTATGGGACTTTTAATTAATTATTGATATTTTGGTAAATAGTGAAAAATAATAAATATTGTAAGAAAAATAGATTCATTTAAATAAATTAAGTAATTTAAAATTACCAATATGTTTAAATTATATTTTAATGGAAAATAAAAAATATATAATCCATTTAAATTATTTTATTCATCTTTATATTGTATTAGTATATGTTTTTGGTTTAAAAATGAGTTTTTTCTAATTTTTTTAAGATGCATAATGTTCCTTAATTTATATTAACTAATATAATTAGTAGTTGGTAATTTATTAATAGAATGTTATATATTTTATTTCCTTAAATATTAATTTTCTTCTATATTATCATCATTTTATGTTTTAGATATAAAATATCCTGATCTTGATTTTAAAAAATACTCATCTTAAAACCAAGAAGTCTCGGCCAATCTCTTGGATAAATGATCGATTAAAATTGACCCCATATATTAATTTAATATTAAAAAATGGATACAATATTAGAAATCATAATAATTTATAACTTTTTATAATGTCAACTTAATTTTTGGACAAATTGAATAGTAATTGCAGTAAAAAAATTTCACTATAGTTAAGGAATAAATGAGTATATTATGATGTTAAACAAGAATTATAAGATAGAAAGTAGCCTAAAATATTTCATTAATTTTAATGATTTAATTTATTATTAATTTTTCTATAAATTAATTTTAAATAGTTATATTCATTTCCACTTTC
Organism: Viscum album; assembly: GCA_963277665.1. Classification (NCBI taxonomy): domain Eukaryota; kingdom Viridiplantae; phylum Streptophyta; class Magnoliopsida; order Santalales; family Viscaceae; genus Viscum; species Viscum album. The sequence goes on along the minus strand of OY728120.1, from coordinate 536,408,741 downwards.
CTTTGAGTATTCCCTAAATAATAATTTATGTAATGAAAATGACCACATGATACTTCTCTCCATTTTCATTTATATAAATGTTTGGGATATGGAAATGACATATTCTCGATTGTAGATATTATTTTGGATGATAAATTAGTTTATTTTCTCATAATAAATTATATTTATTTTTTAGAGTAGAAATAATTATATTGAACTCATATGAGATAAAAATGTATTAAATATTTAGTTAGAAATTAAATGTAATAATTGATTTTGAAAATAGTAAAAGTGAATTAAATTTAGTAAATTATTGTGAAAAAATTAGCTTTTTAGAAAAATTCATCATTTTAAATATGTTTGATAATAATATATTATAAATTCATCATTTTATTGATATATAAAAATACATGTTTAATGAATAATGTCAAAATTGCGAATATAATTATTTTATGGTAAATTACACTTTATTAAGGGATTTAAAATCACTAAAAATATAAAATTATTCAAAGTGATTTTTAAATTATAATAATAATAAAATATTTTACATTAATGGACAAATTTTTCTTCTATAATTTATATACTTCATCTAATTAGTAAAAAAATTGTGTCGTTAAATTTAAAGATGTGTTTTCTCATGTTACGTGATCTTGTGTTAAATATAATTTTAATCACTAATAATTTTATTATTTTATAAATTCATAAAAATATTTAGAAGAAAATTTTTTACATTTATAATAATTATGAGTTTAATTTTTTCTTCACTAATAAATTATATAGGATAGAAGGCTAGCCACCATAGTGAAAAGCCAGAGTTTTAAAAATATATGGGAAATTAGAAGTTAAGGAAACAAATTCCTAAAATATTTAACCCATTGTTTTTTTTTATTATTGGAAATATAATCCCTATAATCATTTAATTATAAATTTTAGAGCCAAATTAGGTATAATTTACCTATTAATAGTGAAAACTTTTGAGTATTTTCATGAATACAAATTCTTCTCAACTATAAAAGGGAACTCACTCTCCTAACATAATCACACCTATCATGCCATTATTATTGCACAAAACCAAACCAAATGAATTTAATAAATATCTCCCCTAATCCATTAATCCATTAGTTTAGAATAAATTTAATATTTAAAGGATTTAGTGAAAACCTACATAGGATATATAAAGAAGAGTTAATGTTCTTCAATGAGCATCTTTACTTTAATTACTTCTCAAACTATTACACGAATGTTTGTACCATGATAATATAATAACAAAATTATCATACATACATTGAGATATTTTTATGTTAATGGTAATACCTAAAAACTCTCATGATTTCACCAAATGGGATAAGATGTCATCATTCTTCAATATGGTATACTATAACCTCATGAAATGATATCATTCATTTTTCCACTACCACCACTCGCAGTTGGGTATGATTATACATATAAATTTTATATATTATATTTATGAAATAATTATACCTATGAATTTATTATATCATATATACATTTTTTATATAATATTTTTTATGGTATACGATAATTTCTGTCATGGGTACAACAGACAACCACCTCAAAAAGCGACGTGATTTGTTTCTCACTAATGTGTTAATTGGAAGGTAATAATTATAATGAAAATTAATATATGTAATATAAATGAAATATTTATGATATTTATATAAATTTTTATCATTTTGGAAATATAATATACAATTTTATTTTTACCCATTCACTCATTGAAAAAATGATAACATCATTTGTGGATGTGTGGACTAACATCTCCTAAGATGAGATGTGATACCATTTTTTCAGAAGTAAATCAAAGAAATGACATATTTAGGTATATATAATTAAATAAAATAGTATAAATAATGTTATTATAATTCGAAATAGATACATTTTACTTAAATTGTTTCTATAGTTGTCATTTAAAAATGGAATCATTAATCATGGGTATGTACAACCAACCTTCTCCATGATCGTAATGTTAGTTAATTTTTCACAACGATCATTCATGATTGTTTTAAAAAAATTATTAGATGTAAAATATAATAATTATATCATTATTATTAATTATTTTTATGTTTAAATAATTATCACTTTGACAATATTCAACTAACCTATATCATTTTTGAAACACAAGCCGAATATGGTCAAATCTTCCAAAATATATTTAATTGATTATATAATTTTATATAACATGTTAATAACTCATATAAAAGTAAAAAAACATGTAAATTGTCTAGATAAATTAAATAATTAAAATAATTTAGTTTTTAAGGAATAAAAAGTGAAATGTAGTCGAATTGAAATTGAGGAAAGTGTTTTCTTGTCTAACTTTTATTTCTATGAGGTATATTCAGTCCTAAACAACTTATTTTAAATTTATATTTTATATAGATACAAATAATGTATTTTATTATTCATTTCCTAAAATTATAGGGAATTAAATATAAATTTTTTGAACCCCATTTTACAGGGTTTACATTTTCAATGTTACCAAGTAAAAAATTGTACCATCAATAGTTTTTTATCAAAGAAACATTATGTTTGATAGTATACATAATTCATGACATCAAGCTTAAATGAACATCAAAATATCATTAGTAAACATGGATGTAATAAAATATATATTATAATTATGGTTATTATGGTTTAATCATGTATATATATTTAATTTTTTGGTGACTAATTATTTATAAATGAATGTAAAACCCTTTTTAAAATAAAGGGAAAAGTTTTTATGAAAAGCTTTTTAAATGTGCCCAAGTGTGTTTATGATGTAATATAATCATGCTTGTTTGGTTATACTAATTATATATGGAATACATATTTTAATTAAATGTTCCAATTTATTGTTATTTATTTCCTATACATTATATATGTAAAAATCAACTTTTATGAATAAAATGACTATTTTTTAAAAAAAAGGCATTATTACCACTTTTAATGATTTTTTTGAAAAAATATTTTTTACATGTTAATAAATTATATTAGACATAATAAACGTATTCAATTAAATAAAACAATCATAACATAATTTGGTTGAATTTTTTTATTTTTTTTTATGTTTTTTGTTTTCAGGAATTAAGAAAAAATAATTCAGTTTATTTGTAATATGTGTTTTCATTAAATCTTTTTATAGTGTTAAATTATATATTTAAATTGTTTTAATATATAATTAGATCAATTTTTTATATTTTGAAATAGTTTTTGTCCTTTGGATCAATTTCACATTAAAATTTTATATAGAATCTTTGTGATCTTTTGAATATTTTAACCTTAAAATCATGTTTCGTCATTACCTCAACGCGATTAATATTTAATTGATTTATACAAGTTTTCTTTTTTGAATTTGGAAAAAATGATTCTATATTTTCAATTATAAGATAAAAATTATGTAAATAGTTTCCATTTATTTATGGACATTATGAATAGTAACATTAGTAATATTTTTTATTAACATGGTTAAGGGTAAATTAGGTTATTAAAGATAAAAATAATATTATAAGTAATATAAAAGTACCCTATAATTCATATTAATTTTATTGTAATAGTGTATGTTGAGAAAAATCATCCTTAAGAAGATTTTATGTCTAATTAGAGCAATATAGTAGAGTTTAACACTTTAATATTTTTATATTCAAAGGGTAGAATATTTTGTCACTGGTTATAATTTAACAATTGAGTATTTTTTAATATGGGGTTACATAAGGGATATGTTAAACTATAAATAATAATTATAAGGATATAGTGTTTATATAAATCATGTTAATTTATTTTTAAACATTGTGTATCAAATCACTAAATAAAATGCATTCACAATGATTATATAATAATTGTTTAATTAAACTAAATATCAAATAAATGATACTAAAAATACTAATATAATTATAATTTGATATAACTAATTCCATAAAATAATTTTGTGTATGACTACGACATGTTAGATATGTTTTAATTGAGTTTCTTTCAATATATCTCATTTTTATGATAATTTTAAAAAGGAAAGTATTGAATATTGTCAATATTGACATTATTAATATTTTAAAATAAATAATATATAATTAAATGATGAAAAATTTAATAAAAATATAAAAATTCAGCCTCATTATTTATATAAGACTGAAAATTTTGTTAATGACTCATATAATTTTTTTGTAATTTTATTGTAATTATATTAACCCTGAGTGTGTAAATTACATGACATCATGGTAAGAGTTAAAAGGAGATAAAAAATGGTAAAAATTTAAAAAAATGGTTAAAACAAATCTAATAATAATTTGATGAATTTTATTTGACCCAAAATCATACTATATTGTAAAAAAACTAGTTATGATCCATTTTAATTTAAAAACTAATTTATATTAATTTAATATTTGGAAGAATTCCCAGAGTTCCCCTCCCCTCTCTTATAGATGGGAACTCATTCTTCTCTTTTATCCACAAAACAAAACCATTTTTATGATAATATATTCCCCAATACCTTAATATAATCCCCTTCCACATTCTATAGTACTTATATTTGGAAGAACACTCATGTTATATAAGTGTTAAGGTGATAATCAAGGGAGATCATCCAATTTTTCATATTTTATTTCTTCTTCCAATTCCTTCAAATATTGTTCAACATTGAAGAAATAATATCTTCAGTATCATATATATAATCCTATATTATTATATTAATATCATCAACAATATCCACCTCCACTTCTATAAAATTGGGAAATAAATAATCATTTGTGCATATTTGTGAACTATCCCCACCATGAACCGATACAATTTGTTTTCCATCACCAAATACAAATTCTAGTTATAATGATTTAATTAATGTTTACATATGACATTAATCACATATTTATAATTCTTAAAAAATAATAAAACTTTAAAGATATTACATTCCATAACCATAAAAATGATAACGTCGTTCATTCGTTCGTGTGAACTATCACTTCTATGAAGTGATGTGATTAGTTTTTAATCACCAAATTACTTTGATAATATATATATTTATATTTATATTTTTAATATTATTTTAATGATATTATTTTAATTCTTTAAATATGAAATAATAGTAACCTTATTTCCATAACTATTTTGGAAAAATGGAAATGTTATTTAAGAATACATTTGATTTATCCTCTATTTGATTATAAAATTGTTCATTATTAATTTACATATAAAAATTGATTTATTTAAAGGTATAAGTTATTTATGATAAATTATTATAATGTCATGAATGTTTTTTGGAGATGATAGACCAATGAACACTTTGACTATTTACATCTCAACAAAGTCATTTGGGAATCCTATATTTAATATCGTCAAGTTGTCTGACATGAACATATAAAATTAAGTAATTGTTATGAAAACATATTATGTAATATAAAAGGGTTAAGGTTAAATAAAAAATTATGAATAAATTTAATAATATTCCTAAATTTATTATTCAGGATGATAAATAACAAACATGACCAGTCAGACTCAAGTTAAGTGATTTTTTGTCTCAATCTTCTTTCATTGAGAAACTTCTTAATGATATTAATTTTTATTATTTTATAAGGTGTATATATATATATAATGACATTTTATATACGTACATTATCTATAATAATGTTATTTAATGTTTTGTTAAATATATTTTTTTGTCAAGATTATGATTAAAATGTTCAAATTGGTATGAGACTCCTTGAATGTTTAATAATTTAATTATAAAATATTTTTATCCAACCCAATATTATTGATATTATATTATATATTTATTTATATGGATATAAAAGGATTATAAATTAAATATTATTACTATTTTTAATTCCATTCAAAGGTTTTCAAAATTTAATGTTTTTTAATGTTTTTTATTCAGAATACTTTAACAATTAAAAGAATGTTATATTCTAAATGTATATAGTGACACTGAATTTTATACAACAATATATATTATTTTATTATAATATTAATTTGAAATATTTAAAATTTCCTAAAATGAAAAACAATATTTTTTAGGTATTATGGTAATAAAAATGGGATTTCAATTAAAATGGTTTTTTTGTATAAAAATGGATTCTTGAAAGAAAATGTTATTTTTATCAAAATGGTTTTTCATATGGTAAAAAAGAGTTCAAATGTTTTTATGATGAAATAGTTTTATTAATTATATGTAAATTTATCATTATAGGAAATTAGGGCCCAATATATATTATACATGGGGTGTCCTAGTTTACTCCCTGAAGACCCGTTATAGCTAAACATGTGGTGGCCCAGATAGTGCTTGGAAAACCTATTATAGTATAACATGGGGTGGGCTAGATATCTTTAAGAAATCCTATTAACACTGAACATGGGGTGTACCAGATACAATGGTATATTCTTCTAATATCTTAATTGGAAGTCTACCTTATGGTTATTCCAACTAAGAGGGTTTAGAAAGGGTTTATGTGTATGATATTCTACATTAGCAAAATGAGTTTTAAAAACATTATATGGGTTTTAATAATTTTAATTGAGATAAATGTCCTTTTATCTTTTGAAAATATTTTATTACATATTCTCAAAGGACATTAAGGATAATGGTAATTGTTTTTGTATTTCTCATGTTATTACTAGTCTAACCGTTTCCTTTCATTATATATTCCTTGATAATCATATGTTATCATCCGATGTTTTAAAATTTTATTCATAGGACATAATATGGGTAATGAAAAATATATTTCATGATTAAATTATTCATGATATGTCATGAAATGTAATATTATTTAATTTTAAAAGGGGTTCTATTGGAGGAAAAAGTATATATTAAGTATAAATGTCATCATATAATGAATAGTTTAAATTGAAATAGTTTTTCATAATTATAAAAAGATATAAAATAAAAATATCTTATAATGATAAATCTAGTTTAAAAACAGAAGAATTAGTTATGTTTATTGTAGTTTCCATATAGTTTGTAACAATGTGTGGCGTATGGGACTATGAAGATTTGGATTTTTCATTAATATTTAGGGATGTTGTCATGAGTTTATAATTTTCAAGGTTACCATTGGTTAGATGTCGTAGAATCCCTTTTTAGACTATAATTCAGGAAAATATAAGGTGACTACTGATATTTTTGGAGAGATTCTTTTTTAAAGAAAATCTGGGTTATTACATTTTGAGGAGAAAAATGAAAGTTATGAGAGAATGTTTTTGGTTAAAACATGTTATGGTAATTTTTTAGTACATTACCCTATTGTCGTACTGTTATAAGAATTATTATTTTTTAATTGTCAACCCACAAGAAGGGTAAAACCCCCTCACATCTAGAAAGGCCATGGGAATCATATCCACAACCAAAAGGTGATACGGGCGCATCACCTACAATTGGTGTTCATAATGTCCCAGGTCAGTATGAATTCATATTATTTATCAAATGAATTGTTGCATAAATAATAAGTTTATTGTCAGAAGATATCATGTATTTATTCGATTACCATATGAATAAAACATTATTTGGAGATTAAATGATTAAGGTTATTTGGGAAGATAATCACTATTTGGGAACATTATTTGATTGTGGTTAACCGAATACTAGTGTATTTTATTAGAGAAATAATGTATGAAATATATTTTAGAGTAAAATATGATTTTATTGTTATTTATGTTATTTGTTGAAATAGATGAAATCCATGGAAATTATTTGATTTAGGAACATATTTTTTTGTATGAGATATTAGTATTGATTTATATTATTCAGAGATAAGTTTTATATTTTCTATATAAGATTATGTGATAAAGTCATTTTTATAGTTTTAATATTATTTTAGAATAATTTTATGGAGATTTATGGATAATTATTTGGTTGTGTTGAACATTGGGTGAAATTTTTATATTTTGGAAATTGATGTAGTTTTTCATATATGGATTATTCTTATTGTTGAAATATCATATCTTCTATAAACCAATTTTTTTTGTTTAATATCCAATGATAGAAGAAATAAATAGTTAATCGTATATTGATTTTGAGATTCTCTAAAATTTTATTCTAGTTATTTAGGAGTGAAAAATTCATCATAATTACCTTTAATTTGTTGAAAAATTTGGGGATTTTTGGAAATTTATTACAGGATTAAACTCTACATGTAAAATAAGTATATTTTATTTTTTTATTAATATATGTAGTAAAATAAGTCCACAACCCTATGAAAAGGATAATAAAGAAAAAAATATTCTTTTACATTTATCATTCTTCTTTTGAACCATAAAATATTTTTTACTATGTAATGGTTATCTTTACCATGATCATGTTATCTACCACTATATATTATTTCCTATGGGTTAGTTTTATCTTCCAATTCCGTGTTTTTATATATGAAACCCTAGTATGTGTTATCTCATGTGACCTCCATACTTCCTTTAAATATTTGAAAGATGATTTTACAAATGTCCTTTTTTAAAAGTTAGATGTCAATAAAAGAAATTTGAATAGTATAACACTAGTTTCCAAGCCCAAATACAATTTTCAATGATTCAATTTATCAAATGTAGGATGTAACATCCTTGTTTTTTTAAGAAAGAAACACTTTGTTTGGTAATGTACATGAATCTCCACCTCGAGCTTAAATGAACAACTAAATAGTAATAAATAATATGGAAGTAATCTCATATCCATTAAAATTGCTAGTATAATGGTTTACAAATGTAGATTTAATTAATTTTTTACATACCAATAAAATATAAATGAATGTAATACCCTTTTTAAAATAAGATGAATCTTTTTTATGAAAATCTATTTAAATGTTCACAAGTGTGTTTGGGAAGGAATCAAATCACTCTTTGGTGGATTATATTAATTAACTATATATGAAATATCTAAATTTTATTTTTCTCATCCATCATATATGTTTTATAAATATTATATAAGAACAAATCCAATTTTATGAATAAAAGTAGTATTATTCAAAAAATTTGTTTTACCGCCCAATAATGGAATATTTATTTTGAATCCTATTTTTTTACACTTTTATAAATTCAATTTGAAGAAAATTAATTATTTAATTATAATAACTGCATCAAAATTTACTTTTTATTAGTTTTGGTGTTTTTTATATTTTATTATTTTGAGGAATATTGAAAATAATATATTTTAATTGAAAACAAATTTTTAAACAAATTTTTGTAGTGTTAAATTATATCAATGAATATTTTTAAAGTATAATTAGATTATTTTTATCATCTAATCAAATTTAGGTTGTTGGAATCAATATCACATTGAAATTGGATATAAAAACATTGTGTACATTTGATTATTTTTCATTAAAATCCTTTTTCTCATTCTATTAATGAGATTAAATTTTAATTAATTTATGAAAATTATATGTTTGGAAATTTCAAAAATGGATTCCATATTTCTTACTAGAAGGACCCAATTATTTAAATTGATCCATTTTGTTTTTTTAGATTATGAATAATAACTTATTACAGTTGTTAAGGTTATATCAGGTAATATGTGGAAAAAATAAAAATTTGATCATAGTAAAATTTCTGTAACACTTGTCCTAATTTCATTTTATGAGTGTATGACAACCAAAAAATTCCTTGGAATTATTTTATATCCACATGGAAACACATTGTGGACTTTATTACTTTAATAGTATTATATGCAATGGATATAATATTTTTCCACATTTTTGTTTTTAACAAGTGATTTTTTCTAATATGTAGTTATATAACAGATAGTATAAGGGTCAGGATCCACGTGGATTTTCCCATTGTGTGTTATCAAAGACCGAGATCCTCAGAGGAGCCTGAGAAGATGTCCATGTGATTTCTGTAGCTAAAAGGTGTAATTTGGGATATATCACACTATGTCAAACATTTATATGACATGAATGTTTGCTTCATGATGTCTAATAGAGAGGGGTTTTAAAAAAATTAACTAGTGATGTATTTTTCATAAAAAAACTGAACCCAAAGGATTATACGACACGAAATTGGATTATATATCATGTAATTTCAAATTATAGAGTTATTTCTAGTGTGGTTAGGTACTCAGGTTGTTCATTGCCCTTGGATGTAGCAAATCTCTCTCTCCTTGCATGATTCATGGTAGCCCCCTCTTCTAAATCTTGGGGATTTTTTCATCAAGGATAGATCATTGGCTTCCCACCTTTGATCAATATTCTATCCAAGGAACATTCTACCTCTATTATCATAGTTTCTTGGATCATTTTCATCATGTTACCACTTTCAATGTGGTGTTCCTTGATCTCCAAATTCTAATGATCATTTCTTGGTTGTTTGTTTGCAAGTTGTGGCGTATCATTCTTGGGTTGATGAATTTACTGTGGGAGAGGCAATCAGAATCTGCAACTTTGGTCTGTTCTCATGGAAAGAAGTTTGACACCCTTTTATGGAAGGGGATTCATTTATACTCTATAAAATTATGTGAAATTGTAGAGTTTTCATGATTTATCACCTTGGATCACAATAAAATTATCATAATAATTACTTGAACTAAATTGAATAATTGGTATCAATGACTTCGAGATGTTTTTGTTTGTATATTGGTAAAGGGATGCCTATGGATTTTAATGATAGTGTGATATCTATGCTTTGTCTTTTGTTATTGGTATATCATGTTAAATTTGTAAAGAATGATAATCCATAATTAATGGATAATTAATTGGGTACGAAATTAAATAGGCATGTTTAATGAATTCAGTTGTCATTGTAATTTTATGTTAATAAAAATGATGCATGTATGCATGTTTAATTTAATTTCTTAATTCAAGATGGAATATGAATTGGTTGTGTGATATAAGATAATTACTTAGTAGGTCCTGAGATTCCAACTATATTTTGAAGGTTGAGTTCATTTTTCTTTAAAGGTCTAATAGCTCAATGTGTGATAAGGACAAATTATTTATTTTGAGGGCTTAGTTTCCCTGTTGCATGTTTTTTTGTTTCCAACTTCCTATGATGTGATCCTGGAGGGATGTTGTGGTATGTGGAATTGGGAGTCCCTGATGTAACATAGTCTTGGGGTGGCTGAGCATTAAGGGATTATTTATTATAAAGTGTGGGGAGGCCCATTTTTTGTGGCAGCAGTTGATACATGGAGTGGAAAGATACGTAGGAATATGAATTTGGGTGTCTGAGAGGACACCATAGATGATGTAATTAGTTGATGATTTGACTAACCATTGATATTAAAGAAGGATGTTTTTTTAAATATATTTTTTGTTCTATGTCTTGATTTTATTATTTATCAAATTTCTATTCCCCGCTTCTTGAGGTAGATGGATGTTCTTAGTTTTATACCTTATTTGGTAGCTTTTGATGTTTTCTTAGAGTACTAGGTAATATGAGACGTAAAGCTGTTAATAAATGAATTAATTTTAAACCTCTGGGGCTAGATCTTACTGGGATATAATGCAGATGTTATAATTATGAGAATATGTGGACTCAATTTCTTATGCCTGGAGGGAATAAAACCTTCTTATAATGCTTCTGTAATGTAATGTGGAGATTGTTAAATGTTACTTTATCGTTAATGAATTAATTAAATTAATGTGAATCTAATATAAATAAATAAAATAATTTAATGTATCTTGTAAATGGTTTTATGCTTATAGGATATCTTTTCATTGTAGGGGAAGCCAAATTCTGAGATATGTTAGCTACAATTGAGTATGAAACTAGGTTATGCCCATACTATGGTTTTGAGATATATTATATCATGTAAATTTTGGGATTCAATACGCTACTCTCCCTTTTCAGTCAGGGATACTGACACCCATGGATTTTGAGCTTTGGGGAGGGGGGTCTCGAACATCCTTGTGGGAAGATGGATGGATGAGTACCCTTGTTTTATCATCTCTATTCTCTTGGTAGTTACTAGTTCTAGTATACATAATGGTTAGTTTTCCCCATATATGTATGTAGAGTGCTATAATGGCTCATGTTCATTTGAGAAACATTATTCAGGATATATTATCCTGAAGAATAAATGGTTACATTGGATATATGGACATGGGGGAGTGATACATGAGGATCATGTTGTGGTGCTTTGCTTAGGTGTCTTCAAGCTAGCCTTTTTGGACAGAGATGCTCATGCCATGATACATTGGGGATGAGCAGAAAACCATTGGTCAATAGATTATGGGGTACACAAGATATTCTTTATTATATTATATTCTATATTATTTCATACATTGTGATAGTATCCATGGTGAGGTTGGGAACTTATTATACATGTTTATGTGACGAGTTTGTTTCACTTTTTCTCCACTGTGCTTTAGGTTGATTTATTCACATTTTTTACGGGAGGATCCAAGAGGATCCTACTATGTATATATTTATACTCACCCAAAGTATATATAAACTATTATTATATTAGTTGGATCATGTTGGAGATCATGTTGTTTACTACTAGCTTGTGGTTTTCATGTGATTTTTAGCCTTCATGGCCGTTTTCATCTTTACTTTTTTTAGTACTTGTATTTTTTCATTCAGTATGAGTAGGTCATAGATGTCATTACATATATCTAATTTGTATTCTCTTCTATATTGGGAAATGAGAAGGAGTTTTTTGGTGTCTATATTTTCTCTCTCTTTCACAAGTGTTCTGTTAGAGGGTAATGACTCATATTTGCATGTTTATTATACCCTCGGTGCCAGTCACGAACCCACAAAATACTGGAGATGAAAATCAAGTGTTGTTTTCTATCTTATCGCATTGTCAGTCTAGGAAAGGTAGACCATGGGGGAGGGGCTATGAAAGAGTGGTCTCAGGGGCTCTAGTTAGGGGATTAGATGGAGTCTGGAGTTAGTCATTTTTTATGTTTTGTGGGATGGTAGTGAAACCTTGTCAAATATGTTAAGAAATCATAGTAGGCACGTGATACCATCATATAGATAGTTATTTATCCCCCTGTGATATGATGAACAATTTGATAATCATACAATGTCTAATAAATAATGTGAAGATGGTTGTAGGGTAGAGACCTATGAAAGGATCATTAATCATTCATCTTTATTCATGAGTTTGAATTTGTATAACTTAAAATAATTTTTCATAAAAATTATAAAAGAAAATATTTAATTAATGTTATATTTTTCCATATTACAATTTTATGATTTCTAAGTATTTTTTCATTTATAGGAATGGCTCTAGCTCAACATCCTCATTAGTTTTTCATAGAAGATGGTAATTAAGTGGTGATATCAGATCACTGCATAGTAGTGGTTGAGGATGATGAAACTTGGAGGAGGAATCTTTGAGAGTTTCAGCACAAATGATTGTAGAGTTATTATGTCTCCATTTCAGATATTTTCACCTAAAACCTTTTGAAATGGTTGATATTTAATTCATTTCAATCTGTGCTCAGAAGGAGAACTGGGTATCAGTGGTTTTATTGATACTTTAGGGGTAGTGAGGTAGTCTTGGTTCTTATTTCTTGAGGATCATAAGAAGTTTATAGTCTCGTGGTGGGAGTTTTCAGACCAGTTCAGATATTATTCTCATTCATTGACAATGAGGGTGTGTAGTCTACAGGATCTCCTTAGCATTTGGAAATAGACCTCTAGTGTGTGAATTTTTTGGATCCATTTGGGTAAACTTTAATGATATTATTCAGAACTGCTTCTTGATGAGGATGATAAGGAAATGAATTTTGAAGACGCCCAGCATCTAGAGATCTAGCTCAAGGTCACCATATTTATGTTGAAGTCATATCTAGTGGTGATGGTGAGAGGATTGGTCATCGATATGATGTTATATTAGACCGGATTTACACGGTAGGGGAGTCTTTTGGTTTCATTATGAAGAAGATATATGATATGGGGTTCTTATTTATCTGGATAGAATAGCTTCTTATCATCCAAGGTTATATCCCTTCCATTATTGTCTCACTTCACTAAGGGTAGTGGATATCATGATTATTCCATGTGATTAAAAAAAATTGTCCTTATAGAGGCTCATTACATAAATAGATATAGTAGCCAACAATTATGATCAGTTATCATGCGCCAGTTGCATAGCTTTAGGTTTCTCCACTATAACCATTATATCCTAGATAGTATCATTATGTTGATCTTGTTTGGGATCATCATATAGTAGATGTGGTAGATAGAGTATATCCTTCAGATTCACCCCATCCTTAGATAGAAGAACATGGTAGTAGAGGTGGTCGTTAGTAGGGTAAGACATGTTGTGGAGAATTTCATGTTAAGATTCATACATTAGCATTGTCAGTGCCAGTTGAGAAACAGATCATTTGAGGTAACCTTTTCTTGTTTTTACTTGGGTACATTAATTGTTAGATCATGCAGTGAAATTCTCCATCATATCACCTACCATGGTCAATGTTTTGGAATTTTAGGTATACATGATTCTAGTGCCATTGGGGTTTACTACTCTAGTTTTAGGTCGAGCTGACTTGTTTGATGTATGTAGAAGCAATTATCTAGTAATGGGGATCCAAAACTCATTGGGATATTTTTTTATATTTATAGATACAACAATATGATATCATCCTTGGCATAGATTGTCTATATTTGGTGTTAGATATCATAGATTTCTTTTGGAGGCATGTCATGTTTTTATATGCTAGTAGAGATCTAGTAGTGTTTATTTCAAAGAAAGACCCATATATGGGTTGGAGGACTGTTCCATACAAGACATCCTTGATATATTAGAGGATTCTATGTTCGTAAGAGGTTCAATAATTGATGTTCCCTTGAGTCATAGTGGAGTACCCTAATGTATTCTCAGAGGAGGATATAGCGTTACCCTCTCAATGAAAGATCGAATTCGTGATTAAACTACATCCAGTAATGTCTCTTATCTTGAGTTCTCCATATGTGATTGATCCGTTGGAGTTGTGAGAGCTGCATATAAATCTTCGTGGCCTATTATGGCGTGGTTCTTCTTGCCCATGACTGACATTATGGGGTATAATTTTCTTTTCGAAGAGGTTATATCGTAGGTTATGGGTTTGTATAGTTTATAATCACTTGAAAAAAGTGAATGTGAAGAACCACTATCTTATTTCATAGATTGATGGTTTATTTGATAAACTGAAGGGTGCCTACTATTTATTTATAATTGACTTGTGGTGGGGATATAGTTTTATTTTTTATAGGATTAAGATAACCTAATGACTAATTTTTGTTGAAATCATAAGGTATTATTGGTTTTTTGTGATGTTGTTTTGTGTGAAAACATCCCAACATTTGTTTATGGTGTTAATGAATGTTGTATTAATAAATCTCATATATAAGTTTTTGGTGGGTTTCATCGATGAAATCATTTTGTACTTCGTGTCTAACGATGAGCATGCATATCATGTTTGTTCAATTTTTGTAGTTTTCACCATGATAAGTGGTTTGGATGTTTTCAAAAGTGTGAGTTTTGGGCACAAGATGTATGATTCCTTTGTAATGTTTCGTCCCAATAGAGAGTAGTAGAGGATCCCTTGATTATTGAAGCAGTTTTGTCCTAGGGAACCCCATGATAGTTTAAGTGGTGCGAAGTTTCCATGGTTTTTCCGGCTATTACACGTGGTTTGTATATGATTTTTCAAGGGCTGTGACTCCTCTAATAAATTTTACAATAAATTATTTGGTCTTCCAATGTATTGATCCATGTTAAAATGCTTTTTGATTATTTTAAGGGGATGTTTTTCAGTGCTACAGTTTGATATCTTCCATCAGATAGAGTTCTGTTTGTGGTTTTTTGTGATGATTCATGTCTTGGGATAGGTTGTGTTCTAATTTAGTAGATATTAGTCCTTTGTTTTGAGTCTCAAAAGATACATCTCCAGGAGTGTAATTATACAACTAATGATCCCGAGCTGTCCTAATTGGGGTTTTCCCAGATGTTATGGAGACATTCCCTTCTAGGTGAGCATTGTTTGGTCTTCACCATCACAATAGCCAGAGGTTTGTTTTTTTACCAATGTGAATTTAACCTCTTACCGTAATATAGGATTGAGTTAATAATGTATTAAAGATTCATGATTTTCTATACATATGGAAAATTAAATGTAGTAGCGGATTCGCTGATTAGAAAGTCACGCAGGTATACAGTGTGTGAATCAGGTTATTCCTAGAGAGTGATTGAAGAATATTCATCATTGAACATTGATACAAGATAATTTTTGGAGAATAGGTTGTATTTTTTAGATGATAATGTAATAATCTACGATGAAACATGTTGAAGAGTCTTATTTGGTGGATCTTGAGGGGGTTGTCTGGAGAGACAGAGTTATTTTTAACGAGGCCCCAGATTGTTGTATTGAGGATGAACAACAGTAATTGTTGTTCTATGAAGGTACTTTTGTTAGTGATGCATGATAAGTTACTCATAGACTTCCATATTTCTCTGTTGGAAGTACATCATATTGTAAAAATGGTATTCCAAGCATTGCGAGGTCATCTTCGGTGGCCTGAGTTGAAACATGCACTTACAGAGCTTGTGTCTCAATGTTTGGTATGCCTAATGGAGAAGGCTGGTCATTGTCTTCCCGATGGATTTCTACTATCTCTATATGTTACTTAGTGGAAGTGGGATGATTTATTTATTGATTTTTTTATAATTTTACATCATGATCTGGGAGGCTATGATTCCCTATAAGTGGAAGAGGATTTTTTAAAAAAACTGGACAACTTTATATCGATCAATGAGACAATCATATTACTGTCTTTATCAAGGCAGTATCTGGTAGAGGTGGTGAGACTCCTTAGTGTCCGGAGGACGATCATTTATGATCGAGGTACTCATTTTACCTCTAGGATTGGAAGAGGTATTTAGCATTCTTTAATTTCTCATCTATACATTTTCACTGGTTTTCATCCACAGACTGATGGTTAGACAGAGCAGACCATACAGACTCTAGATGTAATTTTCTACTCTTGTGTCCTAGATATTTGAGGTTTTTTATGAGGCACCTACCTTTAGTATAGGTCACATACTATAATAATTTTCACACCACCATCGGTATGGATACGTTTAAAGCCTTCAAGATCCAACCATTCCATTCTCAATAATGATAGACTAGGGTGAACTATTC
The DNA here is from genome assembly GCA_963277665.1 of Viscum album. NCBI lineage: Eukaryota > Viridiplantae > Streptophyta > Magnoliopsida > Santalales > Viscaceae > Viscum > Viscum album. The sequence continues at coordinate 536,391,714 of OY728120.1, read as the reverse complement.
CAAAATTCATGCACCAAAATTCATATAGAATATGATAGATATGGTTTAGCTTATTAGTGAGAGTATTAAGGAACAATATGATCATCCTAATTCCTATTTCAGTCATACGTGAATCCATTTAAAATTCTAAATTGAAGATATTTTGTTCCTAAAAGAAACTCCACATCATGTAAAGTAAATGGTTGGTCGTGGGAGTATAATTTATCCCAGGTTTGTTGGGAATTTCAATGTTTTAGATAATGCTAGACTCGTGGAGTGTCAAGATCTTCTTCTCCCATATAAGAGTCAGTTATATGATACTTTCACTAATCCCAGCACCTTTATTATCTTTATTAAGACTCTAATGTCATAGAATTTGGTGAGATTGATGATTATGATGATGCAAGCATTGAGGAGTGACAAATAAGGATCCAGAACCACCTGGAGAAGTTGTGTGAGATTTTTATCCCCTTGGTTCATGTCTTGAGGTTTAATAATGGCATGGAGGAGATTACCTTAGAATGTGAGTCATATATAGTTGTTTATTTCCCTAATATGTTTGGTGTTTAGATATTCTATTGTAACATTGATTTTTTTGTTGTACTCCTTTTGTAGTTTAAGAGATGGATCTATCTCTTATTAAATGTCATGGATTACACTCTTCCTATGGGAGGTGAATATGTGTGGGGTATCCCGCATTAATTATTTGTTCATATCCATATGTTTTTATGATTCTACCATCCTACTATTGAATGAAATGACTAGATGAATAGTTTATATACATACCTTATTTAGAACCTTGTTTGTGATTGAGGTAGTTGAGCTCTTGTGGAGAAACAGGCCTTGATAGGTATCTCATGTTGTGTCTATTGAAGTGACCACTTAGGTTTCATATCATAATTGGTTTTGGATTTTCAGTAATGAGAATGTTTTTATAGGTATACAATTTAAGGGTCTTCATATATGTGGATTGACCCTTTTCATGTTTTTGAAGACCGAGGTGCTGAGAGGAATCTCTAAGGAAGTTTGGAGGCATTCTGTTGATAAAATATGGAGGCATGACGATATCAGATAGTGTAAAACTTTTATAAAATTTGAAATATGGTTCCATGTTGAATAATAGGGTAGGTATGCAAAAAAAACAAGAGGCCACATGGTTTTTATTGGAAATAAAACCCTGAGTATTACTTGATGTGAAGTGAGATTACATATCTTGTAATTCCCCATGATAGAGTTTTTTAATGTCTTTTTATCCTCATCGGTTATTTATAACCCTAAAAATATATTGGATCTCCCTCTTACTCATGGTGATCCAGTATCCCCATCTTCAATGTTTTGAGGACTCCTTCATCATGTATCAATCCCTAGATTCCCCCATTCGACATATCATTGATCAAATATATGTTATACCTCTGTTCAGACATTTTAACTAATCTATTTCCTCTAGTTAATATTTTCCCCATGATGGTGCTAGATCTCCATGTTCAAATGGAGTATTTTGTGGATTATTGGCATGGTTGTATTATGAAAACCCAATGTTAATAAAGTTCTTGCGGGTGAGGTTATCACAATCTATATCATTATTCCATTATCATGAAAAAACGTTGAAAAGCTTTTGAGGTAGTGGATTCAATGATCCAATATTATATTACATGAAATCATAGAGTTATATTGATTTATCCCCTTGTATCATAATGAAATTAACATAATAATTACTCGAACTGGATTAAATAGTTGGTATAGATGACTTGGTGATGTTTTTATCTATACTGTCATAATGGGTTCCCTATTAACATACTAGATACTGTGATATCAATTTTTTTCTTATTATGATTGGTTTATCATGTGAAATAGGTAAAGAATGTAAAATTTAATTAATTGATAATTAATTGTATAAATATTAAATAGGAATGTATAACAAATCTTGTTGTTTTTGTAATTTTATGTTAATCAAATTTATTTGAGTTTGATTGATTAATTGAATGTGTTAAGGATCTTGAAGCTTTTTAATTTATGTTAATAAATTAAATAGAGGAATGTTTAATTAATTTTTGATAGCTTATGCAATCATTCTGCTTATTTTTTCTATAGATAGAACTTATGAATAATGAATTGGTCAATTCAAGAAGAATAAATAATCTGTTGTCTAATAAAATATAATGCTTTTATAGTGCCTATGTATATCGATTCCTTGTAAATGAATAGTTCTTATGGTTTGGAGCCATTAAAGATTACTATGTGGGAAGGATGAATGCCTTATTTTGAGGGAAAATTTTCCTTATTTCATTGTTATTTCATTATTTCTTCCTATGATGTGAGCCTGGAGAGCCGTTGTGCTATGTGGGGTGGGGAGTCCCAGATGTGATGTTGACCTAGGAAGGCTAAGCCTGATGGGATGTTGTCATTTGAGGGGTGAGGTGGCAATGTTGTTGTGGTACCAGTTCATGCTTGGATTTGTGAGATGTTTTTTCGTATTCATGTGGGTCTCGGGGAGGATGCTAGAGATTATGGAATGTGTTCAATCTAGGATTTCCAATTGATATGAATGTAGGATTCTTGTATGAAACTGTTGTTTGGATGAAGACCACATTGTTTGTTTGTTTTCATTCATTTATTCATTGTATAAGGTTGATAGATGTCCTTATTTGTCTACCATGATAGATATCTCATTATTTTTTCAAATAATTCATGGTAATATGGAATGTAATTTTTTTCAAAAAAGAATAAATTTATATCCCATGGTTTTAGAGATTTCTATGATGCTATCATATGGTTATAGTTATGATAATACAAGGACATGGTTTGTCATTCGTAGAGGTATTATTACTATGTTGTAATGATAATTTAAAGTAATGTAGAAAATTTTAATTATTGATTAATGTTCAATGAATTAATTAACATAATGTGGAACTTATAAATAAGGATAAAATAATTTAATTTATCTCCATCAATGGTATTATTCTTATATGATATCTGGTCTTCGTAGAGTAAGATGAGTGTCTAATATACATTAGCTGTAATTGAGTGTAAGACTAGGTTATTCCCATAGTGTGGTTGTGATCTATATTATATCACGGTTTTTTTTGTTTTTATATGTTATAAAGCCCTATTGTTCATGGAAGATAACACCCCGAGGATTTGTAGCCCTTATAGGTTGTTTTCCCCTATATCCTAGTTAGAGGATGGATGGATGACTACCCATTTTTACCCACTATCTTCTCTTGGTAGTTATTGGTTCTAGTATGCTTGGTGGGTATTTTCCCCCATATATGTATGTGGTGGGATGTAATGGATTATGTGTTTTACAGTCGCATGATTTCTGGAAGTAGATTCCTATGAATACTACAGGTATGTTGTGTATAATATATGAGGGCTTCCAAATCTTTCATCGGTGTTTGTGATATCATGGCTTGAGGTATAACATCCAATGTATGATACTTGTTTGGTGGGATTTTAGGGATCCTATCACTAAATATTTACTTTGGTTTTGTGGAAGTGGTGGTGTTGTGCATGAGGTGGCTATTTTGGTGCTTCTTCCAAGTGTCTGTGGGATATCCTTTTGGAGAGATATGCCCAGGAATTAAGACCCTATAACAGAGCGAAAAACTAGTGGGGGAATAATTAGTGGTGAATCCTTTATATTCCTTCTTATATTATATGATATTTTATTAAATTATTTGTGATAGTATCCATGGTGAGTTTGGGAACTTAGTATACCTATTTATGTGATGAGTTAGTTTCACTTGTTTTTCACTAGGCTTTATCATTATTTTAATCACTTTTTCCTAAGAGGATCTTGGTAGATCCTACTGAGTAAACTAGAATACACCCCATACATATATATAAACTATTTGTTGTTTAGTTGGTGTAGTTTGGAGATCTGGTTGGTCACTACTATATTGTGTCTTATTATAACTATATGGGCTTCATGGTCACTATCGTCTTAAGTTTTTTTATTGTACTTGTAGTTTTCCATTCAGTTATAGTACCTCTTCTATGTCATTACATATGTATACATGTGGCTTTAATTTATATTGGACTTTGAGTAGGATTTTTTTATAATTTATATTATCTATATCATTTTCATGTGTTCTATTTTAGGGAAATGCATCCTATCTGCATGTTTACTATACCCTTAGTGCTAGATTCCAACATGGGGAAAATTGGTTACAGGACTGGTGTCATTATCTCTCTTCTCCAATTGTTGGCCTATGATAGGTAAACATTATGGAGAGGGGGTCATGATAGATATGTTCAACTATAAATAATATGTATAATTTTAAAAATTTTATCTACATCATGTTATTTGTTTGTAATTTTTATTGAAAAGATAATAAAATTCAGTTCTTTTAGAATGATCAGGCAGTAATTTTTTAATTAATGGAAATATCTAATATGTGATATTAAAAATAATAATTAAATATAATTTGATATAATTAATGCCACATACAAATGTTATTTATTGTATTGACATGTTAGTGGTAATATAATATTGTTTTTTCAATGATATCATGTTGTTATGATAATTTTAAAAAGTCTAGTATTTTGTAGTGTCAAAATTACAACTATTGAAATTTTAAAATAAATAATATTTTATTAAATGAATTTTTTTTTTAATAAACTAAAATCTAGAAATTTGATTAAAATAAGTCTAAATATTTAATTATTTAATCATATTTGTTCATTTGAAATTTTATTGTAATTATATTAACCCTTATAGTGTAAATTCCATGATATCACAGTAAGAGTTAAAAGGGGTTAAAATAAAAAGATAAGGATTAAAAAATAGTCAAAAAATATAATTTCCATTAGATAAATTTTATTAAACCCAAAATAATAAAATATTATAAATAAATCCATTTAGATCCATTTGGATTTGAATATTTTTTTATATTAATTTAATACTTTGAATAATTCCAAAAGTTCCCCTACCATCTCCTGTAAATGGGAACCCATTTTTATCTTATATCAACACATAAAAACCATTTTTTATGAGCTAATATATTCCCAATAAATTTAAAATAATCCATAAAAACATTATAGAGGCCATATCATAGGCATAACACTGACCTTAGTGGTGTTAATGTGATTATCGAAGGGGATCGCCCAAATAAGAGGAATCATTTTTAATTAAGTATTTCTATTTTATCTCTTTATCAGCATCCTTAAAATAGTATCCAAACATGATGGAATAACAACTCTAGTATACTAAATATACATAGATTTTATTATTTTAATATTTTCACCTAAATCTACATCCACTTTCGTTAAATGGAAAAATAATTTATCAATTCTACATACGTGTGAACTATCACTTTCATGAACTGGTATAATTTTTTTTTCAATTACCAAATCTAATGAATGGTATAATGATTCCGTTAATGTTTATATAAGATATACATGAAATATTTATAATTATAAAATTATACTATATCATTTATTTTTTTTCTTTCCTTGTATATAAAATGATAACATAGTTCTAGCGTACGTGTGAACTAACACATCCACAAAGCACTGTGATCTATTTTTAATAACCACATGACTTGTTTAATTTATATAATTATATTTAAATAATTAATATTATTATAATTATATTATTATCATTCTATAAATATGGAATGATAGAAACATTCATTCCCAAACGTTCATTTAAAATAAAAATGTTATCATGTGTAAGTATGACATACGATCTCCATGGTTATAACATTGTTTATTTTTCATAACCATAAAAAATGATTTAATTTGAAGCAAAAATTTATGTAAAAAATAATTATTATGTCATGAATAATATTTTGCATAGGATTTACTAATTACAACATTGACTATTTATGTCATACCAAAATACATTTTGGACCCATGTACCTAATATCGTCAAAACATCCAACATAAACTTATATAATTATGTAATTTTAATAGACTGATATTAAGTGATATATAAGGAATGATAATATATAAAAATGTTATAAATTAAATAATTAACCAATTTTTATTATTTAGGATAAAAAAGAGTGTATTGATTATTCGTGACTCCAGGTAAGGTATTTCATCTCATTCACATTCTATTGAGACAGTTCCTATTGATAGGAGACATTATTCATTTTAAAGTGTATATATATTTCTACGTTAACATTTCATATCCATATTTTATATATACTCATTTTATTGACTGTTTTTTTAAATTTATTATTTCATGGAGATTATGATTTAAAATATCGAAGTGATATGGGACTCCTTGAATGTTTAATGAGTAAATTATCAAATCTTTTTCTCCATATCAATATTATTGATATTATTTTACAAATTAGTTTTTCTGGGATACAAAATTACTATAAAATAAATTTTATAGATATTTCTAATTTCATTCAATATTTATCAAAGAGAAATAATATTGTGTTTTTTATATGGAATGTTTTGATAGATGATAAATAATGTTATATTCTTAATGTATAAGGAGACAATGACATTTTCACCGCTATGGAAATTATTTTATTTTTACATTCAATTAAATAAAAATATTATTTCTTTAAATAAAAAAATATTTATATTTTTAGGTATTTTGTAATTGAAAATTGGTTTTCAATGAGAATTTTATTTTATTATTAAAAATGGGATTTTGAAAGAAAATGGTATTTTTTGTCTGAAAAAGGTGTGACTGAACTATCCTTTACATAGGGTAGCCCAAATAGCTCCTAAAAATACCATTATAGCTTAACATAGTGTATTCCATATAACATGAGGAAATACCATAATATTTTAACATTGGGTGGACCAAATAGTGTCTGGAAATTCCATTTTAGAATTACATGGGTGGCCCATATAGCATTTTGTATTCTCATAACATTTTAATTTGATATTGACCTTATGTTTATTCAAATTGATATGGTTTTTAAAGGTTTTTATGAATATGATTATCTATGTCACCTTAATTAGTTTTAATTCTATTCTATGGGATTTAATGATTTTATTTGATAAGAATTAATGATTTTATTTCAATTTGTAATGTTTTCATTTGTATTCTCAAATTACATTAATGATAAAGGTAAGCATTTAGTGATTTTTCAAGTTGGATGTAAACTAATGGGATCCTTTTTTATTTATCCCTTCAAAAGATTATGTGCCCATACCATGTTAGAAATTTATTTTCATAATTCATAGGACTTCTAAGAAAGAAGAAGATTTCATAATGGGTGTAATGAAAATTTTTAATAAAAATATTTCAATTTTTTTAAGAGGATTTTCTTTTGTTGGGAAAATTTTTATAGAGTGTAAGTGACCAAATATAAAATAAACATTAAATTTTAAGAGTTTTTCATAATTATCGAAATCAATAATATGAAAAGATTTTATAATTTCAATTCTAGTTGAAAAATGATTGAATTAGTTCTCTCCACAACCAAATCAATATAGTAATTTATTTTTGTCATAATTTTCCTTCACTGGGAATTATGTATTTTTATGCACCCATCTTATTTAAAAAGATTTATATACATCCCCATTGATATGTAATATCAAGATTTTACTAATTCTTATGGTATTTTATGTAATTTAAAATTTAATAACTTCATTGGGATTATGAATCATTGAATCCAATTTGGTAAGATTATTTTGTTATAATTTTATTATTTATCAAGATTGCTCATGATTTTGATTCCAATGATGAAATATTATGGTATATGATTAAAAAAAATCATCAATTTTCTTATTTTATTATTATTAATTGAGAATAAATATATTCCCTTCCATTTCCCCTATTTATTTAATATAGAGATCAAAATAATGTTTTTAGTAAATATAATCTTTACTCTCTAAAAATATTTTCCATAAAAACCATGTTTTTTAAAAATATTCTAAAAAGATTATTTTTGAATAAAATTTTTATTTCACTCAAGATATGTTTTAAATATGGCATCTAATAATATTTTATATAATGTAATTGTTATTTTCAATGAAAATGATTTGAAAAATTATTTATGTTTTAAAAATTTATTTTCCAAATGATACAGATTATTTTCTGAAGAATGTTTTTAAGATATTATAAATATATATCCATTTATAAACATAAAAATAACTTGATGTAACATATCCTAATTAAAGGAAATTTGATATTGATACTAGACTTATTATTTCCTTAGATATAATAATATTATTTGAAATGGATTTTCATGAAACCCATTTCTCATTAATTGGTTAATCATGTTTCAAATAGATTATTATGGATCTCATCTCATACCCACAATTCAATCATATTTTCTATAGATTAAAATGAAACCAATTTAATTTTCATGGAACAATAATGGTATAATGGGAATAATGATTTTATATTTGATTATTATGTTGAATTGAATGCTCTATATACATTATTCATGTAGTGGTAATTTGACATTAAATATTATGGGTGAACCTAGAAAGCATCTAGAGGGACCATTATATCTTATATGATGGGAAAATCTAGAGAGATATCTAATTAATTGGTTAATTATTATTTTTCCTACATATTTATATTGTATGTTGGCCATAATATTGTTCTAATTATAATGGTTTTTATGGGTTCTATATTAATTCTATGAAGACGATAGGCCAAGATACAAAAATATTTTTTCTATTATTGATATAGGATAAGGATGCTTCATTTGATCAAGACTGATATCACACAACACATGATAATTATTTATTATGAGTTTATCTTTTGTTAATTCTCTATTCCATTTTTACATGTTTTATAGTATACATACTTCTTGGTATGGATATTTACATGTTACACTCATACACATTGATTATGTCATGAAACCATTTTTCACATCATATTATCATTGATGAAATTCAGTTGATAATACATAAATTTTCCCTCATAGGGATGTTGAGATCATAACTAATATGTTTCCTTCTCCATAGGTTAAAAATAAATTAGTTGAAAAAAAATATTTCTATAAAGTATTTCACATGGATGAGGATGATGACTTAATCTAAAATATGTAAAGATGTGATAAATGGGAGAAATGATCATTTAAAATAAATTAATTTTTTTATATAAGATTTTCTAATAATTTAATTAAACTATAGACATATAATTTACTCCAGAATTTAACTAATTCATGTTTTTCTATTTTTTTTGAAAGGGTTGGATGTGAAAAAATTGGGTCACAATTATAGAAATCAAAGTTGAAAATGTTTTTCTTACAATTTCAGAATTAGGTCTGGGACTACTATCTTTGGGTTATTATAGCATGTAGCAAATGTTAGTTTATTTATCATTGGAGTTCAGTATTTTTTCATTTGTGGTTATGTTTTGATCTATGGATACCCCCCATAAGTCAATAAGATTAATGGGTTCACCTGTACCACTATCCTGTGTGATGTCCATGTAAGTTTGAAATTGTTACATATATATATAAATATTATTTAGTCTAAATTTGGGGTTTTATTTGGGTAATATTTCTGGATTTACATTGGAATAATATAAGATCAAGTCATTCTAATCATTATATTTTATACTTATTTAGGAAATGATTGAAGAATTTGGAGGATAATTAGTTTTGGAATGATTTGGTTTTAGATTTGGTTATTACTAATTAATTTTAGTGGTTAATGTATCATATGTTGATTTATTCATTTTTAGAATTATATTACCATATGAAAACCATTTTTAAGATACTGTCTAAAGAATGGAAGAAAAAAATTTATTGCTTTTATAGTAACGTGGTTTTTAAAATTATAATCTCGTTATCTTTAATACTCTTTGTTAGGAGAAAAAGATGAGATTCTAATGGAAGATTTCTAATGGATAAACATATACTAGACAATTAAGTATATTTCACACTATTTTTAGACTCTATGGTGAAATAATTACTCATGAATAGGAAAAGGATATTGAAAAAAATCTATTATACTAGTAACTTCATATCTGATGAATTAGATAGTATTCTAAATCATAATATATTTATGGTTCTTTTTCACATAACATTCAATAGAATATTCACTTTCTTACGATAAATGACCTTAATCACACTCTATAATTATTTACACTTTTCCTTCATTCTAATATATGTTCTCCTATTTAGAATCTTAGTTTTTTTATTCTATATGGAAATTATAATTAAATTTCTATACTAAAAATAGAATCCTTTATTAACCATTTTTATGATGTTGATATACAAAAAATCACATTTTGAACATTTTAGTAATGAAATAACATTTAAATTTTTAGGATATTGTTTATTAATCGGAGTGTGAGGATGTAATATCCAAGGATTTTAAATTAAAGAGGTTATAATTTATTTTGTAAGGGATAAAAAATAATGATTTTATATTTTTTACATATTATAATATTTACATATTTCATTACACCCAACACTCAATATAAATTCCATTACATGCATCCCCTTTATTTTTATGTTTGATATAATATTCAACATGCAAAAAAACATAAGGGACCAATGATATATTTTACTACGATAATCGAGACATTAAATTGGATTGTATGAATAGTATTAAATATATTAATATATATATATATATATATATTTAAGTCTAAATAAAAATTGTTTTTAATTATTTAGTAATTAATCAACTAGTATTTAGTATTGATTTTATGCTTCAAAATTATGTTTTCTTGAAAAATGTTTTTTATTTACTTTCATCAAAAAAGTATTTTAATAAATAAATACAATATATAGAAAATTTATTTCATAAATAAAAATTTATATTTTCTGATTGATAATATCAAAATTTACTTTGGGAAATTTTTTTCTTATTATTCAAATAATATTGATTTTTCGGAAAATAATGATAAATATAGATCCTTTTAAAATTTATTTTCTTTATAATAAATTATGAAATTCCAAATTCCCTATAAAATATGAATATTTTTTCATGTAACATAAGTTATATTTTATCATATTTATTACATTTACTCAATATTATATTGGAATATATAATATGTTTTTTTGTTAATAATTTTTAATTCTACTTATTTTTTGAAATGCTTAATCCTTATCCTTTTTAATTAATTATACTAATCAAAAAGTGGGAATGTTTTTAATGGAATTTATAGATTATATATAATTAAATACTAATTTATTTTCATATAATTATTATCAATTTTCATTCATTAAATACATAAACATCTTTTTTTATGAAAATTATGTTCATAAAAACCAACTTTCTCGCAGTGTCTGTAAGATTAAGGTCAAATTTTAAATTTCAAATACAATAGTAGAATTTTTGTTAAAAACATTAAATATTTTAATAATAATGATTAATAATATATAATATTTAAAACTTAAGTTTTGATGAAAATGAATAGTGAATGATGTAAATAATTAACTACCACAATTGTGGTCAAAATGACTTTACTTTGGTGGTGAATTAGATTGAGAAGACTAAAAATAAACTAAAATTTTACCATAATTTTATTGAATATTTTTATTTTGACATAGGAAGTGAAATTATATGAAATATGGAATTTCTTTTCCAATTCCCTTTGAATATAACCCACATAATGATTTTACTAATGAAAAAGTCAAAAAAGATTATATTCGTTCTTTAAATTTCTATAAATATTTGGCATAGAGACACAAAAAACATATTTTTTGTTATATATATTGTTCTTTAAAATAAATGATTTTTTATCATGATAATTTTTTATTAATTTTTTGAGACTAAATTATTAATTAGATTTCTTTAAAATTGACAACAAATCAATTATTATTTTGAAATTAAATGAAACAATTAATAGTAAATATATTAAAAGTGAAATATTTTGATAATGATTTAATTTAAATTATATTTCTAGCGTAATATTTCATGTTACATACATGTGATAGAACTATACTAGGATTCCATAATTTTATCATTATATTTAAATTGAAATTAATTGAATAATATCCACAGTGATATTAATGTTATTTTATATTAAAATATTTTTTTAAAATAATTTAAAATTTCTAAAAAAAATATATCCTACTAAGTGTTTTTAAAATATTTATAATCATAAAATACATCTGATTAATGGGCATATTTACCTATTATTATTTTTAAGTTGAAACCTAATTTGTAAAAAAAACTATGTTTCTGTGGTTAATGTTAAAGTCTTATTGTTTCATGTTAAGTATTCTTGTCTTAAAACTAATTTTGAACAAAAATACGATTTTAATTTCATATATTTTATTTCAAATATATAATCAATTTGTAAAAACTTTCTAATAGTTCTGACATTTATTTATTCCTAAAGGAGTAAATAACAATGTGTGAAAACAAATTACCCTAGTGAAAACTAAAAAATTAAAAATAATCAAACATAAAAGTTAAGTAATTATTTTAAAATCATTTATTTAATTGTGTGTTTAATGTTATTCAAGACCAAATAATCTCTAAATTCAATTAATTATCATTTTTTTGGAACTATATTTAATATTAACATCCTAATGTTGAATACTTTTGAGTATTTATATAAATGCCATTCCTCCTCAACTGTAAACGTGAACTCACTCCCCTCACTATGTCGCACATATAAGGACATTTTCGAAATCCAAACCAAACCAAAATCATATAATAACTTCCCTAAATTCATCTTATAATAATTATTTTGGTCATAAATCCATCCATTCAAGGATTTAGAGAAAACATAATGACGATACCCAAAGAAGAGTTAATGTTCTTCGATGAGCATCATTACATTATTAAATTATCCACATACATCAGTAATTATTAAACCACATGTATATAATATTATTATTATATTAAATATAATAAGATTTTTTATACAAAAATTATTAATCAAAACCACACACAGTTACATTAAATGAGTTAAAAAATCATCATTTGATTGTATAGAGGACTATTGCCTCTCAAAATAATGTCATTTGTTTTTCCATTACCAACTATTAGTGTTGGAAATGATGTTGGAAATATGTTTTTTCAAGATATATAAAATATTTTTATACCTATAGAGAAATTATATAATATAGATAATTTTTATGTTATATTCACTAATGGATAGGATAGCATCGTCCGTGTGTATGATGATCTACAACCTTGCCTACCGATGTGACTCATTTTTCAATAATACATTACATGAAAGTTAATAAATATAATATAATAATTATATGTGATATAAATGAAATATTTCATATAATAACTAAATTTTTATCCTTCTATTAATATATTATATTCTTCCCTTCCACTCACAATAAAATATTATAACATTTTTTCTGAACGTGTGGACTACCACCTCCTAGAATTGATGTGATCCCATTTTTTTCATTACCCCATAAAAAGAATAATATATAAAGATAACTAAAAATAATAATATGATATTTATTATATTATTTTTATTCTATAAATTGAAATTTTACTTACCTTATTTCCATAATGATAATTGAAAAATTGAAATTATACTCGTGCGTATGTATGGTCGACAGTCAGCATGATTTTAATGTTATCCAATTTTTTATAATAATATTTTAATTTTAGAATTGAATGTATAATTAATGTATAAATATTATGATTATGTAAATTTTCTTATTTATTTTGTTTCATAAATAAAAACCTATTTTTTTGTATTTGACCAAGTAATATCGTTTTAACTCACAAGATGAATACGGTCCAAACATTACACGTAAAAATAATCAACTATGTAATTTCATATAAAATTTTATCAGGTTTAATAAATTAATAATAAATTTGAAAATGGTTGTCTTTATTGTAAATAAATAACATAAATTTAATATTATTGAATGTAAATAGAATGAGTTACTAATCAGACTCAAGGTAAGGGTTTTCTCGTCTCACATTTATTTCGGTGATATATATATAATAATAATAATTTAATAATGTTTTGTCATGTACGTTGTGACAATGATTTTATATTATAATAATTATACTTAAATTTAGCAGGTTTTACTTATACATTTTAGTTCATAACTATCATGGGGTTTACAATTTCAATTTTAACATATTTGTAATGGATATTGGTCATAATTTTCTGTTACTGAGAATTTTATCATATGATGAACCTACATTATTTTATGAGGTTCATATACTTATCCATTTGACTTTTATATCATGAATTTATTATTTTTGTTCTATTTTATGCTTCATTTAATTTAATCCTTTCCTGGGTATTTTAATTCAATGATAATAAGGTGGTCAGCGTCTTTTGTAACAATCTCATCATTTGTCAGAATTGATCATGAATGTGCTTCCAATGATGAAATTATTTGTGTTACAACAGAAGAAAATCATTTATTTTTTTATTTTATTGTAATTTATTTATAATAAATATTTTCCCTTCATTTCACTCCCTATATTTACTAATGAGATTGAAATAATGTTTTTATATAAAATCATCTTTTTAATCAGATACACTTTTACTTCCAAGACAATGTTTTCCAAAATTGAGTTAAAAAATGTTTTAAAAAGTTTTTTTAATAATATTAATTATTATTTAGTCAATAAATATATTATATGTCTTTTCAAAATATTCCTTGATAAAATGTCAAGGTTATTTTAAAATAAGTGCATTTTAAAAACAATTATGTTTCAAAATTTGGTTTTATAAATTGAAGCATATTTTCCTTAAAAATGATTATACGAATATATTAATGATACATAAAATAATAAATGTGAAAACCCCTAGTTTTTACTTATTATGGATATTCATTATTGATACCATCCTCATTATTTATCTAGAAGTAATAATATTTTGACCAAGATATTGTCATGAAACGCATTTCCATTCAAAGGGTTATTCATGTTTAAATGAAGTTACTTGTTGATAAATAAAGTAAGAGATTGATTTTGATTTTAAAAATAATGTACTTCATGCAATGAAATATTCCTCATTTATCCTTCCCATTGTGCTACCCTTCTCATTTGTGCTAGCTCCAGTTTTATTTTCACCTACATAGTTGTAATGACCAAAACTTATATGAATAAAATTCCATTTATTTTAATTAATGGTATTATGGATACCTAAATCATAGTAACACATTTTTTTAGTTATATCCAATTGGATTTAAATGAATGTTAATTATCCATAACATTAATGATATAGCCATTGAACAGTTATCACATGACTTGTATAAATATTGGTCTTTAAAAAATCTTTTCTGGCACATAAAAATTAATTGATGGCCTCAAATTGTAGGCTCATACCCCATGAAGCCCATTTTTTGGATATTCTGAGGGAGATATTATATCTAGGTTTTCCCTTGACCAAGCCCAAGATGATATCAAATAACACAAGCATTGTTGGAATTTTTTGTGGGGGATGTTCAAGATCTTATAGATCATGACCCAAAACAGGTTCCTCGAATGGCCTCAAGAAAGACCCACCATTGGACACCTTAATCATAAGGGGTATTCTTGTTTAATAATGAAATAAATATAAAGACCCTATAATTATTATTATTTTTTATAGAATAATGAATATTTTTCATTGTATTATTATTAATTTGTAAATGATTCCCTAACGGAACAAATATTATTTTTGGTTAGTATTTGAAATAAAATAAGAAATATATTTTGATGAAATAATTTATATTTGTGATAATTATTTTTTTAATAAAATATTATGTTAAATTAATTTTATTAAATATAATTTATCGTATAATTTTATGAAGTCAAATGTAATTTTTATTATGGCTTGAAAACTATTTTTGTCAAAACTCATCAATTTTCAATAAATCTCACTTTTTATTTTAAAAGTCAAA
Organism: Viscum album; assembly: GCA_963277665.1. Lineage (NCBI taxonomy): Eukaryota > Viridiplantae > Streptophyta > Magnoliopsida > Santalales > Viscaceae > Viscum > Viscum album. Next base: position 536,376,025 of record OY728120.1, on the reverse strand, counting down.
AATCATATATTTTAAAAATTATACATATAAAATGATTATTATTTTTTGAATCTGAATTTCAAAATTATCCAAAAGTGAATTTTGTATAATTTTCTGAGATAATTGAATGTTTGGGTAAAAATTAAATACCGTATAAATATATAATGTGTTTTATGTAATCATAATTACACAGTAGTTATGTAATAAAATATTATAAAAAGTATCTTCTACAAAATATATGTTTTCCCTTTAAAATATTGTAGTTTTTAGATTATTTGATTTATTTTACAAAGCCATATTGAATCCTCCTTGACCGATAATATAGTTTATGATTTTTAAAATAATTTCCATTAAAGTATGACTCACACCAACATATGAAAAAGAAAGATTTTAATATCATAGACCCATAGACTTATAAAAAAATTTATACCACAACCATTTTCTTATAACCATGGGATGGTTTTTGGTATTGAATATTTTAGTGTGTTGTGTCAAAAACCAAAATAATAATGAATTCTCCTATCTTTCCAATATAAACCAACCCAACCAACCATTCATATTCACTCATGATCTTTTAAGCTCATGCATCCTATTACCCTACTCTTTATTTTCCTCCCATGGCGCTCCAATTTTTCTAAGAAGCCTCTCCCCCAAGAATTTTGGATTACACATCCATGTAAGGAAATTCTCTCCTCCCATATGAATTCTAGCACCTTCTTTTGAAAGGAGTGATGTTACTTTAAATTCCTTGTATTGTGATTATTTTATAATCCTTACCTTTTTATTTAATTTATGATAATTTAATGAGGGATCACTTATTCCCACCCATTTTAACCATTACCTAAGTCATTACTATGCCAAAATTCAATAAGGAATCTTCCACTATCATTTTTATCAAGTACTCCTTTTAAGAAATGTCATTCAATTTAAATTTTCATATGTTGGGATATATTGATATATAATACCATAACAATAAAATTTATTTTTATATAATGATAGATTATTTTCTAGTCACATTAATCTATCCATGATCCATTAAATACACTTGTTACCATGTTCCAATTCGGTAAGGAATTTCTCTCTCTTCATTCCAATTCATGAACTTATTTTCTGAATCTTAAATTAAATTTCCTATATTGGGGTATACTGTTTAATGATCCCCTTACATTACATTTCAGGTATAAATGATGTGAAACAACCATTTGTCTCATCAACCAAATTTATTAATTTCCATATGACGTCATTTTGATGTTGAAATTGCACTATTATTTTCAATGCCAAAAACATCATGTAATGAATACCATAACCATTCATCTATCAATGGTATGTAACCTAATTCACATATAATTTTTGATTTATGAAGTAAATATATATATTCCACATTCCTTTTTTGAGGAATAAATTATTATGTTAAATGAATCCTTATTATATGATCTATGTGGCCCACATAATCAAGTTATTGAAATGATTATAAAGGGTTCACCCTAATAGTGCTGCAATGCATTGGATAATGTTTATTATAATGATACATAATTTTGGAATAGGGGCGTACCTAATCCCTCTATAATAATTTTTCCACCATGTGGGCACCTGGGTTTACTTGATTCATATATGTTAATGATGTGTTGTTTTATGTTGTTTCCACATTTACATGTTACGATAATCATGCTATATCATTCCTTTATGTTAATGTTTCTCTTAAGATCCATTTCTATGCCTATTTACTACCATGTATTTTATTCCAAATGTTATTCCTTTTTTACACCCTTACTGGTATTTGTATCTCACCCTTTTCATATGTATGTCCTCATGTTATCCCATGCATTGCTATGTACGATGGAATGTTATGGTCATATAAAAGAAGTTTTCAATAATGATGTATATTTCATGTTTTATGTAGTTACGTAATGTTCCTAACAACCCAAGCATTAGTCCCCTTGTTCTTATGAGTTTTATTTTGTGAAAATTATGAAATAAATCGTGTTTAAATTAAAAATAATGAAAAGGGTTTTTATAGGTGGTATCATAGGATAGGTTTATTTATTTTTAGGATTAGAATTAAAAACTCCACTAAAAGAATTAAAGATAAGACTATTTATAAGAAACTAATACCTAAATATTTATGAATATATAATATGTTATTTAATAAGAAAATAAATTCCTATATGGATACGAACAAGTAGGGGTGGCTTTATAATATTTGTATCTAGAGTTAAAACACAAAAACAACGCTTTGAGCTGGACTCGAATAGGAAGTGGTGCATGAAAATAGGCTTTTGTCATACACTATGTTTGATAATCCCATGAGATATTATTTGGTAACATCATAAGCTTAGTATGATCAATTATAAAGTGAGTGGTAAAAAATCCCATAAGAATATACATTTTGAAATATATCATGGATAACATAGATTGAATCATGTAAATTAATAATTTATGGAATTTAATGTAATTTATAATTTTCCCTTTCATTTCATTGGATTATTATTTATTTGTTCAATAGTTTAAAATTAATCAACCCTAAGTCTATACAAGAAAAATTTTATATAGAATAAAAAAGTGAATGGTAGGGTTATTTCTCATACTTCTACACATTTTTTATATCCCGAAAGATTAATAGAAAAATCAAAATATCACAAAATGTAATGGAAGTATAGGTGCTAGTGAAAAAAGTGGAAATTATTGAAACCTACGTATATGACTCCTCATGTATCCCAATTTATCTGTTCAAATTCCTATAGAACCTCATCATACTTTCTTTCGTGTAATTTGATGAAATTCATGATAGGATGGTCATTCCTTATATAGAGCCAACTTAAATTTCCATGAGAGGGAAATCACTCTCCATATGGTGATTTGACCACCAATTCAATAAAAGTGAAAGTATGATGATGAATCATCATTAACACCGTAATATCAAGAATAGATATTAGAGACTTATGAGCATTCATGTATTTCATAGATCATTGTGTCAAAGTAAATAACCATACTCAAATACAATCCTATTATTAGGGAATTCAATGATTTGTTTCCCAAGGAATTTCATGGTTTTCCTCCTAGAAGAGATGTTGAATTCATGATTGATCTTATACTCAAGAAATATCCAATATCCAAGACTCCAAATATAATGGTATTTTTGGAAAATTATATGTAAATGAAACAACTATAAGACAATATAGATAAAGGGTTTATATTCCCAAGTGCTTCACCATGGGGTGTACCAGTCCTCTTCATCATAATGAATTATTGGTCAATAGACCTTTCCATTGATTATCATGAACACCAAAAAACCAGGATAAAGAAAAAGAATACAATTCCACAATTCGAAGACTTTTTCTATTAACTATGTGTATAAAAATATTTCTCCAAGGTGGATCTACAGTCGAGATATTACTAAGTTAGGGTTATGAAATATGATATCCCCAAGACTACATTTTGTATGTGGTACGAGCATTACGAGTTAATAGAGATTCCATTCAGACACAATAATGTAAAAAAAATCTTCACATAGTTGATAAATATTGTCATTAGAGAATACCAATAAAAATTTTGGGAATCCATTTAAGATGACTTTCCAATATACTAAAAGAGGTGCATGAGGAGCATCTGAGAACTATTTAAGAGACCTTGATAAATTAGAAGCTTTATGAAAATTACAACAACTATCCATTTTAGATTAAGGATGTCTCATTCTTTAGGTATATCATCACAAGAAATGGGATATATATGGATTCTTAAAAATCAAAAGCAATTGGGGGATGGACAAGGCTGACATCATTGATGGATATATGTAGCTTACTGGGGTTAGATGGATATTATCTCCAATTTGATAGAAAATTATCATAATTTTAAAACCCCTTAACAAATATAACTTGGAAGGGAGTCATGTTTTAGTGGAATTATGATTTGAATAAATAATCATAGATTTGACAAAGAGGTGTATCACTGCCCTTATGCTCACACAACCCACAAGTAGGGAGATTTTCATAATCTTTAGCAATGACTCAAAGAAGAGTATGGGATTTGTGTTTATTAGCATTGAAATATTTATTGCATATGCCTTAGGTTAGTAGGAATGTAATGAGAGAATCTATCCAATGCTTGTTATATAGTTGGATGTTGTAATTATTTCATTGAAAATCTTGTCGAATTAAATATTTGGGGAGAAGTGTAAAATATATACAGATAAAAAATGTATCAAATAAATATTAACACATAAAAAGATGAATATGTGCCAATGAATATGGTTATTTCTCATCAAGGATTATTTCTTATCAATCCATTCCCACCATGGGATTGTGAACAAGGTGTCAGATGATCTAAGTATAAAGGTACATGCAATTCTATCATTGATTGGAATTGAAAACGATCCAGTATTCATATATTGGAATAATATAGATGTGGGAAAAAAATAATGGAACATCATCAATCCTTTCACAAATTATTTCTCAACCCTATCTTTTAGAATCGTTAAAGAATGCTAAAAATATTGATGTTGGAATACAGAATAAAGTAGAAACTATTAAATTAATAAATCCTCAGAGTTAATTCTAATAAAGAAGGAATTGTGAGATTTGGATCAAGACTATGTGTTCCACCAAATATTGTGCTAAGGAAATAACCATTGGATGATGCACATAGTTTGAATTTCTCCATTCACCCTGGAAACATGAAGATGTATCAAGATCAATGAGAACAATATTAGTGAGATAACATGAAGATGGATATCTCTAAATATGCATCAATGTTCCTAGTATGTCCGAAAGTGAAGGATGGGAGGCATAAGTCTAAGTGGATGATGCAACCATTACCCACATAAACATGAAAATATGAAATAATCGACATGGAAATTACCACATTACTTCTTAATAACAACCAAAGGAAATAATTATATATTGGTTATTTGGGATGGTCTTACATGTACTACTCACTACATTCCAATTTGAGAGGATTTCTCACTAGAAAAACTATAAAAAATATACATCAGAGAAGTGGTGAGACAACATCAATTACCACTATAGATTTTTTTTATCGATATCCAAGAATCTCCTCATTTTTTTAAATGTCCCTATCATACTATAAGCACAGAGATGAAATTTAGTATGGAATATCAATGTAAAGAACCAGAAATTCTAGGTAAATTTTATTTTAATTAAATTATAATTTTACGAGTCTGCGAAAGTTGATGGTTCATGAATCCAAGGCTCGGTGTTCCTGGAATGAATTTATAAAAACAGTTTCGTTACATTTAGTAAATGTATGATCAGGATACTCTAACATTTGAACCGGGGCTCGGGATTGAAATATGAGGGCAATGTTAAACTCATAGTGCCAGTATTCACTTAATGGGACCTTCCCTTTGACCATAGTAGGTTGAGGGTGAAAGATAGAATTTGGTTTTTTTTGGAAATTGATTATCATGAACTCAAAAAAACTAGGATAAAGAAAAAGTATACAATTCCACAATTTGAAGACTTTTTCTGTTAACTATGTGTATAAAAATATTTCTCTAAGGTGGATCTACAGTCAAGATATTACTAAGTTAGGGTATGAAATAGGATATCCCCAAGACTACATTTTGTACGTGGTACGAGCATTACAAGTTCATAGAGATTCCATTCAGACACAATAATGTAAAAAAATTCTTCATATAGTTGATAAATATAGTCATTAGAGAATACCTATAAAAATTTTGGGAATCTATTTAAGATGACATTTCAATATACTAAAAGAGGTGCATGAGGAGCATCTGAGAAATATTTAAGAGACCTTGATAAATTAGAAGCTTTATGAAAATTAAAACGACTTTCCATTATAATTAAAGGATTTCTCATTCTTTAGGTATATCATCATAAAAAATGGGATATATATGGATTCTTAAAAATCAAAAGCAATTGGGGGATGGACAAGGCTGACATCATTGATGGATATATGTAGCTTACTGGGGTTAGATGGATATTATCTCCAATTTGTTAGAAAATTATCATAATTTTAAAACCCCTTAACAAAGCTAACTTGGAATGGAGTCTAGTTTTAATGGAATGATGATTTGAAGAAATCATGATAAAGGTGACAAAGAGGTGTATCACTGCCCTTATGCTCACACAACCCACAAGTAGGGAGCTTTTCATAATCCTTAGCAATGATTCAAAGAAGAGTGTGGGATCTGTGTTTATTAGCATTGAAATATTTATTGCATATGCCTTAGGTTAGTAGGAAGGTAACGAGAGAATCTATGAAATGCATGTTATATAGTTGGATGTTGTAATTATTTCATTGAAAATATTGTAGAATTAACTCTTTGGGGAGAAGTGTGAAATATATATAGATAAAAAATGTATCAAATATATATTAACACATAAAAAGATGAATATGTGCCAATGAATATGGTTATTTCTCATCAAGGATTATTACTTCTCAATCCATTCCCACCATGGGAAAGTGACCAAGGTGTCAGATGATCTAAGTAGAAAGGTACCTGCAATTCTATCATTGATTGGACTTAAAAACTATCCATTATTCATATATTGGAATAATATAGATATGGGAATAAAATAATGGAAATTCATCAATCATTTCACAAATTATCTCTCAAACCCATCTTTTAGAAACGTTAAAGAATGCTAAAAATGATGATGTTGGAATACAGAATAGAGTAGAAACTATTAAATGAATAAATCCTCAGAGTTAATTCTAATAAAGAAGGAATTGTGAGATTTGGATCAAGACTATGTGTTCCACCAAATATTGTTTTAAAGAAATAACCACTGGATGATGCACATAGTTTGAATTTCACCATTCACCCTAGAAACATGAAGATGTATCAAGATCAATGGGAACAATATTAGTGAGATAACTTGAATATGGATATCTCTAAATATGCATCAATGTTCCTAGTATGTCCGAAAGTGAAGGATGGGAGGCATAAGTCTAAGGGGATGATGCAACCATTACCCACAGAAACATGAAAATATGAAATAATCGACATGGAAATTACCAAATTACTTCTTAATAACAACCAAAGGAAATAATTATATATTGGTTATTGGGGACTGTCTTACATGTACTACTCACTAAATTCCAATTTGAGAGGATTTCTCACTAGAAAAACTATCAAAAATATATATCAGATAAGTGGCAAGGCAACATCGATTACCACTATAGATTGTTTTTTATCGAGATCCAACAATCTCCTCATTTTTTTTAAATTTCCCTAGCATACTATAAGCACAAAGCTGAAATTTTGTATGGAATATCACTGTAAAGAACCAGAAATTCCAGTTAAATTTTCTTTTAATTAAATTGGAATTTTATGAGTCCGCAAAAGTTGATTGCACATGAATCCAAGGCCCGGTGTTCCTGGAATGAATTTCTAAAAAAAATTTGGTTACACTTATTAAACGTATGAGATGGATACTCTAACATTTGAACCGGGGCTCGGGATTGAAATCTGAGGGCAATGTTGAACTCGTAGTGCCAGTATTCTCTTAATGGGACCTTCCCCTTGACCATAGTAGGTTTAGGGTGAAAGATATAATTTGGTTTTTTTGGAAATTGAAATAAAATAAAATAAACTTTTATTTTATTTTTCATTCTATTGAAAACCCCCATGTGGATGGTTTAAAGGTGAGGACCACCTTAAATAAAACCTCCCAATTTTAATTTGATGGTGGGGACCCAATGAAATCGTCTCTTTCCATGTGACCTCCATCGACAAATCTCTAAGGTAGGGGTTTAGTTGTGTATGATTATATATTTCCATGTTCTTACCTTCGAAAACAAAGAACGTGGATCAAATCGCAAATTTCATAATCCACAGATGTTTTCTTCTACGGGATTGGGAATAATCAATTGATGGGGTTTGTATTGTTTGAAGTTACTCATTCACGATTTTGTTGAGCCACTTGCTACTGCTATAACGCAGAGGGTGCGAGCCAAACAAAAATTTCCCAAACCCTCTATTATTCTCCTTTTTGGTGTGTTCTTCGTGATGGAGGAGGACATAAAGGAATCATTGGTGGGGCATAATAACAGGGGCTGACACCACCGCCAGATGTGAAAAAGGCGTTGGCACCACCCCGCAGCCCCCGCACTGCCCGCTAACTCCACTGCCCAGCGACCTCCATGCCTCTACGACCTCTGCCGTCTAGTGGCCCCAGCACCACGGCGGCCTCCGCTACCCTTCGGCCCCCGTGCCGTCGTGGCCTCCACCGCCCCACAGCCCACGCCGCTCCACACCCTCTACATCGCTCCGCGGACACACGTCGTCCCGTGTTACTCGTGGCCTCCGCCACACCGCGGCACCCACGGCCTCATGTCGTCTCGCAGCGCGAATGGCCTTTGCTGCCCAGTCGCCCCAGTAGCCTCCATCGCCCCATGGAAACCGCACCCTCGCGCTATCCTGTGGCACCCAGGGCCTCCGCCGCCCCGTGGCACCCGCAACCGTGCACAGTACCATGGCCTCTACCACCCCGCGGCACTCGCGGCTTCCCCCGCCACGCGGCCTCGCACCGTCCTACGACACCCACGGCCTCCGCCGTCCAGCGGAACCCACAGCCTAGCACTGATCTGTGTTCTCCACTACCTCATAGACACTACGACCAACCGTGGAATTCACGGCCCCCGCGGCCTTCACAGCACCCACGGCCTCCTTGTTACCCCACACCACTCAGTCCGGGCCGCCAGGACGGGCCGCCTAGTATGGGTCGTACCACGCAGTGCGGGCCGGGCTGGACCCAATGCTAGTCAGGCCAGACCCAACGGTTCAGGCCGAGTCGACCCGAACCGGATCAACCAAGGCAGGGTCGGACCATACCCGGACCCATTTTGACCCTATACTCTTTTTTGTCCATAAATTTGACACTGGGCTTCAATTTGATGAACCATTAGTGGTGTTGGAAACCATTGAGTGAGACGTTCCTTTTGGAATACAACACGTGAGATTTGGATAATGTTTGGATATGGTCGGGATGGATCGAGCAAGAATCCAACCGGGACCTCATGAATAAAAAGTTAATAACATACAGATTTTCCATCTTATTGGCGCACTATCTGGTGTGTTGTGACCCATATGGAATGGAAGTCCTTTGAGATACATATTCATGGGACTTTGTGGCAGTTGGAGTATCGACTAGTGGCTTGGGGAGAGGAATCACCCAGAGACGAGCAAGCTTAGTTCCAGAACACTGTAGCTAACTGTGACTTGGGAAAGAGATCATTCATGGGTCTAGGATTGAGGGTCTCACATTTAACCACTCTATGATTACATGAGGGACTACTATAGTGATCTGGTGTGGGTCAGCACCGAGAGATCCAATATGGGTTCGCACCTAACGATCATATGTGGGTCAGCACTGAGGTATCCTATGTGGGTCAGCACCGAGCGATCCTGTGTGGGTCGGCACCTAGGGATCTTGTGTGGGATAGCACCTAGAGATCCTATGTAGGATAGACAACATAATGAAGATGTACTATGATCCTCTCTGGGTCTGATGACGGTTTAGGAACCTTTTTGGGTATGCCTCTTAACAGAGTAAGATGATTAAATAGTTACATCTAGTAATCTCTACTATTGTACCTATGAAATACATGCTGTGAGCTGAGTCAATAACATTGTGGTATTCTTCTATGGGGAATAACTATGTGGTACTTACCTTCATGGTATTCCTTAATTTTTGGAACAGTTTAGCTTTGGGATTTTGGGTTCGACCATGTGTTTCCTCTTAACTGAGATGGGTATACTTGATAAATTAGGTATATATATGGGAATATACCTAATTAGGGTTGTCAATTGATTTTATTCTTTGTTGTTTATACTTTTTTGTTTTTGTGTGACCCGGAGGGTCTCGGGTTCCCTACTCAGTATCGTTATACTAAACCCTGCACGGTCAATGCCCTTACCACGTTGTGTTTGAGCAGATGACGGAAAACGCTGACTAAGGATGAGAGTACCAGGACTGGAGGTAGTTTGGAGGTGTACCTTAGACGAGGCATACCATAGAGACGGCTATTTGAGATCTGTACCTACCCTTTAGGTAGGATCCTTGGTGGGTGATCACTTGATCTTTTCCAGTTTACATGTACTTTCAGTTTCTTGTACTTTCTAGTTGGGCTTGTATTTTGGACCCTTTTAGTTACTGTACTCACTCTGTTTACTCTTCAATTTACTTGAGTTCAAATCATGTTGTGTGCTTGGTTGCATGTGTTTATAGGTTATAAAGGTGATGCCAACCTAGTTTTTGGGAATACGCCTTTAGTGCTAGTCCCCAGCCCCTAGCCTATGGAGGTGGGCTTGGGGTTGTCATGGCACTGGCCCTGGGGGACAGGTCATAAAAAATTAGTATCAGAGGATTCAGTTCTAACATAAAACATAATACTTTGATCTTTTTTAACAAAAATAGTTGTATGTGTAGTGAGTTTGGTTATCAGTTTAGGGAATCTAGTGTCTGTGAGACAACCAATGTATCCATACTCTAGGACCCTGGCTTCTGATTTCTCACTCAGTGCAGAAAAGCACTAATTGCATGTGTGTTTTGAAGAGTTTTCATTCTAATCTCATTGAGCCGGCTCACTAGGTATAACAAATTGACCATTCCACACATGTTTCTTTTCAAGATGCCTCAACGTAGACATCCAGTAAGGTTTCTAGATATGTTACACCCTGATAGCCCACAGAGCAATGAGGCCTCGGTGCAGGGCCCTCTTCTAGTAGAGGCATCAGCAGAGGCACCAGTGGTACCATTACCCCTTGTTCCACCGATGCCACCAGCCCTAACAGCAGAGGTTGAAGGCCACATGAGCACATTGCACAAGTTCCATCGCCAGAGGGAACCTAGGTTTAGGGGAGAGATGGACCCACAGGCGGTTGAGGATTGGCTGGAGGACATGGTGAGAGTCTTTTGATTAGTAGGGACACCAGTTGTTCTCATGGTGATCCTTGCCACCATACTTCTACAGGATGTAGCAGGAAGATGGTAGATCTTGATTCTCCAGTCTCACGATGAGGTGACGCATCTCTGTGCAGACTTTGAGATCCTTTTCGGGAAATGTTGTTTTAACGACTCTTCGTGCATTGCACATACAAGGGCTTCTTCATCTTCAGTAGGGAAACATTACTGTGGCTTAGTAATCAGTGAGGTTCACTGAACTCTCGTGATACTCCGCGAATATGGTGTGTCACCCATTCTTCAGGGCCCAAACCTTCATGCAGTGACTCAAGTGGGAGATCAGGTCTTCGATGATCTCACATAGCATCTCGACGCAGGTTTGGGTGTTAGAGAGAGCCATCTTAGTGGAGAGTATCCTTGATAAACAGCCACCTGCAGTAAGACCCACTACCAATCATCACATAGTGGAGTCTTTTGAATCTGGCAGCATACAGATGATATAGGTGTATAAGAGGACCAGACCTACAGGTGGATGACTGTAGGATTCATGGTATGTTATGTGGGTCAACTGAGAGAGAGACAATCATACTAGGAGCGGGCAATGTAATGCATGTGGAAGGTAGGTTCACATGGCTCGTGACGGTGTGACCCACCGTATGGATGATCAGAAGACGGTCGAAGGACCGCCCAAGTAAAGATAGAGGTTCGATCGAGGAGGACCGTAGGGACCTAGCGGATGTGGCAGAGGAGTTGGCCATGCAGTTGGCTGTGTATGACGATTTGAGATGTTACTTCCACCATCACCAGGTGTTCCAACTCAACCATAGTGTGTAGGAGGACATGGGAGAGATCAGCTTGAGGCAGCTGAGGCCTACGATCATGCCGCTCCAGAGATGATATGAGGTACAATATATGTCTAATCCACCTTATCTCTAGTACATATAGACACAGTTTCTGGTTATTCTTTTATTTCCACTTCCCTCGTTTGGAGCTCGGAGATTCCGATGGAGGTATTAGCTTGATCCTTGTAGCTAGAGACTCTTACAGGAGCAGATTCGATGATTATGCGCTGGTGCTGGCAGTGTGTGCTTACTCTTAGAGGAAATAGATTCAGTTGGGATCTCCTAGTAGTGGTGTCGAGGACTTACGACGTCATCTTGTGTATGGACTAGTTATATATAGTCTAATCTCAGATTGACTATATTAGGTGCAAAGTGTGGTGGGTCCACATGAATTTGACCAGTTTTACCCTCACCGGCAAGAAGGTATCCTTTGCAGAACATGATGGACTTAACCTAAAGAGAGTGTAGCCGATCACTCATCGGTTGGCTAGCCTTACTCACGGTGCAGTTGATGTGGAGTGTCGGTGTTATACTGTAATAGTGGACCAGTATGCGGATGTATTCCTTGATGATGTTTCGAGTCTACCTCCTCACATAGAGGTGGAATTTTACATTGACTTGTACACTGGTATGACACTGATATGTACCCCAGCCTCTTGGATGGCTCCTATAGAGCTTCATGAGCTGTAGTTATAGCTAGAGGACTTATAAGGGAAAGGTTTCATTCAGCCCAGTGTTTCCCCATGGACAGCCCCGATTTTGTTCCCCAAGACGGTGGATGGGAGCATGAGTCTTTGTGTTGACTATCGGTGCCTAAACCAGGTGACTGTGAGGAAAAAGTACCAAATTCCTTGGATTGATGACCTCTCTGATCAGCTCAAAGGAGAACGATCATTCTCAAAGATAGTCATCGGATTAGGGTATCACCAGCTCAGAGTAAGAGATGACGATGTGCAGTAGACGACTTTCAGATGTTGGTATGGTCACTAAAAGTTCTTGGTAATGCCATTAGGCAAGAGCAATGCTCCAGCAGTATTCATTTGACTCATGAACTAGATATTTCATCTATACCTTGATCGCTTTGTAGTAGGCTTCATCGTTAACATTATGATCGACTCTGCTACTGAGGTGGAGCATGCCTATCATTTTCAAGTAGTACTATACACACTCTGAGAGAACCATATTTATGGTAAGATCTCGAAGTGCCATTTTTAGATCCGAGAGGTTCACATTCTTTGACACATCTTATTAGAGGCTGGAGTTGTAGAAGATCTTGTGAATATTGAGGTGGTAGTTTCTTGGGATCCAACCAGTAGTTTTATAGAGATACAATGTTTCCTGGGATTGGCTGAATACAACTGATTAGAGAGTTTAGTATGCCTTTATGTGCATGAGATTTTGTAGATACATGGATTACCCTCGATGATTTTCTCTGATCATGGTACATGTTTCACTTCCCAGCTATGGAAGGGGTTCCAGGAGGCTTTCAGGATTCATCTTCCTTTGAGCACCACCTTCCATCCTTAGACAGATGGCTAGACTGAGTGAACAGTTCAGACCATCGAGGACAAGCTTCATGCTTGCATCCTCGGCTTCGGTCATAGTTGGGGGTATCACTTTCCTTCAGTATAGTTTGAATACAGCAACATTTATCACTCCACCATTGGGATGACGCCTTTTGAGGCGTTGTACGGGTGACCTTACATATCACCATTGTGTGGGACTGACCCAGGGGAGTCATCACTCGTGGGACCAGAGATGGTATGGGCTAGCATAGAGAAAGTGAAGATCATCCAGGAGTGGATGAAGACTGAGTAGAGTAGGCAGAAGTCATATGCCAACAGGAGATGGAGACATCTGGGATTTGAGGATGGTGACCACGTCTTTCTATGGGTCTCACCCCAATGAGGTTTACAATGATTTGGCTGAAGTGAAAAGTTGTATACGAGGTTTATCAGACCTTTTCAAGTCCTCTGTATAGTTGGTGAGGTGGCTTACAGCTTAGCTCTTCCACCTCAGTTTCACCGGGTGCATGGCATCTTCCACGTATCCCATATAAAGAGATTTGTGCATAACCCTTTCCACATCATTGACCACGGAGAGCAAGACGTCGAAGATGGGGAGACTTTTACGGAGGTTCCAATTGAGATTGAGGATCGATAGGAGTAGGTCCTTAGAGGGTGTTTGATGCCTATGGTGCACATTTTTTGGCCACACGGGGACCTCTAGTAGAGGACATGGGTGCGGGAGGCTCATATTCGTGCTCAGTACCACCACTTGTTTTCTTAGTTTTTAGTTGCGTCTTATGAGGACATAAATCCCTAAGGTGCGGTGAATTTAAAGACAAATAAATTATAGTTTTTTTTAAAATTAAATAGGAATTTTATGAGTCCATAAAAGTTGAGGGTGTGTGACTCTGAGGCCTGGTGTTCCTGGAATGAATTTCATAACATTTTATTTGGTACGTTCAACAAATGTATGAGTGGGATTTTCTAACATTTTAATTGGTGCTCAGAATTGAATTCTGAGGGCACAATTGAACTCGCAGTGCCGGTATTCGCATAAGGGGACCTTCACCTCAACCACAGTTGGTCAAGGGTGAATGATAGAAGTTGGGGGTTTTGTGGAAATAGAAATAAAATATTATTTTATTTTTTTTATTTATCTTTCTGCTGAAACCTCCCATGTGGATGAATTAAAGGTGGGGACAACCTGAATGAAAACCTTCCAATTTTAATTTGAGGGTGGGGACCACCCAAACCCCCCTAACAACTTTATTAATGAGAGAATCTTCTTGAACGCCCTCTTTAATGAGGGAGGTGACCTTTGGTATACATTATTTTAATTAGGCCAACCCAACCCATTTAATGATGCCAATTAATTGTGACAACATAATTTAATTTGATAAAAAAAATTTAAGATGTTGGATACCATTTCATTTTGGTGGAATTGTGGAAAATGAGATGATTTGGAGAATTGTGGAGAAAGTTATCCACCAATGAAGAACACTCTCGCCAAAGAGGAACCACTTCAATGACAACGAACTTACGATCGAGGAAATTCCGACATCACAAACATCCGTCTATATCCAATGACGACATCTCATTCATCGCAACCTCCGTCGAAAAATCTTTGCGGTAGAGGCATAGTTATGTATGAATATATATTTCCATGTTCTTCCCTTCTAAAACAAAGAATGCAGATCAACTCTCTAGTTAGTTGATTCATGGATGTTTTTTACGGGTTTGGGAATAATCAATTGCCAGGGGTTGTAGAGTTTGACATTATTCATTCACTATTTTGTTGATCCACTTTCTTTCACTCTAATACAGAGGGTGCAGGCCATACAAACATGGCTTGACCACTTCGTTGTTCTTATTTTTGGTGTGTTTTTCATGATGGAGAAGGACGAAAAGATATATTCAATGGGGAATGCGAACGGTGGCCCGCACTGCCATCGGATGTGCTGAAGGCGCTGGCGCATCGGTGCCACCCCACAGAGACCACAACCCATGACTCTGTCTCCCCGCAGCCACCGTGCCGCTCCCCAACCTCGCGTCGTTCCACGGCGCCCGTGGCTTCCACCGCCTCGCGACCCCCACGCCCTTGCATGGTATCGTGACACGAGCAGCATCCGCTACCCCGCGGCTCCCACGGCCTCCACCACACCGCAGAACCTGCATCCTTTGCTGCCCCGTGGAACCCATGTCCTTGCACCATCCCAAGACACTCACTGCCTCTGTCTCCCTACCGAAACTGTGTCCTTGTGCCGCTCTATGGCCTCCGCCACCCCGCAGCACCTACTACAACTCGTGGCCTTCACGACCCACGCGAACTCCACACCGCAATGTTCCACCCAGGCTGGGCTGCCCTATGTGGGCCATGTCTGACTCGGCATGGATTGGGCTGGACCCAGCGTGCCTGGTCAAGACGGGTGGGTCCGATCGGGTCAGACTAGACCCTGACTACATTCAACCCTATAATCTCTTTTGGCCATTTCATTGGCACCGGTCATCCGTTAGATGAACCATTAGTGGTGATGGAAACCTTGGAGTGATACGGTCCCATTCATATACCCCACATGAGATTTGGATAATGGTGGGATAAGATCGGGTTGGATCGAGCACGAATCCAATCGGGCCCTCTGAACTAAAATGATAATAACTTATATAATGGGAGTCTGATAGACACATCGTTTGTTGGGTTGAGACCCCTATGACGTGGCAGTCCATTTATATACTTCTTTTTGAGACTTCATGGCAGTGGGAATATTATCCAGTTTCTTAAGGAATAGACTCTCCCCGAGATGAGTAAGCTTAGTGCCAGAACCCTGTAGTTGGCTGTGACTTGAGAAAGAGATCCATCATGGGTATTTTATTGAGGTTCCCTCATGGAACCCCTATAGGATTTCATGTGGAACTACTCTAGGGATCTTGTGTGGGTCAGCACCGAGTGATCATGTGTGGTTGAGCACCTAGCGGTCCTATGTGGGTTTTCAATGATGGATCTGGTGTGTGGGTCAGCACCGTGTGATCCTGTGTGGGTCATCACCGAGTGATACTGTATGGGTCAGCACCTAGAGATACTAAATGGGTCTGACGATGTACTGACAATGTACTATGATCCTCTGTGGGTCTGATGACAGTTTAGGATCCTTCGTGGGTCAGCCTCTTAATAGAGTATGATGATTCAGTAGTTAAATCTATTCATGTATACAACTGTACCAATGAAATACCTTGTGTGAGATGATTCTGTACCTTTTTGGTATTCTTCTATGTGGCATACCAGTTTGGTACATACTTTCGTTGTGTTCCTTCCTTTTTGATGCAGATGAGCTTTGGGTTTTTTTGTTGGACACTGTGTTCCCTCGTGATTGAGATGGGTATACCTGATAACATAGGTAATGGTATGGGAATATACCTAAGTTCGGTCATCATTTGTTTTCATGCATTGTGGTTTATCCATTATGGATTTTGTGAGAACATGAGGGTCTCAGGGTCCCTACTGAGTGTTGTTATACTCAACCTTGCACGGGCTATGCCCGCACCTCATTGTGTATGGTGTAGACGACGGATAATGCTTACTGAGAAGGAGAGTACCAGGACTGCATGTAGCATGGAAGTGGACCTTAGACGAGGTGTATCACATAGATGACCATTTGAGAGATATACCTACCATTCAGGTAGGATACTTGGTGGGTGATCATAGGAGTTGTTCCAGTTTTCTTATACATTCAGTTTCTTGTACTTCTTAGTTGGGCCTTTATTATGGACCCTTTTACTTACAGTACTCACTATATTAACTATTCAGTTTACTTGAGTTCATATCTTGTTGTTTGCTTGGTTGTGTGTGTTTATAGGTTATGAAGGTAATGCCTACCCAGTTTTAGGGAAAACACCTTCGGTGCTAGTTTCCAGCTTTGAGCCTATGGAAGGCGGGCTTGGGTTAGTCACATCACGGGCCCAAGGGGACGGGTCATGACAATCACCCTCAAGCTGATGGCCATGCTAAGCAGACAATATAGTCACGTCAGTACATATTGATAGGTTTCTCAATGGACTTCAATGGTGGATGGAACCAACATATTCCTTTTGTGGAGTTCTCTTACAAGAACAGTTTCTCCTCAAGCATCCCAATGTCTCCTTTGAAATACCTATTATGGGAAGATGTTTATAACACCTGCATGTTGGGATGATGTTGGGGAAGTAAAACATCTAGGTCTAGAAATGTTCAATGAAATGGTATAAATGGTCAAGACCATAATGCATCACATCAATGATATTAAGAGTAAAAAATAATGTTATTAGGAAAATCATCACAGAGACCAATAATTAGTGGTTTGAGACATATTATTTCTATTCATATCTCTATAAAAGAGAGTTGTGTGATTTGGAAAAAAGGGAAATCTTATTCCAATGTACATAGACCGTTTTTAGATCCTTGATTGCATGGGAGTTGTGGCATATTCACTATAACTCTAATAAAAAACTATCAGAAGTCCATGATATATTCCCTGTATCACTCTGGAAGAAGTATATAACTGACACATCACATGTACTCAAACCAAAGGATCTATAATTGGATAATGATCTCTCCTATTAGGTGATAATAGGAATGATCATAGATCATAGAGAAAAAGTTCTACGAAATTAGATGACACACCTTGTCTATGTGTTTTGGAGAAACCAAAAGTTTGAAGAAGTGACGTGGAAACCAGAGGAAGTGATGAGGGAATGTTACCCATATCTATTTTAGTTTGGGGAAATGAAATTTAGAGGGTGAAATTTACTAATGGAAGATTGTTGTAACGACCAAAAATGTTATGAATACAATTATATTTATTTTAATTAAATGTATTATAGATACAAAAAACAAATTAACTCCTTTTGTTTTATAATATACATTTGGATATAAATTTATTTTACGTATCCTTATCATTGATAATGGAGTTATTGAATAATGATAACATCACATGTATAAATATAAGGTTTTAATAAATCATTTTCCAATGGAAAAAGAAAGGGATAGACTCAACCAGTAAGATCTTACCCTATGAATCTTGTTTATCGCTACATCTAAGGGATATTGAATTTATAAAAGTTTCACTTGACCAATCCAAATCCATGATCCAACAACATAAGCAGTAGGTATACCTTTTACGAGAGATGTTGGATCCCAACAATATCACAACACAAACCATGTTCACCAAACGACCCCAAGAAAACACCACCATCTCACACCTTACTCTTTGTGAATATGCTATAGTAAAAATGAGATATGTGCCCATCCCCTAGAAATATTATTATTATTTTGTAGAATAAATAATATAATTTATTCAATTATTTTTTACTTTGTAAATGATCTTCTAAAAGAAAAAATATTATATTTGGTTAATCTTTGAATTGAATTAAGGAATCTATATTTTTGAATTAATGTATTTTTGAAAAAAAATATTCAAATAAATTTTTATTATTGAATTACTTTTATTAAATATGAATGATCAAATAATTTTTATGAAGTTAAATTTAATTTTTATTATGGTTTTAAAATAGTTTTCAACAAAACCCATCATTTTTCAATAAATATTGGTTTTTATTTTAAAGTTGAATATTAAAATATATAGAAAATTATTAGAATAAAATTTATATAATTTTTCGAATGAGGTCATTTAAGTAATCAAAAGGTTATTTATCCATAATTTTCTAAGATAGTAGGTTTTTGGAAATTCATTAAAATATATATAATTTGTTTTAGGAAATCAAAATGAACCATTAGTGATGTAATTAAATAGTATTAAAATAGTATTCAAAAATATATACGTTTTCCTTTAAAATAATGAAATTTTATGTTTTATTTATTTATTTTACAAATCCATAATGATTCCTCCAAGACTTATAATATATTTTTGGATTTTTAAAATCATTTCCTTGAAATTATAACTCACCTCCACAAAATAATGAACAATATTCTAATATATATGGAATATAGCATTATTAAATAATATATTTCACGAATCTTTTCCCCAATACATGGGTAAAAACAATGGGATGTTTTGTGGTTTTTAATATTTTTATGTGCAGTGTCCAAAACCAAAATAATAAAAAAGTCTTCCACCTTTCCATCAAAAACCGACCAAAACGCACATCCATCTTCACTCAATCTCATTGAAGATAAACCGCCCACTTAACCCTAAACCATAGATCCCTCCTATGTCACCCCCATGATCCGAAGAAGACTACCCAAGAATTTGGTATCACACATCAAAGTAGTGGATTCGTATCTTCCACTTTAAATTCAAGCACCTTATTAGAGAGTAGTTATTTTGATTTCAATTAATTGTTTTGAAATTTATTAGTAATCATTACGTTAAAATCATATTTATGTAATTTAAATGTGGTATCATTTATCTTCCCCCATTAGAAGACTTATCTAGGCTATTACTATGCAAAAATTTCATAAGGGATCTTCCACTCTCCTCTTTTATCAAGCACTAGTTTTATGAAATGTATTTAAACTTCAATTTTCATATCTTGAGATACATTCATAAATACACCCCATACTATCCATATGAATTATAAATAATTATATCTTTCATTACACTCTCATAAAATCAAACATGATACTTTACATACACATGTTACCCTGGAGAAATTCCATAAGGGATTTCTCTCTCCTCATTACCATTAAATAACTTATCTTATTCATCATAAATTACATTTCATGTGTTGGGGTATACTTTTTAATGATACCATTACTATCTATTCGATGTATAAATTATGAAATACCCCTTTTTATCTCATATACTAAATTTATGAATTTCTATACGACATCATTATGATATTGAAATTGCACAATGATTTTCCATGCCAAATTAATCGTGTTGTCAATGTCATACTCATTCCTCTACCAAGGGTATTCACCTTTATGCACATATAAATAAGGATTGAGGAATTACATGAATGTATTCAAAATTCATTAGGCATGTAATAATTTATGATGTTGATTAAATCCATGTTATATGATCTATGTTGTACACTTAGGCATGAGATTAAAATGATTATGGAGGATGCACCCTGATAGTGCTCCAATGCATTAGGTACTATTTAATATCATGACATGTTATGTTTGGATATGGGTTTACCTGATCACATTATTCGACTTTTTTCCACAATGATGTTTTAGGGGTTTACTTAATTCCATTATGTTAATATTACAGTGTTTTATGTTATTTCCACATTACCATATTATGATAATCTTGTTATATTTTTCCTTTATGTTCACATTCCTCTTATGTTACATTGATATAACTATCAAATAACATTTTTTATTATCCATGTTATTATTTTTTAAATCCCTCTATATAACTTATATCCCACCCTTTTTCTTATGTATGTTTTCAAGTTATCCCATGTAATGTTGTGTACAAATAAATGTTGTCTTCATATAAAATAAATTTCCATAAAGATATGTATTTCATGTTTTAAGTTGTTATGTAATGTTCATATTCCCAAAAACCACTAGATCACTCAATCATATGAGTTTTATTAAGTAAAAATTATGTAATAATTCATGTTTAAATATTAAATAATTAGTATGGTCATTATATATATCATTCAAAGATAAAATATATCACAATTTTATTCTATAAACCGGATTTGATGCTATGTTGGGGGTTTCTCATGGACCTCTCTCTTGTTCGGATGAGGGTCTCCTTGTTCAAATTACCTCTACTACATGATTATACAATTCTTATGGTTATATTCAATGGAATATTTTGGTGGAATTTGAAATTTTCAAATCCCCACATCCTCCCTTCTAGAAGTTTGATAGTTCAAGGATTTTGAAATCTCTTGCAAGGGTTTTAGTGCTTAACAGAATGTTCTTATCCACTATTCTTTCCTTGAAGAAATAATTTGTGTCATACTGGAGCCACTATATAAGTTCAATTGGTCAATTGAGATTTCCACTTTTGTGTTCGACTATAGATGTTCACTTGGGTAAGGACTCCCCTACATCGTTAGTGTGGATCTCCATCCTAGGCTTGCCTCTTCCATTCAAGAATCTTGGTTTACTCGGTGATATTAAAAACCCTTTGGGATCCTTCTTCTATATTGATCTATGATCTCTTCATCTGGAATATGTTCTAGTTTCTAAATTCTATTTAGAGATGGATCATTCTATCTCTCATCCATCCATATTCATTTGTAGGATCAAAGGTATGTCAGATTGGTATCATCCCCTATTGAATCAATCCCCACTATGTTGGTAATTAGGTTTCCATCTTCAGGGACATTCCTCCTTACAATGCCATAATTCCAATCATTTGATTCCTTCACCAGGAAAGAAGTATAATTTTTTAATATTAGAGGATTTATCTAGTTTAGTTTCATATAATAGTGATCATATGAAGATATTGATTATATCAGATCATCCATTATTTCCAAAGGTCTCATATTCATATGCTTAATGTTCCTCTATGGTTTTGGCCCTGCCATGTAATGTTTAATTCTACCCTCCCATTTCAGTGGATTCTCTCTTCCAGCTAGAAGATTACGTCTCTTCTTAATGTTGGTATCAGTCCTTCCCAGGGTCATTAAGATGCCTCTTCCTCCTCCATCCTCCCATTGATGTCTCTATCTCAAAGAGATGGATTCAGAGGATTCCCATGTTAACAGATTGTAGGTATCTTACCCAGATGCTATTTCCCATCCTATATAGCTAGTAAATTTCTCTCCTTGGACCCTTGTTTCAGATATCCTCCTTTATACAACCAAGAGTTTCGTGACTAGAGGTCATTATACTACATGTAAGAACTAAATGTCCCATATCGGCATCCGAACTAGATACCATTCGAAGTATAGTACTATAGCCAGACATAGAAAGTAATTTCAAGGGCATGGGTCTGGGGAAAATTCTAGATGCATGTTCAATCAACGATTAAATTTATCATCTGTTAGTATCATGGTTAGGGATATCTATTAAAATCATATTTTATCTCAATTGAGTTACATTTTCACTCTGTTTCTCTATTAGGAGTTCTTGAACCCATGAAAGAACCTTCAAGAGTCATAGAGTTTTCATGCCGCATGAGAGCACATGGATTTCTCAATGGTTTCTAGAGGAATTATCACATATGGATTTTCAGGAAAACTAGGACATGAATTTTATTGAAATCTACGTCAGATATATCCATCGGAATAAAACGATATATTGAATTAGGTATACTTGTTCTTTCAATTGTGTATACTAAATGTGACAATCAATATAGAAAATCAATGTGGGATGATCTAAGCTCTCTGATCCCGGGGGATTATCATTGGATAGTTGGAGGTGACATAAACATCATAGACAATAGTAAGGCGAAAAAAGGTTGATTCCCATTTACCATAAATTAAATCCATAATTTCATGAGCATCATGGATAAAAAGGGTCTCAGGGTTGTTGGATTTTTAAGAGACCCATTTATATGGTTCAAAAATCAGCAAGGGAACTATCGCTCTTAGAGCCGACATGATTGATGCCCTGTGAATGTTGCAGGACATTATTCATTCCCTAACATCAAACTTAATCAATCAGTTCATGTTCTTTTTGATCAATTTCCCCTTCAAATTTCCTTGGAGTCAAAGAATACTTCTGATGATTTCTTCCAGTTCTCTTCTTCAGGGGTGGAAAACCTAAATTTTCTGAACATTCTGAGAGACTATTAGGACCATTCACAAAGAGTTAATCTCTTGATAACTCTTCAAATAATTTTTACAAATTTCAAGGAACATCATAAATCATGGACCAAGTGACATTCCACTGGAGACCACATCCTAGAAGATATCAATAAATACATTCATATTAATGAAATAGGTCCAAAAAAATCATGTAATAATAATGTTTTTAATCATTTTAGATGCAATTAATATGTTTTACTGGATATTAATTGGAAATAGGTGTGGGTTTCTCATGAAAATATCCCTATAAAATGGTTTTTTGATTTGGGGATAGGAACTCGACATATTTTGATTCATGTCTTAAAAAAATGCTGCCAAAAATATCCCATCTGGAAGATGGATGATGGATCACTTTCAAATGAATGCAATGTTTTTGGGAATATGTAAGATTCCTGCATCATGTCTCATCTAGCATCCCCCAACCCATGCATGAAGAGTGGTTACCTGAGCTGCCCTTATATAATCAATGATATTTTTTCTCACTCTGGGATTGATGAGATGAGTGAGAGTCTGAAGGGTATTCAAGTTTTGAATGAAATTTAAGAGGTGATTTGGTTCATTAACCATGTCAGTGCACCACAGAATGATTATTTCCTTACTTCTTTCTAAAAATCAGTTTGGGACACTATGATGATTTGGGTTATATTTGTTATGATGGATTTTTTCTATGATGGAAATTTTACTAAGTTGTCTTGCACTAAAAAGTCGATCCGTGTTCCTGTGGTCATAAATCATCAATCATTACATCACTATCTGCATATTAGTTTATTTAATGTTCCACATAATATCAGTGTTCATATTCTAAATAGAAGGATCATAACAACCCTTTATAGATAAGTGGAAGAAGAAAAACATTGCTTTATGAAAGGTAGGACTGTCTAAGGTGCTATTACTTTGGTCTATGAAGTTATAAGTGATATGAATCAAATATATTTTGGTAGTAATGTTGGTATAAAATGGGATATGATAAAATCATATGATATAATTGAGTATATCTTTATCAATAAGGGTCTTGAATGTATAGTTTTTTCAGTGTGGGTTACTAATACCTTCTCATGGTATTTCAGTTCCCCTTGGATTGGATATACTTTATGGGAAACCAAAATGGTTTCATCAAACATGCCAATGGTTTGAGGTAGGGATACCCTCTTTCCCCATTGAGTTTTATATGTGATCAATTGATATTTTTCCCATTTTATAGATATAGTAAGTGTTAATATTTTCTGAAAAAATCATCTGGTTGGGGGAATTTATCATATCATGTGTGTAGATGGTACCATATTATTGGTGAATTGGAGTAGCAAGTCAATCAATAGGGATAAAAATTTCTTATAGGATTATTGTTATTAGAGAGGTAAAGTGGAAAACTATGAGAAAAGTACTTTCTTTATGTCTAATAGATGCCCTGAGAGGAGTATTAGGGACTTGGAATCCAATTTTGGAATATGAAAAGGGTATTCCACCATGATTTACATGGGTTCCACTATCTCCCCCTACCCAATGCTCATAAATATTATTTACATAGTTTTTGATAGAATCATGGGACACATTATTAATTGGAATATGATTTTTTCCCTTTGGGGGAAATATTTCCTTGATAAACTCAGTACTTTCCTCCAATTCCATGAATATTTTGTCCACCTTGATTCTTCCAAAAAAGGATATTTCCAATATTGAAAGCCCTAAAATTTATTTTTTTTATAGGATGGGAACTTGCAAGGTAATTCACACTTGTCTTCTTGGGTAATTCGTTTTAATCACATAAATGAGGGGGTTTCAATATGAGGAGTGTCATCGGTACTATGTTTGGATTTCATGCATAAAATGTCTTGGGAGCTTCATCAGGGGAAATCATAGTGGGGAAAAAATAGTGTACATATGTCATGGATTGGAGATTTTATCATTTAATGCATTCTATAATAAAGATGATGATATAGATATATATTCCTCTTCTCTAATGACACACTTTCTAGTTAATGGGAAAAGGATATGTTAGTTTTTTTCCTCACAAATGTTGTGGGGATCTCCATGAATTCCTATTTTCCATGCTCTATCTATCACGTTTGGGGAGGAATGGGAGAATCCTTCCATAATCTGGGCCATCATGGATTACATTTCTAGTAGGAATTACAAATAACATTGAGATGTCCAATAACCCAAACAAGTGCATCTTCATAGGTTATTCATAAATTACCATTTTAATTTTTCACTTTCTTAAAATTTGTTCTACTTCTTCCTCTTATGATATTTGAGGAAATACTCTATGGGGTAAAGAGAATCTGTTAAAATAACTCTTTGTAGTTTTTCATGTTCCTAATAATTCTTTTCCTATTATGATAACATCATGTGGAATGCTATTAATAATCATTCGAGGGGTTTCTGGTGTAAGGGAGCCATAACCTCAGTGATTAGACTCTCTGTTTCATAATAGCGACTAGGTAAAAGTTTTATAGATATTTTTCATATAGAACACAAACTAGTCTCATAAATTTATCACAGCTGATGCCTTATGACCTCACTAGTTCCCTATCACGGATAAAAATATACATGAGTGGAAGGCCAGAATAATTATTTTTACGGTAAGTTATTGGTTATTTGAGTTTATTATAATTGATAAAAGAAATATCTATTCTCATAAATCTATCTCATATATTGTTTTCATCACAAGTAACATAATTTTGGACCTCATTTATTTGGACAAAGACTTGGAGAATGCTCCCTCCCTTTTTCCACTTCTTCATTTGAATGGCTCCCCTAGCATCTAATCTTTTATCTAGAGAAATTATATTAGTTGGAGACCCCCATATTGAGGTATAAATTAAACCCTACTAGCTCCTGATTCATGGGATATATATATATGGGGAGACCTCATTAGAAAATCCAAACGATGAGTCATTGTTTCTTTCAACACCTTCATTAGATGTGGAGATTCTATTCCAGTGGAGGCCCCTTCCATGATCAATTAACATCACCTTTTTCATTAGAGGGAGATATTTATCTGTGAATATGGTACAAGTTCTTTGGTTATCATCAATGAAATTACATTTAAATTATCATCTCCCTTGTCCATTGAATATACCATTATATGGTTAAATCATTTTTTGGCTGATCACACATCTATTCATCACACTTGGAGAGAAGGAAATAGTATGGATGACTTTATTTCATCTATTATTATCCTTGAGTGAGCATCTACTTATATTTTCTATATCATGGTTTTTTCCTTGTGAGGTTCGTAAATGTTTTTGGGCTGATGTCATTGGACTCCACTACTTCGAACCCCCTAACATTTTCTCTTGTTGGTTTTTCTGCCTTTTCTTTTCAACACATAAAAATGTCTTCTGTGTTTATCAGGATTCAAATATATTATTATCTAACCGTATTTATTCTCTTTGGACAAATATATTTAATTAAAATTCAAATGAAACATATTTATCATCCATGGGGTAATCATGTTATAAATTGAATAATTGATTATTAAATGAGTTTAATGATGAATTGAATGCTATATGTACGTTAATATTGTAGTGGTTCTTGGACATTATATATTATGGTTATAACCAGATAGTAATGGGTGATCTTGTTATAGAATATATGAACTGCCAACCCATATAGGGAAATAATTCATTTGGTAAATATTATGTTCTCTAGATAGTCATATTAAATGTCATCATTATAGTTATTCAAATTTAAAAGTTTCTTTGAGGATTTTTTAGTGTTATACAATGATTATGTCCCAATATACGAACATATCTTTTGTATTCTTAATATGGGTTATTATGACATTTTCCATTTTTAATGACATATTCTATGTTATCATGTTTTTTGATATATGTATTGATGGGAATGAATATTTGTATGTTACAAACATGAAATTATATTATGTCATCTTACCCTTATTCTATTATCTTATCCAATGATGAGATTCACATGTTAATGATTAAATTTTACATCATAATGTATTATTTCTCAATAATATAATGTTTCATTTTCCCCATGCTATAATGATGTTGTTTGAATTAATTATGTTTATAATTTATTCCATATGGATAATGATGTAGGCTTATTATGAAATAAATAATTGTATTAAATTAAATAAATGTCCCTTTAAAGTCCTTGAAATTGTTTATGTATGATGTATTCCAAATTTTATGAAACTATAAACATAAAAGTTCATCTAGAATGTAAATTATATAATTTTTTCTTCATGATGAAGTAAGGTTTAGATGGAAATTTTTTTTATCCAATTCTCGAAATAAAAGCTATAAATTTAATGTTTACGGTTTTAAAAACTGATTTGGGAATGTAGGTTCTGTTATATTATACTAAAAACACATTAATATCCATTTTAACAACATATGATAAAAGGATCAAGGTAGATTAGTTCTATTTTGGGTTATCTGTGATAATATTGTTCTCGGTGATATTGATGACATTTCATAAAATATATTAATGATTTATTATGTATTCAATGAAACTAAAAATTTATAGTTCATGAAGTGTATTATTGTGAAATGGATTTACTATATTACAAAAACTTATAATTATTTAGGAATATTATCCTTCAGTAACCTCAATTTGAATTATCCATAAAGAGTCCTATGATGATTAAAACATAAACCACTAAAATTGGAACCTAAATTGGAAGGCCTATACATCATACACATGGTTTATATCAATAGATAATACTCATTAATCATTATAGAATAATATTAAAAAATTCCTATCACTAATTTAATATATTAGATGAAATAATTACATATGATCATGTGGGTATTATGTTCAAATCCATACGAAATTACTCTTCTTGAAAAATAATTCCTTAAAATATTATTAAAAAATACATGAAATATAAAACTTACCAAAATACCCAAAACAATATTGTATGTGGTCCTTATCAAATAAAAATTCGTTCAAGAGAAAAAATAATTTTTAGATGACTATAAACAGATAGAAATGCATTATAACAAAGCATATATATTATTTTAATATCATTTTTTAAATATTCATATCTTAATAAGTAATGTAACACAAATGTTTAAATTGTTAGTGTTTTTTTATTTGATATATAAAATTATTATTTTGAAATATTATCTCAATTATATATATCCTCCCTAATTCATTCTATAAAAAACATAAATTAAGTTTATCTTCATGACATGAAAAAATAATCACGAAAGAATGGGCTGAGACAAAACACTAAGTAAGAGAAAAATTATCAACCTGAAATCATGGGTTTGATCATATACATATGATAAACCATGTGCAATGTATGATTCTATAACTAAAAATAATATCAAATAATATGATTTTCCATGAATCATAAAACAAGGACATATAATCTCAAATGGACCAAACATATTCCAAGGAAACATTGTGCGGAATATTAAGACAACAAATATTATTCAAGGAATGTATTCAAAGGAATATATAAATATGAAATGTCATATATCAATTAATTCTAGAGAATAAATAATAATATGTAAATCGTATATATTTTAACATAAAAAATACTGATGATTTATATTGAGGAAAAATAAATCATTTTTTCATCATTGGGTTAAAAAAATCACACCCTTCATATAGTGACCAATACAAATTAAAATGATTCATGTTATGACCAACAAAATTACCATGCTTCATATTGTGAGAAAAAAAATTCTCACTATTTATGTTGTAGAAAAAGAAACATCTATGCATAATATTTTTAACAGTTAAAATGTTCAATCCTAACGTCTTTTTCATACAAGATTTAAATCATTGAGAAATAGATTGGAGGGAAATTTGGGACGTTACTCATTATAATTCATAAAATTGCACCCCAAATAAAACCAATAGTGTTTTATCGTTAAAATCACATGATTTTTTTGTCTTAAATATAATGAAACAATCACATACCATCAAAATAATAAGCCATAATATATAAAAAATCTTATTCATCAAAAGAAATAATATCACAATGACACAAATAGGATGATTAAAAAATACTTCATGAATGACCAAACGTGGAGGATATATAGATAGAAAACATTTATTGTTTTCCAAAATACTTTTTGAAAATTTTTGTGAAATTTATTTTTATTTTTTAGAAACGAATGAGGAGAATTTTGAAAACATTTTTACAAAGAGTTCAAAATAAAATTTCTTTAAAAGGAATAAATAATCAAAAAATGAACCATGAAAATAATTTATAAACATTTTACTTTAAAATATTAGTCAGTATTTTTAATAACTAAATGAAATATATATTTCAATAAAATAATTGAAAAAACATTTAAACCATTGATTTTAAATATAATGTTTTATCGGGGAATCTTGTAGAATTTATAAATCTATGAATAAATTTAGTGAAAATAACTGAATTATTTTTTAAAAGAAAATAATTTTAATAACTAAACATTGAATAATACATAGTTATTTACAAAATATAATGAGGTGTGAATGATAAAACTTTTATTTCAGGGAGGATGGAAAAACA
Organism: Viscum album; assembly: GCA_963277665.1. Taxonomy (NCBI): domain Eukaryota; kingdom Viridiplantae; phylum Streptophyta; class Magnoliopsida; order Santalales; family Viscaceae; genus Viscum; species Viscum album. Next base: position 536,346,621 of record OY728120.1, on the reverse strand, counting down.
TTTTGAACATGTTGAAACAATTTTATTGAAAACCCACATCACATATTTTTTTTTCAAACAAATAATTTTAGAATGAGGTAAACAAATTTTTAATTTTTACAAAAATATCCTTATTATATAATATTAATAAATGGATTATAATTAATTATAATAATAATTCCCCAAATGTATTATCACATTTTAGTGATCAGTTTTTTTTGAATGATGATTGAATTAAATCCTTATGAATTATTTGGCATTAAATTCAAAACTCCTAAATGATATTTACAATGAAATTGAAAATGTAACACTACAAATAAATAATTAATTCATGACATAAAATAAAAAAGAGGATGTATATGCCCCAAATAAATGAATGTATGCATGTAATTCAAACAATGTGTCAATGAAGGGAAATTGAGATCAAAATCCCATAATATATTTCCATTCATAGTTTGACCCAGTATATCCTCCGATAAAAAATATTACATCCATAATAATTTATTTCATAGTATTATTCATAAAATTCATATTTTATATCAAATATTTATATATATTTTCTATGGATATATTTGTTAGTTATAGGTTATTTCAAACATTATGTGTTAACAACTTCATTTGTTTTTTGAAGGTTTAATAATTTTGATATCATTATTCATAATTGAATTCCAAATTAAATATGTATATATAATATATGGTAATATAATATATAAAATATATCCTTTTTTTCTATTTTCATTCTATATGTTCTATTTTCTTGTTATATGAAAATATAAGTGACGAAGACTTATTTAAATAAAATTATAAAATGAAAATGTAACATTAATAAATAAATAAAATACTTAATATAAAATTTCAAGAACCATATAAAATTCATTATTTTATTAATAGATTATAATAATATTGGTTTTCATGTTCCAATTGTTAATCACATTACAATTTCATTTCGTGGTTCTCCTAAGTTGTTAAATCGATCATAACATAAAAATGTTTCAACTCGATTGGCAAATATAATGAAGTAGATGTTTTCTTGATGTAATATAATTATAAAAGAATTATATTGATATTATTAATATTTATTTATGGTTGAAAATATTTTTATACCATTATATAATAGAAAAAAAATTATATGAAAACTGAAAAATGTTTCATAATGGATGATGTTAGCTTCATGTACACACAATTGATATTCCTGTTTCTCGAAGCATGAGAGGGGGTGATGGAGGATATTAAATTAAAAAATTTATAGTCATAATTATATGATATATATAATAATTATTAATCATTTATTCCATTATTAAGATCCATGAAATTTTTAATGGAAAACCAAATATGTCTTATAGCCGATGTGAACCTCTGAGAAAGACATTAATGTTATTAAATTTTATTTTCAATATTGATGGAAATAAAAATATAAGTGTTAAACTATTAATATAAAAATTATATGTCTTCTAATGATATTGAGTCCATAATAATATTTTTTTTCTATAAACATTGGAAGAACGCCATTATGACTACATTTTTAATAATTATATAATACTTATGTGGGAGACTTAATTTTTTCTTTGGTGTTCCATTAAAATTCAAGGAATTCATCTTATGATCAGTTACTAGGGGACTACTATTTTTTGATCGGTTTGTAGTGGGTATAAAACATAGTATATTCTTGGATGAATTTGAATGTTCGGTTTATATTGTAAATGGTGGAAGTGATGACCTTTTATAGGGGAGAGGAAAACTTTTGGAAATAATCATCATTTTTCAATGATGTTGTCAAATTATTCCACGTTCTATGGATAAAATGAAAAAAAAATTATTTCAGCACATTATAAATTAATAATTCATCCATATAATTTGATTAAAAATTATTCTAAACTTGATATATAAATTTCCCCTAAGTGAAGACCTTTTTACAATTTTTAAATTCTATAATGGTAACTATTTTTTCAACTTATTGTGTGATTTTCATATCTAAATATTAAATTTAAATAATGAAATATTTTTAAAAAATTTATTTTATATTTTAAAATCTTATTATAATATAAAACTATTATTTGAGTGAATTATTAATTTGAAAACAAACATTCTTAAGAGATTACAAATTTCTTTTGAAAATTGATATTATCATATTTTAAATTTTATATAATTTAAAATTATAATTATTAATTATTTTAAATATATAGATTAATTTGTTATATATAGAAATTAATTTATGGTGCTTTAATGGGAACCTGTAATCAAATATCACTTTTAAAATAATTCCCTCAAGAAGAAAAATGGAAACAATTTTTATTAAACTTAAATTCTTATTTATTTCTAAAAATTTTATACATAATATTTTAGGATTAAATAATATATATAAATTAATAATTTCATACCACAAAATAAACATTTAATTACATATATTTTGTTTAAATATTATTGGACATAATTACATAATGAAAAAATAACCGAAATAATTTTTTTACTAAAAAATAATACATTTCTGAAAAAATTCAATAATTCATACCAATTAAATTTTTGGTAGAGGATTTTAACGTAATTTATTTTTATAAAAAAATACAAATATAAAATCCGATGTTTAATATAAATTACTATATTAATAAAAATATCTTTTCTTCTAACTATTTTCAAAATTAACTCTAAATAATTATTTTTACTTTGAATTTAATAACCATTATATTCCTACTACTATAGGGGTTACTATATTTTTTATTAATAATTACATCTTAATATACTATAGAATTTTTTATTTTTTATTTATGGATTTAAGAATAAATAATTAATCTGTAAATATTATATATATGTTATGAGTTTTTTTATAGAGATTATTGAACTATATGATATAAAGATTCATGACAATGAACACTTGCAAATACAACGCAATTTACACATGAAAAAAAGAAAAATAATAAATAATTTTTAATGAATAAATGTTATGTATTAAAAACGGATTGAATATGGCATTATAAATATTAATATTGATCAGTTGTAAGTTAATGACATCATTTAAATTACTATATAAGAGGATAAAGACTTTTTTCCCAAAAGGAATTGTTATGTAATTTATTTCATCTCAATTTTCATTCTATTGATACTTAATAGTTATTAGGCACAAGTTTACTTTTATATGGTGTATAAGCTGCCCCATAACATGTAATATCAAGAATAATTCATTAATTATGATATTTTAAATTTTAATTTTAATTATGTTATCTATGTGGATTTGATATGAAAATTACCTAGTGGTAAATGTAATTTCAGAATATCACATTCTTTTGTGATTATAATAATTATTTATAAACATTAACTTTTTTGTAATAATTTTTCATTGGACATTAAAGTTATATTATGTATCCATATTATTGTGTAACTTATATTATAATTCATACACTATATTCCATTTTTACACATGGTTATTTTATTGAATTTTATTTGAGTAATTTTGGAAATATTAAAACATATATACGCTTTTATCAATATATATAATTTATATGGAACAATATATATTTATTAAATTTATTATTAGTTATATGAATAATGTTATGGATAATAAATACATGGATTGGGGAATGAATAATGCAGCCCACTTGATGCATTAATACTCTCATGTGATAACTCAGTTGGCCAAATCAAATGGGTTTTTACCATGTATGTTTTATATTGTACTATGGATATATCATGATTGTAAATGAATCATGATCCATTTAAAAATGATGTTATATAAATAAAAAATTATTTCATTTAGTATTCATATATTACTATAGAGGATATATTCACTATGAAATTATCCTTTGAAGGTATTAATTATTTGTTATTGATTAGGTGTCATGTGTTTTCAATTATTTAACGGTCCATAATGTTTATTTAATAACACTTCATAGGTTAAAATTATTTAAATGGAATTTTTTTATGTTACATACCTTCCCATATTTATTATACTAGTTAATTATTGATATATTCCATTGTACATTACATATACTAATAATTTTATCACCATAATATTTTTCCATTACTCGGGATTTCAAGATGAATTCTTTGAATGAAATATCCTGGATGATATCCTTTTACTTATTTTATGTCTTATTTTCATTTAATAATTTACAATTGGAATTATGTAATTCTCTATTATTCAAAAAATTTAAAACTGATTTGTCCTTCATGACTCAAGCCATTTTAAGTTTACTAATGTTATAAAATAGACATTGGCTCTGAGCTACCAGGTTCGAGGTCCTTAGGTATGTCATAAATTATATCTACACAACCATAATAATATTATATATGGAAATATTATTTTTTTTATTCCATCAACTTAGATAGTGATGAATGGTGGTGATGAAATATTTAAGGTACCATGTCATGAAGCTGGTAGTACAGAAAAATGAATAATCCATAATTTTTTGGTTTTCTTTGATGAAGGAAAATAATAAATAATGGTTTATCTATTAGTATTATAAATGTTCATAATAATAATTACATTTATTTCATTATATAAAAATTTAAAGTCTATGCTTGGAAGATATCAATAAATATAAAAAGGATGACATCTATAAAATAATAACATTAGTGTAATGCCCTGACCCTAGTTACCCAGATTCGGTGCATTATTACATAACATTGGCATGATCATGAGAAAGATCAAGTCTCGAAAGACCGATTAGTTTAGTAGCCTTGGAAAAACTAGATACATCCATAAATTTTTACATTACATCATAAAAAAAACATCTTGTCTTCATATCCCCTCATACTATCCCTGCAGGTCATTCATAAATTACTTCTTCATAATCCTGGGGAAAAAAATAAAACATTGAAAGGGGTGAGCTCGGATGCTCAGTAAGGATAACATTATAGCAGAAGCTTTCATAAATAAGCATAAACACTTAAGGCAATTTATAACTAAAACAAAAGCCTTTTAAACTTGAACTTCAGCATAAAATGGCAAAGGTAAAATGAAATAATGCCATTTACTTACTCACATGGATATTCTACTAGTCGAATGATCACATACAATATCAATAACCACTTTCATAATGATGGAATGCATAATGCCAGACTATCATAACCACATAGCCAAGGCCTCGTGCCAAGACTACAAATAAGATTTTGCCAAGGCCTTGTGCCAAGACACTAGTTTGTCTCATGAGACCTACCGATGCATCGAGGAGCTATAGCGGGCTCCACCCGTCACTTATTAAGTCCAATGCATTCCTCATATGAATAGGTTTAAGCATAAAATAAACATTCGTATTAAAACTAGCATACGAAATGTCAATACTTTAACCACAAACCATGAATGGTATAAAAATAGAACATCCACAGTCAAACATAACTCATTTGATACAATATGGAAGATTGTATTGTATCACATTAACCTCAATCATGAATAATGAAGGATGTTGACATAAATGAAAGTAATCATCAAAACTATTTGAGAGAAATATCCCCCTTTTCTTGAAAACATTTAAAAGTCACACTATTTGTCAAGAAGCCATTTAAAAGTAGATTTTTGAATCAAAGTGTCCCATACCACTTTGAAACTTTTTTAAAAGGAGTTTTAATTTGTAAACATTAATGTCCATATAAATAAATCCTTAAAACCATTTTTTAAAACATGGACATTAATGAGAAAGATTTAGATGAATAAGTCTTTAAATCATTTTAAAAATGGTATTTTAGTTAGAGATTCCAACCAAAAGAGACACTTGAATACAAATAATTGTGGTAATCAAAACTTTGTAATATCATGAGAATAAAGGGATTCATGATATACTATGTCAAAGTACGTTATATACACCACATAAAAGTGATTTGGTGTATATTAACAAAGAAGTCTCAATGGAATGTAAATTGAGATGAAATCTCTTGTAAAGGTTGTATCCTTAGGTTAAGGATAAATCAATGACATAATTATGTGTGACAAATATAAATACACTAAATATGATTGGATATTCAGTGTAAAACAATCAAAGGACATTCACACATATTCTTGTAAAAACAATACCAACGAATTGGATGTTTAACTCAACAAATGGAGAATGAGTTAAAATTACTCTTATCAAATTCATATCAATGACTTGAGAATTACCAATGGAGTGATTATGTGCATCAAACTTATATCCACAGGAAGGGGAGTGGAAATTATGACATAATCAAATGAATAGTGATTCCACACATAATCTTGGGGTAATATAATCAATGAAATATGTGTAAAGCCAAATGAGTGGAAATTGAAATCTCAAATTCCCTTATCGATTAGGTAACTTTCGAAACATACACCCATGAAAGAAGTATCATACCATGATGATGTAAATACCCATAAATTAAAGTATATTACACAATGAATACAATCATGGGCAGTACACATACACCACATGCAATAATTAAGTGGTGAACAATAGAATTCTCACGAAATTAAAAGTGAGATTAGAAAATCCCTTACATTGTACTTTTTCCTTGGTCGATGGTAGGTTTACCTCCTGTATAATGGTGAAATAATTGTTATTGAATAATAAAAGAATCATTTACTTTAATATGATATCATATATGATCTTTTATCATTGATTTGTTAATAATATCTTAGAATTATCGTCATTTCGGGTGTTAACGGGTTCATTTTACTTTATATTCTTTGTTATGTGAGCCATATTCGTTATTAATGGGATGTATATTATTCATATCCATAATGGTATCAAGTTCTTAAACATCATTTTTAAATCATCAAATGATAATTATACTTGAATGGATACGATGGAGAATGAATCTCATCGCGTTCGTGGAGACGGTAGTCCGTACGTACGCACGAACGCTACTTCCATTTAATTTTTATTTTAAAAGAATCGAATCCAAATTATACATAGGTATATTACTATTTCAGTATAATATAATATTTTATATATGTTACTTAAGTTCATTAACACCATCCTTTATACGTTCCATGTGTGGTATGAACGAGTCATATCATTTTAAGGGGGCGGTAGTCCGCACTTCCTCAAATGAAATTATCGTATGTATATACAACATGAAACGAATAATGGTATGAAATAAAATGGAATTACAGAAGATTATATATAAAATATATATTATTAACATCATATTTAATTACAGTTCCATCATAATGGCCACCATGAGAGGCGGTAAGATGTATTTGAACAATCATCGTTTCGTGAGGCGTTAGTTTGCCATCCACAGAAACATTATGTTCATCATCCATTAGATGGAGTTGTGTGTATGTGTAGTTTTAATAATTCTTATAACAACATCCTAGTATATTGAGGATACTGGTGTTGTTACAAAAGAAAGGAAATAAAAAGAGTTTGGGGGTTGGAGAAGGAAAATAAATGAAAATAATTTAAGAGAAAACGTTACCTTTAATTTAGGTAACTCACTTTGGTTGGAACCAAAGGACTTGTTGAAATGCTTTCTGCCTAAGGGGAAGCTTCAAGGAGGAGGAGAGGGATGTGGGGAGCTTAGTTGGGCAGAGTTTGGACGAGCCAAGTGGCTTGAGAGGTGTGGGGAATGAGTATAAGTGGTCTCCTTTTATAAGGGAGAGGAGGGGCTCTTTAGGAAAGAGTGAAATTATTACTTTATAATATAATTATATTCGGTTTATAATGGTCCAAAAATCATTGAGGTCGAAGATAAGATGACTAATATTCTAAATAACATCAACCAATAAGAATTGGACAGGTTTTAGATAATATTTTAATCATTATAATCTTATTTATTTAAATGATTTATTAATGGGGTAAACATTGCATCATTATTGTGTCATTAATAATTTAAATTATTTGATGTCTAAAAATTATAAATAAAATATCATTATGTATAAAATCTTTTTAGCTTTCTAATGAATATTTATAATCGAAAATCCAACATGTATAACCCTATGTAAAAATTGTTCTTCTAAAAGATGTAAGCTTATGCCATTTTTATTTTTTATTTTAACTTTATTAATATAAAGTGTCATTATCACTTACAAGTGGATCAATGGGGTCCCAAAATTGACCCAAAGATGCCCATGGTCGACCATGTATCAACCAATAGGGTTAAGACACGTTTTAGGGTAATTTAGTATTATTATAATATTATTTTTTAACCCTTATTTACCGGATTTACCCTTAACCATGGTAAATAAAATATTTACCGCAGTAATTATTCAAAATGTCTAAAAATAAAAGTTACCTATTTACACCATTTGAACATCCTGATTCCAAATATGGAATCCATTTTTCTAAATTCAAAACACAGAAGTGGCAGAAATTAATTTAAAATTAATTCCCGCTGTGAAAACAAAAAGCGTGTTTTTAAGAGATAATAACTATCAAAAGATTGACACTTGTTTATGTTCGGTTTAATTGTAAAATTATGTCCAATGACCAACATTATATTAAATGTTAAAAATATATTCTAAATATACTTTAAAACCACTCAAATTCATAATTTATCACTATTAATTATTTTGATTAAAAAAGTTGTTTTTAATTAAAATTTAGTAATTTTCACTATTCATCAAAATATGAAAGTTATCCGAAAAGTACCAAAATTTCACCTTAGGCTAAATTCGATATTCGGAATCCAAAAATGAATTCCATTTTAAAATATAAAATATACATAATTTCAAAATTTAGGTATTACTATCCATAATGGTTAGTTTGATCGGTTGTGGTGTGTGTTAAAACTCGAAGTTGCGTACAACACACGCTACTATTTTATTCAAAGGAAAGCGTACCGTGTAAGCTTGGGATGTTTCATTTTAAATTTTTTTGATGTCGCCATTTAGTCAAAAAGTTTGAAATAATTTATTTAAAAAGGGTTCACTATTAAAAGTTGGTAAAACTACAATACTGAAGATGAATTTATTCTTACATTATGTCTAAGAAACTCATAATATGGATTCTAAAATTATAAGGATTATATAAAGTTTAAAATTTAGTTAATACTATTCATAACCCTTTTTGAACGTCTTGTTTGGTGAGTCATGGTGCGCTTGAACTCGGTGTTGCGTGTAGTGCATGTTATTGAATTATTTTGAAGAAATAACACACTATGAAATCTTGGGGTGTTACATTCTCCCCTCCTTCAATAAATTGCGTCCTCGCAATTTGAAATTGTTCTTAGAAAATAAAAGGTTGAAAATAGAAAATATATTTGTAGGAAAACCCACATCGGAAATTGGTTTACTAAAATTTAGTCTTAATATGAGGAAAAGAGAAATGAAAGGGTCACCACCAAATTATGATCTCGATTAGGAGAACATTGGTGGCAATTAGAGACATATAATTGGAGGAAAAACGTAAATATTTATAGGTAGTGGTTGAGGTCATCAATCACAAACAAGTATAAAATTGAGGTCCTTAAACTCATCAATCTATGATGATTTGAAGTACCATCGGTTCAACAAAATATAGGGTATTGGGATCACACATTTTTGACATTTCAAAATATCTTAGTTGAAATCCCACATCAAAAAATGAATTAATGAGGCCTCTATTTAAAATAAAGAGTGGAAAGTATGAAGATTACCGAAATTAACATATACTAGGGTTCCATGTAGGAAAATATGGATATGGAGGAGAAATCTAACCATCAATTATCTGATGGAGAGTGGTAGAGAACATGGCTATGAATAGGCCAACAATCCCAATGCCATAAATTAGTGATGATTTAAGGTACCATCTAGGACAACATTTTTTTTTAAAGTTACATTACATAAGGAAGAGGAATTCATTTATGATATTGACTAAGAACATTATGAGATATACTTAAATTTTAAGTAGATTTTCATTCTTTAATAAATTTCCACCACTAACTCAAATTTTTTTTAAACGATGAGTATTCAAGAAGACTTGGTCACACTGGGAGAGCTAGAATAAACTTCTATAGAATCACATGATCCATGCAGGATAAACCATATATTTACATTGTCTTTGAAGATTAATCAAAACCAAAATGGTTAGTGAATGATCTAATGATCCCCCAAAAGGATATTCATTGAGATAAATATGCACTAATCTTAATTTCTAAAATTAAACCAACAATACCCCAAAGTTAAATAGATACCATTCAATAACCAATTGTCCTTAAAATCCTTTAATATAATCCAAACTAATATTGAAACCCAAAACATAGAAGAATTTGATTATGTAGTCTCCCATGTTACATTGTATCTCCAAATTACATCAAATACTCTTAAAGTCACATACTTAAATGTAATCAACATCATCACATATTCTCTGTTATAGGTTAATCATTTCCATAAATAACCCAAATCACTATAAATCAACAATAAAAATGTAGATAAAAATCCACCATTACTCTACAAATGAAACCTCATTGTATTCTATTTTCCTTGGGCATATAGTGTTCCTAACAAAATGAACATCTTCCAAAATAACATTTATCACTTAATCACCAAATCATTTTCCTATACCAAGGGTATTCATTTGATAAGACATAAGAACCCAAATCATCTTATTATTGATCAATAAAATCATTTAACAAAAAAATAGTCATACTAACCAGGGACTTCACGTAGTCCAGTGGTAGGCGATAAATCCCAATCGCACTTTGGTTGTGGGTTTGATTCCCACAGCTTTGTCCGACGCGACGGGTTGTCACACGGTCTACGTGTTGTCCTTTTTCAAAACTATATTTTATAATATTACCAAAATGAGATAAATTCCTAAAAATAACATAATTTAACCACAAATGTTATATCATACTTTGCATTTTCATCCCAAATTATAATAACTTATCATTTTCTCAAACCCCAATGATCATATAAAACCAAATGGTTATTTATACCTATATCCACAAGAGAAGAGACAATTCTTCCTCAAATATCATTCTCACATGGCAAACTGCGGGGTTAAAAATACAAGAGAAAATTATTCCAATGTAAACCCATCAACAAGTAGTGATAATTTTTCTCCAACCATTTATTTCCACATAGCTTCTTCTTTGACCAAGAAAATATCCTATAGAATAGGACATTCACTCGGGTAATGGCCAGGTCCCCTACATTTACGGCAAATTACTGTAAATGGACTCTTGGGACCATTTTAATCTTCTTCCATAGTACTCTTCATTTTTCTTCGGCAATTCTTCACTTTATGTCCTTCCTTCCCGCACGTAAAACATTTCGTTGTCCCATTGAGACACTTTCCTGGGTGTCTCTTTCCACAATTCCTGCATGATGAAAATTGAGGTTTCTTTTCTCCATGGTCTCCATTGCTGGAGATCTTATCATTTATCACCTTTCTCTTCCTTGTTGAGTCTGGGAGTTGGTTAATATATATGTTGTTGATCATATTTTTGGAAAACTGATTTGGCATAAAGACAATATCTTTTACGCCTATCAACATTCCATTTTGTTTCTCATTGCCACCACTGTTCCCAACTTGTACATCATTCTCAAAGTCACTATGACTTCCTTGGAATCCAGCCATTGACTAAAACCAGAAAGCATTGTGTGAGTAATAGTAGTCGTAAAATCATTTAGAGATTAAAATGTCACCATATTCTCAATTTGAAACATATTAGGATTAACCAAGGTCATTTACTCTCATCTTATGTATATATTACTTAAATCGGTTTGTAAAGAAAATGTAAATTATCCTAAGCATATCCCCCGGGAGTGTCGTAACCAAGAGTGCAGCAAGGCCCGTTGTCGTGCACCAGTTCCCGTTCGAGTTTAGCTCAAAGCGGTGTTTTCGGGTTTTACCCCTAGGTACATCTGTGCCAGAGCCGCCTCTACCTGCTCGTATCCAGACAGGGATGTATTGCTCGGAAAACTCACAAAATCTCTACAATACCAAAATTCTAGGAAGTTCTTTTATACTAATCCTCAAAGTTCATCTTAGGTCTACGTGCTCTAATCAGAGTTTATCTAAATCTAGCTACCAAGGTTTGTACTAAACTTCCTCTGATACCAACTGTAATGCCCCGACCCTAGTTACCCAGAGTCGGTGCATTATTACATAACATTGGCATGATCATGAGAAAGATCAAGTCTCGAAAGACCGATTAGTTTAGTAGCCTTGGAAAAACTAGATACATCCATAAATTTTTACATTACATCATAAAAAAACATCTTGTCTTCATATCCCCTCATACTATCCCTGCAGGTCATTCATAAATTACTTCTTCATAATCCTGGGGAAAAAAAATAAAACATTGAAAGGGGTGAGCTCGGATGCTCAGTAAGGATAACATTATAGCAGAAGCTTTCATAAATAAGCATAAACACTTAAGGCAATTTATAACTAAAACAAATGCCTTTTAAACTTGAACTTCAGCATAAAATGGCAAAGGTAAAATGAAATAATTCCATTTACTTACTCACATGGATATTCTACTAGTCAAATGATCACATGCAATATCAATAACCACTTTCATAATGATGGAATGCATAATGCCAGACTATCATAACCACATAGCCAAGGCCTCGTGCCAAGACTACAAATAAGATTTTGCCAAGGCCTTGTGCCAAGACACTAGTTTGTCTCATGAGACCTACCGATGCATCGAGGAGCTATAGCGGGCTCCACCCGTCACTTATTAAGTCCAATGCATTCCTCATATGAATAGGTTTAAGCATAAAATAAACATTCGTATTAAAACTAGCATACGAAATGTCAATACTTTAACCACAAACCATGAATGGTATAAAAATAGAACATCCACAGTCAAACATAACTCATTTGATACAATATGGAAGATTGTATTGTATCACATTAACCTCAATCATGAATAATGAAGGATGTTGACATAAATGAAAGTAATCATCAAAACTATTTGAGAGAAATATCCCCCTTTTCTTGAAAACATTTAAAAGTCACACTATTTGTCAAGAAGCCATTTAAAAGTAGATTTTTGAATCAAAGTGTCCCATACCACTTTGAAACTTTTTTAAAAGGAGTTTTAATTTGTAAACTTTAATGTCCATATAAATAAATCCTTAAAACCATTTTTTAAAACATGGACATTAATGAGAAAGATTTAGATGAATAAGTCTTTAAATCATTTTAAAAATGGTATTTTAGTTAGAGATTCCAACCAAAAGAGACACTTGAATACAAATAATTGTGGTAATCAAAACTTTGTAATATCATGAGAATAAAGGGATTCATGATATACTATGTCAAAGTACGTTATATACACCACATAAAAGTGATTTGGTGTATATTAACAAAGAAGTCTCAATGGAATGTAAATTGAGATGAAATCTCTTGTAAAGGTTGTATCCTTAGGTTAAGGATAAATCAATGACATAATTATGTGTGACAAATATAAATACACTAAATATGATTGGATATTCAGTGTAAAACAATCAAAGGACATTCACACATATTCTTGTAAAAACAATACCAACGAATTGGATGTTTAACTCAACAAATGGAGAATGAGTTAAAATTACTCTTATCAAATTCATATCAATGACTTGAGAATTACCAATGGAGTGATTATGTGCATCAAACTTATATCCACAGGAAGGGGAGTGGAAATTATGACATAATCAAATGAATAGTGATTCCACACATAATCTTGGGGTAATATAATCAATGAAATATGTGTAAAGCCAAATGAGTGGAAATTGAAATCTCAAATTCCCTTATCGATTAGGTAACTTTCGAAACATACACCCATGAAAGAAGTATCATACCATGATGATGTAAATACCCATAAATTAAAGTATATTACACAATGAATACAATCATGGGCAGTACACATACACCACATGCAATAATTAAGTGGTGAACAATAGAATTCTCACGAAATTAAAAGTGAGATTAGAAAATCCCTTACATTGTACTTTTTCCTTGGTCGATGGTAGGTTTACCTCCTGTATAATGGTGAAATAATTGTTATTGAATAATAAAAGAATCATTTACTTTAATATGATATCATATATGATCTTTTATCATTGATTTGTTAATAATATCTTAGAATTATCGTCATTTCGGGTGTTAACGGGTTCATTTTACTTTATATTCTTTGTTATGTGAGCCATATTCGTTATTAATGGGATGTATATTATTCATATCCAGAATGGTATCAAGTTCTTAAACATCATTTTTAAATCATCAAATGATAATTATACTTGAATGGATACGATGGAGAATGAATCTCATCGCGTTCGTGGAGATGGTAGTCCGTACGTACGCACGAACGCTACTTCCATTTAATTTTTATTTTAAAAGAATCGAATCCAAATTATACATAGGTATATTACTATTCCAGTATAATATAATATTTTATATATGTTACTTAAGTTCATTAACACCATCCTTTATACGTTCCATGTGTGGTATGAACGAGTCATATCATTTTAAGGGGGCGGTAGTCCGCACTTCCTCAAATGAAATTATCGTATGTATATACAACATGAAACGAATAATGGTATGAAATAAAATGGAATTACAGAAGCTTATATATAAAATATATATTATTAACATCATATTTAATTACAGTTCCATCATAATGGCCACCATGAGAGGCGGTAAGATGTATTTGAACAATCATCGTTCCGTGAGGCGTTAGTTTGCCATCCACAGAAACATTATGTTCATCATCCATTAGATGGAGTTGTGTGTATGTGTAGTTTGAATCATTCTTATAACAACATCCTAGTATATTGAGGATACTGGTGTTGTTACAAAAGAAAGGAAATAAAAAGAGTTTGGGGGTTGGAGAAGGAAAATAAATGAAAATAATTTAAGAGAAAACGTTACCTTTAATTTAGGTAACTCACATTGGTTGGAACCAAAGGACTTGTTGAAATGCTTTCTGCCTAAGGGGAAGCTTCAAGGAGGAGGAGAGGGATGTGGGGAGCTTAGGTGGGCAGAGTTTGGACGAGCCAAGTGGCTTGAGAGGTGTGAGGAATGAGTAGAAGTGGTCTCCTTTTATAAGGGAGAGGAGGGGCTCTTTTGGAAAGAGTGAAAGTATTACTTTATAATATAATTATATTCGGTTTATAATGGTCCAAAAATCATTGAGGTCGAAGATACGATGACTCATATTCTAAATAACATCAACCAATAATAATTGGACAGGTTTTAGATAATATTATAATCATTATAATCTTACTTATTTAAATGATTTATTAATGAGGTAAACATTGCATCATTATTGTGTCATTAATAATTTAAATTATTTGATGTCTAAAAATTATAAATAAAATATCATTATGTAGGAAATCTTTTTATCTTTCTAATGAATATTTATAATCGAAAATCCAACATGTATAACCCTATGTAAAAATTGTTCTTCTAAAAGATGTAAGCTTATGCCATTTTTATTTTTATTTTAACTTTATTAATATAAAGTGTCATTATCACTTACAAGTGGATCAATGGGGTCCCAAAATTGACCCAAATATGCCCATGGTCGACCATGTATCAACCAATAGGGTTAAGACACGTTTTAGGGTAATTTAGTATTATTATAATATTATTTTTTAACCCTTATTTACCGGATTTACCCTTAACCATGGTAAATAAAATATTTACCGCAGTAATTATTCAAAATGTCTAAAAATAAAAGTTACCTATTTACACAATTTGAACATCCTGATTCCAAATATGGAATCCATTTTTCTAAATTCAAAACACAGAAGTGGCAGAAATTAATTTAAAATTAATTCCCGCTGTCAAAACAAAAAGCGTGTTTTTAAGAGATAATAACTATCAAAAGATTGACACTTGTTTATGTTCGGTTTAATTGTAAAATTATGTCCAATGACCAACATTATATTAAATGTTAAAAATATATTCTAAATATACTTTAAAACCACTCAAATTCATAATTTATCACTATTAATTATTTTGATTAAAAAAGTTGTTTTTAATTAAAATTTAGTAATTTTCACTATTCATCAAAATATGAAAGTTATCCGAAAAGTACCAAAATTTCACCTTAGGCTAAATTCGATATTCCAAATCCAAAAATGAAGTCCATTTTAAAATATAAAATATACATAATTTCAAAATTTAGGTATTACTATCCATAATGGTTAGTTTGATCGGTTGTGGTGTGTGTTAAAACTCGAAGTTGCGTACAACACACGCTACTGTTTTATTCAAAGGAAAGTGTACCGTGTAAGCTTGGGATGTTTCATTTTAAATTTTTTTGATGTCCCCATTTAGTCAAAAAGTTTGAAATAATTTATTTAAAAAGGGTTCACTATTAAAAGTTGGTAAAACTACAATACTGAAGATGAATTTATTCTTACATTATGTCTAAGAAACTCATAATATGGATTCTAAAATTATAAGGATTATATAAAGTTTAAAATTTAGTTAATTCTATTCATAACCCTTTTTGAACGGCTTGTTTGGTGAGTCATGGTGCGCTTGAACTCGGTGTTGCGTGTAGTGCATGTTATTGAATTATTTTGAAGAAATAACACACTATGAAATCTTGGGGTGTTACAATTAGGGTATTGAACATTATTTTTTATACTCTCGTTAAATTGAATTGTATTAGTCATATTAAATGATTATAATAACATATTAACATGATTAAGGATTTCATGAGGTAAAAATATCTTATTTTAAGTAAGTAATTATAGTAACTTCTTGTCCAATGGAGTGATGGAATTGTTCCGATTTTTTAATGATGAAAATGTTTCATTTTTTACCCAAAGTATTTTATAATAAGGGAATAAAAATATAGAACATTTAATAGAAAAAATTTTATAAATAAAGGATTTTAATGTTGGATATGGTTGATAAATCCCCTCTATCTCATTTTAATAAATTTTTTGATTTGTGTCATGTTATTTAAAATTAGGGTTTTAGATCTTATCATTTTACTTTTTTACTTGTATGGCTATTTTTTGTCTAATTAAAACTGGTTTTACTAAAAAAATGTAATGAAACATCATAAAAATATGAGTGTAGTAAAACATAATTTATCATTTATTATTTAAAATTCATTTTCTCAAAGTATAATAATATATTTCAAATTAAAATATTTAAAATATAGAAATACTATTATGAAGAAATTATTTCTGTTTAAATTAAATTCATTTAATATTATTTATTAATGATTTCAAATTGAACGAGCCATAATATGTCAATATATAGGCTTATAATTTTTATTATCATCATATTTTATCAATGATTAATTTATTTTATAAGATAAAATAAAAACAATATTACTAAAATAATTATTTTAAAATTATTGGTTCTCAATTATCATTATCATAGGCATTATTTTATGTTATCATAATTTTATTCAAACAAAATAAATTAATCTATTTGAATATCATATTAATGATTATCTAAAATAATAAATAAAATTTTATCTATTTATTTTCTAAAATTAATGATATCTATATTATAATATAATAAAAAATATTTTCTTATTGTAAAATTTACCTATGTCTCCAAAATCTAACAAATGTGTTTATAAATTAAAAATTTTATTTTTAAAGATTTAGTTAATAATATATGTATATATTTTATTTATACAATTTTTCGAAAATAAATTTATCCAATATATTATCATGTTATACCAGAACAAAAATTAGAAAAATCATTATTTTAACTATTAACCTAAAAATACGATATTTTAAGAACAATAAAAAATCCAACCAAATATAGTTGTGTTATTTGAAATTAAAAATAAACGTTATTTTATAAATTAAAATTATATAAATTATAAAAATATATTTTTTATTAAAAATTCAATATAGATAAATAAAATCTAATTTTAATGAAATTTTATTTTTTTAAAACATTATCGTTGCAAAAAAAATATTATATATGCTTTTTCGAATTGATTTTGATATTTTTATATTTATTATTGGTTTTATTATTATTAAATATTCATTATAATGAATTATATGAAGGTATTTGAGGTATAGTTTTCCATATAGAGCATGATATTAAAGATAAAATTAATTTAATGTCTCTAAAATCATGATTCATTTCACTCTTCCCTTTTTAAAAAATAGAATACTTGACATGTTAATTAATGAATACTATTGAATATCGGTGAATTTATTTTTAAAATATTCATAATTCAAAATACAAATTCTAATATGACATCTAACATACCATCTCTCAGTATATCAAGTCATATATTTTTCCTCAAACATCCTTAATAATTTATACAATATTGTATCATACTTGTATACACCATAATAAGATATTATAAAATATATTTTGTTTTTAAAATTCTTATCAATATACAATTGGTTAACCATAAATAAGTGATCTATTGATATAAAAAATTACTATATCAGTAATCATAAAATGTATTACCCACTAGTTCATGAAGCCACATTGTTGCCAATAAATATCATAATCCCCAAAAAATGAGATAAAAAAATAACATGGTTCATTATTTCATTAAATAAATATTCAATTTTAAATATCTCAATTATTTATAAGTCATATTCCTTAAAACCAATCAAATCCATTATTACATAAATATCAAAAATCTATTAAACCTTGTAGTTATCCATACATAAATCATTTGTTCTCTAATTTGTCTCACAAAAAATTATAACCTGGTCATAAGATAAATTTTTTTGGTTATTGATACAATTAAATATATCTTTTCAACCCATTATGGAAAATATTTTACTTAAAAATAAAAAGTGTTTCATCATAAATTTTAAAATATTCCAAAATTTCGTCATTAAGTATCAATCAATAAAGAAAATATTTAATATTATAGACAATACTTTATTTTTATCATATCAGCCTCTCTAGATTAGGGAATACCTGTCAACTCACCATTTCCATTATAACTACAATATTCTTACATTATAATCCATTTATATATTATTATTTATTATGTTATAATACATAGATATTTCAATAATCATACCATTCTCCACAAAACATTTCTAATCATTATTGAAAACATAAATGAAATCAGAATGGGCATGATCGTATCTTAAATTAGTATATAAAAATGTTAATTTGAAGATTTCATCTTCTATGAAGCCTTGATTTTATAACTACGGAACTTATATTTCAACATATGAATCTTATTTATAAATCCTTTTTAACTCATTAAAATTAACAAATTATTTTATCAAAATTAAATATTTAAAATCTTATGAAAATTCTTTTATAATATATAATTTGATAGATTCCTAATTTACCATTATATAAAATTAGGTACTCTTAAACCAAGTGTGTAGTTAGGAAAATATCATGCCACAATTGACTCTAATATCCATAATTTTTAATGATAATTAAATCCCAATTTGACATTTTTTTTCAAAAATACAACTATACATGTTTGTCATATGGTAATTAAATGATTTTTAAAAAGATTAATATTTCTATTTATCAAAGGGTAATATATGATAAAAATTATCAAAGGATAATTATGAATTTCTATTGTCAAAATATATTATTTTTAAAAATAATCATTGTTAATAGAAACAATGAATAGAATAAAATTAATATTCAAAAGATTAAATTTTATCAGATTTTATTTTACAATAACTATTGATGATAATATTTAGAGTGCTTTCATTTTTCTAGATGAATTATAGAGAAATTATCAAGGAGATAGAAAGTATCAACACATGTAATATTTGATTCCATCTAGAAAAAATATATATTCTTTTGATTCTTGGTGACATTGATGAAGTATCAGAATTTTTGTGTTTGAAACTATGATAATAATTAAAATGAGGAGGATTTTCAGAAATTTTAGATTTCCAGTAAACCATTTTAGCAACAATTGGTAATTTATCCATTCTATTTACATCGATTAATTTGAGGTACTAAGTATTATACCTTCATGGGATCATATATAAAAATATTTCCATTATATAATGGTTTTAATTTATTGTTTTATATCAAAATTAATTTTGATGTAATTGTGTGTCATGTAAGGGAATTTGTGTATATTATTCCACGAGAGATACTAGAGGATCCAGTTTCTATTTTAATTGTTATCACCTGTTATTGTGTGTTACATATTTCTTTCTCAGGTTAAAATAAATTTCATGCATTCTCTACCATTTTTTATATAGGTTGCCTTTATTTGAGTTTATATTAACCGTACTCAGAATATGTGGACCTTAGGGACATGATTTTACCAAATGGAAGGAGTTTGCATAAGTTGAAATGATGGTGACATTGAACATGAGTACAGGGTGAACATATGTTGATTCCATATAATGTTGTGTATTAGGAACTCCCACAAGCCACACAATGTTTAATAAGAACTCCCTTTGTATCAATACATATGAAGGGAAATAATAAGATAATTAAAATGTATAACCGGTACCACTTTGAGTTGGATACTATATATAGGATAGTTTCATTAGTATAATGATGCACATTGGTTGACCATGTGATGCTCATTTTATATATCATTCTCTCATGTGAGCTGAATTGGATAATAAAGGCATCATTTCATGAATTTCAGTGTGATTTCTACAGTATGCTAACGAATATTTTAGTTGTTACTTTTTTAGAAGGTATATTTAAGGGTTGGTAGCAGATTGATTAGTGTGTGGTCACATAGTTTTAATTACGTGTTAATGGTTTTGATACATTTTAATTTATTATGAAATAAATCCAATATAATTTATAAAATTAAGTTAATGATGAATTATTGTTTTTCTACTGAGTTATACACTCTATCCATTCAATGGAGTTTCAGTTAGTCTATAGGTTACATGAGAGATATGGGGAAGGGAATAGGCCATATGCTGTAATGATGTGTAGAGGATAATAGAGATTATTCTTGGCCATGAATAAAATGGGATAACATTTTATTATTTATATTTTAATTATAATCTATGATATCTTACAAATTTTTGTGTCTATTTTATTGTAAGAAATCCATTTCATCATAGAAATTTCTAGGATTATTATTGTTAATAAATATTTTATTATTTATTCTTTATTTTTATACATGATGAGATGATACTGTGGGAATAATATCTCCATCGACTGAATTAGTCCATTTTTTTAGTCATACATGTATTACATACATGGAGTCATGGGTCATGTTTTATAACACCTAGATTGTACATGATAGACCAGGTTAGGATTTTACAATATGGTATCAAAGAACCAAGAACCATCAATATAATTCTTATATTTTTCTAGATTTAGTACATAGAATAAAAGTTATAATATAATTGGTACTCAAGAATGGGAAAAATGATAGTTCTTATCCAACAAAGAATAATGGACCACTGAGTTTTCACAATAGTTGAGAAATGTATTTTTTAATCAATGTTGTGTAAATTAGAATTGGGTGATGCACATGAGTTTGATATTTTATTTTTGATCGTTTAGGTGTGTTCATTCATCATCAATAGGCACATAGGTTCTCATTCAATATATATACTTATTGTTTCCTACATAGTTGTTCATTAATTAATTTATGCTATTTGTACTACCTTTTCAGAATAGTTTCTCTATGTGTGATATATCTTTTTTATATTCTATTCTGATATATATATATATATATTAATCATTTTTTAGTTGAAATTATCATTTTGTTTTTTTATAATATATATGATTATTCTGAGTAATGTGATGGGAAGACGACATGGTTACTTCTAAGAGTTTTAAACCTTAGGTTAAGGGAAGCTTCCTTAGAGAACCTTGTGTGATCCCATAGACTGGTCCATAAATACCTTGTAACTAATATTCAATATTTTACAAGAATATTTCTCCACATAGGTATTTTTTAGGGATACCAGCTGAGTAGGATTTATTATTGATTATAATTGTACCAAATCTAGTGGTAAACGTTGCAGTTCATTACCAGCCACCAGTAAGATCTATGGTGGACTATACTAAGGATTTCATGATCAAGAATCTAAAATACATAAAAGGTATTTGCAGACTATATGTTCTCAAGGTTTGGATGGATATCTTACAGGGAATATTTTAATTCATTGAATCATTTCTAGAATTAAATGTAAAGAAAACACTTCTCATTCTATTGGGAACTTCCACTATAGGGTGTGGAGTTATGGTTTAGGTTGGTTGACATTCGGTACATACATGAGAAGAATTCAAGTACATATTCTATGGGTTTTTATTTAAAAATAATATGATAACTAAATAATGGTATGAATTCATGGACATACACTAAGGATCCATGGTACAATTCAAAAAATCTGTTTATTTTATAGATATTATACACATTAAACCCGGTCAGGTAAATATAGATGTTTAGAAGGAAATGATGGTCGAAATATTATATATTTTCGATATTATTATGTATTTTCAGAGCATGGACCTAGCATTGTTCCTTTATTTTTCATCAAATTCCATTACCATTGAGAAACTCTTGGAAAATGGTGAAACATTTAGTATTTTTATACCCATAATTTCTCAAACAAGTGAACCTCATACACTAGTTAATTGTAATTTTTCTAATGTAATAAATATTAATAGAATGTACAAGTTTCAGGTATAGAGTAATATGGATTCTGTAGCCCCATTATGAAGTGGTATATAGTGCTTCACATGATAAATGTTTGGACACTACGACATGGAGTTCAAAACACACCATAACTTGTGTCAGTAATATGGTAGGATATTAAATCTCCATAAATTATGATCTATTTATCAAGGTTGTGTGGGATAAACATGATTTATAACTCAATAATATAGCCAGAGTATTTAGTATAATAATCGTACAAAAACATTGATTGATCACACATCTTATGGAAACTTTCATGGTGATCAGGGAGTTCAGGCATAATATGTGTATCAAGAACTATTAAATGGTTGTGATGGTCCATTTATTGCTCAAGAATAATGCTCTGATTTGTTCAAACATGACCACTATAGATACTTATCTTAAGTGGAAGTTGATACTGTGGGTGAATAATAATATAATCAGTTTTTAATGATATAAAAAACCCACTTTGATAATAATTTATGAAAATAAAATTACTTGATTTTAAGAAAGGGTATCATTAAGGATTATCAACATAAGTTTATAAAAAATTCAAAATGAAAATTTATAAAAAGACTATAAAATTGTAATTAGGAAAATTAAAATAGGATAATTATTTATTATTTATGAATAATTATTAATTCAAACCTTTTCTGTCATGACCTGTCCCCCATGGCCCATGTCATAACTACCCCAAGTCGGCCTTCCATAGGCCAGGGGCTGGTGACGAGAACCAATGGTGTATTCACCAATAATGGGAAGGCATTTCCATTATAAACTACAAACCCACGTAACCTAACACACAACAAGATACGATCACAAGTAAACTATATAGAAAACAGAGGGTGTACAATAAGTAAAAAGGGGTGAGAATCCCAAACCAACTGGAACGTACAAGGAAACTGAAAAGAACAAGTAAACTGAACAGATCATGTGAACATCCACCAAAGATCCAGCCATAAGGGTATGTACTGCTCTCAAAAGGCCGTCCATGTTATATGCCTCATCTAGGTCCACCTCTGAGCTACCTCCAGTACTGGTACCCTCATCCTCAGTCAGTGTTGTCTGTCATCTACATCAAACACAATAGGGTGCGGGCATAGACCATGTAGGGGTGATTATAACAACACTTATTAGGGACCCTGAGACCCTCAAGGTATCTCAAAATCCACAAAGGATAAACAAAAAAGCATGAAATCAACTGACAACCCTACATAGGTATATTCCCATACATATACCTTAGTTATCAAGTATACCCATCTCAACAAATAGGAAACATAGGGTCCAACCCAAAATCCCAAAGATCAAATGTTCCACAGAGGAAAAAATACCATGAAGGTAAGTACCACATTGGTATGCCACATAGAATAATTCCTCCAAGGTATCAATACGAAGGAATGTACCAAACACGTACAGACTCAGATCACACCAGGTATAACTTATGTTCAAAGGTACAAATGATTAGTCATAAAGTTAGATCATCTTATTCTGTCAAGATCCCCTGTTTCTTACCAACACAGGATCACTTGATGCTGACCCACATAGGATTTCAAGGTGCTGACCCACACATGATAGCTCGGTGCTGACCCACACAGGATCGCTCAGTGCTGACCCACACAGGATCGCTCGGTGATGACCCACATAGGATCACTAGGTGCTCACCCACACAGGATCGCTTGGTGGTGACCCACATAAGATTGTTCAGTTATGACCAACACATGATCACTTTGTACTTACCCAGAAGTAATTTCTTGGTTCTGACCTACACACGGTCGCTCAGTGCTGACCCACACAGGATCTCTATTCATTCTTCGTGTCATCTCCAGTAACTAGGTTCCCGCACTAAGCTTGCCCATCTCTGGGAGGGTCTGCTCTGTAAGCCACTGGTCAATACTCTAATGGCCATTAATTCCCATGAAGAATTAATCCAATGGACTACCTTGTTTTATAGGTCTCAACGGAACAGACGATGCATCAATTAGATGCCTGGTCTGTAAGTTATTATCATTTTAGTTCCATAGGCCCGATTAGATTCATGTTTGATCAATCCCGACTGTATCCCAACTTTATCCAATTCTAAAGTTGGGTATACGAAAGGGACAGTCTCCATCCAGGGTTTCTGATGCCATAGAATATTCGTCAAATGGACGCCTGGTGCCAAAGTTATGGTAGAAGGAGTGAAAATGTGTCGAAGTGGGTCTGAGTCTGGTCCAAATAGGTTGGACCGACCCGGCCCGACCTGGCTTGGGCCGACCTGGTTTGGGTCGACTCGACCCGACCTGCGAGGTCTGGCCTGGCATGGGCGGTGCGGGGTAATGCAGAGGCCACGAGGCGACGGAGGCCGCAGAGTTCATGTGGTGGTGGAGGCTATGGGGAGGATGAGGCTGCAGGGGTTGTGGAGGCCACTAGGGTTGCGCAGCGGTGGAGGCCATGGGGTCCGCATGGGCCAACGCGGTTCGGGGACGTGAAGTTCGTGGGGTAGCGGAGGCCGTGGGGGCGGCGCAAGCCAGTGCCGAGGTCGTGGTCCGGCGGGGCGGTCGTGTTGCGGTAGGGCGGCCGTAGTGTGCCAGTCCGCCGCTATTGGTCGGATGGCCAACCATCCTCTCTACATGTCATGGTTGCGTGTCGCGCCTTTTTTAGTTTCTGGTTCAGACGACCGCACTTCATTCGCTTCCATGTCCCAAAGCTGTCTTCTTTCATTTCTAAGAACTCACCAATAATGAAGAACGGCATAGGGGTCGTCCCATGTTTATTTGGCATGCACCCTCTAGGTTAGACCAGTAGCAACCTGCTCAAAAAACCATGAATGAAAAACGTCAAATGCTACAACCCCCAAGAATGATTATTCTTAAACCCGTCGAAAAAGAAATCATCCACATATCAAATTGTTAGAGATTTGATCCGCATTCCTTGTTTAGAAGGGATGAACATGGGAATCCATAATCACACATAATAAAAACTCTACCACGGAGATTTTTTAACGGAGGACACGATGGAGGAGATGATGTTGTTGGGGATAGACAGACGTCGGTTATTTTTTCATTTCCTCAATCAACAGTTCATTATCATTGAAGACATTATTCATTGGAGAGATCATTCTTCATTGGGGAGTGCATTCTTCTTTGGAGAACGCATTCTTTGTTGGAGACAATAATCCTCCAATAGTTCTCCTACCCCAATTCCACCAAAATTTGGAATAGACAGCTTGTTAATTTAAGTTTATCAAAATAAATTAAGCTGGCACAACAATGTTGGCATAATTTATGTATTGTGTTGGCACCATTAATTAGCTCATTTAATTGTCCAAATTAAATGGATTTGTGTTGGCATAATTAAAGTTGGAGGATTTGAGAGGTTTTCTCTCTTTTAAGGCTATTAGGTGGTCCCCACCTCTTAACATCCACATGGGAGGTTTACACTTTGGTGGTCCCCATCACTATACCCCATGTTTAGGGGTTTCAGAAATAAAAATGTTATACATTTTTATTTTATTTCACTCTCTCATGAAAATCACCGAAATTATCTTTCACTCTCGACCCACTGTGATCGAGGTGAAGGTCTCCATAAGCAAATATCGACTTTATGAGTTCAACGGCGCCCTCAGATTTTAATTCTGAGCACCGGTTCAAAATTTACAAAAACCAGCTCTCCATTTTACGGAACGTACCTGAGGAAAATTCAGAAATTCATTCCAGGAACCCCAAGCCTTGGAATCATACACTGTCAATTATCGCGGACTTATAAAATTACAATTTATTTTAAAAAAATTACATTTAAATTTTGTGTCTTTACATTCTCACCACCTCAGGTATTTGAGTCCCCAAATTCCACATCAAAAAACTAGAAAAAAAAGTGGGGGTACTGAGCATGAATCTGAGCCCCCCGCTCCCATCAGCTCTCCTTAAGGTTCCCATGCTGCCATAAAATATGCACCAGAGGTATAAACTATCCACGAAGGACCCACTCCTGTCAATCCTCAATCTCAACTAGAACCTCCAAAAACTTTGACCCATCGTCGATGTCCAGCTCACTGTGGTCGATGACGTGGGAGGGGTCGTGCATGTATCTCCTCTGCTGGGATTCGTGGAAGATGACGGGCACCCAGTGCAACTAAGGGGGAAGAGCTAAGTGGTATGGCACCTTGCCAACCCTTATGTGGTCCTGAAAAGGTCTAATTAACCTCAGAGATAACTTTCTACCTCGACTAAATCTCCAATAACCTCCTCAAGGTGAGACTTGTAGAAAGATGTGGTCACCATCATCGAACTCTAGAGGTCCCCGCCTCCTATTAGCATATGACTTTTTCCTACTCTGTGTAGTCTTGAGCCCCTCCATGATAATTTTGACTTTCTTTGTGGTAGCTCGTACCATCTTTGGTCCCACTAGTGTTGACTCCACTAGTTCAGTCCAACACAAAGGTGATCTGCAAGGTTGATCGTACAATTCCTGAAAAGGTGTCATCCCAATGGTGGAGTGATAGTTTTTGTTGTATGTAATCTACACAAAAGGCTAATGATCCTCCCAGCTGCCACCGAAGTCGAGGACGCAAGCACGTAGCATGTCTTCAAGGGTCTGAATGGTTCTCTTAGTCTAGCCATCCATCTGAGGATGGAAGGCGGTGCTTAAATGAGGTTACATCATGAAAGTTTCCTGCATACCCATCCATAACTTGGAAGTGAAACATGTGTCACGATCGGCGAAAATCATCGAGGGTACTCCATGTAGCCATACGATCTCTTGCAAATAAAGGCACCCCAATCCATCTATTAAACCTTGCTCTTTGATCGGTTGGAAGTGGACTGACTTTGTGAGTCGGTCGATGATCACCTAGATAGAATCATGACCCCAAGATGTATGTGGTAGTCCTATCACGAAGTCCATGGATATCCCATCCCACTTCGACACTGGGACCTCTAAAGTCTAAACCAATCTTGATGGTACCCGATTCTCTGCCTTCACTTGCTGATGAGTGAGGCACCGAGAGACAAACTCTGCTTCTTCTTTCATCATTCTCAGCCACCAGTGCTGTCATTGGAGGTCCCCATACATCTTTTCCACTCCTGAATGTACTATAATAGGGGATGTGTGGAACTCCCTCAACACATCATCCTAAAGTGACACTGGTACCATGATACATCCTCTAAAGAGGATGACATGCTCCCCACCTTCAGAAAAATCAATCATGTGCCTGCCCTATGGATATCTGAGCACATTGAGACTCATTGTCAGCATCCTCGCACTGCACCTTCCTGACTCACAGAAGATGTAGGGGAGTGACTGTAAGATACCAAAGAAAAGCTACTCCATCTCGATCCACAAAGGATATCTGCAATGTGGCAAAATTCTATATAGCCTCACCAAGAAGTTGTATACCCGATCTCTTGTTGCGTGCATCTACTAAAACATTTCCCATCCCAGGAGTATAGACTATCTCGAAGTCATATTCCTAGATGTACTCAATCCAATGTTGTTTTCTCAGGTTCAGGTCATTCTGAAAGAAGATATACCTGAAACTCCTGTGATCAGAGTAGACTGTAACACATTCACCCATCAGATAGTGTCGCCACATCTTCTAGGCAAAGACCACTACTACTAACTCCTAGTAATGGGCGTCATAGTTCTGGTCATGTTGTCTTAGATGTCGAGAACCATATATGATAATTGATTGCTCCTGCATCCGGACACAACCGAGCCCAGTGCTAGATGTGTCGTAGTAGACTACGTACCCCACAACCACCTATGGTAGGCTTCATATGGGGCCACTAGTCAGCCTCTGCCTCAGCTCTAGAAAACTCTGTAGGCATCTCTCTAACCAAACGAAGCGTTCCCTCTTCTTCTTCAATATTGATAGTGGTGCTGTAACTCTACAAAAATCTGGAATAAATCTCTGGTAGTATCCAACAAAACCTAGAAAACTTTGTACCTCTGTCACACTCTTGGGTGGCTCCTAAGAAAGTACTGCCTCAATCTTTACTGGATCCACTTCAACTCCCGCCTCCAACATGACATGTCCCATAATTTGAACCTCTCGAATCTGGAACTAGAACTTCGAGATCTTACCATAAAGCTGGAGCTCTCAGAGTGTGTCTAGTACTACCCGAAAATGATAGGCATGCTCCTATATGGTAGTTGGGTAGATAAAAATGTCATCATTGAAGACCAACCCAAAGAGATCAAGGTATGGCTGAGAGATCCAATTCATGAGTACCATGAACACTTCTAGAGTGTTGGTCATGCCTATTGGAACATCAAAGAACTCGTAGTGGCTGTACCAACATCTGTAAGCCATATTCCACACATCCTCATCTCGTACTCTAAGCTAGTGATAGCCTGATCTTAGGTCTATCTTCTAGAACCACCGTGCTCCCTTCATCTGATCAAAGAGGTTTCCAATCCTCATATGTGGGTACTTGTTCTTCACGGAAACCTAGTTCAGGTGCCGATATTCGACACAAAGTCTTAAGCTCCCATCTGCCTTCTTTGTGAACAAAAATGGGGTTGCCCAAGGTGAATTACTAGGCCGAATGAACCCTTTCCCTTGTAAGTCCTCTAGCTATACTCGCAACTCACGATGCTCCGCAGGAGCCATATGATACACTAGTGTAGATATCGGTGTCATACTGGTGTACAAGTCAATGCAAAAGTCCACCTCTCTACATGGACGTAGACCCAAAACATCATCAGGGAAGACATCTGTGTACTGGCCCACAACTACAGGATAACTCGGACTCTCCACATCAAATGCTCTGAGGGTAAGGCTAGCCAACTGATTAGTGATTGGATGAACTCTTCTTCGGATAAGTCCATCATGTGTAGAAAAGGCTCCCTTATTGCTGGTTAAGGTAAACATGGTGACATATGTGCGGACACATGTCACTTTGTGCCTAATATAGTCAATATGAGCATGGATTTTAGATCACCAGCCCATACCCAAGATGACGTTGTAAGGCCTCGAAGCCGCTACTATGAGATCCCAGCTGAATCTCTCACCTCCTAGAGTAATCTCACATTGTTGGCACCACTGTGTAATCATCAAATATGCTCTATTAGGAGTCTCTAGCCGTATGGATTTAGTCAACGGCTCCGTCGAAATCTCCAAGCTCTAAACGAGGGCAGTGACAATAAAGGAATGACTGGAACCTGTGTCTATATGTACTACAGCTAAGGTGGAGTAGACATAGATTGTACCCTGTATCATCTCCAGAGCACTGTGATCATAGGCCTTAGCTTCCTAGAGCTGAGCTCGCCCCTGTCCTCCTACTCCATGTGGTTGGGGTGGACCACCTGGTGGTGATGGAGGTAACATCTTGAATCGTCACCCACCGCCAGCTACACGACCAGCTTCTCTGCCACGTCCACCTACTCCCTGCGGTCTTTTGCGGTCGAACCTCTGTCTTTTCCTGGGTGGTCCTTTGACCATCTGCTAATCATCTGTTCACCGGGTTGGACAGTCACGAGTCATGTGTCCCTGCCCGCCGCATGTGTAACACTACCCGCTCCTAGCATGAATGGCTCTACATCGGTTTCCCCACTCAACAGATCTTGAATCATGTCATCTTCCACCTATAGGTATGGTCCTTTTGTACCGATCTTACATTTGTCCACTACCAGCTACAGAAGACTCCACTACGTGACGTCCGATGGTGGGTCTCACTGCTGGTGACTACTCGGTAAGAAAACTCTCCACTAAGAGGACTCGGTGTGACACCCCGGCCTTCATCGGGATGCTAAGAGAAATCATTGAAGCCCTAATATGTTTCCTAAGTCCATCCTCGAAGGTCCCGGTCCTGAAGAATGGGTCCCATGCCATATCAGTGGAGTAGCGTGAGAGGTTAGTGAACCTTGCTAAGTACTGAGCCACAATCATGCTACCCTACTGTAGATGAAGAAGCTCCTGTATATACACTGTGCGAAGAATCACTGGAACAAACTCTTCCTGAAACAGGATCTCAAAGTCTTCCCAGAGATGTGTCACCTCGTCATGAACCTGGAGCATCTATCTCTACATTCTTCCTGCTACTGCATCTATAAGACTGGCTGTAAGGATAACCATGAGATCAGCGGGTGTCCCTACCTATCGAAAGCCCTCACCACAGCCTCCAGCCAACCCTTAGCTTCCTGTTGATCCATCTCTCCCATGAACCAGGGTGGCCTATTGCACTATAAATTGTGTAACGCACTCAAATGGTGTGCACCCTCTGATGGTGGAGCTGGTGGCATTGGTGGCCCAACGGGTAATGGTACCGCTGGAGCCTCCGCTGGAAAAGGTCCATGCTCCGTGGCCTCATCGCGCGGTGGGCTATCAGTGCATAATGTATCCAGAACCCTAGCCATTTGTCTGTATGGAGGCAACCTAAAAAGAAACTGGTACGGTATGGTCAAAAATTTATACCCATTGTGCTGACTCTAATGATCATAATGAAAACTTTTGAAAACACTCACACAATCAATTTTTTTGTGCATTGATTCTGAAATCAGACGTCAAGGTCCTCGTGTATGGATACGCTGGCCACCACACCAAAACTGGATTCCCTAAACTGATAACCATATTCACTACACTTAACACTATTTCTCTTAAAAATATTATATTTCTTTGTTATACGGTATAACCGACTACTATTATACCAGTTTGTCACGACCCGTCCCCAAAGCCCGTTCCGTGACTACACCAAGCCCACCTTCCATTGGCTAGGGGCTGGAGACTAGCACTGAAGGCATGTTCCACAATAATAGGAAGTCATTGGATTTATAACCTATAAACTAGTGTAACCAAGCACACATCATGATACAATCACAAGTAAACTGTATTGCCAACAGAGTGTGTACAGTAAGTAAAAAGTGGCCAGAATTCAAGGCCAACTAGAATGTACAAGAAAACTATAAAGAACAAGTAAACTGAACGGTTCCTATGAACACCTGTCACGGATCCTACCTGAAGGGTAGGTACTGCTCCTAAAAAATCGTCTATGCGGTACACCTCATCTAGGTACACCTCTAAGCAACCTCCAGTCCTTGTACCCTCGTCCTCAGTCAGTACTGTCTGTCGTCTAAATCAAACACAACAGGGTGCGGGCATAGAAAGTTGAGAGGTGAGTATAACGATATTCAGTAGGTACCCTGAGATGCTAAAAGTTACACTAAATCCTCAAGGTATCAACCAGAAAGCATTAAATCAATACAAATCCCTACTTGGTATATTCCCATACATATACCTAATTTATCAAGTATACCCATCTCAGTCAAGAGAAAACATAGGGTCCAACCCAAAAGGTCAAAGCTCGACTATTCCACAAAGGAAGGAATTCCATGAATGTAAGTACCACAAAGGTACGCTACACAAAATAATACCACCGTGGTATCACCAGGATGGAAAGTACCACATAGGTACAGACTCAACTCACACCAGGTATAACTTATTTACAAAGGTAGAAATGATTATTCATAAAGTTAGATCATCTTATTTTTTCAAGAGGCTCTATTGCTGACCCACACATGATCGATCATGGCTGACCCATATAGGATTTCTAGGTTCGGACCCATGAAGGATCTCTTAGTGCTAACCCACACAGGAACACTTGGTGCTGACCCACACAGGATCGCTCAGTGCTAACCCACACAAGATCGCTAGGTGATGACCAACATAGGATCACTCGGTGTTGACCCACATAGGATTTTCCGGTGCTGACCGACATAAGATCACTTAGTACTATCCTAGACTGGATCGCTCGGTGCTGACCAGCACAGGATCTCTTGTTGCTGACCCGAACAGGATCACTATTCATTCATCATGTCACAACTAGCTACTGGGTTCCCGCACTAAGCTTTCTCGTCTCCGGGAGGGTTCGCTCCTCAAGCCACTAGTCGGTACTCAAACTTCCATGATTTCCCATGAATAAGTTACCCAAAGGACCGCCTCATCGTAGGGTTATCAATACAACAAACGGTGTGTCAATCAGATGCATGGTCTGTTTGTTATTAGCCTTTTAGACCCACGGGCCTGGATGGATTCATGCTCGATCCAACCTGGACATATCCCAACTTTATCCAAATCTCAAGTGGGGTATAACAAAGGGACCATCTCGATCTAGGGTTTCTGGTGAAATAGAAAGTTCATCAAATGGATGTCTGGTGCCAAAGTTATGGCCAGAAGATTGTACTACCCAATGATTATAAGGGAAAAAAGGAACATCCATGAAACTATCCAGATGCTTATCAACCTCATTAATTTCAGTATCATATGGATCATCCAATTGGTTTATGTCGATATTTATGTCATCTCATTTGACTATAAAATAAGATAATGACCTCCTGAGTCACCCCCTATTGAAACGGATGAACAAGATGTGTCATACAACCTACTAAGCAGCTATCCATGCTATATGACAGGATATACTAATGAAAAGATCATTACATGATGTTGATGACTTTAACGAGGGTCAAATTATTGATTGACCACACCATCAATAAAATTGTTTCATTTTAAAGATATGGTTCATAATCGGAACAAACAACACCAGAGAATCACCACACATCAGAATTATCCTTAAATAAATAAGAAATTATTATTATTCTAATAGTGTACCAACCTATGGTTATCCTTTACTGGAACATAAAGCATTGATCATTCCAAGAGATTAGTCATATGAAGGTCACTAGGAATAAGGTCGTATTATTTAAGTCTAATAGAATAATGAATATGCTTGTGGTAAATGTTTATATTCTTTTCTTATTAAAATCTATAGAAATGATTAAAACATCCATCACACATTGATCGATTCATTGGAAAACATATTAGGATTACTTATATCAACTTAATTAAAAATATTGTTAATTTATAAAACATTATGGTTCATGTTTATAAATGTAAATTACCATTCTAGAAAAAAAATCATAAATGTTACTTTATTTAACAATATACACAAGGAACACAATATTTTTCTAACTCCATTAAACAATTAATTTTTTTCATCCATTCCTGATTAATAAATTTTCTGGTATACTCATTTTATCCATTTTATTCAACAATAAGGTTATCAAAATTAAGATTAGTTAAATAAATTGATAATTCCAATCAATAGAGGATTAAATCCTTTAGGTTGAAATTGTTTTTTAATAAACAATTGGATTAAATAATATTAAATAAAACATATAAAATAGATCATTATTTATTAATAAGGGGAATAGCCATATAGGGGGAGTCATATGTCTATATGTGAACCCACATAGGTTGTCATGGTTGCCTTAGATAGCTATCAATATATAAAACAAACATAACCCATGGGGTTTAGTGTTATGGTAGAAGAAATAATAGAGACCTACTAGGGAAACATCATTCCCATACATGGTCCATAAACAACAATAATTTATTTAATTGTTATATAACCAAAAACTCCCTTAGTTAGATATTTAATAAAAATGATTCTCCAAATGAACTACATGGATCTAGTTAAAAATTTATGAATTTATTCATATGGGGTTTCATACCAAAGTGATAGAGGTTCTCATATTTTTAATAGAAACAAATTCACTTATAATTAACATTAAACAAACTTTTAATTTACAATAGTTACTAGGAATGTAAATATCATAACAATGGTTCGATTATATAGGTTACCATTTCATTATTTATAAAGATCACATACACTTCATAAATTGATATTTTGAAACCCTTGAATCAAAATCACATATTTTTTAGCCCATGAAATAAATAGTCCATAGATCTAACATGTCTTTATTGATTAGTTAATGTTTCACCAAAAATATATGTACAGAAAAATTGTGTAGGTTTATGATGTAACATTAAAAAATTATTGAATATTTAAATCTATAATTAGGAATGCTAATAAACATGAATGAAACATCAATAAATATCAAACATCATAGAAAATAAATCTATATGGAATGGAATATGCATGGTATGGATTATTCATTTCATAGAATATGCATGTCATATAAATATATAAGTTCTAATAAGGATCCATATAATTTTACAAAATTTCTATTCCAGGCCAAGTGTAAGTAAAAATATATCATAAATCATTAATTAGTGGATAGTACTAAATTCACATGAGGTGAAATAATATTCAATTGTAATAATTAAAAACATGAACAAAAATCCTATCCCTAACAACCAGAAATTTTCCCCATCCATTGGACGATCACTACCAGACATGACTATTAACCAAGCACTATAACATTAATAATACAATTTCTACCAGCCATAAATAGTAATATTAAAAAAAGCTATGATACCACTTTTGAATGTCCTATCCCATCAAACTATGATACCGGTAGTGGGAATGATGTCAAGATTCCCCAATGCGTGCCTCACTGTATTCTTGAGATGGCTGACTAGTAGAAAATATATAATAATTGTACCATGGGGAGACTATTCCCTTACAATCAGAGTAGCACAGTGGTATAAGTGATAATAAATAGTGAACTACTGTGAGAAGAAATATAAATAAATGGAACCGAAGAAAATTAAAATAAAAATTATAACTGAATTAATATGATATGAATTGACTATGGACAACTAATATACAGTGTTTTAGGAATATTTATTTGATGATCCATATTCTAAAATATGAAACATATAGCAGGATGTTCTATATAATACATGAATAAGGAAAAGAAGAAAAATACGTGATGGTGATCTCTAAAAGAATCTTGAGTAATTTCTTCATCATCGGCTCTTAAGGTCACATTAATGATGCATGAAATAAGAAATTATCGATGAACCTATAAAAAAATATGTTTTCTCGGGTTCCCCA
Source organism: Viscum album (assembly GCA_963277665.1). Classification (NCBI taxonomy): domain Eukaryota; kingdom Viridiplantae; phylum Streptophyta; class Magnoliopsida; order Santalales; family Viscaceae; genus Viscum; species Viscum album. The sequence continues at coordinate 536,311,465 of OY728120.1, read as the reverse complement.
GTGTGTTGGAGACCCAAGAAGTGTGTGAGATATACTTAGCAAGCCACTACTAACTGTGTCTGAAGTATAATTTATTACAAAAATGAAAAATAAAAATTTTCTCAGTTGTGATAGGTTATAAAGTAATTAAATAAATGTAATCATATTTGGCTCACATTCCTAAAGGAATCCACACCAACCATATATTATTAGGAATAATCCAGAATACCTCTTGAAAAATAGTGATCTGATATAGGTATGATATGGATGTAATAAAGGGTGTCACAAAATAAGTATTGGGTGATTGATCAATCCAAATCTTGTGATTTTTCATGGACGACGCATCCCAATGAATCATTTTTGAAATACATTAATTTTATTATAAAGGTCTATGTTTGGAATATCATAGGAGGAACCATGATCTCATCCATTGATATCCAATGTGGATTCACATTTATCTCTTAATTCACACTATAAAAGTCCAATTATGAATGATTATGTATATGGCGACCCACAAATAGAATTAAAAGTATCACTCTCAGCATGGTGTGAGGTAAAGAACATACATATGAGTCCATCCCTAGTATCAAAAATATGTTAAACAATATTTTTTAGGCTAAATGTAAGAATATCTCCTCTGATCTCATCTGTGATATCTCCCCTGGGGAACTAGTATCACTTATAAGGAGGTAGAAGAAATAGATAGTGATCACATCTGAAGAATACCAAGTATCAGTCCCAACATATTTTCTATTCACCAAAAAATTATAATTACACACTTGATGAAATTATCATTGTTGATGAATAAATTGAATCCCTTGTATCACTAATGGCATGACATAATAGTGTGATTTAGAGGTCAATCTGTTGTACCATTTCACCATGACATTATGAATATATTACCTTATTCGTTTTATGTTAAAATATGAAGGGGAAGATGTACATAAGAAATACTCATCATAAATATAGAATAAAGATATAAATATAATCGTGTACAAATTTAGGTCATTAACATAATGAATTTTGATTAGATAGTGTATTCATGTTTATAAAGATGCCATAACACACGTTATGTTTACTTTGGAGGGCCACTCCCTTAAACATTTCATTTTAAGATTAATACAAGCCATGTTCTAAATAATATCATAGAAGTTTTTATAATTTTTCTTTAGAAGACCAATGATTAATTCAGCCTTATCTAATGATATTGTTACAAATTCTCTCCAAAACATTTTATCTTTAAATTAACCAATCCGTATTTTATAAGATAATGAACATAATTGGGTTGTTTTATTAGAAAACAATAGATTATTTAATAAATTTATTGACCACACCCTTAAGGATGGTTTAATTTTTAGGTTCATGACTTTTCTAAATGATAATTTGATATTATAGGATAATAAAATTAGAGTATTATGGTCAAAAATTAAACATCACATTTAAGAGGAATTTCAAAAAATTATTGTCATGCGACACATAAACGTAATTTATAATTGTAGAGACATTAAGGAAAATCAATTACCTCACCTACCTCATTATTCGGTATATAAAAACATCCAATATAAAGGCTTTATTATGTCCAGTTCTAGGGAAATCGATGAACATGAAAATTTATCTAAAAATATAGAGATTCACAACACAAAAAAATAACTCCACCAAATTGGATTAGACAAGGATATGTTTAATAGGAAATAATAGAATACCCATACACATCCAACAGACTGAAAATGCTAAATTGTGCTAACAAATGGGGGACATTCTGATAAACCTAGAGGATGAGAGGAGAGGGAGCTCAAGTAGCGACCACTAATATCCACGAAGGAAAAATAAAAAGGGGGTGAAATAAATTAGGAGGTAGAGGGAAATAGTAATTGTACTCCATAAAATGGCCCACTTGGTTTGGATACATGGATGGCCAAAACATGCATTAAACTTGCTTCAACCACTACCTTGGTAGGTGTATCACTTGGTTAAACGGCACAGTTTGAGTAATTGTGCACACAACGTGCATTTATCCTCTATCAAGAACACAAAATTAGGCATATCGACATTGTTGGCACTGGGAAACGCATCCAGAGGAAATGAAAAATTCCTATATACAAGATTCAAGACGCAACCCATTTCTCAAAAATAAAGTTGACTAGTCAAAGATGCCCAAAAAAGGTAAGAATTAATAGTTATAGACATTCAATGATGGGCTAGAAAACTTGTACGTAGACCCCATTAATGGATATACCTCTAATATCGCGTAGTAGTGTGATTAAAGCCTCTGAGCCTCGAAAGAACATGACCTAAGCCTCCTCGAGAAATGAAAATGCCATGACAGAAGCCTCTACGAGTCCAAAGAACTTGACTTGAGCTTTAGAAATAACCTCAAAGGACATGAAAATAGCCTTTGTGAGGCCGAGAGACTTGAATACCTTGATAGACCTACCTATGATTTAAAAGAACAGTTTTCATCGTGGCACACTTTTGATCGTTACGAGACCCCCTTGCCTATAAATACCCATCTCACACCTTAATTATAGGAGGATATAGTATTGGTATACACCCATGCACTCTAGAATCATGAAGATCATGTTCACCAAGAACACTCTTTTCTATGGTACCCTCATGCTACAAGAAATTTCATTCCTTATGTTATTTATAGCCTCCAACAAAAATGATTATTCCCTTCCAAAAGCCCAACAACATTAGTGAAGGAAGAAGGACCTCAGAGGCAATTGAGGCTTCATGAAGCATTTAACCTTCAAAAATCTCTACCCCTTTGAATCAGGTCATACTCCATAATACCCTGATCTCCACGAAGAACCATGCTCTACAAGGACCTGATCTCCATGAAGATACATCATGATGACCTATAATCCAAAAAGATCCTTCTTTCATACCATCCAGTCCATACCACGAGGCCTGAATGCCCTCACCCCCACTCTTGATCATTGTTAGGATGCTATTCTAGCCCTATGAGTTAGTCCCTTCACAGCTGTCACTAACCCAATTTAAAAATGGAGAGTTCCACCATGAACATTTCGAATAGAGAAAACAATAGTTCTAGATACTCCTCCACACTCCACGAAATACCTTGACTTGGAATATTCATCTTGGTCCCATTCACATGTTGTGAGTTGAGATTATAATTTTTAATTCCACGAGTACCTTCATTCAAAGCATTCCTCAAGAAAATCCTCTAAACCCAATCACATGACTCTAATACCAAGTTGAACCTGGAAGATATTCTCTTGAATAAGTCCCTACACCAGCCGTTTCTAGGGTCCCTATGCTAAATAGTCCAATCTATATAAAAATAAAAAAGTATTAAAACCTATATAAAAAATATTGTATGCCTCTTGTTATATATAAGAGATGCCTTATGCACCATGTATAAGATGAAAACAGTCACCACTACATGTCTTTAAACTACAGAATCCCTTTCATTCATGAAAAGGATTCCTTGTTCACTAATCATAACATTATCTCGTCTCCTGACAAGAGGAAGACATAAAGGGAAGCTCATTTCTTAAGCCTAGTAATTCTATTCCATTCATACCTAATTAAACTGAATCTTTACCCCTTACAATGAACATGGGATTCCATATTGAATTGACATTAGGATGATATCATGGGAATTATCAATGCATAATCATCATCCCTCATTGTCGTGCCATAAAGGAACCTTGGGTAGCTTTCATATGTAAGTCCCATCCACAATTTCCCCTCCTTTTTCTACACTTGGAATGCTTCCACATGTAATCCACATCCATCATTTTCACTCCATGGAGGCACCTAGTCAATATCCATGTATATGTACAATCCATCATTGCCTATTGGTAATGAATCCTAGGAAGATTCCACATGTAAGAACCATTCTCCATTACCGCACCCTGAAGGCACCCTAGAATCTTCCTTGTGCAAGCCCAATCCATCATTGCTAATCCTTAGTGTAACTCAGGAATCATACATGTGTAATAACCATCCCCCTTATACTCTCTTATAATCACCTAGGAGGCTTCCATATGTAATCCCCATTTATCACATCATGTGCACCTACCTTCTGTGACCCATCTGTTTGGTCTAATGTTTCCACTTATTTCCCACCCTGATCATGTCTCACATGATCTCAGAGTTTAATAGTGTCCAAAACATCCTCCTTGGGCCACTAGCTAGGTGTAAGCCTCGACATCATCTATGGGATGCTAGACATGAAAAATCCCTATGACCCTCTTTACCAAACTAAATGGACATTGTTACATGTCTCTAATGTATGGTGAAATAGATACCTCCTTGTGGGTCAATCCCATTATCCCTCTATCTCGACCATTTCATTTTAGCTTAGCTTTGTCCCACATGATGTTGAACTGTATAATCCCTGAAATATAGGGGTTTAAATCCCTCTCAGGTTTGTATGATGCCTCTCTGAGGTTAACTCCCAAAAAATTGTAAAATCTGGTTCTCCCTCGAATGAATGTACCCTCTTGAGGTGACATTGACCCTTTTTGGGAGAAATGCCTCGTATACTTCACTATATTCCTCTAACCTAAAGTGTATCTTGCGATGGGATTCTAACGATGAATAAGCCCTAATAATGTCTTCAGGTCGCTATCCTTTTTGTACATCCTGATTATGTGCCCCATTTTTAAACTACATTGAATTTTAACCTCAACATTTTTAAACAAGGATTGTAGTAATCATCTATGAGGTTTAAGCCCAACACCATCACCTTTCACTCCCGTCCATTTCATGACGATTCAATTACATACATGATGATGTGGAAATGTATTCGCATTCAATCTATGTGGGGTTTCATCCATTTTTGAGTATGTTAGATGCCTCTTATAGGTCCAACCACAACCAATGGTAAAATATAGTGATCCCTCCAAGGGATGTACACTCTTGTTGTGAAATCTTCCTCTTCAAGACACATCACCCGAATTTTCCTCCCTACTACTTAATTATCCTCTCACTCGAGTGTTTTCCCTTTGTGTACAACCCGATCACATGTCCCACTTTCATGGGAAGTTAAATATACATAATACCCACACTTCATAGTACTCCTCCAACCAAGATTGTCCTACTTGCGATAGGATTCTGACCAAGCATAAGCCCTAGCATGTCTCCGGGTCATTTTCATTTGAGTACACCCCAATTATATGACCTGTTCATGAACTATCTGGACTTTGATTTTTCACTTTTTGAGAATGGTATGTCAGAAGCCTCCCTAAGGTTCATTCCCATCACTCATGTCCCATCGTTGTCTCTCCCTTTAGTCTTTGTTTTTCGGGAAGGTCATGCACCAACCCATAGCTTCTACTTCCTTTGTGTCGTATCCATGCATCAATTATCATGAGCTTACTCCTCAGGTTACTCATCACCCCATTCCAGATCTATGTGCACTTTGGTTCCCTATCACTGGGATATATAGGAATCCTCTCTAAGGTTCATGACCAATACCACCACCTTCACACTAGTTTTCAGTTCCATCCCTATTCATTCAATCATTCGACCCTTCCTCCATATCATTCCTTATTTCATCTGAGCCCCCACATCCCTGTGGAATTATTCAATACATCATTTCTTTCTTCCTCCCTTTCTCTTTGTATAACTTTGGTGGCCAAACATTCATAATCCCTAACATACTCATTCATTTTTTTCCTATGTATAAACCCTGATTCCATGCTTCACCCTCACAAACTACATGCGATTTGATCCATTTTTTGGTACATAGGAAACCTCCTTAATGTTTAACCTCATAAAATGTTTAACCTTTGTTGTCACATTTTCTAGGAAAAATCATCCTCTGATACTCCCTTTGACGTGTCCATATCAGCCTTCATAGTGTGAAATCTTTAATTTTTATGACACACCACTCCATGGTCTGTCCTGATAGGATGTTTTGATGTATCCATCTAGTAAACCAACCTGATTCTCCATTTAAGGGTTTTATCCATAATATAAAATCTCATCAAGGATTAAATAAGTTTGATCCATCTCCAAAATATGTTAAACACATGGGATACCCTATGTGTAACATTGGATGTCAGAGGAGGACCATGCAAACTACTCTTTCGACATCTATATTTTCTAGATGTTAAACTCACAGAATACCCAATATTTTACATGGGACATCAGAGAAAACCATGGAGACATGTATATGGTATATGATACCATGGGATCAATGTGGGATGCCTCGGTTTATTTTCAATTGAGAATCCCTCCTTTGAAGAAGAATACAACTGACCAATGTTTATGCATCCAGAGATGCCTCAACATGCTTGATGATACCATCTACTTTGTGGTAGGCCTCAACGTGTCCATGGAGGAGGGTCCATTGGAAACTACTATAGTTTCCTAGGGGCCTCTATATGAGCTATCGATGAAGGCTCATACTTAACGGCTCTTGTCATGGGAACTATAGGAGGAAATTAGTGTGCCTGCTTTACCTTCTGCAAGGCATCCTCTAGAGGTTGAGCTTTGTCAAAGAATTACTGAAATCCCCCTAGGTAGTTCTATGTTATGATATAAAGGAACAATTTAGTTTTGAAATTCCCCACACACATTGGTAAAAAAATTTCTTGAGTTAGTGTCATATCCATGCAATATTTTAGGCCTTTCAACCTAGCGATGGAGTCCTTAATGCACTCATTAGTCCTCTTCTTGAAATTGACTCTTATAATCCCTCCATGACTAACCTCATTATTATTTAAATTAATAATGTCATCAATACTCATCTCCAGTGTGGTGTAATAGAAATGGTAAAGAAAATTACTACAATGATCTACCCAACCAACTACTAACCTGATGGTCATCTTACTATACTGAAAAAACATGGGCCCTTCCAATGTTTTTACAAAACACCAGATCTTGGTAGACTCCCAATGCCTTGGAGTTCCAAGAATTGGTCCACACTTATCCCATTAAAGGGGAGAATGTATGATATCCAAATCCTATGGGATCGGACATATCATCCACCAATTACAAATATGACTTTCTATCAAGAGGGATCACCACTTGTCGTGTTTCTAGGGCCTCAAGGAGGGAAATGAGCGCTTACATTAGATCATTTGGGTGAATATTCTTATATTGATGATGTTACCTAACCACTAATGAATTGGAAGGTTATTAAACATGATAAGTAGGGCTAGTAGCTCATGGAGCGGATAGTGGGATTACCTACGGGGCCATCGGGGGAATGAACTGTAGAGCGGATAGGGGAACCTGAGCTAGGTCCCAAAGGTTATCGTGCAGCTCAGGTGGATTTGACAAGCAATATAATTCCCTATTACCATAAACTATAGCTTCTACCATATCTATATGGGTGATATGGTTATTTTGACAGAGAATAAACTCACTGGGGAGGGTATACCTACCCCTACTGCCTGGGTCGAGGATTACCCTAGTTTGGTCGTCATTCTGTATCTCACTCAGAAAGAATGTAAACAACCCTCATCTTATGTTTTATGAGCTGTTGACACAATTCAGCCTTTTTGGGGCTATCTTAAGTCTTTGGAACTAATCCAAATGGGTCAAATGGTTTGATTACCTCAGCTTCCTCTTTTCACTTATTGGGGTTCCGACTGGGGGATAATGACTCAGAAGGTGCAGGGAGGCCAGGTAAATTTATTTTTTGTTTAGTAACATTTCCTTAAGGGTTTAATAGGTGGGGCACCCCCTATGGGGTATGTTCTATTCAAGTATATCTAACTCAGTATCATCCTCTCATAGGTTTACCTTCCTAACCATGATAATACCATAGGAAATAGCCTCAATATCTCATTGAAAGTTAGGATGGTGCCTGGTGGAACTTAAATTAAGGGTCGCATACTTCCCACAACCATGGATATGAATAGGGGGATCCTCCTAAATAATTATATAGAGATCATTAGAGCTCTGGATGCATCATTGTTGGAGGTTCTAATGGAGACTGGGTGACTCATGGTGTTGGGCCGTGGGGAGTGAAACCAAGTCGACCATGGGGAATTGCTGGACAATATCATAAATGTGTTCTTAACTCTTGGTGTAATCCAACTGCTGATGATAGAAATAGATTTTCATCATCCTGAGGGTTTGGAAAAATCATGTGACCTCCTCTTGGGTAATATATTCAGACGTACTAATGTTTTTGTCTACCACTATCTGTAACATCTCTAGGAAATGGTCCGCTACAAGGATGTACCACAATCTCATTGGCTCAGACTTGGGATACGACCCTTGTTTTTCTAATTTGATGATTGGGGGTGAATGAGGGACTTGTAACAACAATGAATCATATTTTTGAGATATTATACTGGCTGGTGGAGAGTATGGTGATTGAGTTGACAAGCTACCGCATCATTGGATATCATCCAATGAATTCAATGACTGTACCACCACATCTAGGTATTATGGAATTGTGACCACAAAATACCATGTAGGGGATAAAATTACTGATGGTGGTTCATTCTATTTATCATCCTCTATTGATCCCTAGAAAAAATCATGGTGATCTCTGGTTTTGGTAGAGAATGATCCTATTAGTGATAAAACGGATTTCATATCCTGGCCTTAGAGAGAGGACAAATAATTCTCCTACTAGATGTTTCTCCAGAAGATGGTAGGGATTATGTGGACCTATTTTTTCAGAAGGATGAGGCTTATATGCCTTCATCTGACATGAACCCCTGACTGGGAGGATTGAGGTGATGGTTCCATTATCAAATCAAGCTCTACCTTAGAGTCTGGAAATAATTCAGGATTATTCTCGGTCTGAAACATATCAGTATTATTCCATTGGTGGTGGTGACCCTCACTCCTTCACCAGGATGGTTCTTCAAGACATGGTAGTTTTTCAATACAAGTTGGACCATAGGATGAACTAATACTAGGGTAGGAAGGACTTCTTCCTGGGGGAGTTGGTGTGCGAGGAGCACACGAACAAATGTAAAATGAAACATGGGGAGGGCCTATGTTTCGACAAGTTTTCACTTGTGGGAATCTCCTCAGGAAGGTTAGGAGAAGGTAGGACATCCATTGGAGCTGGTGGGAGCATGTGCAGTACTTCCTTGTTTTTTTCACTTAGTAGTGATGGTAAGAGGGGGGACTTAATACCAGTCAAACTAAATATATGGAAGATCTATTAATTGGATGATAATAAATCAAGGAAAATACATGCTTCTCTGATTGTTGGGATGCGTAATAACTTCATTAGTGTCAATAAAAACATGGGGAAGACCCCCACATTGATTATTGACTAAGAAAGGAGGATCTTCTTATCAGAAAACTAAGACCGGAGGAATGACTCCACACCTAGGATCATGAGTGTGAATGAAACCTCTATGCTACATGTCAATACGCTGGGGAGGGCCCTCAATCGGACTAATGGTGGCATGGTGGGGGGGGACATCCACACCATGCTTGGGATAGGGGGACCAACACTCTCAATGGTGGTGGCACGGGGAGGACCTCAGTTTTGTATGTCATTGATGTGGGTCGGTCCGCGATGGGCACTACATGTGCCAACAACCAAGAGAGTCATCCCAAATTTCTCGTGGGGCAGTTGGGGCCTCGATCAGGGTCGAGCATATATGTTCCCATGTTCACTGTATATGGGGAATTATCTTTATGTGTCAGTAGTTCCTGAGACACTATAGATGTTGATTGTGACACCCCCTTGCGGGTGTAGTTCTTAGCTTGCACCCGACATTGGCGTCTGGTTAACTGGATTGTGATCGGTGGTGTATTTGTGTAACTCACCTACTCCTCAGCCTATTGGACTTGGTGGTGGTGCTGATGCGGCTAGGTGGGAGACCTCCTTGGGGGACACTGGGATAGGATCATAGCTGGGATGGCCTGGATTTCCCTTACATCATTGGCCTAAGGGTGTGAGTCAATATGGAGTTCTGGGGAGAGGCTCCCAAAATGGATGTATGATGGAGTGGGGACCAGTTGAACCATGTTCATCCATGTGGGCGGCAGTGGCAGTGAGGAATGGATTCCTCTAGGTCCTATTGGTCCATATCCCGAGTTGGGGTTTTCCCTTATTCCGCATACCTTCAGATGAGGTTTTTGATCACCCTCCTCTGAACGAGTTCATATGGTTAGATGTGGCCTAGGATCCCACCAACCGTGGATGTGGAGGCAGTCATAGAAGAGACGGAGCCATGAGGTTTTACAGCTTTGGTGTTTCCCCAACACCTACGTTAGTAGGTGGATGGTGATCGGTTTCCTGACATAGTTGCATCGGTCATACAATGTATGATGAGTTGAACGTTTCAAGAAAATGGAGGAAAGTGATGAATAGTTCCCCAACGTTGTTCCGTCTCCCATGATTAGTAAGAAGGCTCCACGCTGAGAAAATCAAAGATCAGGACTCCCAATATTCAATTACACAAATCTCTAGTGATTTTCATGCAAGTCTTACTATTTTCATGGTGGGACCTGTCGCCAGATAGCTATATATAGTGACATGATTATCCACAAATGCCTAATCCACATCTAAAATCCACATTGAGGAGAATATTGAAATTGAGTTCACCATTTAAATTTCCGACACATTAACCAGGGCGTGCATCTGTTTGTGAAGATGCACTAGATGTTTCCCTGCATTCCCAAAATCCAATGTCAGGTGAAATTAGTGACTTATTTAGATACATATTATCTTTTACTGAAATGAGATGATGGGATGTCAGTCTGTCCTTCCATGTAATCTTCTATAAAATTAATTACCTAGTTCGGGCCTCCCTTTATGATTAAGACATTGTTCGTGAAACTCTTCCCAATTTCCATATCTTCATAGAAACCTATTAATTACACTAGTTATTTTAGTACATTCCTTGGGGTAATTTCAAGGAAGTAAAATTCGATTGGGGGACTAGTCATGTTGGTCATCGAAGGTGTGTATGGATGCTGAAACACTGATCCATATAGGTTTCTTCCCCTTATGATATGGCTTCTCAAGGCCGCGGAATCCCATGGCATCCAAAATTCAATGAGGTGAACTATATTTCATAGGCATGTATGTTATATATTCCCCACCTTCCCATGTAAACATAGGGTAACATCTAGCGGAGATATATTGGACAGATCATAACAATGATAGGACTGGATCATCTGGGTTCATCCCCAAGAAGTATCACATGAGGGGTTTGGTGGATGAGTGGACTGAAACGTCCAATGAAGATGGATCTGAGGATGTTTAGGTCCTTATAAAGGGGTATCTAGTGTTTACCATTATCATGGATTGAACCTTAGGTTGGATTCCAACATACCATTCCTAAGAGATATGGATCAAAACCCACGTTTTTTTAATGGGTGATGAATCATAGTGCACACAAAGGGAAAGACCGGAGAAACCTACAAGGGATTACGCATTGATAGTGTCCCATCGCAAGAGGGACACAATTGTTTGGATGGTTAGGGATTGTGTGGGGATTATGCATGGTTAGATGCCCAAGGAAAAGGATGGAATTATTTCATTGATATGTGGCGGACCGGGTAAGAATCAAGATGTATGATGGATTATTGAGTGAAGTGTATTGGTGGAACGAGATGGAACCGATGTGAAGATGTTGGTGATGTTGGGATTGAACCTCATAGAGGAATCCTATGTATCCCATTGGTAGGGAATCAATTTTCACATATTTCATAGGGTAAATTGGACACCTGAGGAGGCTGCCCATATGAATGGACACATAGATGTGACCCGAAGGAAGTATAACCTCTGGGTTAGAGAATGACCTTCCTGAAACACAAGGGATCAAGGGAGAGACTAGGATGAGATATGAATTAAGGTATTGAACCTTATGGAGGCTTCTTACGAGTCCACATGGAAGTGAATCAATGTCCATGTAGTTCAAGATGGGACATAGAATCGAGGTGTGCACAAAGGACAGTGACCCGACAACATGATGGTGATTACACATGGTTAGTAGACCATCGCAAGAGGGACACTATTAGTTAGAGGAGGATGATTTTATTACGGATGGATTACACATGGTTAGCTGATCAGCAGCTGGCCTAAAACCACTAATGGATGGACCAGAGATGAGGATCCCAGAAAATGGGACACTCAATTTTACCAGTGATTGGGATTGATCCACAGGGAGGGTTCTTACATACCCATATTAGGATACTGGGATCAAAACCCACGTAGTTTGAACGTATACTATTTTGTATCTTGTGAGATGATGGTGAAACAACATGGATTGGTCGAGACTGATGTATGAAGGGTTTGAACCACATAGAGGATTCCTATGTCCCTTACATAGAAAGAGAAAGCATCATAGTCCACGTATTTTTTTGGGAAAGGGGTTTACACACTAAGGCAACGTCGGGGGGATACCAATGTTGGTGCATACTCTAAGCCCACATGAGACATGCTTGGTGAGAGAAAAAAGAGGCCACAAAGACCTTTATATCATGTCACTAAAGGTGCATCCATGAAGAATATAACTTGGCTTACATGTGGTTTTTGGCCCAAAGATGAATAGGGGATTAATCTTGGTTAGCGGCCTAGGTAAAGGGAGATTTAGACTTACTCCAAGATGGATTCTCAATGGCAATAATTCTAGAAGGGAGAGGGAAGGGGTAACAAAGGTCCTTCTGCACATATCTCATCTTTTCATTTCACACATATAATGAGAGGAGGAGAAGGAATGCTACGACCTACAAGAAAGGATAGGGGATTACACCAATGTGATTTCCCTCCCCCACGAATAGATGGAATTCCATGCAAGGATGATCTCATTCCATGTGAGGATGATCTCATTCTCATGGAGACTAGTGGGCGTGGAAAATGACTGAGGTAGGTCGCCACATGTATATTTCATGGGGCGACGATACAATTTAACATCATTTGATGGGGAAAATGGTGCTTATAATATTATCATAATGTAACTCGAATGATGAGGATTTTTTCCCCAACCCTAGTACATACATACTCAATGCGCTTTAATCCTTTGTGAAGTGAAGGCACTCGAAATTCTGTGTGAAGACAGGGTTGTGGAGTTATCCATTGAGGGTATCTCGATAGCACAAATATGAAAAGAATCAGTAGCCTTTATTGTGCCTATGAAATGAAGCATGCGGTTAATAAATTCAATTTGAAGCACCACCCAAGTGACCTTGAAATCACTTTGTACAAACCTGGAGGGCTATACAGGAGAATAATGTCTATGATTGGGGAGTCATGAAAAAGAGGTATTAGACATGGTTCCATAGGTAAAGGATGACACATGGAGCACATGATGAGGGGAGTGCACAAGATGAGAGGATACTCCCAACAAGGGGTTAGTGCACGCAACATGAGTAGATTCCTAAAATATTGTTACCATACAAGGGGGGACTTGGGTACAAAAGGAATCTTTTTCATGAAGATGAATTGGAATAAAATGGAAAATATGAGGGTCATTCCCTAGTAGGCCCACCCCACGGGGGACCACTAGGAGACATGACGCACCAAATACAATACCTCTAGGCCATGCCTTTCTCGCAGTTGCAGATGTAATGTTTTGCGAGTAGTAGAGCATCGATTCATCTTCTGTAACATTCCCTTAAGGGAAGTTGTTTCACTTATATTTATATCTAGAAACATTATTAGCCACACATAAGAGGAGCGACATGAAAGAATCTGTTTGAAATTAGATTGGGTGTGCAAGGGTTTGCACACATATGAAAATCTTTCGTTCCAAAAAAATTTTCTTCGTGCGCTTTCCTTGGATGGTTTTTAATATGGTCACTACGGAAGGCTCCCATTGACATCGCATTTGGCGTGCTGGTGTTTGCGTGAATGTATGGATTATAAAAGTAGATGTGGGTCTAGCATATATATATCTAAGGGTAATGACTCTGAAAATGTACATGAATTGTAACTAAATAATAACCTGGTACATAAAAACAATCTATAATGAACACCATGATGGACACTCCTAAGGGATACGATTGAGATAATTCACATTTTCATTAAAACCCATTGTGATGGTTTTAATAGTTATGATACCCCCAATGAAACCAATGATTTTCATTAAGGGATTTGTGTTGCATGATTTTTTATATTATGTTGTTTGATATACAATATTTTGAATTATAAATTGTGATTTAACATTCATAATTTTATGAGATAATCTAGTATATCATATTATTTAGAAATGGATCCTGGAAGGATGAATGGTAAAAATAATCCTGGAAATATTTTAGAATTTACATTTTGAGGAAACTAATATATATAGTATTAGAACTATAAAATTAATTATATATTAGTTAATCATAATCAGGTTATAAAAAAAATTAATGAAATGAGAAAAAAATTACACATTGAGAATATCTTATACTAGATTTCGTTATGTTATAGAATCCCCAATCATTTATTGTGACCAATAATCAAATTGATGTTTTGAAATGTATTATGTATCTAGATAATATATTTATGGACGTTGGAATCATGGGAAAAAGGATAAGGATACAATTAAGGTGTATTCATTCAAAGGGGATGCAATTCAATGGGGTTCCTGGATAGAGAGTACTCTAGAGGAAGAATAAATATAACATATGGATTAGAGAACGTCTAGGAAGACATTTTTTGATAAATACATCCCTAATGATCCCAAAATTGGGAAAAAGGGAATTTCCTATATCTTAATGAAAAAAGAAGATAATATTGTTGTAGATTATAAAGGTCCCAATTCAAGGTTATCTAGGTATAACACAAATTGCATACAAAACAAGAAGTGCATGATTGACAACGTCATTGAAGGTGTTATGCCATATCTTTGAATAGGGATAGATTCTTAGAAATTTTCATCACATAAATAAATAGTTTAATTTTCCATCAAAATATAAGTAATTATCATGATTTTACATATTTATAGGACCCCAAGAGATGTAGAGGAATTATGAACACCATGAAAAAAGGAATGCATCAAGCCAGAATACAAGAATGAATCAATTCAGACATTGTGATAAATGTTGAAAGAATCACACTGGGAAATTATTTAAGAGACATTGGAGATTGTTACATATAGGGAGAAAAGGGGAATCAAGTTAAAGAATGTAATGCGGATAATGGAAACACAGTTATTCAGTGTTTAATATTTAGGGAAATGGGGAACTACACAAATAAATTCCCCAGAATTTAAGGGAATATACCACATAAGAGAACAAGGGGAGATAAATAATATAATTTGATTACTTTAACGATGGTTGAGGTACCATATGATGTTATTTAAGGTAAAATAATCCTATAGTAATGTTCATCCAATGCCTTACATGATTCTAAATCATCTCACAATTTTATATCTATCCATTTTTTCCAAAATAAAATAGACACTTCCCTTTTGATTTAATTAGGGAGTTGTTTGTCAAAACACATATGGGAAGACCATTTGAAAAAATGTTGTTTCCAATAGTACCCATTGTGACACATAAATATTCTTTCTTTTATGACCTTGTTATGATACCTATGGTTTACTTCTATATAATCCTTGTTGTGGACTTGATTTTAATAATACGGTGAACAATTAAATTTAAGAAGAAGAAAATTAAAATTTATTGGGAATATGTGTAATTTATTATATTTAGAGTAAAAATATAATAAAATGATTATCATCATTATCTATACCCACTAGCTCAGATGAATTTAATTCTTGGGGTGGAAGTGAAAGTAAAATCATGTGATGAAGAATGCAATATTCAAATTCTGGATTTACCTATTGTATAGGTATACATTTATGTATTTCCTATGTAATTAACTGGAAATCACCTATATAGTGAAGTTAAAATGTCCCATTGATGTTACCTTATATGAAAGTAAAATTTTATATACTCCCTACAGAATGGCCACTTTGGAATTAGAAGATTTGAAGAAGCAGTTAGATGATTTGTTCAATAAGAGATGTATTATCCTTATCATTTGACCTTGGGGAGCCATGTTCTATTCATTTAGAATAATTAAGGATCCATGATGTTGTGCTTTAATTATAAGGAAATAAATGTTATTATAATATATAACAAGTATCCTCTCCCTCTAATTGAGGAATTTTTTATCAAGTTTATGGTGCCCAATATTTTTCAATGATTGAGCTTCATTTCGGTTATCACCAATTATTAATAAAGTAGGAATAAATTATGAAGATATATTTTTTTACAAGGTATGACAATTAAGATTTTATAGTAATTACATTTGGATTGGGTAATGAAACATCTATTTTTATGGACCTAATGTGAAGAGTATCCAAGGATTATCTTGATGAATTTTTGTGGTATTCATTTATTATATTATGATGTATTCTAAAATCTATGAGGAAAATGAGAAACAATTGAATATAATTCATAATACACATATAAAAGAATAGTTATATGGTAAATTTAGTAAATTCGGTTTATAGATTCAAGATAATTATTTTTATGTATATATTTTCTCCATATATGGAATAAAAATGGATCATGCAAAGAAAAAGTCTATTAGAGAAGGAACTACACCAGCAAACATAAGTGAGTTACACTATTTTAATTTTTTGGAAGATTTCTATCAGATATTTGTTTCGAATGTTTCCTGATTGGATAATACATTATCCAAGATTATAGATAAAATGTGTATGTTTTTTGGACAAGGGAATGTGAAATATGTTTTGATGAGCTAATGTTCACACAAGTCTATGCTCGTATTTTTAACTTGTCATGTGGATATAATTGGTTTTTTTAAATATTGTGATGGAGAAATTAATGGACATGGTTGTTTCATAATAAAAATTGTATGTTTTTTACATATGCATCATGTAAAGTGAAAAGTCATGAATAAAGCTATCAAAACAATGATTTGGATTTAGCAGCAGTAATATTTTCGTTGAAAATATGGATACATAATCTCTATGATGAATTTTGTAAGACATAAACAAATTATAAAATCATGAAATACATATTCTATCAAGAAGATATCAATATTAGAAAAATGTGATGGATCAGGCTACTAGAGGATTATTATATATCAATACACTACCAATAAAGGAATGAAAATTAGTTAGAAGATGCATCAAGTAGGAAGGATCATGAAGTTTTATCCCATTTAAGGGTTGAGAATGATCTTAAGATTATGAATCAAATAAATATGGATATTTTAATTTATAATGAAGGGGATAAATCAATGAATTTTAAATGATGAAAAAACCCAAATTTATTAGATAAGATGAAGATTTCTTGATCGGAGGATGATAAATTTGAAATGAAAATTAATGTTATGTGTGGTGGAAAATAATTTGGTTTTTTTTGTGTATATGATATTATAAAATTTGTAAGAGTTATGAGGGTGTTGCAACTCGCTATCTCTCTCCATAATGAAGTATTAGGGTTTTGATTGATTATTTAGCTGATATTCCTCATCGATGATTGAATACCTATCGATAGGGATAAAATTTCAAATATTTTGGGAGAAGGATATTTCGCCAATAGTGGAAGCTGGTGTGGGTATTTCAAGCAGTGAAAAAGTTGGTTTGAGCACAACAGTGAACATATCTGTGGATTTGGTTGGTGTGAGAACTTCCGTAAGGAGTGGATCTGTGGTTTTGGAATTTGTAAAAAAATGGTGGCTGGATCTGTGGATAGGTCTGTAGTTTTGGCAGTCTGTGTGAGTGCATTAATGAATAGATTTGAGGTTGTGGTTGTCGGTGCGAGCATATCAGAGAACAAATCTATAGTTTTTTCTAAAGACATGATGGTAGAGGTCAATGTGAATATATCTATAGATCCACTAGTAGTTATGGGTGGTGTTTCATCTAAAATGGTGGTGATCAGTCTAGGTGGTGTAGGAGGAACATACGTTTCATTCATAGGGATTAGATCTATAGCTACAGGTGATGTGTTGGTAGAGAAGGTGGCCGACATGGAAGTCATGACACACAGATCCACCGTGGCAATTGAAATTGCCAAGAAATCTATAAAATATGGGGAATTTTTTGTTGATGTGGGCATTTATGCAATACTTTGGGTGGTTTTGGTGGAGGAAAAACATCATAATTTGGTTATAAAGGATGTAGCAACTGAGATTCCTCACCCAATTGAGGATGTAGTTAATGGAGATTTGAAGGCTAATATATCCCTATATAGAAACTTCTATAGAATTTATTTTTCATAGGTAAAGGTTTCTATTCTAGATAAAATGATCAATGATGGAGACACTTCCCAAGAGACTTCTTACAATGAAAAAATTCAAGATAGGGTTAACATTTATGTGTATTCCATAGTTTCTAGGATTTTTCTTTCCTGCAGAGGGAATCATTGCAAAGTTGATGACATTGTTTAGAAGCTGACATATGCATGGTGTTTTTATCATTCTTTATGTATTCTTCTTTGATGGGGTTTCTTTCATATAAATTTTTCATCAAAGGCTCTAAAGTTGAGGTATTTGGACATTGGTTCAATCTCTTTGAAGCCAAGAATGATTTTTGTGCAGGAGAGGGATAATTAGATTAATCCATTTTCTATAAAAAAAATATGGGAGCACAATTCTGGATTAAAATTATGGTTCTCAATTAGATTTTTTGGAATCCAAAAAATATATTTTTTATAATGCATCTACTTTGGGAATTCCTATTAAAATGGATTGGAATATAGGGATTGAAAATTTTGGTCCCATTGCTTCGATACTGGTTGAGGTTGATCTGAGCTATTCATTGATCCATAATATAATTTTTCCAGCATTGGATGAAGATATTCCCACAAAAGTGGAATATGATAGAATTCCTATATTTTGTTCAATGTTTCATTTTTTTGGTCATGGTATGGATAAATTTCACCGGTATTTGGTTTGCTCCTCTTGTTATTAAAAAGGGAAAATTGAATCTACTTGTAGGAAGAATGTGATGAAACATACATAAAAAAAAATGCACGACAACTCACTCATGACAAAGGAAATGTGCAGGTTGGAGATGGAACTTCACATCTGGTTATGTTATTAACACCAAATACTCAAGAGCCTAAGAATATGGCATTGATGGCAGTTCATTGACCTAGTCAGAGTTCCCAAGAAGAGGAGGATTGCCTGATAGAGTTGAAATAAAATCCAAGTAATGAATGTAATCTTTTAAGGATCGATGATGAAATTAATAAATTATGGGTAACCTAGGGAACTCGTAGAAGGTGGGATGAAATCGAGGATGAATCCCCAAAAAATCATCCTATAGTCACGTTGATTTCAAAGGATGAAATGTTGTTCAAGATGATGAATGTTTTCAATAAATTTCTCCCAAGAAATCCATATGTAGGAAATATTATTCATGTTTTGAATCCAACATTGGTTTACATGTATCACGGTCTAGCTGATTTTTATTCTGACTAATATGGTGATTATAATGATTAATAAGAGTTTGAATATGAGATTTGATCTACTTTGGGATTTCATGGCATGAAGTAATGATGCTTGAATGACCCCTTCTATTTCCCATTCTTTATTGTCATTTTTTTCAATAATTTGTCTCTACCCAGTATTTTTGAAATTATAAAATTTATATAGATACTCTATGTACCATATTTAACCATGTTAAAGAAGGAATTTTTTAATTATCCTCATAGCATAAATATCTCTATAAATCTTGGTAGAATAAGGATGTATAGGGACATGAATGAACATTTTTGGAGTGACAACATAAAAGGTAAATTGATGATTATTTTTCCAGATATTTGGATTCCTAATTAGTAAATGTAAATGGCATCATGTTAAAGGATTCCAACAACATCTTCCTTATCCTTTGTGAAAATATGATGAAATTAGCATTGAAATTATCATGGAAGTACCATAGAATCAAATAGTGAATATTTTTACATGGGCTATCCTTGATTTCATAACCAAGTCATCACATCTCATTTCTATTGGAGGAGTCCGTCCTCTTGGGAACCTTGTAATGATATATATTAAAGAGGTTTTAAGACATCATGTACCAAATCTATCTTTTTTCACAGATATACCTATGTTACATTTAAATTTTATAATACTCATCAGAAGGATCTTGAAACTGAGATTCAATTAATCTTTGACTACCAGATTCAAATTTATGGGACGTCTGAAAGAACATTTCATATAATGCAAGACATGTTGAGGTAATTCTCACTCGACATTCAAGGCATGTCTGATTAGTAATTACATTTGGTAGAGTTTTCATATAACAATAATATGTGTTCATGTATTCAAATGGAATAATATTAAGAATTATATGGAATTAGATGTAATACCTCATATTTTTCGGATGATGTTACTGAGAGGAATATTTTTGGATTGAAACACGTTTAATGAAGATGCAATAAATTTAAAGTATATTTAGAATAAAATTGAAATAGATCAATATCAGAAAAAGAGTTATGCTGATAATAAGAGGAATGAAATAGTGTTCCTTGGGGGGAACAAATTTTCTTGACAGAGACTCCATGGAACTATATTATCATGTTTGGTAAGAAAGAGAGACTATTCCCAAGGTTCATCAGACCCTTCGAGGTTCTTGATAGTGTTAGAGTTTATTCTTATCATTCAGCAATGCTTCCAAGCATCACAAAAGTACATGATGTGTTCCATATATAAATTCAAAGGAATTACATGTCTAAAAAACACATGTGATCACCTACGATGAATTATATTTGGAACCTTAAATTTCTTAATTTGAATAACCATCCATATTCATGATACATGATGGAATTTGTTGAGGAATAAGATGACACATCTCTTAAAGGTACTCTAGAGAATTCAAAAATAGAAGACACATCATTGGAAGAGGAGGATACCATGAATTTTAACTAACAACATATTTTTTAGGTAATAACACTAATATTGAGAGTCTTATATGTTTTTAGGAGGGAAGAATATATCACCCCAATAAATTAAAATAATTCCATTTTAAAACAAAATTAATTTTTTGATATACTGCCATAAACACAAAACATGTTTCAAAAACACAATTTAGTTACATTTTTCAAAGATAATTAAATTTTAGTTCATTAGGATAACATATGTTTTAAATATAAATACTGTATTTCTAATCAATATTTTTTTTACATTGATACAATTTTTTTATTTTCATAATATAATAGAAAACCTAATTTTATGCATAATTACCTATATTTTTATATAATAAATTTTTATTTCTTTTAATGGAAAAAATATTTTAAACCTAAATTTTGACAATTTTATAAATTTAATATTAAAAAATGAAATCAATTTTTTAATTTTTAATGTAAAAATTTTATTAGAGTTAATTTTAGTAATTTTTCTAAGATGTTTTAGTTTGCAAGGAATAGCACAAAAACAAAACTTAAAATGGAAAATTCTTTTTTTAAATAATTTATAAGTCTAAATTATATTTATAATTTAATTTAAATTATATTTATGAATATTCTAGATAAATTAATTCTATTTTGGTCATTTTAATAAATTTCACATTGAAATTTGATATAAAAAAATTTCAAAACATTGAACATTTTTTCTTTAAAGACTATATTTATTAACCCTTATATGAGATTTATTTTAAAGTAATTTCCACCAATTCTATGATGGAAAGGCTAAATAATGTAATAAATATTTTAAATCTAAATAATTTTTATTTTCTAATATTATACAACAATATTTTGCAAAAAACATTAGTTAAATAAGGTAAAAATAATTATAGTGATCAAATGAAAAACATGTTAAACATGGTACTAAACATTAAAAATATTAAATTACCTAGAACCAAGTACAAAAACTATTTTTTAGATAAATTTTTTCCATGAAATAAATTTTAAAAATATTTTTTCATTTTTTATTCTCATTAGTTAAGGTAGACCTCCCAGCACTATTTAACATTTTATATTTTCAGTAAACCCACTCATCCTCCAATATAGAAAGGCAGTCCCCTATACCACTTATTAACATAAATAGTTTAGATTAGTCATCCAAAACCTATCGAAAGATTCTAAAAATATACATTCCTTAATACTTAATCATCACATTGAGGATAAAGTAAACTGTGTTAGATGTTTCATATAAACAAAAATGAGTTACCAAAAGAAGAGGTAATGTTATTAACCAGGATGGTTTGTTTTGACTCTCCACAACATAAATTACTCTTATATATGGATTATATATTAAATTAAGTATCTATAATATAATTAGTGGGAGTTATATTAGTGTAATGACATACACTTTCTAACACACCCCTCAAATTGGATAATCAATCATTAAACATATGTACAACATACTACCGCCTCACAAACGAATGTCGTTCGTTCTTCTAATACCATCTTTAATGGTTTTTAATAATGAATTATTTATAGTTTATATGTGATATATATGATATTTATAATGTATATATTTTCAATTAATTTTTATATTACACATTCCATCGTGTTTTCCAATTTTAGGAATACGATAATAATGTTTGTGGATGTGTGGACTACCACCTCCTCAATGAATTTTGATTCCTTCACTCTATACATGTAATATATTAATGATGGTTTTAATTTTAATATTTAACATATATGAAATAAATATGATATTTAAATTATAATATATATTGATATATAATTTAATTTTTATTATTTAAATTTGAAAATAAAATGGAAACAGCCTTCATGCTTACATACGACCTACTGTCTCCATGGACAATGTATTTAATTTCAAATTTTCAAATTTTATGGATTATTATAAATAATTATTTAATGAATATATTTGATCTTTAAATCATTTTTTACATAATTTTTATGATTAGATAATGATCTAAACCAATGTAATAATGATAATTTGTAAAATAATACACTGAAAACATTGCAATTAATACCTGAAAGGATAAAAAAATATTGAAATATTATTAACAAACTAGTAATAATATATTATAAGAGGATAATATTTGATATTTTAAATATTAGTATGGTTATGTTAAAGTATATTAAAATTTTTAATCCACTATATAGTAGTTTAATGACCATTCCACTAAAAATAAGCATAAGAAGAGATATTTCATCTCAATTTATATTCTATTAAGAATTATTTGTTATTATGAACCACTTAAATTTTATGTGGTGTATAAACATCCCCTTTTTAATTTAATATCATGATTAAATCATTAAACATGGTATATTATGTATGCATTTAAACAATATTATAAAAAAAATCTTTCCTTGAAAATTACAATGTTGTAAAAATTATGTTTGCGAAATCCCAATCTTTTGTGATTGTTAACATTCCCTGGAAAAAATCACATACATATGATCATTTTTTGTGTACATTAAATATATCATAAATATAAATATCATAATTCAATGGATATTATTATTTCATAAAATGTATAAAATTTTTACATTCAGTTCCCACATTAATAGATATTTGATTAATTGGGGGTATATTGGTAAATCATTTCATTTCCCTCAATATATATATTTGATAATAAATATTTTTTTTAATTAATTAAATTTATTTTTAGATATGTAAATAATTATTTGGAAATTTACTAAATAGGTTCGGGTGAATTATTTCAATCTCCTTGGTGAATTGTTAGTCTCATGAGGTGAAATTAGATTTCCAAATTTTATGGGTTTTAATTATTGTGCTTAAAAAATCATGATGATAGATCTTAATGGTAAATATATCTTATTCCTGGGAAACATGATTTCTAATAATTAAGAATTTTCATTATTGGGAATTCATTTATTATTATTATCCATGATATTTTTTCTCTGAAATTATATATGGATGTTTTGTTTGTTATGAGGTTATTGATTAAATGGAATTTATGTTTGTTTATTTTCCTTGAAAATTTTATTATTCCTTTTCTAGCTATTTAAATCACATGTGTATTTGGTCATTTACCATTAAATAGTGATTATTCATGATTTATTTCATATATATAGCACTATAATTAACACTTACTATGCATTTTGGCTCACCCTTGTTTTTATTACATTCCAAAGTTATGAAGAAGAAATCATTGAATAAGATTTCCATGATGTTTTTCATCTCATTTTATTTTGTATTACATTTTATTTTATAACTACCAATGTAATATGAGAATCATTTATGTAATTTTTTTCCCAAAATTTCTAAACAAACATGTTCTTCAACATTGGGTTCCCTCTAATCATGCCTATGTAATAAAGTAAGGCACTATGTCCGATAATTTGTGCTCTGTCTGTTAGACAGAATGATTTCAAAAGTACTATTGTACCAGATAAAGGTGTGAATACTACTAAATAAATACAAATAACAATATCATTCGAAATATATTTATATTGGGATAGTTCATGTAATGTTTCATATTCTAATTTATTTATGTAATGGTGAAACAATAGTACTAATAAATATAATGACACTATTTGTAATAAATAGCATCAATGTAACTAGACCATCATTTTCAAGTGCATTGTATCTCTATTCACATCCTAATATATATCCAGGATTTTGAGGAGGTAAATTGACATTTATATAAGCACAAATCTAAAAAATTACTTCCATGTATATGATTTAAAATAATATCATAGTAGATTATGGATGTATTAATTTTTCTAACTCAAAACTATCACAAAAACAGATATTAATGCCTGGAGATATGAAAGTTAGAACCTACCAAGATAATATTTTAAATATGTAATATACATTATATTTCAAATAAAATACCTTATATAAAATCCTCCCATATGTATAGGTATTTAAATACATTATTTTGTTGATCACAATATCACTTCAACTGAGAAATAAGAGTAATTACCCTAGTCTATAAGGTTTCATGGAATGTGAATATTAAAAATTCCATATCAAAAATTAGAAAATTGAAAATAATAACAAATCTATAAATTATCATACATGACAATTTGGACCGAATAAAATAATCTCAACCATTGGTATCATAAATATTGAATATAAATCAAATACAATTGGGAAATGATTCCACATTCTATATTGTCTCTCCCCATTGGAATCTCAACACTTGATTAGGAAAATAGAAACTCTCATTAGAAGAACTGCATCATTATAGGATTATATTAACACAATTAAAACCTCACCCATATCATAGTAAAAACAAGACCACTTTAAATAAAACATAACCAAAAAATTTTCTCATACATTTGTCATCTTATTGGGACATGATTGACCAAATGTATCTAAAGGCGTGGTGAGTCATGGAGTTAAAAAATTTAATGTTTTCCATTTTCATTATTGATTTAATATTTATAGATTCTTTTACCTTTACAATGATAATATTTTCATTCAATCATTATTAAAAAAATTGTAAACCAATAAAACAATACGACAAACATATAAATTAAAAATAAAAACAAATAGGAAATAATGATTTACCATGGTTCACCACTATGGTATTATCACAGGTGTATATGTAAAGTGTTTTTTATTATTCCTATAGATAACCATACACAATATGTAGGTAAATTTCTTTTATAAATGGGTAACAAAATCAAATAGTATTTTTTAAACTTAATAGTAACAGGATTTGTGATGTTTTTTGTCTTGTTGGTGTTTCCAAATAATTTGTTGAAATGATTGTATATATCCTTCCAACAGTAAACTATAATTTAATTAAAGATATTGATTTAATTCTTCAATAACATCATTTTTTCCCTCCTTCAACTATAATACATTATATCATCACATCATAATAAGGATTGATAATTTCTTCTACAAAATCAGAATACAAACAATTCATTATTCTTGATGTAGATAATTCCATAACAAAGTTTTCATGATTCATTTAATCTAATTCAATTATATATAATGTGGTTATTATTCATTATTCATTCTCTTTATTTTTCCCTAAAAATAAAGACTATTTAACAATGGTGTAGTATTTTATCTTATTATCAATTTTGTTAGAGGAATCATTAAATCTAAAATTATTTCATAAAATATTATAATATTATTTATGTTTTACCTATATTTATCAAATTTTAGTGAATCATTTTGTGATCAATCCACCAATTAATTATCAACTGATAAAATTATTGTTGTACTTCATAAATAGTGTGGCCATAAAAATGTATTAAAATGAGTTATAATACCTAAAATTTTATGTCTAAATTCCCTCATTAAAAATAATATATAAAAATGAAACATTATAGAATCCACCACTTAAATTATTGGATTCCTTCCTTATAACATGAACCTAATGACATTAAAAATTTCACATATTTGTTTAATTCATCAAAATTAGACATAAAATAAATAAAATGATATAAAAAACAAGCCATAAATTTGCATTTTAAATTTACTAATCTTTTATGTGGAGATCTTAAATTCTTCTAAAAAATATACTAATACAGGAAAAAGGTTATTCAATAATCCTTGAAATAATTTTATAGTTATAAATATTCCTAGGCACATTATTTAAGTACCAATAAATTTGAAAAATCAATTTTTCAAATTGAACTATTTTAAATCATATTATTACATATGGTCATATTAAATCTTGATATGTCCTCAGTGGTATGAGGTCTCTCATTGTCCAAAAAAATAAAATCTATTTGACCATCTTCGTGGTGCGAAGTGGGAGACAAACCTCAAAATTTGTAGAAAAAATGAAATCATATGTATCTTCCTAGGTAACAGATACCCAATTTCACCATTACTCATATGCAGTACTATATTCTTCAACGAATAATTGATTTTCATAATTTTACATCTACGAATGAAAAAAAATAGCATGAGAAACTCATTTGAAGTTTTTTGACTAAGCATAAAATTATACCATACAAATAAAAAATCATATTCATTCCAAATTAAATCTGTATATAAAAGGATATTTTCATTTTTATACCAGAAAATATATCAATAGTGTGGTTCATATTCTCTATGTTTAAATTACTTTTTACTGATCAATTAATTTTATAATTCCCTATAATTTCCTTTATTAAAACTATCTAAAAACAATTCACTATTATATAGAAGGTCATTTTCCACTCTTAAGATCATTGATGAATCGTAAAAATAAATCATTTTATATATTTTCATACCTAAACCTATGATCAGTGAAGGTATAATTTTATAAAACATGTTGTATTCATGAGACATATAATGACAAGACAATTAACACAAATCCATCTACATCCAACCTCTCTTATCTCCTCTTATGCGTCCCCCATCACATTTAAACCTAATTAATTTGAAGACAAATACCATGTTATAGTAGGATATAATGGTGTCAATTTTAATTTATCCATTAATTCATATATGTCAATCTCTCCACAAAATCATCCATGAAGAACTATCTTATTCTAAAAAACACTTTTATATATTTAAGGATTAAAAAATCGACATATTTCCCAAAAATACCACATTAAATACTTTATGTTCCAATATTCACCCCCATTGAATACTTTTCTCTATACTATCATAAATCCAAACTCTATCAAAAAGTCTAACACCTATATGAATAAGGATTTACGATAAAATTATTTCCCCCACTTTCACATCAGAATGAAAATTCATAAATATCAATATTTTATTTTTCATTAGATCAAAATTTCATTTCTCTTTTTTCCCATCATTGAATATGGCCATATAACTTCAATCTACATAATGGTATCATCATCATATTTTAAATTTTTACTGTCAATATTAACATTTCCCAATAATTTCAAAGATCCATAAATAGTTCATTTTTTGGTGAAAGACAATTCGCTTGGAAATCATTAGATTAATATAATGTTTGACTTTTTTCCATATTTATCTGGAAGTTCTTATCATCCCATTTTATATCATAGATTTACATCTAAAAACCACCATATTCTGTTAATTATTATTGTTTTTATCATAAAACCTTTTTTTCATTATAACCATTATAGAATATCCTTAACTCTGAATAATTTGTATCTATTCCACACCATAATGTCCTATAGATAAATAATGTTTAAATTTACATATTTTATCTTCCACCGGATGTTGGTATCACTATCTTTGGAGAAACACTAGATTCACACTCCCACCCAGATTATAGTCTCTAATACAACATAGTCAATAAATAAATTTCTATATTTCCATTTTATATTTAAGAATATTTTTTGATAAAAACTAACTCAATAATTATAATTCTTTAAGATGAAAAATTTCTCATGAAAATAATAGTCATGTTAGTAAAAAAATTTAACGGGTGAATTCATTATATGGTATTTGGGTTTTCCTGAAATCCTTTATTCATAATATGTTGAAAGTATATTTATGAAACAGTTTTATATGTTCCCAAAAAAATTTAGTCTATGTCTCTAACATACATATATAAACAGATAAATTTATGAATCATTGACTCTTGCATCGTTCCACAAATAATCATTAAAAGTCAAAAAAACCTTCACCAAGCAATAGTTTAATAATAAACAAAGAACAAGTGTGTGACTAATTCAAAATATTATACCATACATATAACATGATTGTGATAAATATATGATTCCACTAAATATCAATATTGTAAAATTTTATTATGGATTTACTTTACTCAAGTGAGGAATACCAATGATGAAATTGTCAAAACCCCCATAAATTAAATTATCTAGTGACATAAATTTACATATAATATTCATAATGGGGGATCCACATGGTAAAAATTTTATATTATTTGAGTGTCAAAATTTCAACCTATAAATAGAATTTTGATACCACTTTGTCCTTATAAAACAAAAAATTGAAATAATAAAATGTTATTATTCTCCTATACAGTTGACTTGTACATTCTATAGTGGTATGAAAAAATTACATAAATTTTTGTATCATATTTAATAATAAATTATGGTGTATAGATAATAGTTCAATATTCATATGTATTATTGAATTGTCCTTATATCTAGATCATCCACTTTATCATTTTATAATATAGCTTTTACGATTATATTTATTATCCGTATTTTTATATATATTCTGTTATTTTTTAAAAGTAATTATATTTCAAATTCTAGTATAATTATACTTTATGCGAGAACTATATTTTTGTGCACCATAAATCATTATGCTATGACATTCGGATATATTATAGATGAGAATTAGTATCTATGAACCATTATTTTTTTGTTATGGTTCCTCTCCATTGAAGATTAATATCACATTCTTATATATCGAAAAACATTACATGGTCTATTAGTATATCTTGTAATTTATATTTAAAAAAATCAATGATATGTATATGTTACATAAATAATGTTTAATAAAAAACCAAAATATGAGCACATTAAAAACATTGATGATGATGATAATAATTCTTTTGTTAAATAGATAAATAAAAATTGTTTTTTAATTGTCATTATAAATTTTATGAGTTTAGATCTTTTAAATTTGGAAGAAAAATAATCATTATGTGGTGGAAAACACATATTGACATCATTAAATGATATATGTTATCAAATGTATATAATTTAAATATTATTATTGATTTTTCATATTTAAATTTATGTATTTATATTTATGGTCGGCTAAATGAAACCATTATGTAGATTAGTTTAGTATACTATGAATTATTAAATTCTATAGATGATTATATTTTTAATTGTATAAGGGTATAAATCACTACCCAAATATTAAGTAGACATTTTATAATAAAAAGGGGTTCTTTTGGGAATGAGAAAATATGTTAACATCTACAATGTATTTTATGGACTTTTAAAGGAATGTGGAAGATAAGATATGATCACAATCAGTATATATGATCAAAATCAAAATGAATGGATTTATAATTTGATAATATTTAATAGTTTATATAGATAAATATTTTTATTCTCAGTTTGATGGTGTATATATTCTTGAGAATGAAATGTTTTTGAACTATATTAATATTTTTAACAAGATCATTAACTATATATGTAGATATATAGAGAATTTCTATATATCAATTGTATTGAATAAATTAATGTTATTTATATAAGATTATATGTAATGTCCACATACTATACATCAAAAATAAAACCCATGTTAGGCCCCCAATTGGCCTCAGGTCAACCATCTTATATATAGCATAGGCTTCTAAATAGTGATTTGAGACTGAATCATTTGTAGGGAGAAAATTCTTACCAACACAACTCAGAAGTGTAATCTCCAAGTCTATCCAAATATAATCGTGATATTTAAATAAAACCAATATGCTAAACACATATATAAATAAAAATTGATCCAAAAGTTGTGTATATTTTTCTCATATATGAATATAATATGGTAAAAAGACAAATAACAATATATAATAAATATAAATATTGTAATATATGAAATATGAAATAAAAAATAATATTTCAATTTCATTGGATTAGAAATATGTTTTATAAAATCCATGGAAAAATATATTGAACATTATCCATAATCAATAAAAAATAATCCTAGAAAATATACAGAAACCAATATAATACATGTTCTACGAAATCATGAGTAAAATAATATAATAATTATAACTAGAAAATAATATATGGCCAAACCAATTTCAACAAAACTCTCACCATATTCACATGTGAGATCAAATTTTAATTACTTAATTGAATCCCCCATCACTCCCATTAATACACATAGTACTATTAGTTAATTTGAATCATATAATTTTTTTGAGTGAACAATATTCCACATTGATAGGAGAAATCATAAAATTATATATATTCATACCTAGATACATGTCAAATAAATGAAAAATCAATGATAATACCAGTACTATGCTACTCAAATAATAATCCATAATCTAATAAATGATGTCCCAAATACCATAATATCAAAACTAGGAATATCATACCATAACTCATCCAGGTAGATATTATAACCAAGAGGTATCACCATATAAAATGAATGAAATTATTAATTTATCTGATGAAACCCATTAGTCATCCTAAATCATATCAAATAGAATACTCAAAATACTAAAAAAAATGATCTTAAAAAATTAAATAAAATAAATAACTAGCGCTACGTCATATATTAAAAACATTTAATGGTAATGAAAAAAATTAATTTTGAAGAGTTCTAAATATAAAAAATATAAATATAATAAAACTAATATTATAAACTAAATGATAAATATTGAATGGAAAGAAAAAATTACATTGAAATCTTTAACTCTACAACCTATCTAACCTCACCATTCCTTATAAGAGTTATCCACCACAGTAATAAAAGAGTGCCGCTAGCTCATTAACATATGTTGAAAGTCATAATATGTGTTTTTTACTTTTCTATGTTCAAATATAAATATAATTACATATTGATTCCATAGATAATAAAATATATAATAAAATATTAAATCGTTGTTTCTTTAGTTATAGTATTATCATGGTATAAGATGAGGTACTGAAAACATAATATGTCGTATGTACAATTTCATAAAACAAAATAATTTCCATAAACACAAATTACATAACACACCACCCAATTGTTTCCAAACTATTAAATTGATATTCACTTCTAACATATGTACATAAATTAATATGGAATATCATCATCCTTTTTGTGACCAAAAAAGAATAATTTAGATAGGAATAAATATTGATCATTGTACTAAAAATATTTAATTATTTCACCTTTCATTCTAGTTTGTATTATTGTTCTAAAGCTCATTGTATATATATTCTACATTACCATGATCCATCACTAAAACAAAATATAAATCTTATGATATAATGTAATTAAATATATATCACACTAGAAAATACAGAGCTAACTAGAATATAATTGGTCTCACAGCATCCTAAGGATATCCCAAGACTTAATCAGAACCATAGTGTGGACAAAATATATTTATTTTTGAATCACATTAACAATATCATGTAATTCATAGATACTAGAAACAATTCACTCAATATTATTCTAAATTTTATACCATGACTACTATAAAAGTAACCCCACAAGGAACCTACTATATATGTCCATAAATTCTAACAAACTATTCACCTATTAGGTGTGTTTCACAAATATTTCACATAATATGATAAATAAGTATATAAAATTATATAACATTTAAGAAAACTAAGAATAAGTGTTTATTTCAGAGGGTATCATTGTTTTAAATTAATGCATTAGAATTATGAGGCCAATCAAGGGATATAATTCATAAATATTTCATTTTATAAATCTTATAATATTTTATAGTGAGAAAAAAACATTAAAATCATTCAATATAGTATTATACTTATGATATTAAAGACTACAAAAGCATATCCAAAAATAAATGATGTTCACATGGAATAAAATAAATATATTTTGAAATAAAATATGTAAACCTCTATTTAATTTTAAAAATTACATCATTTTAAATTCCTTATAATAATAAACATAAGTTTTAGAAACTATATAAATTTTTAATACATTTTCTATTATGAAACAATATACAATGTGAAATAATACTATGATGAAATATGAATGACATACCATTTGACCATTTTAAACTAAGGATCTAGAAAATGAACATTCAAATAAATAATGAATTAAATTTTTGACTTCTAGATATTCATAAGTCCAAAAAACTTATCAAATGATATAATATAATTCCATATAATCAGAAATCAAATAAATATAATTGCCACACTGATATTAAATTACCTGATGGAATGTAATGTCATGATAGGTCCTAAAAATTTATTATCATTAAAACATTAAATATTAATGGATAATTTTTTTATATCATCATTATTTTTATCCTAACGTTTAATGTAGGATTATTTGAGAATAATTATATACTATTTATATTCATCGATTCACCACTTTATGTGCATATTTTTTTAAATAATTTACCCTATTTGGATGCAGTTCCTTTTATAATTAGTATCTAAATTGTGAAAAACATCCCATTAGATTTTCCAATGTTTAATAATGTAAGAGGTGTAAATTTATCTCAATTTATTAATCGAATTGACTATGAATTATTATGTCCAACATGAACCATATTGAATCCTAAAATATATAATTTCACTTATATAATATAGTAAAATAGAAATTATTTTAATTAAAAATATTCTATCAAATAGTTTCTAATATGTTCTATAAGAAAAAACATTGTAAATGATGGATTTATTGAATCCCAATAAATTTTATTGATGAATTCCACTTTTAGAAAGATTGCAAAGATTTATTAGAATCAAATGAATTCCATTTTATCCTCACATTATGAGAAATTTGTAAAAGTGGTTATACAGATAGAGATGATAAATGAAATTTAAAAGATACTATAAAATATTCAACAAAATATTCTTATATTGAAGATGAAGAAAAATTAAAATATGGGGTGAAAAATATGTAGACATTCATATGATAGAATGAGAAAAATTAAATTGTTTATTCCATAGTGTTATCGAGATTATGATACCAATTGAGGTTTTAGTGAAGCTTTTTTGACCTTATAATATAAAATAATACTCTATTTTTGATACTATATATGATTAATGATAATTTATTTCCTCTAAAATATCATCATTAATATTTATTTAAAATAATTTTCTTTTATAGTGTTAGATTCATATATTAAAAAACTATATTTTGTTATTTGAATATCAATAGATACAATGTGATGAAGATATCTTTAAAATCCATGAGGTAAGAGAATTATTTTATGCATGTAACTAAAAAGTGTATGGAAATATTTTAGATATAGATATTATTTTGATGTCTTACATGGTCTTATATAAAATAATAATAAGTGAACTAAATAAAAAAAATAATGATTAGTTGGAACTAACTTTTATTGTTTTCTAAATGATTTATAATGTTGAATGATAGAGAGGGTGAATTGAATGATTTGTCATAAATTTTTTTCCTTATCTAAAATACTTCAAAAACATTATTCGAAGAGGTATATTTATAAATGAAA
Organism: Viscum album; assembly: GCA_963277665.1. Taxonomy (NCBI): domain Eukaryota; kingdom Viridiplantae; phylum Streptophyta; class Magnoliopsida; order Santalales; family Viscaceae; genus Viscum; species Viscum album. The sequence goes on along the minus strand of OY728120.1, from coordinate 536,277,743 downwards.
GTAAAAATTTATAAAAATAAAAAATGGGGTTTTTTATATGATGGGAGTAGTAGAATGTCATAATAGTGAAGCTACATAATATTTATCATATAGTAATAATACTGATAAATTTCATGTCACCAAATATAATTGTACCACACCAAAAAGAAGTTAGAAGATGTTTAATGTATTAGGTTTCAATAAATCCTTTTATGAATCAAATTATTTAAAAAATACTACCTAATAGTAGTGATGGACTAATACATATAATTCGAATACTATACCAATGATTCAATCTATGAAAATAGTTTTATATAAAAAATAATTATATATCCTAAAAATAAGATAATTTATAATAACATTAAAATAATTACAAATAAAATACCATGAGGTATTAAAACCCATGGCCATATCATTAGATACCATGTTATCACCAATATCATACTCAAATAACGAAAATTATAAAAATACACAAAAAAAACATAATTCTAAACTAGTTTTACACACACTATAAGATTACACATACCATTGAGTTAATCATTCTCACTCCACTATATAACCCATTATCTTCCTTGAAAAACAACAAAAGAAATCAACATGCACGAGAGTGCTCATGAAGGGTGTAATAATATAAAATTTTATGTTTTATCAAATAAACCAAATTGTAATAAATTGTATTCATGATCATGAATGGGGTAATGATATAAATAAATATACCTTGCCATTGTGTCATGGTATTCTATCATGGCTCCCTAGAAAAATGATGTGGTACAAGTGCCAGTCAGTCCATTGTGTTTTAACTAAGACAACCTAGTTCCAAACCATACTGACATCAGTATTAGGTAAAAATCATGTACTAATTTTAACTAATAAAACCAAATATCAATCCTGTAATTGATAATTAAGGGTATAATTATAGGAACCTATGCATAACCTACCAGGATATTACCTCATTTCGGAAAAATATTCATTACATTACAAAAGTACATTCCTAAGGTCAATAAATGGTTAATGTATTTATAATCTATTAACACATTCTTCAAGTATGTTTAAAGAACTTATATATCACCCATTAAGGTATTTACACTTTGTCATTATATATATATATAACATTTCATTATAATCTATGGAAAAGAAACATAAGAAAGGGTGTGCTCAAATTCTTAGTATGAGTAAAAAATAGTTACATGGATGTCCAATATCGAGAATATGGGTATTATGAAAAAATCATAACATTTTAATGTCAAAAACATCAAATAAAATAACAATATAATGTTTCATTATATAAATATTATTAGTTCATATGTCATGAATCATAAGGGAATCATGATCATAATCTATCAGAGAAAAACATTGGTATATGACATGAAATTGTGGAGGACACAAAAGAATATAACATTAATTCTGTATTAGTCAAAGATAAATTCAAATACCATCATAGTATAATGTCTTCACTCCCAAAACCATCTTAGTAGACAGGGTTCACTCCCAAGAACATCTTAGCTGTAAACGTACATTACTGAAATGAGTTCACTCCCCATTCCATCCAAGTCTATATAATGAGATATAAATATTTACCCAATATATTTATGTGTGATATATGTCCCACTCATCTCAAAATTATAAGACAAAAAATTTGGTCATTTCATGATCTAGATAATGATAAGGGTTTTATATACATTATAACATAACCTACGAGATAAAATGCATATCATAACCATTTTTACATATTATAATCAATGTAAAATAGATGGGTTTCATAAGAACTTAATCATCGATTAACCAGTGAAAGGAAACAAGTTTCAAATGTTTTTTAATATTTTATAACCAATTGATGGGGAAATGGTTCCATAAATAGTGTGTCCTAAAGACAATAACCATTAATAAAAATAATATGAATTGTGTCCTAGGATCGTATCCCAATTAAATAATAAGAAACATCATAGTATTTAATCTTATATGTTAAATAAATTTGAATGAAAACATTGAAAAATTATAAACCATCCATTGAAATTTATTTTATAAACATAAATCATTTTTGAAATCGTTTTCCTTGAAAACCAGTTTGGAAACTTTTGAAGTAATATATAAATATGATTTAAATAATTTCTTATAGAAAATAACATTTCTTCATGGAAAAACTCTTTTAAAATCATTAAAATGTTTTCAGTCATTTTACATTGAAAATATCATTGTAATCATATAATGGAATCTTGGAAAACTAATTAAGAAAATATCAACATAACTTTTTTTGACAAAACATTTCATTTAAAATGGATTTGAAAACAAATAAAAGAGTCATTGAAAATAACCTAAAATAATTTTTCAACATGAAAACACATTGAAGTCCTTTTTATTTGAAAATAGATTTGGAGAAATAAAATAAATATTTGCATATAAATATGGATTGTTTTTATACATAAATCATTTATGATAACCTTTTTATTTGAAAATAAATTATAAAACATATAAAGGTAGTAGTAAAATTAATTTAATTTTTTTTAAAATAAATGATTTTTTTTTAATTTTTAATTTAAAATATCAATTAAAAATTATAATGTAATTTGGAAGATAATTTAAAAAAACTTTTCAACAATTGTTTTTATCAAAATCATATTATTTTTAAAACTCTTTGAATACAGAAAATAGAAGACTTGAAATCATTGGAATCATTTCCACTAAAAATATCCTTTAAAAATAATTTAAAACACTTTTTAAAACCTAAAAAATTTCAAAATAAATATCATTAAAAATGGTCATAAAATATATTTGAAAACCAATTTGTAGACAACATAAAATAAGGATTTATGAATAAAAATAATTTTTCACTGAAGATATTAACAAGGTATGATTTTATAAAAAATATATTCATAATAATATTAAGTAATAAAATTGTAGAAAATTGTACCAATACTTAAAAATATATTGAATAACCAATAGTATAAGAAAATTCATGAGTGATCATTAGATATGGATTATAAAATTTTATCAATGTAGGTATAATATAAATCAATCCTAACAAACAATGTGATTGTTGCAACAAAAAATATCAAATTTTGTAACCTTTGATTTTAGCTCCAAAATGGAAAACTATAAAATGGATTGTAAAATATAATTATTACTGGTAAATTCATGATATTACATGCCAAATGGCAGTATATTCCCTTTGTAAATCAGTGTAGGTGCATAACATATCATGTGTGGCGTAGAAGGTAAGTTGAGACAAAATTATCTTACTAATTTAGTATCATTTGAGTCATAAAAACAATTTAATAGATATCATGAAATGTATATCTAAATACCCATAAATGTAAGTATATGACTCTATTAATAAATTCCTTGTAATTATTTAGACCATCGAAATGAAATGAGGGATGAATATGGTGTAAGACTCACAAACATAAATGTGAGACTCGAAGTCCCCTTACTACAAGAGTAACTTTTGAATCACTAGATTTGTGAAATTATAACCTAAATTGGAACATTTAATTACATTAAATAATTTAAATTAATAATGTAAAATTTCATTGAGATATATATACTCAACCCAACGATAATAACGGGTGAATATAACATGTATCTCATAGAAATAAATGTGAGACTAGAAAACCGTTACCATATTTCTTGACAAATTTCATACTTGTTGAAACATTTTTTTAATAAATATAATTTAATTACACAATTAAAAATCCATATTCTTATATAGAATAAAATATATTTTTTAATTTATATTACACATTATTTAAAATTTCATGTTAATGTTACATTTGAGGTAATAATTTCTTTGTTTTTCATATATGTTTAACTTAATCTTATTGATACTATTACATAGGTCATGATTTTATAATCTTCATAATAATAAAAATTATTTAAATATAATATGTATTTATTATATATGTATTTATAATAATGAATAAAATATAAAAATAGAAAACAAAATACACAATTCTAGGAGACGGTTTGTTATACAAATGCAAGAACCCTATTTTTTTCTTAGCGTATTAAATGAATTATAAAAATTAAATCATAAATATATACATATTATTTGTATAGTAAAAGTTTTAATTAATATATATAACATATTTTTATTCTTCCTAACCTTAATAATTCCAGGAAATGGGTGAATGAATCACATTTTATTAAGGAATCAGTATTCCACACCTCCACAAACATTGTCATCATATTTCCATAATAATGGACAACCTTGATGGTATGTGTTATATGATAATTTTAAATTAAAAAGGAAATATTTATTATATTATATATAACATAATTTTTTCCCATCAATATTCCCATGAATTATTGGTGACAATGGATAAAAGATTCTCATTTGGTTCATCGGGAAATAGTCCACCAAACACAAAAATGATGATTGCATATCCCATTTTATTAAATTATGTATGGGAGTAGGCCAAGAAGCTAACATAATAATATATAAGTATGTATTGGATACTTTTATTTTTATATAAGAATTGAATTATAATAATTTATGGGGTGGAGAACGAAATAAAAAAATATATGTTTTTATGGAAGTTTGATACCATTTATTTAGAAAAATCATTTCGATTTCTGTAGAGTGCTTCCTTGCTAGGATTTATGTCACACAAAGTCATTAATTTTCATCATTTGTTCTAGAATATCATTTGGATATTGGATTTCATCTTGATTATCTAGTTTTCACATTAAAATTTCTATATATTCTTTTTCTTATCATTGGTCACTCTTTTATTCATTAGTTCCCACATAAGTTTTTGATGAAAATAGTGATTTTAGACAAAACAGTATGTGGAAAACAGTTGGCACAAGGTTTGGGGAGACTATTCTCCCTTACTCATGAGCCATGTGACCAATTCCCATTTTGGTATTTGGTGACCACATGGTTGATTCCAGGTTCAGTAAACTTTCTTGGTGAATCGTGTGTCCGGTTCATCCTAGACTACAAGGGATGAACGGTTGATGAACAATATGTAATACCATGTAGGGGAACCATGGGACATATCAATGTCATTAAAATGGTGAATTCCCTTTTCTAAGCTCATATGATTTTAACCCCAAATGACTCCTCATCTCCTCCCCTTGTATGTGAGACCTAAAGAGATCCCCTCCCATATTCTCACATCCTCATATCCACTCCCAAGATATAGATATATGGGTTTCATCATGTTTTAAGAGATACATTATAATGTATTATCATCTTTTATTCTCCCTCTTCCTTCTCTATCCATTTTTTCTTCATTTACCCTTCATTCATGGTCATGTGAATCTGGGGTTCATGTTCTGTTATGTTTAAATTGGGTGTTTTCTATGTTGAAGGTAAGTCATGGTTGTTATTACTCTTTGTAACCCACATGGACTTATTTCTAATGGTTATTGTGGAAGCATTGTGATATTGAGGAATGTTTCCCATCAAGGATTCCTGTTAAATATAATAATCATTGGTCTAATTATTTTCTAATGTTCCTTATATGTTATGTAGTTAAGGGTTATATTTAGTACAAATGTTTTATATGAAATGATGTGGTTTTATTGATTTTTTTTAAGTACATGACATTTTTTAATTACAATATACATACCAGGTGTTTGATAAAATTTTTGGATGTCCTTTGCATGGTTTTGTGATTTTCAAATATTTTTTTGGATTTTAAAATGTGATTTTGGGATCTAAAATGGTGATTTTTGTTTCCTATAATTATTTCTATATGATTTGGACATAAAAGTGGTGTGTGTTTGGTCATTTGAAAATTCATTCACATGTGATTATAGTGTTTGGACCATTTGAAATTATCACATAAATGTATTTTGTTTGTAAATTTGATGTAAGAGATTAAATATAATTTTAAAAAAATTGTAAAATTTAAAATTGAGTTTTTTCACCTTTTTGGAAGGGTTGATTGGGTTATTTTGAAGCATGTGATTTCTCGAATGGAGATTAAGGTAATATTTTCACTTTTTAAAAATTGGTTTTATTAAAAACAATCCTTAGTTATATTCTCAATCCTTGGTTATATTTAATGTCGTGGGAGGTCGATATTGATAGATTACATTTTGTTCAAATGATTGAAATGAAAAGCTTATTACATGTTGTGGATTGGGGGTGACTTGTTTTGTGAGTAGCCTGTGTGTGATATATGTGCATTTGATTGGATGCTTTTTTGGCATTATGGCTCACCCCCACATTCATCATGGCATGGAAACCTATCTTAGCAATAGTTTTTTAGTGATTGGATTCTAGAGTAGATTATTATTTCTCTAGGGATATTGACACATAGTAGGGGATCTTGATTGTTTTTTTATATGGCATACTACCCCTCGGCCAAAAAAAAGTTGGGAGCAATCAAGAATGTGGGTTATATTTGATATCATTTTGTGAGGCATTCCTTCTGGAAGTGTTATTATGTATATTATGTTCAAGATTACTCCACAAAATTCTTAGGTTCTCTTGTTTTCTTTGTAACTTATTTTTCTATGATGGATGGTTGTGATTATTTAATAGTTGGTTACTTCTGTGTGCTATTTTACCATTACCCTTGTTATGTTATCATTGCTACTATTTTCTTATATGGTATACTTATTATTTAAATTTTTTGTATTAAATTTAAAAGATTTATGAAAATTTTTGAGAGATTTTTTATGAAATATTTCCCTATTTTTAAATGAAAAAATCATCTTGTTCCTACAAAATGTTAATGTATACTTCTTGGAATATAATTTTTATATGGATGTAAAAAAGGAAAATGTTTCATAATTTGGGTTTAAATTAAAAAATGCTTGTGAAATGAATAGTTTTATATATTGTAATTCAAAACATTAATTGATGATGTTTTTTAAACGAATTATATTAGGAATAGATTTATTTGGAATGACTAATACATTTTAATAAACATGCCTATATCCCATTTTTAACTTTTTATGTGGGTTTCATCTTGGATTCATCCACTATGAGAGATAGTTGGTTTTGGTGTTGAAGAGTGAACCTTTCGGTCATGTGGAGTCATTGTGCTCTTTAGGATTAGTTTGGGTTTTGATCATCAATTTGTTTTATATTCATATTATATATAAATGATTTTATGTTTGTATATTTGTTTTGATTTTTTTTTGTTTCCAATGTTTATTTATTTATATTCAGAGAAAAAATTATTTTAGTCACTCATTTTGTTCCCAGTACTTTTTTTAGCCCATGAGGATTGGGAAGGCCCCTCGGTCATTTTCTCAGGCCTACTCAGGTGACCGATTTGGGGTCGACTTAGAATGGTTCATGAAAAAATGGTACCTAAGTTTGTTATTAATATAGAGGAAATAAATTTTAGAGTTCCCAAAAAATTATTCGGTATTTCAAGTTAGATAAAGTGTATATTTAGGATTTTGGAGTGCCAGTATGAGGGAGTGTATACAAAACACATTATATACCAAACCATGGGTTTCTTAGGGAAGTAGGGTTATATTTGGAATTTTTTTCTTGCGGGTTGTTTTGTGTTTGGGAAAATGAGAATAATATTTGGATAACCGTATCTAGTGAGATCAAAATGCCTATAATGTCATGTGGAGATGAGGAAATGGTCATGAATGACTATCTATGATAGTGGCGTGATTGGAATATGTCCACATACCATATGTCCATGTCACCCATTGATACAAGTTTCCCCTTATGATGATTTTTTGTTCTAAAATACATTTGAAAACACTTGGTTTGTAATATTACGAACTATATTTTATGTTATAATGGTTTTTATTTTTTGAAGTTGTAAAATGAATTTTTATATTTACCTTGAATAAAGATTTAAGAAAAAAATAATATTTATAAAAATTATATTTGGGTAAAATAGGGATGGGTCTATAGAGAAAGAATTTTTATAAAAAAAATGGGGTTTATATTAATTATATTTTGAGAATTATATTTTTATTTAAATGTGGATTCATATATTTGTAGTTAGTGTGAAGAATTGACTTATTAATCAAATTATTTTTTATGGAATGAGGCTTGTTGAGCTGTTGAAAATGTTTTAAATCGGAGGAAATCAATTTTTGGATGGAATCCATGGGATTGTTTATCAAAATTATGAAAAGGATTTGTGTGTGGATTATGAAAATGGGTTTCGAATTGCTGGTTAGATAGATTTTTATTTTTTTTAAAATATTAATTGGAATTGGATTGATAATTTGATAATTTGGTTGTACATTTTTTTGAAAAATAATAATTTTTTGTTTTGAACATTGGTATTCCCATGAGTGATCACATGCATGCATATGTGTTGGAATTTGGAAGGATGACAACATGGGATGATGTTTTATTGAATTGGAATGAGTTTATTACTACCCATGGTTTCATGAGAATGTGCATGTGTGACTCATCATGGAATAAAATTTGTGAGTGTGAAACCCCCCGTGTTTTTTTTCATTCAAAACTATTTTCAAGACGGAAAAAAGTGTCATATTTTTATAAATAATTGTAATTTGGTGGTTTATCATGTCATTTGGAAGCATAGTTTATCTGATTTGTTGGATTTTTGTTCATGATGATGTATTTCATTTAATTGAGTAATTGTTTCTTTAATTTCATAGTGCATTCCCCCCACCAATGATTTGATGGATATTCGAGGTGTGGAAACTAGTGGTTAACAATTGGGTGTCCAACTAGTTGATCAACCCATATATTTATTTTTTGGATATCAGAAGTTTAATCCTCCCCTATTTTATGGTCAAGAGGATACTCTTGATGAATAAGAGTCCCTGAAATAAAATAAAAGGATCTCATATTTCCATGCATTTTCTAAATTTTTAATTTATATATTCCATACCATTATTCCTGAGGGATGGAAAATATGTAGTGGAAGTTAGTCTATAGAACCTAGCCTCAAGAATATATTACCAAGGATTTCTTCAAGGTGTCGATCATTTGTTAGTATTTTTCTCAGGTAGTGAATGTTAAGACAATAATAGAGATTTGTTGCCTACAACATGTTAATGGATCTATAATGGAATTATTTGATCATTTTTTTCTCTACATCATTACCTATAAAAATTTTATACATAGGATACCCTGAAATATTAATGTTTTGGGAGGCTGATTCATTTTGATCTACAATAGAAGACCTCATAGTTCAGTCTAACCACATTTTATAATATGGCGAGGAAAGTATTTAATGTTGATGTTATTTATAAACGAGTGATTAAGGTAGAAAACCCTCCTCAAATCTCAAGAATTGGGGGAGGGAATTCTAGTATTAATTTGGGGAACATTCTTACTGTTGATGGCATTGGTTATGGATTTAAAATTCCAATATATCTTTTTTTTCATCTTCCTCTATGAACGATATCCTGGAGTGTAATCAGAAAATGCAAGCTAGATACTGTGATGCCATAATTTATAGATATTTCAATGAACACTCATTCATTTGGTTTCCTATAACATTTTCAGTGGTTCTATTATGATATGCCCAGGAAGTGATGTGGATCCATATCCAAAACTTCAAGAAAACCTTAGCCTTTTTTCAGGAGTGGGATTCTAGTTTGGTTTAAGTGTGAGGGGCCCTTCTATTTCTGTGTTCTATACATTTTGGTGGTTGTGTTATGTAGCGTTTTCCATTCCTTGTTGAAATAGAGTTTTGTAGGGGTCAATTTTTGTTGAAATATTATAGTGGTTTCATTAACCTTTTAGAGATTCATTTTCCAAGGAATCATGTTTTTATTTTCAGAAATTCTGAATTTTATCAATCTTTGTGGAGGTGTATCTCTTTCATTCACTTGTCTCTATTGATTCTAATTAAAATAAAATGTTTATTATGTGTATATATTTTATTAACTCCTTTCTTGGTGTAATTTCCATGTTGGAGTGAGGTGGCTTCCATGTCATGTCATGATCCAATGATTATACCTGACGTGATATATGGCTACTTATGAAACTATAAAGGGAGTTCATATTGTAGATTATTAGATCCCAACAACTGTGAAACAAAAAATAATGAAATAAGGTCTCTATCTAAAGGTACTGATGTGTAACCCTTCACACAGTCATAACATTTCCTGGGGTATAGAGAATTTTGGCCGAGGTATTATCTCCACCGTTGTTGTGTGGGTAGTTCAAATGTTTCTATGGTAGTTTTCTTTGTTTTTTTAAAATCCACCTTTTTCTAAAAAAAATCGTTTTATCCTCGTGAAATTTCAAAGTTCATCCCTTTTATAATGTGAATCTATGTTACATTGTTCATATTTGTGTTTCCCTTTTGAATTGGTTTTCAGTTTTGGTTTTTTCTTATAGAGACAGTTTCATTATTTGGAGATGATGATGTGTTGGTTTTCATCTCTTTTGGGTTAGGGTCACTTTTATGGGACCCCCATTATGGAGTGAATTATTGTCCAATATGGTAACGCAATTGTCAATGTGAGAATTTCTAAAATTACTATGTTTTGTGTATCCTATGTCATTTAGTGATGGTTTTTCTAAATATGGTTAGTTTCTAATGGTGGGGAGACCCACCATAGGACTTATTGTTGACTCTTATGGTGTTGAAAAATTTTAGTAGTTTTCTAATGGTGTCGTGGGGTTGTTAGGGCCTCACTTATAGATAATATAGTTTAGATTTTAGTGTGTTATTGGAATGGGTGGTTTTATATGACATTATTTCATTTCAATATGTTCTCTGTTTGGGGGAATTTTGGGATTCTGGATAACACCAAAATATTTTTTTCTATGGATGGTTTGTGTGGGTTGTAGTTTGAGATTTATGTCATTTTATAAGAATTGGTTTGGTTCTAATTTTTTGTATCGGGTAGGAGGTATGATTTTCATTTGGTTGTATATTAAGTGTTCTAGGATTGAGAGGTTGTATCATGCCATTATAGAAATCTCATTTTTTGGATCAATCAACTGGAAAATTTTTAAGGCTTTATGATGGAATAAATAATAAGTGTGGGGAGAATTGTCACCTATATTTTTATTTTTATACATTTTGTAGAATATATTTTGGATCTAGGCCTTCCTATCAACTACCAGGTGTTCCAAATTTATGTTTTTATATATTATTTGATTTAATTTTCTGGAATTTTATTCTTTTCTTCCATAAGTTTTTCTTGAAAAATAAATATTTTTGGACAGAAAGTATGTTTTTCATACTTGGTGCATGGTTAGCAGTAACTGTGCACCCTTGAAAACCATGGTGGGAAATAATGAAATTTTTCAAAGCCATTTAATTTTGGAATATCATCTTTTACCATCTTCATAAGTTAACACCAAAATTAATACTCTCTTCTCCCAATATGTTAGTCTAGGGTTTTTATCACGTTTTAAGTGATATTTCTCAAAGTATTATTTTGTTTTCTTCTCCCTCATCTTTATCCTTCAATTTTCACATTATTTCCTCAAATCTCATGGTAATGTCGATATAGGGTTCATCATTCACTATGTTTATATTGGGGGATTTGTGTTTTTATGGTTCATCTAGGAAGTTGTTTCCCCTTGGATACCATGTGGAGTTGTTTTAGATGAGAGCTGTTTAAGATTCATGTGTTTTAGGTAGGATTAATTTGTCACTTTCCTATTAAATTTAATAATGTTTTCTTTCAATCTTTTATAACCTTTCATATATGTTAAATAGTGATGTGTTATCTTTTTGAATAATTGTTTCATAATGAATGAGGTGTTTTTATTGACTGTATTGAAGTATATAACATAGTTTGATAATAAAACCCTCCATGATTACTTGATAAAATTCATGGTTGGCATTTTAAATAAGATTGATATTTTTAAATAATGGATTGGCTTTGTAACTGTGATTTTGGAATCTAAAATCATGGTTTGGATTTTCTAAATGCATTTATAGATGTTATGGATTTGAAAGTGGTGTGTGTTTGTTTAATTAAAAATTGTTTAACATGTAATGATATTTTATGGTCCACATGGAATTTTTAAAGAAGTTTATTTTAATTGAAAATGTGGCGTGAGTAAATTATTAGAATTTCTAAAATGAATGGGATGTTTCCAATGGTCTGTTTTCCCTTTCTTGGAAAGGTGGATTTGGTTCTTTGTAAATGGGTGATTTCTCGAAGGGTGTTTGAGGCTGGGTTGTCACTTTTTCGAAGTCAGTAATCTCTGAAACCCTCTATAGGTAATTATATTTCCATGTATCAATAAAATTTTGTGGTAGGGGAATTTTGATAGACTCTATTGTGTTCAAACAGATTAAATGAGATAGGTTGTTCCGTGGGGTGGTTCGGTGTGTGAGTTGCTGGTGTACGATATATGTCCATGGATTGGATTCTTGTTTGGCATAATTTGATTACCCAGTCATTAATATTGTCCCAAGAACCTATCACGGCTATAGAATTTTTACTGAATGGTTTCTATAGTTACTGATGATTTCACACTAGTTAGTGGACCACAGTTGGGGTGTTTTCCATAGTTACTATGGGATAAGGACCCTTGGTCAGTCTAGGTGGGGTGTGATCGAACTTGTGGGTGATAATTGATATCGTTGGGTAAGGAATTAATTCAAGAAGTGTCAACAAGTATAGTTTGTTCTATAATATTCCATTGGTCTCCTAGGTTTTCCAATGTGCATTGGAACATATTTTTCCATGGAAGATGATTGAGATGACTGGTTGGTTAGTTTTCTGTGCATGATATTTTTTTAGTTCCCTTTTTTTGGATCATTGACTTAATTTAATTATATTTTGTATATCTGGGATAAATGTTTCGTACTTTATTTCAAATTTTTATGATATGTTATTAGATATTTCATTATTATCATTCCTTATTTTAAATTTATACATCACTTTGTTCCTAAAAAATGATAATTTATGATGCCTAAAAAGGTATTTAGATTTGAATATAAAAAGGTAAAGGTACCATGTTTTGGTTTTAAAAAGATAAATGTGTGTGTAATGACTAGTTTTATATAATGTAATTTATACTTGAAATTGGAGATTCTTTTATTTAACGGAAGTTCATTAGGAATTCATTTATTCAGGCATGACTTGTGGGTTTTAATAATGACCCCTATAGATCATTCTGGTTTGTATCTTCTACTATAGGTTTTAAAATGTATTTTATCACTATGGGTGATGGTTGATTTTGGTATCTAAAAGTGACCCTTGGTGTGAGTTACAGACTTTCTGTTATTCAGGTTCACTTTTTATTTTTATGTTTGGTTTTTCTTATTTTTATTTTATTTGTAAAAGATGGATAGTCTTTATATTTATTTGTATTATGTTGCATTGTTTTTTAATAAAGATTAATTATTTTTTTGTAGAAATTTTTCCCTTCGTTACTCTATTGATTAAAAACTCCAGTTTCTATCCTAAGAGGACTAAGAATGCCTCTCTGGCCTTGTCTAAGGCCGACTCGAATGATTGGTTCAGAGTATCCTCATGTCGGTTCATGAAACAATAATGGGTTTATCCTAGGATTAATGTATATAATTTGGTAGGTAAATCTGACAGGAGTTTTCCAACACAATGGTAATTATATTCTTGAATTGGTTTAGGGGTTGAGTTTCCTTCTTATAATTGGGACAAAGGATTCACAGGGAACTCATTAATAGAATTTGGGATCTCCCCACATTGTTACAAACCAAGAGGGGTAAAAACCCAAAAAAACCTTATTATTGAAGGATTGAGGTAGAAATATGACAACTAAATGGTATTGGGATAAGTGAAAAGTCATTTTTATATGTTATATTATATGTTTTTTAATTGTTTAAAATTATGTATTTTAACACTAATCAGTAAAATTAATTTTTACTATTTTCAGTAGTAAAATTGGCCAAATAATAAGATGAAATTGTTATAAATTTTAAAATATTATATATCAAAAAATGTAATCCATTTTTTAAAATTATAATCATTTGATGGGAAGATATTAATTTAAAATTAATCTCACATAAAGGATGAAAAAATGTGGTATTGAAGTGAAAAAGTTCAAAATTTTGAAATGATTCATATATTAAATGTTATTTTGGAATTGGTTCGAATGAATTAAATTAGTTTAATTGGTTTATAATTGAGCTAATTATACATTATATATTTATTACACTATTATAGATATTTATTTAATATATATATAAATATATAATAAATTCGTGGGGTGTAATATTATTTTCTATTCTTGGTGGTGTGTGTTAGACATTCCATCAAATACAATTTACTTGTTTTATAATTTCTTGGTATTAAATTATCCATAAATTAAATAATGTGTTTTGTAAAAAGGTAATCATAATCAGATTAATCTATAGTTTTAATTTGGAGATTATTTCTTTGAAAAAATCACCTCGAATGACGGTTATTAAAATATTCTCTTTTTTATTGACAATGGTAAGAACACAATTAATGTAGAATAATTATGTAACGTGGTCTTTAGATAGTAGAACATATTTGAGAAATGAAAATATGTACAATGAACTCAAATAATGAGGATATCTATAAGGAACATATTCATGATAATGTTAACGACCTCATATCCATAAACGAGAGGAGTAAAAAAGGGCATTGACATCTTCAAAATGAGGATAATCAGCTATAATTTTAATTTTAGGAACCTTTTTGTAGAGTTTTTTAATTATTAACACTCTAAGAATATGAGAAAATATACCAACATGTTATATTTTTATTTCATAAAAATATTTATCCATTCATTTTTCCTTGAAATATTTCAACATAATCTCTTTGCACAGATTAAATCATATGGTGAATTAACACATTAATCTCTAAAAAATTATCCATAGATCATGAAAAACCATTATAAAATTGTTAACCATATTTCCCATCTAAAATAACAGTATCTAATACATTATAAGGTAACTAAATTTAAAATAATAAGTTATCATTATTCCAAACAACATGAAATTATTATTAATTATCACATATGGAACATGTGAATACCTACATATTGTAATTTTTTAATATACTATAGTAACCTCAATTACAAGAAATCCTTATTTAAAAATTCAGGATTTATTATTTTTAATTAAAACATATATTAGTTTACATAATTCTTTAATTGAAAAATATTATAAACTCCTTCAATGATAGAATAAACCAAATTGTTAATTAATCTGAAATCAGATTAAATATAGTCATCATTATTCAATTTACATTATTGATATCAATTATATATTTATCCGACATCACAAACATATTAAGGGTTATCTTTCCATCAATCATGTGTTTTTCAAAAAAAATCACAAAGAATATTTTTTTCTTATTCATCGATACCATTAAACATATGGTTTCATGACCATAATGAAATATTATTATAGTACAATACTTATATTTTTAATAATTCTTATGATGACAGTATCATCAATCAAATAAAATGACATCATATTCCAAGGATCTAAATACATGAGAATGTAAATTATTTCAATTCGATAGTTTCAACAACATAATCTTGATCATGATCTATTAGATTTATAAATATATTATATTCCCTTAAAAATGGGTAATTCATTTTTGTAGTACCCCATGTAATTTTAGTTTAACCACTTAATATTTTTGTTCTCTTTCATCAATTTGAATTATTTTTACATGTGACAATTTTCTATGCACTAATAACAAACTCCCAATTCCTTTGAGCATTTCAAAAGGTGATTATTTCCATTGTTTTGACTTGTGTCAACATATTTCTTTCCATTCTCCCCATTATCGTTTATTTTCAACATAATCTTTTTCTCCTAATTATTTACTTTTTAAAACACAAAACGAAGGGAATTCATTATCTATATTGAGATAATGTTAAACTATATCATCATATGAAGAAAGCTTTGAAGAGACTATTTCCCTTTAGATACATGTATTAATCCATCAAAATAAATTATTAATATTGCATTACATGACATGTCTGTAATCTATAGCACACTTTGATATCCTTCTAATTACATCTCCAGACACTAGAACACATTCTAACTATTTTTTAAAATATATTAATAATCACTTCTTTAAAAAAATTTAATCAAGAGGGAAATATTTAACAAATATAGTCTCAATAAAATATAAACATTATATGAGAACATTTTCCACTTACTCCATAGTATTGTGAATCAATAACCACTATTGGTTATCATCCTCATTAATTCAATACAATACAGGTGTAGCCTCTTTCTTTTTCACCACATATCAATTCCATAAATTTCTTATAAAATGAATTAATCCATTAAATATATTCCATTGGATCAATAGTTCCATTAAGTTATGGGAGCTCTATCGTATATAGCGAGCAAGATTTAGAAAATCTAATTATATAACATGTTTCTCCCAACATTCAAGTTTATTTTTCACAACATGATTAAAATTCACTAAAATACATTACTTTTTTAGTTCCAATATTATCTATATTGGTTTACATAGTAATAAAACGTCTATATTAGACACAAATTTTAATACCTTTGTTCCTTTTAGATTTAATCTCTATAAAATGGAATATATTAGATTAGATTATAGAATTATTACATTTTTAAAATTACAATAATGGACTAAAAAATAATAATAATTGAAAAATATATTCATATCTATTTTCCAAACTAAAATCAAGGATTCATTAGAGTTATCACTGTCACGAACCGAATCTGGTCGCCACCTAAACCGGCACCAAACCTAGCCCATGACATGACCCGAAGGGCGTTCCCTATTCCCACGGGCTAGCACAAGTGCCCGAGTATCATTTATTTTTGTTTGGGAACGATTCACCCGAATATGAAGGCATAAAACATTAAAAACAATCAATATACTGAATCTGAAAAATGTAAACAAAACTATGTTAAAAAAACCATAACTGAATACATATTTTTAAAAACACTACAAGTGGTCTAAAAACAAATAATGACAACATAAAGACATCCCCATGGACTCCACACAACAATGGGGTCATCACCCGCAAGCCTTCTCCGCAACTCCGCCCCAACGATGGGGACTAACACCCTGAACTGCCATCACCCTTAGCCTTCCCTTTACCTGAGTCAAGCATAAGTAGGTATACTTACACCCAAGGGGTGTAAGTAGTGTGTGAGCCTAAGCCCAATATGATACCACCAGATGATTCCATAGAGCATGCAATACAATGTGAACAAAACAAGCAATTTTAATACACAAGGTGAAATAGTGTTAAAATTCAATGAAATGCAACTTTCAAATGAAAACAGTTTTCAATCCAAGAATTCCAGTATGTTAACACATTAAATAGACATGTGATATAATGTAAAGTACTGCCAAAACACCCCACAACAAGGGTAAATACCAAAAATACAATGAGCATCAAAATCGGGAACACCCCTAAGCACTAGGTTGTCTCGGGCCCTATGTACCTCGTACCTCAGTGTAGAGTAACCATAGAAAAATCTGTTCTCATGCACGAGCCACTATTAGGGAACATACCCATAACCTAGTGGTCCCCAATCATCATCCACATATTTTAGTTAGATTTTTCGTTATCCAAATGCTAAGTGGAACAGGGACAAAACCCATTCGATCCACTAGCCGTACTAGTACAAATCCACCCCACCTAGGTACCCGGGCTTCCCCTTTTGTGCTCAAACAATTTCAGCAAACAACACACATAATTTTTTATATAAAATTTCACTACTGGTCACAAAAAAATAGTAAAGTAGCTACACACATTTTATACCATTTAAAACACACAATAAAATAAATTTATTTTCAATAAAACAACCTCTCAAAACATCACATTGTTTTGAACCCAAATCTCTTTAAGGTATCCACTTTGCACACTATGTGAACACTTGTAAGTCATTAAAACAAAATTTCAGGTCAATACCCTTTAATGGAACCAACAATTCATTTATGGGGCAGCCTAATGTGAACCAATAAGTTATATCTTTTAAAAACCACCATTTTCACAAAAACATGGCACTTAAAGCCCATTTTCTTCCCAAACACCATTTAATCAAACTTTCACAACAACAAAAAATAATAAAAAAAAATTAAAAACATGATTTTCAGTGATAATAAAGTTCAATAAAATCAACTAACTAATTATAGGTCATCCCAAAATGAACCAATGAAAGATTTGAATGAAAAACCCCCAATTTCACCAAAAATTGGAACTTAAGATTCATTTTCATTATAAATGAAACTAAAACAAATTTTTACAGAGACATTCAATGGAAATAAACAATAAGGTACCATGAACACAGCATGCTAATTCACAAAAATTGCCCAGAAAATGGAATCACCTACCAAAACCAAGGAAACCCTTGAACCCTTTGTGCGAAAACTCAAACGCACCACCGCCGCACCTCAAGGAAGGTAAACCAGAACTAAAACCAGAATTTAAGACCATAAAACACAAGATAAAACCCTAATTTTTAAACCCTAATCTGTTAGGTCCACTAGGCTGAATACCCTGAGAGGAGGGGTGAATCAGGGTATGACAAATTAAAAATTAAAGCCCGTTATGATCTTGTTTCGCTATTAAGAAAAATACTCTTCTCTCTCTTTCCTTCTGCACAATATAAACAGAAAGTAAAGCAAGCACAGGACACAACAATTTTACTTGGTTCACTGCTAAGGGCTACATCCAAGGAGCATACACCGACAGGTTGCCGGTCGTACCAAGTCCACTAAACTTCACTAGTTGTGGATTACAATGTTCGGGCTAGATCACTTCTATGCCCAGGCTCACTGCCAATACAATGTTTAGGGTTAGATCACTGCTTTCCCAAGGGTCACTCCATGTTTCTCTCTCTCTGGCTCACTGTCGGTGGAGAGGATCACCTTCTTCCTATTCTTAAGCTCATTGCTCTTGGATGGGAATCCAATCACAGTTTATAGACCTGTAGGTCTCTTCATTTCCATTAAGGAATGCATCTTTCTCTGTATGTAGATGCTCTGTTGAAGTTCAAATTTCATCCGTAGATGAATACCTATTTTCCTCTGAACACTGGGCAAACTACCTTTGGAAAGACCTCCGCAAAGCACTCAACTTCGCTAGGCTCCCAATTTTACGAAGCTCAAAAAGCCTTCGTGAAGCTCCTACCTTTTCGCGAAGCTCACTCGCGAAGCACCCTCGCGAAGCACTCTCGCGATGCTCAAGCCGTCGCAAAGAAATGACCCTCGCGAAGCTAAGTAAGCCAACGTGGAGCTCGCAGGTTTCACAGAGCTACAACAGTCGCCGCAAAGCACCTCTTTCGCAAAGCACACTGGCTCCGCGAACCACCTTCGCAAATCGAGAGCGAATGATATTCTATGAAAATGCTCTCTACTTCACTCGAAGGGGTCGGCCTCTATTTATAGGCGCTTCCACCGACCCTCATCCCTTCCATGCGAAGTCAACGCCACGTCATCTCAAATTGTGAAGCTCCAAAGTTTCTTCCAGAATTCTGTCCAAATCGCGAAGTTCCACGGCAATTTCTGTTCGCGGAGCTTGACGTAGTCGCGAAGAATCACCGTCAACATACCTTCGCGACTTTGCTGCGAAGCTCCCTCGCGAAGCCCAACATTCCTTTGCTCCTTCGTTACGAAGCTCGCTTGCAAAGCCCTTCACCGCCGCGATGCGCTTCAGCCTCTGTCGTTCGCGAAGCTTGACGTAATCGCGAAGCATCACTGCCTCCATTCTTCTGGTCTTCGTGATTTCCAAACCAAGCATCCTATCTTCGCGAAATTCATGCCTTTGCCATATGAAATTATGCTCTTCATGGAAATCCAATTTTCGCGATGCTCACCAAACTCCAAATTTTGGACCCCAAAAATTTGGTAAACACTGGGAAATGGCGCCACCTTGTACTGCTCTTTTGTACCACCTCCAGATCGTCCATTCCTTTGTCATCATTCTTTGTCAACAAGTATTGTCAACAACTTCTTGGGAACTCGAAAAATATCCATGAAAACCTGCTTTGTCAACAAACACAATCAACCCAAAAATACTTCAATGTTACCTTCAGGGATTTTTGCCCAACAATCTCCCCCTTTGGGTTTGTTGACAACTCTTCACAACTCTGCTCAGGATGATTTTCTGCACTTTGATACCCCACCGAGTCTTCTTCCAGCCGCTACCACCATTCTCCTCTTGCGATTCTGATAGCGTTCAAGGATTCACTTAACACGTACTCTAATCCCACATGGGCAATGCTCGGCGTGAGAAACAAGAGTAGTATGAAAAGTTCATCAATGAATCACTTCATGTCAGACCCCAATTGTCGATTCCAACCTGATACCAATTCTTAAATTTATACCAATTGTTGAACCACACTGATACCAATTGATGATAGGTAGAAACCTTCTCTCACCTTTCCAACATCACTCTTCTGTTTTTACCACGATCCTCGCCTATCGTGATATCTATGCTTTGATCGATCACTTCTAGCATCGTCAGATTTCATACTCTCCCCCTTTCTCATTGCACCCCCTTTCTGGCTGCTCCACCTGTCAGCTTCTCCCCGTATCAATTATGATTTATCCACTCTCCGCATTGTCTCCCCCTTGAACAAACACTATTTTATCCCCCTTTAACAAACACTTTTTCCCCCTTTGTCAACGAACCCAAAGGTCATTCCTTTGTAGTCTGTAAAAGAGTAGAGAACACATTAGCATAGTAGGGAAAACATATCATACCTCGGGGAGAGGGGGGGAAGGGTCCAATATCCACACTATTTCAAGTGAGGGGAATCGACTGAACTCCCAGAGCCAGTCGATGCCTCTCAAAAGCTTCATTGGGTAAGGTCTTTGTCAGAATGTCTGCAACCTGTAGCTCTGTAGGCACGTACTCCAACTTCACGATTCCCTGCTCAACCTTCTCCTTGATAAAATGATACTTAATCTCAATGTGATTTGTTCTTGAATGATGGACGGGATTTTTGCTAAGATTTATATCACTTGAGTTGTCACACTGGATTACGATCGGAGACTTCACTTCAACTCCCATATCTTCAAGCTGCTGCTTCATCCACAATAATTGTGTGCATGCTTGAGTGGTCGCAATATACTCAGCTTCTGCGGTGCTCAATGAATTGAAATCTTTCTTCTTTTATAGCCAATAAATACATAATCCACCAAGATAGAAAGCACCACCTGACGTTGATTTCCTATCATCCGCTGAACCGGCCCAGTCTGCATCAGTATAACCCAATAACTCCATCTGGGATTTATCAGTATATGTTAAGCCGAAATCCACTGTGCCCTGGATATACCGAAGTATTCTTTTCACTGCAAGCATGTGGCTTTCCTTGGGATTACTCTAATATCTAGCTTCTTGGCATGTGGAAAAAACAATATCAGGCTTTGTTGCAGTCAAGTACAACAAACATCCAATAATTTGCCTGTATTCTGTGATATTAACTGCCTTCCCATCTGCATCTTTCGATAATTTCATCCGGGTGGCAACCAGAGTCTTAATCTCCTTGGAATTATCCATTCCAAACCTTCTTAAAACCTCCTTGGTATATTTGGATTGAGAAATAAAAGTTTCATTCCTTCCTTGTGTCACCTGTAGACCAAGGAAAAATGTTAGCTCTCCAATCATTGACATTTCAAACTCATTTCTCGTGAATTCAGAAAACTGTCTACACTGAGCTTCATCTGATCCGCCAAAGATTATGTCATCGACATACACTAGCACCATCATCCTTTGATTAATGTCGTTGCTGAAATAAAGATTGTAATCAACTCCTCCATGCTGGAAACCAAGCTTCTTCAAGTACTGATCAAGCCTTGAGTACCATGCCCTTGGTGCTTGTTTCAGCCCATACAACACCTTCTTCAGCCTGCAAACTTTGTTCTCATCCTCATGAATGAGAAAACCATCTGCCTGCTCAATATACAACTCCTCTTCCAGAACACCATTCAAGAATGCAGATTTGACATCCATCTGGAACACTTTGAACTTCCTTTGCACTGCGATGGCTAGGAATAATCTTATTGTCTCCAGCCTTGCAACCGGTGCAAATGTCTCATCAACATCTATTCCCTCGATTTGGGAGTACCCCTTGCACACTAGATGTTCTTTGTTCCGAATCACTATGCCATATTCATTCATCATGTTGCGATAGACCCATTTAGTCCCGATGACATTCTTGTCTGCAGGCCTCAAAACAATCTCCCATGTCTGGTTCTTCTCAATCTGATCAAGTTCTTCGTTCATAGCCTGAACCCAGTTTTCATCTTCAACTGCATCGGAAAAACATTTCGGCTCCACCTGAGATAAAAACGATGTCTGCTGTAATGACTTCATTCTTCGAGTCTGAACTGGAGCTGTCTGATCACCAATGATATTTTTCCAATCAATTTCAGCTCGACTCTTTGGCTTCCTTGCAGATACAGACTTGACACTTTCTTGTTCATCATCAGTATCTTCTTCTGAGTCAGCCTCTGCCACTTCTACTCCCCCTGTGTTGCTTACCTCATCATCACTTTCATCCAGAAACTGTTCACTGGGTCGTTGAGCAGTCTGTTCATTTTTTACTATAGTGACATCATTGCTCTCAACAATTTTTCCCAGCCTCTTGTTGAAGCATTTATATGCTTTGCTTTTCCCTGAATAGCCAAGAAATATCCCTTCATCTCCTCGTGCCTCAAACTTCCTATGATGTTCTTTGTTTATAATGAAACACTTACTTCCAAATATTCGAAAGTATTTCAACGTTGGCTTCTTTCCGTACCACAGTTCATATAGAGTTTTCCCTTGCTTCGGACATAACAGGGACCTGTTTGAAACATAGAGCGATGTCAAGACTGCTTCCTTCCAAAATTTCTCTCGTAGGTCCTTATCGATAAGCATTGTTCTGGACATGTTTTTGATGATCCGATTTCTCCTTTCAACCACTCCATTCTGTTGGGGAGTTCTTACTGATGAAACTTGATGCCTTACCCATGTTTCTCGAGATAGTTTTCAACCTGACTGTTTGTAAATTCCGTACCGTTATCAGTACGAAACTTCAAAAATTTTTGCCCAAGCATCTTTTCTGATTCCCTCCTGTACTGTTTTATGCAACTGAACACCTCTGTCTTATGGGTAATGATGAATACCCAGGCCATTCTGCTATAGTCATCAATGAAAAGAACATAGTACCTTTTCCCATCTATAGATCGTGGTGAGATAGGTCCACACACATCAGCATGCACCAATTCGAGCACTCGAGTTTCTTTTTGTTCCTTTGGCATGTATGTCTTCCTGATGATCTTCCCTTGTTGAAAAGAATCACACGTATGAATGCGATCATGTGATAGTTTGGGAAGGTCTCTAGCAGCATCAAACTTTACCAGATCTTCCATAGATGGTTGACATAGATAACCAAGTCGCTTATGCCACAACTGATTTTCTTCTTCTCTGGATAAAAGACATGAATCTTCTTCCCCACCTACCAGGTAAAGATTCCCCTTTGTTCGTTTTCCCTGAATAATTACTATTCCATTTTTTCCTTTAACAATACCCATCTTCTTTTTAAATAGGATAGAGTGCCCAGAGTCACATAGTTGACTGACACGAAGCAAATTATGACTGAGACCCTCTACCACCAAGACATCAGCATGTCTCATTTCTTTGCCCCCAAACTTGGCTTTTCCTGAGCCAACAATCTTCAGGCCTTCATCACTTCCAATCTTGACAAATCCTTCTTTTTCATATTTTATGCCTATAACCAGATCCTTATTACCTGTCATGTGGGATGTGGAACCACTGTCAAGGATCCAAACACCAGAACGATCTGATGCTTTAAGGGCAATTTCAGCAACTACGGCCTTCTCAGTTTTCTTCTTCCTGGTCCATACTTTTTCTTTCATACTCGGCATGGATTGAGGCTTCTGTTCTTTCTCAGAGTATGATGGACCAGCTTCATCTTGCAAAACTGCAAATCTGTTCTGAACTTTTAACTCACTTGTCGGTTTACTGATCTGCTGCTTGCAAACATTTTGATTCTACTTTCCCACATTTTTCTAAATGGTCGGAGTGCAGTACCTAGCCATGTGTCCAAATCCTCCGCACCAAAAATAGTTTCCTTCAAAAAATGTTCTGGAAAACCGTTCTCTGTTTGGATTCCATCTCTGTTCTTGTTCCCTTCGATATCTTTTGGCTATGGAACACACATACTGTGAATGTCCCATCTTTCCACAACAATAACACCTGATATAAGGTGCATTCCTTCATGTTACTTCAGCACTATGAGTTTCCCCTTTGGATCTCTGAGTATTCTGATTCTTCTTTGTGCTCAAATCCACATTCAATCTCGGGACAGGTGCTTGCGGTCTAACTTCAACTGCCACAGATTTTTGTTTCTGATTAATCCATGAATCAACCTTAATATCTGAGTTCAATTGCTGCTTCTTTCCTACTGAACTACTAGGCTCTTCTTTCTTTTTTTCAGTCTTCGTAACGACCTGATTTACCAAGAATGTGTTGGGATTCAAAGGTTTTTCCTGGTCTTTAACTTTTCTCCGCAGATCGACAACTTCCTCTTCAAGCTCTTCAATACGCTTGACGTGATCTTTCACTTTTTGACTTAAGCAATCGATCTCCCTTTTCTTCTCTTCAATATTGAGCTTATGCTCATCAACCTTTTCTGTGTGCTCTGGCCTGGAAGACTTAAGATTTTCAATTTCTTTCTCAAGCTCAGACTTCTCTTCTTCTTGTTGTTTCATGTAGAGTTTGGCATCACGTACTATCTTGTTTCCTTTTTTTTTGCTCGCCAAACATCTATCTCTTCAAGAGATGCTTCTAATTCAGCTTCCATGTCAACTCTCCCTTCAATTTCTTCTTCTTCTTCATCAGTTTCGGTTTCTTTCTTTTCTAGAGCACTACTGGAAACAGCCACCATCGCATTTTGTCCACGATCTTTGCAGTTTTCTATCTCTTCAACTTCTTCACCCTCAGACTCAGCTGAACTGTCAATTTCTTGGGAAAGAAGATTCTTATTCTTAAAGAAATTTCTCTTTAACTGCTTCTTCCCTTTCACATAGGCTGAAGATTGTTTCATTGGAATCTCAACTTCATCTTCATCGCTTTCTTCTTGAAACTTTTTGGGGAATCTTGCAGCAAGATGACCAACCTTTCCACATCGGAAGCATGCTAGTGGAAGTTTCCCTTTAAACTTTCCTTTTCCTCTTTGCAGATTTGAAGAAAGAAACGACATCACCTCATCTGACTCTTCTTCCTCCGGAGAATCTTTAATAGTGAGCCTCTTCATGGCCTTAAATGTCACCTTTTTGGATTTCCCCTTTTCCACACCATCGTTGTCATCATTTCTCATTTCATATGCAACAAGAGTGCTGTGTAGGTTATCCAATGTTAGCTCTTTCGGATCTTTATCTTCCAACACAGAAACTTTCGGATTGAACCGAGGTGGAAGCTTTCTCAAGATGCGCTTTACGATTTTAATGTCTTCGATAATTTCTCCAAGACCCCGCATGTCTTCTACCACAGCATTTACCCTGTCAAAGAATGCATCAACAGACTCATTCGGGTTCATTCTGAGATCTTCATACTTGTTCTACAACACTTGCAGCTTTGCCTCTCTGACTTTTGTATCCCCTTAATAAATATTCAAAAGCTTTTCCCACATGGCATGTGACGTCTTGCATGACATCACCTTGGTATAAATGGGATTAGAGAGTCCTACCCCTAAGGCGTTGATTTCTTTGGAATCAGTATCCAACTCTTTGTGCTCAGCTTCTGATAATGCACCACTAGTAATATCAGCCGTGATACCATGCATAGCTGCTAAAAACACATCCATTCCCAAAGATCGGAAATAGTGTTGCATTCGATTCTTCCATATCTGAAAATTACATCCGTCGAAGATTGGAATCCCTCTATGATTAGTGACCTCCATTGAGAGAAGACCAACTGTCAACCTTTCCCTATGATACCACTTGGTAGGTCCACTAGGCTGAATACCCTGAGAGGGGGGTGAATTAGGGTATGACAAATTAAAAATTAAAGCCCGTTCTGATCTTGTTTCGATGTTAAGAAAAACACTCTTCTCTCTCTTTCCTACTGCACAATATAAACAGAAAGTAAAGCAAGCACAGGACACAGCAATTTTACTTGGTTCACCGCTAAGGGCTACGTCCAAGGAGCATACGCCGATAGGTTTCCGATCGTACCAAGTCCACTAAACTTCAATAGCTGTGGATTACAATGTTCGGGCTAGATCACTTCTATGCCCAGGCTCACTGCCTATACAATGTTTAGGGTTAGCTCACTGCTTTCCCAAGGGTCACTCCCTATTTCTCCCTCTCTGGCTCACTGCTAGTGGAGAGGATCACCTTCTTCCTCTTCCTAAGCTCACTGCTCTTGGAAGGGAATTCAATCACAGTTTATAGACCTGTAGGTCTCTTCATTTCCATTAAGGAATGCATCTTTCTCTGTATGTAGATGCTCTGTTGAAGTTCAACTATCATCCGTAGATGAATACCTCTTTTCCTCTGAACACTGGGCAAACTACCTTTGGAAAGACCTCCGCAAAGCACACAACTTCGCTAGGCTCCCAATTTCGCGAAGCTCAACAAGACTTCGCGAAGCTCACTCGCATAGCACACTCGTGAAGCACTCTTGCGATGCTAATGTCGTCGCAAAGCAACGAACCTCACGAAGCTAAGTAAGCCAATGCGGAGCTCGCACGTTTCGCGGAGCTATAATATCCACCGCGAAGCACCTCTTTCGCGAAGCACACTGGCTCCGCGAACCACCTTCGCAAATCGAGAGTGAATGATCTTCTATGAAAATGCTCTCTACTTCGCTCAAAGGGGTCGGCCTCTATTTATAGGCGATTCCACCGACCATCATCCCTTCCACGCGAAGTCAATGCCGTGTCATCTCAAATCACAAAGCTCCAAAATTTCTGCCGGAATTCTGTCCAAATCGCGAAGCTCCACGGCAATTTTCCGTTCGCGGAGCTTGACGTAGTCGCGAAGAATCACCGTCAACAAACCTTTCCGACTTCGCCGTGAAGCTCCCTCGTGAATCCCAACATTCCTCCGCGCCTTTGTCGCGAAGCTCACTCGCAAAGCTCTTCACTGCCACGATGCGCTTCAGCCTCTGTCGTTCGCGAAGCTTGATGTAATCACGAAGCATCACCGCCTTCATTCTTCTGGTGTTCGCGATTTCCAAACCAATCATCCTATTTTCGCGAAATTCATGACTTTTCCATATGAAATTATGCTCTTCATGGAAATCCACTTTTCGCGATGCTCACCAAACTCCAAATTTTGGACCCCAAAAATTTGGCAAACACTGGGAAACGGCGCCACCTTGTACTGCTCTTTTGTACTGCCTCCAGATCGTTCATTCCTTTGTCATCATTCTTTGTCAACAAGTATTGTCAACAACTTCTTGGGAACTCGACAAATATCCATGAAAAACTGCTTTGTCAACAAACACAATCAACCCAAAAATACTTCAATGTTACCTTGAGGGATTTTTTCCCAACATAATCCCTGGACATTAGAAACCTCAATGATAAGTGAATAATCCCTAAGTAAATTGGATGTAACCCTAAACAAATTGAAAGAAGAAAGAAGAAGAACAACTTACTTAAACTATATTGTAGAAATCTCCCCCCAAAATACTAGTATCTAATTTTAAAAATACTCAAACCTTTAAGGGAGGTTTTAACAAGGATATGGAGATCATTTAGGAATTTTAATGGGGGAAAAAGAGTAAAAGTTGAGAGAGATATGAAGGAATGAACTTACCTCGTCAAATATGGAAGATTTGAGGAAGCCTATGATGTTCGGCAACAAATCGTGATTAACCAGAGCTCCAAAGAAGGGGGAGAGAGAAGGGTCGCGCGGATGGGTTCAGTGGCCTTGGGCTCCACTTGGAATCACCGAAAAATCTCAAACAATGAATAAGATATAGCATAATCAAGATTTATTTTTAGAACAGGAATTGGGCTTTCGGGCAGGCCCAACCCCATAGATAAAAACCCAAATAAACCCTGGTTATGGATTTATAAAAGCTCCAAATTACCTTTTTGGTGTTAATGTGTTAAGGGAGGTCATGTAAAAATTTGAATGGATGAAAAATGTTGAAAAATGAAAACGTTATTGAAGATACAAATTTTTTTTATTCTGAAATTGGGCTCACGGTTTGGACCAATTCATGAATACTCATCTATTCCTCCCTAAAACCTAGGTAAACCCACAAAAAAAAGCAAGGATGTAAATTAAATAAAAAAAATACCTTTAAAATATGTCATGGATGTGACAATTCTCCCCACCATAAAGAATTCCGCCCCCGGAATGCCACAACAACACCAGATGCAAAAGCAAATCCCAAATGATAGACCAAGACAGACTTCCTTGCCACGTTTTCACCCGGTTCAAAAAGGATGAACATCTCCAGTTGATCAAAAAAGGAATATAATACTCTCACCAACCAGAAAGTACCCCACTTAATTAAAATTATTAAATACATTCAAAACACATCCCAAAACAAAACACCTCAAACACTACAAGATGACGCTCAAGCAATCCACTTGAAACGAACAACGAACTCAAATAACGCTACCACAACATTACGTAAACAAAACCATTAGGTGTACTCCAACCCCAAATTTACTCAAGTAACAAATTTGTGGATAGATAGACTTGAACGATAATACCTCCTACCTAGAATACACCAAGGAGAAAACTGAGTCACTAGTATGGGGTGACCCAATCTGGACATCCCACCACCAGGCACAACTCAATTTTCTTAGACAGAATAAGGATAATAATTGGGGAAGGAACGAATGGTCTCCCCATCATAAGGGTTAAACTAAAATTATTACTTTTCCAAGAGAATATACATGATACCCATGATGGGTCTCCCCACCATAATAATGAACACAACTTTCCTTAAGACAAAATCAAGACACTAACAGGGGCCTCGAACAGAATTCCCAGCATTAGGGGTAGATTAATATCAGAATTATTCCAATGAAACTTAAATTAGTCCCATTGTGGGTATACCACAAACAGAACCCAACCATATTAACTAAATATTTTGGGATAACAAAAAAACAACAGAATTTTAGGGAGCTGGCATGGCCGCACGGTTGGTTCACACAGTTTGGGAAACCGCGAGTTAATTGTGCGGATCATTCTGCCCAAAGAAGAAACTTAACACAGTTTCCTTTTCCAAGGATCATGGATGTGCAGAGACCATGTGGTAGCTACTATCTCTTATCACATGGTTCCCTAGGTTGGCACACGGTTACTACTAAACGCGCACAAACTATGCACTTCAACCTGCCTAAACCAAATTTTAACCTTTTCACCAAAACAGAAGGGAACCCAAAGGGGAAAAAAATCAACTCAGGGTATGACATGGGAACAAGGTACTCACACCTCTTTCCACGAAATGTGAGAAATTGGAACAAGACGATGACACCATAGGTTTAAACTATTCCTATCTTTCATATTGAGGATATGACCTTGACCAAAAGTTTGAACAACTCTAGGATTTCCCCTAACTACGCATCAGCTTCTCTCCGGGGCCTATGGCTGGAGCTCAATGTATTGAAGCATCTTTGGCCTCGCAGTTAGGATTTGGAAACCCCTAAACTGAACATCTTCTTCCAGTTCCAAAAACAATTATACTGTAATATCAGATGGTCTCATTGAGACATGACACACTTCAAACCCGCTTTTCCACAACCCATCATTTTACCAAAACAAGAACTTAGAGGATGCACACACATCGCCCCTTTTTTTCATCAGATGCTAAATAGTGGAATGAAAGGACATATAGAAACACATTCCTCTAGAACATAGGATTTATAATTTCCTATAGGGAGACACATATCCAACAAAATAGTTACAGTCATAAGATTGCTCAATATTCACCCTTATAGTCAAATGAACACATGACATCGCAAGGCATCACCGAACATGACCATTGTGGATAAAATAAAACACAAGGAGAGGGACCTTTTACTGAGTCCCAAATAGCACATGATTCCATCAAGTGTCCATAATAGCCACTCTTGGCCAGATCTTGCACACTGGTGGCCTAACATGAACACTTGCTTCAATGGTACTGACGAAAGACCTAGAGGCCCTTTAAGACATCATTATACAATGACAACCCTGAACTTCATTGACCTTCAACAACTTATGAAACATAAGAGACTAAGGTCTATTTCAACCTCCCTCAAACAATCTCCCACTATAGGTGGATCCACATAATTTAATAAGAAGAGGGGTAAACTCAATCTCCAAACCTTAAGAAAAAAAGTCCTTATGTTGATCAACTAGAGGATCATCCAATGGTGAATCACCATAGGCCAAACATGAATCATACATTAAAACATTATGGGGGTGTACCCTAGCCTACAAGAAAACCCAAGGACCCAACCGATCTGGTCATTTGGTCACAAAAGACCACAAACCTGAACCGAACACATGATGGGAGCCACCACATTGGACTCCCAAACTTTTCCTCAAAAGAGACCACTGACCAACACTTCATTCCAACTTATCAATGAAACACGATACCAAAACATCATTCAAACAAGAGGGGTTATTGAAATCGAAACATCACATGATAATAATCCCAAAAACACATAATTCATACCTACCAACTATACATTATCAAAACACAACACTTTCCTTCAAAAGAATTTATTAAAAAAAATAGTGTTGGTGGGTTGCGCATTTACCAATGGTATCTCACGAGCCTCACTCGTGCATGTTTAAATGCCACACTGGGAACCCACCTCATATCCATACATATTCCCAAATAAACCTATGCATGTGGTCACCCTTGAGAGCACCAATTACCAAAAATCAAACCTTTCCTCTTTTTAAAATCAAAACTTTTAACCACACTTCCCCTTTCTCAAAAACAATAACCATAATATCAAAACCCAATTTTTCATCTCACAAACCAATTTAGAAAAGAATCTATAATTCAATAAAATAACATATTCATGCCTTTGGAAATTATTTCAAAACATTTCAACCCATTTCAAAACAAATCTAATTTCATGAAAAAACACCATTTCATAAATCTCCATTTAATTAAGAACTCAACTCTTCTCATTTCAAGAAAAGGTTCTAAAAGTTCATAAGTTTTTTTTGTTCAGTAGTCACCAAAATCAAAATCCATCTTCAACCCCCACACAAAAATTCTAGAACACTTAATTCAATCCAAAACACTTTTCCACGGTTTAAAAAAAATCGATTAGAAACATATTTTCAAAACCCCAATTAACATAGTTCATACTTTCAAAAGAGGTGTAAACACATAATTTAACCTTTTGAAATAATTCTGAAATTTCATTTATAGGCATTAAAAAAACATAAAACCATTTTCAATTTACTAGAAAATAACTTCAAAAAAATTCACACTCCTTAAAGTGAAGTCTTTTTTTTTTGCTTAAAAAACCCAAGTTTCCAAGATTCCAAAACAAAGAGACACAAGACAATGTGAGAGGAAACTAGTTTCGGTGGGTGACTTGGACATATGGTTGGAAGCCATATTCCAATTACTTCACCGTCACAGAGAGTATTCTAGGGAAATATCCACGGCTCCACATGGCTTTCCAGGCCCTACGATCTCATTGAGAGTATTTGCCCAACTCTCTTTTCATTTCCCATAGTCATCATTAAACCAAGAAAACCAAAGGACTCAGATAAATCCATACTACCCATGGTGACTTGAATACCGACATGAGGTGTGCTGGCCAGGCACACTACCCATGACTGAAATGTCAAGTCCTGACAATCCAAGCTCCAGACTATCCCGACTCTTCCCCAAATAACATGACCCAAGGAGCGAACCACCTCTGACACCATTTTGTCACGAACCGAATCTGGTCGCCGCCAAAACCGGCACCAAACCTAGCCTGTGACATGCCCCAAAGGGCGTTCCCTATCCCCACGGGCTGGCACAAGTGTCTGGGTATCATTTATTTTTGTTTGGGAACGATTCACCCGAATATGAAGGCATAAAACATTAAAAACAATCAATAAACTGAATCTGAAAAATGTAAACAAAACTATGTTAAAAAAACCAGAACTGAATACATATTTTTAATGACACTAAAAGTGGTCTAAAAACAAATAATGACAACATAAAGACATCCACATGGACTCCACACGACAATGGGGTCATCACCTGCAAGCCTTCTCCGCAACTCCGCCCCAACGATGGGGACTAACACCCTGAACCGCCATCACCCTTAGCCTTCCCTTTACCTGAGTCAAGCATAATAAGGTCTACTTACACCCAAGGGGTGTAAGTAGGGTGTGAGCCTAATCCCAATAGGATACCACCAGATGATTCCATAGAGCATGCAATACAATGTGAACAAAACAAGAAATTTTAATACACAAGGTGAAATAGTGTTAAAATTCAAAGAAATGAAACTTTCAAATGAAAACAGTTTTCAATCCAAGAATTCCAGTATGTTAACACATTAAATAGACATGTGAGATATTGTAAAGTACTTCCAAAACACCCCACAACAAGGGTAAATACCACAAATCCAATGAGCATCAAAATCGGGAACACCCCTAAGCACTAGGTTGTCTCGGGCCCTATGTACCTCGTACCTCAATGTAGAGTAACCATAGAAAAATCCGTTCTCGTGCACGAGCCACTAGTAGGGAACATTCCCATAACCTAGTGTTCTCCAATCATCATCCACATATTTTAGTTAGAGTTGTCATTATCCAAATGCTAAGTGGAACAGGGACAAAACCCATCTGATCCACTAGTCGTACTAGTACAAATCCGCCCCACCTAGGTACCTGGGCTTCCCCTTTTGTGCTCAAAAAATTTCAGGAAACAACACACATACATTTGCATATAAAAAATCACTACTGGTCACAAACAAATAGTACATTAGCTACACACATTTTATACCATTTAAAACACACAATAAAATAATTTTATTTTCAATAAAACAACCTCTCAAAACATCACATTATTTTGCACCCAAAGCTCTTTAAGGTATCCACTTGGCACACTATGTGAGCAGTTGTAAGTAATTAAAATAAAATTTCAGTCCAATACCCCTTAATGAAGCCAACAATTCATTTATGGGGCATCCCAATGTGAACCAAGAAGTTATATCTTTTAAAAACCACCATATTCACAAAAACATGGCACTTAAAGCCCATTTTCTTCCCAAACACCATTTAATCAAACTTTCACAACAACAAAAAATAATAAACATTAAAAAAATGATTTTCAGTCATAATACAGTTCAATAAAATCAACTAACTAATTATAGGTCAGCCCAAAATGAACCAATGAAAGATTTGAATGAAAACCCTCCAATTTCACCAAAAATTGGAACTTAAAATTCATTTTCATTATAAATGAAACTAAAACCAATTTTTACAGAGACATTCAAGGGAAATAAACAATAAGGTACCATGAACACAGTAAGCTAATTCACAAAAATTGCACAGAAAATGGAATCACATACCAAAACCAAGGAATCCATTGAACCCTTTCTGCGAAAACTCAAACGCACCACCGTCGCACCTCAAGGAAGGTAAACCAGACCTAAAAACAGAATTTATGACCATTAAACACAAGATAAAACCCTAATTTTTAAACCCTAATCCCTGTACATTAGAAACCTCAATGATAATGGAATAAACCCTAAGTAAATTGGATGTAACCCTAATCCAATTGAAGGAAGAAAGAAGGAGAACAACTTACTTAAAATATCTTGTAGAAATCTCCCCGAAAATACTAGTATCTCATTTTAAAAATACTCAAACCTTTAAGGGAGGTTCGTACAAGGATATGGAGATCATTTAGGAATTTTAATGGGGGAAAAGAGTAAAAATTGAGAGAGATATGAAGGAATGAACTTACCTTATCAAATCTGAACGATTTGAGGAAGCCTATGAAGTTCGGCACCAAATCACGATTAACCAGAGCTCCAAAGAGGGGGGATAGAAAAGGGTCGCTCTTCTGGGTTCAGTGGGATTGGGAACCACTTGGAATCACCAAAAAATCCCAAATAATGAATATGATATAATATAATCAAGATTTATTTTTAGAACAGGAATTGGGCTTTCGGGCAGGCCCAACCCCATAGATAAAAACCCAAATAAACCCTGTTTATGGATTTATAAAAGCTCCAAATTACCTTTTTGGTGTTAATGGGTTAAGGGAGGTCAAGTAGGAATTTGAATGGATGAAAAATATTGACAAATGAAAAAGTTATAGAAGATACAAACTTTATTTTTTAATCTGAAATTGGGCTCACGGTTTGCCCCAATTCATGAATACTCATCTATTCCTCCCTAAAACCTAGGTAAACCCCCAAAACAAAGCAAGGATGTATATTAAATGAAAAAAATACCTTTAAAATATGTCATGGATGTGACAATCACTATCTTCATGACCTTTATAGTTATTTTTAATGGAAATGTTAATTCTCCAATCAATATCCCACAGGAGTGTCAATCCAAATGTGTATTATCCCTATTTTCGGGTATAAAAAATATGAAATATTCATCCTTAATACATAACATTGAGAGTAATTACCCCTTGGTATATCGGTTCTAAAATGACATCAATAAATGGTGTCCAAATAGGAATGCATTTATCAGAATGGCTATATAATATATATATTACCCAAAAATTTGGTGGTTATTGTATATGTATCTTCAAATTGTGTATTAGGGTTATGTTCCCTAGTGTATGTTTTCCAAATTCTGGTTTCCATGGTTTCTAATAATGTTCCTATAATACTAAATATTACAACCCAAACTCTTGTAGCCCAGACACAGTTATTTACTTTAGTATAATTTCATTCATAAAAAATTCAATTCTGTAAGTAATGAAGAGTTTATAATTATTTAAAAACAAAATTACATACATGATAGTTATATTACATTAAAAAATAAATTAATTCATTAGAAAAGTAAAAGGAAAACATCATTGATAGTCATTCGATGAATTTATCTTTATATCTTAGAGAACGAAAATAAAATAAGGCTGAGTTTAACTTATCATTAAGGTTTAAGAATAGTGGATGAAATCATTAATGAACAATCATAATAAATATTTCAATGTAGATAATTAAACACACTTTCAAACTAAAACTTTGTGCAGTGCATAATTAATAATGAAATGTATATAACTAGAACACATTCCATTTAATAAATAAAAAGAGAATAAAATGCATCCATATAAAATGCCATAATAAAAATCACATATACAACAATAATAACTTAATATAAATGAATTAAATAATTAAATATTGGATGACATGTTTCCCTTGTATATGGAACCTTTAACGTGATGACCATTCATGGGATGTTTTTAAACATAATAGGTAAAAACCCATCTAATTTCTCATACTGATTCATCTAATGGGATCACTAATGCATCGATGGGATTAAATTAAAATATCCCAAAATGAAGTTAAAATATCCTAATTTTTTTCATATATCAAAAAACCAATTTAATTTATAATAAATGTTCTTTATAAAATATTTATATTGAGTAAAGGATACAGATTGATCAATAATTCCATAACTAATTAATCTCTAATAAATAAAATACAATAAGTAAAAAAATGTAATATTATATAAGAAATAATTATATCCATTACACAAAGAATATTTATATTTCAGAAAAATTTCATTTCTAATGAAAAATGATCATAATAAAGTGATTATTTCAAGGCAATGTTATCAATAAAAAAGAATGGTAGATTTCACAATAATTTATACCATTTTATAATTATCAAGTCAAATCCCCTTAGTGATATAATTCAAGTTGAAACATGAAATACCATGAATAATAAATCATTCTTGATATTACATGTAATTGGGTAAGTATATGCACTGTCATAACATTGTATGGTTTATAATAAAAAATAAGTCTTAATAGAATGCAAATTGAGACGAAATACCATACATTACTATTTCTTTTTGATGAATTCTATTTAGCGTCATGTATATTATCCTTAAAAAATAAATAAATAATAAAATTTCAATGTAAATATTTTTTATATAATATATGATCCTTTTAAAATATACTATAACCTAGTATTACTAACCTTTTATTATTTTCGTTATTCCAGATGTTAATTTCCTTTTTTAGTATTCTTTGATTAACATTTTTTTTATTTCCCTTACATATATAATTATTTCAAAAACACTAGAATTAAAACCATTATGAAAATATCTATCATATTCATTATATATTTATCTATATAAATCCATTAGTTTTTTGGATTGTAACTGAATTCCACTGTTCAGGGAAATGGAAGGTCGTACGTATGCATGAATGTTTTTTATTTTTTATTTATAGTGTAAAAGTAAAATAAATTTTATATATATCATCATTAAAATATAATTATTATATCACAAATATCATTTATTTTTACCAAAAATATCCTTAATTCATTCCATGTAAATCATGAATGAATCACATCGTTTCGTGTGGTAGTAGTCTGTCGTAGACACAAACAAACTTTTCATATTCCAAAAAATGGAAAGAATGAAGGTATGGGTTATATAATAATTTAATAAGAAGAAATAAATCCTAAATTTCAAAAATATCATATACAAAAAATATTCCCATCATTATTCCCAACCATTATTGGGGGTATTGGGAAAACCATTGGCATCGGTTCATGAGGCGGTAGTCCACCATAAACCTGAATGATAATTTCAAAACCCATTTGATGAAATTTTGTGTATTTTATGCCATAAAACTATCATAATAAAATATTATTATATTGATCATAATTTTTTTAATATATAATAATTACATATAATGAATTTAAATATGTGGAGAAAGAAATAAAATAAAAAATCATTCTAAGAACATTTTCACTTCTTCATGTATCCTCTATTGGTTTTCCTTAATTCCATCCTTTGCTGGAATTATTCCACAAATGTGACCTATATGAATAGGTTATTGTTGTTTTGTGTTATTTTTTTGGGGTTTGGATAATCAAATGTGGTTTGGTGGTGTCAATATAGAATGAGGGGGAATTTTATATGGGGGAGGATAGACATAGTGTTTTTGAAATGAATTTTTTGATCCAATATTAATCTCATTTATAGTGGTTATAGTCATGGTTCATGATCTATAATTGATGGTATAATGTATATATATTTCCATCTAATGGGTTTTTGACATGTGAAGTGTCATTTTAACAACTTATTTTCCATGTTTAACCACTATGTAAACTAATTTTCACTATAATCGCCTTAAATAGTTTTAACCATTTTCACAAACCGCATTGGTCAGAATTTTTTTCCCTTGTTATAAATTATAAGATATTTTGTTTCCAAATTTCTATTCATTTTTATTAAATTTTTCAACACTAGTGGGAAATATTAAATAAAACTAATCCCCTAGATGGAATTACAATGCATTTTTTTAAATTGAAAATGTTCAAAATGTTAATTATATTTTATATCTAAATTATATATAAAAATGATTAAAATTATAAAAATAGGATTAACACTTGGATAATTTATTTAATTCAACGTTATAAACAATTTTAAAAATAATTTACCATTATCAATTATTTTTCTAAAAGGTAAGTTCACAATTAGAATTTTCTGTTTCTCAAAATTCATTAATGAATGAAGCTTCTCATAAAAATATCAAAATATTCACAGTAATATAATTTTTAAATTACCATTTCATAAATGATGATAATTTTTTAAAAAACAAATAACGTTTCAAAATTTACTTCTTAATACAAGTTCACCATTAAATGATATAAAGATACCTTTAAGAAAATTATATCATGTAATGCCAAAAAATAGAGTTGTTAAAAAATTATATCCATATAATATATTTGATGAATTTAAAAAAATTATTAAAAATATAATATATAAATTTGATTAATAGGATTCACTAATATTATTTAATTTAGTTTATTTTTATAAAACCCCATTGGTTTCCAATAATATATTATTATAAATGCATTTCCTTTTTATACATTTTTTATTTTCATTTTTGTTGAAATGGTAACCAATGAATTTAACCATATATATTCATAAGATAGTTTATCCAATTCAGAAAAATAATATTAATTATTAAGAGATTATAATCATATTAAATAATAATGATAACTATATATTTTTTTTAGTTCTCACATGGTATTGTGTATTACACAAGCTTTTGAAGGATCAAAATATTTTAATTAAGATAGGCCTTTCTTGTTGATCAATGTGGAGAAATATAAATATTGTGTTTCATTTAATATGCTCAATTATTGTGGTTTATTTTTTACAAATATAAATATATGATAATGATTTAGAATGTTATGTGACCTACTACTGTTGTTGTTCTCTTTCATACATGAAATCAAAAATAGTGTCCTTATTTTAAAATATGAGGGTGTTACACAAAATATTAATTTGATATAATTATACTAGAAATGGTGACTAATATTAATTTTTTACAATATTAATGGTTAATTTTAAATATAAATGATGTATATTTACCACTCTTTATCCTTCTTAAACTAAATACAACATGATCAACTTGAATCATTTTACTATTCAAAGGTAATAATAATTTTTTTGTTTAATAATAAATGTTGTACAAATAGACATTAATTTTTTTTTCTAGATTTTTTCAAATAAACTGTTTTAGTCTATGTTTGTGGGTTCATATTCCTTGTAAATAATTGGGATCAGTTTATTTTTATTTCATCAAATATTTGACACCTCATGGCCATGGTCATGACACTCAATAAAAACTCATATGTATAATTATTTATAATGTTGATTTTATTCTAAAATTAATCATGGTTAGTAAATCATACATCGTTATTCTCAATTAAATGTATGATATATAATCAAATATAAAAATATAGAATTATGTAATATGTATACAATGCCTTTAATATTTTTTCAAATATTAAATATAAATTAAAATAATTTTTAAATTCAAATATCTTATCCAAAATATTTTCATTGGGTTTTTAATTACTTTAATTAATCATGATATATCGATAATTTTTCTAAAAATTGTACTTAAATAATATTTTCTCCCAAATATTATAAAAATTTTGAGATAAAACATCATGATATTGTTACTATGTAATTTATATCCATTCTAAAAATTCATCTATACCAAATAGTTATTAGAGATGTTTTGTTGATCTTATGAAGATTTAAATTTGAATTACATTTATTAAAAGTATTGTATTGAATTTTGGTTTACATAAAAATAAATATAAAAATTTATATGTGTATAATTATTCATTTTAATTCACTTTTTTATTTGTTTTTATTGAAATACTAATTCTTTCTCTTCTGTAAAACCAAATATCTACAAATTTTTCATTTTATACTTAAATTATTCTTCTAATTGGTTCCCCTAGACATATTTTAAAATGAAACTCTTATAAGGTAAATTAAATATATTACCATTCTATTATTAGAGTCATCATGGTCAATAGTTCGACAGTAAATTCTTAAAGCTCAACGTAATTGGCATAACAAAATATAGAATTTATTATATATACAATTTATATTTTATAGTCAAGAGATAAAACCCAAAAATTCATATAATAATTTCTTCTATCTAGAATGTTGGGGTTTTTTTTAGTCTATTTATATATAGTGTGAATGTTGTGATCGTATAATAAATAATTGATAAGGGAAATGGTGTGTGTTAGATGGGTTTTTAAATAGTTGATAAGTGGAATGTGGATCTTATTTATATTCATCAATGGTAATATTTTTTAGAGAATATAATTTAAAACAATGTTTCTCTCTCATTTACACTTTCTCATCTCCATTTCTGTCCATATATATTTATCTTTAAAAAACCCAATCAAAATTAATTTCGACTAAGGATTAAATAGATATGTTTAATTTTTATTTATCCAATGATTTATTAATTATATGATTTTTTTAAATGTTAAAGGATAATGTTTACAAGTGGGGAATAAAATTTTTTGAGTATGATCATGTACATCTACAAAAAATTGTATTGGTAATGAAATTTTTATTATTAATAATGAGATATTATTTGTAATCATATAAGGAAATCAATTTTATGATTGATAAGTTAATGTGAGAAAATATTCATCTACTGTTTTTTTTAATATAATATATAGAACCCAAATTTAAATTTTCATTATTATTTTGAAATTAAATCCAACAGAATAAAATTTAGTTAAAATTTGGTATATTATTTAACTTTTCCTTCTTAAATAATTATAATTATTATATTTCTTAATTTATGTAATTCAATGATATATTTATATTGATAAAATATTCATTATTAATATATTTTCAATTTTTAAATTTTTTTTAGTTTATATAGTTAACATTTTATTTTTTCAAATGAGTGTATTATCATGTTTACTGTTATTTTGGGGTTACCGATTGAATTTTATAGGTTACTAATTTGTAATGGGTTCATGTTGTTGTTGGATGATGTAAAGTAAATATAGAATATAAATGTTTGATGACCTATAAAAATTTTATTTTTATATATATTGATATTATTATATACTCTTGATGATTTAAAAAAATAGCTAACGTAATGGAACTACATTTAGAGTCTAAGGTCACCATATTAGTTACCCCCTGAAAATTGTAAATGAATGTTATTTTGTTCAATAGCTTGTATAACATGAAACCTAAAGAGTATAAGGTAATATTACATTAAAAAAATTAGTATATATTTAATATTTTAAATAAATTCTATTTATTATATATATTGGTCTACCTAGAACCCCTTGTTTTTCTTGTGTTACATTCAAATTTTTTCTTTGTACAGAAGAAATTTTTTTACAAATTATTATTCATATTATAAAATTTATTGTTAACATCAAATTGATGGTTATTTCTTTTATTACCTAAATTTAGAAAATATATTGTTCAATAAAATTGTTATCAATTAATTATAAATTAATATAGAAACCAATTGAGTATAAAGTGAATGTTTTTATAAAAAATAGTATTTATGCCCAAATATTATTTTGTCTTTTTTACATAAATTCATCCCTATTAGTTGACGATATTAATGAAATATATATATATATATAATAAAATATTTTCTATTACATAAAATATATTTTATAGGTACATGAGAAGAACTAACATGATTTTACACATAAAAACAATATTTTTTTAAACATTGTTGTTCCACATTTTAATGGTGTACCTATCATAAAAATACTTTTTTACACATTATTAAACTATATATGAAAAAATAAAAGTTATTTTTGAAATAATAACATTCAAATTATTTCATGTTGAATTTTGGGTATTTTTTAAAACATTTCTTTCATTGATGCGTAGTGAAAAATAATAAATTTTAAATGAAAATAGATTTCTCATTTAATCAATTTATAAAGAGTGTTTTTTAATAAATTATAATTATATAAATTATAAATAAATTAATCCTATATATTTCATTATAATTACTATTATGTCAACATTAGATAAAAAATTATTTTAAACTTTCGAACATTATTAATTTAAAAACATACTTTCTCTTAAAAACTGGGAGATTAAATTTGAATTAATTTGTTCAAATTATGTGACTTTAATTTCAATAAATTAATTCCATATTTTAAATTAGAATAATTTATAATATCTATTTAGGGAAACTAATTAATTTTATAAAATTAATAGATAATTAAATTATAATAAATTATTATGATTAAGATAAAACTAGCGCAACAGGGTAATAAACCTTATACGTAAGAAAAATGAACCATATATTGGTCAAAATTTAATTAAAAATCCATATTTAGAAAATATATTCATTTTTTCTCTAATTTATTTCACTACTTGAGTAACTTTATTATAGGTATACCACTGTATATGTCATGAACCAACTCGAGTGTACCATGAACTAGTCACCCGAGTTGATACATGGCATGGCCCAAGAAGCATTCACGATCCTCTAGTGCTAGAGAAAACTAAAAAGAAACTTAAAAGAGATAGATGAAAAAAATCAGCATAATAAGAATAATCAATGTAAATAAATAGATAAAAACTCAAACCAAACTCAAAGTAATTTCCAAACATTATATTAATTAGATTTACAATTGAAGAAATAATGAACAGAACAACAAACAAAACCAACATAGTCAATTTGAACCTCACACTGCAAAATCCTATATGTGAACCTGAGTTACACTCTCTAATCCATAACCTACTATCACCCAAGGTGATCAAACTCTTTCCAAAACCTGCATCAAATAATAGAAAATAGAAAACACTATAGGCATGAGTATTAAAACAAGGTATGTTGTCCAGATAAATTCTATTCCAAATTCACATTCTTTAAATAATGAAAACTTGATTAAAAATATTGATCTATAAAATATAAAAATATATTTTCAACAATGATCAATTTCATAGAAACCAACATATTACATTACCCTGTTTAATTTAAATAACGATAAGTGGTGCAGTAAAAAAAGTTAACCAAATGGGAAGGCCTATTTTCATAATAGTGACAAGGGGGAGAGTGCTAATTCATTACAAAACTTTTTTTCATGAAATACGTTTTATTAAAAATACACATTCAACACATTTCCAAAATAATACCAAAACAAAACATAAGTTCCTGATTCCACATAATGGGGGAAATTTCCATAAATGTACTAGTATCTGATAAACAAAAAAACCATGGAACTATGAAGAGAAACATAACATATTAATACTTGAGTCTCCATACATGGTAATATGCGACACAAATGAAAACAAATTCAAAAATTCCCAACCAGCCTATCTTATGACAAACCAGAGGGGGCAATCCCATAGTTATAAAACCAAATGTATCCACCTAAAATAGGGCACTGGTCAATTTTCTATCTACCAGTGTAGCAATATTTCTCATTAATCCTCTTATATATGATAGGTTCCCATGTAAATTTCCTAAAGGTCCATACAAAATATGATCAAGCAACAATCGATTTAAATACCATCACACATAACACACAAACTAGAACCACCCAAGTTTATTTGAGTAGTAATCCTTGTATGTGAACGATAATAAAAAAAGGGAGGTCCCATACCATGGTCACTCATATTCCATCGTCAACTAATAGGGAATGACACACTCATTGATGGGTTTTCCAATTAAACCATTTCAAAGATTCCAAACAGTCCTCACAA
Organism: Viscum album; assembly: GCA_963277665.1. Taxonomy (NCBI): domain Eukaryota; kingdom Viridiplantae; phylum Streptophyta; class Magnoliopsida; order Santalales; family Viscaceae; genus Viscum; species Viscum album. Next base: position 536,234,753 of record OY728120.1, on the reverse strand, counting down.
CATTACCACATTTCAAACCCTTTTTGGAATAACCATACACAAATGCATTATAAACCCAAATGATTTAGAAACACATTTGTGAAACAACAACCTCCTTTTTAGATATCAAAAATACATTAAAATGGTTTTTTATAATCAAAATACACTATAAAAATCCTACCGGGGTATTTTACCAATACACTTTGTTCACAACTCAACGGAAACACACCACATGTTTAATTCCATTTTATTGTCATGTGCAACTCAAAGCATATAAAAAATATATATCTCACCTCTTATAAAATTTAATAATTCATTTAAAATGTTTATAAAATAAATCCAGGGGCACTTCAAGGCATTTAACCCAAAACACACTGAAAATACCCTTTTTATAAATTAACACACTTGAAAAAAACTCCCTAACATGATTCATATCACATATTTAATTTAATAAATAATTTAAATTATTTTTAATGAATTTAAAATGCGAAAAAATGGAATTAAATTGAAACACACCTAATTTCACATAAAAATTCTCCATTAAAAGCAACAATACCATAAAACATTTTACAAACACATTTTCCTCATTATTACAATTTACCTATACATTTATATTGTTTATTAAATCACTTATACCCTTAGTAAAATAGTTTCATGAAGATCCATAATATATTATATTATAAAAACACTCATTAATATTATATAAAATTCACTTTAAATCCAAATGAATTACAAATACATTTATGGACTATAAGACAAGATTAACAAAAATCATAAACAACATGAAAAGTCCAATCAGAATATTGAAAAAACAAATGGTGAGCACAATTTCATAAAAAATATAGTACATATTAAAAAAATAAAAAAACACAATAATTCACCTGAAAAAACTCATTTACAAATCTTTGATCAGTAATTCAATGTAGATAAATGTGAGAAAAGCATGAATGAAAACATTCATTAATTTAATGCCTATGTGGAGATGAATCATACCTCAATCAGTGAAGAGTCTACCATTTCTAGTGTGAAACCTCAACCAAACCATTAAGAAGCTAAATCCTAGCCTATACCTGAATATTGAACCCAAATGCAAGGAATCAACCAAAACATTGGTTCAGTTATCATGAAAGGAATATCAAGAAAAGAATATAATAAATGAAGGTGGGGATTCATGCTTGATAGAAGGGTTTTATAGAAGGGGACCATACCAGGGGTCACACCGGCTTGGATGAAGGTGCGCATTTAAAGGTTCGGTGGGGCATGTGGCTGAATAAGGATGCACTATCTCTAGATATTAATATTGATGGTGTGGCGTGCGACTAGAGAAGGGTTCAATAAAAAGGCGCAGGATACTGGAGAAGAGGCTGGCCAGAGGTGGAAGTCACTGGATTCACGGGTGAACATCAATGGAAAGAGTTGTTTTGTGAATGTAAGGGAATATGGGGGGTGGTGATGCTAACATGGCAGAGGGAGGGTGAAAGGGGGATGCACCAAGGGAGCTTTTAAACAAAACTATAAAAAATTTAAAATGAAAAACTAATAATAATAATAATAATAATAATCATTTATATTTATAATAAATAATAATTTTCAAAAATAATAATAGTTATAAAAATTATAATAATAATATAACCATAATAATAATAATAGTTTTTTTAAAAATATTACAAATTAAAATAAAAATAATGATCATAATGATCATAATTTTAATAAAATAATTTATATTCATTTTATTGATATTTTTAATAGGAATAATAATAATAATTGTAATATAATAACTAATAAAATTCTTAATAATAGTATGAATATTAATAATTATAATATTTCAAATAATTATAATTATAATATTTTTATTTTTATTATTGAAACAACACTTATAACTTTTATATTTCTTTTTCCTTATTTTATTTTAATGTTAATTTTATTTAATTTTGTTTTTAATTTTAGTTTTAATTTGTTTTGAACCCAAAGAAGGCCACATCACTAAAAAGTCCTTGAACCATGATATTCCCATGCGCCAAGTGCCACAAAGCCCAAAACACAAATTTTAAAATAAAAAATCACAGAATTAAACATGGACTCACCTGATAATTGATTAGAGTTATACCCAATGAAAAATTAAAACCTTGATGTGATAAATATTTTCACCATAATGCCTTCCTCCCCCATAAATCTATATCTTGGATGAACCCCAAAGCCAAAATTGATACTCCTTTATAGTTCAAGGTGATTTCCCAAGGAACAATAAACGAACAGGTCACAAAACACCACCAATGAGAGAAATTCTAACAAGATGAACTTGGGAGAATGAACTAGACTCTCTATTATGTTCCAAACACCCCCAAAAGATTAAACAACACCAATTTATTGGTACAAAGGCCATAAAACAATCATGAAACCAAAACTATCATTGAAACATGATTACCTTGAACACCCTAAAATGGAACACACCATCCAACAAAAAAGTAATACCAACAATAGAACTGTGATACTACCATGGGGAGGCCCATATGGACTTACCTATATAAGAAATATGGTAACATAGAATTCAAAAATACCTTTGATTGGCTTCTCCACCATAATAACTACCAAAATTAAATGCACCTAAAAACTCCTTGGCACTGAACCAAAACCCCCAACATAAGGGGAGGTGAAGGATGGTCCTATATAACTAATCATACAAACAACAACCAGCACATCGCAACAAATAAACATAGTTATAATATCACACGTCATGCCACAATAAGGTTTGAAATTAAAACAAGTAATATTTAGACTTTTGTGTTCTCCTAACAACGTGAAGACTTCAATATCGTACCTATGGATATAGATCTGATGCTTGATGCATCTCCTACCTCACTATCAATCTTGATAAACCCCCAAAAAAATATCAATATCAATGATTCCCAAAACAAAATTCTACTAAATTAGGTGTGAAAAAGGGTTCAACAACAACTATCCTTACATTTTCAAAAGATAGAAACACAAAAAAAACACTACCCCGCACGACTATTACATTCTAATAACATTACAATGAGAAATATTTTAAAATCACCCCAAAAATTTTTGTACTCTTGAAAATAGGTTTGTCTGTTCAAAGAAGGGATGTGTCTAGATTTACGAGGATTTTTGGAAACACCATAACAAAACCAATTAAAGTGACCCATACATCCACAAGTGTTGAAGATTCTTGGAGCATTGGGGAACGATTTCATCTCATGACCCTGCATACCACACTTATGACACATCATAGAATATAACTAGGATGATGTTTCATGGAGGTCTAAAGGCCTATTGATTCCCCTATCAGCACCACCATCATCAGTTCAGTCCCCGTTATTCTTTCTATCATCCAAATAACCACTTCCATATGCTAGAGGGGGATTCTCCATCCTAAGCCCTTCGGCTAACATAGCTTCAGCAAGAAAGGATTGTCTCATGACATCAAAGAAGGTGGATAGGTGAAGTTTACAACAATTGACTACAGTTTTGGAAAGACCCCAAAATCAAATTTCAAAGCCTTCATAAGGTCGTATTCCACAAACCCTTGGTCATACAAAACTAAATCCAAAAAATCATTAATATAATAAAAACATCCAATAAACACCCTTATGAAGTCCGCATAACTAAATTCCCTTTCTCACTATCTCCATATCAATGAAATTATTTTGAATAAATGTTGAATTGAATAACTCCCAGGTATGATCATCCCAAGGATTTATTCAACACATAGAATTCCACAATTTCCATGTTGGATCTTATAGCTTGAAGGTAGAAAACAATACGTTTAATGACTCTAGTAATAAAAGGAAAATGATGTCTCTCACAATATTCTGCATCCAGTCCATTTTCTCATGAGGATCTACTTGACCATAAAATATTAGAAGGTTTAACTTATGAAACTTCAAGATGTAGAATATAAGTTGATCGACCAGAGTGTTTTCTATAGATGGACAACCTACTTCTACACCTCAGGGATCCATTAAATATTTAAGGAGTTGATGCTAAAAAATGGAAACCTGAAACAAGATCAATATAAATCCCTTACCATTATAAAATCAAAACCTCATAATAGAAAAAAATTATTTTCTAATCCATTTTCTAGAATTAATGAAAACCCAACATAGTTCACAATAGGAAACCGGTGTGAATAGGTGACACATCCAAATGGTTAGTGGTTATATATTAATCACACCACCATCATGATGAGTTTTTTAGGACTATGTCCCCAGATCTACATGCCTTTCAAAGCCATGAGAGCTCATAGAGGACAACTTTACAACTCCCTTTTCACATCCCAATTCCAAAAAAACCACAATAACCAAAGAACCTCGACAAACCAATACATCCCCTGGTAACTTGTGGTTTGGAATGGGAAAGGATTCATGGCATACTTCTCATTCTAATACCTCGATCCTAGTCAATCCAACGCTTTTTTCCTTAACATCCCCAAGTATTGATGTATTCTCTAATCAGATAGGTCCACTTAAGGGCTGGCATGCTCTGATGACATTTTTATATGAACCAACCATGTTCAACCATGGACCTGTCCCCGATCTAATCTATGGAAAGGTGTGAGAGGTATTATTGATCTTCCCAGGCTGCTAAAAAGTTATAAGGGGATCAATAAAGACAATGGGAATGTTTTCAACCAATATCAATAATCATGGTAACTAAATAGATAAAATCCCAGACCAAACTCAAACTGATTTCCAAATATTACATTCTTTACATTTACAATTATATAAACAAAAAATAGAACAAAAAGAAGGAATAGGAAAACTAAACCTAACACTCAATAAACATCCATGTGACCCCATGGGTCACTCCCCAATCCGCTACCCACTATCTCCTAAGGCGATCGAACTCAAGTTGAAACCTACAAACGAAACTATAAATATAAAATCAAAATAGGCATGTGTATAGAAACTCTATAAGTAGGATGGTCTAATTATATTCCCACGTGGATACTGACTCGAAGCTCATCCTTGAATCCATGTTGGATAGAAGATCCATCCCCTGGTAAATCACATACACCATTAGAAGATATAAAGAACTTCTGAAAAGTATCATTCAAGTAACTCGCACATAGAGAGAGGGGAATAACATCACGGATTAACTGGAATCCCTCGCCTCCCATGGCTCCGATGTCACCTTCCTCTCCAATGAAACCTCTTTGAAGCCAATGGGGTGAACATAATTCATGGTGATACCCCAGGGCTCTATCTATTTAGACCTCACTATGCCTAGTTCAACATTCTCTTAGATCATTCGATCCCTTGTATTTTATCTTGAATAAATATATAACAATGATGATGATTGATTAATAGTTTTGAAATAAAAAATTTAAATATAAGTTTTACACACTTTTGATATAAAAACTAGAAACATATTCCATTTTTCTATTTATTTAAATCATGGATAAGAGGTACAGTAGAAAGGGAACAAAAAAGGAAGGCATATTTTTCCAAATAGTTACAATGTGGATTGTGAATATTCCTTCAAAATCTTTATATTCTTGAGATAAATTTTAACAAAAATACATGTTTCATATTTTAACATAATAATACCGGAACCAAACAAAATATCTTGATTCCACATAATGAGGAAATTTTAACTAAGGGTGTTATTAGTAAAGAAACATAGAAAATCCTAGGAACTCGTATGAGAACCGGAACATACTAAATAAGATCATAGAACTACACTTATATACAAAATCACACATTACAAAAAAATTGACACCACCACTATTGCCTCGAGGAGTAATCATTGCATTTAAACAATAATCATACAAGGGATTTCCCAGAATGAGGGAACACTCATTCCATGGTAAGCCATATGGGAAATACTAACTCCTTGAAGGGTTTTCCAAATTAACCATTTCAATTATTACAAATGGTCCCCACAACATTACCACTATTCAAAACTTTTTTTGAAGAACCATGCAGAAATCAATTCAAAAAACAGTCAATTTAGAAATCCATTTTTGACACACTTGACACTTTTTTAGATATCACCAATACATTTAAAAAATAAAACATGTTTTTAATAATTATAAACCACTAGAAAAATCCAACTGGGCTACCTGACTAACACATAGTGTGCATAAATCAATAAAAAGACACCACATGTCCAAATCCATTTTAAAATCATGTTCCCCAAAAAAACATCTACCAATTATATTTCTCGCCTTTTATATATTTTAATATTTCTTTTGAAAGGTTTATAAAATAAATCCAAGAGGAACCATAATTCATTAACCACAAAATACTCTCAAATATAATTTTTATAATCAATAACACTCCAAAAAAATCCATATCATGATTCTCATCACATATATAATTTAACAAAACATTTTAACATTTTTGAAATCAATCGTCGGAGAATAACATGGGTTTACATCGAAACACTCACAATTTTACATAGAAATTATTCTTTAAAAGTTATTTCACACTAAATAATTTTTCAAATATTGTAGCCTTATATATCTAATTTAATAAATGTTTAACCAATTTAATTAATCACGTATACAATTAGTAAAACATTTCCATGATAGGCCATAAGATATTACACCATAAAAACACCCATTTCTATATTATAAAAATCATTTTAAAAAATCATTACAAAAACAATTATAGAAATCAAGAAATGTTTCCCGAATATTATAAACTACATGGAATGGCCCACTTAGTTATTTAACAAAAAATTGTGTGCCCAATTTCAAAAAAAAACACTACATATTGAAAATAATCAAAAAACACCTTATTTCACATGAAACAATTTTTTTAAAAATACCAGATCACTAATTATTTATCAATGATGGTGATAAAAATAATAAATCCAAAATTCTTTAATGTAATGGACATGTGTAGAGTAATCCTACCACAATCGATAAAGAACCACACAGATCTGGTGCGATAACCCAATCACATCTCAACATCACCTTTAGGAAGCTACATCCAACCCCATGCACCATGATTGAACCAAAAATATTATGAATCAAACAAAAAATTGATCCCTTGCTGTGAAAAGAAACTCATTCCAAGAAAACCCTAACTGAAGGAGGGTATTCTCACTAGAGAGAAGAGTTCCAGATAAGGGTATCGTGTCATGGGTCATGCCGGCCCGGATGGAGGTGTGCAAGGGGAGGGTCGTCAGGGTGTGTGGCCAATGGGGGTGTGTTGGAAAGGGAGAGTGATACTGACTATGGAGCGCATGACTAGAGAAGGGTGTTTTTGCAAGGTGAATGACGCAAGTGTAGAGGCTGGACATATGTGGAGGTCGTCGAAGCCAAGTGTCCACACAAAGGAGGGATCCATGCTATGTGGGTGAGGTCAAAGGTTGGGGGTGTGACATTGTATCAGGAGATCTAGGTGGAGAGGACAATGCACTATATCAGATAACCTAATAAAAACTATCAAATAACCAAATAAGAAACAAATAATAATAATAACATAATAATTAATAATTATAACTCATAATAAATTTCTATAGTAATAACATTATCTATTATAGTAAAAATGATAATTATTATTATATAACAACAATAATAATAATAATAATAATAATTTTAAAAAAACATTACCAATTATAAAAATAATATTGACAACACAAATAATAATAAGATTAATAATATAATTAATATTATTTTATTGATACTCATAATAAAAAAACAACAAAAAAATAATATTAATATTTTAATTTCTAATATACAATAAAATAATAAGAATAATAGAAATAATAATAATAATATTGTTATTATTATTGAAACCACACTTTTTATTTTTTATTTTTTATTTTTTATTTTTATTTTATTATTGATTTAATTTGATTTTCTTGTTCCAATAAATTTTAGTTTATTATGAACATTGGACTAGTTTCATTATGACTAGGGTGTAGCTTCACGATCTCTAAACTATTCACTTCCCATGCACCAAGTACCGCCATGCCCAAAAAACCAAATTATAAACAAAAACAAAAATATTTAAATAGGGACTCACATGAACCTTGTCTGAAGTTGGAAACAAGGATAAATTAAAACCCATATGTTACACTATGTATTTAACTTTTTATATTTACAATAATTAAACTCCTCCTCCAATATAAAAAGGGAACTCACCCCGACACTTCTTCACACCTCTATGGTCATTTCTCATGTAAAAAACCAAAAAATATATGCTCATGTAATCCTTAAACTTATCATATAATCCTTAAATTGGGATTATATAAAACCAAAAAATTCATCTGGTAGAAACCTAATGTAGTTCCATGAATAAAAGGAAATATTTTTTAATGAGCTCATTTGTTTCATTTCCTTCTCCACCCCATCAATTATTCTGATATCTTAATTATAAAATTTATTATGTTTATAAAATATTAAAAACATTTTAATATAAATTATAAAACCTAAAATAACATATAATTCTATCAAATAGGACACAAAACCATTATTCATGTGTAAATCAAACAACAACATCCCAAACTCAAGTCGTTTGTTCTTCTATTACCAAAAGTCAAGTTTGGAAATAATGATGTATTTATTGTTTATAAATGATATATATCATATTTATAATGGAATAATGCCTCTTAATATTTTATATCACACATACATATATGATTTACCTTTTATTGGAATATAATCACATCACTCATGGATGTTTGGACTACCGTCTCTTTTAAGCGATGTGATCGAGTGAAATAATACATGGAAGGTATTACAAAGGTTTTTGATAAAGAATTATAAATATGAAATTAATATTTTACCTTAATTATAATATAAATATATATCATTTTTATTCCATAAATATGAAAAATAAAATGGATGAAGTTTTCATTCATACGTATGACCTACATCTCAATGAATAGTGAATTCAATTTCCAATCAATAAATTTTTTCAATTACTATAAATAAATATTTACTATATATATATGATATTTAAATTTTTGTTTAAATTATATAATTTAATTAGTCAAGATATATGTAATAGAAAATCTAAATGAAAATTGAAAACATACTCGAAAAACAAAGAAATTAATATCAGAAACTATGTAAATAATGAAGGATAATTAACAAACTGGTAAAAGTATGATATAAAAGTGTTTTATAAATATCATTAATATTAATATTTTTATTTTATATGATAGTAAAAGGACTTATAAACTAAAAATGTGGTTAAATAGAAGTGATATAATGGTAAGGGTATGTAAGGGGACTTCATCTCAATTTTTATTCTTTGAGGCATGTGTTATTGTTTTGATCCTAATTTCATATATATGTTGTAGATATGTCCAGTTTTATCATTTGGTTATATTTCATCTTCATTTTTATTAATAATTGATGATTATGTGTATAATGAAATTTAATATATATTGATGTATTTCAAATTCTATTATTTTTTTAATGTTGATACACAAAATAGATTAATTGGTTGAGTCTCACATCAATATTATGTAATTTTCATGGGTTAACTTCATAATATCATTTTATTACGGATTTTTTACACAAAAACATATATTATAAGACAATATTTGAAAATATTTAATTGAACCATTAATTTTATTATCATCTAGTTAACCATGATATTATTCAATAAATATTAATAATTTTATGTTATTTTGTACGTAAATGTTTTTATAAAATGTTATAAGAATACCTAACTTCATTTTTATCTTCATTAAAAAATTAATTTTCTTTTAAAAAACTTTTTTTTAGAAATCTTCCTTTTATAAAAAAATTCAGATATGTATTCTTGTTTCTTAGAATAAACTAGCATTATAACCCTTTTAATATGATAAAAAATGTTATTTTTTCTTTGTGTGTAAATTGAAGATTTACCCAGTGCCTTTTATTCAACGAATCATTTGTAATTTTAAATGGATAATTTTTAATGATAATGTATTTGAAATTTATTTTCACTAAAAATGATTTTAAAAAACCAAACAAAAAATATATTTTCATCATGATTGTTTTCATAATATTTTTGTATATTAATTAGATTTATCATCAACAACAAACCATTATTTTTACTCATATTTGGTTATGTTGTATTGACATTGTCCATACCATCTATCTGGATGGTTTTATATTGATTTGGCCAGGGATTGTATTTAAAATCACTTCCATGATTCATTTTATTAGTCCCCTAGAAATATTATATTTCTTATGATCACTGAAAATTAATGTTTCCAAAATTATATATATAATTTATCATGGATAAGTTCAATTCATAAACTGTATACCATTTTTACATATGGTATTACATATATTGTTACTTGATTAGCTATTGAATATTTTTAAATGGGTATTCATTAATCAATACAGATATTTGATATGAAAAATTGTTCATTATTTAAATTTATTAGTTTATATGTGAGGAATGATTAGGGAATGCATTATATGGGTTGAGGACCACTAGAAAAACTCCCCATGTTTCATAGATAGTCTCACAAGACAAAATCAGTTTATAAGAAATCCATCCAGATTATTTCCAAGAATAATTAAAAAAAATTCAACCCACAAACATAAAATTTCATGAAGATATAACTTAATGATATAGTGAGTGAGGTACCATATCCATGACATATGATAATTAATAATTTCATTCATACGGATTCATTATTAATTATCCTTAAGATTTTTACCAGGAAATTTTTTATATATTATTCAATTATATTTATTCATTCAATCATGTTATTTATACGGAATGTGTGTTCAGTTATTTTTCATTAAATTTTTTTTTATGTGCCTCCTTCTCAGTTTGTTAATCACATGGCATGTGTGTTATGTTTTTGTCATTATATATTGATTATGCTTTTTAATTTTTTGTTTCTTATATTGTACTTAACACTTACACTGCATTTTACCTCACACTTAATTTTTTCCCTTATCTGAGATTCCATTAATTTAACAATGAATTATATAAAATTATATTATATATACATTAATGGTTTCCTGAAAAGAAAGAATAATGTTTTAATTAGTATATTCAGATTTAATGTAAGATTCTTGTATTTATAAATTTTAACAAAACATCTAAATTTAACATCTCGGACCCGAACATCCACCCGGACATTTCTAAATGGGTCGAGTGTTTCTACCTTTGGCGCACCTCCTCGAATTCCAAAGGCTGGAGATTAGTAGTAGAAATAAAAGACTCAAAAAAATTAAACCAAACACGCAATGTGAAAGCACAATCAATAGAAATAAGTAGAGGAAGAAATGATGATAAACAACTATAGTGGAATGGAAACACAACGTCATGCTGATCCACTTTTACCAACTACTAGAAGAAACGTGACATGCATCAATAGAAAGTCAATATAATAAAGGGCTCTAGTGGCTAACCAACATTAGCTACAATAACCAAGGTAATAATTATTATTCAGGAAAGAAAGAAAACAATGTAAACTCCAACTACTCAAGAACACAAGGTCCATACCATCTCCATGAGGAAACTAATACAGTACAGCTCCCAAAGATGATCACTTTCCTGCACGCAAAACAAATAATTCTACACACATCCCGAAGGGACCTTATAGGGTGTTAGCTGAATCTCGGTATGATACCACCCAAGGGTGAAAACCTAACAAAAGAATATAATAAGGCATGATTTTATTATGAACATGGTAGATAGTATGATGTAAAAATAAAAATAAACTCCACAGGTTCTCAAAAATAACCATGGAGTGTCACCTGCTTCATCCCACACTGAAATCTCTGTCATGTAGCCCAACACCATGTGCCTCCAAACACCCCGTGTCACAAGTAGTGACGTCCTAAAGGCGCGCCCAATCAAAATTAACTCGTAGGAACTGTGATTTATATCCTCAAATAAGTAACCAAAGGTAAAGTGATATATGTTCTCATATAATGTCACTGGAGGGACATAGATGTCTAGCATGAAATCAATAACCATAGGGATAGTGATGTATGCCCTCAAATAACGTTGTGCATCTACCTCCAACCTGATATCCTCATTGTGATCCCCTGAAGACTCCTCACCTTCAATGTGCCCTCCTTCATCAAGAACCCCCAGACCAATAGTACCTAAACTTCAACTATCAGGGGCATATACCAACATGTGTTTTATGAAAAAGATAATCACATAGTCTCTTTGTGCGCACACTTCTCAATGTTCTGTGTGAGCGGTAATCACCAAAATAAGTTTCCAATACAGAATATCTCTGACACCTCATTCCCCTACAACCATGTCGCTCATGTCTGATGGCCTCACCATTTAAGTAGCTCGGGCCGTGCCCAACATGACAGTCACGCTACCTCATGTCTGATGTCCATGACACCCAATCCCAGGGTCAAATCCACCTAAAGTAATCTGGGTCAAGCCCAACCTATGATCAACATCACTCAATAATATTCGGTACATGCCCAACACATCCTATAGGGGTCATAGAAAATTCAATTTATCAAGTAAATATGTCCTAAAAGAATCACTTTTTAATAGGGAAGCAAACTAAAAAAATTGAAATGCACTGGCCATGTGTTGTCACATACAAGCACTAAGGTCATTAAAGCCTCTAGAAATTCATATCATTACATAAAAAATTAAGCATAGATGTTTAATAAAAATAATTCATTTTAATGCATTTTGGCATACCTGAACAAAATTCCACAATTGAAAAACAACCAATCACCCAACCCCGCTCAAGAGAAATAGGTAAAAGGGCATACCCAAAGGCAAACCATTGATTTAATAACAAATTTAACTTGAAACTATAGAATAAATAGGGTGCCACCCATAATAAATAAATATGTGCTTAAGGCCACACCACACAAAAGTCTATGAAAACATGAAAGAAGTTATGAACCACCTACCTGAGACTGATAGACGTAGCCCCGTCCAAAATCGAGCACTAATTCGAATCAGATCTTAATAGATCTACGTTTCCATCAAATTCTAGCATTTCTGAACAACTGGAAACATCAATGTGTGAGGTAATGAAACATGAATGAAGCATTGTGTGTGAGTTTATCCCTCCCAGTTCGATCTCGTAGCCACTAACAGATTAAATATTATGCATTGAATAATGATTCAGGGGTGTGAAATGCTCTTTGGGATTTCGGAATAGAGTTGTTCTGACGTTGGGGAAGAAGAGGGTATTTTTGGAAATAAGACGTGACACTCTTTCATTTATGTCAATAAAAATAAAAGTATATGAAGTGAATGAAGGAATACAAGATGTATAGTATATTTCTCCATACTATTACTTAAGAGGAGGTAGCCACACAGCTTGGACGCACCAAATGGGTCAATAACACAACAAGGACTCTCCCGGTACATGGAAGGGAACATACTCAATGTGATAAGGAAAACTACACTCCATGTAGTGGATTAATTCTATCTGGTCAAAACACATCCTCTACTCAGTGAACAAGTGGACATCACACACCTACCATAAACAAAATGTGTAATTAATAGTATAGAGTGTGTAATATTTAAATATATTGAACATCCAAGATTTTCCCACTTCCCTCAGAAACTATTCAAAAGTTAAAAAAGCATCAAAATTTTGACCAGTTCTAAAAACTAGGTTCTTACAAACTCCATACCATAACATATCTCATCCCTGATATATCAAATGAAACCCATAGTGGGTGCTACACATACCAAACTTGGTCAAGGTAACCCGAAATACCCATGTCTCAGTGGTTCGGGCTAAGTTATTCAAGGGGCTGCCCACCATAGGAATTTCCAAACACTATCTCAACCCAAAAAAATTTCAATTGAAGGTAAGTTTCACTAAACTATTTCTAGACTCAAGGTCCTCTCTTGAAGAATTTTCCCCTCTGCACCTCATTGGTTCTTGAGTGACATTTCCGACACCAAAACACATCATGCACCACATCGATGACTACCACCATGTGGTCCTGCATCCCATGGTTGATCAAAGGTAATATTGATGCAATGCATCTCAAGTAGCCTCCATCTTTGATGCCCCAATGCCCACGCCACCTCATGTAACCCACATTCTTGATGCCACGATTCCCACAGCACCTCTAGTATCCCGTATTCTTGATGCCCCAATGCCACACATATCATGCATATATATATAAATATATAAGGAACCCAATATTTCCCCAATCCAATTAACTAGCATCTAGTTAGTCCACATATATCAATTGCACCTTATTCAATCAAAACTGACATTCCCGAACAGGTTATTCAAAAGAAAAAAAACGAAAGTCACTTCCAAACCCATTTCATACCTCTAACTGTCATTGGCACACCAGCCTACTTGGCCCATACCAGCTCTACAGTGTGCACCTGACCTAAAGTATGCCTTCCGGATGCCTGACCTCCCAGTGGTGCTGCTCTTGTCACCGACCATAGACTCCTTATCTTTGTCACGTAGTCTCTTTCATTTACTCTTCGTGTAGCTAAGCCTCGGTTTCTATCACCCAATATAGACCCCTAACTAACACTAGATACCAACATCTCTCTTGGTCCCTACCTACTCACTATCTGAGAAGGCTTCCTACAGAACTTCTCAAGATGTCCAACCTGTCCACATGCTCAGTACTCCTTTGGAGGCCTATCTCACTATGTCTAGACATGTATTAGTTGTCAACACTGAAAGAAAACTATTTATGAACTACTGCGAGATAGTCTAGTAGAGTCATTTTCCTGACTTTCCTACTAGAAGTCATCATGTACTCACTTCCTGTTGTCCTAAACATCACTTGAATCCATCATCCTACCTATGTGATACCTATATTTATCATTTCCCTCTGATATGAGCACTATATTCATTGCCTCTGAAAATGAACTCATCTTAAAGATATTTACCCAGATCTAAATTATGTGTTGTATTCCATTCTTCAAGCACCACACCCTTTCCAAGTAATCCCTTACTATATTAGGTGAAATGTGAGATAGCTTAGGGAATGTTTCTGTATATTCTATGACAAACATGTCACTCTGATAAAGGCTCAAGAACAATTGAGCTCTATCCACCCTCAGTGTATCTAGGAAAAAGTTCACAATGAACCTATCCTTGATGTCCTTCCTTGAAAATACTTTTCGTCTCCGAGCCTGAACCTGCACATCCCACTATATCATCACTATTCCTCTCATCAAGTACATCACCATATTGACCCTATTCCCTGGAGGCATCTTGAGCTACTCAAATATCATCATCATGCTCTCAATCTGTGTCTTATACAACTTTGGAGCACCCTCACCCTAAAAAAGAGGCAGGTTATGTTCTTGGAACTCCCATGTCAGATATTCCATAGAAGGCTCTGTACCTTACACAACTCTGTCGATCCCCTACAAGACACGTACCTGGAAAGTTCAAATCTACTCATCAAGCCATGTCCCGAACACTGTAAAACCTAATTGTTGTCCTTCATGCACTATATCTTGAACCTGAACCTTCCCCTGATCATGTACTTGCAGCTCATTCTCTACCTACAATGGATCTTGAACCTGATCTTGCCCCTATGGCATTGTACCATCTCCCACCCTACACTCCATTAGAGACGTCTAAAGGAACCTACGAAATACCCTAAAAGATCAGAAAAACCCAAATATATATATATCAATATATAAATAACTCAGATAATGAAATAAGTAAAAAGTTGTGCATAACTACTAACCTTACACTCCCCTTCAATAACAATGCCCACAACATCTCGGCCTCATGTCCTCCTTACCTTCCCTAAACTGAGCCAGGTATCAAAAGTACCTCAGTCCATGCTCATCCTAACGACCAATGTTGCCTTGAACCAACAACATAGTTACACAATCCTAGTGACCAAAATCAACTAAGTCATAGTACCTGCCAGGACCAAGTCACCTACCACAAGTTATTCACAATATCTATTTCATGACATAGTACATTGCGATAACTAGCATTTTTAGTAGGAATTTAACCAATCACATTTCAAAAGCATTATATCGCATGTAAATTTATATTATTCCAAAGGTATTATCACTTCATAAAACATACATAAAGTTACAAAATTGAAATACACAAAAAATGATCCTACCAAAATCCATAAAATCACACCCTTCCATAACGGCCCAACATCCAATTTTTACCTTAACGTGTCGGGTCAATGGTTACATAAAACAATCAATAACATCACACACCATGTGATCCCCCAAGGGGGAAATCATATAATCCTTAATTTAGGAAAAGGTAACACAAGAATTCCCACCCATGGAAACATGGTCTATCATTCATACCTAGTGAAGTAGGCACCCAAACTAAAACTAAAAACCTAGTTCCAATTACAACCTATCTACATTGTACCATATAAAAAATAGTAAAACCAGAAGAAATAAAAAAGGAATTCTAGATCTAATTAGTAGTCAGTCACAAGATGATAATAAATCCCTATCAAGAGAAAACTTGCCTCTAATACCACTTTGTAACATCCCAGACTCAAACAGCCTCCCGAACAATGAAAAACGGGTCATTCATTACTACCTTAGGTTAACCTCCATGAATTCCAATGGTTTCCCACTTGTAGAGAGCGTCTGATAGGTATAGTGTGGTGGCTATACCCTCTTGGAGGATAATAATGGTACTGATCCGAGAAATAATATATAACATGTAGTGGAAATAAATGACTCAGAAGACTCGAACCAGACCAGCAGAGCGGAAGCATAATAAATAGAAATAATCATCAGAATAAATAAAGATAATAAAATGAAGTGGAATGTAAACACAACAGCATGATGATCCACTTGTAAAATCTAATACAACAGACAACTCATGATTCCATATCAAGTCAATATAAAAAATAGATACAATGGATAACCTATAGTATCTACAATGTTGGTTGGAGTGGATACTCAAGAGGGGGGTGAATTGTGTTCAATTAAAATTTCTATAAAAAACTTTTAGGATTAAAATTTCTGTTAAAAACTTTTATGATTAAAATCCCCCAAATTAAAACAGCCCAGTTAATTAAGGCAGTAGAGATATGAGTGATTTATTGATAAACAGGTTTCTCAAAGGTTGATTACTCCTCAGTTTAATCAGTATGAGTACTAATTCAACTTTTGAA
Organism: Viscum album; assembly: GCA_963277665.1. Taxonomy (NCBI): domain Eukaryota; kingdom Viridiplantae; phylum Streptophyta; class Magnoliopsida; order Santalales; family Viscaceae; genus Viscum; species Viscum album. Next base: position 536,217,739 of record OY728120.1, on the reverse strand, counting down.
ACAAGTTACTAAAAGAATCAAATATACACACAAACCAGAACTAACTATCAGAGTGAATGTAAAAACAGATTTCTATCTTTGAAAATATAAGAAGTAGATAAATGTAAAAAAGAGTAATTGAAAGTTCAACACAACAATATAATCAAGAGGTTCAGTATTAAGCCAAGACCTAATCCTCTCCACTTGGTGATAACCTACCACCAAGCAGTTATATTTAAAGAGGGATACACAGCCTGTATCAGTCTTTACCACAGTTTTTAAACTGTCCAGGTTTGGAAACCTATACCAAAGTAATACATGGGAAAATAAAATATCAAGCCACACTAGGCTTCTTCCATAGTTATGCATGGGAAACAAATGTAAAGAGAGTTTGATATGGAGATATTCAGTATCCCTCAGTTCAAGCACAAGAGTCAGTGTGTGTATGACATATACACTACTCACAAATGTAAAATACTTAAACATAGCAGAGCTAAAGATATTAGGATGAAGTTTAGAATGCTTTTTGTGTTGGAAGACCAGCTTTGGACTCCTTGAAATGAAGGAAATGAAGTTTTGGACCTTCTCTGAAAGTTGCCTCTAAAACAGAGTGTCGCAGATTCCAGGTTCTGTCTTCCAGGTGTAGAGATGATCAGCATCTTGGGTCAGAAGATCTTTGTAGCACACCACCACAGCTTTTGAAAATTTTCTTTTCAACATATCTTTGTGAAGCTCCAGGATCATCAGAACGAGTGCTCGAGTGATCTTCTTCTTGCTTCATATTTCAGGTACTGTATGTGTCTATCTTATGTCTGTGTATTCAATATATTCAATAAATTGATGTCTTTCTCTACTCATATATATATACACTTTTCCAGCTCATCTTTTTCTCATTTGATTCAGCAGGGGCCGACAAGAGAAATGATTCATCCACATGTGGTCTTCCTTGTACCTCGTACTATCTACTGATATACCTGCAAATATCATTAAATAATGTCAGGTGCATTAAAGTGTCCATACATGACCGTTATGATAGTATAAATAAAATTGATAAAGTAGATAATATGTTATCATTAGACTGGTAGCAGATGCATGTCACACGGTAAACTTCAACGATAGGCTCTTCAACTGTGGACTTCATCGGTAGGCTCACAGTAGGCCTTTAACAGTAGGCTCTTCAGTCAGTAAACTTAATCAGCGGTAGACTTCAATTAGTAAGTTTCTAACGGTAGCTCTATAACATCAAACTACTTCAATAGTGACCCTTCCAGCGGTAGACTTTCTCAACAGTTGACTTCATCAACGGTGGAGTTTTTCTATCAGCTGACTTCTAATAATGGTAGAATTGAACAACAGTTTAATAAATTGATGGTATGAGTTTTCTAGCGGTATAATTCTACTAATGGTAGACATGTACAGTGGTAGACTTGAACTGTGAAGCTCTTAACAGAAGACTTGAGAAAGAATATGACAGTGGACATCTAACAGAAGCCTTGTCACAACAGTGACCTTGTAAGGATGACTCTTTTTCTGTAAGATTTGATAAGCAGAGCAAAATAGACTTGTGATAGTGACCTTGTACAGGTAGCTTATAACAGTGACCTTAGATCTTCAACGGTGACCTTTTAGAAACAGTGAGCTATAACGGTGACCATAAACAAAAGGCTCTTACTAGTAGCCTTTAACAGTGAACTTATACTTAGATAAATGTAAACTGTAAGTTGATGCAACGAAGTCATGATACTAAAAATTATAGATTGTTCAGGATAAATAATATAAATATAGATTAAAAAGGATTAAAAAATGACTTAATATATCATGATCAGTATTTAAACATGATTTGGGATTACCAAAACAGGTGAGTCCAAAAATATCCCCCTTTTTGATAATCACAAATTATGACAGTATGTATTAATTATAAGTATCACAGATAAGCATATAATGCATTTATTAACCATAGATCAAGAAGGAACATTAGTTCAATTGTAATTTTTCAAGTATCAGATATTAATAAGAGTGTAATTTCTCAAGTATCAGAGATTAATAAGAGTGTAAAATCAGAAAAGGTCCATTAGAGAGTAATATAATCACAGTAGTTGTACCATTTCTTCCCCATTATGATTAGAAAAAATAAACACAAATAGAGATAATAAAGAAGACTTGTATTAATGGAAGTACATTACAAGACCCAAAAATAATACACAGTCCCTATCAAAAGACATAAAAAAATTCAATCCACATCATCCGTAGGAAAGTGGTTGTTTCTTTGGAAGAAAAAAGATGGAGGATGAGCTTGTGGATCAGCAGGTTTAGGAATTGCTGCAGGAATGACTAGAGGGACAGTAACAGAAGCTCCTTTGTGTCTATAGTGGGTATCTCTCTAAGGTATTAGTGGAGTATGGATTTTGATGGCCTCAACAGGAAACATCATGGAAGAACTATTAGGTTGAGATGCGGGTAAGGCATGAGGGATTATGACAGGAGTACAGTCCACATGGAGAAAGGGTCGGAGAAGGTTTTTGAAGTCCATAATAATGATGCCTCCACTTTATATAGCCGATATGAAATCATCCTTGGTCTCTATAAAATTCTATAAGGCTGGATTCAACTGGCCTAGCTGAGTGACATGTTCCTTGAAGGCTCTGGTTACTGGTGTAATCTTTTGGTTTTCCAACAGAATCTTGAAATGAGCATCCATCTAATGCTTGGAGTAAATCCTTTTATAATAGAGATTAATCTGTTCCTTTATACTCTTTTGGTCCTGGGCAGCCGCTCTCATGAAGTCACTAAATACCTTCTGAACTTCATTGATAGTGGAGATAATCTGAGTCACAGATTGAGGGTCAGGTTTACTGACACCAGAAATCTTTTCTAACTCTTCAATGACCACTATCATGAAAGCTGACATGTCCACAGGTGGTGTAGTGGAGGTTGAAGCAGAGGCAGAGGCTGTCATAGGTTTTATAGAGAAAGCAATAGTTTCCATAAAATACTTGGTGAACCAACTGATGAGCTTCTTCACATCATCAATCTGGCCCTTCACATGAGCTTTCATGGATTCTTTAAAACATTCAAACACTGAAACCATCTGTTGCACCACACTTTTGATGTAGTGAATGTCTTTATCTGTTTGGCCCCAAGAAGCCATTAGAGCGGTCAGGCTCACCACTGACTGTCTTAGAAGTTCCACATACTGAGACACATCTTTGAGTTGATTCCAACATTGAGATATTTCATGGGATAAGCTGACATGAATGGAAGACTGAACTGTAGCCATCTCAGAGCCAATCATCTCTTGAATTAATCCCATTGTCTTTTCCATTTTAGAGGATCTGTTTTCAAACATCTGGTGCAGATCTGTTTTTAGTTTCTCCAGATCATCCTTAGTGACAAGGTTCTTAGGAGTGGTAACCACTGGAGGCACTGTAGCAGGTTATAAAACAGCAGGTACATGGTGTTTTTTTCTTGACATATGACAATCAGAATCATCATAATCTAGCCCAATAACCAGATATCCAGGGTTTTTTTACCATTATTCAATGTCATGAAGAACAGATACAGAACCAAAATGCTCCCCCTCACTTGGAGCTCTCTCCTGAGTATTCTCTTATACTAGTTATGCTCTAGGTAATTCCACAACCTCCTCTTCAACTCCAGCGTATTCAACATCTGTCTGCTCCATTGGTTCACTAGTGGGGTGAGCCAAAACCTCCACCGAGTCATCAATGACTTCTATTTCAAAGGCAGTAGGTGCCACTCCTACTTCTTGGTTAGACATGGTCATGCCTGTATTATCTATCATAGGGCTCAAACTGAGCTCCTCTTATTCATTTTCCTTATCATCAGCTTCAGCAACATCAGCCTCTTTTCCATCATCCATATCACCATCCTCATATGCCTCACGAGTAGAATGATCTGACTCAATAGCCTCATCCTCTTCAGAGGTGTCTCTGACAATATTCTGAGATACTTCTTCTTCTTCATTGGTCTCAGTATCACTATCTATTAGAACTATCTCTCTTCTTGGAGGTTCTTTTGGTGGGATAGGTGCTCCGAAAGCTACTGTCCTGAAAGAATGGTCAGGTAAATCAGGATCACTCCCATCATCAATGGGGGTTTTCTCTCCTTCAGGTTCCACAACTCCTTCAACTTCCTCCTCTTCATTAGAATAAGCCTGTTCTAGCTCATCAGGCTTCAGGCCTAGATCTCTCTTGTCTTTTGGCCTAGATGGGTGAGTAGTAGGGTTAAACTTTTCATACAATTTTCCTTCATCATTAACCCATGCTTTCTTCCATGGATTCTAGCTAATTTTCATGAATTTGCAAATAACCATGGAGATACAAACACTGTTCTTAGCCACTATCATCTCTTCTTTATTTCCAGCCACACCCTTTACCTTTAAAATTAATAATATTAGCTTGGTATGGAATAGGGCATTAGACTTTGAGCATTCCTTAGTCATATCCTCCAATTTTTCCATCAGTAACCTATATAGGTTGATCATATCCCCATGATTCAGCAGGTACATCAGGAATATGTCCTGATACTTCCACACTGCAAAATCCCCTCTCCTAGGACTAATCACACGCTGAATGAACTTAATTAATAGCATGTCTTCTCCAATCATCTCAGCTGTAATGATTTCCTTGATTTTCCATTTCCTGTCAGCTCTTCCAGAGATTTTTCATACTCAAAAATTTCACTGTCTGGAGGATCCACTCTAGAATAGTATTCATAAACTCCTTCATGAGGAACTCTCAAGTAGCCAACCCATTCAGCAGATGAAAAACTGACTTTGTTCCCATTAACTCGAGATACCAGCCTATGCACATCATCTTCCACATAAAATTTATGGTATTCAAAGAAATCCTTCACATGATTCAGGTAGTATGGTCTATTTTTATTGGAAAATAAATCGTTCCATCCTTGGGCATCTAGTGCTTCCAGTACTAATGACTTTCTCGACAACAGCCATTATTCACTCTGCTCCTTCTCAGCCACAATTTCTCTATTTTTCAGATGCGGGTTGACAGGTCCCTTCGGAGTATTACTGGTGCCACTGGACTCAGATTGAGTCCTCTTTGGCCTTGGAAAATCTTTATTGACAGTCGGGGGTCGCTTGGTTCTAGCCATGGAGATCGAAGGAGGTTCGGGAGTTCAAATGGAGAGTTAGGGTTTAGGGATTTTGAGAGCAAGGTTCGAAATTGAGGAAGAAAGTGGGTTGATATATGATTGTAGCCTTTCATTCTATCATTTAGGGATTAAAACAAAATAAAATAGAAATACTTAATAGGAATAAAAATGGTTCGGATTCCCACATAAAATCAACTTGTGAGGTATCCAATAGTGAGGTACACTAGTGAGGTGCAACAGTGAGATTCAACGGTGAGGTCCAACTGTGAGGTGTATTAGTGAGGTCCAAAGGTGAGGTGTATCAGTGAGGTCCAACGGTGAGGTGTATCAGTGAGGTCCAATGGTGAGGTATCCTATACTGAAATTAATCATACCTAACTCATGTTTGATGTAATTTAACCTCTCAGAATTCAATGGATTTGTGAATATATCAGACAATTGATGTTCAGTGCCAATGAATTCAAGAGTGATATCACCCTTTTGATAATGATCCCTCAAAAAGTGATGTCTCACATCAATATTCTTTGTCCTAGCATGAGATACTGTATTTTTAGAAATTTTAATAGCACTTGTATTGTCACACTTTATAGAGAAATGTTTGAATTGATGTCCATAGTCTAGTAAATTGTGTTTCATCCACAGAATTTGAACACAAAAACTACCAGAAGCTATGTATTCAGCTTCAGCAGTGGATAATGCAACTGAATTTTGTTTCTTACTACACCAAGATACTAGTGACCGGCCTGAAATTTGACATGTCCCTAAGGTGCTTTTTCTATCTAACTTGCAACCAGTAAAATCGGCATCAGAATAACTCAACAAATCAAATGATTGTCCTTTTGGATAAAATAGTCCTAAGTTGGGAGTATGTTTGAGATATTTAAAAATCCTTTTAACAACAGTTAAATGAGAAACTTTCAGATTGGCTTGAAAGCGAGCACACATACATACACTAAACATAATGTCAGGTCTGCTAGCTGTAAGATAGAGTAGACTCCCTATCATACCTCTATAGTTGGTTTGATCCACTGGTTCTCCAGCTTCATCATCATCCAAATTACATGTGGTACTCATAGGTTTTTCACTGCCATTAATACGATCCAAAGTAAAATGTTTTAAATAATCCTTAATATGTTAATTTTGATTCAAAACAATACCATTTTTATTTTGAAAGATCTAAAATCCAAGGAAAAATTTGATTTCTCCCATTAAACTCATTTCAAATTCATTTTGCATCATTTTTAAAAAATCAATAAATAATGAATTTTTAGAAGATCCAAAAATAATATCATCCCCAGAAATTTGTACTATCAAAACATCTTTAGAAATCCTTTTAATGAAAAGATTAGGATCATTTATCACTTTGGTAAAACCTTTTCAAATAAGAAAAGAGCTAATCCTATCATACCATGCTCTTAGAGCTTGTTTTAAACCATATAAAGCTTTACAATGTTTAAAAACATGATTTAATAAATTGGGATTTGTAAAACCAGGGGGTTGTTCAAAAAACAAATCCCCAACTGTATACCCATTTAGAAAAGAGATTTTAACATCCATTTGATAAAGTTTAAAATTAAGATGATCTGCATAAGAAAATAGTATCCTAATGGATTCTAATATTGCTATAGGTGAAAAGGTCTCCTCATATTCTATTCCTTCCTCTTCACTATATCCTTGTGTAACTAACCTAGCCTTATTTCTAAAAATATTTCCAGACTCATCAACATTGTTCCTAAACACCAATTTAGTGCCTATTGTCAAAGTGTCCTTATGTCTTTACACTAATTCCCAAACATTGATTTTTTCGAACTGATTTAATTCTTCTTGCATAACCATTACCCAAAATTCATCATTGATAGCATCATTAATATTCTTGGGTTCAAGATGTGAAAGAAAAGCTTGATGTTTAACCTAGTTTCTTAGAGAAGATCTAGTTTGTGTTACTCTATTTAAATCACCTAGAACAACATCTATAGGATGATTCTTAAGAGTCCTAATACCTCTGGGAAGGGTTGAACTAGATTCTTCATTGTTGTCTGTTGGTTCAGAATCAACAGGTGCAGATTCTGGAAAATTCCTAGAACTGGATACTTTTACAGGGGATTCACTATCTTTATCATTAAGGTTCATAATTGAAAAATATTCCTCAAGATGTTAAAGAGAGTTTTTAGGCTCATGTGGATCAGTCTCATTGAATTTGACATGAACTGATTTTTCCACACATTTTATTTTCTTATTGAACACTCAATAGGCTTAACATGAGATAGAATAACCCAGGAAAATTCCTTCATCACTTTTGGGAGAAAATTTGTCAAGATTATCTTTAGTATTAAGAATAAAGACTTTGCATAAAAAACTATAATGTAATTAAACATAGGCTTCCTATTGTTCTAAAGCTCATAGGGGGTCTTCTTTAGAACATGTCTAATTAAAACTCTATTGATGATATAACATGTTGTATTTATAACTTCAACCCAAAAATAAACAGGTAATTCATACTCATTAAGCAGAGTTCTAGCAATATCCTGAAGGGTCCTATTCCTTCTTTCTACTACACCATTCTGTTGAGGTGTCCTAGGAGAAGAAAAGTTGTGACTATAGCCATTATGTGAGAATTATGATTCAAACTAATGATTTTCAAACTCACGGCCATGATCACTTCTCATGGTCTTAACTCAAAGTCCACTAATATTTTCTACAGACTTGGAATATTTGATAAAATAGGAACAAGCTTCACTTTTGTGAGCTAGAAATTATACCCAAGTATACCTAGAAAAGTCATCTACAAGAACATAAACATAGTACTTCCCATTTAAAATTTAAACTCTTGATGGTCCAAAAAAATCCATGTGAACCAACTCAAGTGGTTGAGAATTTGAAACTTATTTCTTTGGTTTGAAAGAAACTTTGTGTTGTTTTCCCTTTTGACCGGGATTACACACTTTGTCAAGTGAGAATTCCAATTTAGGTAAGTCTCTAACAAAATATTTCTTAGATAGCTTCCTAAGTGAGGGCACATTGTAGTGTCCTAACCTTCTATGCCACAAACAAGACTCTTTATGAAAATCATTTAAGTAGGAAACATTTTGTTTGGCTAAGGAATTTAGACCAACAGCGTATACATTCTCATTTATAAATGTAGTGAAAACTAAATCATTTTCTCATTTTAAAACATTACATGCATCATTTTTAAACTTAACATTAAATCCATCATCACATAACTGGGATATTCTTATTAAATTGTACTTTAATCCATTATCAAAAAGTACTTTAGAAATTAATATTGTATCAGGGTTACCAATCTGTCATATGACGATGATTCTTCCATTTTCATTGTCACCGAAGGTGATGTGACCATCATAAACTTTGATTAAACTCTTGAAGAAAGAATATTCACAAGTCATATGTCTTGGACATCCACTGTCCATGTACTATAGGGTCTTACAGGAACTTTTTAGTTAATTTCCCTGCAAAAAATATTAAACATGGGGTAATTTTGGTACCCAGATCTTCTTGGGTCCAGAGAGGTTGGCAAGTAATATTTTGGGAACCCATATTTTCTTTATAGGTTTTCTAAAATCAAGAAACATATTTTGAGACATAAATAATTTTTTAGGTCCTTTAGAAAAAAATTCTCAAAAGATGGTCCAGAACTAGAACTAGCAGCGAACTGTCCAGTTCTTGGAAAAAATTTGGTTTTGCTAATTTGTCTCAATCCAGGCTGATATCCTAGAACAGTTGTATACTTTTGAGGAATATGTTTTCCTGGAAACTGAGTTAGGGTATCCCTAAAAACAGTGAACTTCTCAAGATCCTTTCTTAATAGTTCTTTAGATAATATTAACTCTGTATTTTCCTTTAGCAGTTTAGCAAATTTCTCTTTTTCTATATCCAGATTTGGCTTGTAGTTTGTATTTAAAGCACGCTATCTTTTTAATGACTTATATTTGTCCTGAGTTCATTAAAATTATCCTCAATCATTTCAAAATATTCAAATAATTCTTCTTTATTAAAATCTTCATCATTATGAGAGTCACTTTCATTCCCATAATAATAAGTATTATGTGTAGGGTAATTAATTGTTACCTCCGATGTCTTTGTTATAAAGCATAGATTGGCTTTTTTGTTTTGTTCTTAGTCTAAAGCATCAGATCCACTCGAACTGTCTTCTGAAGCCCTCAAAGTTTTTTTCATAGCCTTTTTATAACTTTTTCCCTTATCATCATATTTTTTCTTGAATTTCAACTTGGGGCAGTCTTCTTTCACATGTCCTTTTCTTTTACATTCATATCATACTATTTCACTTGTTTTCTCATTCCACTTCCTATATTTCTTCCATTGTCCTTTATGATCATACTTTCCTTTGAAGATTGATTTCATAGAGAATTTATTCTTTAGGTATAATATTTTGAATCTTTTGGCAAGTTGTTCCATCTCCTCATTACTGCTTGAATTTAATTCTTCACTTGTAGAATTGTCTACAGGTACTTGAATTTTTTCTTTGTCTTTGATTTTTGAGGCATAAGTCTTGAATTCTACTGACTTATTTCATGGTTCTTCTTATATTTCTTGATTCACCTTAATATCTTATTTCTATATCATTAGTTTTCCAATTATCTCCATTAAAGGTAACTTCCTGATGTCACATGATTCTCAAATTGATACAGAACTGCCTCTCCATTTGTCAGGTAGGGATCTAAGCAGCCTCATGATTTGATCTTTGTTTTCCACTAGTTTCCCAATAAGATTCATGGTTTTTACTATCTCATTAAACCTAAGAAACATTTCAGAGATATATTCATCAGGATTCATCTTAAAATTATCATATTTAATAGTATAGGAATTCAATCTCGTTTCTTTAATGTTGGTTGTTCCTTCATGAGAAATATAAAAATTATCTCAAATTTGATAAGCAGCCTGACAAGAAGATATTCTATTAAATTCTTCATCACCAAAAGCACAGTATAAGGAATTCATTACTTTAAAGTAATTATTATAAATAGTTTTAGTTTCTTGAGACCACATGTCCCTAACATTAGCAGGTAATAAATGTTTTTCTTCAATTGTGTCCCAAATTTCAGGTCCTATGCTTTCAAGATACATTTTCATTATCAGTTTCCACTGACCATAATTATTTCCATTAAAGAAAGGTGGTCTATTAGTATCAGCACCCTCAACTCAGTTATCCATAGAAAACTAAAAGTTTAAAGAACTGAAAATTTAGATATAACAGAAATTTTGAGATCTTTAAGATACAACTAAAATCATAGTTGAAAATAAATTGAAAATATTGAAAAAATGATTTGATGGAATGAATAAAGAAACTTATGATACAAAATGTTGGTCGGAGTGGATACTCAAGAGGGGGTGAATTAAGTTCCAATTAAAATTTCTATTAAAAAATTATTGGATTAAAATTTCTGTTAAAAACATTTAGGATTAAAATCCAACAAATTAAAATAGCCCAGTTAATTAAGGTAGTAGAGGTATAAGTGATTTATTGTTCAACAGGTTTCTCTAAGGTTGATTACTCCTTAGTTGAATCAGTATGAGTACTAGTTCAAATTTTGAAACAAGTTCACTAAAAGAATCACATATACACACTAACCAGAACTAACTATCAGAGTGAATGTAAAAATAGATTTATGTCTTTGAAAATATCAGCAGCGTATAAATGTAAAATATAGTAATTAAAAGTTGAACACAAAAATTTAAACAAGAGGTTTATTCTTAATCTAAGACCAAATCATCTCCACTTGGTGCTCACCTTCCACCATGCAGTTATATTTAAAGAGTGATACATAACCTGTATCGGTCTTTACAATAGTTTTCAAACTATCCAGGTTTGGAAACCTCTACCATAGTTATACTTGGGAAAATAAACTATCAAGCCACACTAGGCTTCTTCCATAGTTATGCATGGGAAACAAATGTAAAGAGAGTTTGATATGGGTATTTTCAGTATCCCCCAGTTTAAGAACAATAGTCAGTGTGTGTATGACATAAACACTGTTCACAAATGTAAAATACTTACATAGTAGAGCTAAAGACATTAGAAAGATGTTTATAATGCTTTGTGTGTTGGCAGATCAGCTCTAGACTCCTTGAAATGAAGGAAATGATGTTTTGGTCCTTCTCTGCAAGTTGCCTCTAAAACAGTGTCACAACTTCCAGGTTCTGACATCCAGATGTAGAGATGATCAGCTTCTTGGGTCAGAATCTCTTTGTAGCACACCACCATAGCTTTTTAAAATGTTCTTTTCAACAGATCTTTGTGAAGCTTTGGGATCTTCAGAATGAGTGATCGAGTGCTCTTCTTCTTTCTTCGTATTTCAGGTATTATATGTGCCTCTCTTATGTGTGTATATTCAATATATTCAATAAATTTATGTTTTTCTCTACTCATATATATATATAGACACTTTTCTAGCTCATATTTCTCTCATTTAATTCACCAGGGGCAGACAAGAGAAATGATTCATCCACATGTGGTATTCCACGTACCTCGTACTGTCCCCTGATATGCCTAAAAATATCATTAAATAATGTCAGGTTCATTAAATTTTCCAGAAATTACAATTATAATAGTATAAATAAAATAGATAAAGTAAATAATAGGTTATCAATAGACTGGTAGAAGATGCATGTTACATGGTAAACTTCAATGGTAGGCTCTTCAACTATGTAATTCATTGGTAGGCTCACAGTAGACCTTTAACAATAGGTTCTTTAGTCAGTAAACTTGATTAGTGGTAGACTTCAATCAGTAAGTTTCTAACTGTAGCTCTGTAACATCAAACTACTTCAACAGTGACCATTCCAACGGTAGACTGTCTCCACAGTTGACTTCATCAATAGTGGAGTTTGTATATCAGAATACTCCTACTAATGGTAGACTTGAACAATAGTTGACTACATCAACAGTAGGAGTTGTCTAGTAGTAGCCTTCTACTAATGGTAGAAATGTCCAGAGGTAGACTTGAACTGTGAAGCTCTTAACATAAGACTTGAGAAAGAGTCTGACAGTGGACTTCTAACAGAAGCCCTGTCACAATAGTGACCTTGTAACGGTGAATCTTTGTCTGTAAGCTTTGATAAGCAGAGAAAAAGTAGACTTGTGACAGTGACCTTGTACTGGTAGCTTATAACAGTGATCGTATATCTTCAACAGTGACCTTTTAGAAATAGTGATCTATAACAGTGACCTTGAATAGAAGGCTCTTACTAGTAGCCTTTAACAGTGAACTTATACGTAGATAAATGTAAACTATAAGCTAATGCAACAAAGTCATGAGACTAAAAAAATATAGATTTTTCAGGATAAATAATATAAATACAGATTAAAAAGGATTATCAAATGACTTAATATATCATGATCAATATTTAAACATGATTTGGGATTATCAAAACAGGTGAGTACAACACAAAATAACTAAGGTAATAATGCAGATATATAAAAGAAATAAAAAAATAGACCCTATCTAGGCAAGACCAAAAGGTCCATACCATCTCCATGAAACATCTAAAATATTCCATCTCCCAAATTCCTACACAGAAATCCATAAAGTCTACATGCATCATGAAGGGCCTTTGTATGGTGTGAGATGAATCTCAATAGGATTCCATACAATGGTGCATACTTAATATAATTGATTAATAGGGCATAAGACTATAAATATAGAAGTAAATAGTATGATGCACAAATAATCCTAAAATCTAGTGGTGCTAAGCAGCCACCGTGGAGTGTCACCTTCTTCAGACAACGTTGGAATCTCTATCATGTAACCTTGCACCATGTGCCTCTAGAAACCACATGTCTCAATTACCAATGTCACAAAGGAATGCCCAAAAAAAGTAACTCATAGTAACAACAATGGATTTCCTCAAATATGTAACCGGGGGGGACATTGATGTTTGCCCTCAAATAAAGTAACATAAGGTTCAGCGATGTCTTCACTCAAATTAGTAACTGGAGATACAATGATGTCTACCCTCAAATCACAGAGATCTTATTCCCCCCAACCTGATAGCTTCAATGATATCCCCATAATAATCATCACCTTCCACGTTGACTCCTACGTCAAGAACCCCCAAACCAATAGAACCTAAACTAAAAATAACGGGGGCCTCTATACACATGAGTGTTCAAAGCCACCTCATCATGGAGTCTCTCAGTGTGCACACTACTCTTAGATCAGGGTCTAAGGTAATCACCAAAATAAGTTCCCAAGAAACAACATCTTTCACAACATGTGCCCCTGCAACCATGTAGATCATGTCGGATGGACTCACCATCCAAGTATCATGGGCCCTGCCCAACATAACAGTCACACTGCCTCATATCTGATGTCCATGATGCCCAATCTCATGGTTAGAACCACCATAATTAATCTGGGCCAAGAAAAACCTATGATCAAAATCACGCAAGAATATTCGGGTAATGCTCAACACAACCTAATGGGGTCAAAGCACAAGCAATTTCGTAATTAAAAATATCACAAAAAGAATCACTTTTAAACAAGAAAAAAAACTAAGTAGTTCAATTGCACTAACCAAGTGTTTTCCCATACCAACCCTAAGGAATTTAAACCCTCTACAAATTCATATCATAACTTTTCAAATTAAACTCAACAATTTAATCAAAATAATTCATTTGAAATCATTTTGGCATACTCAACCAAAATTCCCATATTGATCAACTGCCCCTCGCCCATCCCCATTCATGAAATATAGGTAAAAGGGCTTACCCAAAGGCATACCACAAGGGTAATAATAAATTTATCATGAAAATGAAGATTAAATAGGGTCCCACACAAAATACCCAAAAATGTGATTAAGTATGAACCACCCAAAATTCTTCAAAAACACCAAATAACGTATGAACCACCTACCTGATACTTGTAGACGTAGGCAGTTCTGATATCATGCTCCAAATAAAAGCTGATCATCATAAATCTATGTTTCCATCAAATTTCAGCAATTCATCCTGGATGGAATCTGTGGTGTGTGTGGAAAAGAAAATAGAATGAAAGAGGGTGGAAGCATTTTGCCTTCTCAATTTGATCCCAGAACCACCGAATGATTGATGAACAGACATCAGATGATGATTCTAGGGTAGGAAACATACTTCCGGATTTTGGAACAAAGTTGTTCTGATAATGGGGAAGAAGGTGTTTTCTGAAATAAGACACAACTCTCTTTTATTTAAGAGAATAAATGTAAAAGTACATGATTTTTATGAAGGAAAAAAATGTGTAGTATCTTTTTTCATATTGTGACTTAGGTAAAGGTATCCACATGACTAGGACATGGCACATAGTTCATTCACATGGCTAGGACTCAGCTGGTATGCATAATGGAATATACACACCATGTAAAGGAAAACTACACACCATCTAGTGGGGTAATTTTACACAGTCACCAAAAGACATGTACTCAGAAATCATGTGGCAGGTACAAGAAAAACATACACACGGTGTGTACTTGGGAGTACACTGCGTGTAATCTTGAAAATTTCAGAACATCCCAAATTTCTCCATTCACGTAGAAACAAGTCAAAACTTAAAACAATGTCTGGATTTTGACCCATTCTAAAACTCGGGTACTTATAGTAAACTAGTCATAAAGATTTTTTTGATCCCTTGTAATCATTCTATTGTAATTGTAGTGGACATTGACATGTGGATTATGGGGTCTGGGAACAATAGTTGGTATAAATGTAATATTTTAGGAACCTTGGGAACTATATATAGGAAAACATTTATTAGGTAACAAAAACCTATGATTGAAAACAAGGATATTAATATAATAGAATCATATAATTTTTATATTATATATATTAATTTTGATCATAATTTCAATTTCCAAAACACCTCTTTTTTATGATTTATGTTATTGGAGTCTACTAAGATTAAGGTTATTTTGGAACAGATTTAGGGCAATAAAACTCATTTTTTTGTCTTGGTTTTAGTAGAAAATTTACTTGAGTTATAATACACAAAAATCATAGGGACATGAATTTAAAATTATTGATAACCATTAGTGTTATTTGGATAACTAATGACATTTTAATAATGGTCACAAAATATTATTTGGCAATGAAAAAATGGAATATAGAACTGAAACATTCATCCATTCAAATACAAGTTTGTGGTCATTGTCATTGAAAATATCTCAGTGTACACGACACATGAGGAAGAGAACACAAAACAAATTATTATGATCTTATTTGTACTTCTAGAAAACCAAATTTATGAGAAGCTCTCAATGTGCTAGTTTTGAATTCAATAGGGCCATATCTTGGGATATGTTATATCAGAAAACAATGTAGAAGTGGACTCTACAAAGGGTTAAGTACTGTGAACTTTGGATCCACCCAAGATAATGAGGGATGTGTCGCGATTCCATTGGCATGAACTATAAAATTGGATATTTGTACAATATTTCTATAGAATATCAACTCCCTTAAAAGTTTTTTCCTAAAGGGAATGCCATTCATACAGACTGAGAGGATCCAATAGTCCATCCAGGAGTTGAGATAGAGAATGATGAGTGCTCTTATCTTAGTATTCCCATAGGAGGGTGTTGAGTATATAGTAATATTTAATACATTAGTGACTGCGATAGGTTATGTTTTGATGAATATGAAGGTCATGATTTCCTATGGTTCAGATCAACTGAGACCACATGTGATGTACTATGTGACCCGCCTACTTTATCTAGTAGTGGTAGACTTCACAGTGATGGTGTAGATATTATACATTATTTATGACCAATATATCTTCTATTCTAGCCATAATATTGTCAACTATATCTTATCTTAAATGAATCATATCAAGTGATACATTTTATGGACAAACATACACTAGTATTATATAATTTATATTTCATATACACTTGTGATGGGGAACATTTTTGTAGATGCTCTTATTAGGATATCATTTTAATAGTTGATGTATGTGGTGTTAGTGAAATTGGACTCATTAAAATTATCTTTTGTGGATGTGGATGGATCAAATCATTTCCAATTGATTAATGTCAACCATTTTCTTTTATATTGACTCAAGGAGGCATAGCTTGGGGATTATTCTTAGAGACCATAAATTCTCATATATCAAGTAGACATACTTATAGTGGAATTTCTATTAGTATCGAGAATATCATATCTTTTAATGGTTGCATGATGGTTCTAGTGATGTTGTTGTATGACTTTCCAGTGTAGTTTTGTACATCTACCTTGGTTGTACATCCTGGTGTGTAGAAGATGTACAAGGATCTCCGACATCATTTTTATGGATGATAATAAAAAATTGAGTTGTATAGTTTGTCTTCCAACACCTCACTCATCATAAAGTGATTTATAAGAACTGTATTCTATTTTGATGTGATCAATCCCTTAGACTCATATATTTTATGTTCAATGGATTGACTATAGACATTGTGATTGGATTAAAACATACATCTACATGACATGATGCAATTTGGTGATCATAGACTAACTCATAATGTTGTCCCAATTCCCATCTATAGGAGATTATTATTCATGGGAGAGTTTGGAATGACTCTACAATAAATATATATTACTTCTCCAAGGATTTCCCTTAGTTATAATTTATGACCATGATACACGATTCACATCATGGTTATGTACATGATTGAAAACTTCCTTTAGGATTCATTTTAATTTGAGCATGGAGTTTCACCGGAAGTCAAATAATCAAAATAAGAGGACAATTCATGTATTCATGTACATTCGTCAAGGTTATATATTGGATCTTGGTGGTAGTTGGGAGTATCACCTACCCCTTGATGTGTTTTAATAAAAAAAGTATTACCATTACTCCATTAGAATCACACCATTAATGGCCATGTATGGGTGACCCCAATGGTGATAACTACACTGGAATGACCTATAATAGTCATCACATATGTTGACAAAGATGGTGTGAACCATAACTGAGAAGGTTTAGATCATATAGGAATGATGGAGGTCTACACAGAGCCATTATAATTCCTCTGATGATCAACGACAATGGAAAATGGAGTTTGAGGTGGGATACCATGTTTTCTTTTGGGTATCACCTCATTGTGGGTTATAATATTGTTTCAAAATTGAATGAAATATCCATGATTCATTGGCCCTTTCCATATATTGAGTAGTGTTTTCATAGGTTGTTTATAACTAAGATCTACCATCACAATTATACAGAGTACATGATGTCTTCCACATGCTATTGTAGAGGAGGTACTTTCATGACCCATAATATTATATTGACTATAGAGAGATGGATATCAATAACATAGCCACCTTCATTGAGTATTCAATAAAGATTGAGGATACTAAAAATATGATCCTCTGTGGGATTATGATTCTGTTAGTCTGTGTTTGGTAGATGTGGTAGAATTTTCATGATTTTACATGGTGGTGGGAGACCAAGATGCATGCTCAATACCCAAATCTCATTCTTCATTATTTAATATAGATTTATTAGATAAATATCAACATTTCATGGTGAAGTTAATGAATTTCATTTTTTATGTGTGACTTTAAAATATTATATCTATTAATTTAGTATAATGGTGTTGAGAGGGTGTCACATTCAGTGGGCCACTAAGTCCAAAATTAATTTTTTGAAATATATGAAATAAATTAAATATCCTACATGTGTATTATTTTTGGATAAAGTTGAATAACTATATAAAATAATAAATTATCAAAATTCAGAGGCATCTAATGAAATGGGATTATTAACTTTACCCTCGGTGTGACAAAATATTTTTTTCATTGGGTTTAAAACATGAACACCTTTATAGGATAACAAATAAATCAATTGAGTTGTGTTTATTTAATTATTATAATAATAAATATTTACTAAGGAACTACTATATATACACTATTATGGAAAATTTACAGTGCCCGTAGAATAACCATAAATATTGGGAGAGGGTATTTGAGGATATCTTGAAAGAATATGCCTAACTGAATCATTGATCATCATTCATTATGAAACAATATTATAGGATATTTATAAGATCGATGAAGAAAATTAATACTTCATAAAAGATTGATACATCTCAATGTAGGAATATTTTATGTGGATTTATCACTATTTTATTAAGTCTATGACGAAAGAGAATCAATTAACAAATAAGTTGACTTGGGGATCGAGTTTATTATAGTAACAAGTTATATTTATCTAGGAGTGAGAGTTTTTACTTTTTAAAATGTTATATCACTTTGTACATTTTTATAACATAAAATAATTAGGGATAATAAGAACATTGGTATAGGTATGTACCTCATGTTTTGGTATTTTGTGTTCTATTCCACATACCTTTTTCACTATTGGAAATTTTTTTGCCCATGATTTGATGAATTCCAAGAAATATATTTTTTCCAAAAAGTATCATGGGAGAATGGATTGATAATACAGATCAATGTTCAGATTGGGGATGAGATTGTTATATAATGATGTATATAGAGACTGTGACCATGATTTGGGAAATTGGATCCAAATGTCCCTAATGTTTAGGGTTCATTAACACCGGATACTATCGGATTCCTTCCATTTATGGAGAATGAGGATCAGTGAACCTCAAATAGATGAAAAAATGTTCATTCCATGACTATATCAATAGTGTTACAGAAACAAAGTATAAAACAAGATTAATTCCCCATGTACAAAGTGAAACATGACAAAAATACATGTAGATCTATAGATACACTCTGTGTAGTAACTTTATTTGTCTCATTAGTATTTTGATGAAGTGATATATATGCCATGTTGTGTGACTCAAGTTAAATTCAATGTGACCCATTCTAACTACCTCAACATGTACAGTGTGTACACACCTTGAATTTCCGGTGTAATTACAAGTCACATGGGCATATCCCCCACCATTTTCACTCTATAAGTATTCTTAGTGTGTAAAAGTGGTATATTCTAAAGATATTGTGTGGCCCCACATTTCGTCTATGTATAACAAAACTCCATGTACCTGAACATGCTAATAGGCATAGTATGTGATACATGGGTGGGAACCAATGCTGAAGAGACATAATGTGGACTACCACAACATGTCATGTGCTTATTCAAAGATGTCTTGGTGAACATTTCATCCTCATATATGATATGTTTCATTCTTTTTCATTCACATGATCAATTTCCTATGGTTTTATAATATATTAATATCCTATGAATAGTATGGTGATTCCCTAATATGAACATTAGTCACAAATATAGTTTTTTGAAACCTTACATGAGGCCCAAATTGATATATTCTATTTTCATAATTTCTTTTGGATCAGTTCTAAGTATCATCATGACCAATACTACAAGGGTATTGACCCACTAATTAGAAGGTTAATTTACATTGGGATGTTGGTATACCCAATGGCTTATGTAATGATCCCCATATTTCTATCTATCTCTTTAGACCATAATCATATAATTCTTGTGATGTGAACCAAAGAGAATGAAAAATTGGATGGATTCCAATAGTTCTGTGTAAATCCTAGAGTGGCTACAAGGAGACTATTTTTTTATGTATTCATTAAGTATGAATGTTATAAAGGATTTATGATTCTGATCAAAATTGATAATTTGTTTCTGTTAGGAGAATATTTGGATATTATTTTTATGTATGATATTTATAAATCCCTGTGATGATTTTTCTATAAATTATGATATTATATGCTTATTGACTTCAGGGTGTCTGACTGGGTCATTCTGTAATCACCCCTAAATTGGATTTCCCATCAATGTATAATGTCTTATATTGATGACTAACCCTTTGATGGTGTCCTAGATGTGCATAGACAAGGTGGAGAATATTGATCTAGACTAACCAAGCTGTGACGAGGTGGTTTCATTGATATGAGTCCTCTATAAATTCATAGGATATAATTGGTTCAATTAATTTTACTATGCTTGTATTTTGTCCTTGAATTCAGGTACATTGTTTTCATACTATTATGGTTGGATTTTTAATGTATGATTTAATGGTTATAAGTTTATTTTAATTTAATAATTTTATAGGTCTGTAGATTTGGTTGTTTTTATAGATATATTAGAATAATTACTCCCATGTTTGGGATATTCTTACTCATCACTAGTCTCCAATCCCTAACCTATTAGTGTTGGGTTTGGGGAAGTCTCAAAATGATCCATGTTTGGCTGGTTCATGACAATATATGACCTCCAACTAAATAATAACTCATTTAATATATTAAATGACACAAAATATGTATTTCCAATTTTATGTTATGTTATCCTTTTATTAGAATTTTAATATCCACTATTTTCATAGTATGTCTCTCTTTTATCTCTCAAAAACAAATTTGGGTTTTCAATTATCATTAACAATTGGTGGTTGTGATTTCATCAGAGCAGGAGATCCATTATTAGTTAAAATTACTTTTTGTTCAAGTATTTTTTTAAATTAATGGATGCTTTGTAGAAATTTGAAAAATGTGATTATGATGGTTTCCTATTAGTTTTTTGGTCTTAAGTGGTGATTTAAGAACATTCATAGAATATGGGATATAAAATCATTTAATAGAAATTAGAAGTCATGTATATACTACTTTAGGGGTAACTATAGACAATCACATGACATTAAATGGCTTTGTATGTGATGCGATAACATTTTGTAAACTAAGATCATATCCTAGGGTATTTTTTCATGGTTTTAATTAACCCTTTATGATAGGTTTTCTGACATAACCCATTATGAAGAAATAAATGACATATAAATTGGTTACACACCATGTAATTATGATGAGTGGAACTTTTAAGTATTTTTAAATGAACTTTTCTCATTTAACCATTTTTATATACACTCTATTGGTTCCCTATGTGAGTACCAGTGATTCTGGAGTGATCTCATCACATCCATGTGTTGTTGTTTGGTGTTTTATACCCGGTATTTCCCTTTTAATTGTTCTTACTCTCCATTACTAATTCTTCCATTAATAAAGTGTTTTAATTTGATATGTTCTATGTAATCATGTTAATACTCATCTAGTAGGATATGAGATCATTCTTATGATCTTCAACACTAGAGTTTTTATTAGTTATTCTGGTTGGAAGCAATGGATAATCATAGGATAGAGGCATGGGTACCAAACCTAATCATATGGTCTAAAAACATTTCCAGTACATGAAATACTATGATAGTGATGAAGTATGTTTTTCTATAATTAAATTTTAATTGATTTTTGGAAAATTATTTATTAGAATACTAGTTGGATCCCTTTGGATTCGATTTTTTATACGACATGTCTTATGGATATCTGATTCATGAACACACCATTAAATAATAAGAACTTGTCCAATGATTAAAAGTGTGTTCAGAATGACTATATATTTCAGGTGATTTCATTGTATTTGTGAAGTTCCACAAGCTGGATCCAAGTGTCACTAAGAGGGGGATGGGTTGAATTAGTGATATCTTATTCATTTATGTTTCCTTCTTTTTGAAACATCCTTTTCCTAAGGTTAATGAGTTTTTTCACTACATAACACCAACGAAAAACACATCCATAGATAAAAATGATTTACAAGCATCACTACTCAATAAGAGTACCTATGTTGTTGGAATGGTACAGAAACAATCTAGTACCACACAATCCACTAGAAAACAATCCATTGATGTGGAATACAATGAGTAGGATATAACCTTACACTCATGTAGAACATGTAAAATAATCCCCAAGATTTTGTTCACCCTATTAACTAAAATAAAGAAAAAAAATGTTTCATTTGTTCTTAATCAGCTTTCACAATTTGATCTTTCAAAAACAATTATTCTCATTCCTACCAAGAAGCTGGTAATAACTACCAAGCACACAACTGACTATTTGTACTGAATTCAAATCCTCCGCACATCATTTTAGGTCTCTTTCATGCAACTTTTAATCCTCACACCAATGATTTTACTTGTTTCATGAAACACATCTTGTGTGTAACACTTTTCTTGCACCCAATATCTCTTTATTAGGGGAAAGTCTATTTCTTTCATACAACTCCCTTTATATAAAATTCTTCCCCGCTTCAGAGCATAGATTTTATCTAATTGTAGAGATTATCAAATGAGAGGGTTTCACCTCTTATTTATAGGCTTCATCAACCCCCAAATGAAAAAACCATAACCTGTCGCACCAAACCCTAAAACATCGCACAAATACCCATTTGTTGTCGCATTGGGCGTGTAAGTCTCTTTCGTGCCAACCTCATTATTCACAATCTTTTTGAATATTTTTTCCACTTCATGCCTTTTCCATTATTAAATTTTACGACCTTGAATTATGCCTTGCATGAAACATTCCAAACTCCCTTCATTCTTGTGTGAAAAAACCAATCTTTATCACATGTATTCCCAATACCAGATATTGATTTTTACATCTAGGAACTCCACTTGCGAGAAACACTATGAAACAAATCCACCATAAAATATGATTTGGCAAGAACAAAAATGCCGCTTCATTTTTTATCTAGTGTATTTAATAATAAACTGATTTCATTAATAAACATATCAACCATGATATAAACTCTTTGATTGAACACATTTAGCATCATTAGATTTTCAATGAGAAGTAATGAACCTATCCTCTCTTCCACTAGCATGTTTCCATCCAATCAAAACTAAATATGACATAAAACCATGGTTATCCCCCTTTACTACATATGACTTGCATCACAAGTTATCCAAACTTATGATATTTTGGAAATACATGTCAGAAATGAATCATATGGTTTTACAAGCCTTTTACAATAGGAGTTGATTTATCATCTTTGAAATCAAATGACAATGCTTTGGAAAAGAAAAAATCTTCTTACATCCTTCTCCATCTAACATGGTCCAAACAACATTCCAACCTTGGTTATATCCAATGATATATTTACATGGGTTTTTATAAATTGATATTCAATTTTTTTCATTTAAAAAATCATGATAATATCATAATTAATAACTAATATTTATAATGTGATAGTGTGATATCCTCATTGTTATGACTTGTTGTGTTCACACTAAAATAATTATCTGTAGGTATTTTTTCATAGACGAAAATGAGTATTTAAAGTGATTTTTTAAATTTTTACCTGATAAAATGATTATATAGAGGTAATTTCCCTTAGGATATAGTTATTATATAGAGAGTTCTGATAAGTGAAACATGATTAAATGATGAAATAGATGGAATTAACGAGTTGTACATGTTTAAATGCTTTTGTACGGGGAATTTCCCAGTTAATGATAAAATGTATACATGCACAACTTTTAATGGATACTAAAATAATTTTATAGAGGGATTATTCTAGTATTTTTTTTATTCTGTGGTTTATTATTATGCTTGTCTTAGACATTCTATATTCTAAAAGACATGATGACATGGTTCTGATATAGGTCGATTGATGTGTTATATTAATTTATTAATTAATATAGTTATTTGTTTCTTTATTGTATACACATTTTATTATAATTATTTTTATAATTTCTAGTGTCAGCCTCTTTAGCTGTATACACAAACTTTTCGGGACACTACTTGGTACTCAATAAAATTGCATGGATAATGGATTGATGAATAAAATAGAGGTTGTTGTTATATTACTTCTTGGTGGTTTTGTTAGTGTGTTGAGATGAAATCAAAATGGGTTTTAGGACCTGGATTTTAGGATATTCTCCAATTTTAGATAAATCATATATTTGTATTTCATTTCTTAATATTTTCAAACATCTTATCTTTTCATTAAAGTATTATTAATTGCTGGTTTATTAGATTATCATTTACTTTAGATTTTTATATTATCTGGCTTCTAATATTATTGAGTATGTTGATATTATAAATATTTTTTATATTTCAAATATGTTGACACTCTATAATAGGTGTATAATATCCCCACTATATTCTTCATGCATCCACTAATAGTCAAAAGCCTTTGTTGTATAGTGAGTTTCATTACTAGTCTCATAACCAACCCATTTAGTCCATGTGAGAGACTTCCAGAATGGGGTACATTACGACGTTTAATTAGAGGAGAGCATTTTTATTTTCATGTAAATTTATATTTTCGAATATTATAATGGACAATAGGATTCTTCAGGACTTGTTAATTAGATTATTTGTGGGAGTATCATTCACATGTTTGGGAAAAAAAGTCTATTTTCTCTACGGTGGGATTGTTATTCATGATGTTTCTAGTTATGGTTGATGTTTTATCTATTTCAGTTTTTCACCTATTATGTGATGTTATTGTTACAAGGGATTTACACCAATCTCTTAATATGGCATTAGATGGGTTTACATGGATTATGATAGTCACATATAGATATACATTAACATTCATTGTTCATGATTGTGATATATTTATGGAATATGATATATTCATATATATATATGAATTATGATATGATATATGGTAATAAATGATAAATGAAAGGAAATAACTAATATTTCAAGATAAATCATTTGCAAGTCTTGTTTAGAAAAGAAAGTAAAAGGTTTATCTATTTTTGTCATCTATTGGGGTTGAATTTATTATAATAACCGTAGTTCTTATGAGTTTTATTAACTTTTAGTGAAAATGCATCCTCAGGGTCTTTGATTTTATTTTTAGTATATTAGAAATTAGCATGTCACTAATTTTTATGATCATGATATTCTTATAGATCCATAGGATAGATGGATGTTCGACTTCACAACAACTTCTTGAGAGCCAAGAGATCAATGGAATGTTAGACTGTTTGGACCATTCATTTTATGCCTAAGTGGATGAGAGATTTTCTACTACAACATCCACCGACCTTCACTTAGGTGTGAGACTCCCATGTATTTGTGTTTAGGATTGATTCAGCCAATATAAAATTTAAAAACATTGAGATACCCATAGATATAATGGTGATTCTTGTTGAATATATAGTCAGTGAACCTAATAATAATTGGTGAGTCATTATAGAGAATGTTTTGTGGTTGGAGGATTTATCATGGATGTCCATCTACAATAAATTTTTGATACATTTCTATCAAGAGAGTTTGAGGTATTGAAGTCTCATGAGTTCATG
This sequence comes from Viscum album, assembly GCA_963277665.1. Lineage (NCBI taxonomy): Eukaryota > Viridiplantae > Streptophyta > Magnoliopsida > Santalales > Viscaceae > Viscum > Viscum album. The sequence continues at coordinate 536,192,563 of OY728120.1, read as the reverse complement.
CATTTGACACATTGTGATATTTTAGTGATTGATTATCTTGAATGTTTGAAAAACATGTTGTTATTTTCCCCATATTGAATTTCTGAAGATATCACTTGGGAGATACATTTTATAGTTTTAATTTTTTTTAGATCATGATATAGAATAAATTTTTTCATATTAGTTACATATCATACAAGATGAATCAGTCACTAATAAAATAACAAAATCGAAGATAGGTCACAAGTAGTTGCCAATCAGATTAAGTAGAGAGAACTTTGATACCTTCTTTTGTTTGAAAGAAGAACATCTATTATAGATTCTACGAAGGAATGAATTGGAAGTGTAATAAGGGAAATGATAATATATCTATACACTATGTTCTATTATAGTTCTATCAGTGTGGAATGTTGGAAAACAAGACACATCGGTATCAATAACCTATATTGGAGTTCTATTATCGTGGTATTATTCCCCATATTTATAAGTATTATAAAGACAATTCTAAATAGACATGTTAAAGGGGATGAAGATATGTAGTATATGTTTTGATGTTTTCAACTACTCCTAAGTATATATGAATCATGAGTTCCATAGGTAGTTCAGTTCAAGTCTAGGGACATGGTACCCAGTTGAAGTAATAGAAGTACCTAAATAAGTAGAAGGTAATGGGTGTTATGATGGACCACATGGAAGTGGGTGGGTCATCTGAACTCTCTTTAGACTATTGAATCATCTATGGATTCAAGACCTTGTTCTGAAAGAGGTATGATACTTGTATCATCTACCATTGAATGATGTTTTTTGATATAGGATTATCACATTAATATTTATCAACACTTTATAAAAACGTTTTTTTTCTAGGTTGTGGAAATATTGGGTGGTTAATAGACTATCGACACATAGTTTTGAGTTTGATATGAGAATATAAAAAGTATTAATGTGTGTTATCTAGAGCTCAATGATTACAGTTTCTTATGGGAACCATTTCTTTAGGAAATATTAGGATTTTTTTGGATTCCATATATGGATTGGTTATTAATATTCCTAAATCATATTGAATGTTACTAGAGTAGAGTTACCATTTTATCTATATAAAGGGATAACTTTTCTCACCCAGGTGATTGGGATATTCCTATTGGTTTTGCATGAACAATTCTGTGAATAATGGATTATATAATTTCTCAGACAGAAATTCATTTTTCAATTAATGGTGGAATGAAACAAGATTATTTTCTTCTAATTATATTCTATTTTCATGATTTCATTCCTAATGTGTTCTGTGTGTTACCACATGAGCGAGAGGATGAGTGAATAGTCATGTTTTCTCCTAGGGAAGAACTTTTTTTGTCCTTTTGTATATAATGGAACCAATAGAGGGTGTAGAGTTGAATATTTAGATGTAAGATCTAATTTTTAAATGTTTGATACCACCTTGTATATCTTTGTATGGTTCTTTAGCACATTTCTCCTTGAAGGAAACTGTAACTTTAAAAAATGTGTGTATTATATAATATTTAACTAGTTAAAAGTACTGAAACAATATCTCCATCCATGTATTTATTGTTTTCTTTGATTAGTTGAGAGGTAATAAGATCTTCCATAAGACCGATGTCAGATCAAGGTTCCACATCTTGTGAGTAAGAAAATTAGACATAGTTTTGACTACTTTTAGAAGTAGATATGGATTTTATGAGTTAATAGTGAGGTTTTTAAGTTTTAAAAACACAACAGAGGTATTCATTGCCTTTATGAATCATTCATGCTTTTCTAGACCTTTTTTTCAGTGATAAATTTGTTTTCTACTTGTCAAATTATGATAATTCAAAAAAACATAAGATCACCATTGTTGAATTGAGAGAGAATCATATTTAAAACAAGATAATCAATTATTGTCTCTAGATTAGTAATGTGAAATTATTATTTCATTTACTCTTAGAGACAAAAGTTTAAATAAAATTAGTGAAGGATGCAACTATTGTATCATGGTAATGACCTTTGAATGTATTCAAGATTCATAGAATTATGGTTTTAACATGTTATTATGGTTGTCTTATACATGAATTATCCCATCTAAAAGAATTTATTTCTTGGTTGAAAACAAAATGGGTGAAGAATTTATGGAATTAATCTTATGATGGATCATTTCACGGGATGAATGGAAGTATTACCACAGTATGTATCCTCACTTTACTTATGATGTGTAAAACATATATCATTCACTATGAAACATAGAGAGTTATACTCAATGATTTTATGATGTAAGTGGAACAAGTGACTTCATATGGATAAAAATAGATTTTAACACATGAGAGAAACTAAAAAAGCATGATATATGGTTGTCATAAGTAGTAAATTCCTAGAGATTATACAAAAATTATCATATCGATGGATGTTTTGTCAAATACGAGCAAAAAAATAACCTTAGGTTCATATTTTCATTGCAGGACATGAAACTTTGATTGGGGAGGATGGTTGGGAATCCTTAGTCATTCAATTTTGAGTTTTCTTCTGAAAATGGAATGGGAAACGTCATTGACGAATCATTGAGTAGGAATACATTAATAGTTTTACTCTGAGTTTTCTTATGATTAGTGGAAGATGATGTAACTCTTTATAGAAAAGAATATAGATGTTATAGAGTATCAGGGATGAGTATATCTAACTTTAACATATATCATAACCATTATTTTTTCCATGATCTAAATAATGAAGAGATTTTGTCAAGAGATCTTAGTTATGAGATAAAACATATATATTTGGGTGAAACTCTCAATATGGTCACTTGGAAACAACAATTCCTTTTTTTTATGTTTATTAGTTTGGGTTCTTGTGGGTTTGTAAAAGGGGATGATGAGATATTTTCATGATTCTAGATGGGTTTTATATACTATTCATTCTAATATGTATCATGTTATTCGTATATAATACTAGTGGGAATTAATTAAAATGTTTTAGTGGTATTTTTGGTGAGATGTTTCACCTGTTAACAGGTGAAAATATAGAATAAGATTCCATCTCAGCTGTTTCAGCCTCATCCCATATAATAGAAGAAATGGTATGATGTATCTATGGATTTTATAACAGGACCACCAAGGAAAACTCAAAATAATGATGTAGTTTGGTTAATCATGGATTTAATGATAAAGGTATCCAACTTCATGACAATCCGGAAAAACAAAAATTTTGATGATCTGGGTTGTTTGTATTTCATATAGATATATTAGTTTCATTGGGTTATAACGAGTTTCATTTTATAAAGGGATCCCCATTTCACTTTTTGGATACCTCAGGGTGCTCCGAAGGCTTGGGGTTCACATAATTGTTTTGAGAAAAACCCAAAATTCCATTGATTGGAAGTTAATATGAGAAGACAATTTTGGTATTGGCTGATATTTAATGATCATTATTTTTATATTTTTTTGTTCTGGGGATTTGTATACATAACTCCAATAGTTTTCATATAAAAATCTCTTCTAGTAATTGATCTAGATAGAATATTTCAATTATTTTTATGTTATGTTTTTTTATTAGAATATTTTTTGGATGAAGGTAGATAATTCATCACATGATTAGACTATTCTCATTTAGGAGTCCTTATAACATGTTAAGTACATTAGGTTGGGTTTTGTGACCATGAAGTGTAGTTAAAAATTATATGATGACCATATCAGATGACCTCTATAGTTTATGGTTGGACCATGAGTTTTCTATCATGTGTCACCTAGGATGGGGAATATCCGTATAAGGGAACAAGGGAATATATCTCCCATATTTGTTACTCTATTTTAGATAATTGATTTTTTCAGTATAGGGGAATCACAATGGACCCCTAAAAAATGCTATAGTTCCATGAATAAATTGTTTCATAGGTTGTATCTTTAAATATATTATCTAGACCATTCTCCTGTAGTCAATGTCATGGACACTAATCTTTTTGCAGATGTGTGCTTTGAGGATAATCCAATATGGATTTTTGATCAATGTGTGAAGTATATATGGGATATTAATATTCCATTGTTTCAAGTGTAGTTGTATAATGGGTGTGTTAAGGAGGATACCTAGTAGAGGGAGTCTAATATGTTATTATAGTGGCATAGCCTATTTTTCGAGATTACATAGTGATGTCTAATGTTTCTAAGGGATGGGAAATTATATGGTAGAAAGATTATAAGATCTCATCTTTTTTCATCTTGGTCCATATTTGAGATTTTTTTTAAATGAATTATATTGGTTATACATGTTTCGTTAATCGATTTTGGATGGGCTTTGTTAAGATACAATTAGTCATTGTTTAGGAAAATTATATAATGTTAGGGAAGTGTATTTTTTTAATTAATGGTGTCTAGGAAAAAATGTGTTAAATGATATTTTGAGGGTTTCACATGAGTTTTTATGTTATTAGATGAGTTTTATGAACATTTATATAATATGGGATGTATACGGTCCACTGTAAAATTACATACCATGTACGTGTTACACAATGAGTAACTATCTCTAGACACATATCATAAACTTGTTCATAATGTGAATTTATTTCACATTATGAACCTAGTTCACATAATAAGATTTTTAAATAGGGTTAAAATTAAACTAATGTGATAGAATAATATACATAAATATTTATAAATAAATATAGGTTGTTTAGATGTGTTAAATATTGTGTAATTCTTAAGATAAATGTGTTAAGGTAGCCTTATATGCCTATTTTCTAATTTGACAATTTTTAAAACTCCACCAATCGAGCCCTTGGTGACACATAGTGACCCTCGAGTGATATTAAAAACTCTAGAAAATTATTATTGGTGATTGATCTCTAATAGTTCCATTTCCATTGGTCTTCTTCTAAATTCCACTTTATTCAATTAAAGGAATTTTTTTATATTCACTCTGCAATTTTTTATGATCATGATCTAGTTTAAAATAGGATATTTAATGAGATATTTGGTGCCGCTATTCATCTTGGAAATCCCAGTTGGAAGATTTTCTCATTCTCCGTATAAATTTTTGGGGTCTAAACATAAACCAATGTTCTATTAAATAATCAAATCAATTTAGTGTTGTGATTTTTTTCTCATGTTACATACACTCAAATTAAATTATCCATTGATTTATTGTAAATTATGGATTGGAATATTGTTAATATCTATTTGGATTTTATTATTGATGTCACCGAGCCTAAGGCTACCATTTGGTTGAGTGAAACATTTAATAATAATAAAAATAAAAAATGATTATAAGTGTATTAATCATGAAATGGGATTACATGTGATTTCATAATAGTATCACTTTGGTTATAAGTTATGTGATATTGATGTAGAAATTAAAAAATTCTTATATAATTGAATGTATAATTGAATGAAAATTTTTGATTTTTCTAATTTACCATTGAGCCTTATGATGTCATAGTGTGATAGCAATGTTGTTATGACTAGTTCTACTGATGATGAAATTCTTATACATTAGGATTTTCCAAGAGGTTGAAATGTTTATATAGTAGGAATTTACATGTGATATATGTTGAAATGATAATATATAGAGATTTTATTAGAGGATGAAATGATTATTTATCTGGATATTCCTAATGATAAATGAAAAATGATTATATATTGGCATTGGTCATGTAATAAATGATGAAATAATTATATTCTGAATATTTCCTACTTGATTCGAAAATTCATATATATAGGATGTCCCTCATAAATTAAAATTCATATATAGTGGGATATTATTGGTTTTTTTAATATCTTTGTTTATAGTTGGGATTATAATTATAAAAGAACAATTAAATTTTTGGCATCTTGCCGAAGTGGGTTGATTGATGTATTATATTAATTAATTAATTAGTACACACATTTATTTCATTATTTCTGATAGTTTTCATCAGAGTGGTTTTTAGATATATTGGTGTCAAGCTACTATATTATACTGACAACCTGTATAGTTTTCCTTTAGGTACCTGAGCATATTATATGGACTTAGTAATGGAAAGTGAAAATGTGCCTTGGTTCTGAATTTATTTGTTGCTAGTTGGGTTGTAGTTTAAAGATGGGACCAACATGGGGTTACGGAATGGGGTCTTTTGATATTATACCGTTTTATTTTATTATTTAATTGTTATATTTTATAGTTTGAAATTTAGATACATTCCATATGGTTATTACTCAATTCTTTATATTTGGTTTATTGATTTATAATTTACTTTCCAGTTTTATGATTTTTTTTCTATTGTTTATCAATACCTTGATATTATTATAATTTGATTATTTAGAAATTATGTTAAAATATAATAGAGGATATAGAATAACCAATATATTAACCACACTACCACTACATTTTAGGAGCCTCTGTTGTATGGGTAGGTGTTCTTGATGTATCATAAAAACAGCAATTTTGGCCACGTGAGAGAGTTCCTAAATGTGGGACATTAAAATGACTGGGATATTCAAAACACTATAAATATTTGAATAAATCCATTTTAGATTTTTTATTCATGGTAAATTATAAATGAAGACCCAGTTTATTATTGGGGAGAATGAATATGGGGAAATTTTTCAATAATATAGAATTTTTATATTCTTTTACCCAAAACAATAAATAAATGTGTTCCAGAAACTAAACTCAATGATTGGAGTTAAATGATGAAATTCTCATGTATATAGATTTTTTTCTATCAACACTCTTAGTATATAATATTATAAATTATTATTTTGAGTATATTGGTGAAAATTAATAATTATTAACATTTTTATTTTAGTAATATTAGGGAATCCACTTTTATTGGGTGATTATTTAGAAGAGGGAAAAATAAATTTAGAGTCTAGATATGGATTCTTTATCTGTGTGTAAAGGTATTACGTAAGAAATATAATGTGTATGTTTATGGTTATTTGAAATATTCTAATTTTTTTTATTTATTATGTGTATAGTAAGAGGATTGAGACTAGAAAAAAGAAAATATTTGAGTAAATCGTGTGGTGGAATGACTTTTAATAGGAAATTTTGGTGGAAATTTTAGATTCTATATCAGAAAATGTCAATTTAATTATTTATTATTATTTCACTATATTAAAGACAGTCACATTGTTTTATAGATATTTAATGATAAAAAAATTCAATTTTCATAGTAATTATTGCATGTTCGAATAGAAATAAAATCAAATTTGGCAGTTATTGTGGCCAAATTATATTTCTTAAGATGAGGTATATTTTTGTATTATGAATATGAATTATATTTTTTTAATTATTTTTCGGTTTTGATTTAATGAAAACTAAAATATTATAAAAAATATCATATGAACAAGATGTAGTATATGAGATGAATTATATTTTCTGGTTTGATGATATGTGGAAGATGATTTGTGTGGTAGTGTGGTGATAAAATACGTTTTAGTATGTAGTATGATGAAATAAAATCACGATTGTTATGAAATTAGATGTAGATTTGTCTTCATAGAATTAGAATATTAATGATAAATAATTTTTTCATTTTAATAAATACATACGTTTAAAATATAATATATACTCTCCATGGTGAAGTATAAATATGTGTAATTTTTAATGATTTTTCATTGAATTTCCCAAAAAAACGTAATCACCTATGGTCAAAATGTTCCTAGCTCAATTAAAATATATCAATATATTCATAATGTTTTTTATTTTTTATTTATGGATACAAAAAATAATTGAATCATATAATTTTTTTCCATTACGTTTTTCATTAGACAATGAGGTGATCATAATTATCTAAAGAATTATTAAATAATTTTATTTTAATATTATATAAGAAATTATTAATGGAATAAATTACGGTTTCTAAATATTATAATTATATTATTGGTTATTTTATTGAATTTTTTTGGTTGATGAATATTAAAATAGTAGAAAAAATATCACCATAAAAAAATGAAAAAAAAATTAGATCTTTTGATGACATGACCTCACTATTTACCCATGGGCTACTCCAACTAAATACAATATAATACCTAAGAATATAGAGGATGATATAAGGAATTATGTATTATTTCATGGATCATATTATAGAGAACTAGGATTATCATTCAATGATATTGCACAATTTTAGATTAATATTCATCACATTAGAAAAGTATATTTCTGAGGACTCTACAATTTTAGTGACTTTGGAAACATGGAGCACATTATTATAATTTGGTGAAATATCTTCAACATCCACATATTTAAATTACCCATTACTATTAAAATTTAAAACATTTCATCATAACCTAGGGAATGGAAACATAATAAATGTTGAGATTAAATGCTCAATAACTATAAAAAAAGAGACACATAATCATAATAATGAACATAGACGTATGAGAACATGGGAATAATAATATAATATCATAAACTACATATACCTGGTCATATAAATGATTCATATAATAAATATTAAAAGTACATAAGACATGACTCAAGAGGTAATAAAGAGTATAATCAATTAAATCATAACATATGAATAAGACATGAAATTATGGAGGACAAAAAAATATAATATCACTACATATAAGTGATGAAGACTTTAAAAATATTATAAGGGTAATTCATGGGGACTACATCTACTCAGTGTGACACACCGCTATGCCCATTTAGATTCAAATTTCTTATAATGGATCATGCTTCACCACCTTCCCATAGTGTATCAGGTTTTACATTCTTCCCATAATGGTTCAGGTTTCCCCTTCTTCCCATAGTGGATTGAGTTTCCCCTTCGATATATAGTTGTTCTAGCCCTTTTAATTTTTTCCCATCATTATCTAATGAGATATAAATATTTACCCAAAATATTGGACGTAAATATAGGTCCCACCCATCACAAAATAAAATTATACCTACATGTTCCATAAAGTAATAAAAACTTCATCATATCCGAAACTATAAAAAATACAGGATTCATAAACATCATATCATAACCCATGTAATGAAATAGGTATCATAAAAATGTTATCATATCAATTCTTTATAAAAAAATAAATGTTTTATAATCATTTCATCAAATTGCACCGCATGAAAATATTCAGATTTCATAAGCATATTAACCTTGGATGAGATACGGTTTTCAAAAACATATTACACATGGAAGAGATATAATAACTATAATTCCATCAAAAATTAATCCAATAATATAAATAATATTAATTAAACCCTATGATATAATCCCATGAAATCTATGACTATCAACAATGGGTGGTATATTAGATGGAAATTATTTTGAAATATCTTTTAAAATCATATATTGAGGAAAATATCCTTTCATCCTTCCAAATTTATTTTTGAAACATAAATAATTTTTAATCCCATTTTATTTTGAAATAGCTTTGAAAATTTATGAACGAGACATGAAAATATTTTTGAAAACATTTTCACCAAAAACATATAAAGTAAAAATAATTTTTTTTGAAAACGATTTTCCATGAAAATTAATAATGGAGTATTCGAATCATTTTTGAACATTTTTCTTTGAAAATACCGTAAGATATATAAATAAATCTTTTTACCATTTTGAAAACATTTTTATTTTAAAAAAATTAATTAATTATAAATTAATATTTAATACATTTTAAAAAAAATTATTTTAATATTTCATTAATTAATTATAAAAGAAGTTATGAAAATCAATTTAAATAATTTTTAAAATAAAAAAGATTATTAAAATCCTTTTAATTGTAGAAAAATGTTAAAAAAATGAATTTCGAGAATATTTGGAAACTAATTTTATTTTAAAAAAATTGTAAATTTTATGAAGAATCGTCAAGGAAATGATATTCATGATTGCAGGAAATTCCATACATGTTGATCTTTGTTCCACCGAAAAATTTTTAGAAAAGTTACTTGATTAAAAAAATAATGTAGGAAAATTTTAAAAAAATTAAACATAAAAATAGTGGTAAACATGTATATTAAAATACATTATACGACAATGTAACATTTCTTTTTAAAACATGGTTTTATGAGAAAACAAATTTATGAAAGAGGATAGAGTTAAATTTAGATTTTCTAAACCCATTTAATTCATTATCATAAGATCCAATGATTTTGTAAATAGTACCATTACATTAATATATAATTAATTTATATATAATAATAAAATTCATTTGAATCCCATCGATATTGATGAAAATAACTCTTCCATGGAATCATAATTGTAAACTATCATGAAAGACGTTTAGAATATAATTTTAAATTATTACAACTTTGATAATTGTGAGTAATAATCCCCATTAATGAAAAAAATTTCAGGAGTAATAAAAAATAATTAAAAATATATATTCATGGTATAAAATATTAATGATTTTTATATAAATATCATATAGAAATATGGTTTCATAACATTTCATGTATCTCAAAGATGAAAAAATGATACAAAATTACATTACCAATTTGTAAATTATTTAACCGTAAAAATCAATAAATAATGATCATAAAATTAATATTTAAATAAAATTAAATATTTCTATAATCACCATATTATAAATAATTTTTCATTATATATACACCACTAAAATTAAATAATCAGTAAATAAGGCCTAATTCTCACAGAAAAGAAGTGAGACAAGAAAACCCATATCCAAAGTCATGTATTTTTCGTATGTCATAAAACATTATGTATGACATATAAAAGTATATTATAAATCTAAAAAATATCCATATTATTATATATAATACCAAATATTATTTTATTATTAATTTATATCACCCATTTGTTAACAATTCAATGTTAATGATACATTTGTGGTAATATCTTCATATCTTTTCTTATATGATTTAACTTGTTAATTATGTTTCTCACACATAGATAATGATATTATTATTTTTTATTTAAATAGTGTAAAAAATTATATAAATATCATATATAGTCATCATATAAATATATATAATATTATATAAAATAAATAAATAGGAAATGGAATACACCATTTCTGGGGATTGAAGGTAATATGTACGCCATAACATTGTTTCTATTTTCAGATCATTTTTAATAGAAGAAACTAAATGAGATATATGTATGTATATATATATATATTATAATTATATTATAATTAATGTTTCATATATATCATATAAATTTAATAAATCCATCTTTAATACATTCTATGTAATGTGTGAACTAATCACATCGCTTTGAAGTGGTAATAGTCCACACAACCAAAAAAGGATATCGTATATAGAAAAAAATGGAATCATGAAATCATATATATCTTATATGACTTATAAAAATAGAAATGACATCATTATACTCAACCTTGAATAGTGGTAAATGATGAATGACTGATATCTGTTCGTGAGGTGGTAGTCAACTGTGCACATGAACGATGATTGTGTATCCCCTTTTATGGAAGTGTGCGTGTTTGTTTTTTGGTGAGATCCTAAATATCAAAACATATTATTATATTTATGATAATAATTTTATTATTTAATCACATAATATTAATAATTTAGGGGTGGAGAAAGATATAAAAACAAATTGCCTATAGAAAGATGTGACCTCTTCTTTGGATAACTCTTTTTGGATTGCAGCATTAGGGTTACACGGATTGGTTTAAACCAGAAGGAAGTATTCTATGATTATGGTAGGTATTTTTGGAAGTGATTTGGGAATTATTTTCCCATGTTCTATGTATATGAGAGGTGTTAATTGATAAGGAGGATAGGGGGCCTTTTTAAATTAGAGAAATGGACACGTCTAATATTAGGAAATATATTTGAGTGATCTATACAATTTTTTTCCCAAAATAAATAAAAATATACCAATATATACTTAGGGGTTTTACGGTCTATATATAGAAATAAAATAATTTTTACAATTTTTTTTCACATTTTCACAAGTTATAATCTATGTATAGTAATTAATTATGCTCCTTTTTACTGTAATATTTTTAATTTATTTTTAATTTTATTCCTTAATATTTTTTCCCGAACACCATGTTTACCATTTATAATATTTCAAATTATTCAAATTAAAAATATAGAATCCATTTTTACAAATTCTAACGAATGATGTCGTAGAAATTAATTTAACATTTATCTTGTATACAAGATGAGATAATAGGGATTTAAAGTGAAAAAACATATAAATTGAAATGTATTTATATCCAATATCTATGTGAATTTGTTTTTAATTGGATAATTTGTATTAATATATTTAAAACTAGTCTAAATATAAAATAAAACCAATTTAATGTAATTTTTTCTATAAAAATTAATTAGATGAAATAAAATATTTCAATTAAAAGTAAGTTTTTTTACTATTCCGTAAAAGATGAAACATATATAAAATTTACCAAATATTCACCCTATGTAAATATTGATATAAATTTTTAAAAAATTATGTTCATTTTCTCAAATAAAAATTATAAATGTGTGTAAAATTACATTTAACATTGTTTGTTCATTAAAAGGTTACAAAAGTCCCTATTAAAGAAATATATCTTTTTATTCATAAAATTGGATTAATTATACTCTTAGGCCTATCATGACTATTGTATCAGTGTTAAACAAATATAATATAACATAATATATATATATATTAAAATTTTCAAAAACAATTGGTTGTATAGGTTATTGTGGATAAATGATTTTTCTATATAGAAAAATATTCTTTTATGAATATGATTTTTTTTTATTTTCATATAGTTATTAAATTCACTTATGAATAATTTATAAATAAAGGAATCATTTTTTAAATAATTGAAATCACATTCTAAAAATTTAGTGAATCATAGTCGTAAATTCCATTCCAATGGATATGTGGTAACTATAAAAATATTTTAGTATCAATATTAATAGTATATTTTATTTTGGTAAATCTTGATATATATTGTAACACAAGATATCAAAACAATTGACATTGTGTGTAACATAAAAAAATTGTGCTTCATTTACCACAATATAATATATTTAATTCATGTAGTTCAATCATTTTATGTTGTTTCAAAAGTAAAACATAGTTCATTCATAATACAAAATCTATATTTAATGTTTTATTAAATGTAAAAATACAAAAACAATAAATCAAATCTTGAACTTTTTTTCAAAGAAACTCAGGGATTTACATTATACAAACCTAAATATGAATTTCTTCCCCAAATTAGTTTGTGTAATCAACATTTTAATACTATAAAGTCCCATTCTATAGAACCCATATAACAAAAATGTATAATAAAATTTCCATTAAATTAGGAATGTAAGAAGTATAATGTTTTCCCAAAGTAACTCATATTTTGGTTTCTATAGTACAAAGCCTATATGAAAACTGAAAACATGGATATTTTAGATAAATTTATATATTAATTTCAAATGTAGAGTGATATAGAACATGATCAAGGTAACATTATCAATCACAATGTCATAATTTTGTGGTAATATGAGAGACCATTTGATTCATTAGAAATTATGGTCTTATGATGACATTTTTTTTAGTATGAATATCATTCTTTTAATAGATATGTAACTTTTTCCCAAGATGATATACATACTTGAATCATTCCCATTCATAAGAAAAAATCTCACTCATTTCTTACTACTTGATAAATTTCCAATTAATATATTACTCCAATAAATGAAGGGGAAATTTTCATTCTTGATGTACTAACATATCATGTGATATACATATATAATGATATGTAATTCGATCTATATTTTGTTATCTTCATAAATAAAATGGTTATGATAGGTTTTTAAATATTAAAATAATAATCTTATAGAGAGATAATAATTTAATCTATGAAACCTCATTAAAATTTAATGTTAAACCATTTCTTAATTTTTAAGCCTAATAAACATTCTTGAATGATGAAAATATAGAACTATAAAAACAATATCACCAAATTTCTCAAAAGTAACATAAGATTGATCCAAAAATATATCATAAAGTAGATATTGGATGTCATATTCGAATATGTTAATAACTTCATCATGTATTCTCATGAAACATGGTAATGACCTAAATTATGTAAATTCATTTTGGTAAACATTAATTCTTAATTCTTACATTTATTACTAGATATATTACTTATATCCAAAATTGTTGTAAAATCCATCAATGATTACATAATCCACTTTTTAGAAAAATCATTAACCAGTTCCAATGTAACTAGTATCGTCAAATTTACATATTTATATCGAACATATATTTATCCAAACATAATTATCTCGACAGTATGAACATATTATGGGTTATATTTATGTTAATCTTTTATTTCCCATGAATATAAAAATTTTATTAAATTAATTTTCCAGATCATCAAAAGTATTCAACATATTCCCCTATTTCCTTGAAAAAATCATCAATTGAATAATCCTTATATATTTCACAGATAATATAACATAATTCTTGAATCCTAATACATATAAACTTTGATTATTCCAATTCATCCTTAATCCAGTAACAAGGATTAATAATCTTATTCCTTAACACCACATTTCAAAAATATGAATTATAAATCATGTATTAACATTTAAAAAACTCAAATTAATCAATCTCATAGTCAATAATATAATAAAAAAATTATCCATATCTCATTCATAGTCTCTTAATCATTAACATAAAAACCATTACTCATACAACCTCATTGAGTAACTTCAACAGATTTCCCTTTATGATTTTTTTCATAATGGCCATAATTTCTTCAACTAAAATATTTAAATGTTAATAATACATTAAGAGTGAAAATATTTCCATCCATTGTGGTTACTAAAATTTTGTTTTTCCCTATATAGTTACTTTCTTTGTGACATTATATTCCACAGTCAAAACATCTTCAGGTTCCTCTAAGACATTGACTCGCATGGTTCTCACCACATTCTTGACAAAAAGGTATCATAATCTTCATTCTTTCATATTATCAATTACCTAAATACTCTGTGAAATAATTGATTCTCTTTATTTTTTATTTTGGTAGTAAGTTAGGGTACCCAATATTAATCATGTTCAATAAAAATTGGTTTTTCATGATCCAAATATCCTTCATTCTAGTGATCATCCCATTGGATGGTTCTTCAAAAAATTATCTATAGAATTTATAATTAAACCATTTCCTTGTTATTACTTGCATTAACTTAATACAATAAATAATATAAAATAAAAAAGTTATAATATTGTGTGACCACATAATCATGAAAACCGACATATAGGATGTCTAAATCAAGAGTCCTACTTATTTAATCTATGACACCAAATGTTTATCCTAGGTTAATTATAGTAATATTATACTTAAATCCTTCAGGATGGTAAGTAAAAAGTATGTGAATTACAAAAGAATACCCCCCGTGATTTTCAAACTACGTATGCAGTTATGAAAGTTATCATGCACCAATTATTGATAATGTCCAAATCAATATGGTATTTTTGTGGATGATTCCAAAATGTAAATTTCTTCTCGATCCACGTCCACTTTTAGTACCAATATATGGATGTGCTGATAGGAAACTAGTCACCCAATCATATTCCAAAATGGAAGGACATATTCCTAATAATTAATTGATCATTTGACTTATTCATAGTGATATACCTAGACATATATGTAGAAATATCCCTAGGGAACTCACTAATATTTTCTAATCCAATTATCCAATGGATGGCTGAACCTTTACTTTCATACCAACTAGAGAGAACCGATTTTAAAAGCTATGTATATAACATCATTTTAGATGAACCTTAATCACATTAAAAAAATGAATGCATGAGGACCATTATAATTTAGATTATTTGGAAACATGGAAAAATTATTCTTGTTTGATAAATGATCTTAGCATATAACATATATATATTATCCTTTAGTACTCATACTTAAAAAATTCCATCATAACATGGTGAAAATAAACATTATAAAGGGTGAGATCAGATTTTGAGTGAGGTTAATGAAAGTATATATGTATAAATATTCTGGAAAATAAGTTTTTGAGAACATGAGAATAACATTTTAAGATCTTTCCTTACATATCAAATATCACATACATGAGATAAGAAATTAATATTTTTCAATCATAATATATGAATCATGAAGGAATAAAGATCATAATAAAGCATGGATCTATATAAGACATATTAATATGTAATATCATTCCAAATATTACAAAGTGAATTCACAAAACAAGTAAGGGAAAGTCATGGGACTACACTTACATGGTGGGACACACCACCATCACTAGTCAAGGTCCTTCCCTTATAATAGTCCAAGATTCCACATATTCAAATAGTGGATTAGGTTTCCCTGTATACCCTTAATGGATCATTTTCCCCCTTTTCCAATAGTGGATTGGGTTTCCCCTAATCCCCATAGAGGATCAAGTATGGAATATTGTTTACCATCATTATCATAATATATATAAATCTATACCAAATTTATTGTATGGAGATATGAGCCCCACCCATCACAAAAATAATCATACATACTTGTGCTACAAAATAATAAAACTTTCATCATATCCGGACCCGTAAAAAGTGATGGGTTTAATAGATATCATATCATAACCCAATAAATGAAATGGGTTTGATAAACATGTAACCATATAATATCCCGTGGAGAAAATAAAGGATTTAAAATCTTTTCCATGAAGTATTATTACTGAAAAGAATAAGGATTCACAAGCATATTACCAATGAATGGGAAACAAGTTTTATATATATATAACTCATGGAAAATAAATTTATTTCATAACCATCATTACATTAATACATATTCCATATAGATAAATAATATTAATGGAACCCTTAGATCATATCCCCAGAAATACATGAGTACCACCAACAGTTTCCATCATAGATGAAAAATAATTTTAAAAATCACTTCAAATCATATCTTGAAGTAGGAATCCATTTTCATTGTAAAATTATTTTTGAAAGAGAAATCCATTTAAAATATATTTTCATTAAAAATAACATTGAAAACGTATTAAGGATAATTGAATACATATTTAAAACCATTTCTCTTGAAATGTTATAACTGAATCTTAATAATATTTTTCAAAACTATTTTTCTTGGAAATATATAAAATAATCATGATGAAATTTTCAGAACCATTCTCGCTATAGATAATTTGAAAAGTTATATTTAAATACTAAAATCATTTTTAAAACTATTTTAATTGAAAATAATTTGAAAAAATAAATATATATCATTAAAACATTTTAAAATCTATTTTCATTTAAAATTTCATTGAAAACTCATTCGATATCATAAAAATAATGTCTTTAAAAACATTTTAAATACTTTTTAATAGATAAATAATTTTTTAACACATTTTTATTTTAAATCCAATTTAAATAAATTTGTTTATAGAATATTTGGATAATATTATTTTTATAAAACAAATTTTAGTCATTTAATGTAATCTTCAAGTAAACTTTAGTCATTATGATAGGTAAACCCATATATACCGAAAATTCCCTTTGTGCTACAAAATGTTTATATCAACGACTTTATCCAACATTTTTATAAGTTCCTTTTAAATATATATTAAAAGGAAAAGAATGGAACACAAATTATATTAACACATATTGGATACTAATTGAAAATTATTTATTTTTATTCAATATTCAGTTTTGAGATAAAACATATTTCTAACCGAGGGGAGTGATAAAGTAAAATTTTCTTAAAAATATTTCAGTAATTTTCTCCAGTACCAATGAGTTAATAAATTATACCATTACATGAATATATAAGGAATAAATATAATAGAGGAAAATTAATTATTTTTATTTAGGTATTTCTCATATAATTTCATCCATGGTAGTATAATCGCAAACAATCTTGAAAAACGATGTGATTATAACAATAAATTGTTACCACTTTCATAACCTTGAATAATTATCCCTATGAATGAATTACATTTCATGGAGCATAAAATAAAAAAAAAATTATATTTCTGAAATAATATGTAAATGGGAATTATATACATCTCATAGAAAAATATATGCTCATAACATGGCATGTGTCTCATATAATGAAAATTTAGACATATTTACTTTATATATTTGGTAAAATTTGAACCATAATTAATATGAAATAAAATTACAAAATGGATATGTAAATTTCAAAAATTGAAGTATATTAATGATAGAATAAATTAATTTTCACTATATATACACCAAAGAAATAAAGTAGTGGTGGATGAGGCATAAGTCCCAAATAAATAAAACTGAGACGAGAAAACCATTACCATAGGTCTTTAATTTCACCATATATATTAAAAAAATGTATAATAAATATATTATTTTTATACATCAAACAAGGAATCATATTCTTATATATAATACCATATATAATTTTTTTATTACTTTATGTTATGGTTTTATTCACAATTCCATTTTAATCATACATTTCAGTTAATATCTACATTGATTTCCATACATGTTTTGACTTTTTATTCTTGATCATATTACATATATAAAGATTTAATTATTTAATGAATTTAAATCATTATATAAATGTAATATATATTCAATATATAATTATTTTTTATATTATTTAAAATAATGAAATAAAAAATGGATTACATTATTAATGTGGATGGTAGACAGTATGTATACTTGAATGATTTTTCAGGTTTCATATCAAAATGAATGGAAAAAATTAAATCATATATATATATATATATATTACAGTTTCATTATAATTTAATATACATAATATATGTTTAATAAACCCATCATTAGTACATTCCATGTAAAATGAGAACAAATCACATCACTTTGAGAATGAAATTGTCCACATGCCCACAAATGAAGTTATCATATTAAAAAATGATATCATGAAGAGATGTGATTTATAATACATTAATAGGAATAAATAAATACTAAATTTCATATATTTTATATAAAATTTTAATTCCCTCATTATTATCATGCTTGAATTTTGATAATTGAATATCGAACGATATCGGTTGGTGATGCAGTAGTCCGCAAAACACATGAACAATGATTAGAAATCCCATTTGATTAAATTGTTTGTGATTTTATGTAAAAAAATAATATAAAAACATTTTATTATTTTTACGATACATTATTTTATTAATAATGGAATACAAATAATTTTGGGAGGAAGATAAAAAAACTAAATGTTTGTTGAACGATTTTAACTCTTATTTGGATAAAATATTTTGGTTTTCACCAAAGGTATCACATGTATGGATTTTATCCCAATTGGTGGATACAAAGATGAAGGGAATGATTTCTAGAATATATTCGGGTATTTATTTACTGAGAGAAAAGGTATTGAGAAGTGTAAATAGGGGAGGAAAAGATGATCCCTTATATATGTTTAGAAATGGACACTATTTTCATTCTTGAAAATTATTGATTGAACCCATTCTTTTACTTTTCCCAATATTGTTGAAAAAATACAATTATAGATAATAATTTGTTTAAAGGACTAAATATTCCCCTAAAATATTTTTTAGACAACTGGAGGGTCATTTTCAGAATATATATTCTACGTTTATTAACTATTTATGCACATTTTTTCCTTAATTACTATAATTAATTTTCATTACATTCACCAAAACTATTTTTCAAAAAATATTATTACCTTATTATGAATTTAAATCACACAAAATATAAATATGTAATCCATTTTTCCAAATTGTAATCACATAAGTTGCAGAAATTAATTTAAAATTAATCCCGAAGATGGGAAGAGATGGTTTATTTTAAATGTGAAAATGACTAAAAGTTTGGAATGTTTTTATATCCAATTTGAATGTGAAATTTGTTCCAATGGCCTAATTTGGATTAATTAATTTATTATTTATCTAAATATACTATATAATACACTTGTACTATAATTTATCAATAAAAATGAATTAGATGAAGAAAATATTTTCAATAAATGTTTAGTGTGTTTTAACTATTCGTCAAAAATGAAACTTCTCTGAAAAATAAAAATAAAATCACCCCAATAAAAATTTTATTTCCAAAATAAAAAAAATATTTTTAATTAAATAAAATAAAAAAATTAAAATTTTCTAAAATTATAAGTAATATCATTTTTTTCTTTAATGGGTGGTAAAATTTAATTTTACAAAAATACATAATTTTATTAATAAAATTGAATTAATTATTCTCCTATTCATATAAATCATATTGGATGAGTGTAAAAAAATATTAATCATATAATATATAGATCAAATTAACAAAATCATTAATAGTAATGTTTTTAAATTTTTAATAAAAAATGGATTTTGGATATAAAAAATAATATTATTAGAAAATCGATTTCTTTATTTTCAAACATTTCTTACATTCATACATAAATATTCGATGTAACTATAATAATATTTTAGTGACTATTTTAATAGTGTATTTTATTTTGGTAAAACTCATAATTTCTTATAACACATCCTTTCGACAGAAATCGACATTATGTGTATCACCAACCAAACATAGTGTTGCATTTACCATAAGATAATAAAAGCATTTCATGTGTTGGATGCTTAGATTTCTATTACTAATGTCATATATAGGTATGTCGTATAATGAATTCTATATTTAATGTTTTTTGAAATAAAAAATATAAAAAATATTAAATTAATTTACAAAAATCACAACAAAACAAAGGGTGATACATTCTAACCCTGTTAAAATGAATTTATCCTCTGAAATTATCATGGGTTATCAATTGTTTAATATTAAAATGTTCTATTCATATTACCCATAACCTAAAAATGGATACTAGAAATTCATTCTAAAAAGTAATGTTGGTACTATAATGGTAACTCAATGATACTCATTAATCGGTTTCCATAGAGAATTAAATTTGTGGAAAATAAAAACATGTATAAGAAAGAGAAATTTAACTATCAATTTGGGATAGAGGGTGATATATAAAATTATTAGGAGAATGTTAATGATCACACAATGAAAACTCTATGATGATTCAAGGGACCATTATATTCATCATAAATGAAGGTACTAGTATAATATGTTCGGTTTCAAGATCAATTTTTTCCATTGGTAATGGTATTTTTTTACAATAAGATCTGATTTTATGAATTCAGTCCCTTTTATAAGAAAAATATCACCCTTTTTTAATCCTTAATCAATTCCCACTTCATCTCTTACTTGAAGAAATGAAGGACAATTTTTCATTACTAATGTTCAAAAAAATAATTATATCCATTCATATAAGAAAATTCATTCCATATAACATTAGTTATTATCATATTAAAATAGCTAGAATAGGTTATCCAATATTTATAAATCCTAATATAGAGAGATAATACATTAATCTCCAAAACCTCATTAAAAGTTTGGTATAAACCATTTCATTAATTTTTATCCTTATGAATATTCTGAAAGACTAAAATATAAAAAATTATAAATAAGGTCCCCAAATTTCACCAAAACTGATAAATATTTATCACCCCTATCTCATAATGTAACCACAGTTGTCCCAATCCAAATGTCTGAATGAAATCATAATTTATTCACTCGAAACATGGTAATAACCTGAATTAACATAAATACATTTTGAAAACAAGCATCCTTCCTTCTTCCAAGTATTACCAGATATTTACTTTAAATTCAAAAATGTCTTAAAATCCATACAGAATATCATATAAAACTTTTTCAAAAATAATTAATCAGTTCCAAGGTAAATAGTACCTTCTAGTTTACTTATTCATATCTAAAACATGTTTATCCAAATATCATTAACTCAATATTCTGAATATATTATGGGTTATAATTTCATTAATCTTATATTTCTCATGAATATAACCTTTCTATTATATAACTTTACTAGGGCATCAGAACTATTCAAAATATTCTTTTAAATCCATGAGAAATCATAGAATAAAAAATCATTATATATTTAACTATTCTTATAATATAGTTCTTGAATTTCAATACATAAATACCTTGATTATTTCACTTCATCCTTAGCCATTAACATGGATTCATTATCTTATTATATAATAACAATTTACTAAAATATAAAATTTGAATCGTGTTTTAACAATAATGAAACTCAAGTTAATCATGATTATAAACAAAAATATTAGAACAAAATAACCTTTCATATATAATTCTAAGTGACAAATAATTAACAGAAAAACCATTAATAATAAAACATTTTTGAGTATCATAATTACATTTAACTTCATGAAATTTATTTTCAAAATGCAGATACTTTCCTCATATTAAATATTAAATTCTAAATAATACCTTTGGGAGGCCAATATTTCCATCCATTGAGATTAAAAAAAATTATTTTCCATTTGCAGTTACATGCTTTGTGTCTCTATTTTCTATAGTCAATACATATTCTTAATCCCTATAAGACATTCACATGCATGGTTTTATCCATCTTCTCAACACAAAGGTATCTTAATCTTCTTTCCTCTATACTCACTATTACCTGAACTATTAGTGAACCCATTAATTCACTTTATATTTTGAGTCTAAGAGTTATTTGTGGTATATTTTTTTAATCATTTTACATGGAAATTGATTATGCCTTATAACATCATCCTTCATTATAGTTATCATCCTATTTGAGATCTCCTAAATGTTACCTCATTTCCTTCTTCTTAACTACTTTACTAAAAACCATAAAACATTTATAATGAATTATTTATCATAGTGAGTAACCACAAAATCATTAAAATAAACATATAGGATGTCAAAATCAAGACCACCATTTCATTAATCTCTGAATAAATTGGATTATCCAATTTATTCTTAGTTATATAATATTTATACCTATCATGATTGGTTGTAAATAGTTTTTTCATTCCCAATTCGTATCCCACGTGAGTTTCAAACTAGGAGTAAAACGGCCAGTTCTTGTGTATAAGTTCCCAATTGTGTCTAACTCAATATGTTGTTTTTAGGGTTGTTTCCCCAATGTACATATATTTCTGAGGCCAGACACAAATAGTATATAGGCAAGGAAGTACTGATAGGAAACTACTCAATATATCTTTTATCAAAATTCCTATACATTTTCTGAAAAATTAACTCATTAGTAGACTTATACTTAGATATATTTTTAGATATATGATTAGAAATAAACCTAGGTAACTCAATTATGATTTCTCATCATTGTTGCAAAGGATTAATAAACCTTTCATTTGATACAAATGATACAGTTAGGTTTTAGAAGACATCAATTTTGCATCATTTTAGATGAATATTTACCACATTACCAAAGTAAACTCACATGGAAAATAATCTTTTAGTGCCCTTCCAAACACGCGATTTATTATTAAAATTTAATGAGTGATATTTAACATCTCACAGAAATATTTTCCCCTTCAGTACTCCTACTTAAAAAATTATATCACATCCTAGGGAAAGGAAATTTATGAATGGGTGATCTCAAATTCTCAATAAGGGTAATCTAATGAGATATGTAAAAATAATCGAGAATATATGGGTATAAGGACATGATAATTACATTAGAATATCATACCCTTTATAAAAAAGGTCATATACATGAGTATTTTCATAAATATTTTTAGTTTATAAGACATGAATCGTGGTGGAATAAAGCTAATTATCCAAGAAATCATAACATTGGAATACAACATGGAAATTGGATAGACACATAAACCTATAATATAATCCACTATTTATCAAGGTGTATTACTAAAACATATAGGGGAACTTAATGTGGACTATACCTATTAGGAAGGACACACCACCATCCACGATCGATTTTTTTTCTTTTTATAGATCGGAGTTTCCCCATATTCTAATTGTGGATTGGGTTTCCCTATCTCTCTGTATTGGAGTAGGTTTCCCTCTCCTCCCTTAGTGCATTGAGTTTCCCATTCATCACATAGTTCATAAATCCTTTTTACGTGTTCCCCATCATTATCTCATGATATATAAGTATATAACAAAGGAATTATAAAGAAATATAGGTCCCACCTGTCACATATTCCCATCATACACACATGTTTCACAGGGTAATATAACTTTCATCATAACATGACCCATTAAAAGAGATAGGTTTCATAAAAATCATATCATAACTATAAGGACCCAACTTAAACATTACATAATCTTGAATTAAATGAATAATTCACATTGGGGATCTTTTCAGGTTTAGAGTTTTAGAGAATTAGGCCATAACTATTACAAAACAACTTGAATATTACAAGAAGACATTACTACTCAGTATCAAATTTTTTTCATAAAACAAATACACTTAAAAAGACACATGTCTAGTTCCATGTTTTAGACAGCATGAATTTTGTAATGCCCCGACCCCAGTTACCCCGAGTCGGTACATTATTTTAATACATTGGCATGATTACAGGGAATCAAGTCCCAAAGGACAGATCAATTTAGCAGTCTTGGAAAATATATTACATAAATCAATGTTACATTACACTTTATAACATACAACACAACATAAATAATCCTTTATGAATTCCATTATTCCCTTAGCTTTTCCCTGCATATCAATCACATTACACTTCCTGGAATCTTGGAAAAAAAATAAAACATAGAAAGGGGTGAGCTCAAACGCTTAGTAAGGGTAAGAAATACAACAGATAATAACATAAATATTAAGCATGGTGAATAATTGAAACTTCATGGAATTACCAATAATAAACATGAATACTTTTATGGAAATAATATGAGCTGAGTAAATAATGCCATAATAAAACATAATTGTGGGTATTCTACTAGTAGAATGACCACATGAACCATTAATATTATTTCTATCATGAGAAAATGTATAATTATAGACATTCTAAAACATTTTTTCAACACCTTGGCTAAGAAGTCTAAAAATTATTAAGGCCTCTACCAAAACCATAAATCAAATTGGGAAAAGGCCTCAGCCAATTCCATGTCTAGTTGTCTCATTATACCTACCGATGCATCGGTGAGCTATAGCGAGCTCCACCCGTCACTTACTATGTCCAATATATTCCTCATATGAAATGGTTTTAATATAACATAAACATTCATATAATAACTAGGATATGAAATATAAATACTTTAACCATAAACCATGAATGGAATAAAACTAACACATCTACAGTCAAACATATCACAAAACCGTCAATACAATATGGAAGTTTTGTATCATAATAAGTCAACTTAAAAAGAAGTTTAAAATCCATTAACATATTTGAGATAGATGGAAATTATTTGTAAAACTCGTTTATTTAAATATCGATTTTCGTGAAAACATTTAGAAGTCGCACAATTTAGAAAGGAAGACATTTAAAGATATTTTTGAATCAATGTGTCCCATACCACTTTGAAACTTTTTAAAGTAATTAACATTTTATAACATTAATGTCCATTTAAATAAATCCTTAAAACCATTTTGCAATCCTGGACATTAATGAGAATGTCTTAGATGAATAAATCTTTAAAATATTTAAAATTATGTTGAAATAGATGAAATCAAAACTATTTGAGAGAAATATCTCTTTTTTTGAAATAATTTAAGAGTCACATAATTATAAAAGAAAACATTTACATTGAAAGTATTATTATAATCTTTTAAGGGAATCTTTGATGATTTCATAACGGCAGAAAATATCCGCACCTTCCGTATAAGTTAAAAAAGACATTCTTACCATAATTTTTTCGAAAAGGTTAAAAAAGACCTTGTTTGTAAAATGATGGAAAGATTCCTTTATAAAAATCTTATAAAAAGTAAAAAAAGGGTATTATTGACTTAACCCCATAGTTTGTAAAATAGTATGAATGATTTGAAATGCATTTTTAAGAATCATGAATGTAGATGATAAATAGGTCCCAGTAGATAATTATGTATAATCAACCTCGGATAATAAAGAGATTGTTAAATAAACCCTTACCTTGTACTTTTCCTTGGACGAGGGTAGGTTAAGCTCCTATATAATAGCTAAATAATTGATATTAAATTGTACAACAATAATATATATAAATATGATATCATATATGCTCATTTAACATTTCTTTTTTAATAATATCTTAGTATAGTCGTTGTTTCGGGTGTTAACTTACTCGTTTTCTTCTATATGTTTTTTTACAAAATCTGTGATTATTATGGGTAGGTTGTATATAATTAATATCCTAAATGATATCATGTCCTCAAACATTATTTGTAATAATCAAATGAGAATTAGACTTGAATTGATATGATGGGGAATGAATCTCATCGTGTTCATGGAGACGGGAGTCCGTACGTATGCACGAGCAAAAATATCATTCATTTGATATTCAAATAATATATAATTGCATTGTATATCATATATACAGAATCATTATCATGTTATATTTATTATTTACATTAATTACACATAATTTCTATACCCATCCAAATAATAATGTATCGAATAATAATTACAGCACGACGTGGAGACGGTAGGCCGTACATACGCACGTATGGTGACATGTCATTCAAAAGATGGATAGAATAATGAATATGGTTGTACCATATTTATAATAACATCTAATTATATATAAGATACTAGAGTTATTTTTTTATAATGGAAATAACAAAGAAAGAAGATGTTGTAGAAGAAAGGAACTTGAAAGAGGGTGGTGAAAATATTACATCTTTTCGGGTTCTTCCATTTGATTTGATCAAAAGAGTTCTATAGGTTGTCTTTCTGACTAAAGGATGGAATATAGGATTAAGGGAGGATAGTTTAGAGGTTATTTGTGAAGATTTTTTCCTAAACAAAATGCTTTGAAGTTATGAATAATTGGTTAGAAGTGGTGTCCTTTTATAAGGGGGAGGATGGGCTCTTTAGGAAAAACATAAAGTATTAATTTATAATAAATTCATATTCAGTTATAATGGCTCAAAAGTGGATTATTAAAATTATAAGTTGGGTATTGGCAGAAATAATTTCATCCAATATATTTTAGACAGGTTTGGGACATTATTTTAACCTTATCTTTAAGTTTTAACTCTTAGTTAATTAGTTTGACATTTACCATGTCACTTTGTATTTCTATATTATATAGTTAATAAACATACTATATACATCCATGAGACCCCAAATTGTTCCATTAATGATACACATATATTGATATAAGTCCTTTTTTCGAACCATATATTTTTAGGAATAGATTATCAATTAATAATATAATATTTTTTTCAAAAACTCATTTATGTCAATTTTAACAATATTTAATAATTCATTTTTGTTAAAATCTTACAAACATTATTAATTAGAAAAAAATTCATTTAAGAAATACTAACATTTAATATTAACCAATAAAATTCTTGAATGATATCAAAACTTTAAAATTCTATTTATTTTAACATTTATAATACTAATTATTTGATTCTTTCATTAATAAGGAAAATACTACATCATTATTGTGTCAAAAATAAATTTAATTATTTAATGTCCAAAAATTATAAATAAAATAGAATTATATAGGAAATCCTTTTATATTTCTAATTAATATTTATAGTAGAAAATATAACATATATAACTATATGTAAAAATTAGTTTTCTAAAAGATATCTGCTTATGTCGTTTTTGTATTCACATTAACTTAATTAATATAAAGTGTCATTATCACTTACAAGTGGATCCATGTGGTCCCTATATCATCCCAATGATGCCCATAGTCATACATGTATCAACCAATTGGGTTTAGGAAACATTTTAGGGTAATTTATTATTATTATAATATTATTGTTTTACCCTTATTTACCAGATTTACATTTTAACCATGGTAAATAAAATATTTACCGAAGTGATTATTCAAAATGTCTAAAAATAAGAGTTAACTATTTACAAAAATTTTAAATCATGACTCCAAATATGGAAACCATTTTTCCAAATTCAAAATACATAAGTGGTAGAAGTTAATTTAAAATTAATTCCCGCTGTCAAAACAAAAAGCGTGTTTTTTAGAAATAATAACTATCAAAAGATTGACACTTGTTTATGTCTTGTTTAAAAGTAAAATTATGTCCAATGACCAACATTTTATAAAATGGTAAAAATATATTCTAAATATAATTTAAAACCACCCAAATTAATAATTTATCACTATTAATTATTTCAATTAAAAATGTTTTTTTAATAAACATTTAGTAATTTTCACTATTCATCAAAAATTGTAAGTTTTCAGTAAAATACCAAAATTTTACCCGAGGAAAATTTCGATATTCAGAATCCAAAAATGAAGTCCATTTTGAAAGATAAAATTTATAAAATTTGAAAAACTGGTTATTACTATTCATAATGGCTAGTTTGATTGGTCACGGTGTGTTAGAATCTCGAAGTTACGTATAATGCAAGCTATTACATTATTTCAAGGGAAACATACCATGGAAGCTTGGGGTGTTACATTCTCCCCTCCTTCAATAAATTGCATCCTTAGAATTTGAAAATTTTCTTCAAAAATAAAAGGTTTAAAATAAAAAATACCTTTGTGGAAAACCCATATCAGAAATATGGTCAATAAAATTTAGTCTTAATAAGAGGAAAAGGGGAATGAAAAAGTCACCACCAAATTATGATCTCGATTAGGAGATCATTGGTGACAATTAGAGACACATAATTGGTGGAAAATTTAAATATTTATAGGGAGTGATTGAGGTCATCAATCACAAACAATTGTAGAATTGAGGGCCTCAAAGTCATCAATCTATGATGATTTAAAATATCATTGGTTCAACGAAACATAAGTGATTAGCATAAAACATTTTTAGTTTTAATATACCTTACCTAATGTTTAAGAATTAATTTATCCATAGAATAAGAGGAAAAATATATATGTTTATAAATACTTGACAATTAGAGTTTCATCCTTCAACTAATTCCTACCACAAACTCATCTTTCACTCTAAAAGATTTCAAAAAAAATATTCTATTTATCCTAATATTATAGGGTTCCAAAAATAATGAATTTATAATTCACATATCAGACCCTTAAAAAATAAACTACATTATACAATCCATGGATTTCACGTTGTCCATTGCTAGGTGATAAATCCCAATCGCACTATGGTTGTTGGTTTGAATCCCATAGATTTGTCTGATGAGACGGGTTGTCACACGGTCTACATGATGTTCTTTTTATAAATATCCAAAAATAACAATAACAATAGTATAAAATGTAAAATATAATCCATTCCAACCTTTATACTTATCCAAAATAATTCTGTCCAAACTCTCAATCCAAAATTTACATGGAAGGTAAACATAATGTAGATCTTTTTTAGCATGTGAATACCATCATCATATATTATTTTAAAGCACTGAAACATACTGAATTACCATAAAACCTTATTGATTATATTCATGCTCCCTTATTCTTTATAGAATACTGGATATACTTCTTCCATCCAAAAATGTTGTAAACTCCATCAATGATGGAATATACAAATCATTAGTCAGTTTCAATGTAGTCAAGAATATCCAATATAATTTACCCAAATCAACCATCTCCCTTCACAAAATTAGTACCTCCATATTAGGACCATATTAAGGTTTATCTTTCCATCAACCATGTAATTTCCAAAAAGATTAACTCACTATAGAGTCACATTTCTTGGTACCATAAAATCTCAAATCCTCAATTAAATAGTACTATAGTACAATCCTAATTTATTTATAGTACATCATTTATACAAAACTTAAATGAAATAATTCTTAAATAACAATATAAGAACACTAGTCATTCCCCTTCATCTGTGGTAGTATCATAACTTGATTATTATCCTACAGCATCATTTGTGGCATAGTCTGATGACTAGGAAATTGGTTCACGTAGTTTCCAAACTCCTTGCAGATGATACATTGTACATTTAAAACTTTTTTCTTACCCTTGAAATCATGTACTTGGTGTCCTTTTTCTCCACAATTATAACATACTCCAATTCGTTTCAAACAAGTTCCAGGGTGTTTCTTCCCACAGTTATCACATATGGGAAAAATTTTCTTTTCCCTTTTCCCTTTATCCATCTTTCTCTCTTCAATCCTTTTCTTCTATTGCTTCCCTTCAAAGCCATAGGACTCAGAGAATTATTTACTTATCATATTAAATAATGATACTATTTATTCATATGTAGAGAATACATGGGAGATTATTTCCCTTCTAAATGTTGGCTTAATACTGTAAAAGATATGATCATTCATACTCTTTGGATCATACGTATTGCTGGAGTTCACATTCATTCTACTGGGTTCCATTTCTATACAACGGCATACACTAGGTCAGTTTAGGAATTGTAATGAAAAATTCCAAACTTGTAAAATACCTAACGTAAATTGAGTAGTTTATGGATATAATCCATAATCATAAAAATTTCTTCTTTGAAGAAGTATTTACTCATAAAACCTTCATAATGGTTTGTCCAGAAAATGAGAATTATCCTAAGCATCTCCCCAGGGAGTGTTGTAACCAAGAGTGCAGTAAGCCCTGTTTTCATGCACCAGTTCTCATTCGAGTCTAGATCAAAGCGGGGTTTTTGGGTTTTACCCCTAGGTACATCTGTGCAAGAGCCGCCTCTACTTTCTCATATCTAGACAGTAATGTATTGCACGGAAAACTCACAAAATCTCCACAAAACCAAAATTATAGGAAGTTCTTCTATACTAATCCTCAATGTCTATCTTAGGTCTATGTTCTCTAATCAGAGATTATATAAACCTAGTTTTCCAATTTTATTTCTAAACTTCCTCTGATACCAACTGTAACGCCCTGACCCCAGTTTCCCAGATTCGGTGCATTATTTTAACACATTGGCATGAATACAAGGAATCAAGTCCAAAAGGGATGATCGGTTTAGCAGTCTTGGTAAATATATTACATGCATGAATGTTACATTACACTTTATAACATACAACACAACATAAATAATCCATTATGAACGCCATTTTCCCCTTATCTTAACCTTTCATATCAATCACAATACACTTCTTGGAATCCTGGAAAAAAATAAAACATAGAAATGCGTGAGCTCAAACACTTAGTAAGGGTAAGAAATACAGTAGAAAATAAAATAAATATTAATCATGGTGAATAATTTAAACTTCATGTCTTTACTAATAATAAACATGAATACTTTTATGGAAAGAATATGAGCTGAGTAAATAATACCATAATAAAACATAATCATGGGTATTTTTCTAGACGAATGACCACATGAACCATTAATATTATTTCCATAATGAGGGAATTAATAATTCCAGATATACTAAAATATTTTTTCAAGGCCTCGGCCAAGACGTCTAAAAATGATTAAGGCCTCTGCCAAAACCATAAATCAAATTGGGAAAAGGCCTCGACCAATTCCACATCTAGTTGTCTCTTGAGGCCTACCAATGCATCAGGGATCTATAGCGGGCTCCACCCGTCACTTACTATGTCCAATAAATTCCTCATATGCAAAGGCTAAATCATAACAAAAACATTCGTATAATAACTATGATACGAAATGTAAATACTTTAACCATAAACCATGAATGGTATAAAAATAACACATCAACAGTCAATCATATCACAAAACCTTCAATACAATATGGAAGTTTTGTACCATAATAAATTAACTTAAAAACAAGTTTAAAATCCATTAAAGGATTTTAAATAGATGGAAATGACTTGTAAAACTCTTTGATTGAAATATCCCTTTTCATGAAAACATTTAAAAGTCACACAATTTAGAAAGGAAGACATTTAAAGATATTTTTGAATCAAAGTGTCCCATACCAATTTGAAACCTTTTAAAGTAATTAAAATTTTAAAACATTCATGTCCATTTAAATAAATACTTCAAAACATTTTTCAAACATGGACATTAATGAGAATGGTTTAGAATAATAAATCTTTAAAACATTTAAAATGATGATGACATATATGAAATCAAAACTATTTGAGAGAAATATCTCTTTTTTTATGAAATAATTTAAGAGTCACATAATAATAAAAGAAAACATTTACATTGAAAATTTTCTTTTATTATTTTAAGGGAATCATAGACAATTTTATAACAGCGGAAAATATCCGCACATGCCGTATATGTTAAAAAATACATTCTTACCTTAATTTTGTCGAAAATGTTAAAAAAGACCTTATTTGGAAAATGATAGAAAGATTACTCTATAAAAATATTATATAAAGAAAAACAAGGGTATAAATGACATTAACCCATAGTCTGTGAAATATTAATAATGATTTGAAATACATTTTTAAGAATCATGGATGTGGATGATAAAGAGGTCCCATATGATAATTACGTATAAACAACCTTGAATAATGAAGAGATTGTGAAATAAACTCTTACCTTGTACTTTTCCTTGGTCGAGGGTAGGTTAAAATCCTGTATAATAGTTAAATAATTGTTATTGAATTATACAATAATCATATACATAAATATGATATCATATATTATCTCTTAACATTGCTTTGTTAATAATATCTTAGTATTATCGTCATTTCGGGTGTTAACTTACTCGTTTTCTTTAATATGTTTTGTTACAAAAGACATTTTTATTATGGATAGGTTGTATCTAATTCATATCCATAATGATATAAAGTCCTTAAACATTATTTTTAATCATAAAATTAGAATTAGACTTGAATGGATATGATCGGGAATGAATCTCATCGTGTTCGTGGAGACGGTATTCTGTACGAACGCACGAGCGAAAATATCATTCTTTTGATATTAAAATAATATATAATTGGATGGTATATCATATATATACAGAATCATTATCATTTTATATTTATTATTTACATGAATTACACATCGTTACTGTACCCATACAAATAATAATGTATTGAATAACAATTACACCACGACGTGGAGATGGTAGGCCGTACGTACGCACATATAGTGACATGTCATTCAAAGGATAGATAGAATACATAATATGGTTGTACCATATTTATAATAACATCATAGTATATAGAATATATAGGAGTTATTATTTTATAATGGAAATAACAAAGAAAGAAAAAGTTGAAGAAGAACAGAACTTGAAAGAGGGTGGTGAAAACAATACCTCTTCTTCGGTTTCTTCCTTTTCA
The DNA here is from genome assembly GCA_963277665.1 of Viscum album. Lineage (NCBI taxonomy): Eukaryota > Viridiplantae > Streptophyta > Magnoliopsida > Santalales > Viscaceae > Viscum > Viscum album. Next base: position 536,159,607 of record OY728120.1, on the reverse strand, counting down.
TTTGATCAAAATGACTCCTTAGGTTTGATTTATAACTAAAGGAATGCCTCTAAGATTAATTGAGGATAGTTTAGAGGGAATTTTTGAAGAGGTTGTCTGAACCAAAATGCTTTGATGGTATGAATAATTGGTTAGAAGTGGTTTCCTTTTATAAGGGGGGAGGGGCTCTTTAGGAAAAACATAAAGTATTAATTTATAATAAATTCATATTCGATTTATAATGGATCAAAAGTGGATTATTCAAATTCTAAGGTGGGTATGGGTCGAAATTCGTTCAACCAATAGATTTTAAATAGGTTTGGGTTATTATTATAACCTTATCGTTTAGTTTTAACTCTTAGTTAATTAGTTTGACATTTACCATGTCACTTTGTATTTTTATATTATATAGTTAATACAATTACTATATACTTCCAAGAGACCCCGAAGTGGTCCATTACTGATACACCTATTATGATATAAGTCCTTTGGCCGATCATTATATTTTTAGGAATAGAATATCAATTAATAATATAATATTTGTTTTAAAATCTCATTTATGTCAATTTTGACAATATTTAGTAATTGATTTTTGTTAAAGTTTTAACAACTTTATTAATTCGAACCAAATTCATTTAAGAAATCATAACACGTCATATTAACAAATAAAATTCTTGTATGGAATTAAAACTTTCAAATTATATTTATTTTAACCTTTATAATACTAATTATTTGATTCGTTCATTAATAAGAAAAATAATGCATCATTATTGTGTCATAAATAAATTTAATTATTAAATGTATAAAAATTATAAATAAAATACCATTATGTAGGAAATCTTTTGAGATTTCTAATTAATATTTATAGTCGAAAATATAACATATATAACCCTATGTAAAAAAAATTTACTAAAAGATATATGCTTATGTCATTTTTGTATTTACTTTAACTTAATTAATATAAAGTGTCATTATCACTTACAAGTGGATCCTTGGGGACCCAAAATCGACCCAAAGATTTACATGGTTGTAATTTTATCAACCAATAGGTTTAGGACACATTTTAGGATAATTTATTATTATTATAATATTATTTGTTTACCCTTATTTACCAGATTTACCCATTAACCATGGTAAATAAAATATATACCGAAGTAATTATTCAAAATTTCTAAAAATAAGAGTTACATATTTACACATATTGGACATCCTGATTCGAAATATGGAAACTATTTTTCCAAATTCAAATAACAGAAGTGGGAGAAATTAATATAAAATTAATTCCCATTGTCAAAACAAAAAAGCGTGTTTTTAAGAAATAATAACTATCAAAAGATTGACACTTGTTTATGTCTGGTTTAAATGTGAAATTATGTCCAATAACCAACATTTTTTGATATAGTAAAAATATAATTTAAATATACTTCAAAACCACTCAAATTCATAATTTATCACTAGTAATTATTTCGATTAAAAATGTTTTTTTCATTAAAATTTAGTAATTTTCACTATTCATAAAAAATTGAAAGTTTTCAGAAAAATACCACAATTTCACCCTAGGATAATTTTGATATTTTGAATCCAAAAATTAAGTCCATTTTGAAAGATAAAATTTTTAAAATTTCAAAATGTGGGTATTACTATTCATAACGGCTAGTTTGATTGGTCACGGTGTGTTAGAATCTCGAAGTTGCGTACAATGCAGGCTATTGCATTATTCCAAGGGAAACATACCGTGAAGCTTGGGTTGTTATAAAATTTTATTGATCCCATAATTGAACCTATTCATCTTTAATTCATGTTGAAAACATTTCAAAAACTTGGGATGAGCATAAAAAGCTCAGCAAGGGTTATAAAATAAGGAAGGAAAATATTATCCCAACAATAAATACAAATCCATGATACCATACTTTCCAATCATAACATAACTTATGAAATCATAAGATTTATGAATAACACACTCAAATCATAAATCATAAAGGTTACTTATGGAATCCATATCAAACATAAATTGTATCTATCATAGCTACGTAGGGAGTTACACTTGGAATACCCATCATATTATATTCCCTAAATCTTTTAGGAGAAACATCACGTTTACCTCCGTTACGTTACCAAATGCATTGGAGAGCTATCTCGGGCTCACCCGCCATAGGTTTATCATGGAACCACCCATATACATAAACAATGCACAATAAACATAACATAATCATATCATATAACACATGTATAAAGGAAATATAACATTTACACATTCCAATATTTCAAATCAAGATATTCAAATAAACAATGTTTTATCAAATCATTTTCAAAACCTTTTAAAAATATATTTTTGAATCAAAGTTTCGCATACCACTTTTAAGATTTTAAATGAATTATCAATTGAAAACATTAATTTACATATAAATAAATCCTAAAACCCATTTTGAAAACATGGACATTAATGACAAATATTTAGAAGAATAAATCTTTAAAACATTTAAAACGATATTTTAGTTAAAGAGTTTTTTAACAAAAAGAGAGAGACTTGAATACAAATAATTGAGGAATAAAATTTAATAATAACTTTATAATATCATGAGTATAAAAGTATTAATGATATAATATGTCAAAGTACAGTATATACACCATATAAGAGTGAATTGGTGCATAACAACAATGAAGTCTCAATAGAAATGTAAATTGAGATGAAATCCCTTATAAAGATGGTATCCTTAAATTATGGATAAATAAATCACATAATTATTTGTGACAAAAATAAATACACCCAATATATGTTTATATTAAGTTTAAAAAAAAAATATAGGTCATTCACACATATTCATTGGATGACATATTCAATAAGTACAAGTTAAACCCAAAGAATTCAAATTGGGTTAAGAAGTTCCCTTTTAAAAATTTGACAGCCTAACGACATCACTTTAAAATTCATAAAATGAGTTGATAAGATTAAAAGGGTATATAATCACTTAGAAGTAATGTTTACATCAATGGGGATATAAAAGAACGTATCCCAACATAATAAGATGTAAATTAAAAGACATAATAAAAAGAAGTCTTTTAAATAGAGGTGGGTGAAAGGTTCCCTTACCGATTTGGTAACTTACAAAACATACGCCACATGAAATAAGGATCATACAATGATGATTTAAATACCCATAAATGAAATTATATTACACAAAGAGTAAAATAATGGGCAGTTCATACGCCAGACAAAAATAAATAGTGGCAAATATAGCATGAATCTAACAGGAATAAAAAGTGAGATGAAACCCTTTACCATATTGTAATCAACTGAGTCGTATGACCAAAAGTAAATATCCACCAAATGAATCAAATATTAATATTAATATAATTATAATAATGATATTATATATATCAAATGGCAGTACACAATACACCACATGCAATGAAAAAGTGGTGAACAATGGAAATCTCACAGAATTAAAAGTGAGATAAGAAAATCCCTTACCTCATGTCTGACATGACTAGACCATTATTTAATCTCATGAATAATAAACTAAAGTTAATTTATACATTATTAAGAACCTTTTTCATGTTTATTATTCCTTTTATATCACTTATTACCATTTATAAATATTATGTAATCATTTAAGTTAATAATGTTCGTTTTGTCGATATTTGGTACTTGAGTCAAGAATGGACTTCTTATAATTACATGTTGTTCATGTGGTCAAAGGTTCATTATATCCAGAATTATATTCATGATATAGATATCATATATATCATATATATATCCAGTATAAAAATGTATTTATAATAGTACATAATATTTAGAGGTAAGAAATGAAATGCACCGTTCATGGAGACGGTAAGTCCTACGTACTGAGGAATGCTAATTTCATTTATATTTATTATTTTAATTGAATTAAAACATAATTATACATAGTTATATTGTAATTACAGTATAATATCCTATATAATATCATTAAATCTATCCTTTATACATCCCACATAAGGCACTAACGAGCCACATCACTTTGAGGGGGGGTAGTCCGCGCTTCCTCAAATGAGATTATCGTATTTACCCACTGTGTAAAACATAAAGGAATGCTATAAATGGAAACTACATAAGAATAAATAAAAAATAAACATAATATATATCATATATAAATACAGTGCCATCATAATTTCCACTATGATAGGTGTTTGGAGATATTTGAACATTCATCATTTCATGAGGTGTTAGTTTTCCATCCACAGAAATATTATGTTCTTCATCCATTAGTTTGAAGTGTGTGTAAGTGTAGATTGAATTATTCTCATAACAACATCCTATTATATTGAAGATAATTTTTTTGTCTCAAATTAAATGAATAAAATAGTTTAGGGGTTGTAGAAGTAAAATAATAGAAAACAAATTAAGAGAAACTGTTACCTTTAATTTGGGTAACACCCTTTGGTTTGAACCAAAGGACTTCTTGAAGTGCCTTATACCTAAAGTAAGGCTTCTAGGAGGAGGATAGAGATATAGGGAGATTAATTGGGAAGATTTTGGATGATCCAAAAGGCTTTAGAGGTGTGTGGAATTGGGTAGAAGTGGTCTCCTTTTATAAGGGAGAGGATGGCTCTTTAGGAATGTGTGAAAACATTATTTTATTATATATTTATATTCGGTTACTAATGGTCCAAAAATCATTATAGTCGAAGATACGATGACTTAAGGTCGAAATAAAATCATCCAATAAGAATTGGACACGTTTTGAAAATTATTGTAAACGTTATAATCTTATTTATTTAAATAATTTATTAATGAGGTAAACACTGCATCATTATTGTGTCATAAATAATTTAAATTATTTGATGTCTAAAAATTATAAAAAAAACTAATATAATGTAGGAAACCTTTTTATATTTCTAAATAATATTTATATTCTAAAATATGACTTATATAACATCATATAAAAATTAATTTACTAAATGATATTTGCTTTTGTCATTTTTTTCCTTTACTCTGAGTTAATTAATCTAAATTGAACTTATCACTCCCAAGTGGCTCAATGGGGTCACAAAATCTACCCAATGATGCCCATGGTCTTAAATGTCACAACAAATAAGGTTTGGACAAGTGTTAAGGTAATTTTGAATTATTATAATATTATTTTTACCTTGAATTTCCTTATTTACCTTTAACTGTTGTAAATAAAAGTCAAAGGTTAAAATTCACCAAAAATTATTTTCATTTTATTGAAGCACATATTACTTCTTGATAAAAACCATGTATATAGGATTTTTTAAATTCAATTCATAGAAGTGGAAAAATTTCATTTAAATGACAAAGTCAGTTTTTTTAACTACCACTAAGTGGTTTCGCTATTCATCAAAAATTGATGTTTTTCAGAAAAATACAAAAAATTAAGCCTAAGATATATTTGATATTCCGAATTAAAAAATGATGTCTATTTTTTCGAATTTGAAACATAGAATTAGCATTAATTAATTTTAAAATTATTTCTTGTTATCAAAAAAATATCGTGTTTTTAAGAAACAATATTTATCAAAAGATTGATACTTGTTTATATCCAATTTAAAAGTGAAATTAATTCCAATGACCAAAATTGGATTAAATGGTAAAAATGTATATTAATTTAACTTTAAAATCAATTAAAAAGGTAATCTAACCGTATAAATAAATTCGATTAAAAGGCGCTTTTGAATTAAGATACAATATTTTTCACTATTCAATAAAAAAAATGAAGTATATCAGAAAAATTCCAAAAATTTACACAAAGTAAATTTTGATGTCCCCATTCTAAATATAGATTTTATTTTGTCATATATAATTTATTATAGTTACCATAACTAGATTTAAAAAGGGTTCACCATTAGAAGGCGATAAATCGGACTTTTAATGTAAACTATGCTTAAAATTAGATTCATTCACAGTTTAAGCCTCTAAAATTTATTGGATAAATGTAAATACATTTAACAAACATGTCAAATAATATTATAGTTAGTTTCATTCATTCCCATCAATACATCATCTAGGAGTTAACTACCATTTAAAATAATAATATATTATTAGTGTGCAATGTAAGGTTTCAAAGAAACACGTTGTTGCGTATCAGGTACGCTATCGAACATAGAAAACCTTTTAAGGTAAAATTAATATTTTATTCAAAAATTAAAAAATATGAAAAATTCATATTATTTATTTACTTGGGATGTTACATACTTCCCCCCTTTTGGGAATTGTGCCCTCGCAATTTTAAAATTTGGGCTCGGAAACTTTATTGAAAGTCTCATATCAGAAAAAAGAGTCAGTAAAACTATCACTTTAAAAGAAAGAAAGATAAGTACAATGGTCTCACTGAGTTAACCCATACAAAGGTTCCATGAAAACATGGATATTAAGGAGAAAACAAAGGGGCATGTTCTGATAGAGAGTGATAGGAAACATTATTAGGAGAAAGTTTACCACAAGAAAATCACAAACTTATGATGTGTGTAAACAGTCTTTGATTACCCATTATGAAACATAAACCAAAAACGTTTTTGTTTTACGTTCCTTTTCATAATTTTGAGGAATTAATCTTCTATATAGAATAAAAATATAAGGAAATATGCATACCTTCAAGTAGAGTTTCATATTTTAATAAGTCTCTACCAAAACTAATCATTTCTCTAAATGATGTGTATTCAAAAATACTTGGTCACATCAAAAGCAAAAGAATCATCTTCTAGAGAATCACATAATCCACAAAAGTAATAATATCTATTTCCCTTGTATTTAGACATCAACTAAAATCAAAATTGTTATTACAAGATCAGATAATCACCAAAAGGATAATCCTTTATAAAAATAAGTACTACTCTTAATCTCCAAAAATCAGCAAAAAGAACACAAGGATCAAGAAAGACCATTAAATAAACAGTTATCCTTAAAATTCTTCAAAGTAATAAAAACTAAGATTGAAACCCAAATCATTGAAGGATTTAATCACATAGTATTCCAAGGTAAATCTTAACATTTATCTCCAAATAACATTAGTTATTCTTAAAGTCTCATACTGAAAAGTAATTAACCTAATAACATATCCTCCATGATAGGTTAACGATTTCCTTAGATAACCCAAAATCAACTTATTCCTAATTCATAAGATCATATAACTAAAAATAATTAGTCAGACTAACCTTAGACTTCACATAGTCCAGTGGTAGGTGTTAAATACCAGTCACACTTTGGTTGTGGGTTCAATTACCACAGATTCATCCGACGCGAGGGGTTGTCACACGGTTTTCATGTTGTTGCGTTTAAAAAACTACATAATTTTATAACATTCCAAAAAGAGATAAATTCATCAAAAATAACCATAACATATTTTAACCACAAAGGTTATCTAATAACTTTCGTTTTGCATCCCAAAATATATTAACCAGTAATTGCCTGAAATTCAAGGATCATATAAACCCAAATGGTTCTTTATAACTATATCCATAAAAGAGAAGATAATTATTCCTTTAATAATAATTTCATATATCAATCATCAGGGTTACACAAACTATAAAAAGTCTTCTAATGTAATCCCATCATCAGAAAAGCAGTAATACTTTTAAGCATTTCACCATACTAAATTCTACCATAACTCTTGAATCCCCTATATGTTGACTTCTTAATCATTCAACATTATTCATGATTCATTAACCATTCCTTTCCAACTTATTGTGAAATAATTCTTTCCTACAAACAAAATCATGAATCATATCCTAAGATTTCAATAATAGGAAAACATATTTTAAGAAATATTCCATACCTTTCATTGGTCATTGTCAGTTTTTTCATCCTCAATCAGATTCGCATTAGGTATTGGTAAACGAATATTTGTATGATCCTGGTGATCCCATTCCCAAAACTTCTTCATAGGACATGTGTTTGTATAATGACAATGCACATCACATTTAACACATTCAATTGATCCCTCGGAATGGACTTCTTCCTCTTTCCTAGAGTAAATTAAATGCTTCCTTTTTCCATGGAAGGTTCATGATTTATGACCCTCATTTCCACATCTATAGCATCTTTTTTCCCTTTGAAACATTTTCCTAGGTGTTTCTTTCCACATCTTTGACACATAGGTTTTTAAACACACTTACCTTTATGATTCTTACCTGATCTTCCATAGGGATTTGTTTCTCACTTATATGATGCCTTATAAAGATCACTAAGGTTCAGGTGGTCAATCATGACTCCAGATAGTTGGTTGAGAATAACCACAAGCCTTCTCATTGCAGCTCCCATATCATTCAGTTGCTCGTTCAGAAAACCATCACAGTTTTCTTCACATCCACCGTTACTTTGGCGCATGCTATATCCATCCATTTACTAAAACCAAAACGGTCAGTGTGATAATATCAGTAAAATCATCATATAATATCTTATGAGGAGGGTAATCACTAAGATATACTTATTCTTGTTATCTTAAACTCATTAACTTTATCTAAAAAACTGTGACTCTTTCTGAAATCCTAACCATTATGGTAATGTCACTTATGCTTAAGGAATTCCCTAACTTCTAAAGTTATCTAAACCGACCTATGATACCAACTATAAGGACCCGGCCTTAAACATTAGATAATCTTGAATTAAATGAATAATTCACATTGGGGATCTTTTTAGGTATTGAGTTTTAGAGAATTAGGCCATAAATATTACATAACAACTTGAATATCACAAGTAGACACTACTACTCAGTATCCATTTTTTTTCATAAAATAAAAACTCTTAAAAAGACACATGTCTAGTTCTATGTTTTAGAAAGCATGAATTTTCCTTGATCCCATCCTTGAACCTATTCATCTTCAAGTCCTGTTGAAAAAATTTCAAAAACATGGGATGAGCATAAAAATATCAGTAAGGGTTATAAAATAATGAATGAAAACATTAGCCCAACAATAAATAAAAAACCATGAAACCATACATTTCAATAATAACATACCTTATGAAATCAGAAAATTTATGAATAAAACACTCAAATCATAAATCATAAAGGTTAATTATAGAATCCATGTCAAACTTACATTGTAGTTATCACAGCTGTTGGATCTGAATCTACATATTATACACAAGATGGGGGTGAATTGTGTCTTTTGCAATTCTATGATAACTCTTTTCTTGAACGAGTTCTGTCCTTTATACTTTATTAGATTTGATCGTGCAGCGGAATATGTAAAAACAAGAACACAAAGATGTATAGTGGTTCGGGGAACAGAAGTCCCCCAGTCCACTCCACCAACGCTCAACTCCACAAGCTTGATGATTTTTACTATCTGGTCCTCTTTTCCACAGACCGGTTCACAACTGAGTACTGGCAGTTGACACCTTTACAATCCAAGGCAAAACAAATCCTTCTGGTGCAAACACAAACCAACATAGCTTAGAACGAGAATCTGGTAACTTAAGAATAAAAATAATTTCAGAAAGTAATTTCCAGTTGATCTCCACAATTGCAACAGAATGCAATTGATAGCAGATGGATCGAAGTCTCTAGAAATATTGATCTTCAAGACGAAGCAGTTCTGATTTGATCCAGTTGCAGTAGATATAGAGATATAGTTCACAACCTCAACAGTAGTATATCCACAGTAGATATTCGATGTAGAAAAGGTGAATCTTCTATCGAGTTCCTTCTTATTGAACAAACAAAGCTTTTACGCTCCTTTTGAATCAGCAGATCAGTCGTGAATATTTGCAATCTCTGTTTTCCACCTTTTTCTACAATAGATCGATCACATCCTCATGTAACTGGTGTTTTAGAGAGAACATATATAATAAAGCTGAGCATATCTCCTGCACATTTAGATCCATAAAAGTCGCATTCTGATTCATGAAATTCAAAAAGTTTAATTTACAGAGAGGTCGTAACTTCCCTTAAGACTCGGTATAAAAAGTTCCTTTTAATTCGATCTTAAATCCATTAATAAAATGGCTTTGATTCAGTTAAAGTCATACTTTAAAAATGACTTTAAATCCGGATTGAAATCGCCCAAAAATCATCTTACTGGTCATTGCACATAAATATCTTCTGTCAAAATTTCTGACGCCAAACGTAAGGTTGATGATGTGGCCTCCAAACTTAGGGTTTATAACATAGCCTTTAAACGTAAGGTTAACAATGTAAGGTTGAACACAAACGTAGGGTTGACAACGTAAGGTTGAATACAAACATAGGGTTGATCATCCATACTTTTTCTTCAACACTCAAACGTTCGGTAGAAGATCCATACTTTTACTTGATCCATACTTTTCAAGAACGTATGGTTGTTTACAAAAGTAATGTTGATGAACCATACTTTTGAGAAACACACGTAACGTTTAGAACTTACATACGGTTCTCCTTCCATACTTTGCTGATAACCAAAACGTAGGGTTCCTTCCTAACATAATGTTCTTCTTCCATACTTTTCTAAAAACGTATGGTTGTTTAACCATACTTTTCTCTTATCTCAAAAAGTATACATGATTTTCATCCTTACGCTATGTTTATCCACATAGGGTATGAACAGTAATTCCAGAATGCACTAAAGCAGATTCCGCGCTATATTTATCTACGTAAGATGTGAACAGTGATTCCTAAACGTGCTAAAGCAGATTCCGAATTAGTAATAAATTCTTGTTTGTTCAAGAGTAAAATAAATTAATAAATTCATGCAAAATACTAAATAAAATAATTAGAAAATAACTAAGGGTATTTGTGAGCATCAAAATTATCATAAAGAGAGAGAGTATTATTTTCAATAATCTCTCCCTTTAAATAACATTAACATGTATTGTTGAAAACAATACTTTTCTCAAAAATATCCCCCTTTTTGATGATCACAAAACCCATAAAATAATTAAAATTATTTAAACAAAAATTAACTTTCAAAATTAGTTATAAAGTTTTAAATAAAAACTTCTCTTCCAAAAAAAAATTTTAAATCCAAATTTTTCATTTAATTTTATCCCCCAATAAAATTAATCCTCCCCCTAAATAAAAATGTTGATGTTGTGTTTATCCAAATTCTCCCCCTTTTTGTGATATCAAAAAGAATGAAAAATCATGGATTTTAACACTTTTAATATTGCACTGAACTATTAGTAAATGCTATTATGAACTGTTTATCAATAATTAAATCTAGAGTACTGGAATATTAAAAATAATGTCAGTAAAACAAATAAAGAAAGAAACAAATAAACAATGAAGGAAATTTTCATTCAAAAAACAGGAGTATATACATGACAATGATATACACAGAAATCAAGGTTTGGGTAAGATAGGCAACGGGGTCTATCTCCTCTGAATTGCAGACTTGATTTCTGTAAACTGTTTCTGAAGTCTCTTCATCATCCCATCTCTAAGCTTGATAATGAGCTACCTGTTCTCTTAAGTCATATGAATATCCTCAATTAAATTGACTCTGAAAAACTCATGCATCCTTTCCTCTTTTTCAACAAATACTGACAGATTCTCTGATAACAGATCTAACAGAATTCTGATCGATGGTTCACTAGATGTCAGTTGATCCACTAAGAACTTATGATTGTACAGAAACACAGAAAAAGGAGAACTATTACATTGAAGATCATGTATCCTATCATTCATGTTGCTCAATGCAGTTGTGATAGCCTGAAACCTTCTGATTAAATCAGGTGAAGTACCTGATCCGCTGACAGCATTATTTGCAACTAATTCAAATTGGTTCTCTATAAACAACTTCAAATCTGATAAATCTGAATTCATAACCATTTCAGATTTCAATTGTGTAACAACCGTCAGCATATCCTCTTCAAACATTTCAACTTCTTGGCTTGAAACTGTACACTCCTTCAGTTTTTGAAACTTCAAATGTTCTATGTCTAAGGCATTTCTCAAATAAACATTCTCAGATTCCAACTGAGATACCTTTCTATACAGTTCTTCAACTTCTTCTTTCCTTGAATCAGATGCACCCTGTTCTTGATTCAAATTCTCATTTTGATGTAGCAGTACCAAAGGAAATGATTTAGCATCAGATTATTCTTTTTATTTTTTCAGAGAAGGTTGGTCCACATATTTTTCCTTAGTGTTTTCAAACTCCTCAACAGAAAAATCCTCTTGAAGTACCTCTGTTTGAGCTTCAGAATCATGCTCATCACATTGATCTTCATCTTTTTCTTCCACTGGAATTTCATGAATAATATTTTCAGATGTTTTTCTGAGGTTTGGCCACTTCTTCACCAGGAACTGCCTCCATCTCTTGTTCCTGTTGAAGTTCAACTTCAACATCAGCTACAATCTGTTCCTAATTCTCCCTTTGAGCTTCTCCTGGAACTTCTGATCCCTCTACTGGTGTTGTTCTTTCAGTAACATCTTCCATGGGCTTATCAAAAACAGCTTCCCTTACAAAAGAATAATAAAATAAAGCTTCTGTGGTTTTTTCCAGAGCATGGGAAGTGACTTCCTCATTTACCGGTCTCTTTATTTTTGATTGAAGCCCCTCCTGGCTTCTGCATTCCTCAACATCTTCCACTTCAAAGAGAATCCTTCGTACTACATTGCTGACTCTGGATTCAGCTTGTCCCTCTTTGGACTTAGAAGGTTGAGCCTGAGCACTCTCTGAGTCTTCCTTAGCTCCTACTAGAAAAAGTATTCCTTTAATTGTGTTCCATAAATATCAAACATTCCTCAAAGTTCCAGCATTAAACGTATTACTATGATGATAGTTAACTCGAGCATCCACTAATCTCACCATGTCATTCTTAATCAATAGTTTAGAAATAAATCAACCAAAAGGGTAGAAATTCATCCTGGCCTCGCTTTGACAGCAGTATCTAAGATACCTTATCAAGTATCTTGGAATGTTTAACTTAATATCACTTAACATAAGATACATTATATACATATCAGGGTACAAAATCTTCTCCATTTCTGCCTTCCATGGAGCTATTCCAGTCTGAATAAATTTCACCAAAATCTTCTGATCAGACTCCAAATCCTTGACAAACATTTTCGTTATTGTCTTAGTACCAAAAATAAAAAACATGATGTCTTAATATTTATGCACAGAATCTCCAATATCTTTCAAATCGAAATGAAAAACTCCCTCATGAGGGAAGTTGACAATCTGACTAATCTCTACTAATGAAATTGAGAAATCCCTATCATCTATTTTATCCATAATACTATCCTCGGTTTCTCCCAGACTTAACTATATAGATTTGAAGAAGTATCTATATTCTACTTCATACAGAAATTCTGTATTTTCATTGTTGAACAACTATTCATGATTCTGAAATGACATCGCTTGCTTCAACAACAGATTTGTCTGAAATAACCAGTCAGGATCAATTACATTGCCCTGTAAGATTTTTCTTCCCTTGGTACGTTGTCTCTTGGCATTGCTTGGCTCGGCTTCACTGGCTCTTTTAGTACTTACCATTTCTGCTAGAGTATCTGAAGGTTTGAAGGTTAGGGTTTCAGAGGTTCTAAGGTTAGGGTTTAGGAGAGAAAGTGCGATTTTAGGATTTCGAAAGGGTTTCGATAGAAGTGAAAAGGTTTAGATGTCGAAAAGGCTCTCACAGCCTTGATTCCCATGTAATCACTAATCATTACATATATTTAAAACAAATAAAGTTTTCATATGGAAAAATAAAGAAAAAATTAAATAGTATTCAACAAAATTTACATAAATAAAAGTAAATAAAAAATTAAAAATTATTTAAAATTAAATAAACCTAGCTCCCCCTTATTAAAATCAAACCTTGAAGTGGGAAGTGGTTTAGTAAAAATATCTGTTAATTGAATTTCAGTATTTATAAATTCTAAAAATATATCTTTTTTAATAAAATTATATCTTAAAAAGTGATGCCTTATATCAATGTTCTTAGTTCTAGAATGACTAATAGGATTTTTGAAATATTAATTTCACTTTTATTATCACATAAAATAGGTGTATTATTAAAATTCAATCCAAAGTCCATAAGAGTGTTTTTCATCCACAACACTTGTACATAGCAACTGCCAGCAGAAACATATTCTGGCTCAACTGTTCATAGGAAAACTGAATGTTGTTTCTTACTAGACCATGATACTAAAAATTTTCCTAAAAAGTGACATGTACCGGATGTACTTTCTCTATCTAATATAAAACTTCCAAAGTCAACATTTGAATATGAAATCAAATTGAAATCATAAGTTTCAGGATAATGAAGAGATTGAAAAACAATTATTTTCAAATATCTAAAAATTCTTTTAATAGCAGTTAGATGGGATTCTTTAGGATTTGATTGAAATCTAGCACAAAGACATACTGAATACATTATATCTGGTCTACTAGCAGTAAGATATAACAAGCTACCAATCATACCTCTATATAACTTGTTGTCAACCGATTTCCCAGTTTCATCCAAATCACGTTTTATATTATTACACATAGGAGTTGTAAATGTCTTGCTGTTTTCAAGACAAAATTTCTTAAGTAAATCAGTACTGTATTTTCTTTGATTTAAAACATTTCCAAAATCTTTTTGAAATATTTGAAGACCAAAAAAGAAATTTAATTCTCCCATCGTACTCATTTCAAATTCTTCTTGCATTAATTTTGAAAAATCATGACAAAGAGTTTTATTAGTTGATCCAAAGATTACATCATCAACATAAATTTGAACCAATAAAACATTATTTTTCACAGCTTTCTTAAAGACTGTTGGGTCTGCCATTCCAATAGTAAAATCATTTTTCAAAAGAAAAGAACTTAATCATTCATACCAAGGTCTAGGTTCTTATTTAAGTCCATAAAGAGCTTTAGTAAGTTTAAAAACAGAATCAGGTTTTTGAGAGTTTTCAAAACCAGGAGGTTGCTCAACATAAACTTCCTCTATTAAATAATCATTTAAAAAGGCAGATTTAACATCCATCTGAAATAATTTAAAATTCATATAAGATGCATAGGCTAAAAGGATTATAATGGGTTCTAACCTAGCTACAGGTGAAAAGGTATTATAATAATCTATTCATTCATCATGATTATATACTTTAGCTACTAATCTTGCTTTATTTCTAGTTATTCAGCCTTGTTCATCCTATTTATTTCTAAAGACCCATTTGGTTCCTATTACAGGATAATTCTTAGGTCTTTCCACTAATTCCCAAACTTCAATTATTTTAAACTGGTTTAATTCATCTTGCATTTCTATTATCTAGATTTCATCATCTAAAGCTTCTTCTATAGTCTTGGGTTCTTGTTGATATAGGAAGGCAGAGAATTCCACTAGGTTTCCAATGTTTCTTCTAGTTTGAAAACCAGTTTCTAAGTTACCTATTACAGTTTCTAAAGGATGATTCTTTAGGGTTCTAGACTATCTAGGTAATGTATTTAAAGGTTCTTCAGTATCATGTTCCTCTGAACTGGACTAAATTTCTTTTATATCATTTTGAAAACCATTCATTAAATTCTCAAGTCTCGTGTTATCATTAGAGTCAAGTTCATCCATTTTTTCTATCCTTTTCTCAAAGGGATCAGATTCATCAAATGTCACATGAACTGATTCTTCAACAATCCTTGAATTCTTATTATAAACTCTATACGCTTTGGAGGTAACAGAATATCCTAAGAGAATACCTTCATCAGATTTTGGATCAAACTTACCATGATTATCCTTGGTGTTTAAGATATAAAACTTGCATCCAAAAACATTAAAGAAATTTACTTTAGGTTTTTTGTTATTCCATATTTCATAGGGTGTCTTTTTCAAAATAGGTCTTATTAAAACTCTATTAATTATATAACAACATGTATTCACAGCTTCTGCCCAGAAATATATAGGTATTCTATATTCATTAATCATAGTTCAAGCCATTTCTTGAATAGTTCTATTTCTTCTTTCTACAATCCCATTCTGTTGAGGTGTTCTTGGTGCAGAGAAGGTGTGTTTAATACCCATATTTGAGCAAAAGGAATTAAATTCTAGATTCTCAAATTCCCCACCATGATCACTTCTCAATGAGATAATATTGAAACCTTTTTTATTTTGAATAGATTTGCAGAAACATTCAAATAAATTAAAAGCTTCATTTTTAAATTTCAAAAAGAAAATCCATTTAAATCTTGAATAGTCATCAACTAAAATATATACATATAATTTACCAGCTAAGATTTCTACTCGTGAAGGTCCAAACAAATCCATTTGAATAAGTTCTAGAGGTTTAGATGTCACAACCTTATTCACAGATTTGAAGTATGATTTGTGTTGCTTGCCAAGTTGACATCCATCACAAAATCTGTCACTTTCAAATTTGCGGCTAGGTAAATCAGAAACTAAATGTTTCTTAGATAACTTATTTAAAACATATACATTTTAATGACCAAGTCTTCTATGCCAGATCCAGGATTTACTTAATTTAGTAGTCAAGCAGTTTACTTGTTGTTTACACGAGGAATTTAAATCCAAAGTATAGACATTTTTAGTTTTGGTGCTTTAAATTTAATCAGTTTATCTCTAGAAACAGTACATCAATTGTTAGTAAAATCAACAGTATATCCATCATCAAAAAGTTGAGAGATACTTATCAGATTGTGTTTTAGTCCTTGTACAAAAAGTAATTTCTTGATTGAGACTGTTTTTGGATCTCCAACAGTTCCAATGCCAATGATTTTTCCTTTGGAATTGTCACCAAATGTGACAAGTCCTCCTTCCTTTTGAACGAGTGAAGAAAAATTCAATGAGTTTCCACTCATATGTCTTGAGCAGACACTGTCCATATACCATATATCTTTTCTTCTCTGGTGACCTGCTACCTACAAAGACATTCAAACAAATTGCTTTGGTACCCATATTTTTTTGGGTCCAGGGGTGTTAGCTAGCAATGATCTGGGTATCCAAATTTGCTTTGTTCTTTTAAAATTAGCTGAATCATACAAGTCTTTTGAAACATAGTCTTTCTTAATACCACAAATTTGTGGTTGTCTTAAGAAACAGTTTTTAGCTATATGTCCCTTTGTCCCACAAAAATTTCAATTAACCTTTTTAGAGCTAGGAAAAAAATAATTTTTATATAGATTTGGTTTTTCTCCTTTACTGCAAATTCCAAATCTATCCTTTTTAATGACAGTTTTTCCAAGAATTTTATTTAATGAATTCTCTCCTTTTGTAAAAACCAATGAAGCATATTTGTAAGATTCTACTTCATCCTGTAGTGTTTTTATTCTTGCTTCAAAATTAATATAGTTAGTGTTAATTGAATTGTATTTATCAGTTAATTCCTTATGTTGTTTCATCATTGTATCTCTTTCATTTGAAATGAAATTATATATATTTATTTGTGACTAATGTTTCTTAAATTGTGAGTCCTATCTTTCTTCAAGCATATTGCAGTAAGATGCAAGTTTTTCATTTGTGTAGCTTGATTCAGAATTTGATTCAGAGGAGAAATATAAGGGTACCTCATCAATTTCTTCCATAAAGCACATGTTTGCTTTTAGATTGACTTCTTCTTTCTCTGAGCTTGATTCAGAAGAGCTTATAGAGTCTTCAGATACACTCCAAGTGGCTTTCATATATTTTTTGTCTTTCTTCTCAAAGTCATTTCTTTTGAAGAATTTCCTCTTCTTTGCATCCTTCAATAGTGGGAAATCTGGTCTGATATGTCCCATATTTTTTCATTCATAACATCTTACTTCCTTATTACCTCCCTTAAAAGATTTTTTGAAGCCTCTCTTCTTGCTGCAGAATTTTCAAAATTTTCAGGCTAACTGAGCCAGTTCTTCATCTGAGTTGGATGAGTCAGAGCTTTCTGATTTAGCTTTGACTTCTTTGTTCTTCATATTTCTATTCTATTGTTGTAAAGTTACCTTCAAGGCAGTATCTTCTCTCTTGATAAGAACTTTATGTTCATTAACCTCATCTTTCATTTCAACTTCATACATCATCAGTGTACCAATCAGCTCTCTCATAGTTAGATCTTTGATAGGTGATGATTGTCTGATTGCAGCATAAATACCATTCCATCGAGTAGGAAGTACTCTCAGTACTTTTTATGCTTGATCAGCCTGCTTGATAGGTTCTCCTAGAGTTGTTATGTTATTGACAATTTCTACTAACCTCCCATTAATTTGGGTAATTCTCTCACCTTCAACCATTCTAAAAGTATCAAATTTTAATTTGGCAGTTTCATATCTCATTTGTCTCACATTGTATGTTCCTTCATATGCCATAGCTATTGTTTGCCACATCTCATATATCGTCAGGCACTGAGATACTCTATTAAATTCATCTGGTCCTAGACCGCAGATAATTGCATTCATAGCCGTCAAGTTCATATCATAATCTGCCTCTATAGAAGCACTCCATGTCTCAGGATTTTCAGGAATTTCATAAGGAGTCAGAATCTTTTAATAGACTCTATATCTGAGGTTTTTCAGATATATTATCATGCGCGATTTCCAGCAACCATAGTTGTCTTCATTAAAATATGGTGCTCTGACCATCGACATCCCTTCTCTTGTATCAGTCATGATGCTCTGTTGTATAATCCTTAAATGCTTCTATCTTTCTAAGGCTCTATCAGAAGATCAACCTTTGATACCAATTGTTGGATCTGAATCTACAGATTATACATAAGAGGGTGGTGAATTGTGTATTTTGAAATTTTTTGATAACTCTTTTCTTGAACGAGTTCTATCCTTTATACTTTACCAGATTTTATTGTGCAGCTGAATAAGTAAAAACAAGAACACAAAGATGTATAGTGGTTCAGGAAACATAAGTCCCCTAGTCCACTCCACCAATGCTCAACTCCACAAGCTTGATTATTTTCACTATCTGGTCCACTTTCCCATAGACCGGTTCACAACTGAGTACAGGAAGTTGACACCTTTACAATCCAAGGCAAAATAAAGCCTTATAGTTCAAACATGAACCTACATAGCTTAAAATGAGAAGTTGGTAACTCAAGAGTAAAAATAATTTCATAAAGTAATTTCCAGTTGATCTTCACAATTGCAACAGAATTCAATTGACAGCAGATGGATCGAAGACTCTAGAAATATTGATCTTCAAGATGAAGCAGTTCTGAGTTGATCCAGTTGCAGTAGATATAGATATATACTTCACAACCTTAGCATTAGTATATCCACAGTAGATATTTGATGTAGAATAGGTTAATCTTCTATCAAGTTCCTTCTTCTTGAACAAACAGAGCTTTTACACTCCTTTTAAATCAGCAGATCAATCGTGAATAGTTGCAATCTCTGTTTTTCACCTTTTTCAACAATAGATCGATCACATCCTCATGTACCTGGTGTTTCAGAGAGAACATATAAAATAAAGCTGAGCATATCTCCTGCACATTTAGATCCATAAAAATCGCCTTCTGATTCGCGATATTCAAAAATTTGAATTTACAGAGAGGTTGTAACTTCCCTTAAGACTCAGCATAAAAAGCTCTTTTTAATTTGATCTTAAATCCATTAATAAAATGGCTTTGAATCAGTCAATGTTGTACTTTAAAAATGACTTTAAATCCGGCTTGAAATCCACCCAGAAATCAGCTTACTGATCGTTGCACATAAATATCGTCTGTCAAAATTTCTGACGCCAAACATAAGTTTGATGACATGGCCTCCAAACGTAGAGTTAATAACATAGACTTTAAACATAAGGTTAACAATGTAATGTTGAACACAAACGTAGGGTTGACAACGTAAGGTTGAATACAAACATAGGGTTGATCATCCATACTTTTTCTTCAACACTCAAACATTCGGTAGAAGATCCATACTTTTACTTGATCCATACTTTTCAAGAACGTATGGTTGTTTACAAAAGTAATGTTGATGAACCATACTTTTTAGAAACACACGTAACGTTTAGAACTTACGTACGGTTCTCCTTCCATACTTTGCTGATAACCAAAACATAGGGTTTCTTCCTAACATAAAGTTCTTCTTCCATACTTTGCTGAAAACATACGGTTATTTAATCATACATTTCTCTTATCTCAAAAAGTATACATGCTTTTCATCCTTACGCTATGTTTATCCACGTAGGGTATGAACAGTGATTCTAGATTGCGCTAAAGCAGATTCCGTGCTATATTTATCTACCTAAGATGTGAACAGTGATTCCAGAACGTGCTAAAGCAGATTCCGAATAATTAATAAATTCTCGTTTTTTCAAGAGTAAAATAAATTAATAAATTCCTGCAAAATACTAAATAAAATCATTAGAAAATAACTAAGGCTATTTGTGAGCATCAAAATTATCATAAAAGATAGAGTATTATTTTTAATAATATCTCCCTATAAATAATATTAACATGTATTGTTGAAAACAATACGTTGCTCAACAACAGCTATATAGGGAGTTACACTTGGAATACCCATCACAGTATATTCCCTAAATCTCTTAGGAGAAACATCACGTTTACCCCTGTGACGTTACCCAATGCATTGAAGAGCTATCTCGGGATCACCCGCCCTAGGTTTATCACGGAACCACCCGTATACATAAAAAATTCCCAATAACCATAACATAATCATAGAATATAACACATGTATAAAGGAAAGATAACATTTCTACATTCCAATATTTCAAATCAATATATTGAAATAAACAAAGTTTTATCAAATCATTTTCAAAACCGTTTAAAAAGATATTTTTGAATCAAAGTGACCCTTACTATTTTGAATATTTTAAATGAATTATCATCTTAAAACATTAATTTACATATAAATAAATCCTAAAACTCATTTTGAAAACTTGGAAATTAATTATAAATATTTAGAATAATAAATCTTTAAAACATTTAAAACGATATTTTAGTTAAAGAGATTTTTAACAAAAAGAGAGACACTTGAATACAAATAATTGAGGAATAACATTTAATCATAATTTTATAATATCATGAGAATAAAGGGATTCATGATATAATATTTCAAAGTACAGTATATACACCATATAAGAGTGAATTGGTGCATAACAACAATGAAGTCTCAATGGAAATGTAAATTGAGATGAAATCCCTTATAAAGATGGTATCCTTAAATTAAGGATAAATCAATCACATAATTATGTGTGAAAAATAAAAATACACCCAATATTAGTAAATATTAAGTGTGGAACAATTAGAGGTTATTCACACATATTCATTGGATGACATATTCAATAAGTACAAGTTGAACCCAAAGAATTGAAATTGGGTTAAGAAGTTCCCTTGTAAAAATTTGACAGCTTAACGAAATCAATTTAAAATTCAAAAAAAGATTTGATAAGATAAAAAGGGTATATCATCACTTGGAAATAAATTTTAAATCAATAGGGATATAAAATAAAATATCACAACATAAAAACATGTAAATTAAAATACATAAAAAAAGTCTTTTAAATAGAGGAGGGTGAAAGGTTCCCTTACCGATTTGTTAACATATAAAACATAAGCCACATGAAATAAGGATCATACAATAATGATGTAAATACTCATAAATGAAATTATATTACACAAAGAGTAAAATCAAGGGCATTACATACGCCACAATAATGTAAATAGTGGCAAATATAGCATGAATCTCACGGGAATAAAAAGTGAGATGAAACCCTTTACCACATTGTAATCAACTGAGTCGTATGACCAAAATTCAATATCCACAAAATTAATCAAAGATTAACATCAGTATAATTAGAATAATGATAATATATATATCAAATGGAAGCAAACAATACACCACATGCGATAAATAAGTGGCGAACAGTGGAAATCTCACAGAATTAAAAGTGAGATAAGAAAATCCCTTACCTCGTGTCCGACTTGACTCAGTCGTTATTTAATCTCCTGAATAATAAACTAAAGTTAATTTCTACTTACTTAAGAACCTTTTTAATGTTTATTATTCCTTTTATATCACTTATTACCATGTTATAAATATTATGTAATCTTTTAAGTTAATAATGTTCGTTTTGTCGATATTTGGTACTTGAGTCAAAAATGCACTTCTTATAATTACATGTTGTTCATGTGGTCAAAGGATCATTATATCCAGAATGATATTCATGATTTAGATATCATAAATATCATATATCTAGTATATACATGTATTTATAATAGTACATAACATCTAGAGTTAAGAAATGAAATGCACCGTTCAG
Organism: Viscum album; assembly: GCA_963277665.1. NCBI lineage: Eukaryota > Viridiplantae > Streptophyta > Magnoliopsida > Santalales > Viscaceae > Viscum > Viscum album. The sequence continues at coordinate 536,137,508 of OY728120.1, read as the reverse complement.
GGAGACGGTAAGTCGTTCGTACGCATTAACGCTACTTTATTTTCTATTTCTTATTTTAATGGAATTAAAACATAATTATACATAGGTATATTATAATTCCAGTATAATATAATATATAATATCATTAACCCTGTCCTTTATACATCCCACGTAAGGTATTAACGAGTCACATAACTTTGAGGGGGCGGTAGTCCGCGCTTCCTCAAATGAGATTATATTATTTACCCACTATGGAAACCATAATGGCATGCTGTAAATGAAAAATACAAAAGCATAAAGAAAAAATAATCATAATATATATCATATATAAATACAGTTCCATCATAATGGCCACCGTGAGAGGCTGTTGGAGATATTTGAACAATCAACATTTCATGAGGTGTTAGTTTTCCATCTACAGAAACATTATGTTATTCATCCATTAGATTGAGGTGTGTGTAAGGGTAGTTCAAATCCTTATCATAAAAACATCCTAGTATATTGATGATACTAGTTCTGTTACAAAATAAAGGAATAATTGAGTTTAGGGGTTGGATATGTAAAATAAAAGAAACCAAATTAAGAGAAATTGTTACCTTTAATTTGGGTAACTCCCTTTGGTCTGAACAAAAGGACTTCTTGAAGTGCCTTCTTCCTAAGGTAAGGCTTATAGAAGGAGGATAGGAATGTAGGGAGATTAATTGGGATGATTTTTAACGAGACAAAATGATTGAGAGGTGTGTGGAATTGGTTAGAAGTGGTCTCCTTTTATAATGGAGAGGAGGGGCTCTTTAGGAAAGTGTGAAAACATTATTTTATTATATATTTATATTCGATTTCTAATGGTCCAAAAATCATTATAGTATAAGATAAGATGACTCAAGGTATAAATAAAATCATCCAATAGTAATTGGATAGGTTTTGGATAATATTTTAAAAATTATAATCTTATTTCTTTAAATTATTTTTTAATGAGGTAAACACTGCATCATTATTGTGTCTTAAATTATTTAAATTATTTGATGTCTAAAAATTATAAAACAAATAATATCAAGTAGAAACCTTTTTATATTTCTAAAGAATATTTATAGTCAAAAATATGACTTATATAACACCATATAAAAATTAATTTCCTAAAAGTTATTTGCTTTTGTCATTTTTGCCTTTACTCTAAGTTAATTAATCTAAATTGTCATTATCATTCCCAAGTGGCCCAATGGGGTCCTAAAATCGACACAAAGATGCCCATGGTCGTAAATGACTCAACAAATAAGGTTTGGAAAAGTTTTAAGGTAATTTTGAATTATTATAATATTTTTTTTACCTTGAATTTTCTTAATTTGCCTTTAACCGCATTAAATAAAAGTCAAAAGTTACTATTCACCAAAAATTATTTTCATCTTATTAAACCACATTTTACTTCTTGATAACAACTATGTATGTCAGATTTTTGAAATTCAATTCATAGAAGTGGAAAATTTTCATTTAAATGACAAAGTCCATTTTTTTAACTACCACTAAGTGGTTTCACTATTAATCAAAAATTGATGTTTTTCAGAAAAATACCAAAAATTCAGCCTAAGCTATATTTGATATTCCGAATTCAAAAATGATGTATATTTTTCCAAATTCAAAACATAGAAGTGGAATTAATTAATTTTAAAATTAATTCCTATTATCAAAACAAATAGCATGTTTTTATGAAACAATAACTATCCGAAGATTAATACTTGTTTATGTCCAATTTCAAAGTGAAATTAATTCCAATGACCAACATTGGATTAAATGGTAAAAATATATTTTAATTTCAATTTAAAATTAATAAAAAAGATAATCTAACTATATAAATAAATTATATTAAAAGTCACTTTTGAATTAAAATACAATATTTTTACTATTCATTAAAAAAAATGAACTTTATCAGAAAAATTTCAAAAATTTACACAAAGTAACTTTTGATGTCCACATTCTAAATAAGAATTTTATGTGGTCATATATAATGTACTAAAGTGACCAAAACTAGATTTAAAAAGGTTTTTCCATTAAAAGGCGATAAATTGGCCTTTTAATGTAAATTAGGCTTAAAATTAGATTCATTCACATTTTAAGCATCTAAATTTTATTGGATAAATGTAAATACATTTAACAAACTTGTATAATCATATTGTAGTTAGTTTCATTCATTCCCGCAAATATAACGGCTTGGAGTTAGCTACCGTTTAAAATAATAATATATTATTAGTGTGCAACGTAAGATTTCAAAGGAACCAATTGTTGTGTATTTGGTACAGTATCGAAAATAGAAACCCTTTTAAGGTAAAATTAATATATAATTCAAAAATTAATAAATATGAAAAATTCATATTCTTTATTTACCTGGGAAGTTACAATAACCCATTAAATGAATTTGGAATAATAAACATGTTATAATATCGTATCTTATGGAAAATAGAATTGTTTCATAGTCATTTCATCAAAGTATAACTCCTGAAATGAATTGGGTTTCATATTTATATATATCAATATTGAGAAACATGTTTCCTAATCATAAAACTGAAGAATGAGAAATTCGTTTCATAACCATCAATCCCTCAAAAAATTTACCTTTTAGAAAAATATTATAAATATAACCCTTCGATTTCATACCCTGAAAGGCATTATAAACAACAATGGGTGTCATATTAGTTTTAAAATAAATTTGAAATATCTTTTCAAATCAGATATTGATTAGAATATATTTTTTTTGGCATGAAGATTTTTGAAACATAAAATATTTTTGAAACTATTTTCATTTAATATTATAGTGAAATCATAAAAAGGAATCCTAACAATAGTTTTTAATCCTTTTTTTCTTGATAACATATAAAGGATGATTAAAAACATTTTTGAAACGAATTTTCCTTGAAAAAATATAAATGATTCTTGGAAACGTTTTGTAATCCATTTTACTTGAAAATAATTTATAAAATCCTAATGAAATAATAAATAAATTTTGAAAACCATTTTATTTTAAAATAATTATAAAACATATAAGCATATTTTGGAAAAATTTGGAAAAATGTTTTCATTGAATATTATTTGAAAATGTTTAATTTATTTTTTAAACCCTTTAAAATAATTTTAAACATAAGAAAACATTTTTAAACAGTTTTATATTTGAAAAAACATTAATAAAATAATATTATATTATATTAGAAAAATAAGTCATTATAAATAACCTTTTATAAATTGAGTTAAATCTTAAACTAAATTAAAATCATTTTGATAGTTGAATATTTACATAGAAAACATTCCTTTTTCTTGGTAAATATTTTATAAAAGTTCCTTGAGAAGAAAATTACAAGATGGATCCTTCTATTTTTTTATAAATGGGGAAAAATGGGTTAAGATTTCATTGAAAATACATTAGATAGTAGTGTATAATTTTAGAAAATCATTTTTAGAAAACATTTCTTTCATAATTAATTTATTTCTAACTAAGGTGAGAGATAAAGTCATATTTTCATAAAACCATTGGTTTAAATTTATTATGTACCCAACTGTAAGAAAATTGTAACATTAGATTAATATATATTATATAAATATATGATGATAAAATATATGTGATTTCTTGATATATGGACTAGTATATTTCATCAATAGAATAATAATTGTACACAATCATGATAAATGACGAGATTGTAGTAGGAAATTGTTACCACATTAAAAAAATAGAACCGCAATCCCGATGGAAGGATAAAATTTCACACATACTAAAATATCATTAAAATAACGATATTTATTAAATAACATTCCAAATGGATGTATAAATATCTCATATAAAAATATAGGTGCATAACATTGATTGTATATCAATGAACAAAAACTAAGACAAAATTACATTACCGATTTGGTAACACTGGAACCAAAATACACATGAACAAATTGTAATAAAATGAATCTAAAAATCCAAAAAAAATTAATTCAATGAATAATATAAATCATTAATGGGAATTATATATACAACTTATAAAAATTTTGAGTGGTGAATTAGTTATAATTCACATAGATAAAAATGTGAGATGAGAAAACCCTTACCTGAGGTGTTGACATACTTCCTAAATGTTCAAACATCCTTTCTAATAAATGATTGTTTATTATAAATCAATCATAGAAAAAAAATTACATATTTTGAAATATTATTTTATTATCAATTTTTAGTACTTATTTAATAATATTTCCATGTTAATGTTATATTTCAAGTAATATCTTCTTGGTTATTTTTATATGTTTTTAATTGTTGTTATTTATCTTCCTATATTTATTAAGATTTAATTAATTAAATATTGTAATACATGATATATATATCATATAAATTCTTTATAAAAATAGTTATAATAATCAATAAATGACTAAAATGTGAAATGGTATACACCATTTGTGGAGACGATAGGACGTACATATGAATAAATGTGGTTTCCATTTTCTGTCACATTGAAAGGATGAAATTAAATTTATTATATATATATATTATAATTACATTAAAATTATTATTTAATACATATCATATAAATTTACAAATCCCATCATTAATATATTTCATGTAATGTTTGAATGAATCACATCGCTTTTTAGGGGCGTTAGTCCACATATACACAAATTAAGTTATCGTATATAAAGAAATGGAAATATAGATTTTTTGTGTCATATAATAATTCTATAAGAGTAAAAAAACATATATATATATATATATATCATAAATATAGAATAAAAAAATAAATTACATCCTTAACACTAACCATTAATTATGGAAAAGGAAGAATGGATGATATCAGTTTTTGAGGCATTAGTCCACCGTACATACAAATGTTAACTGCATATCGCATTTGATAGATGTGAGTGTGAGTGTAGGTAAAACCATTAATATAAAAAAATATAAATATATTTATGATAATATTGGTATTATTTAATCATGGAATAAGTTGATTTTATGGTTTGGAGATAGAAATAAAAGAATGTACTTTTTGAAGGATTTAACCTCTTCTATCAGTATCTTCTTTTGGATTGCACCAAAGGGATTCCAGGGCTGGACTTCATCCCAATGTGACAATTATTAGGTTAAGGAATGGAATTGTTTACTAGATTGGGGTTATGTATTGTAGAGAAAAATGGCATGAAAGGTGTAAATAGAGGAGGTGGACATGAAGCCTTTTATAAGTGGGGAAATAAACACATTGGGTATTCCTAAAAATATTTGAGCTCCCCCACATTAAAATTTCCCCCAATGGTTAAAAATGTAAAATAATAGATAAATAAGGGTGTAATGGACAAATTTTTTATAGGAAATAATTTTTATAAAATTTTACTATCATTTATTCATGTGGCAATTTATATTTAGTCATTAATTAAGCACATTTTTACCAAAAACACAATAATAAATATTTATTACATTCACAAAATTGTTTTTTTAGAAACAAAGTATATAATATTATAAATTATAAATTATTTTTATTCCAAATATGAAATCCAAATTTCAAACTGATATCAAATATGTTTCATAAAATTATTTAAATTTATTCCCACCGATGTGATGAGATTATGTGTTTTTAATGTGGGAAATTCTAAATGATGGAAATATTTTATTATTTAATTTCAATATGAAATTGCTTACAATTAATTAAATTTTATCATTGATATATTATTTATCTAAATTTAATGTAATAAATATTTAAAATATAACTAACATAAATAAATTAATCAGTTAAAAAGATGTTTTTCAACTAAAATTGAGTGTTTTCTCACTATTCATCAAAAAATGGCAATTCACTAAAAAAATATAAAAAAAATCAACCAGAGTAAATTTAGATATCATTGTTTAAAAAATTTAGTTAAAATTTTGAAATTTAAATTTAAATTTTCTAAAAAATTATATTCAATATGGTTTCTTCCTTAAAAGGTGCTAAAATAACATTTTAGCAAGGCATAACTTGTTCTCCCCAAAATTTGTTTAATTCTTATCTTATGGATATAAAATCAATGGGAAGAGTGTTAAAAAATATGATTGAATATAATATATATACATATCAACATATTATTAACAACTTCCATCAATTGAGTATTTTAAAATTTATTTGGATAAAATGTTGTTTGTACATGGGAAAATAGTTACCAAGAATGGTAATTTCAATATTTTCAAACATTTATTATAATAATTTATAGATAATGGATATCCAAAGGATCTATTTTATACACATGTTTGAATAATATTATTACATTTTAGTTAATAATATTTTATACTTACATTCCAATGTCTAGGTGGAAATTATAACAATATTACAGTAATAATATTAATAGTATATTGTATTTTAGTGAAACTAGTCCCTTTGCAGGACATAAGCAATCAAATGAACATGGAATTGTGTATAATAAAATAAAAATATAGTGTTTCATGTACCATAATATAATCTATGTGTTGAGTGTAGTATAAGATTACTTTTATATATCTCAATTCTGACATAGTGATTTCTTATAACACAAGATATATTATGTGTTTCATGAAATGAAAAATATCAAAAAGATAAAATGATTTTGATAAAAATTAACAAAGTCTCATGGTGTTACAAATTTTGAATAATTAGTTATTGTTCATTGAAATTTTATATTATATATAGAATTTTAAATAAATATTTTTATTAAATAGTTTTTTGATTCTCTTGTATAATGTAATTGAATAAAAACACTAGAATACATGAGTGATTTTTAAGAGACACCTTAATATATACAACTGATTAATCGAAATATTTCATCATCATAGATTCATTTTGGAATAATCTATTAATACTAAATATAAAATATTCAAATTGGGGATGATTGAATTATTTAAATATAATCTATGATGTAGATCATATAATAGTTATTTCAAGATTGATAATTCAACCATAGTTAATGATACATTAGTTGATAAATAATATATATGTTGGGTTTTCTAGAATGGGTTTTCAGAATATAAATTTTAGAGTTCCAAATATAAAATATATGGAGAAGAGGTGACACCATATTTCAATTTTCTTTGAATATTCATTCTTGTGATAAAATATCCTTAGTTAATTATCATTGTTGAGTAATAATGATTTTTTTGGGATGAAATCATACATTTTGGTTGAATATTATATTAATGTGGGTACATGGGAATAAAATAATCCTTATAATATTTTTTTAGTTTCATTTGTATTATATAGAAAGGGATGATTCCATACAGTTATTCGAATGTATGAATTATTATTGGAATGGTGAACTAGGAAAATAATTGTTATCTCATTAATTATATGTGTTTAAAAATGAAATAAATAATTTAAATTGATTAACATCACAATGATTGATGTTGAAAAATATTTTTTATATCTTGTTTTTTATCAAATATTGTGATGAATTTTTATTAGTAATAAATCATAAAACATTTCCATTCACTAACTAAACATAACCATACATACATGTTTTGGGATACATCATTACAATGATTAGAGTGTGTTTGGAATTTTTTCACAAAAGAATAAGTACACTTTCTAATATATATATATATATATATATATATATATTGGGTGGGTGTTTCAAAATTTGTATTCACTTTTGAATAATTAAAAATAGTTTGGGATACCATGAAAATTTTATTTTATATGGTAACCAAAAATAAATTCTAAAATTCAAAATAAATAATTTTTTATTTATCCAATTATTAAAAAAAATAGTTCTGAATTTATACAAATTTTGAAAATAATTATACATATCTATAAATATATATTATAACATGCCTTTCCAAAGTATCTTTTTATTTTAAAAAACACTTTTATGGTAAAAGTGAGAAACCACCCTATTCAAGCATCATGAGAAATTACAGAACCATTGAAAAGAAATTTGAGCCTTCTAGAAGAATTATCCTTAAAATGTTTCCAAGAGATATAGGATACCTGCGTGTCTAGAACATCCTCAAATATTTTTCAAAACGAGGCTCCATATTTTCCCAAATTGTCATGTACTCCTCTTGATTAATCTTACCTTTATTGTATCCCCTTATCAATATAAGGTCATGCTTGTCAATCCATGCACTCTTCTCTTCATTGGTTTCTACTTTAAGAAACCTTCCCATTATCTTGTTAGGTTCTTCATCAGAGGCATTAATCACCAAAATAATTTCCACTATCTCTTTATCTGAATGTAAAAGTAGCTCAAAGTATTGCTCATGGGCCGCACCTGACTCCTGCAGCTTAAGGGATGCAGCACCATGATCCGCGGACTCAGTGTGGCCACCAGAGGTTTTGGAGTCACCTGCAATAATCCTGTCCTTAGACTTTTTTGATAGGTATTGTTTCCATTGGACGAGGTAAGTGTGAATAGTATTTTCTCCCTTTCCACTTCATGTTTTCCCTCATCCATGGGCTGGGAGGCCCTCTATCATGAAGGTCATCAGCAGTATCACCTAGTGAGAACTCAGCAGACTCATCACTAGATGGCCCCTTCTCATCATTCCGAGCTACATCGAAGTCCTAAACCGGATCATCATTCACCAGTCCTTTAAAGTGGTTGCCCAGTATAATAGTTGGGACCTCCCTCCTTGGGATAGAATGTATCATTAGACCACCCCCTATGTCCTTCTCCTGTCCCTCACCACCTAATAACTCTCACTCTCTTCCAATAATTTGAGATTTACCTCTTTCAATAGAACCAATTTTTTTACGCACTATGTCTGTATAAGATGAAGTCAAGGGGTTCCTAGATCCTACAACTGTTTCCATCACAGTCTCAACATCCAGAAAATTTCCACTGTCACATAGCACAGACCCTCCTTCACTCCCTACAATCATCACATCAGAATGCTCCAGCTTTGAAGTATCATACACAGGAACCTTAGGACTCAGGTCCTTGCAAATGTTATGGAATACCTAGGCCACCAACGGGTTTCCCCCCTGTGACCTACTTTTCACCTCCTTAATGCCAATTGGGGCCGTTAATTGACTCTGGCCAGACACACCCCCACCAGAACCCAACCCCTTGCTAATGTCCACTGAAATCGCATCCTTCTGAGGATGGGATTCCTTCCTCCCACATCTGTAGTCCTCCACATGGTGTCCCGATTTTTTGAAGAAAGGGAAAAAGTTTAACCATGACTCATAGACCACTGGTTGCTTGTGACAGAACTCTTACTCCACTTTAATAAACAAGAAATTGGGAGGAATTTTGGAGACATCAATTTCCACACATATCCGGGGATAAACTGGGTGACAGATAGCTTTGGTTCTAGAATAAGCACATAGAAATCTACCGACAAGGTTTCCTAACATTCTCAAAATCGCGGGATTTTGAAATGGTAAGGGATGTTACGGGAAACTGATGCAAATCGCAGCTGTCGAGGAGTCACGATTCATGTGGAAATCATACGACCATCGGAAGAGGTAGAACCGAAATCCATTATAGCTACACGGAGCACTGGACTAAGCCTTCACCAAATCCTCCTCTGATGTGAATCGAATCAGAATGTGTCTAGAGTCAAGAAAACCCACCATTTCTCTATTCTGTAATCCCCAGGACCCAAAGATGGATCTATCGAATGAATCCACTGAAGGACGCCTCTGCTTGAAAGGCATAATCAGGGAAAAATTTAGAAGGAATGAATCCTCATTGAACAAAGATGTCGAGATTGAAAGTTTCAGAAATACATTAAGCAAATATAGTACTTTAGGGAAAAGAGAAACCTAGGGAAAAGGGGGAAGAGATTCAGGGTTCGAGAAAGGTGAGAAGGAAGAAGGCTCACCCGTGAAGGACGTCAGAAGTCCCTCCCCTGGCGTGGGAGGAGGGACCGACTCGGAAGCCACCACCGTCACCAAAGGGGGAGAACCCTCGCAACCTCCAGGCCAATATATATTATAACTCATTCACCTAATATGTTATTTTTGGTGATATAATGAAACTACACTGAAAAATGTAATATAATAAAAAAATATTCCACATCCAATATAACGAGTAAACCATTATATCAAATTATACCATGATGGTTAGGGATATTTGTTTTTTCAAATTTTTTAATATCTCTTCAATCTGTATTTTAAAAAATCACATTGTTATGGTTGAGAAAATAGTATGTACTCGGTTTTTAAATATCCATATTATTCAATGATAAATGAAATAAATAATAGGAAACAATTTCGTATAATATTGTCTATTATAAACCTATATTTTATTTTGACAATTATATCAAATAAAAAATTATGTATTTTTGATCCTATGATCCAAATTTGTGGTTGGAAATGAGAATGTATACATGTTAATGTAATCGATAGTCCCTTATAAAAAAATATCAGGTGGGATGAAAATAAAAGATCTAATTTCCTTTATTGATTCTAACTACTCTACTGTTGAGAACTACAATTATAAATAAAGATAATTTTCAACAACAATAACTATTATAAATTACATTTCTCTATAAATTTAAATTATATCGAGTAAAAAAATTATTCACAAAACTAGGATAGTGGTAAATATATATATTTTACATGAATATTCTCATATATAAATTTCAATATTTATATATGATTAATTTTGATTTTATAATATCATTATCATATAAAAGTCAAATATAGTCCTATCATGATTATAATATTTTTTTGTTTTTACATCCAAAAATGATTAGTATTGATATATATATATAAATCCTGTCAATATATATGTATAATCATAATTGATATAATGGACTTTCGTAATGTTGCATTTTCCAGATCACTACAACATCCTGAGGATCCCTAAGTAATCTACATTAGGATATTATGTTGATAATGATGTTGAATTTATGAGTAGATACGAATTATAATTAATAAAGGATTTTATGTAAATAATGATAAACTATGAAAAGGTTTAGTGGATTAACAAAATTATTTTCTTGAATAGTTATAGTTTTAACATTGACATGGTAGTGTGGTCATTATTCCATGAAGATATTTTGGATATAACATTTAAATAATTTTGGTAAAAACCAAATCTATTTTTTATACTAAATAATTCGGGTAAAATATATGATATCCATAGGATGGTTTGTGGATTGTATACAGTTAATTTTCTATCTAAAATGGGAATTTGAAATATGTTTTTGTTATTTAAAAAAATTATTAATGGAATGGTTAATGAATAATTCAGGAATAGTTTTTCATGATGATTTAAATGGTAAAAGAGAAAATTGATCCTAGTTTGATTGAACATGATTTGGATTTATTCAAATATTAAGACATTTAAAGATAATGACTAAAGTTAATTTTGGTTTTCTTATTTTTGGCCACACTAGTTTTGTGATTTTGGTGCCCCATGTTGTGGTTTTATTCAATATAAATTTAAATATAATTTTTTTTTGGTAAGTTAAAATATTATTTGGTTAAAATATATTTGATAACAGTTTGTTGAAAAATCTGATTCTTCCTGGTGGTTTTAAGTTTCATTTAAAATTTCTTGACTCCGTCTTTCTTAAATAACGAATTCACATAATCATATCTTAATAATGACTGATATTTCCATGTCATAAACATTTAGTCGATCATCATATGTATAGAAACAATTTCTTATGTCATGGATAACTACCATGAAAGATTTATTATGAAAGATCTCATGTTTCTATAAAGGAATCTATCTCATTGACTTGTTTTCCTTAACAAATCAATCACATCAACTTGTTTAACATAACTGATCAAGCACTTCAACTTGTAACCCATAGCCGATCAAGAACATCAACTTTTTTACAAAAATTATCACGTGAGATATAATAAATTATCCAATTAAATGGATTTAGATTACATTGGATCCCATAACATAATTAAAATCACATATATGAGTTCAATATTAACATACACATTTAATCATATTCGAACCATTGAAAAGAAAGTAGTATCATAAATAGTTCATCATTTTATCAAAAACATATTCCTTCCTGAGAAAGAATTAGGATGAAATCATTTTATAATACTTCTATTAATTCTTATGTAACATCAAAGTTTATAATATTATATAGAAAGTTATTTTTATTGAAAACCACACATATGATTTCAATAGGACCATACACATTTCATCATATCAGAACTATTAAAAAGAATGTGGTTTCATAAATAGTTCATCATTTCATCATAAAAATAAACTATCATGAGAATGAATTAGGATGGTATCATATTATAATATCCTTATTAATTCTTAATTAACTTCAAATTATATAATATTATAAGGAAATTGATTTTTAATGATCAAATAGAATAATATTTGGTGGAAATAACCATTCAATTTCGAAATGACTTTTTTATAATACAATATGAAAACTGATTAATGAAAATTTCTTATTTAATCTAAAAATTTAAACATTTAAAAGAATAATAAAATAATTTATGTATAAATATAGAATGAATATATTCCCATAACATTAAATTTTAAATAACATTTTTTATATTATTTGTAAAATTCATAAAGAACCACATATAAAAAATGATTCAGAATCCATTTAACGCGATTTGTAAAAAATAAAGAATGGATAAAAAAATTAACAATCTTTACGAAAATATTAAAATCATTTTTGGAAACATATTTTTAAAACATATACATGTATGAGAAATATTTCCTGGTGGGGTCATAAATATAATCAATCTCATATAATGATGAAATTGTGAAAAAACTTTACATCATGTCTCATATTTCCATATTCTTGTTCAAACCACATTTGTATTAAATATTAATTTATTACAGATTTATTAAATAAAAAATATTTATCATAACATTTATGATTTATTTATAACATATTATCACCCATTTATTAATAATTTTTTATTTAAATAAATGTTCTAGGTGATTACTATTGCGTCTTCCAAGAATTTTTTGGTTTGACAACCCCGGTCCTTATACATTATTCATGGTACCATCATTTAAAAAATGACAATAATAGAATTTAAATAATACCTATTAATTATATAATTAATTATAATCATTCATAAATAGTAGTTATAGATAAAATAATTACACTGTTAATGGAGTTGGTAGGTCGTATGTATGCATGAACGTTGTATTCATTTTTTATCTAATGGAATGAATGGTAAATAGTAAATCACATTTCTAGAATGATTATTAAATCATATATATAATATTTATTCATCAAATTATTCCATATTACCATCAATGTATAATATAAATGAAAAACTAATCACATAACATTGTGGAGAAGGTAGTCAATACTTAAGCATGAGAAACATTATTGTTTTCCAAAAGACTAAAATTTTATAATGTGGAAATGAAATTACCAATACATATGTAGAATTAGGTAATTAATATTATATATATTATTTAAACCCATACTAATCCTCATATATAAAACATTTTGATTAAAAGTAAACTATATTAATACATAAATATTATATGTCATATGTACAAACAAGTGATATGTTCACCTCTCATTTGATTGGAAGGTGTGTCTGTATTGTAATTTTAATAACATTAAGAACATTTTTATCATATACATGACACTGCATATATTATTTTATGATTAATCAAATTGATTTTTTGGAATTAATTAGTGTATAAAAAGATATATATTGGTTACATAGATGAACTCTTCCTCCAAATGACTTGTTTAGATAACCTCTAAAGGTATAAATGGTTAGTATTTTGAATGGAAATCACGTTGAGAATTTATAAATAATTTTTGTATGAACCGGGATTTTATTTGACGTACGAATTGAATGTTTTCCATAATTTCTATGTTTAGATGATTAAATATGACCTATTATGAACTCTCATTGAGGTTATAGAGGTATCTAGGGTGTCGAGTGAAGGCCTGAAGCATTGAGCCCATGTTTTTCATGAAAAAGGTAGTGCACTCAGTTAGTGAAAACCGTTGGAGTTGGGTCGCATAGTCGTGTAGTCGTATCTACATGTTTAGTATAATCTGACAGAGGGATCAACATAGTTTTCATATGGTTTGAAAAACCAAGCAGGGAAACCATGCATTATGACCCAGGCTTAAAGGGTGATGTGAATGGATTGTGTAAGGTTTCATAAACCGTGTAGGTAAATTGTGGGGTCTAGATATTTTGGGTAAAATGGGTGTTTTCACCCTAAAAATTATTAATATAAATTACCCTACTTTGTCATATTTCACAACCGGGGATTGAAGGAGATCCCACATTGGAATTTATTCCACCATTTCGGATCCCTTATTCATACGACCTCTAATTCATTTGGCATTTATCTCCTTGGATCCACAACGGTAATAAGTTTCTTCTTTTTAATCCATTCTCGATTTATTGGGATATCAATTGCACTATTTTTTATGATGCTCACATTTTGTAATATCTTATTATTCATTCATTATTCATATTTCTTCCAAACCAAGATGAATCCCATCTTTATACTTGAAAAGCTGTCTAGAATGAGCCTATAGTAGGTGGTCTCGTGCATTTCAGTAACAAAAAATCTTTTTATATATTGTTGAGTGCCAAACACCCATATTTAGGGTATCACCATGACTTATAAATGAATCAAGTTGTCTTATACTATTGTTTACATAATGTAATAGGTGTTTTTATGCATGTAGTAGTTTTTATACCTAGATTAAGGTCCCCCCCAATGGGTGAGTTCCCTTGGATGAATTATTGTATCCATTTCGCCTGGGATTCCTACGATTCATGCCTTTGATTCCCATTCAAGGTTTATTAATGTTTAATATAGTTATTAATTTAATTACAAGGGTGATTATTATTATTTATTTTCTGTAGGTTATGGAATAGTTGACTTTCTCCATGTCCCAAGTATGCCATTTCATATTTAATCATGTTCAGATAGATTTTATTAATCTATTGACAATTGCACATGATTTGAATATTTTCAAATCCATGTAATGGTTTAATTTTCATTTGACTCCTGTTATCAGATGTGTGCCAATGTGAGTAAACGAAATGTTAAGTCTTATGTGGTTGTTACTTACATGAGACTCCCTATGGGGGTGAGTTATATTAGATTCATTGGTGTGTTGACCATAATATGCCTGATGAACATATTAAATGAATTGATTGATGAATTAGTAAATAGCCTTGGGTGAATAATAGATTCAGTATAGAATTCCATGAAGGGGCTCATTGGACTATTGTACATTGTACCTTGAGTGAACTTTGGATTCTTTTTTAATTCCTTGGATGTTATCAAATTGTTAATTTTGATTATGACATGAGTGAACTGTGGACACCATGGATGGGCTAATTGAGGCTGTACACACATTCGCATTAAATATTGGATCCATCGAGGGATACCATGGATGGTCTTAATAGGTATTGACCATATGTTAAGAGTGATACATGGGGAATCCCTATTGGACCTTTAAAAACGGCTTAGTTGACATTGATTTACACCACACCTAGTTTGATACCAGGATTCAGATAGGGTCATCAGGATTATCTTTCATGGTGTTGGTAGAATAAGATCAGGAGTGATACATGAATTCAAAAATTGTAATTTAAAGGACAGTGTCATTTTATAAATTAAATATTAAAATGATCTATGATGTGTAAGCCAATACAAATCCCAATATTGGTTTCGGTCATCCCTTATGCATGATTATATGGAATTTAGAGGCATTTTTTATGCTTACAGTTATATGGGGGATGCTAGGATTAAAACTGGTTCTCAAGACATTTTAATTCACTGTAATTGAATTAAACAATCCACAATTAAATGTAATTCAAAACCAATGGATATAGGTTTCTTACATTTGAGTACATCATCACATTATTCCTTCATTGTTTTACACTACATATTATATATATTCATTGATATATTGTCATAGAAAATTGGTGGTTTCCTACTATGATATAGTCTCACACTCTATTTGGGTCATGTTTTGGAACCAAAAAGATTTTATGATTAAAGGTGTATTTAAAGGCAGTCACCCTCCTTCAGGTAATTTATATGATTCTTAAGAACAAGTGATCAGGGTACCATGCTGAGGTTTGAAATGATTCTAAAACTCATTATGCATTTTCATACATTTTAAAATTATATTGTTTGTGAATGAAAAGTGACTTAATTTTTTTTCTAAATCAAGTGACATGTATCATCATATTATTCAATTTATGTATATGATATATTTATACAACCAACCTTCTTCTATGTACTATTGTTTAATGGTATTAATACTTCCAATATTGATTTTTTTTATTTCACCTTGTTACATTATACTAATGAGGTCATAGTATCCCCACTATCACACAGAGGACCTCACTTCTAGTCATCTGTATCTAGTGTTTTGGGAGATGCACTTGAGTCCATGTGGTCTACCAGGCATAGATAACACTTGAGTGGAATGTTGGTTCAAGACATTACAAAGTTCTATCTAGGTGAAATTTCAGGTTTTCTATACTATTTTCTGATAATAGATAGACAGATGAAGGAAATTTGATTTTGTAAAAAATTGTGCATGGGTGATTCTACTGTTTGTATAAGGAAAAGAAAAATTACCTCATATTGAATTTTCTTTTTTCAATTTTGAGCTATTATATTTTATTTGATATCATCATAAGGTGACACACTTGTATTGAAATGTTATTTTTTTATGGTTGTGATTTCTATTAGGTTTCTAAATAATGATATGAGGGTATGAAATCTGATGCATCATATAGGAACATGTTAGAAATCACATGATATTCATTATTTCCATGACATATAGAGGGCATTACCAATTGATGTTGTTGTGATTGATGTCATGATTTAAATTATTTCTATTGTTATAGGTATTTTGGTAAATGTTATGGTATGGATTGGATGGATTCAATGCTTTGGTTCTTGATGTGTATGGATCCTTTTGGATTAAAATTTAGTGGATCTTGTTGCATCCTTAAATTGAATGGTATTACAATGTTCTATATGTGAATTCCATGCTTCGATTCACATGGAGTATGGTCCCCCATGGATAAAAATTTGGAATATCATTGGGTGTATCCTTCAGAAAGGGGTTGGGATAAAGATAACATTATAATGAAATAATGTGAAATGGAAATGTATATTGATAAGATACTTATACCAATGTAGACATTAGTAGTGGGATTTTGGTAGTCTATCATTTTTCAAACACATAGACTGAACCCAGGGGGAAGACATAGGGGTGAGTTATTAGAAGAAGGTTTTTACTTGTCATATTGTGTATTTCACTTTTAAGATATGACCATTGAAAATGATCTTGGACTGAGATGTGTGTTCGACATTTGTAGTCATTCTTCCATAGAGACCTTAAGATGTATTCCAAGATGGTGTCAGTGATCATTCTTTAGAGGTGGTAGGTCGTGGGCTACAAGTGGACCCTCCAGTCATGCCAATTGTAGAACCAGCTATTATAATGGGTATTGATGACGATTCATAGTTCCATGAAGACTTTATGATGATAATGAAAACCATTCAGGGAGTACCACATTCTACAAAATGTATGGAAGAGCTAATATGACTATTCTATAAGTAGTATCCACCCACATTTTTAGGTTATAGAGGACCACAGGCTTCAGATTCATGTCCAGAGTCCATTAATATGATCATAGAGAATTTATAGATGCTAACTATGAGGTTGGTAAAGCTTGTTACATACATGCTTCCTTATTCCTCCATGATATTGTAGGATTTTATTACTTAGGCCGATCCACATTAGGATATAAAATTGGGAGAATTTTAGGAAGTTTTTTTATGTTTAATACTTTCTCAAGATACTGAGGGACCATAGATCTCGAGATTTCATGCATCTAGAGCAACTCTCTTCGTCATTTATAGACTATTCCCCTCATTTCTCTAAGATCAAGTGATTTTCACATATTCTGATGGGAAAAGATGTTTTGAACAATAAGACATTTGAGGATTATCTCAGGAATGAGATTTGATCACATTTAAATCTATTCAGGTGGACTGTATTATCTTTTATAGAGAATTAGGCATTGATCCCCAAGCATGACATAAGGGAATTTGGTGGTACGAGCTGGGGGAATCTGGCACCTAAATATAGTACTTTCCTAACTAGTAGTTTGAAGTGTCATCTAGTGATTTCTCACTATGATGCTAGCAGTCTGAATGTTTCATTTGGTAAACATGTGAGGTGATACCTATGTGGTAGGCTGCGTCTTATGAGGCTACATAGTCCACTAGAAATAGTCTACTGCCAATCTTGCCGAATGATTGGCCATCTGAATCATTTCTACATGACATTCCCACTAGATGATTTTGAGAAAGGTTCTGCACCGAATCCAAATTTATGAGCTGGGTTTATAGATTCTCAGCAGACATGTAGATTATTACATCAATCCATTTAGGTCAAGGGGGATTTCGGGGTCATGGTATCTAGAATCAATGATCAGAATGAGAATGGGGTCGATCAGCTCAGGGTATACATGAAGTTTCATAGGGCCATATTACAGGTTTGGCATATGAAGTCAAACAAACCTAGTAGAAGTAGGATCCCATAACATCTACTGTTAGAGGTACTGTTCTAGTAGCCTCTGTTTTAGCTTCTATATTTTCTGATATAGGGGATTCACATAATTTCACATGATTTCATGTTTTGGAGAGCCTTGGGATATATTTTTTCATCATATGGCATGATGACAATAGACTCTACATTAGGGATGAAAAATAATGTTGTGTGTTAGTGCATGGAGTTCCCGTTTGATATTTGTGGGATTCACATCATATGGAAACTTTACATACTCGACATAAGAGGATTCAATTTAATTCTTGGGATAGAAAGGCTAGTTTATTTCATACCTTTTTTACTCTTATCACTTTAGGGTGTGTTATACGTCACTAAAAAGAGGATGGTTTTTATATAATTGTGAATTGGATGTCCAGCTAAGCCGAGCTGGCTCTGATCATTATGGGATGGGTGGGATGATGACCTAGATTTTTCATTTTTATATGGATGATCAAGGAAGATTTAATATTGATTTCACTCTAGTTATTGATCATTTCAAACATCATCCTGGACATGTTTTCAGGTTTACCTTCAGTGATAGAGATATAGTTCCTTATAGAGCTAGTTTAAGGAGCTTCACACACACATACACACACACATATATATATATATATATATTACCCCTTATGTGATGGTTAAGGCTGGAATGAAAGAGCACAAGAGGTAGCTCGATGGTTTAGAGGAAAATGGTTTCATCCTACCTAGTACTTCTTCAAGGGGTTCACTTTTCCATTTTGTGAAAATGTAGAATTTATCATCCTGTTATATGAGGATTACCATAAATTGAACTAGTTGACAGGTAAGAACATATTTCACCTTCCTCATATATATGATCTCTTCGATCACATCTTAAAATTTTAGTTTTTCCCAAATATTAAATTAAGAAGTAATAATCATAAAATGTGTGCTAGATCATCATAAAAAAAATTCACATAGACTTTTAGAGTAGGTTTGGTCTATGTGAGTACTTGGTAATGTCGTTCGGTCTCAAAAATGCACCAGTGATCTTTAGGGCACTGATTAACCTAGTGTTCAATCTTTATCTGGATTTGTTTGTGGTGGTTTTCATGGATGATATCTTAGTGTATTCTAAAAATATACATGACCATTCCAAACATATTAATATCATATTGAATAAACTAAGAGAAGATATATTATCTGATAAGATAAAAAAGTTCCACTTCTAGTTGGATTTGATTCTCTTCATGGGTCACAACATCTTGGACACAAGAGTATCACTTGACCTAGAGAAGGTAAAATAAGTAGATACCTAGGAGAAGACTAATATTTTCTTTGAGGTGTAATGTTATTTAGGTATAGAGAGTTATAGTATGAGTTTGATAAAATAGTTCTCGGGATTAGAAGCATCATTTATGGTCTTGAGTAATAACAGAATGAAGTATGTATGGTCAAATTTATGTGAGAAACCCATTCAATATCTTAAAGGGAGATTATAATTGATTCTGATACTAATTTTTCTAGATCCAATAATGTCTTTTACTATTTACTATGATGCATTTGGTATCAGGATGGTGAAAAATCTTTTGTAGGGGGGATTGAGTCATTGTTTATGTGTCTCAGCTGTTGAGGCCACAAGAGAAGAATTACCTGACATGTGATTATGAGTTGGATGCATATTTTCATGCATTGTGAAGTTGGAGACATTACTTATTGGGAGAGAGTTTGGTGGAGTTCATGAACCAAAAAAACCTCATCTACATATTTACACAGTGTGATATCAATCTGAGGAAGTAATGTTATGGGGAATATGATTATTTATTGGACATTGAGCTTGCATTCTTGATTAGTAAATGAAATTAAATGGATGATTCAAATAGTTGGAGGAATTATATATAGGTAGTACATAAATCAAGTAGTGTGTAGTAGCTTATTTTTTTGTTCACTGAGATTCAATTGGAGGATCATGATAAACATGGAAAAACATTTCTATCATCTGTAGCATTTAACTCTACCCAACTGGAAAATGTGTGTATGATGCATATATTAAATTATGAAGTCCAAGTTTATTCGGATAGTGTGGTGGTTGTGGACCCTCCTCCTAGATAGACCATAGTAGAGGATAAAGTTATGAGATTACATAGTCACGTTTGGGTTTCAGTAGATATGCATGAGGAGAAGATGTGGGAATTTCATGCCTATATATGTGAATTACATCAAGGTGTCACCATGAAGTGTTGATATTTACATATCCAGTATTGGTGGTTGGGTATGAAAATAGGTGTAGATGGTTTTTTCATGAGATGTTCCACCTGTTAGCAGGTGAAATAGGAACACCACTGACCATATTGAAATTTTAAGAAGCAACCCATTCCTAAGTGGAGGTAGAATGATGATGTGATGGATTTCATGGTGGGTTTACCAAGGTCTCCTCAAAGTAAATATTCCTTTTGAGTTATTGTTGATAGGATCTCAACGGGAGAAAAATTCCTTCCGATCAATGCATACATTACTGAGGATGGGCATGGGAGGTTGTACATCTACGAGATATCACGACTATATAGGGATCCCCAATCTATCATCTTCGATAGGGAAGCACAATTTAACTCTATATTATGGAATGGGTTATATAGGGTGTTGTGTAAAAAGTGATTATTAGAAAATATTACCACCCCTAGACAAATGGCTAGTCATAGAACATGATTATGGTGCTTTATGATATGCTTCGGGAATAAATCAATGATTTTGGGGGCTCTAGGGAGAAGAATATACCCCTGGTTGAGTTCTACTATAATTATAGATTTCATTATTAAATTTAGATGTCACCATATGAGGATTTATATAGTGGGCCATGTCGATCACCCCTATGTTGGCTGGAGGCAGGAGAGGCAGCTATGTAAAGAACTCATTTTGTACTGAAGACCACAGAGTTGTTTTTGATGATTCAGAAATGGAGGGAAAATGTGTAGTCTCTTTAGAAATCATATGTTAGTCGACATAGGAAATTTATAAAGTTTTTTGATAGGAATTTTGTTTTACAATTTTTTACACTGATTTTGGGCTACAATATGATTAGGAGATAGGGTAAACATTCACCGAGATACATCATGTTGTTTAAGATTCTCGGGAGAGTTAGGCAGGTTTCCTACGTGTTGCATTTACCTCAGATGTACAAGGATTTTCCTAATGTATTCCACATTTTTTTATATGACAATACGATTAATAAATGTCTCAAATTTTTCATCATGAGGAGGTAAAGTTATAGGTAGATGAATCCTTTGAGGAGCATCCTATACGAATTAAGGAGCATAGCACGATAGTTCTATATGGCACCTCCATTCCTTTAGTATGGGTGTTATGGTAGTATAGATGGGTGTATGGTGATACCTAGAATAGGGATTCCAATGTGTGATCGTAGTGGATGGAGTTATTCTCAGATATTACTTCATCACACAATTAAGGTAAATTCAGTGATGGATTTCATTAAGGAAGAAGCTTGTAAGAACATGGTTATTCATTAAGAAATAGATCAAGATGTTTCCATCAATTATTTGTTTAATATCCCATATATAGCATGTTATGAATGCCATTTTGGTTCATAGAGGTCAATAGGGTTTCTTGGGGGTATAGGATCCTCAAATATGAGTTTTGGGTGAAACTTTGCGGCCACACTATTAGTAAAAACCGTGAGAGATGGTAAACACGGCCATCTGTCTATATATTCATTTTTAGGAAATTATGACCGAGGTTTGAACAATGTTTTCACATAGTTTGAAAAACTATGTGGGGTAACCATGAACTATTACCCACGATTATAATGATATATGAATGGTTTCGTCATAGTTTAATAAACTATGTGAGTAAAATGTGGGGCCCAAATATTTTTGGTAAGATGATTGTTTTCCAATTGATATGTTTTAATATAATTTTCCCCTCCTCTATCATGATTATTTGAAGGGGATTGAGGGAGATCACTCTTTGGAGTCTATTTTCCCTTTTTAGATCCCGTCATTTTCCAACCACAGATTCAAACATCATTCATATCCTTGGATACACATTGGAAATGCCTCAGTTTCTTTTTAGCCTTTATCAATTCTTATGTATATCGATTGTGATGTTGGGATTTAGTATCTTATTCCCTAATATCCATTTCATCATCTATTCTTCATATTTCTTCCAAACTAGGTTGAATTATAGCTTGATATTGGGTATTCTATCTAGTAAGATCCCTGAGTAGGATGTCTCATGTCCTTTAGTAATTATAGAGCTATTTATATGTACCCGTGTGCCATGTAGCCATTTTAGGGTGTTGGATAAAAATGTAAATAAACCCAGTTGTAGCTTATTGTTGGATAGGTAATAGAATAGGGGTTTTGAAACATTTATTTGGTTTTATACCTGAATTACATTCCACTACATAGGTGAGCGCCCATGGATAAAGTTTTCTAGTCATTTGGCCTAGGATTCCTATGAGGCAGCCCTTTGTTTCCCATTCGAGGGTTATTAAAAATTAATTCTTTTATTAACAGAATTACAGGGGTGTTATTTGTATCTGAATTTCTTTAGGGTATGTAATACATTAATTGACTCTTGAATTATGTATGGAACATCATTTTTATGAATGTTGGGATTGATTTTCTAAATCTATTGAGCTTCCCATGTGAGTTGAATATTTTTATGACAATGTAGTAGTTTAATTTACATATGGATATTTTGATGATAAATGTTTCCCTCTGAGTAAATGGATGGTCATTCCATATAAGGTCTATATTTTCATGAGACATTATTTGGTGGTGACTTATGTTATCTGATTTTGGGTTTTAACACTAGAAAGCCTAATGAAATGTTTAAATGAATTGAATGATGAATACGTAAATAGCCTTGGGAGAATAATTTATTTGGTTTAGAATGCCCTAGATGGGATCATATGACTATTTCAACATGTACCTTGAGTGAAACATGGATTCGATTTTAATTCCTTGGATGAGTTCAAAGTGTTAAATATGATTATTTCATGATTTTTCCATGGATACCAATGATTAGTTCAAAGAGGCTATACATAAATGATGATTGAATCATGGATCCATTGAGGGATTACATAGATGTGATCAAGGGTTATTGACCATATTTAATGAGTGATACATGTGTATTACCTATAGGAACTCCATGGATGGTCTTAGTTGACATAGAATTATATCACACCCAGAGTGATATCGAGTTTCTGAGAGGCTCGTCAGGACAGTCTTGATGGGTTTCGGTAGAATTTCATTAGGAGTGATACATGGATTCAAACGTAAAAATTTCAAGTATTAGATTATGTTATAAATTTATTATTTAAACAATTTATGACTTGCATACCAAGAAAAACAACAATCATTGATTTGACCTTCTCTTATGATATATTAGAAAGCCTTTTGAGGCATCTGTTATGCTTACAATTATATAGGGGCTATCAGGATTATACCAGATCTCCAGACTTATGAATTAAATATAATTGAATTATTAATTTAATGATCAAATTAAATGTAAATTGAAACCCATTAATTTGTTTTTTATACATTTTAAGTACTTCCTATTTTTCT
The DNA here is from genome assembly GCA_963277665.1 of Viscum album. NCBI lineage: Eukaryota > Viridiplantae > Streptophyta > Magnoliopsida > Santalales > Viscaceae > Viscum > Viscum album. Next base: position 536,113,505 of record OY728120.1, on the reverse strand, counting down.
TCAATCATTATTGCACAGTACATATTATATATATATATATTAACTAGTAATTTGGCATAGAACATTGGTGTGTTGCTACTCAGATTTAGACTGACACCATATTTGGATCATTTTTGTAACTAAATAGATTATATGATTGAAAGTGTCGATAATGTAAAGCACTATCCTTCAGGTACATGATATGATTCATAGGTGCAGGATATCATGGGACCATGCTAAGGATCATGATGTTTTTGTGATTCTATTTTTCTCTTTTAAGAATTTTATTGTATTTAACTACATTGTTACTTGTTTTTTTTTGTTCTCTAGAAAATGTGACATGTATCATTATCTTTTTCATGATAGGACTGTGATTTTTTAAATAATCAACCTTCTCCAGTTTAATCCCATTTTATGGTATTACTTAATCCTTTATTAAATTGTTATTGTATTCCACTATATTATACTCTTCTATTGAAGGAATTTTCTCCCCACTATAATACATCTTCCCTCACTGCTAGTCAATTGCCTCTGGCATTTAGGGAGATATGCTTGAGGCTATATGGCCAACCAGGCTCAACGAACTACTGAGTGGAATTTAGGTTCGTTGTTATAATTTTATAATTGAAATTTTCTAAGTATGGAATATATTTATATCTCTATGTAGTGATTATATTTGAGAGAGTATGTTTCCATTTATAATATTGGTGAGGTGAACTTTTATTAATTTCACAAAAAATATAATATAATAATAATAATATTGGTACAAATACAACAAAATATCCATGAATTCAATTCTATGGTAATATATGTTTACAATATCATCATAAAATAGATTTTGGACTTGTTTATGGGATATTGTAAACACTAAATACAGTTTTAGCCCCTTAATTTTCATATTTTAACATTAACCATGGTAACATATTTTTCACATGGACATTGTTATGAATTTGAAAATAAGGTAATTATTGACCCATAAATTGATTATATATGATAGTTTAAACCATATATTATTACATTTTTCGTTGTATAGTATAGATATATATATATATATTAAATAATTAAACAAATTATTATTTTCAAAAAATATCATTATTTTAAATTTTCACAAAATACAATATGTTTTTTTATAACATCAAGAAAACAATTATAATTCAGAATTATTACTTTAAAACATCTCTACCATGTTGTGTTCATCTATTAAATTAAAAAAACACTATATTAATTTAAATTTATACAACTTTAATTATTTTTAATATCAGTTTTTTCATTCTTCCATTAATTGAATTTTATTAAATCAATGATTTGTAATTATTTAATGTAATTTTTTTGTTTTTTAAAATTATAAAAAAATAACCATCTTGAGAAAAATTTAGTTTGGCACAAAATTATACATTATATTCATTAAAAACTAATTTTCTAACTTATGTGAACATGTAAATGATATTTATAACTATTTGAGTGACATTTTGTTTTATTATTTGGATTTGATAAAATATAAGCCATTTTCAGGGACAAGTTTTCCTCAGAAAACTATAATAAGATCATAATACGATAAGGGTAGAATTTAAATTATCAAATAATAATTATGATTAATTATTTTGGCCAAGTAAATTACCTTTAACCTGTATTTAAATTATTTACCTTTTACTAATTTTAAAAATTTTACAAAAGATAGTACTCATTTTGAACAAAAATAAATGATAATTAGTTACCAAATAGGTACTTACTGATAAAAAATAATAAATAAATATTTTATATATTAAATGTATACATTTGGTAGAAATTACTTTTAATATAAATTTTTAAAACACAATTAAAAAATTATTAAAAAACATGTTTATGACAAAATGTTTACTTATACCAAAATCATGCATCATGATGACTCAAACGAAGTTATTTATATTATAGTTAACAATGTAATATATTACTGGATCTAAGAACATATAAAAATAATTATCAAACTTCTTAATAATATAATATTAATGTTTTACCAAAATTTATATTTTTCATTATTCAGGAAAAAGTAAAACCTTTCAGGAAAACCTCAAATTTTCTCCCAATTTTTTTTGATATTACGAATTAGAAATATTTTTATTTTTATCAAAAATATATTCAAATACATTCAAATATTAATAAATATATATTCTCAAAAAGACCTGAAAAATTCTTTTTTTTGATTAAGATATATATTTTTTAAATAAAATAAATTTATTATAAATTGTGTGGTTATTTACTACGTATTTACATTGATTAAGATTACATAATTCATAATGCAGTCAATCGAATAAATATTATCCAATTATGTAGCTTGGGGATAAAAATATATATATAAATATTTTAATAAATTTATTATATTTTTTTTAAATAGATGGATGTGTGTAACACAAGCTGTAAAAAAAGATAAATATATTTGGAACAAAAAAATTATAAAATCATATTGTGTTATATTCTCTAGAACATTAATAAATTGCTTCATTGTAACTTATTGTCGATAATCATTGTTTTGTCATATAAAAATTCATTTTTGGAAACCAACATCAAAACAAGGGTTAATAAAACATCCTCTCGAATTGGGTGAAATGGATTTAATAATTTAATTATGGATTATATATACGATGTTTATAAATAAGAAAAAAATTATAGGAATGTAATGATATGGTCATAGATAAAAATTAATATCCATGAATCATTGATGAGGAGAAATTTAATGATTTTGAGAGTGCTAAAAATCATAATAATATAAACCATATATTTTGAAAAGGGAATCAATTAATCAAAATTGATAGATATAAAATAAATTATTTGATTATAATCCTCTACCATGTATTGAGAAACTCATTAAAAATGTTGACTAAAAAGATATTTACTATCATGATAAGTTAAATTTCATCCTTCCATATTTTTTAATCACAATTTCATACTTTTCATTATACAAGGAATATTCAAGATGAAATTTTCGCACCTCGTTAACTAATAGAAACTTCTATTGGATCGAAAAATCCAAAAAAGGATAACTAGAAAACCCTACACTATTTATATATTATGAATAACAAAAATTATTAGTATAATTTAAACAATAGATTAAAAAAAATCTTATACATAATCTAAAGTTAAAATAATTTAATCAATAACACGAAGTTAGTTAATCATAAAATTCCTTAAAAATACATTTGAACAAATTAAAAATCAAAAAAGTTAGAAATAAAGTATGTTTATTTCAAATATAAAATTGACCAAAATATAAAAAAGTATCTCAAAATGACACATGCCAAATATGTGAACACATTTGTCATATATTATATGTATACATGGGGAGAACATAAATTACCATAAATCTATTTAAAAATAATACATGATTCTAAATATTTAAATTGTCCCTCATCCAAAAATAAAACCATAGAATATTGTATATATTCCATAAATTCAAAAAGAAATAAAAAAATTCAAGGATGAATTAAATATTATTTCCATCAAACCACTATCACATTAAAATGTTACTAAAACTATATCATTAGTTTCAATACACTATTTATCCCAACATTAAATTATTATATCCACATTGGACACGTATTAAGGGTTATCAATCCCTTCATAACATGCCCCCAAAAAATATTATATTGATAATAAATGAATTTTCATAGTAATTGATACCATTCAATATATAATTTAAATTACATGATCTAAAAATAATGATGAAAAACCCTTGTATGTTTCATGTTTCTTATAATACAGAATATTATATACAAAATAATTTTACTACATAATTATCAAATCCCAATAAAAAATCAATTCTATCTTTCCACTACATTATTAATCCATTAACTAGGTTCATTATATTATTCCATAATATTCCTTCTATTGTTATTTCATTTGTATCCTCTTCATCATAAATGGTAAAACCATTAATAGTAAAACCTTGTTTATCCATTTCTTCTGATTTCCCACTAGTATATCGATATGTATTATTCCTATAAATTCCATATTATAAAACTTCAACTATCGACGATTACTTTTATAAAATAGTATTCCCATAAATATTATTAACTAAAAAATTCATTACTCCTCAGAAATTAGTATTTATATGTATTTTACCACAGCAAAAACATATTCATATTACTTTTATTAATTCTTATCCACCATTCATCCCACATTCATGAAATAATGAAAACTGAGAATTCTTTTCCCGATGGTCATCAAGAATCTCACTTTTATTTTTTAGGTGTGACAGTATAGTCAACTAATATGGTATTAATGATCACATTATAAGATTTACAATTTTTTAATAAAAATGGTACTCATTCCATCCTTTATTTTTTTTTGTTTCTAAAGAAGAAAATAATTCTTTCATCCATTACATTCCCCAATAACTTGAAATATTTTTATTACAAAAATTATCTAAAAATGGAATACTGTAAGAAATGGTAATCATCCTATAAAACAACAATGTTAGTTATAGGATTTATGAATGATGATACCTTCTATTCAATCTATAAAAACATTTTGTAACCATGGTCGTCCATTATTAGCATACATTCTAATCCTTAATAATTTTTTCAAGAAAATATTGCATAACCCAATACATATCTCCCCTGAATGTCAATCTTATTATGTGTGAAGGCCCATTTTAATTTACCTAATGAAGAAAAATTATAGATAAATTTAACCTTTTAGGTGTTATTACCCCTAGTTACATCATTTTTAAATGAAAATATAGTTTTAGTGTCCATATAGAAATGTAATTTATTAGAGAATCAAATCATCTCTTCCATACCAAATAGTTAAAAAGTTATATTAGACATAGACTTGTTAATATGGTTTTTAGAAATATATTATAACCTTATTATCAAATAATTTTCTAAACCATCCAGTGATAGAAAATGTAATTGCAAAATATTTTCATACATTAATTGTTATCTAAATATATGAATATTAAATACAATTTACAAGAAACCATATAGAAGAATGTATATGTTTAGTTTTATAGGATAATAGGTACTAAATATTGATAATTTATGAAGTATCTTCAAAATCTCAAATAATTATCTGACCATTTATTATTCTTAGTTTTCGTATCATACATAAAAACTTTATTCATAACCCACTAAGAGAAAATTTAATAATGTTTGTTCATGAATTCTCAGTAATTTCATACATGATATATAACAATCATTGATCAAATTAAATTATAAGATAATAATTACATAATCAAATATTAACCATAACATAAAAATTTCATAATAAAAATTCATATGATTAAAAAATTATGCATTGTACAAAACAAAAACATTTCAGAATACCTAAATCATTATTATGATAATTAATCATTAATCAATCATTAACCATAAGTTCATGTCATGAATGGGATTCAAATTGACATTAGTATAGAAACAATTTAAATTATTATGGAAAACTAATAATACGATAATATAATTAAAAAAACCTATTTTTAATAATGGATCAACCACATTGACTTGTTTCCCACAATAGATCAAGAATATTGACTTGTTTCTCGTATCATAAGAAGAACATTGAATTTTTTCACATAATAGATCAGTCACATTGAAATGTTTTTCATAAATATTTCATAAAATATAATACTTTACCCAATTCATTGGTGGGATATTTGCGTTCCACCTATCACATAATTAAAACCATATATATGAGTTCTATAGAACCAAAAACAATTTATCATATCAAAACCCATGAAAATAATTGTGTTTCATAACAATTTTGTCTCTTCAACAAAAACATAAACCATATAGAGAATGAATAGATATTGAATCCTTGAATTATAATCCCATTATGGGTTATATAACATCAAATTATTTCTTCATAGATAGAAATTTATTTTTAACGATGATGTGAAATAATCATTGAATAAAATAAACATTCCATTATGAAATATTTTTTTAAAAAAAATATAACATATAAATGAAAATAGATCATTTGAAAATTAAAAATTAAAAATTAAAAAAAAAAATTCAATTAATTGAATAATCAAGAAAATTAGAAAATTACACACATTCACTATAAGTAAAAAAACAATTATTCCACATTTTTTCCACAATAGTGAAATGGAACATATATTTATTAAATGAGAAAATCATTTTAAACTCTTATAATGAAATCCAATCAGGGGTATAAATTTTTTTAAATAAATTTTTTATATTTATAAATAATTTTTTAAAAATATAGAAAATTTTGATATCTATGTACCAGATAAGACTTAAACATAAGCAATCATGAGTAATGATGAGATGATGAAACAAAATACTCTCATCATGTCTCCCCATTCCTTGAACATGTTCTACGATCATATTTTATAAAAATTAATTTAAAATAAATTCATACCATAACCAGTTGTATATCATACAATGTATGATTATTTATAACTTCTTATAATCCATTTATTATTAAGAGGATATTAAAATCATAGTTTTGGGTGATAATTGCATTGTTTTCCGATCTTGTTTGAGTTTAGTTGTTCCTGTACATATACATTGATCATGGTCCTGATATATAAAAATTCTAATTCATATAAAAAAATTATAAAAATTATATATATTTTTGTATTCATTCATAAAATTTGATATTGAAAAATTAATTAAACCATTCCTGGAATGTGAGGCCATACATATAGATGATCGTCTATTATTTTTTTAACTCATGGATTAAAAATGGTAAATAATAATTCAACCTTCCAAAATAATTAGTATTTCACACATATAACATATATTAATAAAATGAATCCTTTTTACAATCCATGTTAAATATAATTGTGAGAGAACAATATCACTTCATAGCGATGGTGGTCCATATGTTTGCATGGATCATTATATTATTTACCAAAAGATGAAATTTTAAGAAGGTATGAATTATATTATATTTATATTAGTATAATAATTTAATATATATATTATATAACATAAAACTACTATAACACAAACCCATAAATAGTATTTATTAAAAAATAATTACATCACTACGTGAAGAAGGTAAGCCATATGTACATACGAGCGATACACTCAATTTTTGTTTGATGTGGAAGAGGGTGTGTAGTAGTTTTTAAAAATTATAATTGTATACTATCATATATATGAGAATTAATTTATTATTTTAAAAAAATATCATAGATTTATAGGAGTTAAAGAAAAATATAAAAACCAAATGAGGTGTTAGAGAAATAAAAATTTCCTTAAAATGAATCATTTTGATCTAATATTGAAATATTTATGGTTGTTATTTTTGATGAACATATGAAAAAAAATCTTATGTTATTTTATAATATAACTTGGAAGATGAAGGATGGTATTTAAGGATCCATTTTTTGTAAATATGTAAAGGATAATGCCTTATTTTATAATTGAGAAGAGGGGCACTTTTGGAATGTCCTTTAAAGTTTAAACTATTGTAAAACTTTTCGAGATCCAAATACTTTAAAATGTACATAAATTCTAAAATAGCATTGCATGTGTTTAAAATATAATCCAAATATAAAATTTAGATAGGTTTATGTTGTATATTAAGCCTTGTCATTTTTTAACCACTTAATAATCATATTTTAACATTAAACATAGTACCAAGATTTTCCCTCAAAAAAGGTTTTATTTATACAAATAAGAAAACTATTGACTCATAAATGGATCATGGATGAAATTTTATATAATATAGTATCAAAGTTTTTCCTAATTGGGATTTTTATATTATTTAATAAAATATTATTTTTGAAAAAAAATTATTTTTTTTATTTTTGAAAATATTCATTATTGTTGATTTAATATCATTAAATAAATAATAATAAATATAAAAAAATGTATCCCATTAGAAATAGGTATTTTCTATATATAATATTTTTTTATAAATTTAATTGTCTAAAATTATACTACTTTTATTTTTATCACATTTTTTTAATTTTTAATTAAATGAATAATTACTTAATCATCATTTTGTGTGTCTTTAGTACTATTATTTAATTAGTAAAACATATAAAGAAATTTTAACTACATATATAAATTAATTAGGTAGCAAGTTAATATTAATATTCTTTAATAACTAAAATTTTACCTATCTGTATGTATAAATAGTTTTTCAAACGAAGAGAGTGACATTTTTTCACATATATATGTTTAAAAAATATATAAGAAATTTTCTTGGCCATGATTCCTTTAAAAAACTCATATAAAATCCTTATATCATATGGTTATAATTTACATCAACAAATAATTATTATTATTATCAATTATGGCATTATCACTTATTTTTCTCCTTTATTTACATAATATAACCTTTAAAGAGGTGACGATTTTTCCATGGTTACTAATGATTTTGAAAAAATATAAAAGGGCCCTATTTATAAATTTAAGACATCCCAAATATAAATATGTAAATAAATTTATTAATTTTATTTAAATATTTTTTATAAATTTATTTTTATATAAATGTGCAAAACATAATGAAAAACAACATTTAGAATAATGCATATTTAATATATTACATGAACTTATAAAAAAATAATGTATAAATATGATTAAAATAAAATTAATAAGATTATATATATTTAAATAAAACATATGATACATTTAAATAAAATTAATATCATAATGCTACATTATTTGAATATTAAATTATTTTTTAATAAAAATATGTATTTATTACTATTTATTAAAAAAATCAGTCTATCCAGAAAGATTAATAAATTTTCAAAAAGTTAGTACTGATATTTTAATTTATTGAATTAGGTTAATTGTCTAACACATATTTATTAAAATATCAGTATACAAATTATTATACTTTCTCAAAAAAATAAAAATATTTATTTTGTAATGAAATTGCATTTTTGAGGAATAAAATGACATAACTAAAAATTGAGTGATTAGTTAATAGATATTTATATTGAGTAGAGATATTTTATATCATTCATATAGTATTTAATCATATTCAATCCATTAAATTTAATAGCTATAAGATAACATTAAATAATAATAATTTAAATATAATATCATGGTTCACTTAAACTCATTGTTGTATAGAGTGTATGATTTCAAAGAAGATAGATACATTTCAATGAACTATTTCACAATACCATAGGGTGTTACATTAAAATTTTAATTTTTAATGTACAATTAATTTTTAATTTAATTTCATTTTTATATATGAAAAAATTGTTTTGTGATAATGGATATATGTCGCAAATATGTAACTGTATATGCATTTTGATATAAAGGAAACGTTGGTTGGGATATGGTGGTATTGTATATATTTATAATATTTTTTATTTATTTTGATTTACTACTAGAGCTATGTGACCTTTCAAATACCCATTTCATGTATTGGGAAATATGGTGACCCATAATATCCATGATCTAGGAGAAAATCCACCACATATATTTGATCATCTAGGTATTTGTAGGTTATGTATCAGTGGTATTGAATGTGGTATGAGGTTGGATTGTGGGGTGCATATATATTATCTATAATATTTTTATATACTGGTTTATTACATTGTTGTTTTATTATAATGCATTATGAGGTAATGATATATTGATGTGTCTGTGGTATATGGATAGGATATGTAATTAGAGCACTGTGAAGTTTACCATTGTGATGTATGTAATAGAAGATAAATGAGTAAGTGGGTGTGGGGTAACATCATGTTTATAGTAATAAGATCTATTATATATATATATATATTATATTTATAGTTTGACTGAATGGTTATATGGGTTTATAATTGATTTATCATATGACATGAGTCGACATAATTGTTTATTTATTGTTTTTTTAGTTTTATTGTTTCACATTAACACATTAGTTTCATTTATCTAACCTAATAATGGATATTGGGAGAGATGGGGAAGACCATAGTATATCATATAGTGGTGGCTCATTTATTTAGGGTGTGTTACTTCTTAACTAAGATCAGTTAACTTGGGTTTTTTAAAGGAGATGATATATATATATATATATAATTACAATCCTTTTTTATCAAATTATGGATTTAATTAATAGGACTTTCATTAGTGGGGTTTTAAATAATTGTTGGTATATTTAACATCCTCATATGAAAAAGGATAACATATCCAACACTATTTGTATTATACTCAAAATGTAAGTTGCCAACTCAAGGAAAAATATTAGTGGACATTATTTTTTATTTGTCAACTTCACTACAATCGCATGATTGTTTTAATAAAGTATATGTTGGGATATAGTAGTATTAGGCACATTGAATTTTTATTGGATATTTTTTTCATTGTCATATGTGAGGATTTCACTAGATTGAAATCTATTGTATAATTAAACAATATCATATACTGGTGGCTTGGTAGAAAATATAAGATCTTGAGAGGACCATAATATCTATAAAATGATCGTGATAGCCTAGTGATCAGGGTTATGTAATTGTGTATGTATTACTAGGTACTGACATATATAACATATATGAATCATCATTAATTCCTATCCTGAATAAAATTTTCATCATGATTTCATTTGATTATTAGTTTAATTTGTATGGATTTTTTAAATGAAAATTCCATGATATTGAATAGTTAATATTTCAATTTTTTTCATTTACAATTACTCTATGAGTCAATGATTCAAACTAAAAAAATTTGATAAATTGTAAATGAAATCCCAGTTATAGTAGTATAGTACTAAGTACAGACATGAAGATATTATATTTATTTCTTTTTGTGTTTCCCATTAAAATATTATCGGCAATTGATCCCATAATAGTAAAATAGGAAAATAATACATTTAAGGAAATATATTTTAGTGTATTTTTCTAACATTGTTCATTCCCTACTTCCAAAATTCTAATCCCTAAAAAAATCATTTCATAAATTTCGGTATAATACATTAAATAAATGATAGATAATGAATATATAAATAAATCGTATAATGTTAATAATATAATTATAAATTTATATTATTATATCTATTATCTATAGGTAAATAGAATCAAATATGGTATTATTTATACTTCCATGCTGTGTATTTTGTCAATAAAATATTATTAATATGATGATTAATGATATTAATTAATGTTAACATTATTTTAATCTTATTTGGGATTATTATATATATAGTAATGAATAAATCTCTAATTGTGAAATTTTATTTAGTCATATAACGTACTATGTTTTTAATCTTGGGTATCATGGAAATATTTTTAAAAAATTTATCACATGATTTTAGTTTCGAACATGGTATAATATAATATAGAAATTAAACATGTAATGTTTTCCTTCACATATTAATGAAATTTTATTTTCTAGATTTTTATGATTTCAATTCATAAATTTATTTGTAATCTATGATATAATAGGACATTAAAATAATCAGATAAGAAAATTATCTAAGAATCATAAGATATTGATGAAAATTTTGACTAAGATTTTGTTTAGATAATATTATATGTGTAGTTTTAGTAAATAAATGTCATTTCAGAACTAGTATTAAAATTTTAATGAAATTTATACGATGATGATTAATAATGTGTTGTTATTTTATATATATATTTCTGTTAATGTGAATAAAATGTCTTTCATTGTATTGTTTTTATATAAATCCAATCACTGATAATATTTCATTCATGTTACTGTTTTATATTTATTATATAAGTTTGATAAAAAATTATTAGAGTGTTGTATTTTACTCTATATAAGAATAACATATATTTAAATGACTAATTTTCTAGATAAAATTATTTTGTTTTATGTGTTCCAACTATGAATAAAAAATGTATGTGTTAATATATTGTATATTAAAATGGAATATTGCAGTTATGATTACTATTTTCTAATCTTGATTAATAAAAGGATTTATGTATTAGTAAAATAAATTGTATAATGGGTTGATATTATTGGTTTGTATAATATTAAACAATATGATTATTTATTGTGATAAATTTTTAAATTGAATAAAAAATGTGGATTTGGTGTATTACTTAGGATATGAAATGGTGATTCAAGATATTAATTACATGGAAATATGGGGAAGTGTTCCCTTGAGAGAGGGGTGTGTTTGGTGGAGTAATGCTATATTTGATGGGTAAATGTGTTTATTGAGGATATGTTTGGTTATTATGGTATGTTCATGTTATTTAATTTCATTATAAATTATTTTTGTAAATTGATTTTGAGGTTTAGGAATGTTGATGAAACATTAATAAATAACCGGTCATGTGAAAAAAAAAATTAAAATTTATTTGATATAGTGATTATGATTATTCAATATCATAGAGTACCAATGATTCACGATGTGGTTTTATATTGAATTGTCATGGAACTGATTGAAGTGGGAGATGTTTCCTAAGAATTAGTAGGGATACTTTAGATTATTTATGGGTTTCTATAGTGACATGATTACTTCATGTGTAGGAAAAATTATAGTGAAAGGTATAACATTTTCTTGAGAATGGGATTTATTGGGGGAAGATTCATATATCATTTAATGGGGTATTAAGTTAGTGAATTGCAGAATTTGAAAATATGGGAGATCATCAAAAGGATATTTTTTGAATTACCATGAAAATTATTAATGGAATTTATTAGTTATATTTAGTGTCTCTTTAAATATAGAGGCATTTTAAAACAATTTCATAATTCTCCATTGAATCTTTATATATGAAAAAGGTTATCATCCCTATTATTAATGTCCTTGATAGTATTGAGAGAATATATATATTTAATAGAAATAAATATATTAGGGTTGAATAATTATGAGTATTTTTATGCCAAGGAAGTTGTAGAATGTGAAGAAAATCATACATATAATGTGTCTTATCATTTTTATAAGATAAGGGTGGGATAGAATGTTATATGTTAAGATTAAGGTTGAATTATGTATTCAATAATTTTAAATCTCCCATTACTAACTATTTGATCTTTTTCCATCATAACTTAGTAAGAAAAAAATATCTTGTGTGTTTCACGGTTCAATTTTATTCTTGTAATAGTATATTTTGTTCCTGTTAGTGTGTTTTCTAATACTATTTGTAGCTTGTCTAATTTTTTCAAATACGAATAGTTGATTTTATTTTAAATATTTCTCTTAATTTTTAATTTTTTATCTATATAATATTATTGAACATGTTTTCCATTATTGTTATTGTGTTATTTTTTATAATGTTATCGAATTTTTATCTATGTTATAAAAGAAATTTATTTAAAAAATAACAATAATTCTTTATGTGTAAATCAAATTAACTTTATATGATAATTATTAATAACTATTCTAGTAAATAATGTTTTATTTTCAATATAAAAATACATTATACTAGTTATAATTAATTTCATAAATTATTTATATAGTGTTTTAAAAAAAATTAAATGTGTATTATGTGAGATTTAATAATATTATATTTCGATAAAGAAATACTTGTATAATATGGGGAGTTGTGTATAGATTATATGTATATAATTTTAATCTAATGTAAATCATGTTGAAGATGGGTTACTTTTACATTATAGAATATTCATTATGTGTGTTGTGTTAGTTTACTTATGTGATTCATTAAGAATAAATTTTATATTTAAATAGATCCTTTTTTACACATGAAAATTATTTTTATGATTTAAGCTTCATATTTTAGAGTGTGTTTTTCTGTAAGAGTAGTATTTATTTTCTATAAGTTTCATGATTTATAAATGATTTATGTGAAATGAATGTTTGTAATGACCATATATTTTGAATAACATTTTTTCCTAATTTTGTGTGTTATTTTAGGTCATAATCAACAAAAATATATCATTTATTTATTTAAGTGAGTAAAATCAGACTGTTTGGTTTCCAATATTATATGATTGTTTATCAATATTACCACTGGAAACTATACTACTAATGTAACGATTATTTTATATAAATAACCAATTTTATGGTTAACTAATACAGATAGAAGAGTCGAAGGCCTCATCCAGTAGACTCAGGTCGTACGAAGCCCATCTGTCAGAGCTTGGAATAAAGGTAGCATCATTGGGATTTTCACCAGACCAAGACCAAGACAAACTCTAGCACATTAAGCTTGAACAAAATCAATTAAGGGAGATGTTCAAGCTAATAGGAATCATTTATCTTGCAATGTTTTCCAAGCAGCCCCAAGATTCTATCACCATTGAGATCCTTACTCTTAAGTCATATCTAGGTGTTATAAGGGGCTATGTAATGAATAATTAGTTACATTGTGTGATCCTTATGCATAAATAAAATTTTTATTTCTTATTATGGTAAAATTTGTGAATTTAGAATATTAAGATAAATATAGGATGAATTTATAGAAGTTCCATATTATCGATGAATATTTGAAAAAAAATGTATTTTTAAAATATTTTTTTAACATTAAATAATTCATATTGCAAAATGATATTCAAAAAATGTTATTATATAGTTGTGATCAGTAATAAATTTAGATTCTAATAAGATCAACATAATTTTTGGTCAATAATAAATTATGAATAGTAATATTAACCTTATGAATAGTAATGTGACCAATAGAATAGTGACATCTCTTAATTATGTATAAAAAAATATAAGTCATGTTGAATGGTAATGTGATATAATAGCATAAGTGAATAACTCTTTCAGAATTTATTAGTTATATATTTGTATTTTTGGGAAAATATTGTTTTTACCTAAAAATTAAATATCTCTTAATTATTTAATTATTTAATTATTTTAATAAATGGAGTTAATTTTTAAATTCAGAGAATTGATATTAAGTTAGGGTGAATTTATGATTTTTTTATAAAATGTTTTATTTTTCTGTGAATAGTTAAAATACATTTTTTAGTTTTGGTGTATTTAATGACATCATTAATGACATAATCATGATGTAATAATTTTGGTCTACTATTTTACATCAACATCTATTATGAGGTGTCCCTAGTGGTCATTATCATTGGAAAATACTTTGCGAAAACCCATGCTTTTTCAAATACCACAAAAGAGTTGTCCCTTTGAAATTAATAAAGTATTCCTTCACTTTTCTATAAATACCTACCAATTCCTTAATTAATTAAAATAAAAATTCATCCTCATCTAATATCTATCCTTTTTACCTGAAAAGTAGTCCTCCTAATGTGACCTCAATCCTCCCCCCCCCCCCCATTGTCTGAAAAATTCTTGTTTTTGACGTTGCTCTTCAAGGTAAGGGAACCCTTCACCATAAAATTTTAGTCAAGACTTTATTTAAGATATGTCTCGTAGTTTTCACTTTACAATGTTGGTGTATGTTATTATATATACTTATTTATATCCATATTGTTTCTAAAATGTTAAGAGTCCCATTCCACTATCATCAAATGATTTTCTAGATTTTTATGTGATACTGTTAGGATGCTGAATTTTTGTAAGAGAAATTTCATCTTCTCATTTCTTTCATGTTTCCTTTCCCTGAGATATGTCATTATAATATCAATACCATGTTCTTATTTACATTTTATTCTATCCCTATACTGTATTATTTTTTATTTATGAGTGGGTTACCCTTGTCCCCTCTCTTTTTAATGATTTCTAATACTATGTTGTATAGTCGTTAGGATGCTGGATTTTCATCTCAAAGTATCTCTCTTTTTATCAACAAATTATTTTATTTTCCTTATTTGAATACAAAAACACTTTAGTTTCTCAGGGTACTTATTATGACATTAATATGATATATTTGACTCTGAATTTGACCTATTTGAAACCCATGTTCCTTTCCATGGGTTATAAATGACATAATGATCTTTTTTTAAGTACTTTTTAAAACGTCAAGATTTTGATATTAAAAAAATTTATTTTATTCTCTTTTGATTATATGTGAAATGTATGATTATGATATATTTTGATCTCATGATAATAAGGAAATATAAAAGTTTCCTCCTAAAAGTGAGCCAATTTATTGGATAAAGAAATTATTCTCTAGAGATGATATTTTTTTACGATACCTTGGTGAATAACATTGGTAATTTTTTGACACATTTGGGATGGAACTTGGATATATGTTCATGAATGTCTAAAATAATTGTTTTAAAAACATATTAAATTTTTTATTCATGTTTATGTTATTACGATATTCCTCTAATTCCATTTCTCATTCCTTTATGTATTTTATCAAGTTCTTATTGATATCACCAATAAACAACTTCCCTTGTTTTTTCTTAC
Source organism: Viscum album (assembly GCA_963277665.1). Classification (NCBI taxonomy): domain Eukaryota; kingdom Viridiplantae; phylum Streptophyta; class Magnoliopsida; order Santalales; family Viscaceae; genus Viscum; species Viscum album. The sequence goes on along the minus strand of OY728120.1, from coordinate 536,097,377 downwards.
TTGGATTTCTACTCACCCTTTACGTTGATGTATGTATCCAGGTTATGAGATGAAATAATTGTAATTAGGTTGAACCAATGATGAAGCCTTAAAATTTTATTATAATAATTTTTTTTGTTTTCATGTATTATGTTCCTGATTTCCAAGACACTATACTTTAAATATCCTCTATTTGTAAAATGTACATAAATGTTTTGTAATAAAAAGGTGGGATGCTATATTGATTGAGGTTAAATATTTTGATAATCAAACCCAAGAGTTTTTTATCTAGAAATCAGTTTTTTATAGATGAAAATGTTTTTTAATAGGTATGTGAAGTGATTTTGTGGAATTTTAATTCAAACATTTGGTATGACCCAACCTAAGCCAAGGATAAAGTTGAAACTAATGTAGTATTTCCTTAATATGATAGGGTTTTACAATATGCATCGAAGGCACAACCCACTTGGGGAGGAATTTTTATATAAATCTGCATGGATGCACCCAACCCAATCAATGAAAATGTCTAGAGCAAATGAATAAAATATGCAACATTTCTATAAAGTAATAAAAAAGCACAAACATCTTGAAAGTACAACAATAATGTGCTGTAAACTAGAATTAAAGGGAAAATAGATTCCCAACTAGAAATGTGTCCTAACTAGACAGAAAATTAGAAAAGTAAATAGCTGAAAGAGAGATATTCTCATGAATCCCAATTTGTTACCACTATATGCAGCCCAAACAACCAGTATCCTTAATCTTTTATATGGGCTCAATTGAGTTATCCATCATCTTCATAAGAGATATCATATGTGAGAAACTACCATGAATGGGTGAGTATAAACATACCTCATATAATTTCAAGAAATATTAGGGGAGAGGGAGAACAGAAAGAGATACAAGAGTAAGAGGAAGACAATATATACACAAGTTATAGAAAAAGAGTAAATTTCATCCCAATAAAGAGTTAAAGTAATTTTGTATAAGAACAATGAGATAAACATAGTGAGTAGATGAGCTACCCATCGTGTCTTCACCAACTATAGTAAAATATTAGACTCATCCAAGAATTTGAAAATAAACATAGAAGGTAAGTGGCACACATCACACGTCTTTACCTATCCTAGAAAAAGATTTACCAATCCTAAAGAGTGAGTACAGAAGAAGGATATATATATATATATATATATATATATTTATTTATATATTATTTGCTAATTATGCCTAATAGAGAGAGTAACGGTATATTCAACTCATAACTCTTATGAAAAAAATAGTATCCAACAATTCACAAAGTCATTCAATGATCCCCAATATCTCATATTCCATCCTAGAACACACGAGTCTAAGTAAGTCGTTTACCTCACTATTATACTATCCATTATGGGTGGAACTAACTTGTTTTCATGTATTTGGTCATGTATCATGAATGTCTCTCAGTGTGGAATGCATTCCTCTCACTTGTGAGTCTAATTCTACTTCAAACCACATCACTTCACTCTGCATTACAGTCGGGAGGGGGAAATATTTCTAGGTAGAGGACCCATGACTTGTTTTAATAGGAGAATTCAGCTATGGATGTTAATGGAGGACCCATACCCTTCCCAGTTGGAGGTTACAATATGATGGTAAAGGACCTAGGCCCAGCCACACTGAAGGGTTCCACTATAAGTCATCAAGGACCTATAGCCTGATAACATAAGCGGTTCCACTTTGGATATTGAGGACCCATGCACATCCTAGCTGGAGGGTTCCACTTGAAAGTATATAGAGGACCCATTCATACCATATATGTAGAATTCCACTCTAGAATCCCTAGACGTCTTATATCTAGCACAGGTGGATGGTTCCACATGGGAGTCTACATCTGTTGACTCTTCTTGATCACTACCACCATCGTGGTTTTCTCATAAGGTTATAAGCCTAGAACATTTTACATCATATCACAGAAGCCACAACTGAGGACACCATTGTGTACCATGTAGATAAAAAATCATGATAGGATATTCTTTTACAGAATCCACATTCTCCTGAATAAGATATAGATATCCAAAATTCTCTTAGAATTGAATAATGGGTACTCAACATGTGAGTTAACCCAAATGTTGTGTACTCTTGCTTCACATCCTGAATGTTTCCCCGTTAGGTACACTGCTTCTAACCATGTATATGTACACATAGTGTAGGTGGAAAATATGGTGTCTACATGCTTCAAGGAGAGAGGGTCTTGTGCTACTCACTATGTCTGTGAATCAGAGCCCATGTTCATGTAATTTTACAGTAACATCCTCCTTTGTGGTCCTCCATTCGATTTATCCATCCCATATAGGGTACATAGTGGGTGTTTTAGGGTTACACTCCATGTCATCCTTAATTTCACTAAACACTAACATTGCTTATAAGGGGGATATACAATGTGTGTTCATCATAACTAATGGTGTGTAGTCAATATTTTTTTTGAATGAAAACACTACAATTTGTGCCTTAGATTGTTCATATTCCTTTAATTTCATTTTTTTCATCTTAAAATCATTGATCTAGACTGAATATATCTCTTCTAGTCATTGCCTACCAGAGACAAAACACTATTTTTTTCTAGAGGATCTATCATTTCTTCCACCCACATCATACTCTGTCTCACAATTATCATCGATTAGTAAATAATTGATCACAAAAAAATCATGAAATTAAATTAAGCATCCCATATCATGACATATATCATCAAAATATTATTTATGCATGATTTTGATATGAATATTGGGGTGTGGTTAGGCTTGGTACCTCTCAAAAAAATCTACTTGGGACCACTATGATCCAACTAGTGAAGAACATGATGAAAATAGGTATAAAAGATAAAAACCAGTTTTTTAATGTCTTTGTCTAAGAATTTTCTTCCAATGATCAAGAATGGGCATCGAGGGTTAAATAAACATCTATTTTTTTAGATTATAATACCTGGTTCCATGAATGTTTTTTAATTGGAACATATCCTATAAAGAGGTTGGATCTTCTCAAAAATTTTCTCAAAATGGTATAACATTAAAATTTTATGAGTTCTAACACTATTTTTTATCGATCATTGATGGGTAACCAGTAGTCCAATAATTGGAGAAGTGTTTATTCATTTTTTGGTTCTTGATCTGATCGATTCTGGAGTTTCATTATTGTTCATCACGATTCGCCAATAGAATGGATGAGAATGATCATTGGAAAAAATCTCATGATTATGTGGATAACCCTGGGATTTTTTCAATAGAGATAAATTTAAATATTTTTACTCTAGTTAAAAATTATTTTATTAATTAATTTATTAATAAATTATTTTACTAACTATGAAGAAAATGTTTGTGGGGTAAGAACATCCCACGCTGACTCATTTTTTGGCACACATAGGGTAAACACCATGTTCTGAATGAAACCATCATGTCATATTACTAATCTGGTCAACAATTGAAGATTTAACCTATTTTTTATAAGATGATAAACATTCATAATAAAAAAATTGTAATAATTATATAAAATTAATTTCGAGATCAATAGCACCAGAAATATTTTCCATATAAGAACCTATCTCTGGAAATTTATATCGAAATATTTAAAATTATTATAAGGAAAGACAATGCCGCACTATAATTCCCATGTCATCATTTTCATCCATCAAAAGAAATAATAGAAGACCAACATATGATATATAGCCCGTATTTGGCTCTCCAACTCCCATAAAATCTCTTAAATGATTCTATGATACTATATCACGTGAACCAATCAGATAGTATATCCATGCAGAGTCCTCTCCTATCATTCCCCGATCACCACTAAGTGATCCGAAAATGTGGTTCCATCCACAATTTCCTACCCACCCTATTTAATTATGTGTGTAGGTTCATGAACATGTCTCCATATCAATGACACATGGAAGACATAATGCACCCCCTCTATCTATAGTGGTAGGGTGAAGGGGTATGAAACATTGATAACCACATTCTTGATCTTGAACAGTATGAAGAACTACAAGGACTGTATGCCTCGCTGTCCAAACCTATGCAATCCTCATAATTGTGAGACTCACTAGGAAATATTGTATCCCTAACCTAACTCCTAGGAACTAAGACCATGGGATAATAATAATTTATGTCTACTCAATTCCTTCATCATCAAAATTCTAATAAACATGACATTCTAGATCATCACCTCCACCATAACATTTCCCACTATAGATTTCTTTATGAACTCTCTCCCACTCAAAGGTGACCTATAGGGTCCCCATATAGGGCCTCAAATGGATCATTGTTGATGGTAGAGTGGTTGCTGTTGTTGTATGACAAATTTACCAAGGGTAGGTGATCCACCCAATCCCAGATGATGTCCAACATGAAGTATGAATCATATCCTCTAGCGTTGGGATAATGCACTCGGTATTCCCATCAATATGTGGGTGAAATATTTTACTCATCTATAATTAGGTCCCAAATACCTCATGCATACCTCTCTGCAACCATGATGTAAACTTTGCATCATGATCAGATAAAATACATGATGGACCTCATGAATGAGAATGATATCCCAAATGTTTAGCATCCAAAAACTATCTATCAAACACATATCCCATATATAAATGATGTGATCCTAATTCATTAGTTGAAAAACTATCACCCAAATTAAATAATGAGCCATTTTTGTGTTTTTTAATCATGTGATAATGTTCATAAATATGTCACCCCAATTCAACTCTAGGATCCTAAGAGGCTGTAACAATCCTTTCAGATCATGGTGCTCAACCTTAAATGTTGACATGTGAGGCACAAAGATATCAAATCATATCCACTTCATATCATTCCAGACCAAAAAAATTCCACTGATGATCATTATAAATCATCCACAAACTGGGATTTGTATCTATGAGTGATGCTTGGAACTCTCTACTCACCTCCTCCCCCAACGTGACCAGAACCGTTGTTCTCCCCTAGAATTAGATGAACTAATTACCTCCAATAGAATTTCAATCTGGGGAGTCACCATTAGATATCATCTAACATAAGAACTTTAATTCAATATCTCTCAGCTGGGATCATTCACATGCTGATTAAGTTAATGATTCATCTCCATCTACAAAAGAAATGTTGTACCCCCATCCTCCACTATGTTCAGTGGCATTGAATCCAATGACTCAAATGATTCCTAAATTTTACAATCCTGGTACATCATACTATGGGAATATATTAAAATTTTGTTATTCCCTAGAGTATAAAATATCTTGAAGTATTTATCTAAGTGGAACTCCTACCATCATCACTATCATAGGTTCATGTCTCTTCATATGGAGACATATCTAAGACTCTGGTTGTATGAGTAACCCAAAAATATATATACTATAAGGTAGTATCTCCACATCCGTAGTGATAATACTACTTATACTAGCTCTATTACATGAATTTATTAGTTCTTCATGTGAGGTCTAAACTATCTCAACCCATATGTGATAACAACCTATCATTGTATCATCATCCAGCCAAGCCCACTCTGTAGGCATCAAAATAAACTACTAAGTCAACACCATCCTCTTATAGTCTCAACAATGGATGACTCATAAGACTCTTACTTAAATCTTCATAGGCCCTCTAGACTACTTAGACTCAATAAACTCAATACTTTCCGCATCAAGTCTATCAAAGAGGAAGTTAGTATAGAGAAGTCCACCATAAAACTCCTTTGGAACCCCTCCAATCCAAGAATTATCCACACCTCTAACAGAATATTGTGTTTATCCCATGAATGATCTAATTCTATAATTTTTTGGATCCACTTCTAATCCATCCTTAGTAATGACATACCCAAAAATGTGAACATTAAGAATCTGTAAATGTCACTTATTGATATTTTGTTAATGCTAAAACTATCGACGAATGTAAAGAACCATCCCCATGTTCCAAAGATGATCATCTTCTTTTACACATGTTGACAATATTTCATCATTGAAAATAACAATGAAATTGTCCATTTATGGAAAGAAAACCTAGTTCATCAAATACATCATCACAACAAAGGATTTTGTCCCCCCAAAGTACACCACTTGGAACTCATACTGTCTAAAGGATCATTGTAATTCTGTCTTTAGAATTTCATCTTTATAATCCCACTACTAATGTTTGTTAGAACTAGGAGAAATCATCAAGAATTATCTCATACACCAAAGTAGGACAAAGAGGTCTTCAATGAAAAAGGGTTAATTTTTTTTTATCATGGAATAGTTCATCATATAATAATCCCCACAAATTGACAATCTCGCATCTACCTTTTTGAAGAACAATTATAGAGCTTCCCTGGGGGACACACATAGTATAGTGAATCCATTCACACAATGGTCCTCCAAGTAAAATAGAATCTATAAGATCTCGGTAGGTGCCATTTGATTTGCTGTATAAGATATTTGAGATTTCTGCTGACATAAATAAATATAAAACTTTATCTCCAACCTCAACGGTAGTCACAGAACATATGTAGGGAATACGTCCATATAATCCTCTATAACTAAATCAGCACATATTTCTTAAGAGATTGATGTTATATGGGATTTAATCACTATCTTTGGAGTGATAGAATTAAAATTATTTCTCAAATAACTCACTTATACAGCCATGATTCCTCACTCAGTAGAAAAGGAGGATTCCATCCAATTATTATTTAGGCATCTAAATTCCTTATAGTGATATTTGAAATTGGATCAGGCCATGGAAAATCAATCCATAAAAAAGATATTATAGTAATGTATCATTGTTATGAAAAAATTTCCCACATGAACCTATCTCCATTAAGATATTGATCATTCATTCAGCAGATGAAGGATACAGAAGAAGTATTCCTTGTTTGAACAGTAAACAAAGCTGCTGAGCTGGTGCCTCAACTAGTTTCTCCATCAGTTTCACTAGGAGTTTTGAAATAAAAAATGGATGGAACATATTTATAGTAACACCTAATCATGTTCAAAATAAACACATTTCCTACCACTTATTATCTCGTCCACTACAAGATCATAGACATCCAATGACTGGAGCCTTTTGTGGCCCCAACCACCAGTTCTCAAGGCATATGTGAGTCACCTTATGGTTGTTTTGGAAGGATATCATAATTTTATCTACAACCCATAGCACATCCTATTCTACCTCCATATCTACCCCTAAATAACCACCCAATCCATTCATCGGATATCCCTTTCCATTGAACTGCCTCATGTTTGGTGTTCCATCAACTATCATTTTAGACTGCTCTTCACGCATGGCCATGCACTCTCCTTCCATGTGACCGCACCCAGAACAAGTGATACACCACCCCTCTCTGGGCCATCCTAGAACTTAATGATACATATGACCATGAAGTCGGGTATGGAAATGGAAGGATATCCTATTCCAAGATCATGGCACCATGCTTATTCTAGCTACAGAAGATGAATCAGCTTTACGACACCCACTACTAACTACATCATTTTGGTATCCCTGTGACAAAAATTTCATCATCACATGTTCCCACTCTAGTACCCTAACATTGGTGATGATGAACAACGGTACAAAACAGGCATAGATATCTATGTAGATTCCCAGCTCAAACACTCAAACTCATATGTATCCAACTCGGTTCATGTTATGGATGTAATAAAAAAGTTATGAAATCCTCTCCATTTACTCAGTTACCATCACCCCCTGTTGGAGCTCTAGTAGCTCATGGAACTAGACTACGTGCAAACAACATTTGTGTTACTCCCCATGACATAATTATGGGAAGAAATTCCATGAGAGGGTCATATAATCATGAATTTGTATAACAAGGCTCCACCAATTTTCAACTACACCATGGAAGTGGATAGCTACTAGTGAAATTACCTGATATTTCAGGGTCTGAATAAGCCTACAGATACTGACCACCGAATCAATCCAATCCCATCCAACAAACAGTTCAGGATCTCTACGAAACCTCAACATTCTCTAACACTGGAACATGTAGATCACACTAAGCTTGTGTGAATCCTCATACTACTCTATCAGAATGTTACGGTACTCGACAAGGGTAGGTGCTTCAACTTACTGACCTAGAGGAAAGGGATCATGATATGGACCCTAAAAAAATAATTCATCTCTCATTCTGTCTTCATCGGAAACCGAATCTGGTATCAAAGATTACTATCATCGTGGATACATCCTTAATGTTATATATAAGTTCAGATGTCAGATGATCATATATATATATATCAACAACAATGGAAATTTGAATCAAGAAGTATATTACAAAGATTCAATCCTATATGATGAATATATCATTAACATTACAAAAAGTATCGTTGAATTTGGAGTTTAAAAGTAGGTAGTCAGTGTCATAGTGATTGGATACATCATCCATCACACAATCACATGACTCCTTAGGCAGAGATCCACACTCAAGACAACTAGACGGTATTTCCCCAAACCCAACCATTGATATTTAAGTTGATAAATTTGAAACATTTCCATATAATGAACATGAATTGAAGCCAATATCTCATGAACATATCCAAGATAGGGATGAAGAAATAACTACTCCATACTCACCTCCATATGTCAATGGGTGGAGAAATGTGTTGAATGAACAAAAACCTGGGTGAGGAATTATCTTACGAACTTGCATGCCCACATAAATTCAATTTATAGTAAAATTTCAATGAGAAATAATAATAGATGAAATGTTGTTATAATGTAAACCAAAAATGATTGAACCTCCATAAATTACAATAGTATGATAGTGTAAACATAATTTAATGTGGAAAAAAACATACCCAACTAGAAATGTGTTCTAACCTGATAGAAAATTGTAAAAGTAAACAGATGAAAGGGAGCCCCTCTCTTGAATCCCAATCTCTAACCACCATATGTGGTCTAAGCTCTTTGTATCCCCAAGCTCATATATAGTCACACAAAACCAATTTATCATATATATATAAGACTCAATGTGTGTGGGAAAATCCCATGTAGGGGTGAGTATAAAAATATCCAATAGAACAACCCCAAATCTTTGTGGAGTACTAAGAGATACAAGAGTAAAGGAATATAGGATATACAAAATGTAAAATGAAATAGTATAAATCGTCCTATAAAATAATCAAAATATGCTAGTCTAAACAGAATGGGAAAAACACAGTGAGTAGATAAACTACCTGTTGTGTCCTCTCCACTAATAGTTGAAGTGTACAATCATCCAACCATGAGAAGTAAAACACATAAACCATGTGGAATACCACAATCATATTCGTCGATCCTGGGTGGAGAGTAAAAAACACCATGGAGTGGGTATATAAGAAGGATATATATTTTTTCTCCGTAATAGAAGACCATCAGAGAGATTAAGGGGATATCCATCTCATAGATCATCCAAAGCATAATAGTCGCCTACTATTCTATAAGTTAATAAAATATTCCCAGAGTCAAACTTTCATTAGATGAATAGATGATTCCAAGGAACTCGTTCACCACACTATTATACTAACTACTTTGGCTAGCCAGGATTTATCCACATGGTTTTGGTGGAATCTTCAGAACACATCTCCATGGAGAAAAAACTCCACTTCCTTTTGAGTCCAATGATTCATCAATTTATATCTTGTAACTATGTCGCATAGTCGTTGGGAGAAATTTTTAGGTATGGAACCCACAACATGGTACGGTAGGAGGGTTCCACATTGATAGTCAATGCTATACCAATACCTATATAGAAATAACATTCCACATCGATTAAAAAGTACCAACGATGATCCTAGATGGATGGATTTACACTATGTTAACAAGGACCCATGCCCTAATACCAAGATTGGGTTCCACTCAAGAAGTTGAAAAACCATGCCAAGATTAACTGGAGGATTCTACTCTAAAAGTCATCGAGGACCCATTCCCAAACCCACTAGAGGGTTCCACTTGGGAATCTATAGAAAAAACATTCCTAGATTATATGGAGGGTTCCACTCTATAATAATTCAAAGAACCATGCCCCCACCTTGTTGGAGGGTCCCACTCAAGATTCTATATATGCTGATTCTTCCCGATAACTGTTTTCATTGGGGTTTCATCAGAAGTTATTGGTCCTTGATTATTGAATATTTTATCTCAAAATCCAGAATAGAGGGCACCATCACATTCTACAGAAGAAATCTCTCAAGATTGGATATTGGTATCCAAAATCTGAGTTCCAACAAAGGAGATACATGCATCATATATTTTCATATAATACCTCATTCGGTGCACAACGTGTGCGGGTACTCACATGTCATTTAGTCCTGCTTCATATGTTGTCCATTACCAAAGTCAACACAAGGCTCCCAACTATGAATATGTATATATGACATAGGTGTAATACATAGTGTTTGCAATCTACCTGGATATCAGGTCATGTGCTGGTCATCATTTCCATGTATTGAACCCCACATCTGGGTACTTATAAAAGGAATAATACATGTGTGGTCCACCAAACACTTTATACATATCGTATTTGGTACATATATTTTGAGTAAGTGTTACATTCTTTTTTATCCTTATCCTTTATAAAACCCTAGCACCACCACCATGGTTTCTACACACAATGTGCTCTTCATCGAACATGACGTGTTGTTTGGATTTTGGATAGAATGCTAGATCTATGATCTGAAAAAAAGTTCTAGCTTATCCCTTCAATTTCTGATTATTTTTTCTATCTAAAACTCGAGGATATTAACCATATATATTTCTTATAACCACCGATCACTATAAAATTTTATATGTTTTGTTCGTCGGTGGATTCGTTATTCATTCTACAAGCACCGTACACCACCACGTCATCGTCATTCAGTAATATAATACCTATCATTGAAATTATAATAAAACACTTGTAAACATGACATATCCAACCACACATCCTCTAAATATTCAGCTATCACTATTCCATTAGGAATCAAGGGGTCTGATCATGCTTGGTACCTCAAAAAAAATTCAAACCGTGACTGTGGGGATAGAACTAGTGAAGAATGTGGACAAATAAGGAAGGGAAGACACCAAAACATAAGTTTAATCATTTTTTCAAGTATTATTATACAAAAAAACTATAAATCAAGTGTTGAGAAATCCCAATTTCATTTAGATTTCAATATATTAGTGTATGTAAGGACTACTATTGGGGAAGATCCATGAAAGGTGATGTATCTTCTAATTTATATAATCTAATTAGGATTAAAAGACCAATTGATTATTCCTAAAAAGCTGTTGGATTTATCCTTGGTAAAGAAACCATCTTCCAATACTTTGTGAAGATATACTATTTCTACTGCATCCTAATTTGATTAGTTATAGATTTTCTTCATCATTCATCATGATCTGCAAACAAAAGCAAGGATAGAGGTCATGCCAAATTATTAGGATTTTGAGGCCATCCACATTCCATTTTCTATAGAGATAAATTTATAGATTTTTAGCATATGACAAAGTGATTTGAATAATTAATTTAATAAACAATTATTTCACTGATCATACAAAAAATGAGTGATGGATTTGAACAACTCGTGCCGACAATTATTATGTCACTCATAGGGTAAACAACCCCTTTGATAACCAACCATGGTCTCAAATTTCTTATCCTATAAACCATTTATGATTCATCCAATTTTATTTATAATGCTACACACATGATATATAAATTATATCTAATATTTTCGTAAAATTACTTCATTGATCACTGGGCCTCAAAATCACACGTCGTCTCAATGGCTAGCTCTAAAAATATATATAAATCTATAAAATTATTATAAGGAAAAAACTGGTTCTTTGCGATAATAATGTTAGTATTTTGAATTTTTTCATTTTGATCATCACATATAAAGGGTACATCGTATAATAGTTATAATTTATAATAATTTACATTACTATTTTATTTAATATGTAGAATAATTTTAGTTGTATCCATTATAAATATATTTGTTTCTCTATTCATAAATGATTATCTTTCGAGGTGTTGGATATGATAAAAGTAGTCTTATAGATGATCTCACCATGATGAGGATATTTTTTAGATTCATGGAGTTTTTGTGGTTTTATTGTGGATTAATTGTGTTTTTTAAAATTCATAGTGGTTGTGATCTTAATGATGCTTCAGTGGTTATGGTATTATATTATAATAAAGAAGACTTTTGATAGATAAAATTTTGTGGTGTGAAATATCATTCACAACACACGCTTTTTTTATGTATAAATCCATATGGTCAAAACGAATAACTTTTAACACAATAAATGTCTTGTTTTTTTATATATTTTACAATAAATATTATGTATTGTCAAAATTGTAAAAAACATATAAGATTTTAAAATATACAGATTCAATTAATATAAATTTTGAAATATATTTTTTAATTTTTCGTTAAAAATATAAATTTATCAAATGTATTATAAGATTACTATATTATTCATAAATTTGTATTTACACCAATAATAGACATAAATATATCTATCTTATTACTAAGTATAATATTTTTAATGGTAAACCCACATAAATAAACTCATCCAAATTTAATTATGTTGTGCATTTTAATTTTTGAAATCATATAATAAACTAATTCCAATATTTTCTATCTATATAAAAAATGAAAAAATGATTAGATATCCTAAAAACCATCACAAATTAAACATAAAAATCGCTAAATTTTTTTGAACACTATAAACCTAACTAAGGAATAATAAAAATAGATTAAAAAATTAAGATGGGATCTTGTGAATGATACAGATAAAATATGTAGGATAGAAACTATATAAATATCATTATCTTATAAGTGTTTGTTTCATTACTAAAATAATAATTTCATTCCTTAAACAATAATTTCATAAAAATTAAATTATTAAAAATTATTAAATAAAGTTATCAAATAGTGGAATTTCAATAATTAATTTTACCATATTTTATATTATTAATTTACTCTGTATTAAACAAACCCATAGTAAGTCCCCATGTAAATTAACTATATCCAAAATATTCCCCGGAACATATTGAATAACATACACATCTGAATATATATTTTCAGCTAATATATATAACACTAACAAGATTCATTATGATATTGAAGTGAATCATATATTTGATATTTTAAGAATATTTTTATCAACTATGTATTCCTGATTAAAACCATTAATACAATGTAAACTATTCAAGTCGTATAGGCCAAAAAAATAAAAACAAACTACTACAAAGGGTCTAAAAATAGTCACTATTGAAATATATATATATTTACATGGGATTCAGTGTACATAAATATATAATTGTATTAGTTTTATAGACCTAATGGTAACACTATTAGATGGTTTCTATGAAGTTTAAAATCCATATAAAATTAAATTTTTCATATAATATGATAATTTGTATTACAATGTAAACCAATAATCATGAGATGAATTTACCATTAATTGGAAAAAATATGGAAATGAATAGAATGGTAAAAAATAAATACGATATATATATATATATCAAAATAAAACTAGAGAACACAATAATTTTCCTAAATAATATATATTATATAGATCTAAAATACTCGGAGTAATGAAATTTAATTCTAATATAAATAATGTTCCTAAATATTCAATAGAAAATAAATCCATATCGAGTAGGAATAAAAAATTAAATTATAATAAAATAAACATCACAGGAAGATTAATTATATTTTTTTAAAAATGAAAGTTGAAAATTTCATTACCAAATGTAGATACATGAAAATATGGGTACATAATATCACATGTTATAAAACAGAACCATCAAATGAAACTATCATGATTTTGTTTTCCATAAACAATATTCTGTTAAAAATTTTTCACTAAAAAACCGGTAAAGAACATGTGTGTAAATATAAATTTAGAAAATATAATTAAATTATTTTTAACAATAGATATTTCTTCATCAATATGTTGATAATTTTAGTATTTTTAAGTACATGAAAAGAAATAATAAAAGTATATACAATATAAATTATGGATTGACCCACAACCCACATAATATGAATATTGTGAAATAAAATTACATAAAATTTGAATGTTCCAAACAATGATAACACATTTAAACATGATAATAAATTTTATTGAACAATAAAATATTGAAAAATATTAGAAACATTTTAACCATAAACAAAAAATAATGGATATTTATTTTTTCATCAACAATTACATATATAAAATATCACATGGCATATACAAAATACGGAATATTATAGGTGTTCTATTCCATTCCCAACTATAATATTTGCTAATGTAATTAAAAAATTCATCATAAAAATATATATTTTGGGTTCTGATGCCATTTAAAAATAATGAAACTAAAAATATATTCAATTTTATTATGTATCATATAATAAATACACATTGACACATCTAAATAATGATTATAATCATATTTTCATAAAAAATACTTGTGATATAGAATATTTAAAACATATCTTCATATCCTAATGAAGAATCTATTTATACATCCAGGATCTGCCAAAAGTACTGAAAGAAATATTAAATATGATTTTTAAAGGATTATTTGTTGCAAAAATGGGGCATAAAAATATATATCAGAATATCAATTAAAAACTTTCAGAATCATAGAAATCAAATATATGTTCTGATGTTATTAAAAATTGAATTAAAAATTATTCTTCATTGATTCCATATCATAGTCACATATCACCACCATTAAATATATTTATATTTGAAAGGAAATAATCCAAGAAATAAACAAAATTGTTTTCGAGTAATCCAATAGAAACAGAATTGATAATATTTTTAAATAAAGATATTTTGGTAGGATCCTATAAATTGAATACCCATATTTATATTATCACTAATTTGAATTAATCAATATTTGAATTTGTAAACAAATTGATTGTTAAAATTTCATTTGATATATAATAATATTTTTAGGGATATTTTTTTCTTTTTGGAGTATATCATTCTGGGGTTTTATCTTTTGTTTGTTTGGGTGAAATGTTGATGTTTTGGGATATGTTTTGGGAAATTCAAAATTGGAACTTTGTTTTCCCAAAAAATGCACATTACCCCATAAATCCATGAAACCCAAGACAGAGATGTATTTAATTGTTAGAGAATAGATTTACAATATGTATGCCCATGTAGGTGTAACTATGTACCCCCAAGATGATATGTTCACAGTTTGCATTCACAATTTGAAAAAATACATGCCCTGGTCTAGGAATCATTTCATGTGGGTTTTAAAATTATTAAAATTGGTATTAAAAATAGAACCCCTAGGTCGTACCCCTAATTTGATGCGATTAAATCCTAAAATATTTATCTCCTTTTTGGTGGCTCTGGGATGGAGTCCAAGGACATCCAAGCTCTTTTCATGGTGAATCAATTCTCATATAGAAGATTTGAAATAGTATGGGTTCGGTGTTTCTTCTCAATTGGGTTTTTTTCTGTCCCATATATCTATCCAGATAAAAAGGGGATGATTTTACTCTATTGGTGAGATGTCTTGACCTCGGAATTGATAAATCTAATCCATTTTATTTTCGATGTAGTTAATGGATCAAGATCTCAATATTCATCATGTCCATGGTTTATACACTACTATAGGTGATTTTAATTATCAAGTGTTTATCATCAAAATTTAGGTAGATGTTTTAAATTCAATTTCTATAGTCTTTAATTTCAATAATGTTCGTGTTTGATGAAATTTTAATTGGAACATTTTGAAATTGAATATCTAACTGAATAAATGAATTTACTGATTAATTTTTTGAATCGTGGAAGTGATTTAATGATTTCCATTGGATTAAGAAATGTTTTTAATATGGGAAAAATAAATTTTGGTAATTGATATTATGAAATTTTTTGAAATTTCATTAATTAACTGGTTAATTAATTAATTTAATGATGTGATAATGGAATTGATTGTAGAATTATGATATTCTAATTGGTCTATTAATGGGATTATGAATTAATTGAATATGGGTATTATGAGATGGTTTACATGACCTAAATGGGATAACATGGCATTTGATTTATATATCTCAAAATGTTTAATGGTGAGTTATTCATATCCTTCCATGTGATTAAATTAAAGTACCAATCAAAATTTGATAAATACTAATGGTATACGATGATGTGATATGTAGATAAAATGGGTTAAATTGAATATCTAGGATTGATATAATATATCTGATATATTTCTGATTGATTTATATATGAGTTTTGGACAGGTAATGAGTCTCTAAATAACCATTCAATATAATTATGGTATTAGAATGGTACTAGGACTCCCAATACCCATGCATCATAAAAGAGTGTGGGACATGGACTAAGGATCTAAATACCAATATGTGAAAATTTAGTGTCAGATAGGGACTGAGTCTAAAAATACCCATATGAGATAGAATGTGTGGGGTAAGTGTTGAGGCTCTAAATAAACATGTGAAATTGAGGTGTGGGATATGAACGGATGATGAAAATACCCATGGGTTGTTAAACACAATGTTTTATGCTAATGATATTGGCATTGGACTATGGTTTCAATTGACTATGATGTGAAATTGAAATAATTAGATAATAAAATATCATGACTTATTATGAATTGTGAAATGAATTTGTATTATCGTTAAAACACTAGCATGAGTTGAATCAATTATTGATAGTTAATGTTTTCTAATGTACATTGGGGTTAATGTGGTTAATTAGATAATGGATAAATGTTATAACTTTTTACTTATGCCTCAAAATTTATTATTTATACAACTACATACCTTTTTATTGACTGGATATTGTTTTAGATTCCATTAGATCAGGCCTATAGATTTGTAATCACACCCCACTCAAGCTGCTAGATTGGTGCATGAATATACTTCATGTTTGTAGGATCGGATAACAGAAATGGACATACTATATATAGATGAGTCGAGGCATATCATGGAATATGGATTCATACACGGGGTTACGATCCTATTGGGAGTGTTATTATGTCATTGGTTTGGCTTTTCATTAGATAGTTTATAGTTATTTTGGCAGGATTTTTCTACTTTTTTGTTTATATATTGTACTCTTTTTTTGTCATCATGTGACATTGGTTTGTCTGGTTATTTGTTTTATCATTTTTTTTATTTAATTCCAATACTGTGGTCGTTTTATAAAGAGAAATAATATCCCCATGATCTATTTTAGACCATCACTACTAGTGGAAAACCTCTAGAATATGGGGAGGCATGTCTGAGGTATGGTGACAAACCGACTCTGGGTACTGATGTGTGGAACCTGGGATGGGAAGTAACAAAGTGGCATTAAATGATTTTTGTTTTCATTTCGATTCATATTTCTATTTTGGAAGGTATATATGAAAATAGATTGAGTCAGGTCCTGGAAAAAAGTTCATTCATTGTATTATCATCCCCATGTATGAGTGTAAAAGAAACGTACCCATGGTTTTATTATGGTTATTCTTTTTGTAACAGTTTGATGTTATTACCACTCAAGTTATGTACTTGTTTTGTGATGTGATTAATATTTTTTATATTTTCTGAGATTTGAATCATGGACCGACATGGAATGAAAATTGATTATTTGTGAATCCTTATAGGCCATCATGATTATTTTGTATCATGCATCATTTTATGTTTTCATTAAAATATAAGTGTTGGGTATGTTCATGAAATGAATGTTTATTTATAGTTTTTATTGTAATTTAACAGAAAATGGTTCCTAAAATTAAATTGAAAACTATAAAATGATGAAAAATTTAAACAAGTGGTTTCATAAAGAAACATTGAAAAATGATAAAGGGTTTACCATTATTAACCATGACCTATATATAGCATGATTATGGGTAGTGATAATGCCTCTGTTTTGATTGTGTGGTGGTGTTTGGGGGAATGAATATTTATGCATTATTTTGAATCCCTTTTATGTAAATTTTTTAATTTTGTGTTATGTGACCAAATATGTGTGTTTGGAATTAATGAGACATGATTCCATGATAATGTTTTGTGGTAGGATGGTAGGAGAAAATGGATGGAAATGACCCTCCAACTATGAAACCTAAGTAACTGATATTATTGAGTGATGGATTTAAAGAGAAGTTATTAGAGAACATAGCACACATAATATTGTTTATAGAGGGAGTCCCAGAGCTAGTAGTGTAGAGTATTACTGACCTGACATGGGTGTTTTAGTTATATCACCCTTCCACTTTCACCAAAGTGAGTGGAACTAAGGTAGAAGAGTTATGAATTTTGTCTCTCCAAACATAACATAACCTTTTGGGGACCCCAGCTGAGAAGAGGGTCATGTAGGATTCTTATATGTTACAATGATCAGAAAATCACTAGCAAGATGTTCAGTCCTGGATAGGGAAGGATGGCCATATGGTATATATGGCCTTTTGGAGAGTTTTTGGGAGCACTACTATCAAGAGACAGTAATACCAGAGGGAGAAAATGACTTTATATTGCTGACTCAGGGGATTACACCCATGATAAAATTTGACGGTTACATTAACGATCTGCAGTATTTTTATCCCACACTGGAAGGGGACGAGATGACTAGGGGCGGTTTATTCCTTTAAAGGATTAGGTTTATGACTATGTAGCAATCAATTCAGGTTACCTCGCATCGGTTTCCGGAGCAGTTTCATTACATGAAATCGACCACCCCCCTCCCACACGCTATAGGTAGCCAACTAAAATAGAGTGTCTTTTATTAATCATTGGGATTATATACTGACACTATTTTAGTAATACACCTTAAAAAAATAAACAATAACTAATGATATTACTATAACCTGAATATTTCTTGTATCACAAGATGAAAATAACTAGAAATACAATCTACAAAATTAACTATATATATTTCATTCCAATGTGTGTAACATTTTTGAGAATGATATGGAAAAATTACTTAATTGAAAAATCAAAAATGGTATATGAACAATGTTTGGTTCCCTCATAAAAAATCAGTCCTAAATCAGCCATCTAACACAAAGCCTTTTTCAATATCATATATTAAAATATGAAATCTACTTGGTTACCAATAATGTAGCCAATGTAGGGTGTCTTAAAATTTTATTAGGCCAACAAAAATGGGGTCCAAAACAATATTTTTTAAATAGTTCTTGTAGTTGTATATAAAATAAATAAAATCCATAAATAATACAGCTTAGACTTATTCAATTATTAATTTTTTAACCACCTAACAACCGAGTGTCAGAAGGAAATCGAACTCTAAATAAAATATTCCTCAAATGCAAGATTCTGAACTATCCTTCAGGGATATTATATCTCTAAATTCCATTGTTACCATTCATTATATAATTTCACAATGAATTCATTTTATATCGTTCTTCATTTAATTCACACATTAATGTCATTTTCACCATTCAATATATCAACTCACATATGAATTCAATTTTTTCCATTCATCATTCAAATTAACAAATGAATTCCATCGTTAACATTCATTATTTATTTTCACATATAAATTTCATTATTACCATTTATCATTTTAATTCACATATGAATTCCATTTTAACCTCTCAATATTGGAATTCAGATATGAATTACATTACTACTATTTACCACTTATATTCAAAAATGAATCATGTTGATACCATTAATAATTTCATTTTTCATATGAATTCCATTTTTACCATTCATCTTTTACTAATTAAATTATTAATATCTCAAATTCAACATTCTTAATAACTAAATAATTAATTATATAATTAATTATTCAAAATCACAATCCTAATATTTTAAATGTCACAATTTCAAAAATAAATTAATTCAAAAAAATAATTAATTAAATCAGGAACTCAATTTATAGTCATCAACTAGAAATTCTACAATAATGTATAGTTAAATATAGTCAGAAATTTATTATTTGAATAATATACCACCTACATCAGTTTGTTGATGATCTATTTTAAAATGATAATTCCCAATTTTAAATAGATTGGTCAATCCAATGACGAAGAAAATGATCCAGACTATGTTTTGAGATCCATGACATAATGCAATGGAGATCTAGAAAAATTGGACATAAATAAGTAGATCTGAAACATGAACCCGCTTCGGATAAACAAATGTCTTTTATCTAATGAGAGTAATTAAATATAGAATGGGAGAGATCTAGTGGGAAGAAATCACATACACATGGAGATTTAGATCATCAATACCCATTAAAATTCACCAAGAACGGAGGATGAGAATGCTTGGAATCTATCCAACAGCCTCGAAAATCATGAATGATAGGTTTTTATTGAGAGAGGGATGAATAAAGGTTAAAATGGAGGGTTGGAAATTTTCCAAATAAAATTTTGGTCTAACTAAATACCATCACATAGTTGGTAGGGTAGACTTACATAGTTTTACAAATGGTACTCCATAACCATGTGACTCTTCTAGGGTGGGTTGGATGACTTATCCTTTTAGATCCCACATTATACAATGCATGCACCCATTATGCAAACCCACTCAATATTTTGTATCATAGTTTTTTGGGCCATGGTTCATGATTTAAGAAAACTATTCAAAAGATGTGAAATTCCCCCTTTCTTCAATTTTTACGAAATTTTATACCAAATAAACCCTAAGGTAAAACCAAAATGAAATGTGTAAACATAAGGAAAATGTTTATCTTTAAGCGATCATGAATAATATACAGAAAAGGTCAAGGTTTTACAATCTCCCCACATTATAATATATCATTTTCATGCTATACTTCAAGACACCTCTATGATTCTATTTCAACCATACTGGGACACTAAGCCCTCATATCTTTCTCCCTTTCCTATGTTTCCTTCTTAACATGGACATGAAGACACAATACACAAACTTGCAGTACTATCTTTCCCAACAACACCTTCTCACTCTGATCCAAAACAAATATCATATGATCCTTAAAGGAAGCATCTCTGTCTAAATTGACATCATCCATATTGACCATATGATATGGTTTGGGGTGATACCATTGAAGTTGTGACACCTGAAAAAAATCATTCATAACACTGCATCCTTAAGGAAGATCCAGTATGTACACCACAAACCCAATTCTCTACCCAACCTCAAATGAACACACAAACATGGGTTCCAACATACCCAATCTCTATATAATGAGATTACCCAACCAAGGAGATAAATGGCAGTATATATTATCAAACTATGTAGTCTCTAGTGATCAATAGTGTTTATCTTCATACTACTTCTAACTAATCTTACTTGTAGCCATATGATTCTAAATTAATTAAACCAGCTCTGATGTCTCATGCATTACAACTAGTCCCAACCACATAGAATCACATGCCTCCATCTAGAATATATGTAATTGAAATAGCTTAGAATACAGAATCTTCTATGGTTCCATCTATATAGTTCCAAAAAATTGTTGTTATATGAAAATTTCACAAAATCAAGGTGCTTCTCCCAAAACCCACAAATATCATGAACACATGCTCGCAACATTTCCTCACGAACCAATATAGAATACTCTGACTAACAGTATATTTCTATGGTTTTAATGGTGTGTTCAACAAGACCTATGTTTTATGTTCCTTCTCCAATACATTCCAATAGCATTCCGTAAAAAAACATGTTGTGGTCTGAAACAATAGTTCAAAGACCCCTTGAAGATAAAATATCACATGAAAATTTAGTTCTCTTAAAAGAAGCAGTCAAAAAACCTCTCTTATAGTAAATAAATGAGATGAAATTGTAAAAATTTATATAATCACCAAAATAGAATCATTATTTCAATGTGTCATTAGGATACCCACCACAAAATCCATGGTAATTTCATTCGACATCCATCCTGGAATGGTCAATAGTTGTAATAAGACACCATGTCATTTATGCTCATCATTCACCTACTGACAGGTGTATCATTATATCATGAGCCCGGCTATACCCTTTTTCATTCCCTACCACCAAAACATTCATCGTACGTCATTATACATTTTCACCACACCTAGATATACAACCAACATCGAGGCATGAAACTCATTTTTAATCTCATCAAACATGTTCATAAGTACAACAACCTGATTTATGACACATATTTCGTCATCCATATATATATACCAATCCGAATGTGACACTCTTCCCTCTAGGATTTCCCTCAAGGCAGAAAATTCTAGATCATCTTAATTCATTTCCTATATTTGTTTAAAATAGTATAATCTTATAAAACAGATGCAAGATTCATCACCTCACGACTCTCATGTACCACAAAATTTATCTCATATAGTAAATTCATCGTCTTCCAATCAGCACTAGACTCCATTGCCTCTGGACTGTACATTTTCCTTCTCTAAGAATCACCAAAATTTTTCCCATTTTGAGAATATAAGAAATCTCAAAATTGAATGACTACAAATACTCAACCCATCTCCACCAGTAGAAATTAAAATATATTTAGGATAAAATATATAATTTAATATCATTTTCTTAGTATAAAATATAAAAATCTCACCCAATACATAATACTTCAAACAAATTAAATCAGAAATCACTAATTCCATCATGAGGTCTTTCTTTGGGTAGTTCTCTTTATGTGGACTCAACTGTTGAGGAACATAGGCCACAACATGATCTTAATCAATCAATATTATTCCATGTCCAATCCCATAAGCATAAAAAATCATCGTATACTCCTCACCTAACTTTGGAATGATCAATATTTCTGCCAATTTCAATTTCCTCTATAGGACCTGGAAGGAATTATTGCATGGTTCCATCTATTCAATCATTATCCCCTTCTTGATCACGATTTATAGTGTTGAGGACAATCTAGAAAAGTAATCTATGAACCTGCAATATTATCATGTTTTCCCATGAAATATATGGATATCCAAAATCATTTTTGGAATGCTCCCAATAAACCAATGTAGTTAGCCTCTCTGGTTCCACTAACAAACCTTATTCCAGGATAATGGTACAATGCAGTTTACCTGATCAATCAAAAATAGAAAATTACATATCATGGGGTATAACTGATTCTATATATGTTTAATCAGGACTATTGCAAGATGTTGGGAATGATTATCATAATTCATGGAGTACAATAATATTTATACCACAAACACAATTACAAACTAATCTGGGTACAGATAGAAGATTCATCTTATTAATTCCATAACCCCAGTTGGAGCATTCATCAAACAAAATAGAATTAATAAAAATAATATATGAATTAAATTATTCTAAAATATCTCATCATTATATCAGAATGAAAAAACACTCCATTTATCATTCCATGAAATCAATACGATCATGGAGAAACTAGTAGATTCTTGTAACTGGTCCAAAAGATCATTGATACATGAAAGAGGATATTTTTTCATCACAGTCACCCCATTCAACATCCAATAATATAAACCAAAGAAAGGATCCCCATTAGCTTTCATATAAAAAATACTCTAGATCCCTTAGAGTATATACTTTTTTCAGATAAGACCATTTTCCACCAAAACTTCCATCTAACTCATACGCTCTTGATGCTCTTTTTGTGCCATTCTGTATTGTGGAAAAGAAACTAAATCATCCCTGAGCATGAGATCAATAGTTAATTACAAGTTTGCTTTATGTGGAAGTAGTATTTTTTTGTAAAAACATCCTAATATTGGTCCTCTATTTGTGTAATTACATCCTTAGGAATACCTCCATCATCCAAAAATGAACTAGTAGCCTATGCGGTGTGCTCTCAAATTTTCAGGTGAACTGGCCCTGCATGAAATACCTTCATATCACAAAAACGATGTTCAATATAACTAACACCATAAAAAGATTCAAATTACACTCTCCTTTGTTAACAACCTAGGTAGTCTTAGTATACAACTAATCATTCCATACCCATAATAAGGTCAAATCATGAAATTCAATGGATGTAACTTTTCAACAGAAAATGATACTCCCAAAACATGAGAGAACAACCACTCCATATGAATGTGTACATATAAATTACTCCCAATGGTGTATGTACCATCAAAACCCTTCTCAATAACTCTATCGTGAGGCTCAAACCATTCAGATGTTGTGCACAAATAAAGGAAGGAGAGGAACCAGTTTGAAATAAGGAACTAGCTACTATATAATCTAAAATAATGCAGCATATCACCATATATGGTCCGTAATATATATCCACAAGTATAGTTGGTATGAATTTAATTTTCCATAAAATATTCCTTATGATGAAACATGATTCACGTATGCTTTACCACTATACTGATACCAAAAATCTGACCTAGAAATACCATGCCCACTACCTCTACTTCCTCGACTAGTAGAATTTCCACTGCAAGATTGAAATGGTGTATAAGATACCTTTCTAGAACCCTAGTAAAAAAAAGCTCATCTATCTCATTATTTCTATCACATAATTCTATCGAACTCCTAGAAATATCCCATCATTAATCAAAATAAATACTATACTCGTGGTTAGAGACATTTTCAATGATAGTGGCCCTACGTGATGCACTGGTCACATTAAATTCTGATGAGAAAATGTATTACTAAACCATCCCCACTCCCACTCTTATAACTATCCCCTAGCTAAAACTCTCATATGGATTCTCCATGATCTCATAATTCATACCTCATTGTCATCCAAACGAATCCATATGTCCTGTACTATAATCCACATTTAGGTTTCTCTCATCTATAAGAGTCATACCCACGCCACACTAAAATTCATTGACAAAAAGAGGTTAACCTCAGATATAATCTAAAATTTATTTCATTAATGAAAATGCTTCACTGTACCCATCTATTCCCCTTCCAATGAAGTATAATATCCCAGGAATTCTGAAAAAAAACATGCATAGTCTACCATAGACATACTCCCATGTGTCAACGTCATAAACTCAAATTCTCTCTCCTGACTCCAAATAGCTGGATAGAATTTCCCTAGGAACATCTCCAAAAATTATACCCAAAACATACCATCAATCTATCATGTCTAATCATGAATTTCCCACTAGAACTTTGTTGATCCTTGTAACACCCCTAGTTTTTACATATCATTTTTTCTTAAATAAATTAAATATTCATTTACATAACATAATTAACTATGCTGAAAATCCTTTTATACATCACCGTCAAAAATAAAGAACAATGTTTTGGAATATTTTACATGAAACACTGACTTAACGTACATTACATGAAACCTCAATGTTTTTACGAAACATCATTTTATTGTTATAATTATTTAAATGAAATATGTATAACCTAGACATTAAACTTTTTAGTATGAATAGTAATAACTACATTTCAAATGTCTCTTTCATTTTTTTATATAAATAAAACACATTCTTAATGACATATATTATTTTTTTTGTAAAGTCATTGTATGTTTCGAACACAATTTTCTCAAATGAACAAATTTTAATGGGCTTCTGTAAAGATAATAAAAATAATTTTAAAAAAAACTGAAATTTAATTCCATGAAATTATATTTCCTTTTTAATGTATATTAAATAAATTATCTTAGTATAAATTTATGGTATTTTTCTAAGAATCTTCATTTTTTGATTAATATTGGAAAATAATGGATTTTAATTCAAAACATCTTTTTCATCTAATTTAATTACAAGGTTTGATTAAATTTTAAATTGGATTCAACGTTTTATTATATAATTGATTTATCAATAAACTCCAATTCATTCATTGGATCAAATTTCACATTGAAACTAGATATTAAAACATTGAATAATTTGGAATGGATTTTTTTTAAATACACCTCATTGTTGAAATAATAGAAGGATTAATTTTAAATAAACTTATACCCATTATGTGATAGAAATTTGTAAAAATTAATTCCATATTTGAAAAATATCTACCTAATATACTTCACAAAATTCCAAAATTCCTCCTTGAAGAATCAATTTGGGTCGAAGTTCTTCAAAGTATTCCCTTATGTGAAAACCAAAAGGATTAACCCAATTAAGAGGTAATGACATTCCTAAAGCTCCTTTATAATATTTTCTTTATCCACCATATACACTATCTTTTTTAATTTTTGTTATAACAACAACATTATCCTCAAAATATTATGACGTTTTTAGGCTAAGAGTTCTACCAAAACATACACACACCTCCATCTAATTGGTAAAAAACATATTATTTACATTTATGGCGGCCTACCACCTCACTAAATGATTATTGTTCTACCAAAACATAGAAACACCTCCGTCTAATGGGTAAAAAACATATTATTTATGTGTTCAGCGGTCTACCACCTAACTAAATGATTATCTCTCATTTTTCATTTACACCCCCTCATTGTGAAATTTATGATAGAAGATCACATTATATATGATATTTTTTTATTTTTTTATCTTTATTCTTCTTTAATTATTTTATAACATATATCTTTATACTATCAATTTTTTGTTAATACAGTAATTTAATTTGAGGAAGTGTAGGCTACCGCCCACTCAAAGCAATGTGATTTATTCACACACTACATGGAATGTATTAAATATGGGTGTAGTTAATATATATAATATATATATAATAATAAATCTAATTATATAATTATATATATAATAATATATCACATTTACCTTATTTATTTCCATAAGACAGTTAACCAAAAATAGCATTCAAACATACATATGGTCTACCGTCTCAATTAATAGTGTATTTAATTCCATGTTGTAATATTATATATATTATTATAATACATATAAAATGAATATGAATTTTATTTAGATATTGTTTTAAATGATATAAATCAAGATATAAATATTTTGACCAATGATATAGATAATTATGACAGATGTGAAAAACAATTTAAATATTACCCAAGTGAATTTTTAATATAAGATTCCTAACAAGAGGGTAATATAAGGACATAATCAAACCATATATGGTATAAGATTTGAACATATGGTTATTTAAATGAATTATAATAATTTTAAATCTATTAGAAAGGCTATTCAAACATGCATGATGAGAGTCAATACATAATGTAAGGAGATTTCATATTGAAGTGCCCAGATCAGTGTGAATCACTGAGAGGGGGAGGGGGTGAATCAGTGATCCCTTAAAACTTTTTACTAATTGATTCCTTATCAATTAAACCTCTATGGCTGGTTAAAGCCTCGATCCACTCTTCTTGTATCTCTCAGCCTTTCCTCGAGTGATGCAGTAAATGTAAAGGCACAGGACACAAGGATTTACAAGGTTCAGCCCCAAAGTCCTACGTCCTTGCCATGTTGGTTATACGCCCCAACATGGTTTCTTCCATTATAATCTGTTAGTATTAAAATGGTCGATACAGAGTCCCACTGTATCTCTCCTGAGTTCCACAGGAGGGTCTTTATACTGCGTCCCACAGTGTTACCAGAGTCCCACTGGCCTGCTCCAGAATCCCACTGAAGACTTCCTCCACCCTGAGTCTCACAGGGGGCTTCTCCTGGCTCCTCGAGTCACACGAGTAGATATTCTTCACTTTAAGCTTCTTCAAGTATCTTCAGCAGTCTAGGATAAAGACTGCTGGCCTTGCTCTTCACTTCTGATCACTTGAGTTGATCAGGTCTTCTCGTCTTGCTCAGGCTTTATCACCTTCTTCTTATGATGACCTGGCCTCTCTCTTCAAGAATCTTCAACAACCTTTGAAAAGGTCTATTGGTCTTGCTCAAAACTTCTGATCACTTCTGTTGATCAGGGTCTTCTCAATTACAGAAAACTCAGGCAGCTGATGTCTTTAACATCAGTCTGGATTCAGTCTCACTTCATCACAACTTCATGCACTAAGTGCATGGAATCTATGATTCTTCATGCACAGACTGCATGTCCTCTCAAATTCTTCAAGATCTTCTGGTCTTGGACAACTCAGATGCACACACCCAGATTTGAGCTTGTTCACGTGTGCACGTGCATGCATGCATGCATGCACTCCCCTTCTTTCTTCTCTTGGTGTAATAAACCCTCAAAGGGTGTAAACACTTTCATCACACACACCTTCCTCTTGAACTTCACACACTTTGTTCAATTTGTTTACACACATAAAAGTGTGTTATAGTTTAGTGTGGATGTCCTCTTCCTTCTTCTTC
The DNA here is from genome assembly GCA_963277665.1 of Viscum album. Taxonomy (NCBI): domain Eukaryota; kingdom Viridiplantae; phylum Streptophyta; class Magnoliopsida; order Santalales; family Viscaceae; genus Viscum; species Viscum album. The sequence continues at coordinate 536,069,339 of OY728120.1, read as the reverse complement.
TAAATGTGTATACTTTTCACACACCTAGGCTTCGACCTTCACTTGTTAAGCACACACAAATTCTTCACTTTGAACACACTTGAATTGTCCTCCTCCTCTTCTTGCACACACACGGCCAAGATGTACTCTTCCACATTGTACACACACTTTGTTTTTCTCTTTTAATCTTCAAGTGTGCACAACCAACCCGTAGGGTCTTCCTCACTTGGCACACACACAAGGTGTGGTCTCGGCCTCCACTTCTTCTTGCACACCTAATTGGATACGGCCTCTTCACTTGTTTCACACACACAAGAGATGTGGTGGCCTTCCTTATTTACTATGCACACACAAGAGGCAAAGCCTCGGGTATTCTTCCCCACTTTATCACACACACACAAGGTATGCAACCCACTGCCGCGTAGGGTCTTGGTGTAGCAAGAATGCAAGGTGTGAGGTGCAAGGGCCTCCTCCTCTTCTCAACCTCCGTTCAAGTGTGCAAGGTGCAACACCGCGGGCTCCTTCCTCATACCACGCAAGTGTGCGGGCAGAGAGGGTGGGAAGAGACTCGAGCGCGCAAGTATGTGGCTCGGCTCCTTCCTGTCGCGCAAGGGGTGCGCGCAGGGAACTTCCCTTCACCTCTTTCGCACAAGGGATGCGCAAAAGGGACTTCACGAAGCCAAAAATGGCTCTAGGCTTCTCTTGCCGCACAGGGGACGCGCAGCTCAATTCTTCGCGAGGCAAGGCACTCGCGGGTCTTCCAAGTTTTTCAGCAAGCATCTCCAATTCCTCGGGCTCTCCTTTTATAGGCAGAGGAATGCCTCAGCCCATCTACGTGATACAACTTTGAATTCCTGAAGATTTCGGGTATTCAAGATTCTCTAAATCTTGATTTTTTTCTTTCTGTCAAACACGGGTTCCATTTTTATTTTTCTCTACGTGCATGCGACTTAGAACGCATGCACGGCCTCTTCTCTTCTATCCCATGCAAAACACGAACTTCACATGGCCTCGGCACATTATTTTGCCTCGCCCGAACTCCAATTTCCCCATTTGTTGCATGCAAGTATATTTTTATTCATGGATGTGTTTAGTAGGGCCAGACTAACCGAATGGAGCCTTCGGTTTGATCGGAGGTGGCCGGAGGCTCCATTTCCATCTTCGGGAGGCGCCTGGTTCGAAGGAGGAGTCGCGGGTGGCCTCGGGCGAGCTCAAGGTAGAGGACAACTCCTCAACCGTCAGATCCGGAGTTGAATGAACTTGGATGGCCGGGATAAGATCTCGAGCGGCGAGATGCGATGAGCGGCGGAGATCGGCCGTGCGATCGAACGAGCGGCTCAGATTCAATCCGCGGCAAAAATCTTCGTCCCACATCGAAACGGGACGTGGATTTTCCACGTCTTATCAACCAGCCGCTCCCATAGATGGCCAGTTAAACTTCATCCTCCACGGTGCCACCCCGCACCGTGTTCTCTCTGCGGGCGTGCTCTTGCGCCCACCCCTGCCACTCGGGCGCGCCACTGGCGCCCACGCTGCCTCTCACGGGCGCGCGCTATGCGCCCTTGCCACGCGGGTTTGATCACTGCGTGGCCTCCTGCCACCTTGGGCTTGCTCCATGGGATCCCCCATGGGCGTGGCGCCTAGGCCCACATGTGCCTTGGGGTTGAACCCGTGGCTGGCCCTTGGCTGGCCAATTATTTGGAAAAGGACAAAATAATACATTGTATAAAAACAAAGTACTCCCAAGTGAAATATTCCAAATGCCATTCACCTCTTCTATTCTAACACATATTCTCCATATTCTTCATCATAATTCCTCATCTCCTCGTCAATTTGTATTTTTCACTTAGGAGGGACTTCTTCTTCAACCGATCTGCTTAATCAAACTTGTCTTCAATGATCTTCATTGATCCAATCAATGATCAAGTTGGATCTTCTTCAGATTCACATGCACTAACTGATAGTGCATGGACTTCATCAATCCACATCATCCACTTAGAAATTGTGGATGGATCATCTTCATCTCCTCATGCATTTTTATGACAATGCATGGTCTTCTAGAGCTTGTTGTGACATTGTATCCAGTTGATACAAGTTCTTGGAACTTAAAGAACAGTTCAACAATCGTCAGATGTAATGATGATGCTCCATCATCATCCATTCTTCAAGTGGTGTAACTTAGTATCTTGATACAAGTATTGAAACATTAAGATCAGTTCTACAATCGTCTGATATTACTAGAGAATGTTTCAACCATCATCTCCTATGTCACTTAGTGAATCTCCTAAGTGACATTCATCTTAGTACCATGGCCATTATCCTTTCCTTACCAACACCATCACATCCTTTGTCATTCACATCTAGACATTCCTTGACATCCATCCATTCATTCCTTGACAACAACATACCTCATTGACAACAAATGCAACACAGTGCACTTCAATCTCCCCCTTTGTATTTGTTGGCAATACACTAGAGCACATATGAATGGGTCAATATGTGTGCCAATATTTTCTCCCCCTTATTGGAAATCAAATGCAAAGGTGTGGTGTGGTTCTCTTTCAAAAATCTCTTCCTCCATTTGAAAAGTATTTTCTTGAAAAACACTGAGAGAGGGATGATGTCACATGTTCTCTTTAGAAAAGAACCTTTAGTAAATCATCTCTAAGTCTACTTGGGCTAACCCGGTGTAGAAAACAAGAGTGATGTAACCAAGGTACTCAATGCTGTCCAACATTCACTGTACATGTGAGATCATGCTCCAAGGGGTTGAAATTTTTCAGATATAACAATAAATTTCTAAATCTTGCACATACTTCACAAGACTCATTAGAATGTTCAGTGCAAAGATAAAGCTCCCCCTTTCAACCATTTGTCTTCAATCAATACTCCCCCTCAATTGTCATGATGAATACAATTAAGAAACAAGGGATGAAAGTATGATTGGAACACCTTCACTTTTCTCAAGATGATATTAAATCCCAAAATATCATCTTCTCCAGATTGGCTCCCCCTCAAGGGGTGCACTCCATTCCTTCCAAACCATCCTCCAGCTGAGAATGATCATCATCTTCAATTCCCTGCAGTGTTAGCACATGTAAATACAAGTGATTAGGGAATAAGATGGAACCTCCTTGGTTCATTATTGTGAACAACAAGGTTGAGAAGATTCTCTCAACCGAGATGTCTCATTTTCACCATTCTTCACACTTGCACATCTGATCTTCAATGATGATTGTGCTGGTGTGGATCTCAACACATCTTCATGTGAAATCTTTTGTTTCCTTTTTGCCTTAGCAATTGCAAGTGTTTCAACTTCAGCTCTTTGCAGTTCTCTGGAAAGTTGCAACTGATTCGTCCATATAACTAACAAATCGTTTGGAAGTGTGGCCTCAGTTCTGGAAGTTCCACATGGTTCTTTTGACGATGTCAAGCTACCTTTCTTAGGCAACTTGTTTTCAATCAATCCCTTCTGCTTCTTCTGGATTGATTGTCTGTGTGAGTTTAGTCTGCTTCTATTGATTTTCATGGCTTGTTTACAAAGATCGATGGTATGCCCTTTCTTTCCACAGTAGAAGCATTTCTTCTTGGTGGTCCTTCTGGATGCATCACCCTTCTTGGATTTAGACTCCAAGGTCTTCTCTTCCGTTTTCATAATCTTCTTGGGAGAATCTTCCACTTTATTATGCTTGCTTCCCAAGGATTCTTTCTGAGCCAGGTTCTGTGATCTATTCTTCTTTTTAGTTCTGGATACAGTTGGAGATTGACATGTATCTTTTTGACCACTTTTTCAATCATCCCAGATGTTGTCAAGTAGTCCAAATCTATTTGCAGTAAACAGATGTCTCTGGACCTGTGGATGTTTCTTCTTTTCCTCTGGCTTGCTCCCCCTTGGCATGGGCTTCCTTTGTGCTTTGACATTCAGTGGATTGTACCAACAATCTTTTGCATAGTGCCCATACTTGTTACAACACCAACACTGAACCACAAATCTTGACCTCTTGAGTCCTTCTGATTGTAGGGTACTTTTCATGACTTGTTGTGCTGTTTCAGGAGAGCTCTCTTTCTTCATCTCCTTCATCCATACTTGATCAGTGTTATTCTTCCATCCTGTACTTTTTGTGGAAACACATTTAGAAACATGAGTACAATATGGGATGGATGGTACCTTCTTTTTAGAAGTTGTTGCCCTATTATTAGAGGATGTATTTCTTTTAGAATCATCCTGCTCAATGCATACATGAGTAGCAAAATTTCTCCTTTCAGATGACTGGGAGGCTTTGGCTTTGGGTGATTGCTGATTTTTCAATATCACCTCCAGTTCTAAGCATTTCATATTGAGGGAGTTCTTCTCATCCTCAATAGTTCTTAGCCTTCCTTCCCATTTCTCTTCCAGCTGCTTTATCTGGTCCTCATGCACCCTTTTTATTTCCGGTAATGAATTGTCCAGCTCCTTCACCCTCTTGACTTTGTCTTCTAGTTGAGCATCTTTGACAACCATTGAAACTCTGTGCAATTTTTCCAGTGCATGGAAAACTTCTTTGACCATTGTCTTAAAGAATTCTTTCTCAGAAAGGCTTTTTTGCAATTCTTCACAAGTATCTTCATATCTTTCATTTCAAAGAGAAATTGTTTCATCCTTAGCCTTCACCAGCTTTCTGAGAGTGTTGGTTAGGCCAACCCTTTTTGCCAATTGGACTTCCAGAGAATTGGCTTCATCTTCTAGCTATAATTTTTCTTCTTAAAGATCAAGGACGCATGTAGCTATACACATTGCCACTTCCTTGGGGACTGTCTTCTGAAGATATTTGATTGCATTTAGAAGATCATTGTTTCTTCCATATTCATCACAGCTAGAGCAGGCTTCATCAGAAGAATGATAAAAGGAATTGTCATCTGATGTGACTTTCACATTTCTTTCCATAGAAGGAGTTTCTCTGATTGCAGCAACCTTCTTCCTCATCTTCTTTTCCTGTTTCTTCATTCTGTTTTTTAGAGTCTTGGCAGATATCTCCATTGGAGGCTGTTCTTTCATTTCCTCAAATCTGCACTCCATATAGACTCCCTTGGATCTTTTAGAGGCAACCTCCCTCTGATACCAATTGAAGTGCCCAAATCAGTGTGAATCACTGAGAGGGGGAGGGGTGAATCAATGATCCCTTAAAACTTTTTACTAATTGATTCCTTATCAATTAAATGCAGTAAATGTAAAGGCACAGGACACAAGGATTTACAAGGTTCGGCACCAAAGGCCTACGTCCTTTCCATGTTGGTTATACGCCCCAACATGGTTTATTCCATTATAATCTGTTAGTATTACAATGGTCGATACAAAGTCCCACTGTATCTCTCCTGAGTCCCACAGGAGGGTCTTTATACTGCGTCCCATAGTGTTACCAGAGTCCCACTGGCCTGCTCCAGAATCCCACTGAAGACTTCCTCCACCCTGAGTCTCACAGGGGGCTTCTCCTGGCTCCTCGAGTCACACAAGTAGATCTTCTTCACTTTAAGCTTCTTCAAGTATCTTCAGCAGTCTGGGATAAAGACTGCTGGCCTTGCACTTCACTTCTGATCACTTGAGTTGATCAGGTATTCTCGTATTGCTCAGGATTTATCACCTTCTTCTTATGATGACCTGGCCTCTCTCTTCAATAATCTTCAACAGCCTCTGAAAAGGTCTATTGGTCTTGCTCAAAACTTCTGATCACTTCTGTTGATCAGGGTCTTCTCAATTACTGAAAACTCAGGCAGCTGATGTCTTTAACTTCAGTCTGGCTTCAGTCTCACTTCATCACAACTTCATGCACTGAGTGCATGACATCTATGCTTCTTCATGCACAGACTGCATGTCCTCTCAAATTCTTCAAGATCTTCTGGTCTTGGACAACTCAGATGCACACACCCAGATTTGAGCTTGTTCACGTGTGCACGTGCATGCATGCATGCATGCACTCCCCTTCTTTCTTCTCTTGGTGCAATAAACCCTCAAAGGGTGTAAACACTTTCAGCACACACACATTCCTCTTGAACTTCACACACTTTGTTCAATTTGTTTACACAGATAAAAGTGTGTTATACTTTAGTGTGGATGTCCTCTTCCTTCTTCTTCTAAATGTGTATACTTTTCACACACCTAGGCTTCGACCTTCACTTGTTAAGCACACACAAATTCTTCACTTTGAACACACTTTAATTGGCCTCCTCCTCTTCTTGCACACACACGGCCAAGATGTACTCTTCCACTTTGTACACACACTTTGTTTTTCTCTTTTAATCTTCAAGTGTACACAACCAACCCGTAGGGTCTTCCTCACTTGGCACACACACAAGGTGTGGTCTCGGCCTCCACTTCTTCTTTCACACCTAATTGGATACGGCCTCTTCACTTGTTGCACACACACAAGAGATGTGGTGGCCTTCTTTCTTTACTATGCACACACAAGAGGCAAAGCCTCGGGTCTTCTTCCCCACTTTAGCACACACACACAAGGTATGCAACCCACTGCCGCGTAGGGTCTTGGTGTAGCAAGCACGCAAGGTGTGAGGTGCAAGGGCCTCCTCCTCTTCTCAACCGCCGCGCAAGTGTGGAAGGTGCAACACCGCGGGCTCCTTCCTCCTGCCACGCAAGTGTGCGGGCAGAGATGGTGGCAAGAGACTCGAGCGTGCAAGTATGCGGCTCGGCTCCTTCCTGTCGCGCAAGGGGTGCGCGCAGGGAACTTCCCTTCACCTCTTTCGCGCAAGGGATGCGCAAAAGGGACTTCACGAAGCCAAAAATGGCTCCGGGCTTCTCTTTCCGCACAGGGGACGCGCAGCTCAATTCTTCGCGAGGCAAGGCACTCGCGGGTCTTCCAAGTTTTTCAGCGAGCATCTCCAATGCCTCGGGCTCTCCTTTTATAGGCAGAGGAATTCCTCAGCCCATCTGCATGATACAACTTTGAATTCCCGAAGATTTCGGGTATTCAAGATTCTGTAAATCTTGATTTTTATCTTTCTGTCAAACGCGGGTTCCATTTTTATTTTTCTCTACGTGCATGCGACTTAGAACGCATGCCCGGCCTCTTCTCTTCTATCCCATGCAAAACACGAACTTCACATGGCCTCGGCACATTATTTTGCCTCGGCCAAACTCCAATTTCACCATTTGTTTCATGCAAGTATATTTTTATGCATGGATGTGTTCAGTAGGGCTAGACGAACCGAATGGAGCCTTCGGTTTGATCGGAGGTGGCCGGAGGCTCCATTTCCATCTTCGGGAGGCGCCTGGTTCGAAGGAGGAGTCGCGGGTGGCTTCGGGCGAGCTCAAGGTAGAGGATGACTCCTCAACCGTCAGATCCGGAGTTTAATGAACTTGGATGGCCGGGATAAGATCTCGAGTGGCGATATGCGATGAGCGGCGGAGATCGGCCGTTCGATCGAACGAGCGGCTCAGATTCAATCCGCGGCAAAAATCTTCGTCCCACATCGAAACGGGACGTGGATTTTCCACGGCTTATCAACCAGCCGCTCCCATAGACGGCCAGTTGAACTTCCTCCTCCACGGTGCTGCCCCGCACCGTGTTCTCTCTGCGGGCGCGCTCTTGCGCCCACCCCTGCCACTCGGGCACGCCACTGGCGCCCACGCTGCCTCTCGCGGGCGCGCGCTATGCGCCCCTGCCGCGCGGATTTGATCATCGCATAGCCTCCTGCCGCCTTGGGCTTGCTCCATGGGATCCCCCATGGGCATGGTGCCTAGGCCCACATGTGCCTTGGGGTTGAACCTGTGGCTGGCCCTTGGCTGGCCAATTTTTTGGCAAAGGACAAAATAATACTTTGTATAAAAACAAAGTACTCCCAAGTGAAATATTCCAAATGCCATTCACCTCTTCTCTTCTAACACATATTCTCCATATTATTCATCATAATTCCTCATCTCCTCATCAATTTGTATTCTTCACTTAGGAGGGACTTCTTCTTCAACCGATCTGCTTAATCAAACATGTCTTCAATGATCTTCATTGATCCAATCAATGATCAAGTTGGATCTCCTTCAGATTCACATGCACTAACTGATAGTGCATGGACTTCATCAATCCAAATCATCCACTTAGAATTTGTGGATGGATCATCTTCATCTCCTCATGCATTGTTATGACAATGCATGGTCTTCTAGAGCTTGTTGTGACGTTGTATCCAGTTGATACAAGTTCTTGGAACTTAAAGAACAGTTCAACAATCGTCAGATGTAATGATGATGCTCCATCATCATCCATTCTTCATGTGGTGTAACTTAGTATCTTGATACAAGTATTGAAACATTAATATCAGTTCTACAATCGTCTGATATTACTAGAGAATGTTTCAACCATCATCTCCTATGTCACTTAGTGAATCTCCTAAGTGACATTCATCTTAGTTCCATGGCCATTATCCTTTCCTTACCAACACCATCACATCCTTTGTCATTCACATCTTGACAATCCTTGACATCCATCCATTCATTCCTTGACAACAACATACCTCATTGACAACAAATGCAACATAGTGCACTTCACATATAACATTTAATTTCAGTGTGATAATGTCTTAATCACCATTCACATATTTTGGGTGGTGAATGTAATTCTCATAAATGTATTATCCTTCACTTATACTAAAATTTAGAGGAATTAACAATATATTTTAGGCTCTTTATTTCATGGAGTTCATGTTTCAGTAGATAGAAAATCTGAGAAATAGTTTTGTCTCAATTTTCCTTCTTTGAGAATATTCTTTTGTTAATGGCATAATTTTTTTAAATATATACTTAATTCTGTATTCCATGTTATATAATGTGTCTAAATATTTTCATGATATTTAATATTTCATGAAATCTTTGTTCCTATGTCGGAGGGTATGATCCCAAGTTACCATGTGAAAAGACTTTATTGAAACAATCTACATTATTTTCATGATTATTTATGATTATACTTCAATTAATGAAATATAATTGTCTATATATCAACAACACTAATAAATTTTATTCTCCACTGGTTATTCAATATAACCTCAATTATTAGTACTATTTTTACTCTATTTAGTACTTTATAAAATGTTTTCATATAGAAACTAACCATCTATCTCACATTGGTCGGAAAACAATTGTACTCATAAATGTTTTGAAATTTGATTTAAAAAGATCATTGAATCCCATTATCAAGAAAAAAGGATTTTAGAAACGTTTTATGGTTGTAAATTCTTCATTTATATGTTTTAAAATTTTTATTCAATGAACAAGGTCTACCAATGGTTTTGTTTTTCAAAAGTCATTTTTAATACAAAAAGGAATTTTTCCTCAATAAATGTTTTTAAAAGCAATTTCAAAATTATTTCCCATATAAGATTACATCCATTTGTGTCACTGAAACTGATATGGGGAAATTTATTCAATGTGTCCATTCATATTTTTTCAGTAAATGGATTATGTTTTGATAGCATGGGTTTATGAAACACATTTCTCTTTGACGAGATATATTATTTTGAAATCTATATATTTTAACAGGTTATGTGTATAATGAAATGACTATAGAATATAACTTTTTCAATAGGATATAATTTTATTACAAGTTTGTAATACCCATTTCATTTTATGGGTTATGATATGGTTATTTTTTATCTAGGGGATCATTTATTCAAGATTTCACTATGAAATGGGTTGGACCTATAACTCCCTCTAATGAATTGTGTAACAATTTATATATCATTAGATGGACTAAGAAAGTCTTTTGAGTGAACCATGACTACTAATATAGACATGGGAGAGAACCATTACTACCAATATTTCGTTATCCTTGAACTTATTTTTATAATATTTCCATTGGAGTGAACCATGACTTCCAAAATGGTATGGGGAGTGAACCCATACTACAAAGATGGAATTGGAAGCGATGAATTGGATACTTTAGATGTAATATTATATGAATATATGATTTCCATAATTTCAATTTTGTTCCTATGTTATTTTATCATGCCATATGATAATTATTTCCTTATGATTCATGTCTTATGAACATTCATTCTTTATTCCATGATTGATTTTTATGTACTTTGAAATGTTGGGTATGAAAATATATTTTCATTACCATATTATAATACCCTCATGCTCATGATTATTCTTATATATCAACATTATTTACCCTTCCTGAGAATTTGACCAATCCTATGTTTATGTTTCCTTCCCTAATGTTATGAAGATATTTTTTGTGTTTTATGAGTATAATAAGGGTTTAGTCAATAGAAACATTGTGTGAGATGATGTATCTCACTTATTTATCATTTTTTATGTTCCTATGTTTCCAGAGAAACTATACTAGTTCAGTATATTTGTGTTTTTTATAATGTTTCAGGTTTTTTTAATTAGATATATAATATTAATTAATGAAAATAGATGTTCACTATAGTTGGAATCATATATAAGGATTAGATTTACTTTGTATTCTATGATAAGACAACCTTAGTGAGAACCATAATGAAATATCTAAGTATAAATATATGGGTAATGAAAATTATAGGAGAATGCCTTAGAATTTTGGTAATGGGGAGAGTGATTGTTTTCCAAGAAATATATCCCTATTTGGATATTACAAGATAATGTTACTACGAAATATATGTACCTAGGGGTGATAACTCTAAAATTTCATTTTTTGCATGACTTGGGGTAATCTGGTATATGATAAGAGGCCTTGTTGCACACCTAGTTTGACACACCGTGGGGATATGATCTGGGAATTCACAAACTCTTCATGAGCCATCATGATAGATTTAAATTGAAGTTGGGTATGAATAACCTAGGATAAACCTATGGTTTCATATATTAAGGAATATTCCATAACATTAAGATATCAGATGTCATTTTTCATGATAATGTGGTTCCTCAATATGATATTTATTTTTTTACTCTATTTTTTGGTTCTAGTCAATGGATGGAACCTCATTATTCTGTATTAATGGTGATTGTAATGGAAATTCAAATGACTGTCCTCCTATGAAAACAAATGATATGAGAATTGTAAATAAATACCTCATTTATATTCTCACATTTATTTATTATTCTATGAATCATGTTGGACATCTAAATGAGAAAAAGAGGTAACAATATTTACATGATTCTTTCATGAGGAAATATCCACCATCTTTAAAAGGGTATTCTTGTCCACTTGTTTCTAAACAATGGATCAGTACCACTGTAATGATATTCAAGGTTCTCTTTTGTTTGGATCATGATAAATTCATTCTATATATCAATTATATATAAGGAAAATCATGTTAGTGGTGGAATCTAATCAAGAATATGAGTTAGGAATACGAGATTCAATCCATGGGAAGGGAAGAGATTAAAAACATATATTTTTTTAAAACCAATTCTCCGATTCTACTTATGAATTTGGAGATATAGTTCCTCAGGTTGAATAAAAATAATGTTGAGTTTATTAGTACCTAGTTTGATAATTTCACAAGACACGTCTCGTTTAATTCAGGAATTATCATCCAACCTGAAAGTAAGGTTTTTCAGTTTGTCGGTGGCTTATGGACAATTCATAGAAGGGTGTTTCCCATAAGTTACAATAGTAGAAACAATGATATTGTGTATTGTTAAATCAAGGATGAAACAAATTTTGGAGTCACATATCAATATCATGTATTTGATTAGAAAATGATGGTGGACTTTGAAAGATAATCTAAAAAGCACAATGAGAAGAAGATGATCTTTCCATTATGCACATTGTGAGTGAAAAACATGGAGGAAATTGTCATAAGGGTTTTGATAAATTTTCTATACATGGAAGGTAATGTCCTTGATAATTTGATTTTCATATTTATGGGATGAAGATGTATAATGATCCCAATGGGGAAAAAGTGGCACAAAATGAAATTCCCATGATTCAATGATATAAGTGTAATGATAATGGTAATTTTTTCTAACAAGTGACCAAAACTAATGGATTTCTATCACAAACAAAACTGGGTCGACCCTGAACCGGTCACTTGAGCCGATCTGCGGAAAAGACCGAGAGGCATTTTTGATCCTCCCAGGCTAGCGACAAGCACCAGGTCATTAATAGAGGACAATTGGGAAGGATTTCTCCCAGTAGAAAAGAAAAAGAAATAAAGAAATGTAAAAAGTAGAATAACACAATGTAAATAAACAACACAAAAGGAAGGAATGACCAACAACAACCAACTAAACTGCCCAAGACCGAAACTCCATTCGACTCTAAGAGTTCCTCACCAATCCACAACCAACTCTCATCCACTGGGAACGAGCTTGAGTCAAACCGACAATAGAAACTAAAAACAAGAAAACACTGTAGGCGTGAGTAATAAAACATATTAGGCATGCCCCACAAACTATTCTCAATGCACTACCCTTAAATAAATAATTTACTAATTCTAGGTTTGAAATAAAGTATATAAAATATTTGTTTCCACAAACACTTTTATTTCTAAAACATGTAATATTCTATTTCCATTTTTAATTTGCAATCAAGATTAATGTTTTAAAGAAACAGGTGCATCGCATTTAAAACGTTTTTGCGAACAATTTAGAAGTCCAAATTTGAGTTTTTAGTAAAAAGGGAAAACCACACAACATGCAACACACAAAGTGAAATGGAAAAAGTGGCACATATGGGCCAGCTACCGAACTAGTCCTCTCAATCAACCGAAACATAAAAATAAACACTAAAGAAAACATGGGTTGAACATAGGAGCTCGTGAACAATCCAGAACGTACTATACATGTGACTCATCCAGAAGGCATTCCTACTCTCGATGAAGTCATAACATCCAAATGCCTGGTGTTTCCCTACATGGCCTAACTGAGGGGCACATTCCCCTAGCAGTGTTTCATCCGTATTAAGGGCCACTAGGCAGTGCGTAATTTAAACTAGTGTAGTAATCATTCTCAAAAGATTCACTTACTGTGCCAGGTTCCCATGAAAACATGTATAATAAAAAGAAAGTGGGTGAGTCAAAAAAAGTCAATCATGTAGCACAAACACCACACACAACTCATGTTGTCAATGTACACCAATGATCACCCCTGAGTCACCCCAAAGAGGGTTTTCCAAAATAATTTATTTTATTAAAGGTCCAAACGGTTCTTCACCAATTTTAAAGAAAATCATCATTTCTCAATAGAACCAAAACAATTTTTCAGGCTTCACAAGAAATTATTTATCAATAAACCAGAACTATATTTGATATTATGTGAATTCTGTTTAAAGGCCATACGGGTATTATTTCACTACCGGGTGTCCATTCATCATGAAAATGTTTCAAGTGTCGTGTATAAAATAAAAGGCTCTTTTTAACACCAGATATTCATTTAAAAATTAATTATTTTACATTATTTTCAATTTATTAAAACTAATAAATTTTCAAGCAATTAATAAATTCTAAATTTAAAGGCGAGTGTAGTGGGGTACCTAACTCAAGGTGGAACCATGCTGTCCACTCAGCTCATGACGCTTTCTTACTAAAAGCAGCTTCTCTTGAAGATGAAAATATGAATCCTCTTTACCTATAAGAATATACATTTTCATATACATATATATACCCCTTAAGCCAATTGCATATTCCCCACACCATGAGGGAATATGCGCAAAGAGGATACACATATATACATGCTTACCCATGTATATACCTATAGTCCTTTGTCACTAACGACCAAAACCCACACCATGATGATCAAAAAACCCTTCAACGATGCAAGGGAATCCAAATACTACCCAAGGTTTCAATAAAAACTAAAACAATTTCACTTACCATAAAATAATATAAACTAGGCGCCACCCATGAAAAATACACCTTTTAAGGAAAACTTATCACCGGGACAAGTTTTCATCACACTCAAAACATAATAAATCATTTACATATTTAATAAAACTTTTCCAAGATGTATAAAAAAGAATCACAAAAAAACAATCTTCAACTCCCCTCTTTAAAATTAAACACACGCTAAAACATTTTCCAACACATGGTGCACACACTTTATAAGATTTAATCAAACACATAAAAATATTTTGAAGCAACTCCAAAGAGTATCCCAAGACTTTGAACACAAAAGACCACCCAAAAATCTCTTTTATGGCCAAACACACACCACTTACATGTCAAAACAGAATTTTATGCCCTTATGCAACATATCAAATCAACAGAAAGGTTTAGAAAATACTACGAAAAGCTCTGCAATAGTTTCTATAAAATCAAAATATTCATAAAAAAAACAACTTAATAAACACTTATAAATAAAATTTATACATCAAGAAAAACCATATTCACACAAAGCAGATTAATAAAATAAGATATTAAATTAATTAAATATAAAAAAAATTCACCAAGTAACAATTATATACGGGGATCCACCAACCTCGAATGTGGAAAAAACTTCATAACCTGATGCGAAAACTCTACCGTGTGTTAATTGAACCTCAAACAACTCTGCTAGACCCTAAAACAAAAACATCAATCCAATTGTCACCCAAAATCAAACCTAAGAAACACCAAACCCTAACCTGAAAACTTGCTGATGGAAGAAAAAAACAACCGAGAAGAAACGCACCATCGATGAGGGTGCAGAAGGTTGTCCGAGCAAGATGGGGTGGTGTCGGAGGTGCGTCGCGCCAGTAGGAGGCTTGCCAGATAGAGGGTGCGACCAAAGAAGGTCGCGACCAAGGATACCCGGTGAGGATGATGGTGGCTCTAGTTTTCCGGAGAGGGAGAGGAGGGAAAGAACTCAAGGGGGGTTGCATGATGGCAGTGCACCGAAAGAGTCCAGCGGGTGAGGGAGTTCGTCGGGCCAAACCTTTGGCCAAAGGTTGGGAGTGCACCGAAGGGAAGCTGGTCAGACCGGGAGGGGCAGCAGGGCATGCCGTGCTGGGAGAGAATCAGAGGGGAGGAAATGTGTTGGTCCTATTCGCCGAAGAAGGAGCAGAGCAGAGGTTGTCCTACGGTTAGGGGGGTGTTGCGCAAAAAAAGGTGGGGAGAGGTCTGTGCGAGGGAGAGGGGAGAGAAAGAGAGAGGGAGGAAAGAAAAAAAGGAGATAAAAATAAAGAGAAAAATATATGGAATAAAATAATAAATAAATAATGAAATAAATAATCAAATGAATCTTAAAAACAAATTAAACTAACCTATACATAAATCACAAAAAAATGATAATATAAATAGTAAGTTAATTATTTTATAATTGTAACATTTATTTAATATTAATTAATAAATAAAAATATTAAATGTGACTGAAAAAATAATAATATCATTATTATTATTGAGGTCGGGTAACATGAATGGTCGTGCACAAGGTCGCGATCCCAAATAATAAAACATTTAATAATAAGAAATCCTATAATTACGATTGGGCGCTACACACGGTCACGTGTACGGACGCCCACCCGTATAAGATCACAAATCCATTTTAAAATAGAACCAATTCAAACTGCAACAGAAAATAAAGACCCAAAATAATTAAATTAAATGAAGTGTCATTCAGGGTGTGACAATTATCCCCACCATGACACTTTCTGCCCCTAGAAAGTCCCAAAAGACTTAACCAATCCAAGTTTCCAAGCAAGACCACAAAGATACCTAAAACAAATCTAATTCACGTGATTATTAGGTATTTAAAACACCCATGACCTGAAACTCCAAATATCTCAAGACCAGAATCACAATGAAAAACAACCAACAGCAAATAATTCTCCTCCAAACACACTACAACATGGAACACCCTAACTCCTAACATATGGATCACTATGGTTGCTCGAGATATCCAAGAACACTTGTCAGGTGACCCACTTCCTGATCTAACCAATTACCATGGTCATGGTAGGGAAGAGAAGAAGTAAAGGGGTTTCTCCGCCATGTGCACTTTGAAAACAAATTCTTCCACAAGTTCATCCTATGGTGGTCTCCCCACCATAGTAAGGTTCTCGTCAAACATTGGTTCTTCAATCCAAAGCATCTCACAAACCCAGACAAACATCTAACACCGACTTTACCATCCAATCTACCTAATTTTACCCAAACCACCACAAGAGGGACATCGGTGAGACCCACAGTGGGTCTCCCTACCATTTTAAAATTATCCTAATACCACGGAACCCGCACGGGCATTCCAAATTTAATTTGAGCAATACTTAATGAACCCTTCATAGTGAACCGACCAACACAGGTTTACCTACACTGATTATTCCTACAGTGAACCGCACTTTTCTGCATGAGATGGTTTTGATAGTGGAAACTCCTAACATAGCGAAAAACTAGATAGGCGCGCGTTAATTTCATAGGAAAAAGGCACCTCCAAGAAGAGCACAATTCTAATCCATACCTGATCAGAAGAAGGTTCACAGAGCACACCCACTGGATTTTCATGAATATTGGTTCTCTGAACCTCTTTAATACCCAAGAGGTACTCCAATAAATTAAGACCACAGTAGGGAGAAAGGGGTCCATGCCCCTCACAAAAAAAATGAATCCTTCAGAGGTAATATCACAATAGGGAAGTTTAATTTGTTCTCATCCTGACACTTCAGACTTAAGTTAGACCAAGCTCATCCCACGTCAGACGAGTTTTGACTACGCAGAATCTTCACCTCGTGACATATAGCTGGGGACCTGATGTCTAAAGCATCTATTGCCTCACAGTTATAATCTAACCACCTCTGACTGGAACTTCCTCCACTAGAAAATAATCCTACATACCTCTCCTCATGTCCCAAGCGACCACTCAGTCTACATACCCACTAAGAATTGCATAGAACGACTTAGAGTTCCTGACTGACCACACTGGAGATAAGAGATTGAGTGGTCTGTCAAACGCAGGACGCAAACTGATGGAAGGATCACTCTATGAACAAACCCCTTTGGTTCACACCCCTCATTAGATGAGGGACCTACACTTACCGCAACATGAGCATGTCCATGAATATTAAGAGTATTAAACTGATTACTCCAAACTACTTCTGGGGAATATGAAACTAACTCATCAAAAAGGTCAACACACCTCAATCATCGCATGTTCATTGGTTGAGCACCTATGAGATCCACCACTTACTGTCTCTTTCACATCCATAGGTACAACCGCAGAATGAGGTTAGCCATTAGGATCACTCAAAACATCCCCATTTTCAACTAAAATGGAACAATCCCTATTCACCGGTCTAGTCTCGCTCCACCAAACATACTCGAGAAAACTTACACCCACCCAACTAACCTCGATGTTTACAAACAACTGACACCACCAAGAATAACCCAACTCCGCCACTCCACTGGGAGTCTGGGATGATCCAAGAACCAATAGACTTGTTGGAAACCCATGGGACATTATAAGGGGGCATATCCCGAACATGAGACAAAAAATCCCCTTCTAAATATCCAAACACATCACAAAAAAATCAACCACAACTCAGACACAATTCCTATATTTCCAATTTAAAACATCAATTCAATCTTAAAGAAAATCATCCGCTTGAAAAAACATGCACATTACAATAAAACTCAACAACTCTTTTGAGCTCATTGCTTCCACCTCAGACTCAAAATAATTTTTCAATTTCAAAAACCATTTAAGCACGATGAACCCAATTTAGAGAAAAACCCACTTTTCTGGAAACAAGAACCATCCTTAAAAATCAATCAATCACAACTTATATTCCTGGATGCCTCATATATATGCATTTTTGTGCTAGTCACACACCCATCCACATGATCCACCAACTGTACATTAATCACATCCACATGCACACGTGAGCACCCATAAGAATACCACAAGACAAATCAAGGTTCTTCCACTTTCAAAAATAAAACATTCCCAATGTTTCAAAAATAATCTTTATTTTTAAAAAACCATATCAATGATTCATGAAAATTTACAAAATGCTTTCTCTTTCTAAAATAACCCATTTCAATTTCAGATAACTCAATACATTATTTTAGGAATTCAATTTTCAAAAAATCAAATGAAAAATTACAAGATAAACACACCCCAAAAAAATCAAGTCGAACACACACCAAAGTAAAATAAAGGAAACTCCATGGTCTTCTTTCCTTTTAAAAGGACAAACATTTGGCCAACCCAAAATGGATGCAAGACATCATAAACACTAAATCACTTGGATGGAGAACTAGTGGTCTAGCCTAACCCAGCTACATGGTTTAGCAGACCATGCCCTAGGCATGCACCAACCACTAGAAGTATCGAACCGTACTCTCGGGCATTTCATGGGTCGCTACTCCATGTAAGACCAAGTGTAGTACCAGATTACTCCTTCAATCTTCCCCCATCCACACAGATCAATACCAAATACATAAATCCCGGACAATCCCAAGTTACTCGAGGATCGGAGAAAGAAAGATTTCACGACGTTCTTCCCGCACCTACCACTTGATTACCGACAATCCTATATCTGGTCTACCTGACACCCCAAATAACAAGAAAAAACCTCCTCTGATCCCATTTTGTCACGAACCAAACCAGGTCGAACCTGAACTAGTGACCCGAGCCGATCCGCGGAAAAGCGCGAGAGGCATTCTTGATCGTCCCGGGATAGAAACAAGCCCCAATGCATTAATAGGTGAAAATTGGGAATGATTTCACCCAGTAGAAAAGAAAAAAATAAAGTAATGGAAAAATTAGAATAAGAAAAAGTAAATAATCAACAAGAAAGGAAGGAAATACCAACAACAACCAACTAACCTACCCACAACCGAAACTCCTCGCGACTCTGAGAGTTTCTCACCAATCAACAACCAACTCTTGAACACGGCGAACGAGCTCAAGTCGAACCTACAACAGAAACTAAAAACAGGGAAACACTATAGGTGTGAGTATTAAAACTCAGTAGGTGTGCCCAAAAAACTATTCCCAATTCACTACCCTTAAATAAAGAATTTATTAATTCCAAGGTTGAACTGATGTATATAAAATATTATTTTCCACACACACTTTCATTTTAAAACAAGTAACAGTCCATTTCCCTTTTTAATTTAAAATCAAGTTTATTGTTTGAATGGAATAGGTGCATCGTAATTAAAATGTTTTTGCAAAAAAATTATAAATACAAATTTTAGTTGTTAGTAAAAAGGGAAAACCACACAACATGCAACACAATGAGAGAAATGGTAAAATTGGCACACAAGGTCTAGCTACCGAACTTGACAACTCAATCGTGCGCCACATACAAATAAATACAAAAAACATGGGTTGAACCTAGGAGCTCGCTAACATTCTAGAACGTACTATACATGTGACTCATCCTGAAGGCATTTCTACTCTCGATGAAGTCATAACGTCCTAATGCTCGGTGTTTCCCTACATGGCCTAACCGAGGGGCCCAATCCCCTAGTATAGTGTCATCCGTACTATGGGCCACTTTCCAGTGTGTAATCTTAACTAGTGCAGTAATCATTCTCAGAATATTAACATACTATGCTAGGTTCCCATGACAACACATATAATAAAAAAGGGTTATTTAACAAAGTCAATCAAGTATCACAAACATTGCTCACAACTCATGCAATCAACATACACCAAAGATCACTCCTGAGTCACCCGAAAGAGAGTTTTCCTAAATAATTTATTTTATTAAAGTGTCAAACGGGTCTTCACCAATTTTAATAAAAATTATCATTTATCAAGAGAACCAAAACACTTGTTCATGCTTCAAAAAAATCATTTATCAATAAAATAGAACTAAATTTGAAATTTCGTGAATTATGATTAAAGGAAAAACAGGCATTCATTCACTACTGGGTGTCCATTAATCAAGAAAATGTTTCAAGTGTCGTGTATAAAATAAACGGCACTTTTTTAAACCAAATAATCATTTAAAAATTAATTATCTTACATTATTTTCAATAGATTAAAATTAATAAAATATCAAAAAATTAATAAATTATAAATTTAAAGGTGAGTGAAGTGGGGGACCTACCTCAAGGTGGAACTATGCCATCCACTTGGCTCTTGATGCTTTCTAACTAAAAGCATCTTCTCTTGAAGATGAAAATCTGAAACTGCATCACCTATACGCATATACATATTCATATACATATATATTCCCCTTAACCCAATTGTATATTCCCCACACCATGAGGTAATATGCATTAGGAGGCTATATATATTTACATGCTTACCCATGTATATACCTATAAGACTTTTTCAGCGACGAAAAAAAAACACACTATGATGAGAAAAACATCTTACAATGATGCAATGGATTCCAATAACAACCCAAGGCTTTAAACACAACTAAAACAATTTCAATTATAATAAAATAATATAAACTAAGAAAACCCCATGAAAAATAAACCTTTTAAAGAAAACATGTCACAAGGACAAATTTTCATCACACTCACAACATAATAAATCATTTACATATTTAATAAAACTTTTCCAAGATGTATAACAAAGCTTCACAAAAAAACAAACTTCATCTCCCCTCTTTAAAATTAAACACACACTAAAACATTTTCCTACACATGGTGCGCACACATTATAATATTTAATAAACCACTTAAATATGTTTTGAAGCAACTCGAAACAATATCCCAAGACTTTGAACATAGAAGACCACACGAAAACCCCTTTTGAGGCCAAACGCACACCACGTACATGTCAAAACAAAATTTTCAGCCCTCATGAACCAAAGAAAATAAACAACACTGATTAGAAAACACTACAAAAAGCTCAGAAAAAAGTTTACATAAAATCAAAACATTCATA
Organism: Viscum album; assembly: GCA_963277665.1. NCBI lineage: Eukaryota > Viridiplantae > Streptophyta > Magnoliopsida > Santalales > Viscaceae > Viscum > Viscum album. Next base: position 536,048,626 of record OY728120.1, on the reverse strand, counting down.
TCACATAAAACGTTACTAAACACTTCAAAAGAATATTTCTACATCAAAAAAAACATATTCTCACAATGCATATTAATCAAATAACATACTAAATTAATTAAATAGAAAAATAATAATTCATCAAGTAACAATTATATACGGGGAACCACCAACCTCGAATGTAGAAAAAACTTCGCAACTTGATGCGCAAACTCCACCGTGTGTTAATTACACCTCAAACAACTTGGATTGACCCTAAAACCAAAACATCAAACCAATTTTCACCCAAAATCAAACCAAAAAAACACCAAACCCTAACTTGAAAACCTTTCGATGGAAGAAAAAACCAACCGAGGATAAATTCACCTTTAACGAGGGTGTGGAAGGCTGGCTGAGAAAGATGGGGTGGTGTCGGAGGTGCGCTGCGCCAGTTGGAGGATTTCCAAAAGGGGTGTGTGGCCAAAGAAGGGCATGACCAAGGCTTCCCGGTGAGGACGGGGGTGGCTTATGTTCACCAAAGAGAGAGATGAGGATACGGCTCAAGGGGGGAGTGTTGTGTAATAGTAGTGCACTGAAAGAGTCCAGTGGATGAGGGGGTTCATCAGGCTAGAGCTTCGACCAAAGGTAGGAGCACACCGGAGGGAAGTTGGCCAGACCGGGAGGGGGAGCAGGGCATGGCCCGCTTGGAGAGAAGCGGAGGGGAGGGGACGCATATGTCCAGTTCTCCAAAGAAGGATCCGAGTGGAGGTTGTCCTCGGGTTAGGGGGTGCTACGCAGAACAGACGGGGGGGAGGTATGCGTGAGGGAAAGGGGAGAGCAACAGAGAGAGAGGAATGAAAAAAGGGGATAAAATGAAGATAAAAATTTATTGAAAAAATTATAAATAAATAATGAAATAAATAATGAAATGAAACTTAAAAACCACTTAAACTAATATATAAATAAATCAAAAAAATTATAGAAATCTAAATAGTAAGTTAATTAATTTATAATTGTAACATTAATTTAATATTAACGACCAAATAAAAATATTAACTGTGAAGTAAAAAATAATAATATCATTATTATTATTGAGGTCGGGAAATGTGCAAGGTCGTGCGCAAGGTCGCGCACCCAAATAATGAAACATTTAATTATAAAAAATACTCTAATTACGATTGGGCACAACACACGGTTGCACGTACAAGAAGAACTACCATATAAGTTCATAAATCCCTTCTAAAATAGAACCAATTCAAACTGCAACCCAAAAGAAAGACCCAAAAAATTAAATTAAAATAAGTGTCAGTCGGGGTGTGACAATTGTGATAATGTTCAATGTCCAAAACCTCTTAAAATGAGGAATGAGGGTAAATTTCATGCAATAACTATTTCTATTGAGGGGTGAATAAATGATGTGATTAAAGGAACACTAACCATCCACCCTAGAACATATAATGTCATATTTTACTTTTGTTCTACCCACTCTTTCATATCTAATGAATTTTTTAAGGGTATTAAGTTTCAACTAAAGAAATTAAATGTGGAATTTTTAGTTCAAACCCATAATATTACCCTGATTTCATCCCAAGTCTATGAGTCCTCTCCTTTAGAATTTTGGGGGAATTTTTTTTCCTATAAATCATTTCACTCTTCAATTGGTTGAATTGTACATCAACTTAGAAATGGATTGGCATTCTTCGAAAAAATCATATATCAATTTATGTGGAAGGGAATTTACGTTTGATATTTCAAACCCTCTTATGGTCATCCATCCTCTTGAATATAATCATGAAATTCTTTTGAATAATACATTCATTTTATTTGTTTTAATTCCCATTCAAAAGGGTTTCTTAGCTGAAATGATTGGGGAGAAAATCGACATCGATGATATGCCCCATACATGGGAATTATTAAATATATTTCTTGAATAATTTCTTATATATCAAAAAAATGTGCAATTGAGTTCTCAATATAACACATACATAGTTCTACAAAAAATTGAAAGGGTACTTATAGAATTTTCCAAATTGAGTTGCCAGAATTGGAGAAGAAAATCAATGAAATCAATAATAATGGATTGTTTCAACCTATTATGTCACCTATGGGTTAACCGGTTCTTATTTTGAAAAAAATATGGTTCAATGTGAATTTTCATTCATTATTAGTATTTTAATAGCGTCATAGTCAAGAAAATGTATCATCTACCAGGTATTAATTACTTTTTTGATCAAATGCACATAAATAGTACATTTCCAATATTGAACTTTATTCAGGATATCATAAATTTAGGGTTCAGAAGGAGGATATACCTAGGACATCATTATATATAATGTATAGATACTATGAATATATAGTGATGCCTTTTGGTCTTACTAATTCCCCTGTAATCTTCATGGATTTAATGAGTAAATTTTATACATATTACCACAATAATTTTGTGGTAGTCTTTTGATATGGTATTCTTATTTATTCAAAGAGAAATAAAGATCATTATGACCACTTGAGAATTGATCTAAGGAACCTAAAGATGGATGAACTATATGAAAAATTTACAATGTGTGAGTTTTTCTACAAAAGGATCCATTGTTTGGGTCATATAATCTACAGAGATGGTTTATAAGTTCATCGATGAAATATGGAGGATATTGAATGTTGGAATATAGAAATCCTATTGACTGAGATACATATATTTCCTAGTTTATTTGGATATTATCAACAATTTATGGATAATTTCTCACCACTATCTAAACCAATGACTACGTTAACCTAGAATAGTCTCAATTTACTCTTGATAGATGAATGTGAATAAAATTTCAAGGAAAAAAATACATGCTTAGTCACTAAACCCATGATTACATTACCATATTGGGGATATTGGTATCTAATCATTAGTTATGGAACTAAGAACTGATTGGGATGTGTTATTATTCAGAATAACTTGTTTTTTTTTCTTATTCCTAAAAAAGATGAATATTCATGTTAAAATTTACCCAAATATAGATTTGGATTTAGCAGTGGTAATTTCATTAATAAATGATTTGGAGAAATTATACTAATGGGGGAAATTTTGATATTTATATTAATTATAAAATTCATTAATATATATTCCCATAGAAGGAGTTGAACATTCTACAGATAAGTTAGTTATATTTGATAATTGATTATGACTTATTAATTCCTTACCGCCCTATGAAAGTGGATTAGGTGGCCAATGATTTGTGTTGGAAGGATCATGCTTTCATATCCATGATGAGGACCACAATAGTTTCAATATTTATGAATTTTCAAAGGATGAACCTAGAAATCATTAAGGAAGGGTAAAATTTTATCATTCTCAAATGAATTCTCAACCCTCTATCAATATAAATATTAATGAGGTGAAAAATGATGATGTAGTGATGAAAAAGAATGTTATAAATGTCCCACAGTATAGCCTATATCTTGATGGAATGATGAGGTTCTTAAACCAGGTTTGTTTTCATTACATACCGGATTTGAAGAAGGATCTATTTGATAGATATCATAGTTCTTAATTCTCTATTCATCTTATAAGTAAAAATGTTGTATAGGTATTTGAATTAATAATTTTGGTTGGATGGAATGAAGAGAGATATCACAGAGTTCATATCATTGTGATTTGTATGCCAACAATTTAATGGGGAATGAAAAATGTAAAAAGGATTTTTCAACCATTATCCATACAAGAATGGAAATTAGAGGATATCACATTGGATTTTTTTGATGGACTACCCAAAAACGCTGATGTTTTTTTATTATATATTGGTGATAGTTGATCATCGTACTAGGTCATCACACATCCTCGCTATCAATTAATACTTTTATATGGATCAACCATACAATATATACATTAACTAAGAGGTAAAGGTACATAGATTACAACATTACATACTATCTAATCAAGATTCGAGGATTACCAAAAGTAATTGGTGAATACTTCATCAATAAGTTGATATGAAATTTAGTTTTGACACTACTTATCATTCTCATAATGATGGTCATTATGAAAGAATAATTCAAACCATAGAGGGTATGTTGAGATCTTGTTGTCTGGAGTTAAAATGTGGTTTTAATCAATGCCTTCCAATATTTTATTTAAAAAAATATAATTCTCTAAAGCATTCATATGGATCCTTGTGAATCACACTATGGTATGATATGTAGATATCCATCATGCAGGGATGTGGTTGTAGAATAAAATCTATTGGAACCTGAGATCCTTAACTAAATGGTTGAGAAGGATATAATAATTTAGAAACTTATCGTGACAGGTCGGTTTTTGAAGAAAAATTATGATGATAACTGATGGTGTGATCTATAATTTGATGGTTTTTACATGTTTTTTCTATGAATATCAACTAGGAAAAATGTTATGATCTTTGGGAAGAAAAGGAAATTTAGCCCTATGTATATTTGTCCCATTGAAATTTTTTTATCATGTTGGGATAGTAGTATATTGGTTTGTACTTCCTCCAAATATATATAAAGTCCAAAATGTATCCCATGTATTTCTCTTGAGGAATTATATACCTAACCCTCACATGTACTAAATGTAGAGTTTGTACCGCTATAGAGTGATATTTCTTACAAGGATAAACAAGTTGAAAATATGGTTCATATAGAGAATGCTCAGTGAAACAAGACCACTCACAAGGTCAATTTTTTTGATAAATATCCAGATTAAGGAAGCTATGTTGAAACATTTACAAATGATAAATAATATGTATCCTCATTTTTTTACCTGAAAGATGAATTTCATTCAACAAATTCATTTTAAGGGGGGTATAATTTGAATGACTGGGTGTTTATGGAATTTTTTCTGGAATAATTTAATTTTCCATTTACCTATTACAATGAACTAATTCAAAAATTCCATTAAAATTACAATTATTTGACTTATGGGACCCCAACATGGAATATTTTATGCACAACCCTAACTTGTCTTACATTACACAGAACATAAATGTTTCTATGAAATATAATTTTATTATTATAATTATTTAAATGAGACAATTATAACATAGACATTAAACATATATATATTAATTTTAATAAATTCATTTAAAATATGTTTTATTTTATTTTTTTAAATAAAACACATTGTTAATGAAATATATAATTCTTTGTAAAGTCCTTATATGTTTAAACCACTTGTTCCCAAAAAGGACTGCTTTTACTGTCCTTAGGTGAAAAAAATAAAACTAAATGTATGCACATTTAGAAATTTAATTTGATAAAATAAACAAAAAATTTTGAAATAAAAAATTCAAAATTAGCTTATAGTGAATTTTTTTGATTTTTCTTATAAATTTCATTTTTTGATGTATAATGAAAAATACATGATTTTAATTCAAAACTAATTATTAATTTAATATATATTTTAGGATAAATTATATTTTAATTTTATTTCAAAGATTCATAAGGTCAGATATTTATAAATAATGACAATTTTGATCAATGTAACAAAATTAAAATTGAAATTGGAATAAAAAATATAGCAAGCATTTGAAAGTCTTTACTATAAAACCTCATGTTGTTGGCCTTACTAGGGGATTAATTATAAATTTTCCACTTCCACTAATATGATTGGAATTGGGAAAAATGGATTAAATCTTTTGAATCATCATAATTTCTACTTTCTAATGCGGTAAACAATGTTTTTACCAAAATTATTAGCGAAAGTAATCAAAATTATTTACATCGATTAAGGTAAAATTTTGCTTGAATAAGCACTAAACATTAAAATAAAGACCCAAAATGACTTATAAACTTATAAAACAACCATTTTCGGTCCATTATTTATCCATTCAACTTCCATTTTTTAGGTGTTTGTTTTTTTATTTTCATTTTGTAAATAGGTGGGTATACCATACCAGTTTTCAAAAATGCCAATTGTGTCCTTTCCATTCCATATAAAAGGACACCAACTTTCCCTCTTATTCACAACTCTCAAACCACATAGGATTGAACAATATATACCGTAAAAAATTCCCAACATCCCAAATTTCTTCCATGAGTCCTCCCTTTGGGAATAATTTCTTCCACAGAATCCCTCTGTTGTAAATCAAAACGATTTACTTGATTAATAGGAAACATATTATCTCAAGATCCTTTCTTTAATTTTATCTATCTTCACATCCATGCACTTTATTACATGATTTAATAGTAAAACCAATACCCTCTAAAATATTCGGGTTTTATTCTTACTTTTCAATGTAAAATTACCCACACTGTCATCTAATGGGTAACATACATACTATTTACATATATTATAAACTACCAACTCACTAAATGATTATTTTTCATTTTTTCCCTTTACTACATCTCATACTGTAATTTTGATGGAAACTATATTTATATATTTTATATATTATATTTATTATTCCATTAATATTATGTAATAATTATACACCATATTTAATTATATGGTCTATTTTATGTCAATATGATAATTTCATTTGATGAAGTGTGGACGACCTCCCACTCAAAGAGATGTGATTCATCCATACAATCCATGGATTGTAAAATTATGATAATATTGAATATATATAATTTATATGATATTTATAATATAATTTAATAATTATATATATATATATATATGTATTTTAATTTCCTTATTTAAACACAAAAATTAAATGGAAATAGCATTAATGCATACATATATCCTACCATCTCCAAGAATGTAGAATTTATTTTAATACTCATATATTATATATAATATTTGAATTAAAATATAATTAATATAAATTAGTTTTGAATCAGGTTTTAAACTATAGAAATCATGATATAAATATAAAGACCACATAGATAACAAATTAAGACAAATACGAAAGACAAAGTGGATACTAACCTAAGTGAAACCTTAACAAAGGATTGTTATAAAGGGGTTAATATAAGCTAATAATAAAACCATATATGGTTATATATATATGATAATGGTTATGTCAAAAATTTATATTAATTTTATATTTATTAAGAAGGTGATTTGAAAGTATATGATTAGAGTCAAGACAAACGGTTAGGGGTATTTCATCTCACTTTTTATTTTTGTGAGATTCATTCCTTATTCAATAATCACTATTTTTGGGTAATATATGTTCTGAACATGAATTTATTATATTTATATTATACATAAATTTATGGGTATTCACATATAAATTTTATGATCATTAATTTATGGTGTTTATGTTTCAAACATTACCAAATCGGTAAAATATTTTTTTCTCAATATTCATTCATTGAGAATCAAGTTTTGTTAGGCACCTAAATTATTTTATGGGGGATTAAATAATTAAATTATACATGTTATATCATGAATATACTTATTTTAATGATTTTATAATAATCATGTAATTTCCTTTTCTTACATTGAGAGTGTCAACCCAAGTTACTATGTGATAAGTGTTTATTGAAAAAATCTCCTCTCTTTTGGAGATTTTTTATTATTTAGCATCTGGTAATGAAATATTTTTATCCATATCTCTATAAGTCTGATAAAGTTTATTATAATCATTTTATTCATGATATCATTAGGTTTTAGTATAATTTTTTCACACATTGGTACTTAATATTATGTTTTTATGTTAAATTTTAATATTTTATTTAGTTTAATTAGAAAAATATTTTATTAAAAATGTTTTTAGGAAAAAATTTCAAAAAAAAATTGAAAAAAAATTTAAAGGAAAAATTATTATAATTTTATTTATTTTTTAAATCGTCTTTTATAATTTTTTAATAATATTTTCAAAGAAAAATGTTTTCAAAAAACATTATGTTTTAAAAATATTTTATTAGTTCATAAAGTATATTTTCCTCAACAAATGTTTTAAAATATATTTTTAAATTATTTACCATCTACGATAACATTTGTTGGTGTTAATAATGACTGTGTTTTGAAATTTATTCAATGATTCCATTCATATTGAATTGATTAATTTAATGTGTTTTTATGGGATTATGAAACATGTTTCTCTTTCACAAGTTAAATTCTTCTGAAACCCAATTATATACATAGGTTATGTTTATGGTGAAATGATTATGAAAACTATATTTCTCCCCAGGATATGACATGATAATATGATTCTAATATCCATTTCATTTCATGGGTTATGATATTATTATTTATGATCTGGTATAACATATATGTATGATTTTACTATAAGTTGGGAGGGACCCATATCTACCTCTAATTAATTAGATAAATATTTATATATTACTAGATAGATTAATATTGTCTTGAGAGTGATTCTTGACTACTAAAATGGCCATCGGATTGAACCATGACTGCCAATATCATATGAGGAGTGATGTAATGCTTCTAGTATGGCCATGGGAGTGATCCATGACTACTAATATGGAATGGGTAGTGAAACCATACTACTAATATGGTCCTAGTAGTGATACCTTGGTTAATATGGAAATCATATATATGCTTTTGTGTTTTCAAAAAATTTATGTTTTATTTATATGATATTTTTTTATGTATTATGTTCATTATTTCATTATGATTTGTGTATTATAAATTACTATTATTTTTTCAATTATTTAGGTTTATGAACATTGATATGTAGTTTATGATGTTTTATTTTCCTAATCACGTTCTCATGCCCTTGTGTTTATGAATATGCCAATGTATCTCCCATGTTAACCCTTATTGAGCATCTTAGCTCACCCATTTTTAGGTTTCCTTTCGCAACGTTACAATGAAATGTATTATTTTTTATGAGTATAATTTGGATTATAGTCATGAATAACCTAGTGAGAGATTATTTTGATCACTTATGTATTATTATTTATGTTTCCATGTTTCCAAATACACTAGAATAATATTTTCTTTAGGCATTTCTTCATAATATGATACGTATTCTTCAAAAGTAATGTATTATTAATGTGTAAAAATTGAGGGGTTTTATACTCCTCATAGAATTAAATAAACTAATTTCACATTATCCTCAGCATGATTCTCCAAATAGTCCCTTATAGTCTTGATGTAATCTATCCCAAACCCATATCCCCCATGTCAAACTTATCTAGTTAATGTTAGAGGGAGAAGAAAAAGAAACTCCCACATCATGTAAAAAATTCCATTCACAAACCTCTATGAGTCTCATTCCTTAAATTTTATTAATAGAGAATATTTCAATAGGAATATCTCCACTACTTCTACACCCGACACTACCGGTGCCTTAGGTTCCACTACTCGAACATCATCTCCAGCCATATCCTCCACTTATCATTTAAAAAACATCATCATGGAGGAATATATCTAAACTTATAAATACACATCTCAGAATACATAAAAAACATTATCATGTTTACATAGGTGGAAAACACAACTAGAGAAAAATACCCCCCCCCAAACATGATACATTGTCAAAAGTGATGTTCTATCACTGCACTTAACCATCCTAAATCTATGTCACCGTTAAAAAAGGGTAAAATATTTCTCATAACCATGATTCTCATTAAAAACAGTCTATTTTTAACATTCATCATTTTACAATTCTCAATTTCATAGTAGGAACATTTTAATTCCAATTTCACATGCATGTAAAAGTAGTTAATGTTCCTCAATATACCTCAAACCCTTTTTCCCGTGCATTCCTAAAATGAGTAAGTTCTCAAAAACAATATCAAGTTCTTGGTACGATGCATGGTAACTTAACTATCATTCCATATAGGGAAATTATTAATAAAATTAAAAAAAATCATTGAAACTATAATCACATCACATAACAAGTGTTTCACCCTTGATGGAATAATATACAACTGTAATAGAAATAAAAAAATAACAAAAATCTCAGTAAGGGTATGTGGTTTCCCCCCAAATATCTATTATATTATCCTAACCATGAGTTAATAAAAAATTTCAGGCTCTTTAGTATCATATATTCCTTTAAGATACAGTATGAATAATGAAGTGAAAAGAATTTTCATTTGATACCACATTAAATTGTCCCGACCCAGGTACCACACAAATGTTTTCCCAAGATAGTTGGTTACAGGACCTCAAGTGAACCTCCCTATATGTTTGAAGACACTAACATGTTGTGAGGGTATATTATTGTGCATGGGGAGACTATACCCTCTTTAATATTGTAATACAATAGATGAATATAAATAAAAAATAATGTATGACATAACAATAACAATAATAGTACTGGTATCACAATATGACCAAAACACAAAATAAAATATCCAAACTGAATCATATATATTTAATTTGATTATACATTCCATGTGTTAGAATGAGAAACTAAAATCAAAGACACTAACCACTCTCAATAAGTTCCCAAACCATACCCAGTTCCCATTTCCACACATCTTCTTCGAGCATCCATTTAATACAGGGCCATTTCCCATCTTTTATACAATAATGAAATATATTCCAGTTTCGATCTAGAAGCTCGAGTAGGGTGTATGTACAACTCATTTGGCCACTACTTAACAATGACTAAAATAATATCTACTCAAATAGTGTATGTATTTATATAATTAATAAATAAAATCTATAAAGTAAAGAGTTTTCACATATTTATTTACACTTTATTTTACCACAAATCACCCATGTTTCTATAGAGTCCAAAACATTAAATGTCTACTTCAGACCATGTCAGAGTCTAAACTATCCTTAGGGGATATCATATCATAAAAGTCCATTTCTACCATTATTCACTCAATTTACATATGATTTCCTTTGTTATCATTCACCATTTCAATTAAAACATGAATTTTATATTTATCATTCATAATTTCAATTCACATATGAATGAAATTGTTACCATTCATCATTTCTATTAACACATGAATTCCATTTTTACCATTCATAATTTCTTTTCAAATATGAATATAATTTTTCCCATCCATCATTTCAATAAAAAAATGGATTCCATTTTTACAATGTATCTTTTAAATTCACATATAAATTCCATTATTAAAATTAACTATTTAAATTCACATATGAATGCCATTTTAACCATTCAACATTTCTTTTCCAAATATGAATTATGTTGTTAACATCCAGGATTTAATAATTCAATAATTAATTACCCAAATTCATCAATATCAATTACCCCATAATTAATTCAGTGATTAATTATTCCAATTCAAAATACCAATGTTTTCTTATTTTAGAGTCCTGCCAATTAATTAATTCACCAAATTAATTAATTCAATTAATAACTAAATTGGTAATCATATAATTTAAATTATACAATTACATACTTGTAATTTAAATCACTTCATATTTTATAGACAACATACCATGAATTTTTGAAGGGTGATCGCCCAATTGAAATTCCAAATTTGATATGGATATGTCCAACCAAAGAAAAGGAAAAATCTTAAATAAATTAACAGATCCAAGATTTAAACGAATAAATATCTAAAAAACTAGATATTACGAAACTAAATCTATATTTATATCCTAAGATAAATAAACATCTTCCTTTGATCAAGGTATATGAGTGTAAGAGAGAGAGAGAGAGAGAGATCATATGGGAAGAAATCACATACCCGTGGAGGTGCATATCTACCATATGATCATCAATTCATAATGAATGAATTTCGGTAAGGTATTTAATATGTTCTGAGCTTCCAATATCATGTAAACATTATAGGTTTGAGATATGTATGGAAAGGGGTTAAAATGAGTCTAGAGAAATTTCAAATTTATTTTTTGAGCTAACAAAAAACCATTTCACAGTTTGATGGGTAGAGGTGCATGGTTTTCCAGACCATTGACCATAACCATGAACCTATTCTATGTTATTTAATGTTTATACTTATAGGTAGAACAATTTAGAAAATTATATGCTAACCATGAAAACTCTCTCTTTCTAGGCTTCCACGAGTGGATGGTTCATGTCTCATTGTATGTGAAAACCATGAGTAAACCAAACACTTGCATATTTCTTCCATTGTTCTCAAATTCTAAAAAAACACTTCATGATAAAACACAAATGAAATGTCATCAATATAAAAAAAATATTACCTACAATCAAGATCAAGATATCTCATGAAAATGAATGGGTTGTACATATTAAGTCCAATGTTAATATCTCTATATTAATTTTTTAATAATGTGGTGGATCAGGATATCATATCATATGTGGATATGAAGGAATATTAGAATAGAGGAAATGTGGGTTGTAATGAATGATATAAGGGTATTTCTTCAATGGGTATGGAGCATAGATATGAGAATATTTACCAGACTAGTAGAGATAAGAGTGTCCAAATGGGATGATCATTTTACTCAGGATCATAACTAATATATTTCCATCTAGTATAGTTGTTTGGTCCACTATAAAAATTATTATCGACAACCACCGTTATATTTTTGATCTTTCATCTTGAAGGGACATCTAAAGAGGTTATATAAAAACCCGTGGAATATGGGTAATGATGGATAATCATTATATAACCAATGTTCATTAATGGGTTGTTCAACACCATATCACTCTGGTTGTTGGCTTTCTTCTTGTTATAGCAGTCAAGGTAGTGTATGAGGTGTTTTGATGAAATAAATCCAATATCATTAGAGTTCTTCATCTTAGTAGATTCAAAATACATCATAGGTATGTTGGGAAAGATATTTGTATGTTGTTCAAAACACACTTGTGGATGGAGAGGCAAGATCATATGTAGTTGAATGTACCATTGTTATAGATTATATACTATCTAGTGCTTTGTTTAATATTGGAGCCTCCAATGTTATTTGTTCAATGGGTGTTCTCTCAATGTTTTAGTGTATCACTTCCTTTGGGATTTTTACATTCTGTATAATTCCAGATTTGAACTAATTACGGTTCTTGACTGGTTAGTCGAATTCCAATCCCATATAGACTGTTACTATGGGAGGGTGACTTTAATTTTTTTATGAGTGAAAAATATATACACATTGAATAGTGGGACATAAAGGCAGGTCATTTAGGAAATATTCCTCAGAAAATGGGTGAGTTAACAACCTATATTGGTAGTATATTCTTGGATGATGAGGGGTTTGAGGAATGATTCCCTTCCACCCATAGGGTACATGTTTTAGGATGTGTTTCCTGAGGACATTCAGGTAATCTTCATGAGATAGGTGTTGAATATAAAATTAAGATAAAAATAGTTATGTGGAAGATTGTATTCCACGAAATATAATGGAAGAAATAATGATTATGAAAATAGGGTAGAACATTGGATTTTATGGATAAGGAGTTGATTCATCTGACTATGTCCCCATGTGGATCACTGGTTTTATTTAAAAATAAGTAACATCGGATTTTCACTAGTTTGCAATTACCGGAAGTCAAAGAATAAAATTATGAATTACTGGTATCCTTATCTATGTATTGATGATCTTTTTAAACTATTTACAGGTTATTGTGTTTTTTCCAAGATTGGCATGATATCGTTGTATCATTTTTTGATTAACTGAACATATGACATACGTCATATTTCTATTAGAATTAGGTAATACCTATATGAGTTTTTTTATGTTTTTCAGGTTGAATAACACCCCAAAAATGATTATGGGCTTTATAAAATCATTTAACCATCCATACAAGGATCAGTTTTTGGTTGTGTCGGTGGATGAAATCTCAGTGTACACCAAGAATCATAATGATCATCCCAACATATTGACATATTTCTAAGTACACTAAGAGATAATCACCTATACACCAAGCTATCTATGTGTATATTATGGATTGATCAGGTACACTTCTTGTATCACATAATATCAAAGGATGGTCAATCATTGGAGCTAGAGAAAGTATAGGTAGTGGTTTCTCTAGATAATCCAAACAATATTTTCTATATCCATTGATTTATAAGGTTATCAGTATATTTTTGAGTTCAATCTATGACTTTTTCAATCTAGAAGGGCCACTTTTGTGATTTAAGAATATAGGAATGAAGTTAGAATGGTCTGAATAAAGTGATATCCCATTTCATCATTTGAAAAAAATGTTGAAAATGACACCATCATTGATCCAATTCAAGTTCATTGAGGTATATACAGTGCTTTGTGAGGCTTTTTGGATCAGGCCAAGTGTAGAGTGTATTTATAGAGATAATGTTTTGGTTTACATGTCATGATATTTGGAGCATCAAGGATATAACTACTCAATTAATGACATATAAATTGATACATAAGTGTATACATTGATGTGTTGGTGAAATTTAATGTTGTACGAAAAGATTATTATGTATAATTATCACAAGATCCAAAAGATCATATTTTCATAATAATACATGAATCAATAGTAAAAGATATTAGTTGATTATATATAGTTATTCTAAATTGATCTATAATATACATCAGATAAGGTAAACATTTTTGCTGATGATTTAAGTTGGAGTACTTTGAAACATGTAGTTTAGAAGTCTAGTGTAAAGTTAAAAATGATGAAATTACTGGTTGAGATGAATATAGTGGTTTAAAATAAGTTGGAGAAGATGAGTCTTGTGTTAATTTAAATATATTATTAATTTTGATATGGGATTAGGGATAGGATGTATGAGGATCTAGATTGTTTGGCCCTATGGTAAAACCTTGAAGGTGGTGAGTCCCCATTTGATTTGACCACTAATGCGGAAAATATCATTTATGTTAGAAATCATGTTGTTGTGCTATGAATATGCTAGAGGATCTGATGTGTGAACATTAAGCCTAGATGTGGGTGGTGCATTTAGGTTTTCCAAAGTGTACAATGGCATATATCGATAGTTTTAGTGGTCAGGTATGAAAAGGGATAGTAAAATGTTCGTGACCTAATGCTACACCTGACAATAGGTAATGTCTAAGAAAAAATGACCCAAGGTTTTATTATAGTGATTTCCTATTATAGATTTGTTGTACTAAAACATTACAATAGAATTTTGGGTTGGTATCTAGAGGATACCTAGGAATAATAATCCTATTTTGGTTTTTTTGAATTGTCTAATGAATGTAACACATTCCATGCATATATGGGTAACATTCTTAGTGAATCATTTGGGTGATATGTACATTTGAGATAATTTCTTTATGCATGGGATGACACAATGTACAGTTGTATACAATGATTGTCATTTTACATCAGGCTTTTGATAGTGATTGTATAATTTTCATTGGTACGTAGTTTCTAACGAGGTTGTCATTCCACCCATAGATAGATGGGATGTTGCAATGAACTAAAAATGTCCTTGAGAATTTGTGTTGGGAATGCTTTATTTAGTTTTATGGTTCATTTGTCAAGATCCTAGCATTGAGGGAGATCTCTTGAAACAAAATTTATCAGGTTAATTTTGAGATGGAACTATATGAGGCATTTTATTATTGGAAATCTGTATCACCACTATGCTATATGGAGGCAGGTGAGTCATAGTTTTTGGAAAATAGTCTCATGTAGCCGATCATAGAGATGGTTCTTTTAATTTGAAGAATATTTCTACATCATAGAGTATATATATATTATATGTTGTTCAATATGGATGACCCCTACATATTTTAGTGGGAGATAATTTATTCAATCAGTTGTATCCTATATTGGGACACCATAGGAATCAAAAACACGACATGCTGGATCTCAAGTTTGTTAGGCTGTTTGTGGTTATGGAATTAATTGATCTGGTGGTGTACTGATTGGATCTTCCAAAGAGGATAATCTTTATGAATTTCATTTTTCATTAGTGAAATATCCATTGATATCACCCTACCCTTTGTAATGTGATCAATAAATATGGTGTTGATCTTGAGACTGATGCATCCATTCATGATAATTTGTTACATGAGTTGAATCATAGTGATAATGTACTGGGGGAAATAATGTCCAATTAGTTCATGTATTGTAGAAACATTGGATTGTGCAGGAAGAAAAATGAGATAAATAATCAAATGTGATGGAACAGTGGCTTG
Source organism: Viscum album (assembly GCA_963277665.1). Classification (NCBI taxonomy): domain Eukaryota; kingdom Viridiplantae; phylum Streptophyta; class Magnoliopsida; order Santalales; family Viscaceae; genus Viscum; species Viscum album. Next base: position 536,032,755 of record OY728120.1, on the reverse strand, counting down.
ATCCTTTTACCTCAGAATATTAGAAATGATTTGGAGTACATATTGATTATAAGCTGTTGTATAGTTGAAAAATTGAATGAACCAAACCTTTTTTGGAGATATATTTAGCACATTTGAATGTAATATTTTTAATTTCATTGAGTATATATTTAATAGGATTTATAATGGGTGTGATTAGGTGAACTTTTGATTTATTGGATAGGATATGGGTATCGAATGGTGGGGGAATGTTTTCCCAAACATTGCACCCTACCCCAGCAAAACATGAAATGCCAAAAAATGGCATATTGCATGATTGGTGCATGGTTTTTCAAACTATGTACCCTGTTAGGTGTAACTACTCTCACCACCCATGTGAGGCACAGTGTTTGGAAACACAAGTTGGAAAAATATGTGGACCAATTTGGGGAACTGTACAAACATGTTTTGATATTCTGAATGTTGGTTTTAAGAATCACAATCCCCCCAGACTTCACACTTATTTTTCAGAATTTTACCCTAATATATTTAACTTATTTTTCTGTTATCTCAGACAGAATCTAATTCCATTCAACCTCTTTTACTTTAAAATAAAATCCCGAATTTAAGACCTGTTCCTTTCCAAGTATGTGGTTTCTTCCCATTTAGGGTCCTCTCTCTCCTATATCTCTTTTTAGTTAAGACTGTGATAGGATTCAACAAATAGTGATAGATCTAGATCTAGATTTTGATTGATCGAGTTCATTTATTATTTCAAAAATGTTTTGGATAATGATAGCATTGTTCATCGTTATCTATGAATATCCAATTCAATTGGGAATTTTAGTTGGTAAGAATTCCCTAAAAAAAATTAGGCACTTGATCTAAATTCAATTCCCATAGACCTCAATTCCAATTTCATGTATGTGTTGTGAAATTACAATTATAACATTTGGAAATTTAATCATGAATTTATTAAATTAATTTATTAACTAATTTATTGAATCAAGGAATTTATTAATTGATTTCTGTGGGAATATGAAATGATTTGAATTTGTGAAAATTAAATCTTGGTAATGGAAAATATGGAATTTTGGGAAATAAGATTTATTAGTTGTTTAATTAATTAATTGAATGTAGTGATTATGTAATTAAGAGTAAAATTTATATTTTCAAATTGGTATATTAATATGATTATGAAAAAATTTATAAAATGTATTATGAAATGGTTTACGTGACCATAATGGTATAATTAGTTATAAGATTTAAATATTGCTAAATGTTTTAATGGTGGATTGTTCATACCATTCCATGTGATTAAATTGGAGAACCTTGTTTGTTGTGATAAATTTTAATTGTATATCGTGATGTGAAATGTTAATAAAAGGGTTAATGTTGAATATATTTGAATTCCATGATATATTTCTAGTTGATTTATATATGAGTGTTGAATAGGGTTTAGGGCTTTAAATACCCATATGTTATTATTATTGTATTGGATCGGGATTGTGGCTCCACATAACCAAGTTTGAAAATTTAGTTTGAGACACGGATAGAGGCTCCAAATACCCATGTTTGATTATTGTGTGTGGATTAAGAACATAGGATCCCAATACTTATATTATACAGTGAGTATGAGTTAGAGACTAAGGCTCCAAATACCCATGTGAAGCTGATGAGTGGGATAGGAAAAAAACCAAATAATCATTGGGGGTTAGTAATTTTGTCCTACAAACATGATATTGGCATGAATATGGTACTTATTGACCATGTTGTGAAATTAAATGGATTAGAAAAAGAAATAAATTCTTTTATAATGATTTTTCAATAGAAAATGCATTATGGTTTAATCTCTATAATGGGCCAAAGTAGGTTTTGAGTTTTGTGGGTCCTTGGCATCCTAGGAGTTATGTGGTCAATAAATGAATGCTAAAACGAGATAGTAGTCTACTTAAGCATTGTACTTTATTATTTATAAACATTTATAAATCATTATTTATTATATATTGTTTTATATGTCATTGGTGATGGACTACTGAGTTGTACTCATACCATACTTGGGAAGCATGATCAGTACCCAAATATACATCATGTTTTCAAGACATAATAAGGGAAAGGGCATGTGATTGATGAATGAGACTGCGTGGATCATGGAAGAGGTATCCTAACATGTTTTCAGGACCCTCATGGGATGGTTTGTGTGTCTTTATTTTGTTTTTTCATTAGACACTTGACACAAATTAGGTCATCCAATATCAACTGTTTTGGTTTAGATGTTATATTTCTGATTTAGTCATCATGTGATATCGGTGTGTCTTGTTATTGGTTATATCATTTGTATACTATTTATTTACGTCAATTGTTGTTTTATTATGATAAATAGGTTATATTATCCAATGATAAATATTAAAAAATAGATGCTATTTAGAATCAACTGGCATACATAGAGGTACGATTGAGGGGATGTGACTGAATGACTTGGGGCATCGTTGTGTGGGACCCAAGATGAGATGTCACATTAACTAAGAATAAAAATAGAAAGTAAAAAATAGATTATGACTCCAAATAATAACTCCATCAAAAAAATTATTACTATTGAACTTAATGAAAATATTAATATATTAAATCCTGAAATTTATAATTAAAAAATATTTATACCACATCCGATTAAAACTTCCCATTTGATTGAGAATGATATTTTTATAATTACAGGTGTGAAAAATTTATGAAATATTTGTTGATTAGAGGATAAAAATAAATTTTATTTAATTTGAAAATAAAAAACAAAAACAATTATGGTAGATAATATCAAAAAAAACCCTATTGAAAAAATTACAAATGAAACAATGCAATGATAAATATGTAACATAAAATAATTACAATAATTATATATTCAAAAAAATTGGTAATGTTATCAAAAAAAAATCAATAAAAATATTTCATGTAAATTGATAATGAAAGGTTATATAGATAATGATTTTAATTAATATTACCTCCCTCTAAAATATTGTTTTCATGAATAAATTAAATTTTTCAAATGAAAAATATTAACAAAAACATGAACCAAAAAACTATGATATTTTTAAGAGACAAAAACATTTTTTTAAATAAACCCCAATTAAGAAAGAAGGTATAGTACAAATTGATAAATGGATTAATACTACAAATATTCAATGTGATTATATGTATATATTAAAACCTATATCAAACAAATTATCACACTATATGGTAAACAATATATATATATAAGTACTTTTCCAACTTGAGAAAAAAATATTAAGAAATTGTGGTGTGTTGATATTTTTCACATAAACATATTCATATATATTTTTGTTTTACATCATCATTGCCATTTTCAACTCTGTTAATTATTTTATCATAAGAGTGTGAAGAAAAATTAATTTTTTTTCATGAATCATCTTGTAATTTAATGGGGTGGGTAACATAGTTTGATGTGTTTTATGGGTAATATAGATGTTAATTAATCCTTTAAAAATTATAAATATCCAGTTTACTATTAAATATATACTAAGACTTTTAGTATTATATTATGCTAGATTTAAAACAATATAATAATATTAACAAGTCATTAATGATAAATAAAGTTGAAAACAATTAGTTTATATTAAGTTGGAAATCACTACATAGTTAATTAGATATTCATTTCATGAAAATGTGTTAATTTATTATTGATTTAAATTATCTTATATTGAAATAAAAATGATTATTAAATTATATATAAGGGGAATCATATGATGTATAGTATTTTACTGTAAAAAAATAACATTGTTTCATGGATTGGATATAAAATGATGTATTCTCCATATAGAAAAATTAGCATTAGTGTATTGAAAGACAATAAAATGAAATTGAAGATATTAATGTATATTGTAATATGTGTTAGTAAATATATGTGAATGTGAAATATGTTCAAATGTGCTTCATTTTTATTTTTCCTAAATAATTCATTTTATATATTGAGTTATATTTTATTGAACATATAAAGACATTATTTAATTTTTTTTGGATTTGATAATTTTAAAAATTTCATATGTGCATGAAATTGATAATTTTTCTTAATAAATTAAATAACATCCATTTTTGTCTACTAAAAAAATAACCCAATCATGATTATGTTGTAATTATTAGAAATCATTGATATATATGTTTTAACATTTGATATCTATGAAAAAAATTATCAACTATATTTTGCAAAAGTCCCAATTAATTCTCTAAAAATGGACAACAAATGATGTTATAGGTTTTTATATTAAAAAATATATATTATTCCATTTTTTGTGTATGTAAATTGAATGGTGGTTTCTAGAGGAGAATATTCTTTATTTAAAATATTAAAAGGATTCATTTTTTTCCAAATAAATAAACAATGGCAGTTTATTGGTCTCCACCATGAATTAAGATTTATTTTTTTAAAAATTATTTTGATATATTTGAAGCAAATGATTAATTAATGTAATGATAATGTAGGAAAAGTGAATAAATCATAAGTAAACATGAAATTATTTTTACAAGTAAAATACCATCCATGTACAAGTGTATAAATATAAGTATATAAGGGTTGGTCATTCATAGAAATTGGTTGAAGTGATTGTGTCTTTATATCTCTTTTTACTGATACTATATGTGAAAATGAACATGTTTAGGTAATGAATTAAACAAAAATATTATTTAATGAATTATATTGTCAATAAAAATCAATAGTGGGATGGATAAGGTGTTGAGTGATTCTCTTATGCAAAATTTTCATTAACTTTTTCAATGTAAATTGAGTAGTTGGATGTTTTAATTAAATTAGTTTTGGTCAATACTTAGAAATTTTGAAACATATGAATTTTTTTATCAATATTTTGTAAATTATATAAATTCCCATTGGTCAATAATCATGATATTATAGGATATATTTAATTACAACTAGAATATTAGTGATTAATAAATTAATATATTTTAACTTGGAATGTGGAAATACAAGTTATAAGAAGTTAATTTGAGGTATTGTTTAATGAGATAATAAATATCTTAAATGAAATTTATATTCAAATCACTAAATTATATTTTAAATTTTTTTTGATCATCTGATTTTGGTTGAATGTACTATTGATGAACTATTTTCCTATTAGTAGACTTATAAATGACCTTATATAGAGAGAGACTATATATATAATGATAGAGAATGTATATGGTAGAATAAGAAAGATCAAATTTTTTATTTCTTGGTAATGTATATATTAAATTTCCAAGAGAATATAATATCGACAATTAATAATAATGAAAACAATAATTTTAAGGGAGTAGGGATCATGAATATTCATTGTTGATTTGATCATGTAAAAAATATAAAAAAATACAATGATTTGATGTTTATGCTTATGAATATGAGATGATATAGATGAAATATTGAGTTTTATATTAAATAAAAATGTGATATATACATATAAGTACATTGAAACCATGATTAATTAAAATATTTAATGTTTTAATGCATATTTAACTAGTTCATTAAGGTCCTATTTATACCAATTATAATATTTAAACATATATAAATTATAAAATAACATTTATAAAAATATTTATTGTTTTTAATAAAACATCCAATATTAAATAACTAATTTTAGAAAATATATTTAAATTTTGTAATAAATTTATAAATCATTATTAAATATTTTCACATTAGGATGTCTATAAATATGTTGTATCATCTTTTGATCTGAACAACATAAATTCAATTACCTATAAAATTATAAAATTATTATAAAATAACATTTAATATTCCTTGATGTAATGTGAAATGTTTTATTCATTGTCATCATATAAATGGATTCTTCATGATATGTTCCCTAGGTAGAATAATTTTATTTAGTTTTCTTAATAAAATACATGGATATTCAATTCAAAATTTCTATAATATAATTTCCTTTATTTATGATGATATTATTTTAACACTATATTTTATGAGACACAAATGTTAGTAAAAATTTATGCTAATGTTTTTTAAGAGATAAAAATAACTCAAAAAAATAATACAATTTCCTCTAATTAATAATGGTAATTAGTGTAATTTTATAGGTATGTCCCATAATCTATAGTAGACAAAACTTATGACCTCTAAAACTTTAAACCATTGATGAAAGTTGAGTAATCAATATTTAGAATATAAAAATGACTAACTACTATAGGAAAATACACCTGATAATATAGAATTACAAAAACCAAACATAAGATATAACTCATATATGATATTATCGAAATAAAAAACATTAACAATATATTTATAAAACTGTTAAATGAGATAAAATAATGGATATAATATAGTTAAAATATAAAATGACTAATTAAATTAAAACCCTTATAAAAATAAAATAAAAATTCCTCAGTTATACCAATGGTTCCAATCAATTAAATAATGTCACAATAATATTTTTCATCCATAATATTGATTGTGAAAAATAATTTAAAAAAATATTTTCAATGGTGAAGGTATATTTTTAGGGAAATTTTTCATGGGAATACCATGAATGAAATAATAAAAAATATAAATCCATAAAATTCAAAATCATTTTATCAATATTATTAAAATTGAATTTATAATATCATAATTGAAATTATTCAACATTATTAAATAATTGAAATGAATTTTTATTTTAAAAAAATATATAAAATTAAATTGATGTAAATAATGATCAATATTTTTACATACACATGCGGGATATATTATATAAAATCATTGATGTTGAAATTATTATTAAAACTAGTGAAAAAATAAATTGGATCTACAAAAAATTCTATATATTTTTAATACAACTTTAATTTCTACACCATTAAAAAATCATTATTTTTAGAGTATTGAAATTAACCCCTGATAAAAAATCAAACATTCCACACATAGAATAATTATGAAAAGGGATTCATTATTATTTTTGAACACAAATGAGGTTGATATATGAATGTGAATATTTTTATTAGTTTGGGAGGGGTAATAATGGGATGGATGTGAGTTGGTGCTAGAAAACTACTAAAGGTGTTATAGATATGGGAAGTGCTTTATTAATTGTTGGAATGGTGTGTGGTGGAGTGTAAGAGACCATAAGTGGATTATATGAGTTTTTTGGGGATTCAAAACTTATGAACAACACCGTTATACAATACATACATTTATATTACTATAGTCTAAACACAAATTTTATTTTCCAAAAATTCCACCGATTTACTTAATATATTATTAAATAAATAATATCAGATATTTCTGTTGAATTTTGAGTGGAATTAATATTTAATTTCTGAATTTTTTGGATTTTGAACAAAGAAACACAATTTGTTTATAATCAGTATAAACATTGCGGAAAACATGAAAACAGTTCGATAATTGGATAATCTGGAATGAACTCTTCGTAAATTGTGGATTTAACATTAGGATACCCATGTGGGGTATTCTAAAACCTCTGGAGGGAGGTTCATGGTTGGGATTAATATTCAAACCACAATTCCAAATAATGGATAATGTTTTAAAAAAATGATTTGACACATATTCCCTCCACTCATTTCATAAATAATCACAAATATTCAACCATTTTCATCTATATCATGTGTTACATGTATGATCCCCTTCCCATGGAACAATACCATCCTCTACATCCTTCCATATTATTATTTCTTTTAGAATGGTAGTTTTAGGTATGGTCCTCTTATCCTATTTATCCTCAATTGTCATATTTATTCATCTTCGACTATTAAGTCTATTTTTATAGATCATTTTCAATTGAACACATTCTAGGGTTTTATATTTATTCATTATTATACATTAATTTTTCATGGGGATTTATTTTTGTTAGGTTTTTTATTTCCCAAATGGAGTTTTTGGACCTTGTTGATCTAATCGGGGAAGGTAGTTTTTGAAAGCAGTGAGTTATAGGTAGGTTTCCCCATTATTTTCCAAATAAATTTTAAACACATGATTTCATATAATTTAAAATTTTGTTTCAATTTTGACATGATCTCATTAATTAAATTTAATATATTTATATGAATAAAATTTTATTTTATTCCATTTTCATTGAATGTTATTGATTTCTCATACATTTAATTTTTCACATTGACTTTTATGTTGTATAGAACCCATGGTTTTAGGTACATGGCGATTTCTATATTTATTTTATGAAAATAAATAGATTGGGTGATGTGGTGGGTTCATTGGTAGTATTTTGGAATGTTTATGTGTATTTTGTTGGATGCCTCTGGTTTGAAAATGGATAACAGAAACTATGTAACACCTCCATGAATCCATTAAATGGGTAAACAAACGTCCACTAGGAAGGTGCATAGTTGGATAACAGGTTGGACGAACTGTATCGATGCCCATGAAAAAACTTTCAAGCTTAATTTCATTTCAGATAGCAGCTAACATATGTTTGGAATATATTTTGTCTAAAAATTTGAGACTTTTGTGTGAGATACTTCTTGTTAAAGTACCTTATGCATGGTTATCACAAGTTTGACTTAACCCTATACCCTAATAGTGCATCGTTTTTAATGACATTCAAAAATCATGAATCCCACTTAGTTTACCCACTTAGTGGGTTGTTTTTACCAAAATATATTCATAAAACGAATTTCAGTACTTCCAATGCATGGGGAGACCATTCCCTCATATCAAGGAGTGTTCCATATGAGAATAAAATTATATTATAGACCCATATTCTTTGGTATGGGCCCAAACAAGGTTTTTCATTTGATAAATTCTTCTTCCATCTCATTGAATCATTGATATAATCTGATGAAAATAGATATATGCTTTGTGATGTCAATCATGATGTGATATGGTTGTGTTTTTTATAGGTAAAAATGGCTAAGTTCATTTTATTGTATTATAATGGGGTTTTTTTAATAATTCATGTTTTAATTCATTTTATCCTTTTTTTCAGGTAGGTTCACTCATAATTTACATCTTATAGTTTGAACCTGATGGAGTTATTTCAAATTTATTGATTTTCATGAATTTCGTTGTGATATTTGTTTTCAAATCATTATTGAAACCCTATTTATTAATCATTTATGAAATTATAGATATTTGTTTTTATGTAAAGTGAATCATTATTCCATATTTTAAAATGATTAATTTTACATTGTTATAAGGTTTTGATTGACGATAAATTTTTCAGAAAATGTTTACAGTAAATCAATTATTATTTTTAAATTGTTTGGAATAATTTGTTTTACTTAGTGTTTTCGTGAATGGTTGGCATGTGTTCAACTTATTTTTGTAATTATTTGTTTATGATGTTCCCCCATTCAAAATAATAAATATATGTGTATGAAATAACCCCCATTAAATGATTTACCATGTAATGACCTGGTGAATGTTTTAGTAACTTATCATGAGTACATGATGGTCAAGTGTTGCGTACATGCATGGATGAGTTAATGTGTGTAATGTAATGGGTTAGGACAAATGGATTTGGGAAATGGATTTAAAGGATTTTTTTTGTTTCCTTTGAATGTTTTTTGTTTTGAATGGTTTTCCTATTTTATATAAACTAAAATAAAATGTTTTAAAATGTTTAAAATAAATGTCATAACATATTTAATCTAGTGGCATGACTAGATATGTCATTGAGGGGAAACTATTGAGTTTTATGCTCACTAGTAATATGGATCATCAGTGTAGTGGTATATTTTTTATATCAATACAATGATAAAAGAAATATAACCCAGTTAGATAGTTATTCATCATGATACATTGGGAATGGATTTTTGGGTTTGAGAGTATAACTTGATAGGAGTTATTGTTGGATGACCAGTTTTTCTTTAAGTAGTTTGTTTTTTGTTCCTCTTTATACTATTATATGGTTCCTGATTTTAGTATAGTATTTTTGTCACTTGGTTTAACATTGAGTTTTATTATATTGTTCTCATGAATCAGATACTTTTTTTTGTTGGGATTTTTTTATTTTGAAAGGTAAAATCATTCCCTAAGAGTTTCTGAATCCCACTTCTTTGTTTTCCTGCCTTTGGTGTCTTGGAGATGTTAACTAATGCCTAGTAGTTTATCTTCCACCTTCCAAGAAAATGAGGAGGTATTGAAATCCAATTTATGATGAACTTCATGATAACATGGATATTGGGTACATGATGTTTTTGAGACACTCCTAAGAGATATTACCTCATCATCATGGGGTTATCCAAATAGAATAGTAGGACATGAATTCATAGAAATTACATTCTACTAGGAGTACATAGTTCATTTTTTTAACGATTTATTATTTTTTAAAAATGTGTTCATTTATTAAAATGGTTAAAACTGGTTTTATTTTCATAAAGAATTGTAAAATTTTGAAAAATGGATTGAATGTGAATAAAATGATGAATTTTAGAATGGTATGTTTCATTGTTTGTTATATTAAAAATTTGATATTTTTATGACTTATTTTTCAAGATAGTGGGATTAAATTGAGTTTACCTTTGGTTATAGAAAATGGAACTAGTTAAGTGTATTCTAAACAAACCAAAATAGGCTACACAAAATATGGTTTCATTTGAGGCATAACTAAACCAAATTCTAGGTCAAAGAATTATAAATGATTTCCAATATATGGATAGTGTGATCAAAGGGGAAAAACTAAAGAATATGTATCATTCCATTCAATTACAAAATTAGAATCCACCCATATTTTTGGTTGACTCGGAACAAAAACAAATTAAAAGTGTGGCATAATAATATGAATGAGATCATTGATTTCCTTGGCACACTAGCTGATCCTAAATAAAAAATGAAATTATTAATGTTGTATGATATAGAGTAGAAGTTGTGGGATTTAGTAGTTTAGGATATATTGGGAAATGTTATTATATGGTTATATTAGGAATATTTTTTCAACAAATATTTCAATAATCATATTTTTATGATTTGTAATAAAATTGGGCTTTGTTCATCATGAAGAAATAGAAAATAAATTTGATGAGGTACATGTATAAATTCATCAATTTAGATCAATTTTCACTCAATGTAGTTGAAGTTTCATCCTTAAAGTTTCACATTTTTTAATCAGGATTGAATCTGTAGATTCAATTGATGATTTTCATGCTTTGTATAAAGTCATACAGTGGATTGGTCAATAGATTTATATTAGAAAAAAGAGAAAAATCATTATCTATGGAGGTAGGAATTAGGTAGATACATATTGGAAATGGTAGGAACATTAATGATTCAAATAAAGGAAATAGGGACTATAATTTCGAAGCTAGTGGAATGAATAAAAAGAAGATGTATAGTTCATTGAATAATCCTCATAATCCTATTAGTAAGATGGGATGTTTTCAATTTTGTTATTTTTATAACATAAATAGGGGTTGTACCAAATCACATAGATATTGACACCATTTCAACTTAATAGGTTATATGAAATTATGTTGATGTAGTCCTCTAAGGTTAGGTGATTGGTACCCAACTCATGTTTCATATATGTCTTATGAATTGATGTGAAGATGGATGAAGAATAGTTCTAGTCAGTTTAACTATTATATCCATTGTGATTCAAAACATTCCCCAACTCATCAATCCATTAAATATCAATAGGGTATTAAATACCAATGTTCAGTTAATAAGAAATATTATTGATATTAGAATGTTATTGTAGATGATCAGTTGGGACCTTAGATGGTGAGAGTTATGAATATTTTGAACACTATTATTAAGAAAGCATTTATTTCTATGGGTGCATTAGATTTTCTTATTGTTTTTTATGTTGTTGATATTATGGGATTGTATATTGAGATCATTTCCTCTATTTTGAAATGTAAAACTCTACGTGGACATAGTGAACATGGAACCTTTAATTGAAATTAATGGATTTTTAATATCAATGGTCCCAAACTAATATGGCCTTTCATTGTTCTTCAGATGTATTTCTAAAAAAAAATATTAGGTTTGGATTGGTTGAATATGTTTAAATTTTAAATTTACTCTTATAAATAAATGGTTTTATTTATTGTTAACGATGGAAACAAAAATATCTCTAGATGATACCCGAATGTTATGGAATGAATGGTAGGTTTTTTGGAACAAATTTTTAGAACTATCTCATTCAATGTTTTAATCTTTGACCATGGAATTGGAGGTTTATATTAGTGATAGTCATTTTCCAACAATTCATTATCAGTTTCTATATTTTTTTCTCTATAATATCTTAGGGTTTTACCAAAAAGAGAAAAGTAGTTTATGATTGATATAATACCATGTAATAATACTATATAACTACAATATTATGAAAGGGAACAATCATAATTGCGGGAATTATAAATATAGTTGGAGGAGGTGTAATATAAACTGTTCATTTGTCTTAGTACATGTCTATGTGTTTCACTAGTGTTGTTTGTAAAAAATTAATGTTAAACTATTAATCTTTTTAGGGATTATCATAAGCTTAATCAAACTATGATAAGTAACACTTTTCATATTCCCTTGAATTTTTGATGTTTTCATTCAATTGTGGGGACCTAGTGTTTTTCCAAAATTAACTTGTGATTGAGAAATCACCAATTGCAGGTTCAGAAAGAGGATATTCTAATGAAATCATTTAAGAGTATATATGAAAATTATTGGTATGGGATTAATCCATTTAGTATTATTAATTAACCAACTATAATTATGGAATAGTTGAATCAAATATTGAAATGGTAAACGGTTTATTTTTTTGTTGTGTTTGTGGATTTCATTTTAGTCCATTCTATGGAAAAATGATGAGTATGGGACACACTTTGGGAAAATTCTCAGTGTCTTGTAAGATCATCATATGTATGCAAAAATTTCATATTTTTATTTTTGGATAAAATAAGAATGTTTACATGGCCTTATATTCTATGGAAAACGTTTTTTTGGTGGATTAAGGAAAGATAAACGCAGTGATCTCTTTGAAAAGTCCAAAGAATCTCATTAACATAAAAAATTTCATTTCTATACTAGGTTATTATTGAAATTTTGTTAAATTTATTTCATGAATATCTTCATGATTGAATACTTTGATAAGGAAATATGTTTCATTCCAATAGAAAGATTATTTTAAAGATTGTTTTTATGAGATTATTGTTTTCCTTACATCAACACCAAAATTTTAAATTGTCAAAATAATTAAAAGGATGTGTGGTGTATTGTGATTCTTGAGGATAATTGTTTGGATGTATTCTCCAATAAGAATATAATGTTCTATATTATGGATTATAGAAGTTAAATTTCCCTGAAAACTATTCCCCAAAACATGATTTTGATTTATCTTGTCTAATCCATGATTTGAGGATTTGGCCTTAATACCTCTTTAGTGAGGAATTTATGCCTTTCAATGATCATTTGATTTTTAACCACATTTTCTCACAAAGTTTATTAAATCCATAAAATTAAATATTGATGGTGTAACTTCAAATGTTTTAATTTATCATGTTATATACACCAGGTAAAGGCAATTTGATTGTGGATGAATTAAGTATAAATTTGAATATTCAGTAGGAAAAAGATGAATTAGATCACTAGTTGAAGATGTTAGTGATAAACTACAAGTTAATGTATTATGAAGATATTGGTAGTAGTGTCATATTTTTTTTTTTTTTGATCTATATTTTTTAAGAAGGTTAGTGAGGAATATACATCTGATTTTGAATGTGTTTATATAGGGTAAAACTTAAATGGTAGGGAGACCAGTGGTAGATGGAATCCTAACAGAGGATCGATGATTAAATTTTTGGATTAAATTTTCCTACTAATGTATTTTCAATAATTACATCATCATTTTTACCAATATTTCAAATGGTTTGTTCATCCTAGAATAAAAAATGTATATGTCATTTAATCAACTATTTGGGTGGGTTTGAATTAAAATAAAAGTGTGTTTTTCAAGAGATGCTTCACTTGTAAGCATGTTAGGTCATATATCAGGTTCCCAACTTGTAACACCCCAATATTTCATAGTATGTTATATCATAAATGTAAGTCAATAGATTATACTCCACGCAACACCAAATGGGATTCAATTATATACAAGATTGAGTTTTTGTGAAACAACACCTTAGTTTTAGTATTATTTAAACGAAATATTAATTTATCAATTAAATATTGCGATATGAATAATAAAAAATAAATTTCTATTATTATTTCAAAAAAATTCACATAAATGAAACATATTTATTTTTAAATTTATATGTTTTGATAAAATAGTTATATATTTAGAAAAAACTATTTTCTTAAAAGAACTACCCTTTATGTCCTTTTCTGAACAATAATAAAACTAATACTAGACACTTATAAAAATAAAATTCGGTAGATTATACTTCATTTTTTGATTTGGAATATCCAAATAACTTTAGGGTATTTTTTTTAATTTTTTTTGAAATCATTCAATTTTTTATTAATAGTGAAAAATACTACATAGTACATAAAAACTGACTTTTTATTTAAATAATTATAATTTTTATTTAAATTTATTTTTAAATTAAAAATAGATACATAATACCTATATTAGTTCAGTTTAATTAATTGGAGTCATTTTATAATATGATTAGATATATACAATTTTATTGAACTAATTAACGCCTTTTACCCACCTTCTACGCACATTTTCAAATCTGTATAAAATGTAATTTTGACACTTATGTGACTTGATTTCAAAAATCTGAGTGAAACTTCTGAAATTAGTAAGTAAAATGTGGTTCAATAAGATGAAAATAATTTTCTGTGAATAGTAACTATTGAATTTTATTTACCACGGTTAAAATTAAATTGGGTAATTATAGGTAAATATGTTATTAAAATTACCCTAACACATATCCTAATTCTATTGGATAAGTTTTTTCGACCAAAATCAACCTTATGAATAAAAATATAATCTTATTTGATCATCTTTGATTATATTAGGACATTTATAAATATTTTATTTAAAGAAGAGTAAAAGGTGTTAAATTCAAATTTTAATAACTAAACCATTATAAAATAGTGTTATACATAAGATAAATTCGACTCTAAATATTCATTATATAGATAAAAATATTTCCTACATCATTGTATTTTATATATAATTTTTATAAATTAAAAAATTAAATTTATAAATGACACAATGATGGTGAAGTAATTACCTAATTAAGGAATGATTAAATTAATTAATATTATAAATATCCAAATTTAAGTAAATTGAGACTTTTTATGAATAAAAATAATTATATAGGTTAATATTGTAACACCCCAAACTTCGATGGTCTGTTTCCCTTTGAATAATTCAACAGCTTTCATTGTACGCAACTTCGATATTCTAATACACTACGACCCATTAATCTAACTGTTATGAATAGTAATACCAACTTTTTGAAATTTTATAAAGTTTATATTTCAAAATGGACTTCATTTTTGAATTTGTAATATCGAAATTAGATTAAGGTGAATTTTTGGTATTTTTCTGAACACTTTTAATTTTTAATGAATTGTGAAAAACATTACATTATTTGTTAAAGAAACTTTTTATTTAAATAATTATTTATTTTATTTAAATTTTATTTTAAGTCAAAATAGATACATAATACATATATAATTTCAATTTAATTCATTTGAGTCATTTTATAATATGTTTACATATATTAAAATTTTATTGAACTTGTTATTATCTTTTACCCACCTCCTAGGAGTATTTACCAACTTGAATAAATCATAATTTTACCTCTTCATTGAGTTGAATTTAAAAAATAAGAGAGACATGGACCATATCAGTAATTAAAATTTGTTTGAATAAGATGAAAATAAAATTTGGTGAATAATAAATTCTGACTTTTATTTACCACTGTTAAAAGTATATAGGGTAATTAAGGGTAAAAATGATATCATAATAACCCTAACAGATGTCCTAATTCTATTGGATAGGTATAATTTAACCATAAAAAACTTGTGTAATAAAATATGATCCTCATTGGTCCACATGTATTAGAATAGAACATTTATTATTATTTTATTTAAAGAAGATTAAAAGGTGTTAAATACAATGTTTAATCAATAAACCATTTTTAATATAGGGATAAACACAATTTAAATTTAACTATAAATATTCATTAGAAATATTTAAATATTTCCTACATAATGGTATTTTATTTATAATTTTTAGACATTAAATAATTTCATTTATTTATGACACAATGATGATACAGTTATTACCTAATTAATTAAATATTAAAATTATTTATATTATAAATATCCAAATTAATATAAATTGAGACTTATGATGAATTATAATAATTTTATAGCTTAATATGACATGTTATTGTTGGTTAAATAAATTTTATTCGAAGTGATAATGTCTTTATCGATTACAAAAAAATCAAATGCTAAATAGTGTCAAAGTTGAAATAATTGAGTTTTTAAAACAAATACCATATTATTAATTGATATAATATTATTAAAAATATATGGTTTCAAAAAAAATTACATAGATAAGGATATATATATTAATAATTAACCACATGGGGTTCACTTGTCTTGTTATAATAAGTTTATTATCCTTATAATATAAAAATACAAAGAGACATGGTAAATGGCATACTATTTAACTAAGAGTTAAATATAAAAGATATTGTTAATATGATGACCAAAACCTATCTAAAACCTATTGTTTGAGAGTTGTTAGACCCATACCAACCTTATACTCGAACTAAATCATTTTGGAGACATTATAAACCGAAAATGGTTTTATTATAAAATAGTATTTCAATTTTTTTCTAAGGTGTCACCCACCTCTCTTATAAAAGGTCACATCCCCTTATCTCAAAAATCACCCCTCCAAAGCCATTATTCTCAGAAAACCCCTTCCAAAATATCCTCCAAATTTCTATCAATTCAACTTAGAGGCCTTATTTTGATCATAAATCCATCTTAAGGATCCCTTTTGATCAATTCAAAAGGAAACACTCGTAGAAGAGGTAATAATTTCATCACCCTCTTTCAAGTTCTTTTCTTCTTACAATCCTATTTCTTTCTTGTTTCCATTCTAAAATAATAACTCCAATATATTATATATACTTTGATGTTATAATAAAATTGGTATAACCATATTCATTATTTTATACATCATATGAATGACAAAGTCACCATAGGTGTGTACGTACGACTTAATATCTCTATGTCGTGGTGTAGATTATTATTCAAACACTTTATTATTTGGATCGGTATAATAATGAGTATAACTAATGTAAATAATAAATATAATATGTTAATTATTATTAATATATGATATACCATCAAATTACATATGACTTCACCATCAATATAATGATATTTTCCCTCGTGCGTGCGTACCAATTACCTTCTCCACGAATGCGATGAGATTCATTCCCCATCGTAATAATTCAAGAATAATTTTATTTTTATGATTAAAAATAATTTTTATAAACATAGTATAATTATTTATATGAATCAAAAACATCCAATCCATAACAAACAAGCCTTGTGTAACCAAGCATATAAAGTAAAATGGATCTGTTAGCAGCCGAAACGATGATTATACTGAAATATTATTAACAAAGCAATGTTTGAGGGTCATATATGATATCATATTTATGTATATAGTTATTTTATAATTTAATATAAATGATTTAACTATTATACAGGAGGTTAATGTACCCTCAACCAAGGAAAAGTAAAAGGTAAGGGTTAATTTCCCAACCCCTTTAATATATGATGTTGTTTTTACGTAAGTATCTACTGGGACAACTTTATAATCTGCATCTGTGATTTCTTAAAAGTGCAATTCAAAACATTTTTAATATTTAATATACTATGGGTTAAAGTAATTAATACCCTTATTTGAACATATATGTTTTGAAAGGAACCTTTCCTTCATTTTCCAAACAATATATTCTATGTCCTTTTCTACAAAAGTAAGGTAATAATGTCTTTTTTTAACTTATATGGAGGGTGTGATAATTTATCGCCATTATATCATCATTGAAGCTTCCCATAATATTTTATAAGAATATTTTCAAAATAAATGTTTTCTTATATAATTATTTTAATTTTAAATGATTTCAAAATAGAAATAGATATTTCTCTAAAAAAATTGATTTCATCTAAGTCAACATCCTTTGATGGATTTTAAGATTTTTTGATGTTGACATATTGTGATACAAAAAACACATATTGTATTGAAGGTTTCGTGATTTTTTTTACTGTGGATGTGTTTTTTTACACCATTCATGGTTTATGGATAAAGTATTCACATTCTGTATGCTAGTTTTAATAAGAATGTTTATGTTATGTTTAAACCTTTTCATATGATAAATGTACCGGACTTAGTAAGTGACGGGTTGAGCCTACAATAGCTCCTCAGTGCATCTCTAGGTCTCATGAGACAAACTAGTTCTTGGCACAAGGCCATGACAGAATCTTATTTGTATTCTTGGCACAAGGCCTTGACTATGTGGTTATGAAGTCTGTCATTATGCATTCCATCATTATGAAAGTGGCTATTGATATTGTATGTGATTATACAACTAGTAGAATATACATGTGAATTACTAAATGGTATTATTTGATTTTATCTATTCCATATTATTCATAAGTTTATGTTGAAAAGGCAATTTTTAAGTCTAATACATTTCCTTAAATGTTTATGATTATTTATGAAAGTTTCTATTATATTGTTATCCTTACTGAAAATTTGAGCTCACCCATTTCTATGTTTTATTTCTCCCAGGATGTGGAGAAGCATTTTATGATTGACCTACATGGATAAGATAAGGATATAAGTGTGTTCAAAAGGCTAAAAAAATTTTTGACGTTTTTATTTCATGATTTAATGAAAAACTTATGAATGTATCTAGTACTTCCAAGGATAATAAACTAATTGGTCTTTCAGGACATGATTCCTTGTATTAGGATAATGTTATGTAATAATGCACTGACTCTGGGTAACTGGGTTCAGGGTGTTATAGTTGGTAATAGAGGAAGTTTAGTACAAACCTTGGAAACTATATTTAGAAAAACTCTAATTAGATAACACTACCCTAATATAGACATTGAGGATTAGTATAGAAGAACTTCCTTTAATTTTGGTACTGTAGTGATTTTTTGAGTTTTACAAGAAATAAATCCATTCATCTATATGACCAGGTAGAGGTGCATCTGGCACAGATGTCCCTAGGGGTGAAACCTGAAAACACCGCTTTAAGCTAGACTCGAATGGGAACTGGTGCTCGACAATGGGCCTTGCTGCACTCTTGGTTACGACACTTCTAGGGGATATGCTTAGGATAATTCTCATTTTATTTACAAACCATTATTAAGGGGTTATGAGTATATACCTCCATAATGAAAATATTATTATTATTATGGATTATACCCATAAACTGTTCAATTTATATAAACTTTATTACAAGTTTAGAATTTTGTATTGAAATTCATAAACTAATCTACTGTATTCCGTTTTTAAGAACTGGTTCATAGTGTAAGGAATAGAAATCATATCAATTCATGTAATCCATGTAGGTATTTACCTCCTAATAAAGATAATTATTGTGGAGCTGGTGATGCAACTGGTGATGATCAGCTTATCACCATACTGGGACAACTCACTCTGGTAATGAATAATAACCTTACCTGTATGGAACACCCTGATACAAAACACAGAGGATCAATTCTAGTCTTCTTCATGGGGAAATAACCACCAACATTCAATAATAGTTCAAATTTGTTAGTAGTTGAGCAATGGATAAGTTCCTTAGAGAAAATATTTAATGCTTTGTGGAGTAGTGAATGGAAAAAAGTTGTCATTGAAGTTTATCGCCTCACAGGATATGCAGATCACTTGTGTTCATTAATTCAAAAAAAAGGAATATGAAGAAGTATCAAACCTAGAATGGAGGTAGTGTAAAGAAGTTTTCATAGATAAATACATTCCTCATGTCCATCAAGCAGATATGGATAGAAAATTTTTGTGTGTGAGGCAAAAGGAGGATGAGAATGTCACAAAGTATGAGGATAACTTTACAAGGTTTGCAAAGCATACTACAGATTATATACGTAACCCAAGGAGTAAGATTGATCGATTCTATGATGGGTTAAAACCATCTCTCATATGAGCATTTATCTCACAATATTTCTTATTATATGAAGATATTGTCTCATGTGCTATAAAGACCGAAAAATAATTCTCTAAGTCTTTCGACTTTAAAGAAAATCAGGAGAAGAAGAGATCTTATGAACACTCTGGAAATGGAAATAAGGTTAAGAAGGGAAATTTTGAATATACATTCTATGGAAAATATGGGAATAAACACCTTGGTACTTGCCTAAAGGGAATGGGAGTCTGTTACATGTGTGGTGAAAAAGGCCACCAAGCTTGTGATTTCATGGGAATGAAATAGGATGTCAATGTCGAATGCTTCATTTGTAGAGAAAAGGGGAATTATGAAAATGAATGACCTAAGCGCCAAGGGAACATACCTTAGAAATGGCCCAGGGAGCAAGGCCAAGAATATACAATCACTACTATTGAGGTTGAAGCTCTGAAAGACATGGTTGCGCGTAATTTAATGGTTTCCTCATGTTTAGCCAATTATTTATTTGATTCTAGATTATCGCAATCTTTCATATCTTCCTAGTTTTCTAAGAAAATTAGATATTTCCAATTTCACTTAACATGGGAGTTTTCAGTCAAAACACAAAAGGGAAGTATCATCCAAACAATTTTTTGGGAATAAGTTCCCATTAGGGAATATAAATGTTCTTTATCTGCTGATCTCATCATCATAACCATGATTTAATATGATATAATCCTCGGTATGGACTGTATTTTGAACCATGACGCTAAAATTTATTATAAGAAGAAGGAGGATACAATTTTCGATGATGATAAGGTGTACCTTATCTTTAGAGAAGAAATGTCTCCACTTGATTCTTATCTTGATCCATCCTTAGTAGCTCAACTAAATTCAATTATTGGGGGGAGTCAATGAAATAACTATGGGTGAGGAAAATATTGTTCAATTAGAGGATGTACCTATTGTGCAAAAATATGATGATGTGTTTCAAGAGGATTTAATTGGACATCCTCCCGAGTATGAAATTGAGTTTTCCATTGATTTAATTCCTGGTTCAAGGCCCATATCGAAGACCCCTTATAGAATGGACACTATGGAATTAGTGGAATAATGAAACAACTATATTAATTGAGTAATAAGGGATTTAATCCCCCTATTTTTTTCCATGGGGATTCCCTGTCCTTTTTGTTAAGAAGAAAGACGGATTTTTGATGTTGTGCATTGACTACTGGGAGATCAATGCTATAACAATAAAGAACAAGTATCCCCTACCTCGCATTGATGATTTATAAGACCAACTTCTTGGAGCTCAATATTTTTCAAACATTGACCTTAGATCTAGATATCATCAGTTCTATGTGAAGAATGAAGACATTACGAAATCATCATTTTGAACCACATACGGGAATACGAGTTTACAGTAATGCCTTTTGGATTGACTAATGCACCCTCTATCTTAATGGATCTTATGAATAGTATTTTCAAGGAATATCTTGATGACTTTTTCATGGTATTTATTGATGATATTATGGTATACTCCAAAATCTATGATGATCATGAAAATAACTTTTTCATTACTCTAAAGACTATAAGAATAAAATTAATTATATGGGATGTTTAGAAAGTGTAAATTCTACCTTAAGGATATTTCATTTAATTGCCATATTGTCTCTAATAATGGAATCGGTGTTGTTCCTTCAAAAACCAAGGAAATCCATGAATAGCCAACACCGATGAGTATAACAGAGGTATGCAGTTTTATGGGATTAGCAGGTTATTATCGGTGTTTTGTCTAGAATTTTTTCCAATTGGATAACCCATTAACCAAGATCACTCGTAAAGGGGTTAAATTAGTTTGTACAAAATACTGAAAAGAATTTTTTTAATAACATAATAGAATATTATTAAATTCTCCTATCTTGACTCTACTATCAGGGAATAATGGGTTTATTATTTATATTTGAGATTCAATTAAAGGACTTGGTAGTGTCCTAATGTAGAATGATAGTGTTATTGAATATGCATCACTTCATCTAAAATTTCATGTGAAAAACTATCTCACTCATGATCATGAGTTAGTAGTTGTAATCTTTGCTCTAAAAATATGGTGACACTATCTCTATTTTCAAAATTGTGTGATTTATACTGATCACAAGAGTTTGATGTATATTTTCTCACAAAATGAAGTAAACATGAGTCAAATGAGTTGTATTGAACTACTCAAGGATTAGTATTTCACAATACACAACCACCTAGGGAAGGAAAATAAGGTGACATATGCTTTAATCATAAAGGATCATGGAGTTTTGAACAATATTAGAGTTGAAAGAGATCCTATTTTCATGGATCTAGTAATGATGGATATGGGAATAACCATGGAAGGTTAAACTATAATACTTTTCCAAATGGTTGTCGAACTATCATTACTAGAAAGGATAAAAAGTTTTCAGACAGGTGATAAAGAATTTCAAAAGAAAATTAAATCTGTGAACGATGGGAGATTGATCGACTTCCTATAAAAAGATGGAATTTTGAAATTTGGGAAGAGCCTTTGTGTTCTAGTTATACCTGATCTAAAATGTCAATTGTTCGATGATTCTCATAGCTCAAAATTATTTATACACCCTAGTACCACTAATATGTATAGAGATTTGAAAGAACATTTTTGTGGGACAACATTTAGAGAGAGATTGCCGATTTTTTTTCACGATGTATGGTTTGTCAACTAGTGAATGCTGGAAGGAAACAACCAGGAGGATTCATGCAACCTCTTCCCATACCAGAGTGGAAATGGGATAATATTACGATGGACTTTGTCATGCTGCAACCAAAGACTCCAAGAAAGAATGATGCAATATGGGTCATTATTTATAATCTTACCAAGTTAGCAAATTTTCTTTCTATAAGAGAATATTTACTACTTGAATGACTGGAAATACTATATACTAATTATGTTTTAAGACTCCATGGTGTACCCCTATAGATTCTTTCTGATCATGATCCCCGTATTACATCATGATTCTGTAAAATTCTCCAGATAGCCATGGATACTGAACTTCGTTTGAACACTACCCACCACCCTCAAACTGATAGACAATCATAATGGACTATTCAAACCATAGAAGACATGTTGAGATCTTTCTCACATTATATTCAAGGTATGTGGGATCAATATTTACCTCTGGTAGAATTTTCTTATAATAATAGCTTCTATTCATGTATTCAGATGGCTCCATATATAGTGTTATATGGAAAGTGATGTCGCACACCAAATAGTTGGGATGATGTTGGTGAAGGAATACTCGTTGGAGAAGAACTTGTAGAGGAAACGATGGAAAAGGTGAAGGTTATCCAAATCCACATCAAAGAAGATCAAAGTATGAAAAATAGATATGCCGATAACCAAAATAAGGATTTGGAATTTCATGTAGGAGATCATGTTTTCCTAAAGGTATATCCATGGAAGGGTGTTATAAATTTTGTTAAGAAGGGTAAATTGAGTCTGAGGTACATCAGACCTTTAGAAATGCTAGAATGAAATATAGTTGTAGCTTTTCTTTTGGTAATTCCTCCAAGTCTCTCCAATGTTCATGATGTGTTCCAAGTATCTTTATTGAGAAAATACTTGTCTGACCCAACACATGTACTCAACTATGAGGAAATTTAAATGGATCCTGATCTGTCTAATTGTGAAGAGCCTGTCAAAATTCTTGATAAAAGAGAACAAATGCTGGTAAACCAGACGACTCGTCTAGTAAATGTTCTATGGAGATACCATAATATAGAAGAGGTAATGTGGGAACTAGAAGAACATATGATGAAGAACTACCCGAATATTTTTGTGTGGTAGTATTATAGAAATTTCAAGGACGAAATTCCTTGAATGAGGGAAGAATACAACACCCAAATCTTCCACGGCACATTTCCCTTTGAAAAATGCAACAGCTTGCATTGTACACATCTTCGAGATTCTAACACACCAAGACCAATAAAACTAGCTGTTATGAACAGTAATACCCACTTTTTTATATTTTTTAAATTTAATTTTTAAGAATGGACTTCATTTTTTAATTTGGAATATTGAAAGTATTTTAGGGTTAATTTTTGATATTTTTTTAAAAACATTCAAATTTTGATGATTAGTGAAAAACACTCTGTTATTTGTTAAAAGAAACTTTTTATTTAAATATTTTTTTATTTTATTTAAATTTATTTTAGGTTCAAATAGATGACTAATACATATATAAGTTCAATTTAATTCATTGTTGTCATTTTATATTAATTTTAGATATATAAAATTTTTATTGAACATTTTACCGTCTTTTACCCACCTCCTAAGAGCATTTTAAAATTTTTATAAAACATAATTATACCGCTTATGTGAGTTGAATTTCCAAAATCAGAGAGACACAGTTAATATCAGTATGTAAAATTTCATTCAATAAAACAAAAATAATTTTGGGTGGATAGAAACTTTTGAATTGTATTTACCACGGTTAAAAGTAAATAGTGTAATTTAGGGTAGAAATGATTTAATAATTATCCTAACACATGCCCTAATTCTATTGGATAAGAATAATTAGACCAATAACAACCCTAGAAATAAAATATGATCCTCTTTGGTCTACTTGGATTAGACAAGGACATTTATAATTATTTTATTCATAGAAGAGTTAAAAGAGTTAAATTCAATGTTTAATAACAACAAATTTTTTAATATAGTGTTACACACAACATAAATTAAACAATAAATATTAATTAGAAATATAAAACGAGTTCCTACATAATTTTATTTTATTTATAATTTTAATACGTTAAATAATTTAATTTATTTTTGACACAATGATGATTCATTAATTACCTTATTAATGAAATATTAAAATAATTGATATTATATATATCCAAATAAATCTAAATTGAGATTACTGATGAATTACACTAATTTTCTAGGTTAATATTACATGTTAGTATTGGTAAAAGTAATTTTATTAGAAGTGATAAAATATTTATGTATTTCATAAAAATCAAATGCTAAATAGTGTCAAAATTGACATAATTGAGTTTTAAAAACAAAAACTATGTTATTAATTGTTATAATATTATTAAAAATATCAGGATATAAAAATGGACATATATAAGGTTATATATACTAATAATGAACCTCATGGGGTTCACGTGGATTGTAATAGTTTTTTTATAAACCATATTATATAAAAATACAAAGAGACATGGTAAATGTCCAACTATTTAACTAAGAGTTTAATCTAAAAGATAACGATAATATGATGACCTAAATTTATATAAAACATATTGGTTGAGTTTTTTTCGACCCATACCCACCTTATCTTAGAAATAAATTATTTTGGAGCAATTAAAAACCGAAAATTATTTTTTTATAAAATAATATTTCAATCTTTCCCAAATGTGTCCATCACCTCTCTTATAAAAGGGCACTATCCCTTCTATCAAAATCACACCACCAAAGCTATTTGACTTGGACAAACCCTACCCACATATCCTCCCAATTTCCCTCACTCCATATCATATTCCTTAGATTGATCTTAAATCCATCTTATGGAGCCCTTTTGATCAACTAAAAAGGAAACACCCGAAATAGAGGTAATAATTTCACCACCTTCTTTCAAGTTCTTTTCTTCTTAAAATTCCTCATTCTTTGTTGATTCCATTCTAAAATAATAAATCCCATATATTCTATATACTATGATGTTATTATAAAAATGTAACAACCATATTCATTATTATATCCATCATATGAATGTCAAAGTCACCATACGTGTGTACGTATGGCTTACCGTCTCCACGTCATGGCATAGTTTGTTATTCCAACACTTCATTATTTGGATGGGTATAATAATGAGTATAACTGATGTAATTAATAAATATAACATATTAATAATTCTGTAAATATGATATACCATCTAATTACATATGATTTCAACATCAATATAATGATATTGTCACTCGTGTGTACGTACGGATTACCATCTCCACGGTCGTGATGAGATTCATTCCCAACCGTAACCATTCAAGATTAATCTTCATTTTAGGATTAAAAATAATTTTTATGAACCTAGTATCATTCTGTATATGAATCAAATAAATCATATCCATAAAAAATGGCTTACGTAACAAATCATATAAAGGAAAATTAATTAGTTAACACCCGAAATGATGATACTACTGAAATATTATTCACAATGCCATATTAGAGGGTCATATATGATATCATTTGTAGGTATACAGTTCTTTTATAATTTAATAAAAATTATTTAACTATTATACAGGATTTTAACTTACCCATAACCAAGGAAAATTACATGGTAATGGTAAATTTTCCAATCATCTTCTTATTTGAGGTTGTTTTTATGTAAGTATCTACTAGGAACACTTTATCATCCACATCCTTGTTTTCTTAAAAATGTAATTCAAAACATTTATACTATTTATTATAATATGGGTTAAAGTCATTTATACCCTTATTTTAACATATATGTTTTGAAAAGAATATTTTCTTCATTTCCCAAACAATGTATATTCTAACCTTTTTGAAAAAATTAATGCAAGAATGTCATTTTTAACTAATACAACTAGTTTGGATTTTTTTTATTATTATATCATAGTCAAAGCTTCTGATAAAAGCTTAAGTGAATATTTTCAAAATAATGGTTTTCTTTTATAATTATATTACTTTTAAATGATTTCAAAATAGAAAGAGATATTTCTCTAAAAAAGTTTTGCGTTCATCTATGTCAACATTTGTTTATGGATTTTAAGCTTTTTTGAAGTTGATTTACTATGATAAAAAACTTCCTTACTGTATTGACAGTTTTGTGAAATGTTTGACTGTGGATTTTTTATTTTTACACCATTCATACTTTTTGGATAAAGTATTTACATTTCCTATACTATTTATAATACAAATGTTTATGTTATGTTTTAACTTTTTCATATGAGGAATGCATTGGACTTAGTAAGTGACGGGTGGAGCCTGCTATATCTCCTTGATGCATCGGTTGGTCTCAAGAGAAAAACTACTTTCATGGCATAAGGCATTGAAAAAATCTTATTTGTAGTCTTGTCACAATGCCTTGACTCTGTGGTTATAAAGTCTGGCATTATGCATTCCTTCATTATAAAAGTGGCTATTGATATTGAATATGATTATTCAACTATTATAATATCCATGTAATTAAGAAAATTCCATCATTTGATTTTAAATTTTTTATATTATTTTGAAGTTTAAGTTTAAAATTATTATTTTTTAGTCTAATACATTGCCTTAAATTTTTATGCATATTTATGAAATTTTCTGCTATATTGTTATCCTTACTGAGCATATGAGCTCACCCAATTCTATGTTTTATTTTTCCTAAGATGAGAAGAAGTATATTATCGTCAACCTATATGGATAGTCCAATGATATGTGTGTGTTCAAAAGGGGTCAAAATGTAGTTAATGTTTTTATTTCATGATGTAATGTAAAACTTATGAATGTATATAGTACTTCTAAGGATACTAAACTTATCGGTCTTTTGGGACATGATTCCATGTATCACGCCAATGTTATGTAATAATGCATCGAAAATGGGAAACATGGGTCAGGTAATTACAAATATGACATGTTACTATTGATATAATTTTTTTTCTATGTATTAATTATTTTTTTACTTTCACAAAAACCAAATACTAAATAGTGACAAAAGTGACCTAAATGAGTTTTTAAAACAAATAATATAATATTAAATGATATAATATTCTTAAAAATATAATTTTAAGACAAAGGATATATATAATTATTGATATGTAATTAATGTACCACTTGGGGTTCTCACGGCATTTTATATTATGTTTATTAACCATATAATATAAAAATACAAGAAGACATTGTAAAAGATAAACTATTTAACTACGATTTAAATCTAAAATATAATGTTATTATGGTGACCTAAACTTGTCTATAACCAACTGGATGAGAGGATTATGAACCATCAACCCCTTATCCCCATAATGAATCCATTTGGATACATTATAGTCCAAAAATGATGTTATAATAAAATAATATTCCAATCCTTTCCTAAAGTTACCCTCAAATCTCTTATAAAAGGGTACTTCCCCTTCTCTCAAATCACACCTCCAAATGAATTTGTATCTTTCAAACCAAGCTAACATATCTTTCATACTAAACTCACATAAACTTATAAGCCATACATTGATCATAAATCCAACCTATGGATCACTTTTGATCTAATCAAAGGAAGCACCCAAAAAAGAGGTAATAATTTCATCCCCTCTTTTAATGTTTTTTCTTCTTCCACTTCCTATTTCGCAGTTGATTCCATACTAAACTATTAAACCCAGTTCCATATATATACTGTGATTTTATTATAAATATGGTACAAACATATTCATTAATATATTCATCCTCTGAATGAAAAAGTCATCATACGTGTGTATGTATGACCTACTGTCTCCACGTCATGGTGTTGTTTGTTATTCCACACTTCATTATTTGGATGGGTAAAATAATGAGTATAATTGATATAAATAATAAATATAAAATTTTAATGATTCATTATATTTAATATAAAATCCAATTATATATGATTTCACCATCAATATTATGATATTGTCGCTCATGCGTAAGTACGGATTACCATCTCTAAGAACAAGATGGGATTCATTCCCTATCATATCCATTGAAGAATAATTTTTATGTTATGATTATAGATAATTTTTAAGAACTTAATTTATTTTAGGGTAGGAATATAATAAATCCTATAAATTACATACTTACTTACGTGACAAAAAAATAAAGGTAAACGAATCAGTTAACACCCAAAACAATGATACTACTGAAATATTATTTACAAAGAAATATTAGAAGATCGTATATGATATCATATTTATGTATGTGGTTCTTGTATAACTTAAAAAATAGTGATTTAACTATTATACAAGAGGTTATTGTACCCTCAACTAAAGAAATGTACAAGGTAAGGATTAATTTTAAAATCTCTTTATTATCTAAGGTTGTTTATACGTAAGCATATACTGAGAATTCATTATTATCCTCACCCATTTTTCTTAAAAATGTATTTCAATATCTTCTTAATATTTCCTTGAATATGGGTTAATGTCATTTATACCCTTTATTTATTTTTTATAAATTTTTTGGAAATGAAATTTTCCATCTTTTTTCAAATTGGTACATTATCAACATTTCGAGAAATTAAGGTAAGAATGTTTTTTAACTTATACGACGGGTGTGGCTATTTTTGGCTGTTATAACATCTTCGAAGCTTCCCTTACAAGATTATAATAATATTTAAAAAATAAATGTTTTATTTTATTATTATGTGACTCTTAAATGATTTCAAAATAGAAAGTGATATTTTTCTCAAATAGTTTTGATTTTATCTATGTCAACATTTATTGATGGATTTTAAAATTATTTGAAATTTATTTAATATGAAACAATATTCCATACAGTATTTAAGGTTTGGTTATATGTTTTATTATAGATTTGTTATTTTTATACCATTCATGGGTTTTGGTTAATGTATTAACATTTCATATGCTAGTTTTAATACAAATGTTTATGTTATGTTTCAACCTTTTCATATGAGGAATGTATTTGACATAGAAAGTGATAGGTGGAGACTACTATAGCATATCGATGCGTCAGTAGGTATCATGAGACAAACTAGTGTCTTGGCACAAGGCCTTGACAAAATCTTATTTGTAGTCTTGGCATGAGGCCTTGACTATGTGGTGATGATGTCCGACATTTTGAATTCCATCATTATGTAATTAGATATTGATATTACATGTGTTTATTCAACTAGTAAAATAACCATGTGAATATGTAAATGGAATTATTTGATTTAAATTCTCCAAATTATTCTGATGATTAGGATTAAAAGTCTTGTGTTTTAGTCTTATACATTTTGTTAAATCTTTGTCCTTATTTATTA
Source organism: Viscum album (assembly GCA_963277665.1). NCBI lineage: Eukaryota > Viridiplantae > Streptophyta > Magnoliopsida > Santalales > Viscaceae > Viscum > Viscum album. The sequence goes on along the minus strand of OY728120.1, from coordinate 536,002,732 downwards.
TAGTTTTCACTATATTTTTGTCCTTACTGAGAATCTAAGCTAACCCCATTCATAAGTTTTATTTTTAATATGATATGAAGAATTATTTAATTATTAACCAGTAGGGATAGGCCAAAGGATATGAGTGTGTTCAAAGGGGACACATTATTTTTTTATTTCAGGATGTAATGTAAAACTTCGGTATGTATCTATTACTTCCCTGTCTTCTAAACTAATCGGTCTTTTGAGACTTGATGTATTGTCATCATTCCAATGTTATGTAACAATGTAGAAAATATGGGTAACTGGTGTCGGGGATTTACATTTGGTATCATAGGATGTTTAATACAATCCTTAGAAACTAGATTTGGAAACACTCAGATTGGAGAACATTACTCTAAGATATATTTTGTGGATTAATACATATGAAATTACATGAATTTTTGTAATGTATAGATTTTTTTAATTTTTAATTCAATACATCCCTTTCTGGATACAAGCAGGTAGAAGTGTCTCTGGCACAGATGTATCTAGGGGTAAAGCCTAAAAACAATGCTTTGAGCTATACTCGAACAAGAACGGGTGCACGACTACAGGCCTTGCTGCACTCTGGGTAACGACACTCCTAAGGGAATTGTTTAGGATAATTAACATTATCATTACATACAATTATGAATGATTTATGAGTAAATACATCCTTTATGAAAATTGTTTTTATGATTATGAATTATATGCATAAACTTTTAAATTTATGTTAGGTATTATACAAGTTTTAAATTATGAATTGGGATTTCTAAACTAACCTATTGTATTCCAATTTTTAGAAATGGTTCCCAGTTGATGGAATGTGAACTCCATCAACACACATGATCCAAAGAGTATGAAGGGTCATATATTTCATGCTATTAAGCCAACATTTAAAAGGGAAATAGTCTTCCCTGTATTCTCATTATATGAAGAAATAATATCATTTGTTAATAAGATATGTAATGAATTCTCTATGTCATATGGCTTTGAAGGGAATCCAGGGAAGAAAAGTATGGAATATTTAAATATGGATAAAGGGAAAAAGGTAAAGAAATATTTTTCCATATGTGATAACTATGGAAAGAATCACCTTGGAAAATGTTTGAAGGGAATGAGAGTTTTTTATAATTGTGGAGAAAAAGGACACCAAGTACATGATTGAAAGGTCAAGAAAAATATTTCAAATGTAAAATGCTTCATCTGCAATGAGTTGGGACACTACCCAAATCAATTTCCCATGTAAATGCCCAAGATTATGCGATATGTTTCCCTTTAAATAATGCAATAGCTAGCACTTTACACAACTTCAATATTCTAACACACCATGACAAATCCAACTAGTTGTTATTAATAGTAATACCCACTTTGTAAAATTTTATAAATTTCATTTTTCAAAATGGACTTCCTTTTTGAATTCGGAATATCGAAATTAGCTTAGGGTTAATTTTTTTTATTTTTCTGAAAACATTCAATTGTTGGTCAATAGTGAAAAACATTGTATTATTGGTTAAAATCGACTTTTTATTTAAACAATTATTTATTTTATTTAAATTTATTTTAGGTCAAAATAGATAGATAATACCTATATATGTTCAATGTAATTCATTGGAGTCATTTTATAATAATTTTAGATATATAATAGTTTTATTGAAGTTTTTACCGTCTTTTACCCACCTCCTAGGAGCATTAGCAAATTTGCATAAAACATAATTTTATTTCTTCTGTGAGTTAAATTCCAAAAATCCGAGAGACACAGTTAATATTAGTAAGTAAAATTTGGTTCAATAAGATGAAAATAATTTTTTCTCAATAGTAACATTTGACTTTTATTTTACCACAGTTAAAAGTAAATAGGGTAATTAAGGGTAAAAATGATATCACAATTACACTAAAACATGTTGTAATTCTATTGGATAAGTATAATTCGTCCAAAAACAGCCTTAGGAATAATATATGATCCACTTTGTCCCACTTGGATTAGATTAGGACATTTATTCTTATTTTATACAAAGAAGAGTTAAAAGGGTTAAATTCAATGTTTAATAAGTAAACCATTATTAATATAGGGATAAAAACAATATAAATTCAACTATAAATATTAATTAAAACGAATAAATGTTTTCATACATAACAGTATTTTATTTATAATTTTTAGACATTAAATAATTTAATTTATTCATGACACAATGATGATGTTGTAATTACCTTATTAATGAAATATAAAAATAATTGATATTATAAATATCCAAATGAATGTATATTTAGAATTCTGATTAATTCCACTAATTATGTAGGTTAATATGACTTGTTAGGATTGGATAAATAAATTTTATTCGAATTGATAAAGTTATTATGGCTTTCAAAAAAATAAAATACTAAATAGTGTCAAAATTGACATAATTGAGTTCTTAAAACAAATAATATATTATTAATTAATATAATATTACTAAAAATCTAAATATAGTCAAAAGGACATATATAATGTTATATATATTAATAATGAACCATATAGGGTTCTCTTGTATTGTTATAGAATGATTATTAACCATATAATATAAAAATACAAAGAGAAAAGTTAAATGCCAAACTATTTAAGTAAGAATTAAATCTAAATGATATGGTTAATATAATTACCTAAACCGGTCAAAAACCTATTGGTTGAGAGGTTTTTGTCCCATACCCACCTTAGCCTCAAAATTAATCATTTTTAAGCCATTAGAAACCAAAATTTATTTTATTATAAAATAACATTTCATTATTTTCCTAAGGTGCCCCTCACCTCTCTTATAATAGGGCACTTCCCTTTCTCTCAATATCACACCTAGAAATCCATTTGGATTGGCCAAACCCTTACCAAATATCCTCCCAATTTCCCTCAGTTCAACCTAGACTCCTTATTTTGATCCAAAATCCATCCTAAAGAACCCTTTTGATCTACAGAAAAGGAAACACCCGAAGAAGAGGTAATAATTTCACCGTCCTCTTTTAAGTTAATTCCTTCTACCACTTCCTCATTATTTATTTTTTCAACTCTAAAAAAATAACTACAACATATTATATATACTTTTATGTTATTATAAAAATTTGAAGACCATACTCATTATTCTACCCATCATATTAATGACAATGTCACTATACATTCATACGTACGACTTACCGTCTGCACATCGTGGTATAGTTTGTTATTCAAACACTTCATTATTTTGATGGGTATAATTATGAGTATAACTAAGGTAGATAATAAATATAACATGTTAATGATTGTGTATATATGATATACCATCCAATTACATACGATTTCACCATCAATAAAATGATATTGTTTCTAGTGCCTACGTACGAATTACCGTCTCCCCAAACGCGATGAGATTCATTCTCCATCATAATCATTCCAGAATAATTTTCATTTTATGAATAAAAATAATGATTATTAACATAATATAATTCTGTATATTAATCAAATATATCCTATCCATAATAAACATGTCTTACGTAACCAATAATATGATGAAAAGGAAATCATTTAACACCTGAAACGATGATACTACTGAAATACTATTAAGAAAGCAATATTAGAGGGTTGTATATGATATCATATTTAAATATATATTTCTTGTATAATTTAATAAAAATTATTTAACTACTATACCAGAGGATAACATACCCTCGACCAATGAAAGGTACAAGGTTAGGGTTAATTTTAAAATGTCATTATTATATGAGGTTGTTTTTACTTAACTATCTATTGGGACCACGTTATCATCCGCATCCGTTTTTTCTTAAACATTTTATTCCAATAATTTTTAATATTTACTATAATATGGATTAAATTCATTTATACACTTAATTGACCATATATTTTTTGAATGGAATCTTTCTGTCTTTTTCCAAACAAGGTATTTAATGACCATTTCCAATAAATAAAGGTAAGAATGTCTTTTTTTAACTTATACAGCGAGTATGGCTATTTTTCTCAATTATATCATCGTAGAAGCTTCCCATAAAATCTTATAAGAATATTTTCAAAAAACATTCTTTTATAATTATATGTCTATTAAATTATTTCAAAAAACAAAGACATATTTCTCTGAAATAGTTTTGATTTCATCTATGACAACATCATTTGATAAATTTTAAGCTTTTTTGAACCTGATTTATAGTGATATGAGACTTTCCAGTTGTATTGAAGGTTTTATGATATGTTTGACAATGGATGTGTTAATTTTACACCATTTTTGGTTTTTTGGATAAATTATTTACATTTGTTATTCTACTTTTAATTCGAATGTTTATGATATGTTTAAACCTTTTTATACGAGGAAGGCATTGGACATAGTAAGTGACGAGTTGAGGATTCAATAGCTTCTCGAGGCATTAGTAGGTCTCATGTGACAAACTAGTGTCTTGGCATAAGGCCATGAAAAAATCTTATTTTTAGTCTTGGCACAAGTCCTTGACTATGTGGTTATAAATTCTAGGATTATACTTTCCATCATTATGAATGTGGCTATTGATATTGTAAGTGATTATTCGACTAGTATAATATCCATGTGAATAAGTAAATGGAATTATTTGATTTTATCTTTTCCATATTAAGATTATGTTTATGTTTAAAATGCTTTTTTATTAGTCTAATACATTTCCTTAAATGTTTATGTTTATTTGTGAACATTTCCTCTATATTGTTATCCTTACGGAGCTTCTGAGCTCACCCCTTTCTATGTTTTATTTTTCCTAGTATGTGAACAAGTATTTTATGGTAGACTTGTAGGGAAAGGATAAGGATAAAAGTTTGTTCAAATGGGGACAAAATGATGTTGATGTTTTTATTTCATATTGTAATGTAAAACATATGAATGTATCTAGTGCTTCAAAGTCTACTAAACTGATCAGTCTTTCAGGACAAGATTCCTTGTATCATGCCAATGTTTTGAAATAATGCACCGAATTTGGGGAACTGGGGTTTGGGTGTTATAGTTGGTATCAGAATAATTTTAGTACAAACCTTGGAAACAAGATATAGAACAACTCTGATTAGGGAACACAACCCTAAGATAGACATTGAGGATTAGTATTGAAGAACTTCCCAGAATTTTGATACTATATAGATTTTGTGATATTTCCAAAAAATACAACCCTATTGAGATATGAGTTGGTAGAAGTGGATTTGGCATAGATATAACTAGGGGTAAAACCCAAAAACACCGCTTTGAGCTAGACTCGAACGGGAACTCGTGCACGAAAACAAGCCTTGTTGCACTCTTGGTTATGAAACTCTCAAGGGATATGCCTGGGATAATTATGATTTTATTTACAAACCATTATGAAGGTTTAATGAGTATATAACACAAATAAAATATTTTTATGATTATGGATTATATCAATATAGTGTTCAATTTATGTTAAGTGTTTCAAAAGTTTGGAATTTTTTATTGTGATTCATAAACTAATCTTCTGAATTCCATTTCTTAGAAATTCCGCCTAGTTTAATGAATGGAAACCATATCAACGCACTTAATCCATGTAGGGATTTCCCTCCAACTCAAGATAATTATAGTGGAGCTGGTGATGCAACTGGTGCTGATTATCTTATCACCATACGGGGATAACTCACTCAGGTTATGAATAATAACCTTACCCGTATGGAGCACACTGATCCAGAATGTGGAGGTTCAATGTTAGACCACTTCATGAGGAAACAAAAACCAATATTCAATAAGAGTACAAATCCTTTAGTAGCTGATAAATGGATAAATTCATTAGAAAAAATATTTCTTTCCTTGGGGAGTAGCGAAAGGGAAATAGTTTCCATGGCAGTTTATCGCCTCATGGGAGATGTTGATCAATGGTGGTCATTAATTAAAAACACCAAGTAAGATGAAGAAGTATCAATCATGGAATGGAGGGAGTTTAAAGTGATTATCTTAGAAAAATACTTTCTTCATGACCATCAAGCGGATATAGAATGGCAATTTCTTAGTCAGAGGAAAAAGGAGGATGAGAATGTTGCAAAGTATGAAACTAACATTAAAGGTTATCAAGGAATTCTGAAAATTATATACATAACCCAAGGAGTAAGATTGATCATTTCCTTGATGAGTTAAAACTATTTCCCTAGTGATAATTAGTCTCACAATTCTTCTTATCATACAAAGATATTGTCTCATGTGCTATCAAGATTGAAAAATTATTCTCTAAGTCTTACGACATTAAACAAAATAAGAAAAGAAGAGATCGCCCAAACACTCTGGAAATGGAAATAAGAGGAATAAGGGAAAAGTTTAATATCCATGTTGTGGTAACTATGGGGAGAAACGCCCTGGTACTTTCCTGAAGGGAATGGGAGTTTTTTACATGTTTGGTGAAAAAGGCCACCATGCTCGTGATTACAAGGGAAAGAAAGAAGAAATCAGTGTTTAATGCTAAAATTTTAAAGAAAAGGAGCATTATGCAAATAAATGTCCTAGGAACCCAAGGAAATTACCTCAAAAAAGGCCTAGAGATCAAGGCCAAGCTTATGTAATCACTACTACTGAGGGTGAAGCTCTAAATGACATAGTGGTAGTAAATATAATGGTTTCCTCATGTCTATCCAATGATTTATTATATTTTGGATCATTTCATTGTTTCTGTAATGTCTCGAATTTCTTTGTATATTATTTTATTATTATATGGTAATTCTTTCAAGACCAGGATCTGAGACGACGTGTAGTTCTGAGGGTCGGTGATCTCGGAACAAATGTTTGAATTTAATTAAATAATTAAATAATATGTGCAAGTGGTTTTCCCAAAAAAGTTTAATAACTCTAGAATGGGTGCTCGGATCGGAAATATGAGGGCACCGTTGCGTCCAGAATAGTGGGTTTAGCCTAGGAGAGACCTAACATTGTCTGCTGCAGGTTGGTGGTGAAATCTAGTTTTTGGATGCAACCATAATAAAATATTTAATAAAAATATTTTATTAAATCTTGTTGTAGTGGATATATTTTATCTTTTTAAATATATATTTTCACAGGTGTCCATTTTTATAGACTTCATAACTCTGAAACCATTCGAATCTCTAAAGGCTCCGGAGGAAACCCCCCCAATGCGACGACAATGTTCTTGACAAATTTCACCGGCGACAAAAACAAGACAACCGGATCTTTTCCAAAGAACGTCACGGATCCGGGAAGGACGTTTTGATTTTTGGTTTCCATTCCCCTTTCTTGATTTCTACGACGAACACGGACTAATCCACAAACAGATTAGCCCACAGATCGATCGTATTTTCAGGATGGGATTTTCCATGGATTTTGGGGAAGATCTTAATCCTTGCGATTTAATCTGTTGATTATTTTGGTTTTTATCTAACAACGAAGAACCCGGATTGTCGCAAAAAATGATTGAGGTTTGTCCCTCTTGTTCGTTTTGGGATTAAATTCCCCGTTCTTCATGGAGACTCCTCTTTCTTCCCTACGCTTGACATTCTTGGAGGAAATCGATCGTTGCGCATTCGTTTGTTGGTGCAATGATCTGATATTGTAGATCCAACCCTGGAACGATGCTATGGAGGTGAAACTGTGGTGGTGATGGATGATTCAGAGTGGATCGAGAGATATGGGTTTTTTGGGTGTTTCCTTTCGGATGAATCAACACTTTTTTTTGGAGATGATTGAAAGTCTGAAACACCTATATTCGATGTTTGGATGATGAAACGAATAGTCTTCTTTAGTTTCGTGGCAAACAGATGACAAAATCAAGATCCGGAAGATCAGCTGAGGCGTGAGGAGGAAGACGACAGTTATGGAGAAATCACAACTACACGGTGTGTAGTATGGGCTATACAGCATGTGTTCGTCGGTGGACCACCTGCCATGTAATCCAAGAGTACATGGACAAGGATTGGGTACATGGCCAAGGACACGACGTGTATACTCTTCCCTGGCCAGATCTAGCCTGATACACGGGATTCCCCGTGTACTGGTACATGGCCAGGCGACACGAACAATGACTGTGTACGGGTACATAGCCAGTGTACACAGAGCAAACCTCAGTTGCTTGGAAACGGCGTGTAATACTACTACACGATGTGTAGTTACTTTTTATATGACAATTCTAATGACACGGGCAGTTTACACGGGCAGTACCCAGGGTAAAGGAACACAGAGTGTAACCGTACTACATGCCGTGTAACCTATTTTTAAATGGCTTGAACCATTTATCTTATTTGATTTGGACTAGATTTATTAGGTTTCGTACCCATGGTCTTTCCCCAGAAGGTTTTTGGTATCATTTCCTAGGTACAAGAGTATGATCCCTTCAGCAGGACTTCCTGAATAGAGTTGTTGGAATCCCCTCTATGAGACTTGGAGCCAGATCCTCTATTAATTCCTAGAACCCTAAGTAGTGTTATTGGTATCGATGTGACCTACGTTACCGGGGTGTCGATCCTCTACATAGTAGATTAGTTCAGACTGAGTTGTTGGAATCACATCATGGCTCTTGGTTGTGATACTCATCTAAGAATCATGTTCTTAAGTAATTGTGGAGTGTGTTCTCCCAAAACGAGTACTTCGTATTTCTCTCTTCAGACCTTGGAGTGTGTTCTAGTTGTAACGTGCTAGGTGGTATCTTCAAGCTGGTACCTAGTGGTGGTATCGCGATAGTCGATCATGTATGAGTATATCTAAATATTGTTATTATTTGTTCTTTAGACATATACTGTGTGGAGATGATTGTATCTTTCCTTTGTTGTGTTTCCCTTGTTGTATTTCCTTTTTGGTTTCAGGGTGTCTTATTGGGTATTTTTATACTCACACCTGCATTGGATTTTCCCGTACGTGTCATGTCTTGTGCAGACGATCGAACCTTTGACAGGATTCTAGGTGGACCAGGACTGGACGGTGCTCAGTGAGATCAGACAGGTCGAGGTGTGTTCCTACGGCTACGGATTTTAGTCACAGTACCTTTATTTAAAGTTTGGACTTTGTTACATACTTTCTTTTGGTGGGATTGTACTTTTGGCCTAGTTTTTTACATTACTATACTTTACTTTCCTGTCGTACTCTGTTTGATGGGATTTTAGTGTATTCATGCATTTCCATTTTCAGTAGTTTTTACTTTTCAGCTTTTTTGGCTTGGAGATGTGTGTGTGTGTTTGTAAAGGTTTAAAGGCAATGCCTCCCACGTTAGGGACATGCCTACTCGGTGCCAGTCACCAACCCTTGGCCAATTGGAGGCGGGCTTGGGGAGTTGCGGTACATGCCCCACTGAGACGGGTTGTGACAGAGTGGTATCAGAGGTGGCTGGTTCTACCGTAGGACTGAGAGTCTGTGTGTTGGTTTCAGGACACAGTGTTAAGTGTTTTGAGTTCTACTTTCAGGACAGGGACCCCAGTGTTGGTCTGGGCGGCCGACGTATCCATAAACCAGGACTCTGATAACTTTCTTTTCGACTCGGAACATGAGAGCACTAGTTGCAGGGGAAAATAATGGTAAAATCATCATATGGTAATGGGTTGTGGTTTACATGTTCTTCTTGAGTCAGCTCTCTAGATATACTCACTAATGGAGATACATCTTGTTTCTTTACAAGATTCCTCTGCGACGAGCACCCTCTAGGAACCAGCAGCTCGATCATGAGGATCACCCCCTTAGTGATGAAGCTTCGCTAAAGGGACCAAATCCCCCAGTTTTACCCTCGGTTGGTGTGCCAGTTATTCCACCACATGTGGAGCAGTGTTTAGTGCTTGTTGTACCAGTAGAGGAGGAGTACAGTCTGAGCTCACTCCATGAGTTTCAGAGATAAAAACCCCCCATGTTTCGAGGCGAGCCTGACCCTCAGGAAGTAGAGGACTGGCTTGAGGTAGTGGCCAGAGTCTTCTAATTGATCAGGACACCAGCAGATCATATGGTGATCTTGGCAGTGCGCCATCTACAGGGTTCGGCTGGACGATGGTGGAGTTTGGTTATCCAGATCCATGAGGAGGTGACTTCTGCGGGGTCAGAGTTTGAGCATCTCTTTAGAGAGGAGTTTTCACTGGTTACCCTGAGAGCGGTATGTATAAAAGAGATTCTTTAGCTTTAGCAGGGAACCATTATGGTGGCTAACTATTCATCGAGGTTTACTGACCTCTCACGGTACTCAATGGATATGGTCAGGGATCAGTACTTCAGAGATCAGACTTTTGAGTGGCACTTGCAAAAAGACATCTAATCTATCATCTTCCCTATGAGCATTCCTACTTATGTTGGGGTGATCGAGCGGGATTTAGTGGTCGAGAGCTTCTTGGCAGAGTAGAGACAGCCAATAGTTATTAGTAGTGAGAGAGCTGGAGCAGAGACCTCAGCAGCAGGGAGGCGACTTCAGGGACCCAGGTGTGGGAGACATTTTCAGAGGAGATCCCAGGACATAGGATCTAACGTATAGGGTTCACATGGCGCATCTAGCCAGCCTCAAGAGAGGCGATGTTACTAATTTGATGGAAGGGGACATCTCGCTTGAGATTGTACAACCTGTTGTACTACTGACACGGGAGCAGTGGATGGACCACCGAGGCAGAGGCAACGCGTGGAGCAGAATGATCTGAGGGCGTCAGACGTGGTAGTGGAGTTGGGAGAGCAGCTGGATGTGGCCGCCGTTATGACCTTTTTCCACCACCACCCCCAGGAGATCCTCCCTAGGCTCAAGGAGCTGGTGGACAAAGGCAGGGACAGCTATAGGCAGTAGAGGCATATGACCCAGGTACTCCTGGAATGATTAAAGGTACAATCTGTGTCTTTTATTCTTTGCTTGTCGTACTGATAGACAGAGGTTCTAGTCATTCTTTTATGGTTGCTTATATTTTTCGAGACCTTGAGATTTCTGTTGAGTCGTTGACTTGACCCTTACACTTAGAAACACCGACTGGAGAAGATTCAGAGATCACACACCATTACAGACAGTGTGACCAGACCCTTGGAGGCGAGAGTTTCGGTTGGAACCTATTAGGGGTAGCGTCGAGGCGTTACGATGTCATTCATGGAATGGATGGACTATCCACAGTTCATGCCTATATTGATTGTTTTAGGCGAAGGGTGCGGTGTGTCCACAGTGATGGAACGAGGTTCTCCTTCGTCAGTGAAAAGGAGACCCAGGCAGCGCAGTATGGACACATGTGTAGGAAGGTACAACCGATTTCACATCAGTTGGCTAGCCTAGCTCCTGGGGCAGCAGATGTTATGATTTTCCAGTTTCCAGTAGTAGTGGTTGAGTACAAGGATGACTTTCCAGAGGATTTCCCCAGGATACCTCCCCGTCATGGGATAGATTTCTGTATTGAGTTGCAACCCGGGATGACACTGATATCAGCATTACCATATCGGATGGCTCCTGTAGAGCTTCATGAGCTGAGGGTGGAGCTGGAAGACTTGCAGAACAAGGTCTTCGTGAGACCTAGTGTTTCATCCTAGGCGGCCCCAGTGTTGTTTTCCATGAAGGCAGATGGGAGCTTGAAACTGTGTGTGGATTACCGGCGCTTTAATCAGGTGACTGTGAAGAACCGGTATCCCCTACTGAGGATCGATGACCTCTTCGACCAGTTAATAGGGGAATGATGGTTCTCAAAGGTTTTTCTACAATCAGGCTATCATCAGTTATGAGTATGGGATGTGGATATACCAAAAAAGGAATTCAGATGTCGTTGTGGTCACTATGAGTACTTGGTGATTCGATTCGGCATGAAGAACGCCCCGGCAGTGTTCATGGGACTCATGAACCAGATCTTTCATCCTTATCTAGATCAGTTCGTGGTGGTCTTCATCGATGATATCTTTGTGTACTCTACGTCTGATGAGGATCACACGAGGCACCTAACGATGGTTATGGACATGCTCCGAGAGCACAAGTTGTATAGAAAACTCGTGAAGTGTCAATTCTGGATACATGAGGTCCACTTTTTGGGACACGTTATCTCAGCAGATGGTGTAGTAGTGTACATAGCCAAGGTAGAGGCAGTGCTAGCATGGGAGCCACCTCGGAGCGTGACAGAGGTGTTGTGTTTCCTTGGGTTGGCAGGATAATATCATAGATTCATTCTATATTTCTCAAGTATTTCAGCACCCATGACAACTTTGACCTGAAAGGGGCAGCTTTTCGTATGGACCGAGAGACACCAGCAAGATTTTCAGTAGTTGAGACAGAGTCTGACGAGCACCCCAATCTTGAGATTATTGGAGGAGGTTGTCGAGTACGTGGTGTTCTGTGACAAATTAGTAACTGGTCTTGGTTGTGTCCTGATGTAGAGGAAAGAGGTGATTGCCTATGGATCATGTCAGTTTAGGCCACACGAGCAGAACTACGTGACTCATGATCTTGAATTGGCAGTGGCAGTCTTCACATTGAAGACATAGCTGCACTACCTGATGGGTGAGCGATTTACCATCTACTCTGATCACAAGAGTCTCAGATATATCTTATATCATAAGGATATGAATTTGAGACAGAGGCGATGGATTGAGTTCCTCCAGGAGTACGACTTTGAGATCATTTAGACTCCTGGTAAGGGGAATGTTGTGGCATGTGCTCTCAGCAGGAAATCCAATTCACAGTTGCTGGATGAGGCGACGAGTTAGTTGGAATCTTTGCAGTTATCCTTCGTGGATAGAGATGAGGGATCTTACCTTCAGTTGATGGTTGTTACCCCTCCACTCTTACAGCGATTCAGGGAAGCACACCTCGAGGATGCTAGTTGTGAGACTTTGTGTGCTCAGATATCCACAAGTGAAGCTGCCGACAGATATTCAAAAGGTGGGGAGAACGTTGTCCTTTTCAGAGGGTGCACAATAGTACCAGTGATGTTTTGGGAGGAGGTTCTGAGGGAATTCCATACATCTCCTTTAGCGGTGAATCCAGGAATAGAAAAGATATACCAGGTCCTCCGACGTCAGTTTTGGGGGCCAGGAATGAAGAAGAGTGTGGCAGAGTTTGTTTCTCGGTGCCTTACTTGTCATCAAGTAAAGGCTGAGCACCATGTGCCAACATTTTTGACTCATCCCCTTGAGGTGCCAAAGTGGAAGTGGGATGAGATATCCATGGACTTCATGATGGTTTTACCACGTACATCCAGGGGACACGAATCCATCTGGGTGATCATTGATCGACTCACCGTGTCGGCCCACTTCCTAGCCAAACGGGAGTAGAGTTCAGTAGAGATCTTGGGACACCTCTACATGCAGGATATAGTTCGGATTCATGGAGTGACATCCACAATCGTCTCATATCGTGATGCTCGTTTCACATCCCGATTTTGGAAGGGATTGCAGGAATCTTTTGGGAATCAGTTATGCTAGAGTATAGAGTTTCATCCAAAGACTAATGGTCAGATACAGCGTACCATCCAGGTTCTGGAGGATATGCTACGAGCTTGAATACTTGACTATGGGCGTAGCTTGGAAGATTAGCTACCACTAGTGGAATTTTCTTATAACAACAGTTATCATTCCACTATTGGTATGGTGCCATTTGAGGCTTTGTATGGGAGACCATGCAGGTCACCACTTTGCTGGACTGACCCAGGAGAGTCAGCACTCATGGGCCCAGATATGGGGTGATCTACTACGGAGAAGGTGCAGGTCATCCAGGAGCGGATGAAGACTGCACAAATTCGGCAGAAGTCTTAGGCCGATAGGAGACAGAGGCCCTTGGAGTTCAAGTAGGGAGACCATGTGTTCCTTCGGGTCTCACCTTGATTGAGATTGCATAGATTTGGTCGAGGCAGCAAGCTATCTACAAGTTTCATAGGCCCTTTTCAGATTCTGAGTAGAGTTGGTGAGGTGGCATAACGCTTGGCTCTACCTACTCCGATTTTCCGGGTACACAACGCCTTCCATGTGTCGCAGCTGTGGAGGTACGTGCATGATCCATCACACTTTATCGACTGGGGAGAGCTGGACAACGATGAAGGAGTGACCTTTTCTGAGTACCTAGTGGAGATGGAGTATCGTCCAGAGAAGATCCTTTGTGGGCGAGCTCTTCCCTTGGTGTGTGTCCCGTGGCAAAAAAGAATCTTCAAGAGAGCACGTGGGAGCGGGAGGCTCTGATTCGTGTGCAGTACCCACATCTTTTTGAGTAGCCTTTGTTTTGGAATTTTGGGGAAGAAAATTCCTAAGGTGGGTGTGATTTAATGTCTCTGATTTCTATGTATTTTATTTTATTATTATATGAGAATTATTTCGAGACGAGGCTCTGAGACGGTGTGCAGTTCCGAGGCCTGGTGAGCCTGGAAAAAATGTTTGAATTTAATTAAATAATTAAATAACGTGTGCGTGTAGTTTTCCTGAAGAAGTGGAATAACACATGAATGTGTCCTTGGATCGGAAATATGAGGGCACCAATGCATCCAGAGTAGCACGTTTACCCTAGGAGAGACCTAACATCGACTGGCGAAGGTCGGTGGTGAAATCTAGTTTTCGGACGCAACCATAATAAAATATTTAATAAAAATATTTTATTAAATCTTTTTGTAGTGGATATCTTTCATCTTTTTAAATAGAGATTTGCGCAGGGGTCTAGGGTTATAGACTTCATAACCCTGAAACTTTTTGAATCTTTGGAGGCTCTGGAGGAAACCCCCCAATGTGGCGACGACGTTCATGAAGAATTTCGCCTGTGAAAACGACGCGGAGACCGGATCTTCGCCAATGAACACCGTAGATCCAGGTAGGATGTTTTGATGTTTTGTTTCCTTTCCCCATTCTTGATTTCTACGATGAACGCGGACTAATCCACGAACATATTAGCCCATAGATTGATCGTATTTGCGAGATGGGATTTTGTGGGGATTTTGGGCAAGATCTTCATCCCTGTGATTTAATCTATTGATTATTTTGGTTTTTATCTAACGAAGACGAACCTGGATCATCACAAACAATGATTGAGGTTCGTCCCTCTTGTCGGTTTTGCGATAAAATTCCCCGTTCTTCATGGAGTCTCCTCGTTCTTCCCCACGCTTGATGTTCTTGGTGGAAATCGATTGTTGCGGGTTTTTTTGTTTGCATAATGATCCTAGATTGTAGATCGAACACCAGAACGATGCTACGGAGGTGTGACTGTGGTGGAGATGGATGATTTAGATCAGATCGAGAGATATGTATTTTTTTGGGATTTCTCTTTCGGATGAATTAATGCCTGTTTTCCGAGCTGATTGAAGGTCCGAAACACACGGATTCAGTGTTATGCGGATGAAACAAATAGGCATCTTGAGTATCACGGCAAATAGATGACAAAATCAAGATCTGGAAGATCGACAGAGACACGAGGAGGAAGAAGATAGATCTGGAGAAATCTCGACTACACGGTGTGTAGTATGGGCTACACGGCGTGTGTTCATCGGTGGACCACCTGGAGTGCACTCCGGGAGTACACAGACACAAGTTGGGTACACGGCCAAGGACACGGCATGTATACCTTTCCCTGGCCAGACTCGGCAAGATACATGGGATACCTCATGTACTAGTACACTAGAAGGTGACACGAACAAAGACCCTATAAGGGCACCTGGCCGACATACACGGAGAGAACCTCAGTTGCTCATACATGGCATGTAATACTACTACACTTCATGTAGTTACTTTTTATATGACAATTCTAATGACATGGTCTGTTTAAACGAGCAGTACACGAGGTCAAGGAACATGGCGTTTAAACATACTACACGTCGTTTAATCTATTTTTACTTGGCTTGATCCATTTGTCTTCTGTGACTTGGAATAGCTTTCTTAGGGTTCGTACCCTTAGTCTTTCCCCTGAAAATTTCTGGTATCATTTCCTAGGTATAGGAGTATGATCCCTTCAGCAAGACTTCCCGAATAGAGTTGTTGGAATCGCATCTGTGAGGCTTGGAGCCAGATCCCTTATTCATTACTGGAACCCTAAGTAGAGTTCTTGGTATTGACGTGACCTACTTTACCCAGGCGCCGATCCTCTACTAAGAGGATTAGTTCAGACTGAGTTGTTGGAATCACCCCATGTTTATTGGTTGTGATCATCATATGAGCATCATGTTCTTAAGTGTTTGTGGAGTGTGTTCTCCCGGAATGAGTAATTCGTATCTCTCTCTTCAGACCTAGGGGTGTTTTCTCCTTGTTACATTCTAGGTGGAATCTTTGAGTTGGATCCTAGTGGTGGTATCACGATAGTCGATTGTGTATGAGTATATCTGGATATACATGTTATATGTTCTATAGACATATACTGTGTGGAGCTGACTGTATTTTTCCTTTATGGTATTTCCCTTTTTGTATTTACTTTGCGGTTTTGGGGTGTCCTAATCGGTATTTTTATACTCACCCATGCACGGGATTTTCCCGCACTTGTCGTGTCTTGTGCAGACGAGCGAGCCTTTGACGGGATTCAAGGTGGACCAGGACCGGACAATGATCAGTGAGATCAGATAGGCCAAGGTGCGTTCCTACGACTACGGATTGCGGTCCCAGTACCTTTCTTTATAGGTTGGACTTTGTTACAGACTTTATTTTGGTGGTCTTGTACTTTTGGCCAAGGGTTTCACATTATTGTACTTTACATTCCTGTCATACTCTATTGGCTGGGATTTTAGTGTGTGCATGCATTTCCATTTTCAGTAGTTTTTACTTTTTAGCTTTCTGGGCTTGGAGATGTGTGTGTGTGTGTGTGTATAGGTTTATAGGCAAAGCCTCCCATGTTAGTGGCATTCCTACTCGGTGCTAGTCACCAACCCCTAGCCTATTGGAGGCAGGCTTGGGTAGTTGTGGCATGGGCCCCACTAGGATGGGTCGTGATAGTTTCATACCTTCCCAGTTTGTTATGAAAATTAGATATTTTAAATTTGACATAAAAAAAAGAGTTGTCAGTCAAAACACCTAAGGGATATATCATCACAATAATATATTGTGAATCAGTTCCCATTAGGGAATATAAATGTACATTATCTTCTGATCTCATCATCAAACCCATGATTGAACTTTATATAATACTTGGTATGGATTGGAATTCCAAACATTATGCGAAAATATATTGTAAGAAGAAGGAGGTTACCATTTTTGATGATGATAAGGAGTACCTTTTCATTAGATCAAAAACGTCACCACATGATTCTTATCTAGATCCACCCAAAGTAGCCCTACTAAATTCAATTAGTGGGGAGGAAGATAATGAAATAACTATGGACGAGGAAATGAATTTTCAAATAGATGATCTACCTATTGTGCAAGAATATGTTGATGTGTTTCCAGAGGATTTACCTGGACATCCTCCAGAGTGATAAATTTAGTTTTACATTGATTTGATTCTTCGTTCTAGGCCCATATCAAATACCCCTTATATAATATCCATTGTGGAATAAGTGGAACTAAAGATACAACTATAGGAATTGAGTAATAAGCGATTTATTCTCCCTGATGTTTCTCCATGGGTATCCCCTATCCATTTGGTTAAGAAGAAAGATAGATTTATGAGGTTGCGTGTTAACCATAGGGAGATCAATACTATGATAATAAAGATCAAGTATCCCCTACCTCACATTGATTATTTATTCGACCAGTATCATGGAACTCAATATTTTTCAAAGATTGACCTTCGATTTGGATATCATCAGCTGTGTGTGAAGAAGTAAGACACTCTGAAAACAACATTTCAAACTAGGTACGGGAATTTCGAGTTTATAGTAATGCCTTTTGTATTAACTAATCACCCTCTGTTTTCAACGATCTAATGAGTAGTGTTTTTAAGGAATATCTTGATGACTTTGTATGGGTATTTATTGATGATATCATGTTATTATCCAAAAGAAATGAAGATCATGAAAATCACTTTCTAATTATTTTTAAGACTCATAGAAGAAATGAATTATAAGAAATGTTTAGAAAGTGTGAATTCTGGATTGAGGAGATTTATTTTCATGGCCATATTTTCTCTAAGGATGGAATCTCTGTTGATCCTTCAATGACAAAGGAAATCCAAGAATGGCTAGTAGTGATGAGTATAAATAAGGTATTCAGTTTTATGGGTTTATCATGTTATTATCGTCATTTTGTCCAGAATGTTTTTTGATTGGCTAAACCATTAACCAAGCTCACATGCAAAGAGGATAAATTTGTTTAGACAGAAAAGTGTGATGAATTTTTTGAAGAACTGAAGAGAAGATTAGTTAATGATCCAATCTTGACTCTACCATCTGGGAATGATGGTTTTGTTATTTATAGTGAATTTTCAATGAATGGACTTGTTTGTGTGCCTATGAAAAATGATAGAGTTATTGCATATGCATCACATCAACAAACATTCATGAGAAAAACTATCCCCTCATAATCTTGAGTTAGAAACTGTAATCTTTGCTCTAAAAATATGGATACACTATCTCTATGGTGAAAATTTTGAGATTTATACTGATCAAAAGAGTTTGATGTATATTTTCTCACAAAAATATTTAAACAAGAGGTAATGGATATGGCTTGAAATACTCTAAGTTTATGATTGCACAATACAATACCACTCGAGGATGGAAAATAAGGTGGAAGATGATTTGAACAGAAATGATCATGAAGTTTTGATCAATATTAGAGTTGAAAGGGATCCTATTTTCATTGATCTAGTAAAGATGGATATGGGAATAACCATGTAAGGTGAAACCTCAATACTTTTTAAAATGGTTTCCTAACCATCTTTACCAGAATGGATAAAATGTTCTCAGACTGATGATGAGAAATTTAAAAAGGAAAATAAAGTTGTGAATGATGGGATATTGATCGACTACGTATATAAAGATGGAATTTTGAAATTTGGGAAGAGACATTGTGTTCCTAATGTACATGAACTAAAAAGGAAATTGTTGGATGATGCGCATAGGTCCAATTTTTCTATACACCATGGTAGAACTAAGAAGTTTAGATATTTGAAAGAACATTTTTCGTGGGAACACATTAAGAGGGAGATTGATGATTTTGTGTTAAGATGTATGGTTTGTCAATAAGTGAAAGCTTGAAGGAAACAGCATGGAGGATTTGTGCAACCTCTTCCTATACATGAGTGTAAATTAGATAATATTAATAAGGTATTTGTCATGGGGCTACCAAAGACTCATAGAATGAATGATGCAATATGGTTCATTGTTGATAGTCTTACCAAGTCAGCAGACTTTCATGCAATAATAGAAGATTAACCACTTGATTGTCTTGAAAGACTATATTAATGAAGTTGTAAGACTCCATGGCGTACCCCTATCAATTGTTTCTGATTGTGATCCTCATTTAAAAAAAAAGATTCTGGAAAAGACTTCAGAAGGCCATGGATACTGAACATCATTTGAGCACTGCCTACCACCCTCAAACTGATGGAAAATCAGAATAGACTATTCAAACCATAGAACACATGTTCAGATCTTACTAACTTGAATTTCAGGGTATGTGGGATCAATATTTACCTCTGGTAGAATTTCATATAACAATTTATTCCATTCAAGTAATCATATGGCACAATATGAACAGTTAAATGGAAAGAGATGTCGTCCACCAACTTGTTGGGATGGTGTTAGTCAAAGAAAACTCGTAGGCACAGAACTTGTGGAGGAAATGATGGAAAAGGTGAAGGTTATCCAAACCCACATCAAAGTATCTAAACGTAGGAAAAATATATATTCCAAAAACCGAAGGAAGGATTTGGAATTTCAGGTAAGATATTATGTTTTCTTAAAGGTATCTCCATAGAAGGGTGTTATACATTTTGGTAAGAAGGTTAAATTGAGTCCTAGGTACATCAGACCTTTAAAAATTCTAGAACGAATTGGATTTGTATCTTATCGTTTTGGAAATTCCTCCAAGTCTCTACAAAGTCCATGATGTGTTCCACGTGACACTATTGAGAAAAAACATGCCAAACATGACTCATGTACTCACCTATGATGAAATTAAACCGGAACCCAATTTTTATTATTGTGAAGAGCCTATCAAAAAATTTTATACAAGAGAACAAGTGCTGAGAAACCGGACGACTCATCTTGTTTATTTTTTATGGAGAAACAATAATATGGAATAGGCAACGTGGGATCCAGAGGAACATATGATCAAGAACCTCCCTAATCTTTTTGTGCAGTAGTATTATTGAAATTTTGAGGATGAAGTTATTTGATTGAGGGAATAATGTTACATCACAAGCTTCCATGGTATGTTTCCCTTGGAATAATCCAATAGCATGCATTGTATGCAACTTCGATATTCTAACACCCCGCGACCAATCAAACTAGCTATTATGAATAGTAATACCCAATTATTAAAATTTTATAAATTCTATTTTCCAAAATTGACTTCATTTTTGATTTTTGAATATCGAAATTATCTTAGGGGGATTTTTTGGTATTTTTCTGAAAACTTTCAATTTTTTATGAATAGTGAAAAACACTGTGTTTTTTGTCAAAACTGACTTTTTATTTAAATAATTTTTTTTTATTTAAATTTATCTTAGGTCAAAATAGATACATAAAACCTATATAAGTTCAATGTAATTAATTGGATTCATTTTATAATAAGTTTATATATATATATATAATGCTTATTGAAAATCTTATTATCTTTTACCCACCTTCTAGGAGCATTTGAAAATTTGCATAAAACATAATTTTACCAGTTTTGTGAGTTGAATTTCATAAATTGGAGAGACAATGTTAATATATATAATTAAAATGTGGTTCAATAAGATAAAAATAATTTTTGGTGAATTGTAACTTTTGACTTTTATTTACCAATGTTAAAAGTAAATTGGGTAATTCAGGGTAAAAATGATATCATAATTAACCAAAAACATGTCCTAATTCTATTGGATAAGTATAATTTGAAAAAAAACTAAATTAGGAATAATATATTATCCTCTTTGGTCCACATGGATTAGATTAGGACATTTATTATTATTTTATTTATAGAAGAGTTAAAACAGTTAAATGCAATGTTTAATAACTAAACCATTTTCAATATAGGGTTACCCAAAATATAAATTCAACTCTAAATATTCATTTTAAAGATAAAAATATTTCATACATAATGGTATTTTATTTATAATATTTATAAATTATATAATTCAATTTATTTATAACACAATAAGTGTGCAGTAATTACCTTTTTAATGAAATATTAAATTTATTATTACAATAAATGTCTAAATAAATGTTAATTCAGACTTTAGATGAATTAAATAATTTTATAGGTTAATATTAAATTTTATAATTGGTTAAATAAATTTTATTCTAAGTGATAATGTTTTATTTATTTCAAAAAAATCAAATCCTAAATAGTGTCAAAATTGACATAATTGATTTTTTCAAACAAATACTGTATTATTAATTGATATAATATTAAAAAAATCTAGGGTTCATCCAAAGGAAATATATAAGGTTATATATATTAATAATTAACCTCATGGGGTTCACTTGGCTTGTTATAGTAAGTTTATTAACCATATAATATAAAAATACAAAGAGACATGGTAAAAATCAAACTATTTAACTAAGTGTTTAATTTAAAAGATAATGTTAATAGGATAACATAAACCTATCTAAAACCTATTGGATGATATATTTTAGACCCATAAACACCTTATCCTTGAAATAAATCATTTTGGAGCCATCAAAAATTGAATATTATTTTATTATAAAATAATATTTCAATCTTTTCCAAAGGTTCCCCTCACTTCTCTTATAAAAGGTCACTTCCCCTTCTCTCAAAATCACACCTCGAAAGTCATTTGGATCAGCCAAACCCTGAGAAAATATCATCCCAATTTCTATCACTTGAACCTAGAGGCCCTATTATGATCATAAAGTCAACTAAATAAAATGGTTTGATCAACTCAAAAGGAAACACCCGAAGAAGAGGTAATAATTTCACCACCCTCTTTCAAGTTCTTTTCTTCTTCCACATCCTATTTCTTTGTTGTTTCCATTATAAAATAATAAATAAAATATCATATATATACTTTTATGTTATAATAAAAATTGTACAACCATATTCATTATTCTATCCATCATTTGAATGACAAAGACACTATTCATACGTGCGTACGGCAAACCATCTCCACATCGGGGTGTAGTTTGTTATTCAAACATTTCATTATTTGTATGGGTATAATAATGAGTATAACAAATGTAAATAATAAATATAACATGTTAATTATTCTGTATATATTATATACCATCCAATTACATACGATTTCACCACCAGTAAAATGATATTTTCGCTTGTACGTACATACAGATTACCGTCTCCACGAACGCGGTGAGATTCATTCTCCATCATAATCATTCAAGAATAATTTTTATTTTATGATTAAAATTATATTTATTTACATAATATTATTATTTATATGAAACAAATACATACTATATATAACAAAAATTTCTTACGTAACCAATCATATAAAGGAGTACAAATCAGTTAACACCTGAAACGATGATACTACTGAAATATTATTAACAAAGTAGTATTAGAGGGTCATATATGATATCATATTTTTGTATATATTTGTTTTATAATCTAATAACAGTGGTTTAACTATTATACAGGGGGTTAACGTACCATCGGCTACGGAAAAGTACAAGGTAAGGTTAAATTTCACAATCTCTTTATTATATGAGGTTGTTTTTACATAATTATCTATTGGAACCTCTTTATAATCCACATCTGTGTTTTTAAAAAATGTAATTCAAATCATTTTAACTATTTACTATACTATGCGTTGAAGTCATTTATACCATAATTTGAAAATATATGTTTTTAAATGAATCATTTCTTCATTTTCCAAACAAGGTACTTTATGACCTTTTCGACAAAATTATGGTAAAAATATCTTTTTTTAACATAAACGGTGGGTGTGGCTATTTTTCGCCGTTATATCATTGTCGAAGCTTTTCATACTATCTTATAAAAATATTTTCAAAATAAATGTTTTATTTTATAATTATTTGACTTTTAAGGGATTTAAAAATAAAAGAGAAATTTCTCTAAAAAAGTTTTGTTTTTATCTATGTCAACATCCATTGATGGATTTTAAGCTTTTTTGAAGTTGATTTATTGTGATACAAAACGTCTATATTGTATTTATGGTTTTGTGATATGTTTGATTTTCGATGTGTTATTTATACACCATTCATGGTTTATGGATAAAATGATGGTATTCTGTAAGCTAGTTTTAATACGAATGTTTATGTTATCTTTAAACCTTTTTATATGAGGAATGCATTGGACTTAGTATGTGATGGGTGGAGGCTACTATAGCTCCTCGATTAATCGGTTGTTCTCCAGAGACAAACTAGTATCATGGCACAAGGCCTCGAAAAAATCTTATTTGTAGTCTTGTAACAAGTCCTTGATTTTGTGGTTATGAAGTCTGGCATTATTCATTCCATCATTATGAAAGTGGCTATTGATATTGCATGTGATTATTTGACTAGTTGAATATCCATCTGAATAAATAAATGGAGTTATTTGATTTTATCTTTCCCATATTTTGCTAATGTTTATGTTTAAAATGCTTTTGTTTTAGTCCAATTCATTACCTTAAATGTTTATTTTTATTTACTAATGTTTCTGGTATATTGTTATCGTTACTGAGCATCTGAGCTCACCCTTTTCTATGCTTTATTTTTCCCAGGATGTGAAGAAGTATTTTATGGTTGACTTTTCGAGATAGGATAAGGATATAAGTGTGTTCAAAATGGTACAAAATGTTGTTGATGTTTTTACTTCATGATGTAATGTCTAACTTATGAATTTATCTAGTGTTTCCAAGGCTACTAAACTGATTGATCTTTTGGGAAAAGATTCCTTGTATCATGCCAATTTTATGTAATAATGCACCAACACTGGCTAACTGGGGTTAGGGCATTACATCCCAACCATCATAATATACCCCAAATGATGTTATTGGATAATAATAACGTTATGATACTACCGCAGATAAAGAGGAATAATTATTGTTATTATATTTTTTGTAATGATTTTTTCCATTTGTGTGTTGTATCAATGGTGTATTATTTATATTAATTATGTATATAAATAAGTATTTTATTGTAGTACTATTTCATTTAGGATTTGAGATTATATGGTACTAAGAAAACTGACTCAACAACAAGTTAAACTTTTATGAAAAATATGTGGTTAATGGAAAAATAAACCTTAATAAGGTCTTGATACTAAGGTAGTGGTTTTGGAATAAAATATGGTTGATTTGGATAAATTATATTGGATATTATTGACTACTTTGGAACCGATTAATGAATTTTTTGTTCCATCATTGTTGGAGTATTAAAATTTTTTAGATATTAAGAATATACCTAGTATTCTATAAGGAATAAGGGAAAATGAATGTAATCAATAAGGTTTTATGGTAATTTAGAGTGTTACCATGTTTTATAAGAATACATTATAAAAGAACTCACATGTAATTATGTGGAAAAAATAGATCTTCATTATGTTATGTTGACCTTCTTTCTAAATTTTTGGACATTTAGTTTGAACAAAAGTATTTTGGATAAGTCTAATGATAGGAATGGATTAAGTTGGATATTGGAAACTATGGTTTAAAGTTAAATAATTTCATATGATTGTTTTTGGAATTTTTTATAAAAAAGAAAACATTAAGGTCTGGCGACAACCCATCGCATTCGGAAAGGCCACAAGACTTGAACCTAAAACCGAAGTGCGATAAGGGTGCATCAACAACCACTGGCCTACGTGATGTCCTGGTTTGTGTACATATTTTTTTTAAATGGTCTGATATATGAATTATAGATTCATATTTTTAAACCATATATGATTAGGATAAAGATAATATTTTTGAGTTCTATTATCTTTTGCAGTGAATGATGAGTTTTTTTGTAGAAATAGGTTAAAAGATGGATCTCTACTAGTCAAGTAATTATTTATTCTTTGAAGTAATTAATTCTTAAACATTTGGTAAAGGATCTTAAAACCAATTTTTTTTATCCTAATACCTTATGTTTTGATGATGCAATGATATTTTAAGACATCATTGATTTATTTCATTGAGGCCCTCAAATTTCAATTTATTGTTCACTTTTTTGTGATTGATGACCTTAATCTCTACGAATAAATAGTTATGTTTTTCTTCAAATTATGTGTCTCAAATTTACACCAATGTTCACCTATTTGAAATCCTAATTTGGTGGGTATTTTTTCATTTCCCTTTTCCCCAAATTAATACTAAATTTTATTAACCATATTTCTGATGTTGGTTTTCCAAAAAGATATTTTATATTTTTAACCATTTATTTTTGAATATCAATTTCAAATTGTGAGGATGAAATTTATTGAAGGAGTGGATAATGTAAAACCCAAATATTTCAATGTAGGTTATATATTTAAATTATGTCAATATCTTACACTGCACGCTACACCGACTTGGCTTGAGTTATATGCAAGATTGAGTTTCTACGAAACAACATGATAGTAATAAAATTATTTAAATGATATATTTATTTATCAATTAAATATTGTGATATTAATAGTAACAAATAAATTTTTATTATTATTTATAATGTTTTCACATAAATAAAACATATTTATAATGAAATGTATATGTTTTTTCAAAATAGTTATATATTTAAAAAAACCATTTTCTTTATAGAACTGCATTATATATCCTTTTGTGTACAATAATAAAATTAATATTTGAAACTAATAAAAATTTAATTTGGTAAAATAGACTTAATATTTGTATTTGGAATATCAAAATTATCTTCTGGTGAATGTTTTATATTTTTCTAAAAACATTCAAATTTTGATTAATAGTTAAAAATATTACATTGTTCATAAAAATTGACATTATATTTAAATAATTATTATTTTTATTTAAATTTATATTAAAATAAAAATAGATATATAATACCTATATTAGTTCAATGTAATTAATTGGAGTCATTTTATAATTATATTAGACATATAAAAGTTTATTGAACTATTTAACACCTTTTACCCAACATCTAGGAACATTTGCAAATTTATATAAAATGTAATTTTACCACTTTAGTGAATTTAATTTCAAAAAACCAAGAGACATGGTTGACATAATTATGTAAAATGTGGTTCAATAGGATGGAAATAATATTTGGTGAATAGTAACCTTGGAATTTTATTTACCATGGTTAAAAGTAAATGTGGTAATTGTTGTTAAAAATGATATAATAATTACCCTAACACAAGTCCTATTTCAATTGGATAATTGTTTTTCGACAAAATTAATCCTTAGGAAAAAAATTTGATCCTTTTAGATCCACATGGATTAGACTAAGATATTTATTATTATTTTATTTAATGAAGAGTTAATATTTTTAAATTCAAATTTTAATAACTAATTAATTTTTATTATAGGGTTATACATAAGATAAATTAGACTATAAATATTATCTAGAATGCTAAAATGATTTCCCATATCATGATATTTTATTTATAATTTTATATCATTAAAAATTAAAATGTATTTATGACACGATGATGATGTAGTCCATCCAATGGCCCAAAGGCCTTCATTTTTTATTGATTTTTGATATTCCACCTTTCAAGGGGTGAGGTGGAACCCTTACAATACCTGTAAGCATAAGTGTTACATGGCCCTATAGTCCTTATAGTAATTAATTTCCCATAGGCTTCAAACATTACATACAACCCAGACTAACTACTTGGAACCGATCTTCCCAGCATCTTCATCATGAAATCAGCTCTCAACCTTCGCATGGTTGTTCAGCTAGGTTATCCCATGAATGCACAGTCTTGTCCTGATGGCAGGTGTCATACCCTCTCATTCTTTCAATCCGTGTAGCTTCTGTTGTGTTGAAAACTCCTTTCTCATCCTCCTATAAAGCTTGTTCCTTGTAGGTTTTCTTGTTTTCGTCTGCACTAAAGGTGGCTCGAAGGCCTTGAGGTGGCCCGAAGGCCTTACTGGCCCGAAGGCTTGGGCAGACCGAAGGCCTTAAATGACTTGGGGACCAAATCAGTGGCCCGAAGGCCCAAACGGGGGCAAATTCCCGACTACTATAGTGCCAAACATTTTCTTGTACAGTTCCCGCTACAGTACAGCATAATTCCCACTACAGCACTGTAGCAGTACTGCTAAAGTACTTCTACAGTACCCCCCAGAAAATGTCACTCCACCCGTATTTGATCCGGGGTCTCCTGGATGCACTTTAGAGTCATCACCAACCGGGCTGAGGCTCATGTGCGATGATGTTGTAATTACCTTATTAATGAATGATTAAAATAATTGATATTATAATTGTCCAAGTAAATGTAAATTTAGATTTTTGATGCATTCCACTAATTTTCTAAGTTAATATGACATGTTATTATTTATTTAATGTATTTGTTTCTAAGTAATCAATTTTATTTTGACATTCACAATAACCAAATACTTAATAGTGTCAAAATTGTCAGAAATGAGTTTTTAAAACAATTGTTATATTATTAAATGATATAATATTTTTAAAAATATAATGTTCTTATAAAGGAATTATATAATTATAGATATGTTATTAAGGAATAAATTTAGGTTTTCTTTTCATTTTATATCATGTTTATTAACCATGAAATATAAAAAAACAAGTATATATTGTAAAAGTTAAACTATTTAACTAATTGGTAAATCTAAATGATAAAGTTAATATGGTGGAATAAACAAGTTTAAAACATATTTATTGAAATTATTTAGACCCATCACCCCCTTATAATAATAATAAATCTATTTGGGACCATTATTTAAAAAAAAATTATTTTATAATAAAATAATATTTCAAGGTTTTCCTAAACTGACCCTCACCTCTCTTATAAAAGGGTACTTACCCTTCTCTCAAAATCACTCCTCCAAATACATTTGGTTCTGCCACCCCCACAAATTTATCTTCCCAAGTACCCTCAATTCATCCTAGAGGCCTTACTTAGGTCAGAAGGCCATCCTATGGAGCCCATTTGATCAAATAAAAAAAGAAGCCCCCGAAGAAGAGGTAATAATTCCATCACCTCTTTCAATGTTATTTTGTTCTTCCACATCCTCTTTCATTGTGGTTTCCAAACCAAAATAATAAATCCATAACTGTCTACATACTATGATGTTATTATAAATATGGTTCAAACATATTCATTATTCTATCTATCAAATGAATGAATTAGTCACCATACATGCATGCATATGGCTTACCGTCTTCACGTCGTGGTGTAGTTTTTTATTCAACTCTTCATTTTCTATATGGGTATAATAATTAGTATAATTATTTAAATAATAAATATAACCTATTAATTATTATTTATATGTAATATACCATCCAATTTCATACTATTTCACCATCAATAGAATGATATTTTCACCCATGCGTACGTACAGATTACCATCTCCACGAACTCGATGAGATTCATTCCCCATCATGACCAATCAAGAATAATTTTAATTTTATGATTAAAAATAATTTTTATGAACTTAATATCATTCTTAATAAGAATAAAATAATTCCTATAAATAAAAAACATGACTTACATAGCTAATCATATAAGAGAAAACAAATCAGTTAACACCCGAAATAATGATACTGTATAAATATTATCAACAAAGCAACATTAGAAGATCATATATGATATCATATTTATGTATGTGGCTCCTGTATAATTTAATAACAATGATATAACTTATTATACAAGAGGTTAATGTACCCTCAACCAAAGAAAATAAAAATGTAAGGGTTAATTTTACAACCTCTTTATTATCTGAGTTTATTTATACGTATGCATATACCGGGAATTCTTTATCATCCTCATTGGTGTTTCTTAAAAATGTATTTCAAAACATTTTTACTATTTCCTTGAATATGGGTTAAATTCATTT
Organism: Viscum album; assembly: GCA_963277665.1. Taxonomy (NCBI): domain Eukaryota; kingdom Viridiplantae; phylum Streptophyta; class Magnoliopsida; order Santalales; family Viscaceae; genus Viscum; species Viscum album. The sequence continues at coordinate 535,973,860 of OY728120.1, read as the reverse complement.
ATACCCTTGATTTACTTATTATAAAAAAAACTAAAGTAATTTTTCTGTCGTTTTCTGAACAAGGTAATTTATTACCTTTTTGAGAAATTATTGTAAGAATGTTTTTCTAAATTATATGACATGTGCAGATATTTTCTACCATTATAACACCTTTGAATATTCCCTCAAAATATTATAATAATATTTTAAATATATATTTTTACTTTTATAATTATGTGACTTTTAAATGATTTCAAAATAGAATGAGATATTTTTCTTAAATAGTTTTGATTTCATCTATTTCAGCATCCTTTGATGGATTTAACACTTGTTTGAAGTTGATTTATTAAGATAAAATCATCCATATTGTATTGAAGTTTTTGTGATATGTTTGGTTGTGGAGGTTTTATTTTTATAACATTCATGTTTTATGGTTAAATTATTAAACTTTTGTATGATAGTTTTAATACGAATGTTTATGTTCTGTGTAAACGTATTCCTATGAAGAATGTATTGGACTTAGTATGTAACGGGTGGAGCCTGCTATAGATCCCCGATGTATCAGTAGGCCTCAAGTGACAAACTAATGTCCTGGAACATGTCCTTGACAAAATCATATTTTTAGTCACGGGACGAGGCCTTGACTATGTGGTTATGATGTCCAGCATTATGAATTCATATATTATGATATTAGATATTGATATTACATGTGATTATTCTACTAGTAGAATATCCATGTGAATAATTAAATTTCATTATTTGATTTATATTCTCTATATTATTCTTAATTTTATGTTTAAATGGCGTGTGTTTTAGTCTTTACATTTTCATAAATTTTTAAGCTTATTTATGATATTTTCCTCTATGTTGTTATCATTACTCAGCATCTGATCTCACCCCTTTATTATTTTTTCATTTTCCCCAGATGTGAAGAAGTATATTTGGATTAACCTGTTTAGATATGCTAAATGATCTGAGTTTTTTCAAAGGGGACTCAATTTTGTTTCATGATGTAATATAAAACAATTTTATGTTTCTAGTACTTCCGAGGATACTAAACTAATCGGTATTTCAAGACATGATCTCTAGTGATCAGGCCAATGTTATGTAATAATGCACTAACACTTGGTAACTAGGGATAGGGAATTACACAATTGGTATGTAGTGGTCTTTATTTATTCCCATGTTGAAATTATAGTAGATATCCATATATTTTGTGATAGTTCCCCCATGTAATGTTCATAAACTTGATGCCTTATGTGTGATAGTCACAATGTTGTCCCATTTCATCCCTATTAATTAATCTCACATGGTGGAGGAAATATCAAATACCTATATTGGATAAGTATTAAAGAGGAATGAAGGACCAATTTCAATAGAATACATCCATTTTTTTAGGTTTACATTTTTTTTTTTGGAAATCATTACATAAACCACTTGGAACTCAATTGAATATAAGAATGTTGTATCATCCTCAAGTGTATGGACAATCTAGATTCATTTTCCAGTAATGGAATACATGATTCAGGAATCTGTAATGTTTATTGGGCACTTCTGAGAGGATCAAAAACTATTTTTAGAGTTCTCATATAATGACACTTATCAGGACTCGATACATATTGAAGTTTTTGAAGCATTGTATGGGTGTCATTACCAATATCCACATTGATTCATAGAAATATGTAAGACTTCACTTGTTAGACCAGTACATTCTAAAGTTATGATGTAGGAAAATATGTTAATATTGAAGTTAGTGGAGATAGTTTAGAGTCATCTGAAATCATGTATGGATAATCGTCGATGGTTATTGTCATTCATTTTGAGTGATCATGTGCTCATAAGAATCACTCAAATAATTTTTGAATCATTGTTTTGGGAATTAGGGAATGATATTCCATTTATATATAGGTCCTTCTAACATAATTGAATTTTTTTATTGCATATATTTCCAAAAAAGGATCAGGTTTTTCATAATGTGTTTCTTTTATCTCTGCTAAAAATTAATCATACTAATCCCAACACTATGATTTGATTAGATAATGCTGAAAATAGATCTAGATTTTATGTTGTCTTGGCTTCCAATAAAGAATATAGCAACGTAATTTAAATACTTATATGGAAAATTGTATTGGTATAGTGTTGTTTTTATTAAAACATGTTCATATTCATGATGGAACATTAGAGTGTGAGGAGGAATTGGTTGAGCGACGTCCAAAAATCATCATGGAATATTATGTTATTTTACTTTTCCTATATGAAAAGAAAAATTATTGGAAGAATTTATTACCCATGAATCATATTATAAAACACTTTATATATGTAATTTAGGTATCTAAATTGACTTGGTGAAGTTTTGGGATGTTTGGAGAATTTGTTTTAGTGTTTCTGTTGATTTTATGGAGGTATAGAGTTCGAAAACAATTAGTATAAACCATGAAACAACACATAGAATCCATGAAAGGGGAAATATAGGATCAGTAGGTTGGATTATAGTTGGAACACATTTTTTTCTAGAGAATGTGGGTTCCAAGGAGGAACCACATGGACCTACATCCATTTCAGGTAGTTTCTAACAAACTATTGGAATAATGATTTGTATTACTGTGCGATCCATCCATGTGGGGTGCTCTTTGAAATAGTATCCCATTTATGGTTAGTGCAATTTTTCCCAAACTGTGAATCCTAACCACGAACTATTAAAAATTATATCAGAATATTTCAGATATCACTCGATTTACCCTCTTAATGGATCATTTCCCCTTAATATGGTCCTAACAATAATAAAAATCCTCCTAAATGGGTTTGATATGATTACCATAGATAAATGAGTAATATTTAGGTGAATTTATGTGGTTTGGTGGCCCGGATTCCTTGTATTGTGATCATTCAATGTTGTTTTCATTATATTTATTATTCACCCCTCTATTTTAATACATGTTCTATTCCATTGGGTATATATCTACTGTTTTTTGATGCCAATAATGATTAGAAATTTGTTTATTGGTAGAGATAATGATATATTGAATATTATCTATATTTCAATCTAGTTGTTTGAATAATTTTTTTCCTTATTCATTTTCTCTAATGATAGTGAGGTAGGTGGATTTACCTTATATAGATCTTAGTTTGAACCTAAAGTTTTGATTTGAAAAGTATTGATTTAGATGAATCGAATTGTTAAATTTGTGTAAAATTCACAATGGAAAACCTCTTTATTGATGGTTTAGAAAATTTTATAAATTGGTAATTTAATGGAAAGTGGAATTTCTTTCATGCTATTTAAATGCTGATTTTAAAACAGTTGATTAGATTTGATTAATGGTAAATTGGATAGAAATTTTATGAAATATTTTGATTGTTTTATTAAAATGTTTTGGAAAAACGGTTTGGATTGGTTTTTTGCATAAATGGATGGTGTGTGTTCATGGTCATTTAGGAAGGATAAACGAATGATGCTTCCATTTTCAAAATTAGGATGGATAATGGATTGAAATTTCCCCCATCAGAATAGTTAACCATGTGATGGGTTGGTGAATGGATAACTCACCACTCCCGATTATGTGGAGGTCCACAGATACATGAATGTGTCAATGTGCGGAATGAAATTGGTAATGAAAATATTATTTGATAAATGGTATGTTTGGTTATTTTGGTTTCTCACCTAGGTAAATTGTTTGTTTTGGAAACTATTTGGTTGAATGTTGTATTTTCTTTGATACAATCTTATTTAATTTGTTTTAAACTATTTTACATAAATGTGCTACTATGTTCTATCCTAGTTTCACGAGTAAAAAAGTCATTCTAGAAAACCTAAAGAGTTTTATACTCACTCCCTTCATGCTCACATTTTGTATTTTTAAATGTTTTAGGATAAGAATAAATTAATGGAAATGTATCTCATTTACTTAGTGGTGCGTTATGATACCATGTAAATGGATTATTGAGATGGATCATGGGGATTTTTTGGAGTTACTGATGGATTTATTTTCCATTTTTTTTTAGTTTATACATTGTAGTCTCATATAGATCATGTTTAATGATTTATATTATTGTAAATTATTATTACATTGAATTTTATTTCAATTTTATCATTCATGATATAGTGGATTTTTGTTATTGTATACACTGATTGTTTTTTTTTCAAATAGGAAATTTCACCACAATAGTTTTTGAACCCCTTTCTATTTATTTACCACTATTTTTGTTTTGGGGATATCACCTAAGGCATAATAATGTATTTTCCTCTTTCCAATCCAATGATGTGTGGAGGGGTGTAAACTTTTTCTCCTAATTGGAACTTATTATTAAATATTAGAATATAAAATGTTACTAATATCATCAATGTTAACTCTCATTTTGATGACTTTGATGTAGTAATTTTTTCATGTAATACCAAAAATTAAAAATAAAATAAAATGTGTTGTAGGAATGGTTTTTAATAAATATAATTTATTTTTAAATGACATTGTTATATTTTAATGTTATATACATGTACATGGGTAAAAATTTAAAATTTGTGTGTATGAAAATTCAAAGAAAAGTATTTTTATTTTTATTGAGGGACATATATATCTATGTGTGTATCTATATATTTGTAAAATCATAAAAAGTGGAGAAATAATTGGATGCTAAATATAATACTAAATTACAATTCTCATATAAGTTTTTAAGAGAACTCAAAAATAAATTATTAAAGGAGGAGTTATCAGGGATTAAATTTCTTATTATTATTTTTTAAAAAGGATGTTTTATTTAACTGAATATAGGTTATGCTTGTTTTAGTTATTACCATTTAATATATTGGATTTTTTAAATGTTCCCACATTATTTTAAAAATAAATGGTTTTGATAATGAATTTTTTATAATAATAATAATGGAATGGTTTAAAATGAGATTAATAAATAGGGGATAACATAATGGAACCCTCAAAAACAAATGTGGATAAATAAGAAATTCCAGTTAGGAAATTGTCTTCCCTCACTCGCTTTTTTAGTAAATATAAGAAATATAAAAAAATATGGATGTGGTTACTTTTGAAAATTTGTAATTAAACACTGATGTGGATCATGAATGGGAATAGTTGTATTATGGTATTATCACTTAGATTACAAGGTTACTAAGATAAGGCCTTATAATTTTTATCCTTAGAGTTTCCCTATTGTGATTATTATTTCATCATTTTATTTCTTGTGATTTGTTAGATATATAATTTCACTTCATTATATATGATTGTACTGACATATTATCCATTATTTTTATTCATTATTAATCCCTTAATTAAATTATTTCAATAATATAATGAAATATTTCTTTTAAATAGGTTTGGAATGAAACAGAGGCAGACTAAAGTTTATTTATCATATTTTACATAAAAAATATAAATAAATTAAATCAATGGAAATAATATAGGAAAAATTATATGATATTTTAATTATGGAATGAATATAATTCTATAATTAATTATTTAGAATTATGAAATAAATTTGTTTGAATAAAGGGAATTGTTATTCATAAACATATATTTAATGTTCTATTTGATGTTATGTCATTATAATTTGGATTGGAATTTGAGATTTTGATGGGGAGTGGTAATGGTTTACATGGGGTTTCTTGGTCATGTATGTTATATTCATTTATTATCCTCATGTAATTTTATTTTATCAAAATAATATATTTTCATAATTTTATTCATTGTTAATTTAGGAAATAATATACGTGTTGTGGTTATAGAGGGATTCAAAGCTTGTAGTATATGGGAGTGGTAGGAATGACACGATGGATTTATTTATTAATTATTTAATATATTGATTTTATTTTATTATTATGATATGATTTATCATCTGTATCAGACATATGAATGTTTTTTACAAGTTTTTCTACTGTTTCATAACTCGGGATTATTATGTAAATTCATTCTAATTTTATTATTTTATTCCATAGTGTAGTTCATCACTCTAAGGTAATCATAAATGCACTATTTTGATTTCATAGTCCATTTGGGGACTCTATTATAGGTATGTATAGGTTTGTATCATGAAAAAAATGGTATATGATAATATGTTTTCTTTTGGTCCTATGATTCAAATATTAAATTAAATTATTCAGATGTTAGTAAATTTGTAAATGATCATACGAGGATCACGTTGTAGGTCAGGGTTTGGATCCCAGTCAGTAGAAAAAATGATAAAATATATTATATCATGGGATTTAAATATTTCCATTTTTGTTCACAATTTTTTGTGATTTATTCTTATAGATCTCTATTTTTTGAAAATATAATAGGAGATAAACTGGTGTAATGTGATAAACTCATATGTCCTAAAATACTATCTAGATCTAGAGTGAATGGTATTACTTTAATTTCACTAGTGGTTAGAAGATTATTAAATTTCTTCATAAACCATATGGATATATGTTACAAAACCTTCAGTCCCTCCGTATACTATTTTTAGTGTCACATAATGATCTTGATTGGATTTTGATTGATGTTTGGTGATTAGTAGAGGTTTTATAAAGTGTAATTTATTCTAAAATGTGATTGAATTATTTTACATAAGCCTTTTCGGATTTATAATGGTTTTTATAGGGTATATAAAAATTTTGGAAAAAAATCATAATATATATATTAAAAATTTGTTATTGAATATATAATGTGTTGTTTTGGAAAATTAGTTTTACTGTGGGGTGGAATTTTTAAAACAAGTTTTCTTTATGTGTGAAAGTTTTTTAAAATGGTGATTTATATGTTTCATGTGTATTTGTTATGTACGTTTGAGTTTGAGATGTGTTTTGTTCTTTTTGGTTCTTAAATAATTTATTTTTATGGGGAAAGATTGATTTTGATGTTAGTGGAATTGAATGATTATAGATTGGTAGTGATATTATTTTGGTACATAAATGTTTTTTTTGTTTTTTTTTATATTGGAATTATATAAAATTAGGTGTTATTTTATATTATGTATTCCCCCAGGAAACGTTTTAGTAAATGGTTGAAACCCATTTCCAGGGATTTATATTCATATATTGAGTCATTCATTTTCTAGGTGTGGTTATTTCTAAATCATTGATTTTATATGTGTAGATTGTGTTAGTGTGGATAAAATTTTTAAGCGTAAATTTATATTTTAAAAATTATATTATTTAAATATTAATATTAAATATTTTTCTCAGATATCAGGATAAACCTGTCAAAGATTTCAATTTTTTATATCTTTATCATAGACTCTAAATTGGTGAGTATTTACTAGAAATTGTACAATAACCATCTGAATATGTTTTTAATTATAATAGAAAAAATAAATGGTCATTTCATAATTGTATGAACATGGGGAAAATCAAGAGGGGTATTGTAGAACTAGTATAGGGTGTTTCAATGTTGGAACACAGTTGGACTAGCGTGTGGCCAAGCCATTTATAGTATTCATACTATAAAGATATTTGTTTTTAATTTTCCCTTTATTTATTTCAACAATATCACCCCTCTCTCCCTTTTTTACACTCCCTATTTCATTACATTGTCCATACCCCTTCATAGGAATGCAACACTCTTCTTCCTCCTCCTCTATTCACATGAATTTGTGACTGTTTTTCCATGTAATGTTCCTCTTCTCCTCTTTTTTGATTCTTGAAATTCATTTTTATTATTCTTTCACTCCTCCACATAACATGTGTCATGGTAGTATTAACACTATATAGTGTTTTGGTCATACATTCATGTAACACAAGATAAAATGCATCATCGTTTTTTAGGGTATCCCTCTCACTATTGGGTTTTTTACTTTGATTCAGTCATTTTGGGTGTTAGTTATCAAATGAAGTGATTTCTAGGTAGGCCTTTTCCTTGTTTTACAAAATATTTTTATAACCCTTGATTTTATACCATGTAAAATTTATATGTAATTTCTTATTTATATTAATACTTGTGTGAGTTGTATTTGATTAATGAAATGGTTTTTCTATAGCAGTTTTATAAAGTGGGGAAAAATTTATCTCTTTTATAAGAAAAATTATAACATGGTTCTAATTAATAATTAAATGTAATTTTTATTATGATCTATAACAAGAAATTAAAAAGGAATGAGGTTTTTTAACTGTTTTCTTTTATATCAAAGGGAAAAATAATATTGGTTATTATGATTAAGTAGTATTTTCATGTAATACATGAATGTTAAATTATTAAATAATGTGTTTAAATAATATTTTTTTATTAAAAAGAGTTGTTTTTTGAAAGAATCCTATTTTTTAATTTCTCTACAGATATACATTGGTATACATATGTGTGTTTTAAAAAATAAACCTAAGAATATGTCATTTTTTTGGATATATGCACATATATTTGTGAAATATTGTATAGAAATAAATAGGATAAGCATTGGGAAATTTAATTTCATACTCAATATTGATTTCCAAACATGTCCCTAGTTGAAATCATTCTATAAATTATAATATACCTATTTTCAAAACCTAAATTTCCATATATGTTTTATATATGTTTTTTTCAAATAAATCCATGTTAATTTTTGATGATTTAATATCAACCTTTTGGGTGTGTAAAATGTTTCCTATTTAATAGAGAAATAAATGATTCTAAAGATTCATATTTAATTTAATAAATGGAATGGATTTTGATGAAATTATTTTAAATAAGACAGAACATGGAAACTATGGGTACCTATATAAAATTACAACAATATATAAATAACTCCAATCTCTATTAGACCAAATCTGGTAAATAACCTGAGAGGGGGGTTATAAATCGGGGTATGACATATGGAAATAACCACCCCATTAGATATTTTTTTTACATTAAACAAAACACTCTTCTCTCTATTTCCTATATAAATATACAAAAATAAATTAAAAAATGCACAAGATACAACAATTTTACAAGGTTCATCCAAATTTGGAATCATCCAAGGAGAATAAAAAGTAAATATCCCTTTGAATAAAATCAAATAAACCACATTCATGTCACAAGTATTGGATTGGACTCACTATCCCTTCTAGTTTACAAACAATCACAATATGAACACTTACTACTCTCTCAACAAAAGTGTGCTCACTGATTTTTCAAAACATCCTCTATTGACTAATTTAATCAATATGATTTACAAATAATTAAGGTTATCCTTAAGTTACAATTTCAGGAACATTATGAATACCAAATTATGTCATATTTCCAAGGAAATCCCTTTTGTTTCGCAATTTTTCATTTGTTCAACCTTTATACTTCTTGCATGTAACGTTATCAACATGCAGAAAACATTTAGTTTTGTCCCAGATGTCATCATTCTGGAATGTCTTTTACTTTTTGTGCACCTTCATTAGTTACTAGGACCATAATTATTTTCTATGAAAAAAATATTTCAATCATTGTTTCATGTAATGATACATTTTAGTAACTTTATTTCCTTCTACAAAACACTTACGCGATTCAGAGAATTTCTTTTTTCTATGAGACATGCTTCTTAAATGAGAAGGGAATCTTTCAATAGTTATTCCAACCTGAACTAACATAAAATATCATTACACACCTTCCACTATGTGGTTATGATTCCCCCGAGCGTGGAATATCTTGATTTAACAACACATTATGTAACATCCCAAGTAAGTAATGAATAATAGATATTTTTATCTATGTCTATTAATGATTAAGATAGTGTTTTAGAGGCTTAAAATGAAAATAAATACAATCTTATGCATAGAATACACTAATATTCTTAAAAGATTGTTTTACTGCCTTTTGATGGCAAACCCTTTTTAAATCTATATTTTGACAATTTTATAAGCTATGTTTGTCAAAATAAACCTATTATTTATGATTGGGACATCAAAATTTACTTTGTGTGAATTTTTGGTATTTTTCCGATAATGTTCATTTTTTAATGAATAGTGAAAAATGTTGTATTTTAATTCAAAACCTCTTTTTAATCTAATTTATTTATATGATTATATTATCTTTTTAATTGGTTTTGAAGTGAAATTAGAATATATTTTTACCATTTTATCCAATGGTGGTCATTGGAATCAATTTCACTTTGAAATTGGACTTAAACTAGTGTCAATCTTTTGATACTTATTGTTTCATAAAAACGCGTTATTTGTCATGACAGCGGGAATTAGTTATTAAATTAATTAATGCAAAATAAATGTTTTGAATTTTTTAAAATAGACATCATTTTTGAATTCTAAATATCAAATATAGCTTAGGTTGAAGTTTTGGTATCTTTCTGAAAAACTTCAATTTTTGATGAATAGTGAAACCACTAAGTGGTAGTTAAAGAAACTGATTTTTCATTTAAATGAAAATTTTCCACTTCTGTGATTTGATTTTCAAAAATCCGACATACATGGTTGTCATTAAGAATTAAAATGTGGTTCAATGAGATTAAAATAATTTTTTGGTGAATAGTAACTTTTAAGTTCTTAATCGTGATTAGTGGTAATTAGTGTAGTTTAAGGTAAAAATAATGTTTTAATAATATGAGATGAGCTTGATACATGTCCTACCCTAATTGGATGTGTCACGGCCGACCACAAAAATCCATGGGTCAACTTTGGGACCCCATGGAGCCACTTTGGTTGGGAAATGACATAAATAACTTTTTATTTAATGTTAAAGTAAAAATGACACAAACAAGAGATGTTTTACTAAAACAATTTTTACATGGGGTTATACAAGTCATATTTTTTATTATAAACAGTCATCGGAAATAGAAAAATATTTCATACATCATAGTATTTTTTTATAATTTTTAGACTTTAAATAAATTAAATTATTTATGACATCATGATGATGCAGTGATTACCTCATTAATAAAGGATTTAAATAAAATGAAATGATAATGTAAAATCTATAAACTACACATGTCCAAAACCTATTTTATGGGTGGATATAGAACCCTTACCACCTTACCCTAGAATTATATCAATTTGGGACCTTTTGAATCCGAAACTCATTTTAAAATAAAGTAACATTTCTTTACTTTCCAAGAGTGCCCCTCCTCTCCTCTTATAAAAGGCCCCCACCTCTACCTCCTTACCCACACTCCCAAAGCCTTTGGATCGGCCAACCCCTGCCCATTTTATCTCTCCAAATCCCTATATTACTCCTTGAAGCCTCAGTTTGGGCATAATTCTTCCCAAGGAAGCCTTTGAGCTCAAACCAAAGGGAGTTACCCGATTTTAAGGTAATGTCTTCACTTGAGTCCTTTTGTTTTATTTTGCTTCTCTAACCCCCTAAACTCTTTTTATTAATTTCTTTTGTAAAAACTAAAGTATAATCAATATACTAGGATGTTGTTATAATAAGTATTCAAGCTACACTTACACACACCTACATCTAATGGTTAAAGGACATACTGTTTCCGTGGATGGTGAATTTATGCCTCCTGAAACGATGATTGTTCAACATTCTTTTAACACCTTCAAAGGTGGACATTAAGATGTCACTATATTTATATATGATATATAATATGTTTATGTTTTCCTTAAGCTTATGTATTTTTCATTTTGGGCATAACTTTATGGTTTCCATTATGGGTAAACATGATATCTTCATTTAAGGAAGTGCAGACTACCGCCCCCTCAAAGTGATTTGATTTGTTAAATACCATATGTGGGACGTATAAATGATGGAACTATGATATTATATATGATATTATACTGGAATTATAATATACCTTTATATCATTATGATTCCATTCTATAAAATACGAAATAGAAATGAAAGTAGCGTTCATGCGTACGTACGGCTTAACGTCTCCATGAACGGTGTATTTCATTTCTTACCTCTAAATGATTATGTAATATTATAAATGCATGAATGTACTGGATATATATGACATATATGATATCTAAATCATGAATACCATTCTGGATATAATGGATACATGAAAAAATTGTAATTATAAAGGGCTTATTTTTTACTCAAGTACCAATGATCGTTAAAACGACCGTTATTAACTTAAATAATTACATAGTGTTAATGACATGGAAATAAGTGATATAAAAGGAATAATGAACTTGAAAAAGGTTCTTAAAAAAGTATAAATTAACTCAAGTTTATTATTCAGTAGATTAAAGAACGACCGAGTCAAGTCGGACCCGAGGTATGGGACTTCGTCTCAATCTCCTTTCATTGAGGCATATTTTGTTTTATACACAACCTTCTTTTATACAGTGTATAAACCCCTTTGACTTTTACGTTTATTCAAAAGGAATATTTTTTATACGAAGCGTTTACTAAACGACAAAAGGGGATGTTTTTGTCGTACGTATGCGGTGACAACGACTTCTCCGCCGCCGTGACCATTATTTGAGTTTCGGCTTCCTCTACAAGCCATACCTTTTTTTTAAAAAGAAAAAAAAAATACCATCTTTTATTTTTCTTTTATTTTGGTATTGAAAATGGTTTTCATAATGTTTTTATTGTTGGGACGGAGAGTGATGGCAAGAGGGGGGTGAATTGCCTTTTAAAAAAGTTTAACAATTTAAGAAAAAGTTAAAGCGCAGCGGAAATAAAAGAGGCAAGACACAAAATTGATAACGGAGTTCGGCCTAAATCCCAAGCCTATGTCTCCGCTCCCAACTCAGCTGTTGAGAGATTTATATGACAGATTTCTTTTTAATGGTTGTAGTAAGAAACCCAATAGACTTTAAGGCAGCCTAGAAACCTATTACAGCTTGCTTTTTATTGGTTGTAGCAAGAAACCCACTAGCCTTCTTACAGGTGAAGGCTAGCTCACCTTTGACTCAAGTCTTTTACAGGGAAGACTTGACTAACATCTTCACACCTTGAAGGTGGTGTGAAAACCCAAGCAAAGGGAGGATGAGAGAAAGAAGGGTTTGTATGCACAAACTCAAAATAATGCTCAAAATGATAAAACAATAAAAACCGTAAAGAGGAGAAGTCTTGGGAGCCAATGGATTGATTGGTGATGATGAAGAGCGCTCCCAAGCTTCTATGGTGGTGCTCCTTGGTTGTGGAAGTGAGTTGGAGCAGGTGGGGATCCTTGAAGGAATGTGCCGGAGGTTCTCCAAATGATCGAAAAATGTTCCCATGGGCTACTATATTTTTCCGGGGCTTCCTAGTCCTCTATTTATAGGAGAGGAACTCCCAAATGGCCGTTGGGGGTCTTCGGAGCCGTTGGAGAGGCCTTCGGAGCCGTTGGGAGTCAAAATTACAAGTTTGGTCAAAGCCCAACGGCTAGTTTGACTGGGCACACCGGCTGGCCGATGGTGTCTCACCAGCTGGTCGGTGGTCCACCGGCTGGCCGTTCCTGAGCCACCGGCTGGCCGGTGCTCCAGACAGAGAGCAAGCTCTCTGCCCAGGTTCTACCGGCTGGCCGGTGGTCAGCCACCGGCTGGCTGGTGACAATACCGGCTGGCCGAGGAGCTCACACCGGCTGACCGGTGGCTCTGGACAGAAACCATTGCTACTGCCAGAGACCATCGGCTGGCCGGTGGGAATCCACCGGTTGGCCGGTAGACTCAGAGAGTCTACTTTCAGTCCTTCTTGGCCCAACTCCTTGGAAACCTTTTTCCTATCAACAAAAACACTTGAAAACAAGTTAGAACAAAATAAGAGTGATTGTGATCATTAAAATCCAAGAGAGAGGGGTACAACAATCTCCCCCTATTTTGATGATCACAATCACCAAAACAAGCAATGAAAAAGACTGAAATGAAAGGCATGCTTTAAAGGATAAATTGAAAAGTAAAGCAAAGCATGAGAGAAATATTTCTCCCCCAATTAACCAAGGAAATCTCCCCCTTTGTGATTATCAAAATAGCACGGGGCATAAAATTTGATTGAAGGAAAGGATTGAAAAACAAGATAGAGATTTTAAACCAATTTGAAATTTTTGAAATTTGAATTGAAAGTTTTAAATTGAAAGTTTTGAAAGAAAAACGCAAAAAGGCGTAAACGATCCTAACTCCCCCTAAATAAAAACAACAAATCACCGGGGAGAGGATTTTAGAACCGAGACAAATTTTGGTCCGGAGAGACTCGCTAAAAGGGATTTTTCAATCCAAACTTGTCTTGTGGCGGGTCTTCTCCTATGAAATTCATCGTTAAAGGAAATGGATTTGGGCCTTCCATACCGGGCATTTTTGCAGTCGCACTCGTAAATTATGTGCCTGATCTTTTTTGCAATAGTTGCATAATTTATATTGGGAGCTCCCCCTTACAAAAATAGTAGGAGCATGGGAAGAGGAAGCTTGCTTGGAATAGTCAAGCCCTTGAGTGGTTCTAGATATACATTGGGAACCAAGGAGCTTCGAAAGGTTATGTTCACCTTCGGTGAACTTAGCTAGGGATTTCCTTAAATCCTTGATTGTTGATTCCATAGATTCAACATCAGGAAGGTTTTGGATCTTGAGGGACAAGTCTTCCTTCTCTTTGAGAAGTTGATCCTTTTCGGAAGAAAGAATTTTGAATTTCTTTTTTAAAGAAATAAATTTGGAAGAAAGTTCGTGAAAACCTTCCTCCAATTGATCTCTCGCATGTTGGAGATCCTCGTAAGATAAATGATTGAATGAATTGGAAGAACAAGAGGAAGAGGAGTCGGAAGAGGTTACCTCATGAAATTCCATTAGACATTTTTTACCGTTGTCTTTTGAGGAGGAGGAGGATGAGGAGCTATCACTCCAAGTGGCCTTGAATTCCTTTTTCTTTTCCTTTTTCTTGGCCCTTGTCTTGTGGAGTGGGCAATCGGGCTTATAATGGCCTTTCTTGCCGCACCCATAGCATATTACCTCGGGCTCGGATTTTTCGTCGAGTTCTTCCTTTCGAGCCTTGCGAGATTTCTTCTTTTTGTTCTTCTTCATGAATTTGTGCATCTTGCGGGCAAGGTTCTCGATTTCTGAATCACCGCTTGAAGAGGAAGAAGATGAGGAGGAGGAGCTTTCTTCTTTTTGAACTTTGAAGGCGATGTTCTTTGGAGTTTCGATGAGTTTGCCTTCCTTTTCAGCTTGCCTCCTCATGGTGATCTCGTAGGTCATGAGGGATCCGATGAGCTCTTTGACCGGCATTTCTTTTAAATTCTTCGCTTCTTGAATTGCCGTGACTTTCGGTGCCCATGAACTTGGTAAGATCCAAAGGATCTTCTTGACCATCATCTCTGCAGAAACATCATCTCCAAGAGACTTTCTCCCATTACAAACATCAGTAAAGCGAGTAAACATATCAGTAATATTTTCAGATGGATGCATGGTAAAAGACTCAAAATCTTGATGGTACATATCCAATCGAGTATCCTTAACTTTGTTAGTCCCATCATGGGTAACCTCCAACAGTTTCCAGATTTCATGAGATGAAGTACATGTGGAAACTCGATTGAATTCATTACGATCAAGGCCGCAATGAAGAGCGTTCATGGCTTTGCCATCAAGCTCGAAATTTTTAATATCGGCTTGAGTCCATTTGGATTCATCGGGAGAAGAGAGAGAGTAACCATGCATGACAATTCTATAAATAGGATAACCTATACTTCTAAGAAAAATAGACATGCGGGTTTTCCAATAGGTATAGTCGGTTCCATCGAAAAAAGGAGCACGACCCAATGAATAACCTTCGGGGGCGAAAGAAGATGAAGCCATCACAATGGATCTTGAATTTGAAACCGGTTAAGGTATTACACAAACACTCTCTCTGATACCAATTATTGGGACGGAGAGTGATGGCAAGAGGGGGGGTGAATTGCCTTTTAAAAAAGTTTAACAATTTAAGAAAAAGTTAAAGCGCAGCGGAAATAAAAGAGGCAAGACACAAAATTGATAACGGAGTTCGGCCTAAATCCCAAGCCTACGTCTCCGCTCCCAACTCAACCGTTGAGAGATTTATACGACAGCTTTCTTTTTAATGGTTGTAGCAAGAAACCCACTAGACTTTAAGGCAGCCTAGAAACCTATTACAGCTTGCTTTTTATTGGTTGTAGCAAGAAACCCACTAGCCTTCTTACAGGTGAAGGCTAGCTCACCTTTGACTCAAGTCTTTTACAGGGAATACTTGACTAACCTCTTCACACCTTAAAGGTGGTGTGAAAACCCAAGAAAAGGGTGGATGAGAGAAAGAAGGGTTTGTATGCACAAACTCAAAATAATGCTCAAAATGATAAAACAATAAAAACCGTAAAGAGGAGAAGTCTTGGGCGCCAATGGATTGATTGGTGATGATGAAGAGCGCTCCCAAGCTTCTATGGTCATGCTCCTTGGTTGTGGAAGTGAGTTGGAGCAGGTGGAGATCCTTGAAGGAATGCGCCGTAGGTTCGCCAAATGATCGAAAAATGTTCCTGTGGGCTACTATATTTTTTCGGGGCTTCCTAGTCCTCTATTTATAGGAGAGGAACTCCCAAATGGCCGTTGGGGGTCTTCGGAGCTGTTGGAGAGGCCTTCGGAGCCGTTGGGAGTCAAAAGTACAAGTCTGGTCAAAGCCCAACAGCTAGTTTGACTGGGCACACCGGCTGGCCGGTGGTGTCTCACCAGCTGGCCGGTGGTCCACCGGCTGGCCGGTCTTGAGCCACCGGCTGGCCGGTGCTCCAGACAGAGAGCAAGCTCTCTGCCCAGGTTCTACCGGCTGGCTGGTGACAATACCGGCTGGCCGGGGAGCTCACACCGGCTGACCGGTGGTTCTGGACAGAAACCATTGCTACTGCTAGAGACCACTGGCTGGCCGGTGGGAATCCACCGGTTGGATGGTAGACTCAGAGAGTCTACTTTCAGCCCTTCTTGGCCCAACTCCTTGGCAACCTTTTTCCTATCAACAAAAACACTTGAAAACAAGTTAGAACAAAATAAGAGTGATTGTGATCATTAAAATCCAAGAGAGAGGGGTACAACATTTATATCAATGTGTTGTATTGATATCTTGTGATTGAAAGGTGGAAATGTTATGTTTCATTTATGCATGTTTTATGTAATACGATTATGTTGAGGTTCTTGGGTGTTAATATGAAGACGGGTGGTTCCGTGATAAACCAAGGGCGGGTGAGCCCGATATAGCTCTCCAATGCATTGGGTAACGCGAAAGAGTGAAACGTTAAGGTTTCTCCGAAGAGATTTAGGGAATATACTGTGATGGGTATTCCAAACGTAACCAAGAGGGTTACTCCCTACGTAAGAATGTTATGAATGCCTCAAGTTACCTTTATGTCTTATGATTTCTATGATTTATTCATGATTTGATGAGGTATGTTAAAGTGCCTATGTTTTATGGGTAAGGTATGATTTCATTCTTATGTATATATGTACCCATGTTTCCTTTCCGTATTTTTATATCCCTTACTGATCTTTTTATGCTCATCCCAAGTTTTTTTGAAATGTTTTTCACAGGTCAAGGGAAAGGTACATGATATGATGATAGTGTCAAAGAAGTGTCAAGAAAGAATCCATGTTTTATTTTAAATATGCTTCCATTGATTGTAAAGAAGAATACTATCTTTATGTAACCACTTTGTTTATATGTGGAATGTAATGCAATTTTTATGATCTAATTATCTAAAACTCTAAACCTGAAAAGATCCTCAATGTGTAATCTTTTAATAACTCAAGATTAAGTAATGTTTAAGGCTGGGGCCTTATAGTTGGTATCAGAGGTCGGTTTAGATAAATTTAGGAGTTAGAATTCTATTAAATGATTATCCAAAAATATTTTTTTTTATGGTCAAAATGAAGTGATATAGCATTTTAAGATTACCACGTTGCTTCATCTAAGACATGTTTGTTCAGAATGGTTTTCCACAGAGGGAATAGGGAAGCAGTGCTAGGAAGGAATGCAAAAGGAAATAACCTTCTAAATCAGCATCCTGAGATGGTCAGAATTGGAACTGAACAGTTTGTTGCAGTAATGGTGCAGTTGACTCAAGCAATAAATGGTGGTGGTATCCATGCACGAGACCATCCAAATCAACCGCAGAGGAACATGTCAGTGGTGGAACATTTCATGAGGCAACATCCCCTATCATTCAGAGGATCATCTGACCCTATTCTAGCTGAAGGGTGGATTAAATCACTGGAGAAGATTTTCGATGTCATAGGGTGTTCAGACAATCAAAAGGTTAGTCTTTCTATTTACTGTTTGGAGGATGAAGCAGATCAGTGGTGGTCGATGGTTAAAAATATCAGGGACGCTGATGAGATTGATTCTCTCGACTGGGATGAATTCAAAGGTATGTTTCTTGAGAATTATTTTCCAAAGGTTGTTCAACTTAGGATGGAAAAACAATTCTTGGAATTGAGGCAAGAGGAAGACTCAGTGGCTACCTATGAAGAAAGGTTCACTCGATTGGCAAGGTATGCTCCAAATTTTATCCGAGACCTTGATAGTAAAATCAATCATTTTTACTCAAGATTAAAGCCAAAATATCGAAGGGAATTAGCTTCTCGTGAGTTTAAAAGTTATGAAAATCTTTTTCGATGTGCTGAGAAGGTGGAAATGGAGTTTGCCGATGATCAAGTTTTCTATAACAACCAATAGAAGAAGAGACCGAGGTGGCAGGAGAAAGGTTAGAATTATTCAAAAAAGTCTGATGGTAAGAAAACTAAGTTTCCAGTTTGTGATAAATGTGGAAAAATGCATGCTGGGTAATGTCTTCTGAATTCTGGAAAGTGCTACCGATGTGGTAAGATGGGACATAAGGCTCGTGATTGCACTGAAAAAGATCAGGGTGATGGTAAGAACAAATTTGATTTACAGTTAGTGAAATGTTATAAGTGCAATGAGATGGGTCACTATGCAAACGAGTGTCTGACAAAGATCTTGAGTGATGGGAAACAGTTAGACTAAAAGAAGTAAGGGGTGGTGAAATCCTTTTCAACTACTTCAGCAGATGTCGGGCCATCAAATGAAGTTGTATCAGGTACTTTGATTGTTTTCTCAGATTATGTCAATGTGTTGTTTGATTCGGGGTCTACACATTCTTTCATCTCTGAAAACTTTTCTAGTAAAATGGGAATACCATTTCAAGAAATGACTCCTGGACTTTTGGTAAAAACACCTGGGGGAAATGTTGAGGCAAAAAGAATTTATAAGAATCTTCCTATCCTTATCTGTGGAAAGAACCTACTTGAAAACCTTATTGTTCTACCTCTAGTAGAGTTTGATGTTATCCTGGGTATGGATTGGCTCTCTATTTACCATGCTAAGATTGACTATAGAGCTAAAGAAGTTTCTTTTCAGAAAGACTTTCAGTTTGTGTACAAGAATGAACCCTTACTGTTCATAACATATCAAGAGGCCGAGAAACTTGTAAAAGATGGAAATCAATGTTACCTTGCACACATCGTTGAAAATAAAGAAACTATTCATATTAATGATGTGCCAGTGGTAAATGAGTATCCTGATGTTTTTCCTGATGAGTTTCCTAGAATAATACCAGATCGGGAAGTTGAATTTACTGTTGACTTAGTTCCTGATGCTAAGCCAATTTCAAAACCCCCTTATCAAATGGATCAAATTGAACTTTTAGAGTTGAAGGAGAAATTGAAAGATTTATTAGAGAAATGTTTCATTCGACCTAGAACATTACCATGGGGTGCTCCTGTTTTATTTGTTAAAAATAAAGATGGTTCAATGAGACATTGCATTGATTATAGAGCCTTGAATAACATCACTGTTAAGAACAAATATCCTTTGCCTCATATCGATGATTTGTTTGATCAGCTCCAGAGAACTCAGTATTTTTCAAAGATTGACTTGAGATCGGGGTACCATCAGCTGAAGGTAAAGGAATCAGATGTTCCGAAGACCGCGTTCCATACAATATATGGCCATTATGAATTTGCAGTAATGCCTTTTGGGATAACCAATGCACCTGCTGTATTCATGGACTTAATGAATAGAATTTTTCATGAGTTCTTGGATAAGTTTATGGTGGTTTTCATTGATGATATTTTGGTGTTTTCTAAAAGTAAAGAAGAACATGAAAGACATTTAAGGGTCATTTTGCAAACCTTGAAAGAAAAGAAATTGTATGGGAAATTCAGCAAGTGTGAGTTTTGGTTACAACAAATTTCTTTCCATGGTCACATTGTTTCTAAAGATGGGATAACTGTTGATCCTTCAAAAACAAAAGTTGTGGAAGACTGGCTAAGACCCACAAATGTAACTGAGATTCGTAGCTTCCTTGGTTTGGCAGGCTATTACCGAAGGTTTGTTAGAAATTTTTCACGGTTATCTAGTCCAATGACTAAGCTAACTCGGAAGGGTGTTAAGTTTATCTGGACAAAAGAATGTGATGATTGTTTTCAGGAATTGAAAAGAAGATTGGTGAAAGCTCCAGTTTTGGCACTACCTTCCAGGAATGGTGAGTTTGTTATCTATAGTGATGCTTCATTGAAAGGAATTGGTTGCGTCCTAATGCATAATGATTAGGTAATTGCTTATTCTTCACGACAGTTGAAAACTCATGAGGTAAATTACCCTACACATGATTTAGAATTAGCTGCTGTTGTTTTCGCTTTAAAAATTTGGAGAAATAATTTGTATGGAGTAAAGTGTGAAATATATACTGATCACAAAAGTTTAAAGTATATATTCACTCAGAAAGAATTGAACATGGGACAGAGGAGATGGCTAGAATTAATCAAGTATTGTGATTGTAAAATTCATTACCATCCGGGAAAAGCAAATAAAGTGGCTGATGCTTTGAGTCAAAAATGTAATGCTTCATTAGAAATGTTGTGTTTGGAACGTGATCCTTTGGTTAAGGATTTGATGAACTTTGGAATAGATGTTTTTGGCACAGGATGTTCTTCTGTTTTGTTTCAGGTATCAGTGAAATCTTCTCTATCAGACAGAATCAAGCAAGCACAGAAGCAAGACAGTGAGTTGCAGAAAAAGGTAGAGCTAGTTCAGAAAGGTAAGTTGCCTGAATTCAACATTGATAGTGATTTTGTTTTGAGATTTGGGAAGAGATTGTGTGTGCCTTGTGATTCACAGTTGAAGAGAGGGTTGTTATGTGAAGCTCATAGTTCTCCATTTTCAGTTCATTCTGGCAGTACTAAGATGTACGGAGATCTTCGGGAGTATTAATGGTGGGACGGAATGAAAAGAGATATTACTGATTTTACTGTGAAGTGTTTGACTTGTCAGTAGGTTAAAGCAGAGTGGCAGTTATCGAAAGGGATGCTTCAGCCTTTACCAGTGCCAAAGTGGAAATGGGAGAATATATCCATGTACTATGTTGTGGGATTACCGAAGACATCTCGAGGTAATAATGCAATCTGGGTTATTGTTGATCGCTTGACTAAATCTGCTCATTTCCTTGCTATACGAGATACTTTTTCCCTAGATCAACTTTCCCATTTGTATCTTAAAGAGATAGTCAGGTTACATGGAGTTTCTCTCTCCATTTTATCTGACCGTGATCCCAGGTTCACTTATAACTTTTGGAAAGGCCTTCAGAAGTCGTTGGGTACTGAATTAAATTTTAGTACAGCTTTTCATCCTCAATCAGATGGGCAGTCAGAACAAACAATTCAGACCTTGAAGGATATGCTACGAGCCTGTTCGATGGATTATCAGGGAAATTGGGACCAACATCTTTCTTTGGTTGAATTTTCATATAATAACAGTTTTCATTCTAGTATATAGATGGCACCATTTCAGGCATTATATGGGAAGCGGTGTCGAACTCCAGCATTCTGGGATGAAGTGGGTGAAAGGAAGTTGATGGGACCAGAATTGGTAGATGAGTTGGCAGAAAAAATTCAGCTGATATAGAAACACATGAGAACAGCTCAGAGTAGGTGGAAGAGTTATGCGGACAACAAGAGGAAGGATCTCTCTTTTGAGGTAGGTGATCATGTTTTTTTCAAAGTATCACCATGGAAAAGTGTGATGCAATTTGGTAAGAAAGGAAAGCTGAGTCCAAGGTTCATTGGACCATATGAAATTATGGAGGGAGTTGGATCTGTTTCATACTGGGTGGCTTTACCTCTGAGTTTATCTCAGGTACATAATGTTTTTCACGTTTTGATGTTGAGAAAGTATATGCCAGATCCATCTCATGTTTTGAGTCCAGAGGTAGTTCAGTTGGAAGAGAACCTATCTTATGAGGAACAACCAGTCCAGATTCTTGACAACAGGGAGAAAGTGTTACGAAATAAGGTGATTAATCAGGTAAAGGTTTTGTGTAAAAACCACATGATGGAAGAGGCAACATGGGAATCTGAAAATGCAATGAGGGATAAGTACCCCCATTTATTCGATAAGTAAATAAAATGTGGGGACGCAATTTAATAAAGGGGGGAAGGATGTAACATCCCAAGTAAGTAATGAATAATAGATATTTTTATCTATGTCTATTAATGATTAAGATAGTGTTTTAGAGTCTTAAAATGAAAATAAATACAATCTTATGCATGGAATACACTAATATTCTTAAAAGATTGTTTTACTGCATTTTGAGGGAAAACCCTTTTTAAATATATATTTTGACAATTTTATAAGCTATGTTTGTCAAAATAAACCTATTATTTATGATTTGGACATCAAAATTTACTTTGTGTGAATTTTTGGTATTTTTCCGATAAAGTTCATTTTTTAATGAATAGTGAAAAATGTTGTATTTTAATTCAAAACCTATTTTTAATTTAATTTATTTATATGATTAGATTATCTTTTGAATTGGTTTTGAAGTGAAATTAGAATATATTTTTACCATTTTATCCAAGGGTGGTCATTGGAATCAATTTCACTTTGAAATTGGACTTAAACTAGTGTCAATCTTTTGATACTTATTGTTTCATAAAAACACGCTATTTGTCATGACAGCGGGAATTAGTTATTAAATTAATTAATGAAACTTACATGTTTTGAATTTTGTAAAATAGACATCATTTTTGAATTCGGAATATCAAATATAGCTTAGGGTGAAGTTTTGGTATCTTTTTGAAAAACTTCAATTTTTGATGAATAGTGAAACCGCTAAGTGGTAGTTAAAGAAACCGATTTTTCGTTTAACTGAAACTTTGACACTTCTGTGATTTTATTTTCAAAAATACGACATACATGGTTGTCATTAAGAAGTAAAATGTGGTTCAATGAGATTAAAATAATTTTTTGGTGAATAGTAACTTTTAAGTTCTTAATCGCGATTAGTGGTAATTAGTGTAGTTTAAGGTAAAAATAATGTTTTAATAATATGAGATGAGCTTGACACATGTCCTACCCTCATTGGATGTGTCATGGCCGACCAATAAAATCCATGGGTCAACTTGGGGACCCCATGGAGCCACTTTGGTTGGGAAATTACATAAATAACTTTTTATTTAATGTTAAAGTAAAAATGACACAAACAAAAGATGTTTTACTAAAACAATTTTTACATGGGGTTATACAAGTCAGATTTTTTATTATAAATAGTAATTAGAAAGATGAAAAGTTTTCCTACATCATAGTATTTTTTTATAATTTTTAGACTTTAAATAAATTAAATTATTTATGACATCATGATGATGCAGCGATTACCTCATTAATAAAGGATTTAAATAAAATGAAATGATAATGTAAAATCTATGAACTACACATGTCCAAAACATATTTTATGGGTGGATTTAGAACCCTTATCACATTACCATCTAATTATATCAATGTGGGACCTTTTGAATCCGAAACTCATTTTAAAATAAAGTAACATTTCTTTACTTTCCAAGAGTGCCCCTCCTCTCCTCTTATAAAAGGCCCCCACCTATACCTCCTTACCCACACTCCCAAAGCCTTTGGCTCGTCCAACCCCTGCCCATTTTGTCTCTACACATCCCTCTATTACTCATTGAATCCACACTTTGGGCAGAAGTCTTCCCAAGGAAGCCTTTGAGATCAAACCAAAGGGAGTTACCCGATTTTAAGGTAATGTCTTCACTTGAGTCCTTTTGTTTTATTTTGCTTCTCCAACCCCCTAAACTCTTTTATTCATTTCTTTTGTAACAACTCCATTATCTTAAATATACTAGTATTTTGTTATAAGAAGGATTCGATCTACACTTACACACACCTACATCTAATGGTTAAAGGACATACTGTTTTCGTGGATGGTGAATTTATGCCTCCCGAAACGATGATTGTTCAACATTCTTTTAACACCTTCAATGGTGGACATTAAGATGTCACTATATTTATATATGATATATAATATGTTTATGTTTTCCTTAAGCTTCTGTATTTTTTATTTTGGTCATACCTTTATGGTTTCCATTATGGGTAAACGCGATATCTTCATTTAAGGAAGTGCGGACTACCGCCCCCTCAAAGTTATTTGATTCGTTAAATACCATATGTGGGACGTATAAAGGATGGAACTATGATATTATATATGATATTATACTGGAATTATAGTATACCTTTATATCATTATGATTCCATTCTATAAAATACGAAATAGAAATGAAAGTAGCGTTCATGCGTACGTACGGCTTACCGTCTCCAGGAACGGTGCATTTCATTTCTTACCTCTAAATGATTATGTAATATTAGAAATTCATGCATGTGCTGGATATATATGACATATATTATATCTACATCATGAATACCATTCTGGATATAATGGATACATGAACAACTTGTAATTATAAAGGGCTTATTTTTTACTCAAGTACCAATGATCGTTAAAACGACCGTTATTAACTTAAATAATTACATAGTATTCATGACATGGCAATAAGTGATATAAAATGAATAATGAACTTGAAAAAGGTTCTTAAAAAAGTATAAATTAACTCAAGTTTATTATTCAGGAGATTAAAGAACGACCGAGTCAAGTCGGACCTGAGGTATGGGACTTCGTCTCAATCTCCTTTCATTGAGGCATATTTTGTTTTATACACAACCTTCTTTTATACGGTGTATAAACCCCTTTGACTTTTATTTTTATTCAAAAGGAATATTTTTTATATGAAGCATTTACTAAACGACAAAAGGGAATGTTTTTTTCGTACGTATGCGGCGACAACGACTTCTCCGCCGCCGTGACCATTATTTGAGTTTCCGCTTCCTCTACAAGCCATACCTTTTTTTAAAAAAGAAAAATAAATACCATGTTTTACTTTTCTTTTATTTTGGTATTGAAAATGGTTTTCATAATGTTTTTATATCAATGTGTTGTATTGATATCTTGTGACTGAAAGGTGGAAATGTAATGTTTCCTTTATGCATGTTTTATGTGATACGATTATGTTGAGGTTCTTGGGAATTATTATGAAGACGGGTGGTTCCGTGATAAACTAAGGGCGAGTGAGCCCGATATAGCTCTCCAATGCATTGGGTAACATGAAGGAGTGAAACGTTAAGGTTTCTCTGAAGAGATTTAGGGAATATACTATGATGGGTATTCCAAACGTAACCAAAAGTGTTACTCCCTACGTAAAAATGTTATGAATGCCTCAAGTTACCTTTATATCTTATGATTTCTATGATTTATTCATGATTTGATGAGGTATGTTAATGTGCTTATGTTTTATGGGTAAAGTATGATTTCATTCTTATGTATATATGTACCCATGTTTCCTTTCCGTATTTTTATATCCCTTACTGATCTTTTTATGCTCATCCCAAGTTTTTTTGAAATGTTTTTCACAGGTCAAGGGAAAGGTACATGATATGATGATAGTGTCAAGGAAGTGTCAAGAAAGAATCCATGTTTTATTTTAAATATGTTTCCATTGATGGGAATGAAGAATACTATCTTTATGTAACCACTTTGTTTATATGTGGAATGTAATGCAAGTTTTATGATCTAATTCTCTAAAACTCTAAACCCGAAAAGATCATCAATGTGTAATGTTGTAATAACTCAAGATTAAGTAAGGTTTAAGGCTGGGGCCTTATACATTAGGCACATTAAATCTATTCACACACAATTTCTATCTCTATTTTTCAGACACACGTAACTCTTATTTTGTCACAAATACTCATCTTTCTTGTACATTCAAATGTTTTATGCACTTCTTAACTTTGATTTATTTTAGTGTGGTGATCCTGTAACATCACGTGTACAGAACATTTCAAAATACCATCAATTTTTAATGCAACAATGGGAAATAACATCACCTTATATATGAATCATTCAATTTCACATCTAGTGAATGAATTACTTTTCCATGGATCAATTTCAACATACCTTTTCAATAATTTATATAGAAATCCACAACATTCAATGGAATCTTGATTCTCCAACAACCACAATCAACCCTAAAGCACTGCAATGTTACTAAGATTTATTTTTTAAAACTAGGTCATATCTCCCATGATATTGGAATATGACACAACTCTAGATAGAAAAACTAATATGGATGTCATTACCGTTGGAATGTTGGTTTCATCCACAACATATACTCTTTCATGGAATAATTATATTTTTTTGATGAAATATATTTTGAGTATCCAAGGACGAGGTCCTGATATTAATTTATATATAGTATCCCCATGGTTCTTATTATTTAATTCATCTACATTGTTTAAATTTATTAGATATTTATTTTCACTACATTATATTGTTGTTCTTAAAATTTTAATTTTAAATTTTAATAGGTTCTTAATAATTTATTTAAATTGTTTAAAGAAAAAGTTAAAAATAATTAATAATTTCATTTTTTGGATTATGGTTTTATAATTTTAATTATCAAAAATTGGGCCATAGGCCATTAAATTTTTTCTATTTCATTAATTTCATTGAAAAAGAATGTAATGATATATTTTTATGTAAAACTAAGACCAATGTTTCAATTTTATTTTAAAAATTAAATGAAATTGGATTTATTATTTTAGATTAAGCATTTGGTAATGTGCACGGTGGAAAATAAGGAATTTCATTTATTAAAAATACATTTACACTTTAGATTAATTTTCTATATTTTTCACTAAGACTAGGATATGTGTTCAAGATTGTGAATGAACTCAGGTCACATTGGGTAGCTTATTTCACTGTGTCTATTTCATTTCTCATGTCTTCATATTAGTTTCCACAAATTTTTCCTTTTACCTACTTTAATTAATGGATATTAAATGACATATTATAAATTTTATGTTTGAAATGATAATAATTTCTTGATATAGGTTTTAGTTCTTGGGGTTTAGCAGAGGCACTACCTAGAATAAATTTTTAAAATCTTCTAATTTTTTTTTAAATTAAATATTTTAGTTCATGTGTAATTAAAAGACAAAAATGGGAAATTTATTTATTTTTGTATCATAACCCATGAAAATAAAATTATTTCCCATGTGATTTATTTTATGTCGTAGTGATTATCTCCACCTTGGATGATCGAGAATGTCCATTACAGTTTTCTATCATTGTTGATAACCATAATTTTTATAGAGTGGCTTAATATGTTTTTTCATTATTGTGAAAGTACGCTGGGGAGATTACATTCTAGATTAGCCGATCATTATATTTTTTTTATCATATTTATTTTTGAATGATATATCTTATTAGGATTTCAATATCCACGATCATGTTGCTATGTATTTTATGTTTTTTATTATATATATAACTCATAACATTTTTATTGTCGTCATTGTAGGATTTTTCTCAAATATACTTTCATTATATAATTTCTTTAAATCCAACATTAATTTTTTCAACTCATCCTTTTTCAGTATCTTATTGGATATGAGCCATATTCTTGTATGTTAGTGCCAATTGGAAATTCCTGAATGTCTATTCTAATTATGAAATCATCATGTTATCTTAGTTTTAATGTAATATACATTAATGATTGTGTAATAATCATAATTTTATTCCATGCTATTCTACGATGTAATGATGAATTAACTATGTTGATGAATTTCTAGCGATAAAAAACTCTATTCATTTAAAATTAATGTGGTTTAAGCATTTTTTGGTAATTATGAGTAAATGAATTTTTTTTAATTCATGAAGATATGTAATTTTTAGTATTATAATATATGTTTCACCAAATAATACAAGAAAATACGTACATAAATTTAACTGAACAATAAAATTTTATATAGTACCTTGTTCATTTATGTTTATATTTTTTCAGACATAAGCAACTACAAGAATTACATAGGTAACACTGACACATAGTGCCCATTTTACCCACCTAACATGTTCCATATAAACACACAATTTTCTAAATTCATTATATTTACCAATGTAAGATCTATAACATTATTATTTTTAAAACTGAACAATAAAAAATTAAACCATTCAAAAAAATTGATTTAGAAATTATCCGTAAGTGATATAGTAATAAATGGATCATGTTATTCATTTTTAAATTTCATAAACATCCATAAAAAATTTTCATTTTTTCCACAAATACTAGACACTAAATATTAATATCCTTCCTATGAAATAAATATATTTTCGAAACAATTTAATAAAAAATAATATAAGTTATATTTGATGATAAAACATAACCATGATGTATTCTTGTAAAATAAGTTCACTCATGAAAAAATATTCATCAAAATCAAATTTTTACCTTAAAATTTGGAATCATTATTCCTTTAAATATCTGTCCATTATCTTTACTTTTGAGATAAAAATAAATTTATGGAAAAAGAATTTTCAATTAAATAAATATAATTTAGGTACCTTAAGTCATCATATTTATATCAAGCCTACAATCAGTGATATACTCCTTGGATAATTAAATCATTACCAAACACATTATAGATAAATATTTGGATTAAAAAACTATATGAATAGTTTCCTTGTAAAAAAAATAAATAAAACATATATATTATTACATTTTCATACTAAACTCATAAAATATCATTTTCTACACAAATAAATAATCACATTTTGGCTTCAAATAAAAATTTTGATAAATAATGATTTCCTTTGTAAACTCATAAAATGAAAAAAATGAAATGATGTAGGAATAATAATTTCATTACTAATAAAATGATACTCAGTAGTGTATGAATCTAAAATAATAAATCCCACTATGGTAGAAAATTATACTCCTGTCATATATATTTTGTTAATTTTGTTTTTATTTCCTTAATAAAAGTAAAAAATAATTGATACAAAAAACATTAAAAATAATAAATTTTAAACCATCATAACAAATGACTAAATATGTTCTAAATTAAATTTAATATTATATTATAGGTAAATAATAACATTCTATATTCTTCTAAATGATTATATATATGGATAAGGATGTTTTTTATAATATTAAAAACTACATTTTACAGAAAAATCCCATAATTTATTTCATTTCTAGCTTCTCACATTATCCAAATTGATAATAAAAAATTAATATTATTTTTATACCTTTTAAAGAAAAAAAATCATATTAATATATTTTCATTACAACTTTTATTTTATTTATGTTTCTTATTTCATTATTTTCTTAATAAAAAACTTTTACATCATACATTTTAAGTAAATTGGATTCATTATTCCAAAAATAGATTTAGTAGGTTGAAAACAGTCAAACATCCAATTATTAAAACATCTATATAATGTTTAAAATTATATATTTATTATATTTATAGATTAAATATATTATTAAAACATACCATGTCTGGCTTTAAAGGGGAAAATATTTACATTACATCACGAGGTTTAAAATCCATATATATGAATGAATGAAATTGTGAATTTCCAATGGATTTAAAGGTAGAAAAATAGATAATGTATTTTATTTATATATTATAACTATCAAATCCTGATATTCAAACCAATTATTACTATGTTCAATAGCATACATGGCTCACAACACCGAGCATAAACAAACCACAATATATTTTCATTTATATTTGAACATCATAACATAGTAATTGAAATTGATGTTATGAGTAGTATTTCACTATTTATGAAATATTTATTTAATACATACGTAATAAATAAATATTTATTAATTATTAGGTAATATGTAATCGATATGTTGTAATGTAATTTTATGCTACCAAAATAGGTTTTTATGTGTTTTTTATTACTCTTTATGAAAAAAATACAAATATTTTATGAACATATAAAAATTTTATTTTATAGAAAACCTTATAATTTTTATCATAATATCAGCATTATATAAAGGTGGGATATTTTTATCTTCATGAAAATATTGATTTCTAAATGAAAATGAAAAAATATTGATTTTTTTTAAAAATATATATTTTTTCCGGAACTCACAATATATAATTTTAAAAAAAATTCAAAAATGAAATTTAATTATCTTATATTATTTGAAATAAAATTAATTTCATTTGAATAAATTTATTTATTTATTTTTTACCAACACATTTTTATAATTTAATAGGGAATTTTCTAGAAAACAATATTTCAATGCATTAGGGGAGTATATCTATATATTAAATAATAACAATAAAAAATTTATATTTCAAAAATGGATTAAAAACATGTAATCATGATATAATAATATTTTAAATTGGTTCCTTTTAAATTTGATAAATTTGAATAGTAACCCTTTTAAAAATTTATCACCTCAGTTGATCAACGCTAATGTATTATGTATTAAATTATCAGAAAATTAAAATTAATGGAATTAAAAATATATAAAGTGATACTGTTTGAATGATTTAATGAGTCCTCTGAATATTTTAAATCTATATTCCATATTTTTAAGGTTTTAGAGAATTAAAATTTAATTATACAATTTTCATAATTACATTAATGTCAAATAAAATGAATAGTGTTAAAAATTACATTAATAATACTTTATAGTAATATATATTTTTAAATGATGTAAAATTCTTAAATATGTTATTTTAATCCATATAAATTGGATATGGTTTTAAATATAATACATGTTCTATTTAATGGTAATTTATGATTTTATAAATTGTATAATAGATTAATATTTGAATAATTTTCCAAAATGTTTAAGTGGAGTGAAAACTAAAATATATGGTTGAAAAAATACCCAAAATATTTAAAAATTATATTCAATTAATGGAGTTATGAATTTAATCAAAATATATTCTAATTATATAAATTCTACATAATTTCTTAGGAAAAGTAATTTAAATTATTTTTGTCCTTTCTAAAAATACTAAAATTTACCTCACATCAACTATAAAAGGAAACCCCTTCATTCACTTAATTTCTCATATATATTATCCTTAATCTACCACCCCATTTCTATTTCAATTCCAAAAATCCTTTTCCATATTCTAGAATTTATTATACTTCCAAAATACAAACCATAAGGTCTTTAAAAAAGAAACAGAGGTGTTCTTCTTCCAAAGAATATATAGTCACCCTAACTGTCACTTTATTTTTAAATTAATATTTTATCTTCACTAAATATAATATATTTATCATAAAATTAGAAAATAATTATCTATATTATACTTAAATTTTATCATAAATATGAAACCACAATTATCCACCATCTTTACCATCAAATGGGTTGTGAAATGATTGCTCATGCGTACGTATAGATTATAATCTCCATGTAGCGATACAATTTAATTTTCATCGCCATATTTTATGATTGTGAATTAGTATTTTTTTATTTATTATATATGATATAAATTACATAAATATTATTTTTCAATGATAATATCATGTCAAATTTATTAACTTCATAACCGTTGGGAAACGATAACAATCATTCTGTGTACAAGTGGATTACCCCCAACCCGAAATGTTGTGATTTGTTTCTCTATTATATAATAAATTGATGTTAATTTGGCTTAATGTGATTAATTTAATTTATTAATTTGTTTTAAATAATTTTTTAATGTCTAATAATTATAAAATTTTCTTTCATTCCATTCTTTAAAATGTTGAAATAGTGTTCATACGTATGCACGTCCTTCTCTATATAAGAATGGTGTAATCCATTTGTCTATACCATTATTTTATTAATTAATATAAATAAAAAAATAATGAATATATATGGTTTTAATATAATGTAAAAAATTCTTGATATTAAGGAACCATGAAAATTTTAAGTGGACTAAAACAAAAAAAAAGAAAAACATTAATGAAAAATGAATTATTTTTTACGTATAATATAAATTTTAACATAGAAATGTTCATATTCATGTTATAAAATCATATAATAAAATAATATATGTTATGATATATTTTATAGTTGTAAAATTATATATTAATAATAAATACTTTTTTTATATTTGAGGTTGTATTAAGTATTAAGGATGTTGTGTTTGAGGTAATTATTTTTTGACCCACATAATCTTATGTGAGACATATGCCAAATGCAGCAATAATTCTATTTATTATGTGTATATATAATGTACCATAGATATATTTTATAATGATCATATTTATCCAAATGGTATGTAATGATTTATTATAACTTAATTGTCTTTTGGGTATTTTGATTCAAATGTAACCATATCGGTAAGGGTTTATTTTAAAATATCATATTTTATCAAGTTTGTTTTTATTTATTTTTTTATTAGGGGATATTTTATAAATTTATATGATAAATTAATAAATTTTATTACTCTATATAAATTGATTAATAATTTATATAATAGTACTTATTTCCTTTTTTGGAACTTAAAATGATTCAGAATGTGGTTTTATGAAAAAATGATATCAATTATTACATCAGTCGAACATCCTTTTTATCTATATCCTTGATTCTGACAAATCTATACATTTTTTTCAATTGTATAATGTTTTATCAAATTCATATTTAACCATGATTTAATTTAAAAAAATGTCATTTTCTTATTATTATCTAAATGAGTTTCTTTTTGACATTTTTTTAAAAGTGATAATGGAATGATATTTAACTTATAAAACAGGAACAAACTTTTTTCCTATCATAACCAAACATTGAATTTAATATTCCTTTATAGGTTATTATGGTTATTTTTAATGGAGATATTTTCCATAGTATTTATGAAATATTTTAGTTTGTAATGAAGAAATGGAATTTTCCATTGGGAGTTTTCTAGTGATATTTTGAAATTCTTGTCATATATGTAAACCTCTGTTATAGAATTTTCTATTGTGGATAGACTAAAAAGATACTACCAACCATAAATAGATACATTTATGGGGATATATTTTAATTTTCATTTAATTTTTATATTATATTCCGTATATTAATTTTTATATTTTATGATTTTTTTATTAGAGAAAGTATTATGATTTTAAATGATATTTTTTAAAAATAAATGATTACAATGATTATGTTTGACACCATTAATAAAAGGAATATATTTTACTTATTATGAGATGGTTGGGGAAAAGAATTAAATATCCCTAAAATTTTTTAGTGGGTTTGATGAGACAAAAAAGATTAGGTTTTGGTTGAGGGAGTACACATATATATAAAATGTATTAACATGAGACCATGATGGTGTGTTTAGGTTGTATTCTCATGAAACCACAATGGTAATATTTAGATGTATTGTACTATGAATTACAAGATTATGATATAATTTATTTATTTATATCTGATAATTTGAGTGGTTTTTATATCCATTAATAAGAATTAATCTAACATTATTATTTATGTGGAATAATTTCGCAATCAATGTTTACATTCACATTATTCTCCAGGACCAAGTAATTTATTTACTAGAATGTATTTCTAGATATTTACCTTTACATATTGATTATTCCATATATATTCAAGAAATAATCTTTAATATAGTTACATTTACTAAGAATATGAGTTCACCAATTTCTTATATCATCTATACAACTGATACCAATAACTATATTGTGATTGATATATAGGGATATGATATGGTGAATAATGAAGATAACAATGAAAATACAATAATAATTTTTTAAAAAAAAATTAATGTGTGTATAGAGACCCATAATTTTCATATATAGATATTAATTCAAAATTAATGAATATTTATTATAAATTATAAGCAATCCATGATAGATCATTATAGGTATTGGTTTTTAGAAACTAGAAAACATAAACAACTAGGTAATATGACATCTACATTATCTCCAGATTATTCCTTCATAACTAGACCACATTTGGGCATACCAGACATCATCCCATTCTTCTTGACAAGGGGAAAATATAAATAAGAAAGGGTGATCTTGGATAATGAAAAAGGTTTAAAAAAGGAGATATCATTTATATCATTATCATAATATATATGAACAAAACATTTGAAAATATTATCCTCCTTATAGAGATCAGGATATTATTTCATGGGATAAATCGTAAAAGTTCATAAAGAATCAATGAAACTATTCCCAACAGTCATTACATATGACTTATAATTTTTTCACATACACATATGCATATAAAATCATTTTATATTAGTCATGTTTCATTTCCAAGACCATCATAGAGGAAAATTTTAATTACTGAACCGAGCTCACTCTTTATTCCATCCCTGTATTATTTAAGAGATAATGTTTCCCATTCATTCCCTATCTATCTCATGAGATATAAATCTTTAATAAATTCATTTTAAATATATATAGGTCCCACAAATCTAATAATGGAATCATTCTTATATGTGTCATAAAAACATAAATCATTCATCATAGTAAAACCATGGAATAAAATGGTTTTCATAAACACCATTCCATCATAACATGATGAATATTAAAAAAATTCATTTCATACATATCATTCCACCAAAAATATAATCAAGCTGTAGTAATAATAGGGATTTTATACTTGATCCATAACACTATAAATAGTTTCATTCTTAGGTAGAAAATAATTTTGATAGAATAGTTGAAATTAATTCTTAAAGAAAATATCCATTATACTTCAAAAACATTTTATTTTCTCAAAATGTTTTACAACATTAAAAGGAAATAATTTAATTGAAAATAAACATGAAATCTTGAAAAGGATGCTTCATGGAAATAAGAAGTTATAAAAATGTAAAAATATGTTCAAGAATTATATATGAATATAAAACACAATTCTCAAACATTTTTTCAGAATGTCCAAAAGTACCTCTAAGCTAAAATGAAAAAAGATATTTTTCATACCTTTTTAAAAAATTCACCAATGGGTAAATTTGAATTTAAAATTTTGAAATAGGATATAAATAATATTTTTTGAATACATATTTTGGAATCATGGATGTGGATGATAAAATATTTGACAAAAAATACAAACGTATAAACAATCTTGTATAATTACAATAATAAACAATTATCCATTACCATATGTACAATATCAGTTTTATATATAAAAACCTCTTGTATAATGATTTTAATAGTGTTGTTTTCTTATTCCAAAAACATAGTCATTTCTATGATATAATATATGATCATTTTAGCATCTTTTTGTTAACAATATCTGATTATTACTTGTTATTCATGTATAAAATTCTTAAATTTATTAGGCATGTTTTTTCGAGTAAGATCAAATTCTTATTCATAGGTTATAGTTATATCATTTATGGAGTTATGTTAATATAATATATATCACATTTATTGTTCCTATACATTTATTATTAAATTGATTTCTTGTACAATGAATCACATAGCTCGTTGAGATGGTAGGCCATATAGGTGCATGAGCGATGATATCATTCCAATAATTATTAAATAGAATGGAAGTTGATGATATATATGTACATATTTAAGAATAAATATCTTTTTATAATAATTATATTTAGTTATTATTCCCATTATCATATACATCCATGTTATGTGGTGGTGAAAAACATATTACACCACAGCATGTAGATGATAAGTCATATGTACGCATGCACGCTGATTTCACTCTACATAGGATTGATAGATGGTGGAATAAGTTTGTTACTTAGCCATAATAACAGAGTTATATAAGATATACTGGTGTTATTTCTTTGTATTCGAAAAAAAATGCAGAGGAAGTATAAGAATAATCAATTAGGAGATTTTCAGTAAAGGAGATTACCTCTTCTTCAGTGATTTCTATCTAGAATACCTTTTATATGCACTAAAGTTATTCTTTTGCGAATACCAGAACCGCTTGATTGTTACTGAAGAATTTTATATAGGAAGTGGTCATGGGATGGATGATCATTAAGGTTCAGTGAGTATTGATGAAATGAGGGGGGATTTTCCCTTTTATAGTTGAGGTTGGGGGAACATGTGGGAATTCCAAAAATTTTAAATTTTAAAAAATTAAAAACCCAAAAAAAACCTTAAAAATTACATAGTTAAATAATATTATATGAGATAAGGTTGAAATATCATCGAAAAAATTTAGTCTTTTTTTTGCTGTCAATTTAAATCATTTATTTTTATTTAACCCTTAATTACTCTATTTAATTTTTAAATAGGGAATAAAATAATACCATATTAAAAGGGTAAAATATTTACTTTTTTTTATGTAAATTAGACCATAAATAAATAACATAAAACCATTTTCACAATAAATTATTTTTTAAATATTTTTATCATCATTTTATTATTTTTAAATAATTTTATAAAACATTATATTAATAAACAATAAATAGTTTCAATTTTGACACTATATAAATCATTGATTTTTAAAAATATTTCTATAATAAGAAAATTTTAAAAAAACTATTTTATTATATTCCTAAGAGGAAAAGGTAATCAAGTAAATTCATTTGACATATAAATTATTTGAAATTATATTTTGTTTAATATTTTTAATATTATTTATTGGATATTTCCCTTATTTAAATAATAACTACAACACTTTTTTGTAATAATTTAATATTCATATTTTTTGAATAAAATTTAAATATAATATATTAAGACAAATATAAATCATCTAACATTTAGAATAATACTTATAATATAATACATCTTCTGTAAAATACTTCAGTATATATTTTTTATTAATTAAAACACGAATGCGACAAATTTAAAGTCAATTAAAATTAAATATTATAAGTCTCATAATAGTTCCAATATGGCACAAAATTGTCACTAAATAGACACTTGGATGATTATGGTTGATATATAATCAACCAATAAGATTCGTTTAAGTGTTTAATTTTTTAATAGTTATTATCATTTTACAAAAAATTAGTTTATTGAATTTTCATCAATTAAAATATTTATCCAACATCAATATATAAACCAATAATGTAATAATTGTTTTTATATAAACTACATATTAGTTACCATTATAAATAAAATCATTCTACATTTAAAATTATTATTGATAACTTAATTTGTCTTCTATATATCTTTATTTAAAAAAATGGATTTATAATTAAAATATGTGGGTCACATATTTACCCTTTTAAAATAAAATTAATTAGATGTCCTAATCACATCCATGTGGCTTACAAAGGAAAATATTTAGACCCAAGTATGATTTATGTTTAAAATGACATCTAATTATATTAGGAAAAGTGTTAGGGTAATTTTATAATATTTGTTTTAGACTAAATTACATGATTTACCCTTTTACCTTATTAATAAAAATGACCAAAGTTTCTATTCATAATTTCCAAAAATTAAAGATAACTAGTTAAAAAATTTCAAACTACTAAATCCAATTTTGGATTACAATTTTCGAAATACAATGATGATAATTTTCAGTAATTAATTTAAAATTAATTTCGTTGTTTAAATAATAAAAAGAGTCATTAAAAGATAAAACATTACAAAATATTAAAATGTTATTACATTTAAATTCATTGTAAAATTAATTCCAATAAACTATGATATATTATATTTTAAAAATATATTATATTTATTATTTTAAACTATTAAATAATATAATTTCACCTTATAAATTATATAATAAAAATCATTAAAATTTAGTAATTTTTAAATATTCATTGAAGCATTAGAGTTTTCAGAAAAATATCAAATATTCCTCATAAATAAACTTTTTACCCCAATTACAAATAAGGGTTTTATTTTTTCAAATAAAATTTTTTAATTTGTTACAAAAAATTATTTTAAAAGGGTTTCACAATTAAAAGGTGGAAAATCACCCTTTAGAAAATGTTGGTTTTATACATAAAATAAAAATCACTCATACCCTATGAGAAAAATATCTATTGGATGAAAATAAAAAATAGTTCATTACATATATAAAATATGTATTTCATTAATTTCATTTAATAATAGTAATTCACTAAATTTTATCAGATAAAACATACCAATATATAATTGTATTATATTTTCCATTAATAATTGGTTGCCAATGAATTCCAGATAAATTTTAATAAGTTAGTGATATTTAATTCTTCTAACCTAATGGTTATTTTTCACTAGTAATTTTATACAATATTTATCTCACATTTCTATTAAAATCATGATTTATAGCAATGCAAGCAGTTGAAGAATTGAAAATAATTAAATAAATTTTTTCATAAAAACATTTTGGTGTTACATTTTAACCCTAGTATTATGAATTTCACTCTTGAAATTAACTACATAGATACAAATATATAAATATTCCTATGCCTTTTCAAATCATCAATTAAACATGTAGCTTCCTCTAATTGGTGGTTCCACCATAAAAAACTAACCAGATCATTGGTTTTGTTAATCAATCTTTTTTTCTACGATCTAGAGTCTATATCAGTTGTTCTTCATATGAAATATTATTTTGTAGTGGTATAAAATTTTATTTTCGTACATATGAATGATCACGTGTGTACTTTCTCATGAGAGATACATCGAACATATCATGAACATGAGAGATATTCACTGGAAGGGAAAATCAATAAGCTAACTTCCGAACATGATTTAGAATTTCAAAAAAATCAATATACTTATGACTCAGCATTCCCTTAATTCAAAATATCATTACTCTCTTCCAGGGAGATATTGTTAGAAACATCATGTCACCCAATTCAAACTCTAGGTCTTTTCATCAGTTTTCAACATATATGTTTTATCTACTATGAGCTTATTTTAGGTGTTTTGGGTTTGTATGACCATATATACCAATTCATAAAATAGATAATGTATTAATAGATTTATTTTCTCTAAATTCATCCCAAAAATTGGGGTTTTAAACATATTCCCAAATAGTGTCTTTATAAGGATCCATCCAAATACTATAGTGAAATCTATTGTTGTAATAAAATTCCCCCAAATGTGGGTGTTGATACTAACCACCATTGAAATCCATAGAGAGTGTTGTCAATATGTCTTCAAGAGTTTGATCAATCCTCTCAGACTGACATTCTTTCTACAGATGATAGGTAGTGTTGATTCGTAACACATTATCCAGATCTTGTTAAAGACTTCACCCAAAGATTGAGGTAATCCATGGATCTCAATATGATATAATGGAATGTGATACAACATAAAATCATACCAAATCCTTTAAATATATATTTTCATTTTGACCAAGAGCTAAAACCTCTCTAATTGTAAGGAATATTTCTAACATCATAAGGTGATCAGCTGTAACCCGTATAACACTATGGTGTTTAGATGTTTTGGGAAGTATAACAAAAAATTCCATAGGGATTCTTTACCATTTACATTATGGAATTGGTCATGGTTGTAACCTCTCTCTATACATCTATATCTATGCTATATCTAGAAATAAAACCAAGCACTGAGACACATATTCAAAAACATATCTATTCATTCCATCCCACCAGAAATACTATGTCTGGTCCCTATATTAATTTGTGATTTGAGGATTAATATAGAATGAAGAACTATAACCATTATCCAACACCTATTTCATTAATTTTGGTATTGTAGGAATACATACATGGTTCGTGAACCTTTTTATTCCATGACAATAATGGTTGAATTCCAGAAAATTTGTTATGTAATTTTTTAGTGAAACATCATCCGTCCACGTCTCCTTAATCATCTCTAGTATATATGGTTGAACATTAATCTGAGGATGATAATATTTCTCCCCTTTTTAAAATTAGATGATTTATCCTTTTAAAATCAATAAATATTGAATATT
Source organism: Viscum album (assembly GCA_963277665.1). Taxonomy (NCBI): domain Eukaryota; kingdom Viridiplantae; phylum Streptophyta; class Magnoliopsida; order Santalales; family Viscaceae; genus Viscum; species Viscum album. Next base: position 535,934,097 of record OY728120.1, on the reverse strand, counting down.
TTGTAATCCTCAGCATAGATAGGATAAAATAGTACTTTCGACTCAAAGCATCTACCACCCTATTCGCCTTCCTAAGGTGATAATGTATTGAGAATTAATAATCATTAACCTACTATAACCGTTAACTTTGATGTATATTAACTCATTTTTTTTAAATATACTTTAAAATTTTATGATTAGTAAAAATATAACACATTTCACCATAATGATAATGAATCTATGTCTTTAGTGAAAATACAACAATAGTAAAATCCAATTCATGAGTTTGGTAATTGTCTCGTGTATTTGTAATTTTTTGGATGCATAAGCTTTCACAATATAATTTTTCATTAGAACACAATGAAGACCATTATGGGAAGCATTACTACAAATTACAGACCTTTGTCTACTACAAGGTAGTGTGAGGACTAGTTCACTAGCTATCCTTCTTTTTATCAATTTAAAATTCTCTATAAATTCCTCTGTCCAAAAAAACTGATCTCATTTATTAGTCAACCTAGTGAGTGAATTAGATAATCATGAAAAATATTTACAAAAACCACAATAATATCCAACCAAACAATGAAATATTAAAATCTCAGTTACTATTTTTGGTCTCATATGGCATTCAATAACTTCTATTCCTTCTATATCGATAGATAACCCTCTATTGAAATTAGGTGGCCCAGAAATAAATATTAATGATTTCAAAAATCACACTTGATAAATTTTTTATAATGATACTCATTTCTTATGTTTATCTGTACAATTATAATGTGATCTTCATGCTCTTCATTTATCTTTTAATAGACAAGATTACCTTCCATAAAAACTAAAACAACTGATCATGATAGTCACTAATGAATGTATTAATTGGATCCATGAAGATAGTAGGGGAATTAATGTAAGATCCTAAACTATTCTATATTTATCTTACGTGAATTTTTCTGGTACATTTTTGTTTTTAAATAAGTGCTTATTGAAGTTGTGACTTTGGGTGAGTTTGGGTGGAGTCTAAGATAATTTTGGAGGAAAAGGGAATGTGAATGTTTGGCTCATGGTTTGGGAAGAGCGTGTGGCTATCTAAGAGAAACAAATATGATCTGAATTCTTTTGAGGAAGTAGATTCGATACAGTTAAAACATGTTTTGATAGGCTATGAGTGGTATCCATATGATGTTCCCCCTATAAGTAGTGTCTAATACATGGTTAGCGTATTATTTTTCTAACATGGGGAGTAAACCATGAGAGGGATGACTTTGAGATCCTAACAATATGGATATCAATCATTTTCAACATTTAATGACCTTTTCACCTTCTATATAGCCCAAATATGGGATTTTACTTAAATAAGGGTTAATAAAGGTTATACTATTGACGCAAAGGAATTACAAGGCTTTAGAAACAACGTTCATTGTGATTTAATGTATGAATTGGAGATCCTCTCTTCTCCTAGTATGTCTGTTTCATCCTGATGCTTGTCTCATTAATTCTTCTATCATTCCTTGATATTTTCCTAGAAGATACCCAATATTTCCTTTAATGAAAATTCATATTGTGAGATATAGATCTCAGATTATGGATCAGGTTCTAGATTTATTAGATCTTTATGCATTTGATCTTTATTTCAGTTTAGGGATTTTCATCTAAACTCATGTCAACCTCGTTGTGCTTCTAATATTTGGGGGATTTTTTGGGGAAAACATCCATAAATGAACTAAGGAAGGTGGTATAAATATGATTCCCATAGCTGTTGATTTTATGTTTATATAATGAATTTTAGAATTTATAGAAACTTTTAGAAATTTATTTTCTTGAATTCTGTTTATTAGATTGACTGATTCTTAACAAATCTTGGTTGGAATATGTGATCAATTGGGGAATTTATCATGAGGCTAAGGGGCTTCCCTAATAGATAGATAATTTATAGAATTGATTATAAGATGTAGGTGTTGTTATCAAGATAATTAATTAGGTGATTAATTATGATATTTTGAAATGGCTAAGTTGAGATAATTAATTTTGGATCAATTATGTTCCATTGATATTGTGATTTAGATAATTTATTATGGGATTAATTATATAAGGATGATATTGGAAGGATATAATTAATTATGGAAAATTAAATTCGGAATATAAATTGTGATTTTGATTTATTAATTTATGGAATAATTAATAATTTGTAGAATATAGTTATTTTTTAGATAAAAATGGAATAAATGTGTTTAAATAAATGTTGAATTTGTGTTTGAATTGGGGTGGATAATTAGTTAGTATGTTTATTATGTGATAATGAATGGGAACAGGGTCATTCTAAATTTAGATGTAAAAATGGTAATAATGTCACCATACTTATGAGTAATTGGAATTATAACATGGTCATTCTAAATTGATATGTATACATGGTATCATGGTCATTATACTTATGAGTAAAAATAATGGGAAAATGGTCATTCAATTGATGAGTAGGCATGGTAACATGGTCGTATTACATACATTTGTGATATTTGGAACTTTGTAAATTTGGCTTATTTATATGAAAATATTGTATGGAAAAAATTGAACTTCGAGTTATGGCCACACACGAGAGTATTCAACTCCGAAACGAGTCGAATTAGGTAATAAGATATCACAAAATCATGAATACAAAGTGTGTTGGATATATGAAGATAGAATGATATGGAATTATCTAAGAAACACTTCAGGCTCTAGTAAGAGATGAAATTAGAATTAAGGTAACAGTAACCTTGGAAACCCTAGAGTGAGTGTAGTTAGATAAGAATAAATTATAATGTAATAATTGGTAATTTATTCATGGTAATTACTTCTTATAGAACTGCATACATTATATTTTATCTAGAATTTTTTCGAACATCGTTGGTGGTGGATAAATTAGTTTTAAACACACCTTATTTGGGCTCCCTTATCATTTACCATATAGATTATATTGTTATAGGAATGGATAAGAGAAAATTCCATAGTATAGGTGGCTGATTGGTGATATATATTGGAGGAGGGAACCTGACATAGTTTAGGACCCACTTGAGGAGTCGTAGTGCCTTTATATTCAGTTTCATTATAGAGATTTGAAACTTATGTTGGTATAACATGTTTTCTCTTTCAGAAAATTATTTTTCTCCAATTTTGTTATCATGTGACATGAGTATTTTTTGAAATATACATTCTTCTAATTTTTCTTATTTATTTATACCAAAAACTAGTCTGTTAAATGAGGGAATAATCTCCCCATGAATGACTTACCATACCCTCATTGCTAGTCAGTACCCTGTAGAGTATGTGGGGTTCACTTTAGGTAATTTAGTGAACTCGCTTGCTTCACCGTTGTGTGGCACCTGAGTCGGGATGTTAAAATTTGGTATAAAAGGTCTAGTTTTCTTTCTTCTTATTTTTTTTACTATATTTTGAAAATTATATAGGACTCTCAAAAGAGATAAGGCTTTGTAATGAGCTTGTGAATGGGTTTTTAAAACCCATGTATAGGTGGAAACCTATATAATTTCGGTAAGATTGTTGTTATTTCTATTTTTTGTTACAATTGATACTATTTCACTCTAGGGTACACACTTTCTGGTGTAATGTGATTATTGATTATTTTAATTTTTTAGTATTGATTTGTGTCCCATAGTGTTATGAGAATTTAGTCTTCATGATTCATTCTTTGAACTTTGGTTTTTTGTGACATGCCTCATTTTAGGAACTCACATGAAAATGGGTTATGGATAAGTTGACGAACCAGAACTGTTTTCCTTTTTGTGAGATTAAAATGAATAATTGTTCCTAAAATGAATTCAGTTGGATTTTAAGATGATTATAAATGAGAATAAGTGGGTTTATAAATGTAAAACTTGTTTATGATATCTTTTTTAAGCTAGTTAACCAAAACCAAGGTGTAGGATGGTTAAGGGTATTGTTAGCACCTCAGTTTTGACTATGTGGTGAGGTGGCTGAAAAATAAATGTTCTGTTTATTTCTGGCTATGTAAATGTTTTAAGGATGTGTTATGAGACCTATTATGTGCATTAGGAATTTTAGATAATATTCCTCCATGATTCTTGTAGAGGTGATGATACAGGGGAATTTATATGAATGTTTTCTTGTTAGGGAACATGATTCACCAATCGTCCTAGAAGAATATTAAGTTGGTCGGTTTCATGAAAACATCACTCTCTTCATGAAATTCATGGAAGGAGACTCTGGGATAGTTGTGAAAATTATGTTTGAGTTGAAATTGGTGTTTTAGTTACACCACCCTCCACTTTTACTAGAGGGGGTGGACATGAGGGACCTGAATTTATGGTTTGGTCCATATATACAATACATGAAAATATGGAGACTCTTGCTAAGAGGACGGTCATGTTGGATTCTTATATTCTCTGGGGTTGAGAAAAGCACTAGTGGGACATTTAGGTACCAACTAAAAAAATTGATAGTATAGCTTGGAATAACTTCTTAAAAAGGATCCTAGAACACATTTATTGAGAGATGCTATGACAAGAGAAAGTTGATTATTTAATGCATCTAACACAGGGGATCTTGTATGTCATGTACTATGTTGGATGCTACATAGATCCACAATGATTTTCTCATACATTAGTAGGAGATGAGGTAGCTATAACGAAATGTTTTACGGACGGACATAAGTGAGAGATTAAATCTATGGGGAATATTTTTAGGATGAAAAAGATTATTGAAGTGGTGTATCAGGGCCTTATTGTTCAAGAGAACCTGACAAAGGCTTCCAGTACTGGATATTGTGTTTTTATTTAATGATATGTAAGTGTGACATCTGAGTGGAATAAGTGATGTTATGAAAACATTATCCAAGGTATTGGGAATCATTTTACATATATAGGAGGTTTTTTTTGACAAGAGCTTACTTAGGTGATCTTTTTTCAGTGTGGTTGGCTAGGAAACTTTCATCGGTACTATTCTTGACCGCCTATAGAGTGTCAATCTTTCAGAAATATGTAAAATATATAGAAATTTTAAAGTGTACAATGACTGAATGGTATTGAAGGGACAAACTTATAGAATTAGACTGTGGGAAGGGGGTCCTCTGCACCATATTAGGATGGTAGTTGGAGTTCTACTGGAAGAGGCAGTAGAGGTAGGGGATGTGGTGCTATAGGGAAGGAGTTCCCACATCATCACAATAGTTCTACTCAGGGGAGCTATATAGCACATCTTGGAAGAGGGGTAGCTTAGTTACATGTAGTGAAACCTACAAATTTGGATAGAAAGGCATGTACATTAATGGTGAGAGGTATTATTCTTGTAACTTATACTTTAGCTAGTGCATATTTTGATATTTTATCCTCTCATTACTTTATATCTTCCAAACATGATAATGATTTGAGCCTTACAGTAGTGTTTTTGAGTGGGGAAATGACTATAGGTACATCAATCAGATTGTGGTCTAGAGGTATCTATTTTTTCAAGGGATGTTCACTAGAGATAGGGAAATTTCATTTCATATGGGATCATTGTGATCCTGATATGGCATGATTAGATTTAATTATGGATATGCACTAGCTAGTCACATACCGATCCCACATAGATTATTACCATATGAGGTTTATGTTTAAAAATCCTATGGGTGACCAGTATATTGATCATAATGTGTGGGATATGAAGAAAGGATGAGAAGGGACAATTACTCACTAATTGGGAGAGCATATAGCCCAATTCCTTAGTCTTTTGTTGGATGAAAGGGGTGTTAAGAATTATTTCTAACCACAAGTGGTGGATCTATTTTTTGGATTTGTTTCTTGAACATTTATCAGGTTCACCACAGGGGTGAGATGTGGAATTCACAATTAAGATCATTTCGGGGGTTGATCCAATCTCATTTATAATGTACATAATGGAACTAAATGAGAATCAAGAGCTTATGACACAATTTTTTGAATTGGAGTATAAGGGATTTAACTTTCCAAGTATGTCTCCTTGGGGATCACCTGTTTTAATTGGAAAGAAGTTTGATGGGAGTTCATGCTTATGTTCTGATTATAGAAATTTGAATAAAATGACTTTGAAGAACCAATATCCTCATTAGTGTATCGATGATCATTTTGACCAATTAATCGGAGCTTGTGTGTTCTCAAAGATCGATTGGGGTTCGGGTATGATAATTTGAGAGTACGGACTTATGATATACCAAGGGAAACTTTCAGAAGAAATTAAAACCTATATGAGTTTTTTTTAATTCCATTTGGGTTAAAAAAAGCACCATCAATATTTATGGAATTGATGAACATGCTCTTTCATCTCTATATAGATCAGTTATTGGTGGTTTTTGGGAAATAAATTTGTGTGTACTACAAGACTCATGAAGATCATGTCCAAATTACTCACATAATTTGGGGTACACTAAATGAGATGAACTTTTATGGAAAGATATCTATGGTCATTTTTGGATTGATAAGGTACACTACATGGGGCACATCATCTCAAAGGGAGGTGTGTTCGTGGACCTAGAGATGGTTCAGGAAGTGGTTTCTTGGGAGAATCCCAAGAATGTTTTTGATATCTGATGCTTCTTGGGATTATCTAGATATTACAAGAATATTAATCCAAGCCTTTTACCATTCAACTGTTCTATTTTCAAGCTTGACCCAAAATGTAGTAATGGTTAAATGGTCAAAGGATTGTGAGATATAATTTTAGGAGTTGAAGAAGTGCTTAACATCTACACAAATTTTGATACTATCATAGTTAGGTGTGTACTATAATATTTATTGTGATAGTTTAGGGATCATACATGGAGCTATACTAATGCAGGGAGATCGTATTGCGGAAATTGGGTCTTGGAAAATGAGTCCTCTTTAATGGAATTAACCTATGCATGAGCTCAAGTTGGAAGAATTGTTTTATGATCTTAAGTGTTGGAGGAACAATCATATGGAGAAAAATTTACAGTCTCTATAGATTACAAGATCATTAAGTATATATTTTCACCATGTAATTGAAACAACAACAGAAGAGATGGGCTAAGTATATATAGTCATTCGATTTTGAACTAGCATATATGCCTGAGAAGGGATGTAGTGTGGATAATTCCATGACTAAAAAAATGTAAAATCATATGGTTAATGAGTCGAATTAAGAGTGGAATATGTTGACCGTTCCAGAAGAAATCTAGATTGTAGTTTAGGAGAGTTCGGAGCAGATGACACTGGATTTAGTTACAGTGGAGTCTATACTTTTGAGATGGATCGGGGATAGAAATTGTCAGGATCTATAGTTCTTGGCATTTGAGGAAAATCATTGAAGGTGGGGAGACATCATCAAAGTGGTTGAAAGATGAAAATGAGATAATCAATGAAGAGAATCGAGTTGTGGTACCTACCATCATATGAGAGGAGATCATGCACAAATTTCATTCCTTAATGTGGGTGGTGCATCAAAGGGTAACCAAAATTTATCATGACCGACAACGATATGACTTGGTGTCCAAACATGAAAAGAGTGATATTAGGGTTTCTGAAAATATGGTTCACCTATCAATAGGTGAATGAAGTAGATCAATGACCTGGAGGTTTACAACAACCACTACATATTTCATAATAGAAGTTGGATGGCATGAACATGGATATTTTGGTCCAACTCCCAAATAAACATAGAATGTATGATGATATTTGGGTAATTTTTGATCGACAAAAAAATATATCCCATTTCATACATATAAGGGAAACCATTACAGTATAATAGTTGGGAGAACTGTATGTTCAAGAGATAGTCCATTTGCATGGAGTTCCATAAATTATAGCTTCATATCGCGAATCCCACTTTACATCATGCTTTTAGGAAGGATTATATAAAGAGGTTGTTACACATGTCTTATTCAGTGCAACCTTACACCAATTGATAGATGGTAATTTTGAACATTTTATACTAGTGCTTAACGATATGATACAGGCATGTATGTTTGGCATAAGTGGATCTTGGGAAAATCACTTCCCTTTAGTGGAGTTCTCCGACAAAAAGAGTTATCAAGAAACTATACATATGGAACCATACAATTCTCATTATGGTAGGCCATGAAAATCACCACTATGTTTTATGGAAGTAGGTAAGTCAGAGTTATAGTTACCAAGTCTCATATAAGAGACAATGGAGTAGGTTCGGTATATTTTGAGACATATTGATACATCTCAAAGTAGGGCGAAATCGTATGTTTATAGAAGTATATGACCAATTGTGTTTACAGAGGTTGATCATGTCTTCCATTGGGTATTATCTCGGTTGGGTCACTATAGGATATAGGGGAAAGAAAAGTTGGTGACTAGGATTGTTGGACCATTTGAGATATTGGAAGTAATTATCCTAGTGGCGTACCGATTATCTCTTCCCCAAAAATATAGCGCTATTCATGAGGTTTTCTGTGTACCAAAACATTCAGAGCATCACCTCAACCATTCTAATTTGATCAATGTTGTTGAGTTTGACATTGAGATATATGAATACTTTGTGGAGCATATTATCTGTGTGAGGGATCTCAACAAGAATGTTTTGTGAGGAAAGTTCTTTCCAATAGTTCGTTTGTTATGGAAACATGTGCGTGTAAATGATGAAATATGGGAAAGATAAGTATATATGAGGGATCAATGGCCCAATATCTTTTTCATTAAATCATAAAAATATTTGGAAGTGCATATCAAGGATGGTATATTATAATGTAGTGATATTGTAAAATCCAAACCCATTCTAGAGTTATCTCAGGGGTGTTTTTAGGTATTTTTTTATTTAACTACTGCTGATTGGATTTTTTACTTGGGGAGGATTTATGTAGAGTCTAATAGAATATTGGAGGAAAATGGATTGTTCATTATTTTCCCATAGTTTGAACAAATCTTGTGACTGCCTAAGAGAAACCATGTGATCCATTGACTTTTGAAGATGTAGCATGGACATAGATAAAGAATTGTTTGATTGGATGTTCTTGGTAGCCAAGAAAAGTACCCCCTTGAACCAATGGTTGATGCATATCTAGTGAATAGTTTTTCTACCCTTGAAACAAAACCGTGTGAGTGCTGACAACGATATCCTAAAAGTATCAGTCTAACTCATTTTCAAATTTTAATGATATGTTTCACCTCCTATATGTCCATAACTATAGATTTGACTTCAAAAATGGTAATGGAAGGTTTTACAATTAACCTGAAGGATTCCAGAGACTTACAAATTCCAACCATTGAGATTGAATGCCCGAACTAATGATCTTATCTTCTCTCTGTATGTGGATTTCATCTGGATGATTATCATGTTCATTCTTATATATTTCCTTGATCGTTTCATGGAAGTTATCCTATATTCCATTAGATCTAAACCTATTTTGTCACGACCCATTCCCTGGGGCTCGCGCTGTGACTACCCCAAGCCCTCCTTCTATAGGCCAGGGGATGACGACTAGCACCAAAGGTGTAAATCCCTAAACTGGGAATGAATTGCCTTTATAAATGAAAACACACACAATAGAGTACACAACTGAATACAAAACACTAAGTAAAACTGTATAATAACATAGTGTTAAAAAGTAAAGGGGCCATAAATACGAGCCCATATGTAAAGTACAAGTACAACTGAAAAGGAAAAAATATCTGAAAGGTGAAAAGCATCTCCTGGATCATCCACCACAGATCCTACCGGAAGGGTAGGTATAGATAGCCTCTTTAGCACTCCTCGTCCATCAGTCTCCACCGAGTACCAACTCTTCGTGAGGTCCACCTCTGGGTACCCTCTAGTCCTCGTACACTCAGCCTCAGCCAGCGTTGTCTATCATCTATATCCAACACAATGAGGTGCAGGAATATCTAGTGCAGGGGTTAGTATAATGATACTCATTAGTGACCATGTGACCCTCATGGTCTCACAAATCCAACAAGGATAAACCACATGGTATGAAATCAATAGAAAACCCCACTTTGGTTTATTCCCATACATATACCTATGTTATCTAATAATCCATCTCCATCATGTGGAAAACACAAGTTACTAACTCACCTCACACAGGTATACAACATTTGTAGAGATATGGATATGATCATATGTAGCCACTGAATCATCTATTTTGTCGAACCCACACAGGATCCAGGAACAGAAATCAGAACTCTTGAACCCACATAGGATCCAGGAGCAGTTATTCTGTCAAACCCACAAATGATCCAGGAACAGAAGTCAGAACTATCGAACCCACAAAGGATCCAGGAACAGTAGTCAGATTTGTCGAACCCATACTAGATCCAGAAATAGTCGTCAGTGCTCTCGAACCCCACAGGATCTAAGAACCTTAGTCAGAGCTTTCGAACCCACACATGATCCAGGAACAGTCGTCAGAGCGCAGCCAGGCACAGGGTTCCGCATGAATCATGCTTGATTCTGGGAGAGTATGCTCTTCAATCCAAGTCTTTATATTTAAACTTCAACCAAGTCCCATGAAAAAGTATCTCAAAGGTCCTCCTCGTCATAGGGGTCTCAATGCAACAGACGGCGCGTCAATCGGACACCCGGTCTGTGAGTTATTATCCTTTTAGTCTCAGGGGCCCGGTTGGATTCCTGTACAATCCACCCAGACCATATCTCAACTAAACCCCGAACTCCTGTGGGGTGTACTCAAAGGGATGGCTACGCTCCAAGATTTTTAGTGTTGCTAAAAAATCATCAAACGAACATCCAGTTCTAAGGATATGGCCAAAAGAAGTAAAGGGTGTCGGTAGTGGGTTCGGGTCTGGCCCGACCCGGTCAGATAAGTTGGGTTTAGCCTGGGTCCATTGTGCCCAGCACAGTAGAAAGCGTCGGGGTTTGGCCTGGGCTCGGGGCCAGTTCGGTCCAGAGCATCACAAGAGCGTGGCAGGGCCGGTTTGTCCTGGGTGCCGCGAGGGGGGTCGGGACGCCGGCTCGGTCGGAAGGCGGGAAGTGGGGCTGGTTCGCCAGCTCGGCCGAGAGTCCGCAAGGGCGTCGGTTTGCCGGCTCGACTGGTAGGCCGCAAGGGGGGCCGTCTCGAGGCGGCGTGTTGGGGTGCGTGGAGGCCGACAAGTTTTCGGGTAGGGTGCGGCCAGGCGGGTGGCCGAGCGGCCGGGAAGGGCGTGGCCAGGCGGGAGGTCGGGTGGCTGGGTAGGGCGCGACCAAGTCGGGCGGCCCAGCGACTAGGTAGGGAGCGGGCTAGCACAGGGTTCCGCCAGGGTGTGTGGGCGGCGTGGGCGGTCGTACGGCCGAGAGGCCGGACCACTGCTGGTTCGGTCGGGGCACACGGGAGGCGCAGGCGGCCTAGAGGCGGGGCCGACACGGGCTCGGCCGGAGGTAGTGCAGGTCGTCGTAGGGGCGGCGCGGTTCACTGAGGCCATAGGTAGCACGGCCTTTGATTTTTTCTCCTCTGTCGCCTCATCATTGTTAGGTAGCCATGCCGAAGAACACCAGAAGAAGGAAAATCGACGGAGGATGTCGGGCCATGTTATGTTAGCCCACAACCTCCGCATTTTGGGAGGTATCAATTGGCTAATCAAGAAAAGCAGATGAACAATGCCACATTCGCAAAAAATTCCTTTCTAACCATTTAATAAGATAAGAAAAGGTATAACATCATCATTTAATAAACCCCATACCTTTGTTTCGTTATTCGTCGTTCGTTGACAGAGTCACAAATGTCTATCGTCGAAGACGTCTAACGATGGTTGAAACATCTAGGAAGAATTTGAAGAAGATATGCGTTCTTCATTCTTCATTCTTCTTTGGGAGATGGGGTTCTTTATTCGAAAACTCTAATTCTCCCAAACTCCCCTCTCAAAAGCTTCCCCAAATGAGAAATGCCAAGCCAAAACTAATATTAGTTTGTCTATTATTTCAAATGATGGCACAAAATTCAAATGGAGAATTAAATTAATTAGATAGGCTCCACCTAATTAATTTGAAGGGTTGGGAAAAATTAAATAAAGCAGATTTGATGAGGCTCCCCTATATTAATTGGATCATGAGAGTTTCTCTACATTAATGGGGAGTTTCAAGGGGTTAAAAGCCCGGGTGGTCTCCACCTCATTTATCCTCACATGGGAGGTTGAGTTTGGGTGGGCCCCACCCCCATAACCTCTCATGGGAGGTTAAGGTGTGGTGGCCCCACCTCCAACTTCTAAGAGGAGGTTTTAACCACACAACACTCACTTGTCGGCTAAAATAAAATTAAGTGAAGCACACTTTATTTTATTATTTTCCATGAAAACCCAATATCTATCTTTTAGAATCGACCCACTGTCGTCGAAGTGAAAGTATCCTTATGCGAATATCGATGCTGTGAGTTTAATGGTACCCTCAAATTTCAATTCTGAGCACCGTTTCAAAAGTTATAAAAACCCGCTCGTACGTTTACTGAACGTAGCTGAACAAAACATCAGAAATTGATTCTGGGCACACCGGGCCTTGGAATCATGCGCCGTCAATTTTTGAGGACTCGTAAAATTTCCATGTGTTTATGAAAAAATATTTCCATGGGAATTCCAGGTCATTACATTCTCCCCACCTCAGTACTTTACATCCCCGTAAGATACAACTCGAACTAAGGGAATAAATGGGGGTACTGAGCACACATTTGAGACTCCCGCTCCCATGTACTCTCCTAGAGGTTCCTGTGCTGCTAATGAACGAGCACCAGAGGTATTGACCGTTTGCGAAGGATATTCTCAGGTTGATCCTCAATCTTCAATAGAACTTCCATAAAATTCTCCCCATCATCGACATCCATCTCCCCATGGTCAATGATGTGAGAAGGGTCATGCTAGTATCTCCTGAGTTGGGATACGTGGATGACTTCGTTCACCCGGTACAACTAAGGTGGTTGATCCAGGCGATAAGCCACCTCACCTACTCTGTTGAGGACCTGGAAAGGTCCAATTAATCACAAAGATAACTTTTCGCCTTGACCAAATCTCCGTAAACCTTGTCTGGGTGAGACCCATAGAAAGACGTAGTCGTCATCCTCAAACTCTAGAGGTCTCCATCTCCTATCAGTATACGAATTGTGTCTACTCTATGTAGACTTCATCCACTCATGGATGATCTGAACCTTCTCCATTGTAGCTCATACCATCTCTAGTCCCACTAGTGCTGACACCCCTGGGTCTATCCACCAGAGTGGCGATATGCAAGGTCATCTGTACAATGCCTCGAAATGTGCCATCCCAATGTTGGAGTGATATTTGTTGTTTTCTAAAAACCCCACCAATGGTAATTGATCCTCCCAGTTGTGACTGAAGTCGAGGACACAAGCATGTAGCATGTCCTCGGGGGTCTGAATGGTCCACTCGGTCTGACCATCTATCTGAGGATGGAAGGCAATGCTCAGAAGAAGTTGCTTCCCTAAAGCCTCTAGAAACCCCTTCCATATCCAGTAAGTAAACCATGTGTCACGGTCAGATACAATAGAATAAGGTACTCCATGTATCCTCACAATCTCCTGCACCTAGAGGCATCCCAAGCTCTCTACTGATCCCTGCTCTCTGATCGGTAGGATGTGGGCCAACTTGGTGAGTCGGTCAATGATCACCCAGATAGAGTCATGTCCCCTAGACATACGTGGAAGACTCATCATGAAGTCCAGGGATATCCCATCCCACATCCACTCTGGGACCTCTAAAGGCTGAACCATGCCTACTGGTACCTGGTGCTCTGCCTTCACTTTCTTACAAGTGAGGAATCAAGAAACAAACTCCGCAACTACCTTCTTTATAACTAGACACCAATGCTGACGTTTGAGGTATTGATACATCATCAACACTCATGGATGTACTGCTATAGGGGATTTGTGGAACTCCCTCAACACTTCCTCTTGATTTTACACTATCACTATAGTTCATTCTCTGAAGAGGATGATGTGCTCCCCACCTTTAGAAAAATAATTAGGTGCATATCCTATGGATATCTGAGCACATCATGCCTCGTAGTCAGCATCTCCATGTTGTGCCTCCCTGACTCACTGAAGAAGTGGGGGAGTGACTGTAAGAGACTGTAGAAAGGCTACTCCATCCCTTTCCACGAAGAATATCTATAAGGTACCCAACTGCTCTATCGCCTCCCCTTGAAGTTGTATACCAGACCACCTACTGAGTACATCTGCAACAACGTTCCCCTTCCCAGGAGTATAGACTATCTCGATGTCATAGTCCTGATAGAACTCAATCCAACGTCACTGTCTCAAGTTTAGGTCCTTATGAGAGAAGATATACCTGAGACTCTAGTGGTCAGAGTAGACTATGAAACTCTTACCCATCAGATAGTGTCTCCACATTTTCAAGGTGAAGACCAGTGCTTCTAACTCCAGGTCATTGGTAGTTAGTTCTGCACATGGTGTCTCAACTGCCAATAACCATACACGATCATTGCTCGCTCCAGCATCAGGACAAATCTGAGTCTGGTCCCTAATGTGTCGCAGTAGACTACGTATCATACGCCGTCCTCTGGAAGCCTCATGATGGGGGAACTAGTTACCTTATGCCTCAACTCTTGAAATCTATACTGGCATCTCTCTGACCACACAAATGGTTTCCCCTTCTTCATCAAGGCTAATAGTGGTGTTGTAACTATAGAGAAGTCTGGTACAAACCTTCAGTAATATCCAACTAAACCCATGAAACTTTGTACCTCCGTCACACTCCTTGGTGGATCCCAAGAAAGTACCACTTCAATCTTCGCTGGATCCACTACTACTCTAGCCTTCGAGATGACGTGTCCGAAGAATTGAACCTCTCAAATCCAAAACTAGCACTTCGAGAGCTTACCATAAAGCTAGTGCTCTTGAAGTGTGTCCAGTACTACCCGAAAATGGTAGGCATGCTCTTCCACAGTAGTCGAGTATATCAACATATTGTCGATGAAGACTACAACAAAGCGATTGAGGTAAGGCTGTAAAATCCTATTCATGAGTCCTGTGAACACTGCTGGAGCGTTTGTTACACCGAAAGGCATAACCAAGAACTCGTAGTGGTTGTACTGACATCTGAAGGCCATCTTCTGCACATCCTCATCTTTAAATCTGAGGTTCTTATAGCCTGATCTGAGTCCTATCTTCGAGAACCACCGTGCTCCCTTCATTTGATCAAAGAGGTCATCAAACCTTGAGAGTGTGTACTTGTTCTTCACAGTCACCTGTTTCAGGTGACGTTAGTCGACACAAATCCTCAGGATCCCATCCTCCTTGGAGAACAGAATCGGTGATGCCCAGGGAGAATCATTAGGTCGGATGAATCCCTTCCCCTGCAAGTCCTCTATCTATACCCGCAGCTCGTGAAGCTCCACGGGAGCCATCTGATACACTGGTGTAGAGATCAGTGTTTTCCCGTGGTAAAGGTCAATGTAGAAGTCCACCTCTCTTCAAGGAGTTAGACTTTGGACATCATCAGGTAAAACATCTGTGTACTGGTCCACCACTACAGGATATCTCATACTCTCCACATCAACTTCTCTGAGGGTAAGGAAGGCCAAATGATTAGTGATCGGTTGTACCCTTCTCCCAGTAAGTTCTTCATATGCTGCAAAGGCTCCCTTCTTGCCGGTGAAGGTGAACCTGGTCCTATCAGTGCGGACACACCACACATTGTGCCTAATATAGTTGATCTGAGCATGGACTTTATATAACCAACCCATACCCAAAATGAAATCGTAAGGCCTCGACACCGCTTCATGGATAACTAAGCCAAATATCTCGCCTCCTAGAGTAATCTCACACTAATGGCACCAGTTCGTAATCGTAGAATCTGCTCCTATAGGAGTCTCTAGCCGTAAGGATCGAGCCAACGGCTCCGTCAGAATCTCTGAGATCTGAAATGAGGGTAGTGGCAATGAAGGAGTGACTGGAACCTATGTCTATAAGAACTGCAGCTAAGGTATATTAGACATAGATCGTACCTTGAATCATCTCCAGAGCACCATGATCGTTTGCTTCAACTACCAGAATCCGAGCTCTCGCATGTCCACCTGCTCTCTGCGGTTGGGGTGGACAATCCATGGGGTCGTGGTGGTAACTCCTCATAACGTCATCCACCGCCAGCTGCATGACCAGCTCCTCTTCCACGTCTTCCTTCACCCTACAGATATCCTCAATCAAACCTCTACCTCTATCTCGGAGGTCCTTCAACTGTCTTCTGATCATCCAAATGGTGGGTCGGACAGTCCCGAGCCATGTGACCCTGCCCACCGCATGTGAAAAACTGTTTGTTCCTTGAATGAATGGCTCTATTTCATGTGCCTCGCACAACCGAACCTGTGTCCTGAGGTCATCCGTCGTATGGTCTAGTCCACTTGGACCTCTGTGACATCTGTCAACTGCTAGCTGCAGAAGACCCTAGTGCATATCGACTAGTGGTTGGTCTCACTGCTGGAGACTGCTCAGTAAGGAAAACCCTCCACTATGAGGGCTCTCTCTAACACCCCCGCCTACATAGAGATGATAAGGGAGATAATAAAATCCATGATCTCTTGCCTAATCCCCTTATCAATGATCCAAACCCTAAAGAATGGGTCTCATACCATATCTGTGGAGTAGCGCAAGAGGTCGGTGAACCTCGTTGAGTACTGCACCACCGACATGCTACCCGGTTGTAGATGCAGTAGCTCTTGTATCCGTACGACATGTAGGGTGGCTGGGAAAAACTACTAATGAAATAGGCTCTCGAAGTACGCTAAGATTAGAGTCACCTCGTTATGCACCTAGAGCATCAGGCTCCACCATCTGCCTGCTGCTTCCAGAAGGAGACTCGCGGTAAGGATCACCATAAGGTCTGATGGAGTCCCTACCAGTCTGAAGACTCTCACCACAGCCTCCAACCAATCCTCAACTTCCTGGGGGTCCATCTCGCCCCTGTACCTGGTCGGCCTCTGGCACTGGAACTCGTGCAACGTGCTCAAGTGGCGTGAACCGTCTACTGCAGGGGTTGGTGGCATTGGTGGCCCAACAAGTAGTGGTACCACTGGTGCCTCCGCTGTAATAGGGCCTTGCACCGAGGCCTCGTCACTCGGTGGGATGCCATATCATACAAAGCCTGGAACCCTGGATGGTTGTCTGCATAGAGGCATCATGTAAAGAAACTGGTGTGTCATGTTCAATAAGTTGTACCTGGTGAGATGACTCAAAAGAGATCACAAAGAAAACTCTTCAAAACAAACACACAGTCAGTGTTTTCATGCACTATGTTGAAAGTCAATAGTCAGGGTCCTGGTGTATGGATACGTCAGTCGCCGCACCAACACTCGACTCCCTAAACTGAAAACCACACTCAGTACCCTTAACATTATTGCTTCATAGAAAACAAAGATCAAAGTCCTAAGTTCTGTGGTAGAATCGACTCCTCTTATACCAATTTGTCATGAACCATTCCTCGGGGCCTATGTCGTGACTACCCCAAGCCAGCCTTCCATAGGCCTGGGGAAGGTGACTAGAACCAAAGGCATAAATCCCTAAAATTGGAAGGCATTTACTTTATATATGAAAACACGCACAATAGAGTACACAGATGAATAAAAAACACTAAGTAAAACTGTATAACAAGATAATGTTAAAAAGTAAAGGGTCCAGAAATACAAGCCCAACTATAAAGTACAAGTACAACTGAAAATGACAGAATAGGTGAAGGTGAAAAGAATCTCTTGGATCATCCACCACGGATCCTGCCTGAATGGTAGGTACAGATAGCCACCTCATAACTCCTCGTCTGTCAGTCTCCACTAGGTACTGAATCATCATGAGGTCCACCTCTGTGTACCGTCTAGTCCTCGTACACTCAGACTCGGTCAGCACTGTCTGTTGTATGCATCCAACACAACAAGGTATGGGCATAGCCCGTGCAGTCATGAGTATAATGATACTCATTAGAGAACTCGAGACTATCAAGGTCTCACAAATCCAACAAGGATAAACCATAAGTTATGAAATCAATAGATACCCCAACTTAGGTATATTCCCATACATATACCTAAGTTATCTAGTAATCCATATCCATCATGAGGAAACATAAGTTACTAACTCAGCTCACACAATTATACAACTTTTTTAGAGAGATAGTAATGATCAGATGTAGCCACTGAATCATATATTCTGTCGAACCAACAACGGATCCAGGAACAGAAATTAGAACTGTCGATCCCACACAGGATCCAGGAATAGTTATTCTGTCGAACCCACGTAGGATCTTGGAATAGAAGTCAGAACTATCGATCCCACACAGGATCCAGGAACAGTAGTCAGAGCTGTCGAACCTGTACGGGATCCCAAAACAGTCGTCAGTGCTGTCAAACCCACATAGGATCTAGGAATTGTAGTCGGAGTTGTTGAACCCACACAGGATCCATGAAGAGTCGTCAGAGCGCAACCAGCCATAGGGTTCTCCAAGAAGCATGCTTGATTCCGGGAGATTTCGCTCCTCAAGCCAAGTGTCGATACTTCAACTACCACCATGTCCCATAAAGAAGTATCTCAAAGAGATGCCTCTTCATAGGGGTCTCAACGCAATAGAAGACACGTCAATTGAACGCCTGGTCTTTGAGTTATTAGCCTTTTCGCCCTAGGGGCCCGGTTGGATTCGTGTAAGATCCAACCTCACCGTATCTCAACAAAACCCTGAACTCTAGTGGGTTGTACTCAAAGGGTTGGCTATGCTCGAAGATTTTTAGTGTCGTTGTCGAATTGTCAAACGGATGTCTGGTGCCAAGTATATGGCCAAAGGAAGTAAAGGGGGTTGGCAGGGGGTCCGGGTCTGGTCCGACCCTGTAGGATCGACCAGGCCCAACCCAGTCTTGGCCGACCCGGTCTGGGTCGACCTGGTCAGACCAGTTGGGTCTGGCCTGGATCCGCAGGGCCCCACCTAGCAGACCGCGTGGGCGGTTTGGCCAAGGATCTGGGCCAGTTCGGCCCGGAGCGTCGTGAGGGCGCGACGCGGTGCGGCTCGGCCAGGAGGGTGTGGTCGGGCTTGTTTGTCTAGGGCACCCCAAGGGGGGCCAGGATGCCGGCTCAGCAGGAAGGCTGTAAGGGGGGCTGGTTCACCGGCTCTGCCGGGAGGCCACAAGTGGGCCGGTTCTCCGGCTCGGACGGGAGGCCGCAAGGGGGAACCGTCTCAAGGTGGCGCGCACGGGTGCATGGAGGCCAGCAGGCAGCCAGTTCGGGCACAGCCAGGAGGGCAGCCGGGCGGCCGGGTAGGGCGCAGCCAGGGGGGCGACCGGGTGGGCAGCCGGGTGGCCAAGTGGGTGTGGCCAGCGCGGGTGGCCAAGTAAGTGGTTGGGAGACCGGGTAGGGTGCAGGCCAGCTCGGGGGTTCCGCTGGGTTGCGTGGGGGGCGCCGACAGCCAGACGGCCAGGAGGCCAGGCCGGCATGGATTCGGTTGTGGCGTGTGGGAGGCGCGGGCGGTCGGGAGGCCAGGCCGGTGTGGGCTCAGCTAGAGGCGGTGTGGGACACCATGGGAGCAGCGCAGTTCACAGAGGTAGTGGGTAGCACGACCATTGTCATTTCTACCTTCGTTGCCTCGTCGTTGTTACGTCGCCATGTTGAAGTACTCCACAAGAATAAAAATCGACAGAGGCTGTCGGGCCATGTTAGGTTGGCCCACACCCTCTGCGTTTAGGGAGGTATTAATTGGCTCATCATGAAAAGCATATGAACAATAACACATCCACAAAAAATTCCTTTCTAACCATTGAAGAAGATAAGAAAAGGTATAACATCATCAATTAATAAACCCCCTACCCTTGTTTCATCGTTCGTCGTTCGTTGACGGAGTCATAGATGTCGGTCGTCGAAGACGACTCATGACAGTTGAAACATTGATGAAGAAGTCGAAGATGATCGACATTCTTAATTTTTCATTCTTCATTGGGAGATGGGGTTCTTCTTTGGAGAACTCTAATTCTCCCAAACTCCCCTCTCAAAAGATTCCTTAAGTGAGAAATGCCTAGCCAAAAAAAATATAAGTTTGTCTATTATTTTAGATGTTGGAACGAAATTCAAATGCAGAGTTAAATTAATTATATAGGCTCCACCTAATTAATGTGAAGGGTTGGCACAAATTAAATAAAGGGGAGTTGAAGAGGCTCCCCTATATTAATTGAATCATGAGAGATTCTCCACTTTAATAAGGATTTTTAAGGTGTTAAAAACTTGTGTGGTCTCCAACTCATTTAGCCTCACATGGGTGGTTGAGTTCGGGTGGGCCCCACCACCATAACCTCTCATAGGAAGTTAAGGTGTGGTGGCTCCTGCTCCAACTTCCACGTGGAGGTTTTAACCACCCAACACTCAATTTTCAGCTCAAATAAAATAATGTGATGCACACATTATTTTATTTTTTTCCATGAAACCCCAAAATCTATCTTTTAAACTCTTCCCACTGTCATCAAAGTGAAAGTATCCTTAAGAGAATATTGATGATGTGAGTTCAATGGTGCCCTCAAATTTCAATTCTGAGCACTGTATCGAAAGTTATCAAAACCCGCTCTTACGTTTACTGAACGTACATGAAAAAAACATCAGAAATTGATTCCGGGCACACCGGGCCTCAGAATCTTGCGACTTCAATTTTCGCGGCCTCGTAAAATTCCCATGTATTTAAGAAACAAATTCTACTGATATTCAGGGTCTTTACATATTTTTTCATCTCGACATCTAGTATTTGGGATATAGATCTTGAATTGTATGAGTTCTTTATGTCATTGATCTTGAATTTGGTTATGTGATTTAAACCGGAACTCAAATCAACAACATTGTGCGACTCAGATTTTGGTTATTTCCATTTGAAAAATATCTATAAATGAACCGAGTTAGGTGGTATTCATATAATTCCCATTTTCATGGATTTAATATGGGTATGACATTTTTTTTATTTCCAGTTTCCATTAGAAATTGATTTTCATGAATTCTGTTAATTAGATTGAGTGATTGTTCTATAAAATATTTCTGGTAATATGTTATCAATTGGGGAATTAATCAAGAAAATATGGAGATTCATTATTAGATATTTAATTTGGGGAATTGATTATAAGAGGTAGGGGTTATAATCTAGATAATTAATTGATGGATTAATTATGATATTTTGGAATGGATAAGATAATATATTTAATTATAGATTAAATATTTTCATTTGATAATATGATTTAGATAATTTATTTTGGTATTAATTATGAAATGTTGATATTTGAATGAGAAAATTAATTCTAGAAAATTAATTATATAGTATTAATTGTGATATTGATTAGTTAATTGATTAATTAATAAATGCTTTGAAGCACTTATTTAATTATTATTTCGACTAATGGAATTAATGTACTTAACTATTGGTTGAATTTGTAATAATAACCAAGTAGATAATTGATTGGTAAATTAATTATGTGATAATGAATGGGAAAATGGTTGTTCTAAATTGAGAAATATATATGGTAACATGGTCATCATACAAATGAATATAGAGTATGTAAAATCGTCATTCTTAATTGATAATTATATATAGTAACATGGTCATTATGATTTTGATTTTAGAGGATGAAAACATGGTCATTCTATTTAGAGGTAATAATGGTAACATAGTCATCTTACATATCTTGGAGATATTGGTGTCTCTAGGAATGTGGGTTATAAATGAGAAATTAGATAATATAAATAACGGAACTCAATGTTATTGCCACACAAGAGAGTTTTCAACTCTGGTACAGTTCGAATCAGGTACAAAGATATCATATCACCATGAATACATTTAGCTTCATCTAGAAGTAGGTATTGAGATTAGTATTATCTAGGGAACACTTTGGGCCCTGGTAGTAGATGAAGACTGTATTGAGTTATGGCTATCATTGGTAAACTTGGAATTAATGTAGATAGAGAAGAATAAATGATAATGTAATATCTCATTATTTATTCATTGTAGATAACTAAAATTGAACTAAATACACTATCATTTGACTAGAATTATATCAAACTCCATTTGTGGTGGCCAACTAAGTTGTACTTACTCCCTATTCATGATTCTGGGTCGGTTCTTGAATAGATTATATCGTTTCAGAGATAGATAAGGGAAAATTCCTTGGGATAGGTGGCTGATTGGGGATGGAGATTAGAGGAGGGGACT
Source organism: Viscum album (assembly GCA_963277665.1). NCBI lineage: Eukaryota > Viridiplantae > Streptophyta > Magnoliopsida > Santalales > Viscaceae > Viscum > Viscum album. The sequence goes on along the minus strand of OY728120.1, from coordinate 535,912,012 downwards.
AGATATGGTTCGAGACCCACATAGGGGAGTCATAGTGTTCTTTTTTTCTGTTTCAATATAGAAACTTTATACATATATTGGTATAGAAATATTTCCTTTCAAATGAATATTGTTTTACTATTTGGTTATTTTTTTACCTTAGTTTTTTTCTAGTTATATATATTATTTTTCATTATTTATTTATTTTTTGTGGTGTTTTACTCTAATTTATGAGTGTATAGTCTCCCCCGGAATAACTTAAATGACCCTCATTGCTAGTTGAAAACCTCTAGAATGTGGGGATGTGTGCATGAGGTCATGTGGTGAACCAGGTCAAGGCACTATCATGTGGCACCCCTTTCGAGATGTTACGCTTATTAAGACTACAAGGAATCCCTATAATTTCACAGTGTCCAAACCTTTTACAAAATTTCTTCTTTGGAGTTTCCTCATTCATCACCCTTAATTTATTATATCTTGAATGAAGATAAATCTTGGATATGAATTGAACTCTATATATATTGTCCAATAATTCATCAAAGCACGGAATGGGATATTAGATATTGATAACGATGTTGTGAAGTTCTCAACAGTCAATGGAAATTCTCATCGATCCATGTTTATTATTAACAAATAGAATAGTTATAGATTAAGGATACACACTATGTCATATGAATCCATTGTCAAGATTCTCTTGGATTTGATTCTTTAATTAATACAACGTAATTGGGGATTTTCTATATGGTGTCGTTCAAATAGGCATATCGCCCGATATGATTAGTATTGAAAACATAACTTTATGATTTCTAGGAAGGCCTAGAAGTTCTTCTGTAAAGACATCACCAAACCCTCATATGATGGGTGTATTATTAATTTTGATTTTCTCACCAACCATTTTAGATAGATAACATTAATTTTTTGGAATCAAGACCCATAATATGAAGGAAATTTCTACTAGAATACCATAATCATCCTTTCATCGATAGATGATCATATATTGAAAATGAATATGAAATTTGGCATACATTACTTGGATATTAATATGAGATCCATATATATAAATTCAATCCATTCCAAGAATCACATCAAATTCCACAAAGGATGGATCACATCATTTATAGGTTTAACATTACCAAAAAAATAAACTAGAGAATAGTTATAATCATTTTATGTGACCGTTGTACCATTAGAATTTTGTAGATGCCGAAAAATACTCAAGATCTAAAAAAGGTTGGGGTGAGAAAAAGAGAAGCCATATTTGGAAATGGTGACCCATTTTGGGGGGCCTAGAGGGGCTGCACAAAAAAAATTCGTGCGGCCGTCGCTCGAGGTTTAATGGCGCGCAGCCGACGTCGGCGCCCCAAAAATTTCATGCCGGCCTATTTTCCGCACGGAACCATGATACCGAGCGCCTATAAATAGAATTCCACCCCTTCGACATCCGACCGAAGAATCTGAACCATCTCCGCTGCATGAAATTCATCCCCCGTGCACGCAAAACGTTGGCTCTCAGGTACTAATTTTTTCACGCCAGATCACCTGAGGGTCTGCATTTCTGTGAGACCCCTCAGGCTTGTTCCCTATCCAAATCCAATCGACACCCATCCCCTATGTGAAATTCCTTCCAATTGCACACAATCCTCTCATCCACGCGCAAACCCTTCCAAATTGTTTGCTCTCTGTTGCGCGCCTGGACTGGCCCTTTCGCGCCGGAACCCGATTGTGCGCCTGGCCCATCCTATTTCGTGCCCGAACACAGTTGTGCTCCCGGACCAACCTTTTTCGCACACGCTGCTTATTTGCATGACACCCCAGCTGACTTCGTGCGGACATGATCTTTTTCGCACAAGCATATCAATTGGGCACCAGTCCCACTATTTCTCATGCAACAGTCCCTTTCACATGAAAACTTCCTTCCTTGTGTGCCCGTGATGTCCCCCTTATGTGCATCATTTTTTGGTGCCTCCAATGCCCAATGAACCTTCTCTATATACTCATTTCACATGAAACCTCCTAGGTTCGCACGAAGTAACATCAAACCCCCCTGGACGATACCGCTCGTTGCATTGCTTCACCTCATGCTTCTTCACATTGGCACACTAATGGCTATTGCTTCTTTGCATAAGTACCCTAACTTCCATTGTTTCTTCGCATAGCCACGCTAATGTGGACCCCCAGTGGTTCTCTCTATAACACCCCTAGATTTGGCATTACCTGTCCCCTCTCTTCACTAAGATGCAGAGGGTACCGATTATGTAAGTCCTAGGAGTGTGGAGAAAACCCACCTCATCTGAGCTGTATGACGTTAAACAGCCAAGCACCATCGTCCTCAGCACATGACATTATAATGGGACCTCGCTCTGTGACTCGCACGCAGGGTGCCCCGAACATGGACATTCTGCATGTCCACTGGTCTCCACGAGGATGAGATCTTCCCTCGCAGGGGATGATATTCTCCTTATCGGAGTGGCATTGGTCTACAGGGAAAGGGGAACCATCCTGGTGTAAGCCCCTAGCTTTTCTTATCAGGGGCAGCATCCATGATCCTCCTTTCTTCTTCGGTCCCAAGTAATGGGGGGGAATGGACATCGGACCCCTCCTTTCTTCTGTACCAAATCCCTCTCCCACTGGGCATTGTCACCACCCGTCCTGACTTCTTGGGCTGCTAACCACGCATAAGCCCCTATTTTCTCTTTGGGCCACTTTTAAGCCCCACTTAACCTCCCACGGACGCACCTTTCTTGACATGATCATCATGTCTCTGCTGCCTCTTATTTCTCACACCAATCATGATTCACGTGGGATTAGAGTGATCATCGACCATGACATCTTACTTGGGCAGCCTATAGTGTAAGCACCACATATTCTGAACTACGTAGACTCTGATCTTGGCCAAGGCAAGGTACGTAGGAAGCATCCCTAAGGTTCAAGAACAACACCTACTTTTACCGACCCCTTCACGTCGGTTCACCTTTGTCCCGCATGATGTTAAACTGTATCCATCGTTCCAAACTATGAGGACGTTGATCTTTGCCAAGGTAGTGTACGTAGGAATCCTTCTTGAGGTTCCATCCCACCACCGTTCATTGGTCCCAAACATCTTCACGTTGATGCACTAAGCCACCATATCATGAACTATGTGGTCTTTGATCCTTGTTAAGGAAAGGTACGTAGGAATCCTCCACGAGGTTCAAGCCCACCACCCTGGTCATTCTGACCTCCTTCATGTCGGTTCATCAACACCTTATGTATCCTCAGAGCATAAGCCCCAAAAGCCCCCATGAACTAAATGGTCATTGATCCATGCCAAGGAAAGGTATTTATGAAGCCTCTTGATGTTTAAGCCTAACTTTCAGTCATTCTGTCCATCTTCACATCGGTTCGCTCCCATACCATTTGACGTTAAACTGTGGACGCCAATCAGTGGAAAGCCATTGTTTCCCAAGTCAGTGGTAAGCCGTTGCACACAAAATCCATCCTAAACTATGTGTTCTTTGATCCTTTCCAAGGCATTGTACATAGGAAGCCTCCCTGAGGTTCAATCCCACCATCCACCTAGACCCCAGGTCCTTATTCACATCGGTTCACAAACTCTTTCCCCATACCCGGACTATGTGGACTTTGATACTTGCCAAGGCAGGGTACGTAGGAAGCCTCCTTGAGGTTCGAGCCCACCAACCAATGGTCCCGACCACTTCACGACAGTCCACCCCCATCCTGCATGACATTAAACTGTATTCCACTTTTAGTTCATCATTCAGTGGTAAGCCATTGTCAACCTCTTTCAGTGGTAATCCATTGTCACTCTATTCAGCAGTAATCCATTGGAACACCAATTGGTAGAAATTCGTCGTCAGATGAACTATGTAGACTTTGATTTCCTACCATAGGTATACGTAGGAATCCTCTTCAAGGCTAAATCCCAAAACTATCATCATCATCATGGTGGTTTCATCCCATTCACCATCCACTTCATTCAACCGCTCCATCATCCATCCCAATTCTAACTCATGCCGCCACATCCCAGTGGGATCATGCCTTCTCATTCCCCATTCCCCTCAACAGTAATTGTGAGGTCAACCATGTCTTGTCCCCAACATCAGTGTTCCCCCCAGGGGTCACACCCATCTGAGCCACTCTAGTCTGTGTTCTAATCAGTCTGATCCATCTTCGCTGGATGTTAAACTTGCGGCATACCCTTTGTTAAACATGGGAAGCTGAGGTAAACCTCAAATACATGACCATAGAATATGATTTCCCATGTTTGATGTGGGATTCCTCAGGCTTCCGCACCCTCAAGAAACCCTATAATAATGGACAAAAGACAGATGCGCTAGTGTGCCAGCACCTAGACATGCCAGTGATTCCCAACATGACTACTCCCATGAACAAAGGTTACAGCCCTGATTGGACACCATGGAATGTCCCGATAGAAGCAGTGTAATTAACTGGTATCCATAAAGATATTTCTCTAGGAAGAGTTTCACGAAAAATTTCTTAAGTATATAAGGGAGACCCGGACTAGGTGACAAGTTTCAAGGAGGAATCCACAGAAGGGGGAACCGACATCTCTTCATCCCATTTCCATCAAGGAGAAAACGTCCCTGAACAAGGAGAGGATTCCCCCTACCATTAGAATGCAGGAATGTGGGTCAACAAAAATGCACCATTCATTATTAAACGAGACGGACGTGTGTACCCCGATGAAAGTGTCGGAAACAACGATGTCACAAAAAACTCAACATCTAATTGATGAGGTAATATGACGATACCTTTAGAAAATTCATTAAAAATAAAAGAGTGGTGGGATCTAAAATAAAATTAATCATTTACTACTTTACAATGGATGGAATGTGGACCTTTCACCAATTAATTATCATATTCTGTATCACCAATTGTGATCACATGTGAATTAAAATTTACTTTTGAGTTAAGTGTTTTTTCATCGATCATTATAAATAACCCTTGAATTTGGGAATTGATTTTCATAATTCCCCATTTCCTTGAACATATAGTATTTATGTATATTTGGTTCATTCTTTGTATCATTTTCTCAATTTTAATCAATAGAAATATTTTACCTATCACATTTCATTAAATTTCCCAATGACCATCTCTACCAATCTAAAAAAATTATTTTACCTTTTTGAAAATTTATTTCATGTTTCTTTCCACACATTTAGTATAAGGGAAATCTCATCTTCTTTTTAGTATGGTATTTATATTATGACATGAATTTAATTTAATTTTCTTATCAACCCCATATGACTAATGTGTTACTTCAACCTCCATCTCACCTTTTAGAGAACATTGATCTATTTCCCCATATATATTGAAGTCTGTTATGGCTAATGTACTTCTAAGACTTGGATTTAAGCCATTAAATATTCAATAATCTTTATTATAATGTTGGATAATAATTTTAGAAGCATAATATGAAATTATGGTAATATCTTATTAATAGGTACCAACATAATCACTATCCTTTTTATTAATCTTAAGGAACTCCTTATCCATATTATTTCTAAATATACCTATAAATTACTTATTGAAAAAAAAGTTCGTGAACTCGTCTCACGCCATGGATTCAATTTCATCACTTTGCCTCATATTCTAGATAATGTTCCACCATTAATGAGAATCACATTCCAAATGATAGACTTACAAGATCTATTTATCATTTCTTAAACATTAGATAACTAAAAATATCTTTTCAATGGTGATAATAAATATTAAGCCATTAGTGGATGAGAAGACACACTAAAATAAGGTGGACACTGCCTCATGAAGTATTCAATATAATTTAGTTCTCTATTTTGTTTATTTGGATGTCCTATATTATTCATATCTTGAAAATGTTATGTGGGAATAGAAACAATTATTTTTATTAATGCTCCCATAATTTTCAATAGATCAGGAGGGAAATAATTTCATTGCATGTCACATTCATAATTAACAAGGTTTCTCCAAATTACATCCATTGATTAAAACCAAGAAACCTACTATGATAAACACTAAGCATAATGAAAAAAACACATAATAAATATTAATATTTAAATTTATAACATTTTATGTTTATTCATAGATTATTCGTGATCATTTATAAAATAGTAGGATTGTAATTTATACATTGGAACATCATTAGGGTTCATCCTATAGTTTTCTCATCCTTATTTCAAAATGTAATCTATAACTTTCCACTAATATCAACTATTGTGAACCATAATTTTCATAAATAGATAAGACATAAAGATTGAATATTATTCTTAAAAAATAAGACTAGGCCACGATAGGATCATATATCTATAGTGTCATTAGAAACTGGGAAACATAAACAACTGGTTCATAAGACATCTACATTGTCTCCCTATTATTCCATCATTACTAGATCCATTTTGGACATATCTTATATAATTCCTATATTCATGTCCTAGTGAAAGAAAACTTAAGAATCAGTGTTATCAGATGAACAGTAAGGTAACACAAAGAAGAAATCAATTAAATCGTAATAAAAATACATAAGAATATAACAATTGAAAATAATATCCTCCATATGAATGATCAAGAAACCATGTCATGTGATAAATCATAAAAGTTCAAAAATAATCATTAAACATATTATCAATAGTCATAACATAATGCATGGAATTTTGTGGAATAAAAATATGATTATAAAATCATTTCATATTAGTCACAGATAATTTACAAGACCGTCATAGCAGAAAAATGCAATACTAAACTGATCACCCTCCTCATTCCAGCCCTATATTGATGAACCAATATTATTTCTAGTTCTAGCCCTATCTATCTCGTGAGATATATATTATTTACCATTTAATTTGATGGTTATATTTGTTTCACTCATCTCATAATGATATCATTCTAACATGTGTTGCAAACACTTAAATCATTCATCTTAGCATAACCGATTGATTAAAATAAGTTTCCTAAACATCATTCCATCATAAAAAAATCCATAATAAAATGAATTTCTCAAATAAAATTTTCACGAAAACAAAATCAAAATATAGGAATAATAAAGATATTATACATGGACAATAAACTTATTAAATAATTCTATCCTAGATGGGAAATAATTTTTTTATAATAATTGAAATTAATTCATGTGGAAAATAACCTTTCTTCCCCAAAAATGTTTTCCTTTTCTTAAAATGACAAATCATTTTAAAAGAAAACAATATAATTGAAAATAAATAGGAAATATTATAAATTAATCTTCATTAAAGTATGGAATTATGAAAATGTAAAAATCTATTAATTCTGTATAAGTTAAAAGAAAACATTCATCATGTAATTTTATCAGAAATTCATAAAGTTCTTGTTACTGAAAAAAACATTCCCTTCATACCCATTAATAAAAATTAAAAAAAAGTAAAAATATAATTTAACCAATTTTAGAAATATAGAATGAAATTTTTTGAATATATATTTATGAAACATGTATTTTTATAATAAATATATCCTAGTAAATATATCTATTTAAACAATCTTAGATAATAACGTGATAACAAAATTATCCATTACCTTAAGTTTGATATCCATAAAATTTATCTGAACCACCTGTATAATGACTTAAATAATGTCATTGACTTATTCCATAATCATATTCATATTTATGATGTCATATATTTTCAATATTATCATTTTTTGTTAATAATATCTCATTATTACTCATTATATGGGTATAAACATATCCATTTTGTTCTGCTTGTTTTCGTGAATAGGTTTTGATTATTATTCATATTTTATAGTTATATCATTTAAAGAATGATATTATTATAAAATATATATTATTTATTCATTATATACATTTATATTTAAATGGATATCTTTGATAATGAATCACATTTCATCGTGTAGAAGGTATGTCGTACGTACGTACGACCGATGATATCATTTCTTTAGTTATTAAAGGGTATGGAAGTGAATGGTGTATATATTTTTACAGAATAAATACCTTGTTATAATAATCATATATAGTTACTATTTCCATCAGTATATCAATCCACATAATGTGGTGGTGAAAATAAGTTACATCGCGACATGGAGATGGAATGTCATGCGTACGCATGCATAGTGATTACTTTTTTCATTGGATGAATAGAAGGTGGAATACATTTTTTCTATAACCATAATAACATCCCATTTTATAGGTGATTTTATATTCATTAATTATCATTAGAAACAAAAAATGAATACGATGTATCAGAGGAAATGTACTTGAGAGTGTGGGAAAAGGATATTACCTTTTCTTCTACGAGCTCCCTTTAGATCTCATCTTATAAGCATGAATGCTGCTATTTTGAGAAGACCTGAACATATAGAATGTGAATAGGGGCTCTGAGAATTGAAATGAATATAGTAAGGATGAACTTGAAAGCTCGATGACTTATGAATAAATGAGAGAGGAGGCACCCTATTATAGTTTAGGATGGGGGTACCTATGAAAATTCCAAATATATTAATATATAATTAATTAAACCACATTAAAACCACCAAAATGTCTTAGTTTCTATTATTACATGTGATAAGGTTATAATATCATCAAAAAAATATATTTTAGATTGTTATCTACTAAACTTTAAACCTTATAATTTAAATTAACACTTAGTTAATCGATATAATTTTTAACTAGGGTGACAAATATATCAATATTAAATGGATTCAATGTCGACTTATTTGATATCAATTAGACCATAAATAAATACCATAGATCATCTTAGACCCTATATTAATTTTTCTATTTTTTTAAATAATATTTATGATATCTAACTAATTTAATAAAACAATACTTTGATAAATAATCAATACTGTCAATTTTGACTCTATTGAATTCATTGATTTTTAAAAATATTATAATATCAATTTGAATTCAAAAAAACAAATTTATTATATTTATAATATGAAACTTTCATCTTTAAAATTAGTAAAAAAATTATTATTCTAAATAGTGTTTATTATAATATTTTTAATAATATGTATTTTATTTTTTGATTAATAAAATAGTTACAACAATTGTTTTGTGTGATTATTTTAAATGATTTGTTTGAATAAAAATAAAATACTATGATAAATATAAATCCACAATATTTCATAATATACTTAAAATTGAATAAATCTTATATAAAATTAAACAATAAAAATTTCATATTAATCAAAACATGAATGTAAAAACTTTAAGATTACATTAAATAAAATATTATAAGTGTCATTCTCATTTTCATATGTCTCCAAATGTTTACTAAATCCACTGTTGGATTATTTTGTTAAATAAATGAACATCCATTAATATTTTTATTTTATTTTTTACTTTTACTTTTTATTATCATTTGAATAAAAATTAGTTTATTGATTTCTCATCAATTAAAAAGTTTCTCTATCATCAATATATAAACCTATAATGTTATTATATATTTCATAAAAATTAAAAATAAATTTACAAGATAATGAAAAAAATTATTTCAATTGGGTATTGATAATATAATATATCTTTTTAATAACCTTGAATTAAAAAAGGAATAATTATTAAAATTTGAGTCAGCCATATTTAACAATTTTTTATAAGAAATAAATTAAATGTCCTACTCACATACATGTGGCTTCCAAATGATATTATTTTATACCCAATGATAATTTAGGTCAAAAAACACATCCATTTATATTAGGACAACTATTAGGGTATTATTATAATTTTATTTTTACATTCATTTACCCTATTGACCCTTTTACCGTATTAATAAAAATTACTGATGTTACTATTCATATTGCCCCAAAATAAGAGAAATATTTTTAAATAATTTAGAAATATTTATTCTATATATGGAATCAATTTTTCAATAGTCAAAACAAAAATTGGAAGTAATTTGTTAATAATTAATCTATTTATTCAAGTGAAAAAACATGTTTTTAAATATTAAAACCTTGCAAAAGATTGAAATTTTTTCAAATATAATCTTGTGTAAAATTAATTCCAATGACCTAAATTATATTATTATATAAAAATATATGCATTTTATAATTTTGAACCTTTTAATATTATAATTAACCATATATTAGGGAATTTAATCTTATGATGGACTTTGATATATTAAAAATGAATCCATTTTTTTGATTCTGAGATTAAATATGCATAAATTTTTCAATTTATTTTCTATTGATCATTATTTTTAAAATTTAAATTAAGATTCATAATTTAATAATATAATCTTGTATATTCAATTTTTTTTGAAATTTTTTCTAGAATATTGAATGGATAATATTTCTATGAAAGGTAATGAATTATCTTCTCGACCTGCAACCAGAGCTTCATATTAATCAAGAGATGAACAAATTATAACTATATTATGATAGATGACTTAGGTGATGACCAATAAAATCACACATATAGAGTATCATACCTTTTCAAATCAAGGTGAAAAATGTTATTATTCATATTTTATCTATGAAATCAATAATCAATTTGGACAAATGTTTCATTTGTAGCTAATCAATGGAAACTTTTGTTCATAGAACACATTTCTCTCATTAATAAGTAATAAAATAGAGAAGGTTTGTAGGGAAACATATCATCACTCAAGAGTTGTGGATCAATGATTATCATTTATTAAAGATACTAATTTTGAGAAAGAAACAAATAATAATGGAATTAAGGGACATGAATGATACTTTCTATGATATAAATTTTCATAATGAGTAATGATCAGATATGATGGATTAGTTATTGAGTATAAAACTAAAGGAAGAGTAAATGTAACATCCCGGGTAAATAATGAACATGAAATTTTAATATTTGTTTTAAATATTTATGGATTAAGTATTAAGTTTACTCTAAAATAGATTCTATATTCGAAGGCGTACCTAATAGGCGACAATGAGTTTCTTTGAAATCTTATGTTGCATACAAATAATTTAATATTATTATTTCTAATGATAGTTAACGCCTAGATGTTTTATTGTCTAGAATGAACATAACTAACAAAAATATGAATATATGTGTTTGTTAAATGTTTTTAAATTTATCCAATAAACATTTGAGGGTTAAAATGTGAACAAATCTGATTTTAAGAAAAAATACTCTAATATTCTTTAAAAAGATGATTTACCACCTTTTGATGGTGAACCCTGTTTAAATCTAGTTTTTCACACTTTTCTATGTTGTATTTGAAAAAATAAAGAGATTATTTATAATCAGGACATTAAAATTTACCTTGGGTAAAATTTTGGTATTTTCTGATAAAATTCATTATTTAATGAATAGTAAAATAATATTGTATTTTAATTCAAATATCCTTTTATAATATAATTTAATTATATGGTTAGATTTTCTTTTTAATTGTTTTTAAAGTGTAATTAGATTATATTTTTACCATTTAATCTAATGGTGGTAATTGGAATTAATTTCACATTGAAATTTGACATAAACAATTGTCAATCTTTTGATAGATATTGTTTTATAAAAACACGCTCTTTGTTTTGACAATGGGAATTAATTTTAAATTAATTAATAAAAATACTATGTTTTTAATTTGGTAAAATTGAAATCATTTTTTAATTTAGAAGGTCAATTATAGCTTAGGCTGATTTTTTCGAAAAAAACTTCAATTTTTGATGAATAGTGAAACCACTTAGTAGTATTTAAAAAATTGACCTTTTCATTTAAATAAAAATTTTCCAATTCATTGAATTGAATTTCAAAAATCTGACACACATGGTTGTTTTTGTTAAGTAAAATGTGGTTCAATAGGATGAAAATAATTTTTGGTGAATAGTAACATTGGACTGTTATTTATAGCGATTAAATATAAATTCGGTAATTCAGGGTAAAAAGAATATCATAATAATAAAACATTTCCTTAAAAAACATTAACCTTATTGGATTAGTCACGAATGACCATGGACATCATTTAGTTGATTTTTGGACCTCATGGAGCCACTTAAGAGTGATAATGACACTTTATTTTAATTAATTTAATGTAAAGACCAAAATGAAATAAACAAATATTTTTTCATAAATTAATTTTTACATAGGTTTATAAAAGTTATCTTTTAGACTATAAATATTCATTAGAAAGCTAAAACTATTTCCCACATCATGGTATATTATTTATAATTTTTTGACATCAAATAAATTAAATTATTTATGACACATTATTGATGTTGTATTTACCTCATTAATAAATGATTTAAATAAATATGATTATAAATATTAAATTAACATTTAAACTGATAAAAATCTTATTGGAAGAATTTATTTTGACCATGAATCATCTTATATTCGATCTTATTTATTTTTGGACCATTAGAAACTGAAAATAATTATATAATAAAATAATAGTTTCACACTTTCCTAAAGAGCCCCTCCTCCCCCTTATAAAAAGTCGTCACTTCTATGTCATTCCACACACCTCGTAATCCCCTTTTCTCATATAAAACCTACCAAAATAATCTCTCAAGATCCCTATCTTCCACTTATCAGCCTTAACATAGGCATAAGTCACTTTAAAAAGTCATTTTGGTTCAATCCAAAGGGAGTTACCCAAATTAAAGGTAATCGATTCTCTTAACTTTTTTTTATTTTACTTCTACAAAACCTAAAATCATTTTATTCCTTTATTTTATAAAAACAACAGAATCCTAAATATACTAGTATGTTTTTATGAGAAGTATTCTAACTACAATTACACACACCATCATCTAATGGTTAAAGACCATAAAGTTTCTATGGATGGAAATCTAACACCTCATGATGTGATGATTGTTCTATTATCTTCTACTGCCTCTCATGGTGGCCATTAAGATGGAACTATATTTATATATGATATATATTATGTTTATTTTTTCTTTATTCTTTTGTATTTTTCATTTATATCATACCTTTATGGTTTCCATAGTGGGAAAACGTGATAATTTTATTTGAGAAAGTGCGGACTACCGCCCCCTCAAAGTGATATAACTCGTTAATGACATATGTGGGACGTATAAAGGATATAGTTAATTATATTATATATGATATTATAATATAATTATAATATATCTATGTATCATTATGTTTTAATTCCATCAAAGTACAACAAAAAAATGAAAGTAGCGTTCATACGTACGTACGACATACCGTCACCATGAATGGTGCATTTCATTTATTATATATAAATGTTATGTACTGTTAAGAATAAATATATATACTGGATATATACTATATATATAATATCTAAATCATTAATATCATTCTGGAGATAATGGAATTCTGACAACTCGGACAAATTGTAATTATAAAAAGTTTATTTTTATCACAAATTCCAAACATCAACAAAATGTCTAATATGAACGCAAATAATTAACTAATTGTTGTAGCAAGGTAATAAGATATATAAAATGAATAATAAACTTCAAAAATTTTCTTATGGAAGTATAAATTAATATAAATTTATTATTCAGGAAGAACCCGGAACATACGAGTCAAGTCGTACACGAGGTCAGGGGTTTCTTATCTCACATTTAATTGCGTGAGATTTCCATTGTTCGCCATTATTTATTGCATGTGGTGTATCGTGTCCTACCATATGATATATATTATCATTATTCTATTTGTATTCATTGTATTCTATTATTTATTTGGTGATTGTTATCTTTTGGTGATACGAATCGATTGATTACAACGTGGTACGGGGGTTTGATGTCACTTTTTATTCCCGTGAGATTCATGTTATATTTGCCACTATTTCCTTTTGTGTGGTGGATGTACTGCCCATTATTGTACTATTTATGTAATATTATTTAATTTATGATTATTTACATATTCATTGATTTATTCTTCTTTCATGGGGTGTATGTTTCATAAGTTACCAAATCGGTAAGGGAACATTTCACCCTCTTCTTAAAAGACTTATTTTTGTTTTGTCTTTTAATTTACATCTCATTAGGTTGGGATATGTTCCTATATATCCTTATTGTTGTAAATTTTATTTCCAAGTGATGAGATACACTTTTCCTTCTCATCAATTCATTTTATGAATTTTAAAGTGACGTTGTTACGCTGTCAAATTTATGTAAGGAAAATTCTTCACTCAATTTCAATTCTTTGGGTTAAATTTATACTTCTTGATTATGTTTTGCTATGAAGATCTATGAATAAACTCTAATTCTTTTACACTTAATATCCACTTATATTTGGTTTATTTCTATTTTTCACACATAATTATGTCATTAATTTATCCTCAATCTAAGGATACCGTATTTATAAAGGATTTAGTCTCAATTTACATTCCATTGAGACTTCGTTGTTGTTATACGCCAATTCACTCTTATATGGTGTATATAAGGTCCTTTAAAATATTATATAATGAATCATTTTATTCTCATGATATTATAATTTTCTTTTTAAATGTTATTCCTCAATTATTTTTATTCATGCGTCTCTCATTTTGTTAAAAACTCTTTAACTAAAATATCATTTTAAATTTTTTAATGATTTATTCTTAAAAATACTTATCATTAATTTCCATATTTTAAAATTGGTTTCAAGGATTTATTGGTATGTACATTAATGATTTCAAATGATAATTTATTTAAAATGTTCAAAGTGGTATGGGACACATTGATTCAAAATCTCTTTATTAAATGTTTTAAATGGTTTTGAAAATGGTTTTGACAAAGCATTGATTATGTTAATATATTGAAATGATATATTGTGATTGTATTGTGGAAATGTTATCTTTAATTTATGCTAGTGTTATGTGTTATGAATATGTTATGGTTATTGGGAATTATTTATGTATATGGGTGGTTCCTTGATAATTCAAGGGCGTGTGAGCCTGAGATAGCTCTCCAATGCCTTGGGTAATGTGACAGAGATAAACATTAATGTTTCTCCTATGAGATTTAGGGAATATACTATGATAGATATTCCATATGTGACCCCCTCTATAGCTGTGATATCTACAATGAATGTATGATATGGATTCCTCATGTTAACTTTATTATTTATTATTCCTATGTGTTATTCATAAATATTATGATTTCAGAAGGTATGTTAGGATTGAAAATTATGGTTTCATTGATTTGTATTTATTGATTGGTCAATGTATCCTTTAGTTATTTGATAACCCTTACTGAGATTTTTATTCTCATTATAGGTTTTTTAAATATTTTTCACAGGTTATAAGGAAGGGTAAATGAAAGGACGTATTCAAGAAGATTTATATCAAGAAAATAAATATTGTTTTATTTAAGGATTTTTATTATTGTGAAAAATCGGTTATAGTAGAAGTGTCTAATTTATAACATTCAAGTTAATATTTAACAGTTATGGCCTAATTCTCTAAAACTATAAACCTAAAAAGATCCCCAATGTGAATTCATGATTTAACACATGATTAAGTAATGATTAATGCTATGTCCTTATAGCTGGTATTTGAGGTCAGTTTAGACATTTTTAGGGATTAGGAGTTTTTGTTAGACACATGGTTTGTCCCTATGTCTATTATTTCAGTTAAATCCTTATTTAATAGCATTTTTTGGTCAAGCAATGTTATTTACAAATGGAAGGAGGAGGATCTCAAATGAAATTCCTATCTATTCCTAATGAATTTCTTGCAATAATTATTTCAAAGTCATGTTCAGATTATTGTGAAACTTTTTTAGCATAAAACTCACTTGAAAGCTGTTGTTTGAGGTATCAAACACCTCCACTATACCACATTTTCACCTTAGATCGTGGGTTGTATTTTAAAAAAATCCTATTTTCACAATATTCTCATATTCTCATGAATGGAAAATATTATCAAGGGACTTTCAAATATTTTACCTTATCACAATATTTTGAAGCATAATAAGATTTTGAAAATGGTGATGATGAAGGTGACCCTTACACAACCTATTTATATTTTCTTTTACATAATAGTCTCTCTGTAGATACCAATGGTTTTTTAAATGGACCATTAATTGAAAATTTCAAATCAAATTCGGTTCTACTATCTTATAGAAATCATGTTTTATCAAATGTTTTGAAATTATATATCATATGTTAGGTCCAGAAGGCTGAATACCCTAAGAGGAGAGGTGAATCAGGGTATGACTAATTTAAAATTAAAGCCCGTTCTAATCTTATTTCACTGTTAAGAAAAACACTCTTCTCTCTCTCTCTCTCTCTTGTTGAACAATATAAACAGAAAGTAAAGCATGCACATGACACATCAATTTTTACTTGGTTCACCCTCACTGGGCTACGTCCAAGGAGCATACAACGGCGATGTGTCGTTGTACCAAATACACTATATCACACTACTGTTTACAAGGTTTGGGATAGATCACTTTTATGCCCAGGCTCACTGCTTTTACAAGGTTTAGGGACAGCTCATTGCTTCCCCAAGGGTCACTCCCTGTTTCTCTCTCTCTGGCTCACTGTCGGTGGAGAGGATCACCTTCTTCCTATTACTTTTCTCACTGCTCTGTAAAGGATCCACTCATAGTTTATAGACCTATAGGTCTCTTCATAATCACTAATGAATACATCCTCTATTGTATGTGGATGCTCTGTTGAAGTTCAACTTTCACCTGTAGATGAATCTCACTTTGAACTGAAGGTATCAGGTAATCTTCCAGCTTCCACGCAGCCCTAAATCACTGCCGGAAATCACCCTTATTTTCTGCCCTTCCCTAATCTGGTGCGCAAGTCTTGGCATGCAAGTAAAAATTGGTGCACAATTCCACCTCAACCACTTGTGCGACACAAGCCTCTGCAACTCCAAACTTGCGAGACACACATCCTTTTATGCCCAAACCAATTTTAGGGCACAACCAACAACTTTAGCGCTTCTTAAAAATTTGGCGTGCAAGTGTCACCAAACCACTTGCCCGACACTTTGTTCTTCAACTCAGAACACGCTCGACTCTCTTCCTTCCTCGCCCAGACCACCTTGGATGTGCAACTATCACCTAGCGCGCAACCTATACTTGCACGACCACACACCACTTGCGCGACCACCACACCTGCACGACGGGAGCTCTAATTTTTCTAAGTTTTTAACTCTTCACCGAATGAGGAGGGGTCGACCTGTATTAATAGACATTTGGAAAACCTGCGCGATGGTGCGCAAGTCTCCCCTAGGCGCGCAAGTTTCTGTGATCAACTCTCTTCCACGCAAAACACTTGCGCGACCAACACTAAAACATGTGCAACCCTTATCCCTTTTCCATATTTCTATTTTATGATCTTGAAAAAAATATGGCGCACAAGTTTCTTCCCCATTAAGTACACGGTGCGCAAGTACCTTTTCCAAAAACCACTTTTCTTCATTTGTTGATTTTCAGGCCCAAAAATTTGGGAAACACTGGAAAATGGTGCCACCTTGTATCTGCTCTTTTTGTACTACCTCCAGATCATCCATTCCTGTGTCGACGTTCTTAAATCAAACATGGATCGTTAACCACATACATTGAACTTGACATGCCACCATGAAATCCCCTTTGTCAACAAATTTGTACGTCATGGTTGGCTTCGTCAACAATCACAACACAGATGTACACTTTGTCAACAAACACAATCACCTCAAAAATGCTTGAATGATACCTTGATGGATTTTTTCCCAACATCATACATGATTATTTTCCAAAACATTTTCTGTGAACACCAATGTGACCCATGTTTTACAAGGTGTATTTGGATGAAGGAAGCAAATGATTTTGAAGGATCTCTAAATAATTGTTCCAATGCATGGACCAACTACCTACGCGAACAAGATGACTATGAAACCAAGCGGACATAATGATCAAGGTATGATGTTATTTATTTTGGTGATTGTTTTATTTTATCATATTGTGGTGAAATAAAAAAATGGCAATGTATATAAGACTTCAAGAATTAAGATGTTGAGATGATAATGAATTGGGATAAAAATGAGAGGTATTAGAAATACATTGAAGTAAAAACATGTTAGGGTTATTTTTGAGTTTTATAAGAAGGATAAAACACAGACTATGTGACAACCCGTCACGTCAGACAAAGCTGTGGTAATCGAACCCACAACCAAAGTGTGATTGGGATTTATTGCCTACCACTAGACTACGTGAAGTCCCTGATTATTTTGACTTATTCTTTTTGGTTAAATGATTTTATTGGTCATGAATAAGTTGATTTTGGATCTTATGTTTTATCAAATGGATATCCTTAGCATAAGAAAATGATTTTGTGATTAGGTGATAAAAGTTATTTTGGAAGACGTTCTCTCTTTTGGTAACACTGTATGCATAAGAAAAATAGAATACTATTGGATTAAATTTGTGGATTAATGGTTGAAATTTTATTTTGGAAGAATATCTATTTTTATTGTGGATATATAGAGATTTGGGTTATTTATGGAAATGATTAACCAATCATAGATAATATGTGATTTTGTTAATTACGCTTTACTATGAGACTTTAAGAGTAGTTGATGTTTTTGGAGACAAATGTTAAAATTTACTATGGAAGACTATGTTAGTAAATCCTTTTGATTTTTGTGTAACGATCTTAGTTTGGTTTATGTTTAAGATTTTTAAGGACAATAGTATATTGAATGGTCTATGTTGAACTTAGGGTACTGTTTGTTGAATTTCAGAAATTAGTAATAGTATTTCTTTTTATAAAGGATTATCCTTTTTGGGGATTATTTGATATTTTACTAACCTTTTTGGTTTTGGTTAATGAATACAGACATATGAAATATAGGGTTCTTATTTTTTGGGTCATGTGATTCTCTAGAAGTTGATTCTAGAATTTTAGGTGTGACCAAGTCATCTTGAATACTCATCATTTGGAGAAAATGTGAGTTTTTGGTTGAAACTTGTTAATAGATGAAAATCCACTTGAAAAAGTAGTATTTATTCTTATGATCTTATTTTAAGTAGTAAAATAATTCCAAAAAAAATGAAATTGAACAATAAATAAAAATGTTGTCCTTTTACTTTTCTTACTGGGTAATCAAAGAACTTTTAACAGATCACAAGTTTGTGATTTTCTAGAGGTTAAATTTCTCTTAATCATGTTTTCTATCACTCTCCATCAGAACATGATGGTTTTTTTCTCTTCCATATCCATTTTTTTCTACACAGAATCCTAGTAAAGGTTTTCTCTGGTATCCTTTTTGTTTCATTATCTTTCCTTTAAAGTGATAGTATTATTTACTCTTTTTCTGATGTGGGAATTTATATGATCATTCTGAGCCTAATTTTAAAATTAGAAGGATGCAATTTCCGAAAGGGGGAAAGATGTAACATATCAGGTAAATAAATAACATGACATTTTAATATTTATTATTATTTTTGGATTATGTATTAAATTTACTCCAAAGGGGATTCTATGTTTGATGGCGTACCTAATAAACAACAATGGGTTTCTTTGAAATCTTAAATTGCACACTAATAATATAATATGATTATTTTACATGATAGTTAATGCATTACCGTTGTATTGGTGAAAATGAACATAACTAACAATAATATGAATATACATGTTTGTTAAATATTTTTACATTTATCCAACAAATTTTATAGGCTTAAAATATGAATGATTCTAATTTTAAGCACAAATACTCTAATATTCTTTAAAAGGTCGATTTACCACCTTTTGATTGAGAACCCTATTTAAATCTAGTTTTGGTCACTTTTATATGTTCTATTTTACAAAAAAAACATCTTTAGAATCAGCACATTAAAATTTACCTTGGGTAAAATTTTGGTATTTTTCTGATAAAATTCATTTTTTAAATGAATAGTAAAAAATACTATATTTTAATTCAAATATCCTTTATAATATAATTTATTTATATGGTTATATTATATTTTTAAATGGTTTTAAAGTGTAATTATATCATATTTTAACAATTTAATTTAACGGTGGTCATTGAAATTAATTTCACATTGAAAATGGACATAAACAAATGTCAATCATTTGATAGATGTTGTTTTATAAAAACATGCTATTTGTTTTGACAACGGGAATTAATTTTAAAATAATAAATTCAACTTATATATTTTTAATTTGGTAAAATAAACATCATTTTTGAATTAGGAATATCAAATATAGCATATGCTGAATGTTGGGTATTTTTCTGAAAAAATACAATTTTTTATGAATAGTTAAACCACTTAGTAGTAGTTAAAAAACTGTCAATTTCATTTAAATGAAATTTTACCACTTCTTTGAATTGAATTTCAAAAATCTGACATACATGGTTTTTATTAGTACGTAAAATTTTGTTCAATAAGATGAAAAAAAATTGGTGAATAGTAATGTTTGACTTTTATTTTTCGCGATTAAATGTAAATAGGGTATTTCAAGGTAAAAAGTATATCATAATAATTATAAATTACCTAAACACTTGTCCTAACCTTATTGGATGAGTCATAGCCAACGATGGGCATATTTGGGTCGATTTTGGGACTGCATGGAGCCACTTAAGAGTGATAATGACACTTTATTGTAATTAATTTAATGTAAAGACCAAAATGACATAAACAAATATGTTTTAGTAAATTAATTTTTACATAGAGTTATATAAGATATATTTTAGACTATAAATATTCATTATAAAGCTAAAAATATTTCCTACATCATAGTAGTTTGTTTATAATTTTTACTCATCATATAAAATAAATTACTTATGACACAAAAATAAATTTGTATTTACCTCATTAATAAATGAGTTAAATAAACAAGATTATAAATATTAAAATAACATCAAAAACCAATAAAATTATTATTTTATGAATTTAATTCGACCATGAGTCATCTAATCTTTTATATTAATGAGTTTTAGACCATTAGAAACCGAAAATCATTATATAATAAAATAATAGTTTCATACTTTCCAAAAGAGCCCCTCTTTCCCCTTATAAAAAGACCTCACTTCTATCTCATTCCACACACCTCTCAAGCCCCTTTGATCATCCAAAACCTGCACAAATAATCTCCCAAGATCCCAAAATTCCACCTATAATCCTTACCTTAGGCATAACTCACTTCAAGACGTCCTTTTGGTCCAAACCAAAGAGAGTTACCCAAATTAAAGGTAACAGTTTATCTTAATATCTTTTATTATATTTTACTTCTCCAACCCCTAAACTCTTTTTATTACATTATTTTATAACAACACCAGAATACAAAATATACTAGGATGTTTTATGGGAAGGATACAAATGACACATACACACACCCTCATCTAATGGATAAAGAACATACTGTTTCTGTGGATGGAAAACTAACACTCCCGAAGCGATGATTGTTAAATTATCTTCTACTGCCTCTAATGGAGGCCATTAAGATGGAACTGTATTTTTATATGATATATATTATGTTTATTATTTCTTTATTCTTTTTTATTTTTCATTTTTAGCATACCTTTACGGTTTCCAAAGTGGGTTAATACGATAATTTCATTTGAGAAAGTGCGGACTACTGCCCCCTCAAAGTGATATGACTCATTAATGCCATATGTGGGACATATAAAGGATATAGTTAATGATTTTACATATGATATTATACTATAATTATAATATACCTATGTATCATTATATTTTAATTCCATTAAAGTGAAAAATATAAATGAATGTAGCGTTCATGCATACGTACGGCTTACCGTCTCCATGAACGGTGCATTTCATTTCTTATCTCCAAATTTTATATACTGTTACAAATACATATATATATATTATATATATGATATATATGATATATGAGTCATTAATATCATTCTTGAATAATTTAATTTTGACCAAATGGACAAATTGTAATTATAACATGTTTATTTTTAACTCAAATTCCGAACATTAACAAAATATCTAATATGAACTCAAATAATTAACTAACTATTATAGAAAGGTACTATGTGATATAAAAGGAATAATAAAATTGAAAATTATTAATTAAGTAATTATAAATTAACATAAGTTTATTATTCATGATGAACCCGGAACATACGATTCAAGTTGGACCAGAGGTGAGGGGTTTCTTATGTCACATTTAATTCCGAGAGATTTCCATTGTTCACCATTTATTTATTGCATGTGGTGTATTGTGTAATTAAATATTATATATATTATCATGAATCTTTTTATATTAAAGGTATTATATGATTCATTTTGTGGTTATTATATTTTGGTCATATGACTCGATTGATTACAATGCGGTAAGGGGTTTTTCATCTCACTTTTTATTCTCGTGATATTCATGCTATATTTGCCCTTATTTCCTTTTTTGAGGTGGATGTACTGTCCATGATTGTATTATTAATTTAATATTCTTTAATTTATGAGTATTTACATCTTCATTTAATTATAATTCTTTTATGGTGTGTGTGTTTCATAAGTTACCAAATCGGTAGGGGAACCTATCACCCGCTTCTTTTTAAAAGACTTCTTTTTGTTATGTCTTTTAATTTACATATCCTTATATTGAGATATGTTCCTCTATGTCCTTATTGTTTTAAATTTTATTTCCAAGTGATTATATACCCTTTTCTCCTTCATCAATTCATTTCTGGAATTTTAAAGTGACGTCGTTAGGCTCTCGAATTTCTGTAAGGGAACTTCTTCACCCAATTTCAATTCTTTGGGTTAAACTTATACTTCTTGATTATGTAATGATATGAATATGTGTGAATAAACTCTGATTGTTTTACACCTACTATACTCTTATATTGCGTGTATTTATATTTTTCACACATAATTATTTTATTGATTGATCCTCAATCTAAGGATACGGACTTAATAATGGATTTCGTCTCAATTTAGATTCCATTGAGACTTCATTGTTGTTATGAGACAATTCACACTAATATGTTGTATATAATGTCCATTTAAATATTATATCATGAATACCTTTATTCTCATCATATTTTAATGTTCTGATTAATTGTTATTCATTAATTATTTTTATTCAAGCGTCTCTCATTTTGTTAAAAACTCTTTAACTATAATATCATTTTAAATGTTTTAAAGATTTATTCTTATAAATAATTATCATTAATGTCCATGTTTTCAAATTGGTTTTAAGAATTTATTTATATGGACATTAATGTTTTCAAATGATAATTTATTTAAAAGTTTCTAAGTGGTATGGGACACTTTGATTCAAAATTGTCTTTATTAAATGTTTAAAATGGTTCTAAAAATAGTTTTTACAAAGAATTGTTTATGTCAATATCCTGAAATGATATATTGTGATTGGAATGTGTAAATTTTATCTTTATTTATGTTAGAATTATGTGTTTTGAATATGTTATGGTTATTGAGAATTATTTACATATATGGGTGGTTCTGTGATAAACCTATGGTGGGTGAGCCTGAGATAGCTCTCCAATGCAATGGGTAACGTGACGAAGGTAAACGTTAATATTTCTCCTAAAATGTTTATGAAATATATTTTGATTGGTATTCCAAATGTGATTCCCTCTCTATTTGTGATAGCTACAATGAAAGTATCATATGGATGCCTCAAGTTAAATTTATGATTTATGATTACTATGTGTTATTCATAAATATTATGATTTCATAAGGATTGTGATGATTGAAAATTATGGTTTCATTGATTTTTATTTATTGATGGGTTAGTGTTTCCTCTCCATATATTATAACCCTTAAATATCGTTTGTATGCACATCCCATGTTTTTGAAATTTTTTCACAGGTTATAGGGAAGGTTCAGAGAAAGAAACTATTCAAGGAGATTTATATCAAGAAAAGAACTATTATTTTATTTATGGAGTTTTATGGTTGTGAAAAATCAGTTATAGTAGAAGTGTCTACTTTTTTCTATTCATGTTGATATGTAATAGTTATGGCCTAATTCTATAAAACTCTAAACCTGAAAATATCCTCACTGTGAATTCTTGATTTAACACTAGATTAAGTAATGATTAAGGCCGGGTCCTTATAGTAAAAGTTTCCTGTGTATGAATCCAACTTTTAAAAATATTAAAGTTCATCTTTTCAACAATGTACATAGTACAAATATTAGGATTCACCATTTCATTTATGGGTTAAATCCAATCCATCTATGTGAAGTAGTCTCCCAATCATTAATATCATATGAGTATATTGTATCATTATTTATAAAGGAAGATAAATAATTCACCATTTTATATTTATAATAATGATTGAATGAGAAGGAAAATATGAAGGATACATCAATCGATATGGGGAAACGAGAAAAAATGATTTTTTCCAATATTCATATTGTTGAAAGAAATTCCTTGTTAAATTCTTTAAGGGAATTAGAGTTTTATACATGTGTGGATACAAAAAGGAAATCATACATGTCAATATAAGTGTGAATTAATCCTATAATTTGTATTTATTCAACATCTAGTATATGGGACACTATTAAAATTAATTCCCCAACTTTCAAGGGAATAAACCTTATAAGAAGCTTAGAGATCTCGGAATATTTTATGTTATTACCAATGATGACATGGTGTAATTTATTTTAATGTGTATTAGGGTTTATGATTTATATAAAAGATGAATTTTATCAATAATATTATAGTTTTAAGAATCATGAATCATAAATGTATTGTACTGTAGTAGTTTGTATTTAAGGATATGAATTCATAAGATTAATTATAACAATATCCAACAAAAGTTATTAGTGGTAATTTGATATTATTAGAGAATGCATGAATAAAATTAATATAACCCTTAATGTTTCATTGATATAAAATTAATGGAGTATAGTGGTGATAAAGAAAATATTAGAATTGCTAATCTTAATAGGATAGTATTGGTTTCCTTAATAAAGGTAAGTGAATTGATGATAAAGTAGTTTTTTGAAGTTGTTTTCAGTATTTGTTGATTTATAGTATATATATAACAAAGATAAATAAAATAGTGATCCAGGTTATTGTTATACATGATCATGGTATTCACATGTTTATAATTTGATGTTATGAAATAAGTTATTTATCTAGAGATAAATTTCTTACATAAATTTTGGATTTTGAATATAGTCAGAAATATTTTGGAGGATTCATAAGATTACCTATGTATGTAATGGATTGGGTTGATACCATGATATTATTGTTTGATTATAATATATGATCTAACATATTGGATAACCTATGATAACAAATTAGTTATGTCAAATATTTAATGACTAAAGGAATGACATATGGATCTTATGATTCAATAAAATTTATTCAGGCCTGATAAAATAACATCTCAAATATCCATTTCAGGTCATAAGATATGATGTGGGAATTGATTGAAGCACAACCCAATAATGAGTTTATATTTATGACATGAAGAAAGGAATTTTTATTTTCATGATTTCATTATCTCGATAGTAAAATATTCTCTTGGATTTAGGAAGTGGACCTTGAAAAAAAACAATATCCATTTAATTCCCTCATCAATATATCAATGTACTTTTAAAAAATCATATATTTACAGTTTTGTGCCGCCTAAAATCCTTGTCACCATATTATCTATAAATGACTATAATTACTGGAACATTATTAATCTCTTCCAGGTCAATATTTTCACTTACCTATGATGTTTTCTTAAATTTAATCATAGTTTGTGGTGCCCTTTATATATCCTTGTCGCTAATTGTAAATGGTAGTTTTCTTAACACGAAAAGGAATTTTGGTATTCTGAAAAGGAATATTGAAATGATGAAACCATAATTATTTCGTAAAAATAAAAATGAATGAGCATTAAATTTATTAAATTGGTGATAATGTAACACCGTGAGGTGTTAAAATATGAAAAAATTATCAATAAAGTAATTGACACACAACAGTGACATTAATCGAACAAAAAAATATTACTTCTTAAATTTGACTATTATATCATGGACATTGAATTTTGGGGTAAGAGTTGTATTAATTAGTAATATTTTTTTTTTGATTAAAACAGATATCATTAATGACGAATATCAGCAGAAGTACAAATACAAAGCCAAGAAAAGAAATTTTCCAACCAGATCTGGATGGAGTCGAAAGGGCCTAAGGCCGCCAACTGATGGGCCGCATTGTTTCCTTCATTTTTTGTAAAGGAGAAGGTGCAAGAAGGGAAGCACTAGCCAAGTGAGAGTATCCTCCTAATGATGATTCCAAAAGGCTGGAGCTCACCATCGTTGTTGTTAATAGAATTAATGATGGTAAGGCAGTCAGACTTCACAAAAATGTCGCTCCATCCATATTCCAAAGCGAGGAGCAAACCAGCAAGGATGTCTATGGCCTCAGCAAATGTAGGTTCCCAGAAAGCCTAGTGAGGAACATGTTTTGCAGCAATGATTTTACCTAGATGATTACGGGCCAGAAGGCCGAGGGAAACAAGCCCATACTTCTGGAGAGATGTATCCACGTTAATTTTAAGAGTCCCTTATGTTGGGGGGTTCCAATGAGAGGGTGGGTTGAGGGTAGCTCCTATCATAAAATGGTCATTGTGATCTTTCTAGTCCTCAATCCAAGAAGAATCCTTTTCAATCTAGAATTCGGGAGGTTTTGAGCTTGATGAAACGTGGAATCGTTGCATCGGATCCAAATAATCCATGCCAAAGTGCAAAGAGAACATGAGAGAGCCGAGGGAAGAAAGGAGAACCAACGCTTCAGTAGATCATGAAGGTCAGAGGCCAAATCCAGTAATTCGGTAGAGGTCAGGCGCCATTTACTCCAAACTTGCTTAGCTCCTGGGCAGTGAATGATGGTGTGCAAAGGAGTTTCAATAGTTCTCGGGCAGAATGGGAAAAAAGCAGAACTGGCCATATGTCGGTAAGTGAGAAGGCTCATGGTTGGGAGGGTACCCGTGAAAACCTGCCACAAAAATTGGTGAATTTTAGGGGGAATGTTGAGTGTCCAGATCTATTTCCAAGGCCCCTCATCCCGGCCGACTGGGTGGTGGCCAAGGGCCAGTCTGTAGGCGGACCTCACTGTGTATTCTCCTGTGATGTCATTCATCCAGAAAAGATGGTCGAGGCCTGTGTCAGGTATCCAGGGAATGCTAAGGTTGATTCTTTGGTCCCTTTCGTTAAACCATTCAAGGATCTTTTCCACACACCACCCTTTTCCCTGGTCGAAATGTAGGCAGCTGACAGTGGCGTCTTCAAAACCTGGTTGGACAGGGGATGTATCCTGCATACCACCCTTATCGATAATCCAAGGATCAGTCTAGATATTGACCGATGAGCAAGACCTAATCTTCAAGCCCAGTCTTTTATCCAGGATCCTTTTAGCCCCCCAAATGCTTCTCTAGAGAAAACTGGGGCGGGGAACGAGATAGGAAGCATGGAAGTCCGTGTGGGGAAAGTACTTATCTCGGAGAACAAGTGCATAGAGAGATGAAGGACAGTTAATCAGGCACCATCCTTGCTTGGCCAATAGAGCATCATTAAAGAGAATAAGATTCCGGAATCCCATCCCTCCCATTGATTTGGGTTTGCAGAGTTTCTCCCAGGCCATCCATTGGGGACGATTCCTTCCATCATTCCTACCCCACCAAAAATTGGCAATGCGTGTGTGGATCTGGTCAACAGTGAATGACGCGTTCTTAAAAGTGACATAAAATATTTGGGGATGGACTGGGTGATATCTTTGATGAGTGTCTCCTTGCTAGCTTTAGAAATTCCTTTAGGGGACCAGCCAAAAAAAAATTTCTCAATTCTTTCAATAAGAGATCCGAAGATTTCTTTTTTGGATCGGCCGATCACCGAGGGAAGCCCAAGATACTTCTGATGATTCACAACCATATGAATACCAGCTAAAGCACATATCTCATCCCTCTTAGAAA
The DNA here is from genome assembly GCA_963277665.1 of Viscum album. Lineage (NCBI taxonomy): Eukaryota > Viridiplantae > Streptophyta > Magnoliopsida > Santalales > Viscaceae > Viscum > Viscum album. The sequence goes on along the minus strand of OY728120.1, from coordinate 535,884,254 downwards.
GAGGCACCCCTGCACTGAAAGAAATTGCAGATTTTCCATGATTGATATACTGGCTAGACGCCCTCTCATACTAGTGGATTGCTTGGAAGATCACCAGACATTCGTTTATTGTGGCTCTGGAGAAAAGGAGGTAGTTGTCGGTGAAGAAAAGATGCAACACTTGTGGGCCAACACGGCTGACCTTTGACCCATGAATAGAATTAGAGTATGTAGCCCTGGAAATAAGATTAGAAAACACATCAGCCACCAAAATGAAGAGAAAAGGGGATAGTAGATCTCCCTAGAGGAGGCCTCGTGATGGGTTGAATCCTATGGTGAGCACCCCATTGACCTTGATTTTGAAGGAAACGGTCGAGATCCAGTCCACGACCAAATCTGACCATTTAGCACAGAAACCCATCTTTAGAATAATGACACATAGGAAGTGTCATTATACTCTATTATATGCCTTGTTCATATCCAATTTCCAGGCCATAGTTCCTCTTTTCGCGGTAGACTGTGACATCATAGAATGAAACACTTCATGGGACACAATCGCATTATCTGTGATTAGTCTCTTGGCCACGAAAGCACTCTGATTTTCAGAGATAATATCAAGTAGCCATGGTTACAACCTATTGACAAGGACATTTGATAAGATATTGTACGAGACATTGCAGAGGCTGATAGGTCTAAAATCAGGGATCGTCAGGGGTTTCTTAATTTTGGGGATGAGGACAAGGATAGTTTCATTGATGGCAGCAATGCTCGTCTTCCAAGTCCAAATATTTTTTACCAGGTTGTAGATGTCGAGACCAATAATGTGCCAGTATTGTTTAAAAAAAGTTTGTGGAACCCATCCCATCTCGGGGCCTTAGTGTAATGAAGATGTTTCAGGGCCAGGTGTATCTCGTCATCTGTCACATCTTTGGTGAGCTGCCTATTTATCTCATCGGTGATCACAGGTCTGACACAATCTTCCACCTCAGCGGACATGAAAGGGGTTCCTACTGTGAATATGTTCTGAAAATAGTGAATCAAGGCCTCGTGGATACCATTGGGATCAGAAACATTTCTTCCATCGGGTTGTAAGATTCATGCAATAGAGTTTTTATGATGATTGGCTGAAGCTTTATGGTGAAAAAAACCGAGTATTAGCGTCCCCTTCTTTAATGTGGTTATCCCCCGCCCGCATAGCCCAAAAGCTTTCCTTGATGTGCAGGGTTGTATACAACTCTATTTGTGTAGATCCAATCAAAGATAGGATGCAATTGTATGTGGGTTGTTTGAGGAGGGTGTTCAGTCTCTTTTCAAGGACCTCACAGTGCCGGTTGGGGTGGGGAATTTTTTATTGCTCCAAGACCTCAGCTCAGAGGCGACCTGTTGGAGATTGAAACGGACATCCACATGGGTACTTTTCCAGCAAGATCGGATCACCTCTTCGCATTCCTGGTCTTTTTCCCAGAAGCTTTCAAACCTGAAGTGTCTACTTAGTGGTCTATTTTGTTCACCTCGCGTACAATCAAAGAGAATTGGACAATGGTCTGAGCAGTTAAGGGCCATGTGGCCGACATGAATCATGTTGAACAGAATAATCCAATCAGAGGAACCCATAAATCTATCAAGCCGCTCAGTGATGTGTTTTCCGTCAGTATTTCCATGGAACCATGTAAAAGGATTACCTGTGTACCTCAGATCGACCAGGTCCTCCTGAGAGACTGAATCCTTCAAGTTTGACATCAAATCTAATGGTCGGATGATTCCTCCCCTCTTTTACTTATGAAAAATAATCTCATTGAAATCTCCTCTGAAGAGGATAGGGTTTGGTAAATCTTGTCGTAGCTTGCAATCAAGATCCTATGACTTCACCTTATCATTATAGGACAGTCATCCATAAAATCCCACAAAAGTCCAGGATGCGTGAGAGTCTGTCTGAATAGTCATTGCAACATGGTGTGAGAAAAAGGGAAAAATTGTGATGTTGATATTGTCCTTCCAAAGGAGATAGAGGCCCCCCGAGTGGCCTTTTCTAGGAACCGAAAAGCATCCTTGGAAGCCGCACTTCAAAGCAATACTATTGGTGTATTTGTTTTCCAGTATGGTCTCGGATAGGAAAACCATATCGGGGCGACTTTGTGCGCAGTTTCGCTGAAGCATGCGAACCATTCGTGGGTTACCAAGCCCATGGCAGTTCCAACATAAGGCAATCATTACTCTAGGCGAGGCTGGGTCTTGCCCACCACCACCTCTGGTTCCTCCGGACTTACTTCTTCATTTGTCATTTTCCATCTTTTGGTGGTATTCCTCCCTGATTGACATGTTTCATATTGTCTTTTCCTGGCCCCGGGTTTTGGGTGTTCCGCGTACCCATCACTTTCTCCTCGTTACACCCTTTTCCACGTTCGACGGGTTATTGAGCCTAGTATTGGAGATCCATACATTCCAGGGGCCTCCATTGTTAAAATTCCTGCTACGATCGATTGTGGGTCAGGATCCGGGTCTGGTGGTTCGACGTGCATCCGCATTGGCGCTGAGCAATATGATGGTGATTCTTTTTGCCTCTTCACCAACTTTGTTGATGTTTGATTAATTTCCTTCAGGGGGTTAGGGTGAACTCTATCATCTCTCTGAGTGGGAGGGCCAGCACTTGGGAAGTCCATTGGTATAAGCAAAAGGGCTTTTTCAGGTATGGGTTTCGCCTGACTGGTATGTGCCAACGTGCGACGATCATGATCCTTTTGTTTTTCTGTCTCAGGGATGAAAGAATATTTGTTCATTTTTGCATGGAGCCAAGGACCATTTTGTAGGGTAATGTTTCCCTCTCCACTCTTATGTTTCGTGGTGCACGTTCTTTTCATGTGGCCAAGGTGGCCACAAAAGAAGTAAAAGATTGGGTGTTTCTCGAACTCAAATGATAATCTAGTATTTGTATCTTCAATCTTCAAGAACATTCCCCTCATCAGTGGCTCTGACACTTCAATCTCTGCCTTGATCCGAACCTCGGGGGCCCATTGTATTGGGTCTGAACTGTCCCAGTCAAGAAAATGACCTAAAATGTCCCCAATATCTCTCATGGTACGTTCCTTTCTTTCATGGAATGGGATTACATTAATATGTATCCAGAAGGGGGAACGGGTAAAATTCACTCGTTCGATATTGTACCCCCACCTTTGAATTCTTCCATGAGGAGGAGTTTATTATCAAAGGACCACGGTCTGTTGCGCAATATTTTGTCTCTATCTTTCTCGTTAATGAACTCAAAGACGAAGCGGTTGATCCCCACTTTCTGAATAGCCACTCCTGCATCAAGTTTCCAGATGGGTTGTAGGGTGTTTTTGAGATCCCCCTGATTAACCGATATGTTTTCCACAAACTTTCCCACCACGAGCAGAGACAAGTGCTTATCTAACAGTGTGTCCTCGTTTCTCCATGCCTCAATTGTCACCTTTTCTTTTTCCTTCAGGGACAACCTCTTTTATTGATTAACAAATTCTGCATCCATAGTACAAAATTGAATTCTCAAACCTCCAAAAGGGTCGGCACCCTTGTAGTCCCCACGGCCCTCACTTGAGTCAAGGCCCAGTCAAATAAGAAGGTTTCTAACATGGATGCCCCAATGCGACCTCCAGCCACGAAACACTCAACGAGCCAAGCTCTACGGCCTGCGTAGTCAAAAAAACCTCTTGTGTGGTCATGCCCAGGAAACTCTCACCGTGGCTCACACCAGACTTCGTGGAGCAACACCCCGACGGACCATCGGCCTTCATAGCACAATAGGTGCTTCGTAGAGACACATCACACAACAGGCCCACAACACACCACATCGTAGTTGAGCTTCGCAGTGATAAGGAGACGATTCCCACCCACAGGTCCCCACCTTCAACACGGCGCACACCCCGCCTTTGCGGAACAGAACCTGACTGCTTGATCACTGTGACGGCTGCATCATGAACGCACAACTCAGTGAATCCTCGCGGGGGGCACTTCATGAGTCATAACACTTTGCGGAGGTCACTTCACGAATGCAAAACGTGGTGATTCCTTGTGGGAGGCCCTTCGCGAGTCAGGAAACTTCGCAGGAGCCACTACGCGAACGCACAATGTGGTGAATCCTTGCGAGAGGCACTTCGCGAGTCAGACCATTTCGCGGCTGCCACTTCGTGAATGCACAATGTTGTGGATCTTCACGGGAGACACTTCACGATTTAGACCACTTCGCGTCGGCAATTTCGTGGTCTCACAGTGTGGTGAACAATCGCGGAAGGAGCTTCATAAGTCAAAACCACTTCGCGGCGGAAACTTCGCGAACCAGCGAGATGGAAACCGGCAAAATAACCACGCCCACTTCACAGCAGCAGGATGGGAAAGACAAAAAAGGGGGGGAAGATCCTCAAACTCGAGTATGCCTCAAGACTCGGATCACATGGATCTGAGGCTGAAAGGGGACTTTCAGTGAGGAAAAGAGTTTCCAAAAACACTGGTAAAGTCTCTAGAGAAGAATCGCACGGATCTAGAGTGCCGAAGAAGAAAGAGAAAGGGGATCTGGCATCGCGTTCCCTCTCACAGATCAGACTCTGACGAGGGGTGACTACGATGGAAGAAGCTTCAGGGTCCCTGGGGAGGCACGGTACGACGCTTGAGGTCGAAGTCGAGCAGATGAAGAAGAAGAAACCCAACTCCTTCCAGAACCCAGACGGCAGGACCCGAGAACAGGCGGAGGAGAGAGGAGGCAAGGAACACAGATTCTCACTGCAAAAATTCGGGGAGAAACACAGGAAGGAACAAAAGAACCAGAAGCACCGGATCTGGGGAAGGAGTGAACTACGCAGCCCTGGGACAGGGTACGCGAAGGGAGACGGCGCTGCCGGAACCCCGTCAGACAAAGGAGACTGGAAACCTAGGAAAACCTAGGAGAGATACGCTCTAACGCAGGAGAGACTGATATTAGTAATATATATATATATAATCAATAAAAACTTATGAATTAATGTAACTCCCCAAGTTTCAAAAAAACAATAATTTTAAATAAATTATAATTTAAAATGAATAATATTATATATAAACATTAAAAGAAGGCATTTTCTAAATGAAAATTTATGAATACTTTGATTTATAAAAAAATGTCATTTTTTTAATACATGAAGACGTTAAATATATTTTCAAAGATGTTGTTCTAATAAATGATATAATGATGTTTTATTATAAATAATGTTTTGAATTAATCTATGTCATATATATATACACACACATAGATAAAATCTTAAAACAAGATAAATAAAAATTAAGTGTTTAAAAAGATTTACTAACATGCAATGAATTTGTTAAGATAATTATTAAACTAAAATAAATATTATGTTAAATTACGAATTTTAATAAAAAAAAATTTTATGAAATAATTTTTGGTTCATAAAAATTCATTTTACAAGCTAAATAAATATGTAAATCAATTTATCAAAATAAATGAATAATGATCATAATCTAATAATATTGTAATTATTAATTTTTAAATTCTAATTATATATATATGTATGTGTATATAATATATTTACATATAAAAATATATTTAGTAATAAGTGATGTATTTTATTTATATATGTAATTGTTTTATTAAAATATAGACTTATTTTAATTAGGTTGATAATGATATAAGTCAAAATATTAGTTTTGAATTATTTATTAATAAAACTAATATTATTATAAAATTATAATTTTATTGTACATGTCATTTAAAATTATTATTGTTATTATTTTAAAGATAATATATATTATAAATATATGAAATGTATTATGCTTTTGATTATAAAATTTATAAATTATAAATACATATAATTGTTATATTTAAAAAATGCATTATAAATTTATGTTTAAAAATACATATTTTCAATAAATTATAAAAATGAATTATATATATATATTTATATATATATATATACGCTAACATGGAACATATATATATATATATATATTTATATAAAATTGCTAAAAGTGTGAATATATATATATGTAAAAAATGTGTAATTTGAAATATTTATTTTAATAAAACAAATTATATATATATATATATATTCATATTAAAAAACACTAAAATGGTGAATATATATATATATATATATATATATAATTTAAATGTTTTGAGGCATTAACAAAATGAATAAATAAATTATTATAAAAAAAAGTGGGGTGAATGCTTTTGGGGAGAGGGGATTGATTGAACCAATTTTTTTATTTAATAATAATATATCGCTTGATTTGTGTGTGTGGCGTGACATTGGGGTTATGAAGTCAAAAGTGGCTTAATTTAACCACCTTTTTATTTGTTTCAATATATAATCATTTTATATGTTTCATTATATATATAATATAAATCGTGATATTTTTCAAAAAAAATATAAATCATGATATTATATATTACATGTATATAATTATATATGGTGATATGTTTAATAATTATAATATGTAAATATTTTATAAATAATAATAAAAACATTTTACTTAAATAAGTATATGTTTTAAAACAATTATATTATGATATAACATTATATGTTTATAAATTTTATAAATAAAAATATTATAGTATTTGCCTTTAAAAGGTAATGATTATTATATACAACCTTTACTTTTTAAAGTACGGATATTTTATTATAACTTTGAATTATTAATAGGATATAATAATTTTTAAAATTAAATAATAGATAACATAGAATAATTGATATAATAAATGACAACAATAAAATAAGATATTAGATATAAAAATAAAATAATAAAATATGAAATAATGAAAAAAATGACATGGGTTAGGGAATCCCACTTTGGGTTTTCATGGGTGTGGATAAAAATATATATATGATAATGGTGGTAAATAATAATAAAGAATAAGTAATAAATATTGAATAATAATATGAATTAAAATAATAATGTTTTAGTGATAATAGTAACAAACGAATAAAAAAACAAGAAGGAGGAGGTCGCCTTCCTCCTCGCACTGCAACCCAGGATGACGAGGGCCCTCCCGAACCTCCAGCGACGCCGCACCGCGACACCTCTCTAGACTTGCACCAGCCTCCTGAGCACCACCTCGTCGTCGCCTCACTGTCGGCCACACGAGCACCTCCCCAAACAACGCCTCGCAGTCATCTTCACCAGTGGCTATCGCTCTCTCTCTCTCTCCCTCTCCCTCTCCATTGTATGTCCTCAGCCCGTGCTTAACCATTTCCCTCTGAGGTTCCTGTTGGCCTCGCCTTTCTATGAACCTACCCCACTAATATCTCAAAACTCATCCACCTGAATATCAGTATATATATATATATAGTTCTGCATTATTGTATCATTAGGGTTTCTCTAACTCAAATGCTTGTCTTCACCCTTGGTAGTCAAGAAGTAGGTTCCTATAATGTTTGAGCCGAGGAGTGTCATGTGCAAGCTCGGTTTTTTTTAAAAGCTTCCACCTCACAAGAAACCCCACAGGCTTCATCTCCTCTAATCCATCCCACAAACTCCCAAAATTCCCAGAAAGCTCCTGCCAATCTGACCCACCTCCTCTCTCTAGGTAAGGGTATTAAACCATTTATCTCTATGAAGGAAAACTGATTATACACACACTGTGTATAATAGGATATTTTATATATATATGTATATACAGATTCTTCCCGGAACTAGATTTTTCCTTCTCCTTCTCTTTTAAAATTGGGTGTTTAGGTGGGGTGATCTTTTAAATGGTGTAAGGGATAGATTCCAATCGGTTTTGATACCTCAAACCCCTGTTATACGATTTTGTATATACGATATATACAAATATATATATTTCTTCCCCGTTTAAGGTCTTCAAAAAGGGTACTATTGTGTTTTTGGTAAAGTTTTAAAGGGATTATTTTCATTCAGTTCTATTTCAAAAAACCTAAATATATGGATAATCTATTTGTGTATATATATACAATATGTGTATAATCGGGTATAAAAGTATATAAACATATAACTCAAGTCCAATCCATTTAAAGGATTCCAAAAATGATTAGGTATGCTTTACCAGGAATTATATATTTATAAAGGTTATTTTGAATATGTTCATCATGCCAAATCCCTTTTCTAAATTTGGTATATGAAATTATATACTTATATATACATATATAATTCAATACAAATAAAATTATGATTTTTAAGACTTGAGTACCCATCATTAAATAATATTTTATGTGCGAACCAAGTTTTGGGTTAAATGGAATTGTGTTTCAAAAACCTAAATATTTATGTATATATATATATATAAATATTTATGTATCACAACCCAAATCCATTTTATAATTTTTAAAAGATGATTTCCAAGACATGGGTAATGTTTTAGATGCGAAATGTCATTTGGGTTCATTTGGATTTATATTTAGTATGTGAAACCCTAATTTTTACATATGAACATACATTCGGTCACACAAGTTATGTACCTAACATGGTTTGGTTTCCAATGAAGTGATAATTATGTATTAAAAATATTTTAAAGTATTTATTAATTTAATAAATTAATAAACATGGTTTAATTATGAGAACCCATATATATACACCTTATGTATATATGGTTATATATATATATATTTATTTATTTATTTATTTATATCATATAGTTTTTAAAACCCTAATTTCAACTATTGATCTTTAAGATTAGTGTTTTAAATGAAACCAGTACTTGAAGGGTAATTAATAAATGTTAATTTTTTTGTTTGATAAATCAAAATGTATTTATGTAAAACATACATTAATTTAAAAAGTTCTAATTATATTAAAATAATATGCTTTGAATTCGTGAGATTAGGATAAAAATGATTTAAAGTAACATGTCCAAATGGTGCTTTACCTAATGCAGTGAATGTTGTTGCTAAATCAAGTTATGTTTGAATCTAATTTCATGTACATTGACACTTTTATCATCATAAACAATGACATATATTATTACTAAGAGTTCATTTGCATGGATAAGGTTCTTTAATTAAGAAGCCATCATTTCATGTGGCAAACCCTAATCACCCGTCATTTTATGTGTTATCTTATGTGCAAAGAATATATATATATATGTGAGAAAATGTATATTCATTACTTATGTATCAAATGTTGTTTACAAGTTTAATATATGAAAACCCAGTGCAAATGTATACATATTTAATGAAATCTTAAAAACGTTCTCAGAAAACCCGACTCTCGAGTGTGGTAGACAGGAAGGGATTAGGCGTGGATCCATCATGGCCTGTAATTAGTCGAGCAGTCTTAGAATTAGTTATTTTGTTTTCAGAAGCATGCCTTATGTTTTCAGAAAAACACTGGAGTATTTTTGGGTAATATGAAATAAAAATTAAATAATCAATGTGGTATGGGACACCTTGAATATCCAACCTTATTGACATGTGAGAAATGTATTGGACTACCGAGTTGGGGTCCAGTTAAAAGAAAGCCCTCCAGGTTGGGGACTAGTTAAAGTAAGCCCTCCAGGTTAGGGACTCGTAAAAGTAATCCCTCCGGGTTAGAGACCGGTAAAAGTAATCTCCTCGATGCATCGATAGTTCTTGAGATAGTCAGATTGGGTTATTACCCTTAGGTCATGGTACAAGGCCTTGACATTCAGACATGAGTCTAGCATTATACTTTTTCTCACTATGTTTCAGCATTTGACCAACCAAGTGATTATTTCAACTAGATAAATATCCTTGGTTATAGAACCATTACCTATGAGCATGAGATTAAACTGCACATGGAATATGATGAGATAGTGATGATACATGATCAGTTTACCTTTCCATAATTTTAATGCAAATGTTAGCATTACATTAATTATGTCATAATGTTCATTTTTATAAGTTTTGGTGAAATTATTTATGCACAACTCTGATAATGTTCATGCTTAGTAGTTCTTGCATACCTTGGATGTTTTTATTATTTTACATGATATAATTCATGCACTTTTGTACAAACATGATTACTAGCTTTCAGTTTAATGTTCAAATACTTGTGTATGAAAGTATTTAATTGTTTTATAGCGACATCTGAAATGTCATGATATTTCTCTTCAAAGGAATAATTTTGAAGTATGTGAGATTTTTTTCTGTGGAAGTTTTCAGAAGTTGTATTAAGTATTTTTAAAACCCCTTACTGAGTATTTCAATTCTAACCCTATGCTTTTTATTAAAAAAATTCAGGTATCAATCATGTCTTCAAAGAAGTTTCAGAATGCAGCTGGTTTTCCCAGGACCTGAACCTCACGATCCTCTTTAGCAAGAGACCTGATGTGATGAATGTAAATGTAATGTAATAATTTTGATACATCGTGTCTCATGGGCACCAGATCCGGGCACTCAGAGGCCAGGTCCTTATAGTTGGTATCAGAGGATAGGTTCAACAATTCTAGAAAAACCAGATAATAGAAATTTGTAACTATGACTGAACATTATTAAGTGGTTTTGTTATAATTTTTAGATGGCATAAGAAATATCACTAACAATTCTCTTGTCCCTTCCCACTGAAATCCTTGAGACAATAATTGTTAAGTCGTGTATGGAAGACTATTAACCCTTGGGAACCTCCGACTATCCTGTAAGCTCCTTTACAAAGTTTCGAATAACTCAAATATCCTTCAACTCTTTCGAGGATCAGGTTATGTTTACTATCGTATAACTTATGCACAACTTGCTTACAATACGCATAGGGGGAAATATTATAAGGATATTTTCCTATGTTTTACCCTATCTACAAAATATCTATATTTAAGGGTTTTTTGGGAAGCTGTAGAGGAGGGCAATCTCTGTGCAGCATATCTTTTTCAGGTCTTGAGTTTCAGTCTGTATGGGAGAATATTTGACATCAAACCCCTCAACTTTAAGGTAGTACGATGAATCTCTAGGGACCATGTTCATCTGGATATCATTGAGCTTTACTCTTCTCATGCCTCTATTTGGAATCCCAACTGTTTTATGTGGGATTTTAAATCCAATTTCCCAAGGTGTATCTGGGCAAGAGATATCGAGGAAATAGGAACCACCCTGGGATAGAGTTAAGGACATCAGCGAACTGGTCTCGGTGGTGGGATTTGTAAATGTACAACCTAGTTGCTTTATGTTCTTTTCCTTTTTATTTGTTAAATCCTAGAGTGTTTGAGTAGGTACATCACTAAGGATGTCAGGGAGGTTGTGTCAATGAGTCAGTAGGAGTACGCCAATCGAATTGCGAGGACGCAATTCTGTTAAGAGGGGAATATTGCAACTCCCCGTGTTTCAAAAAAAAGAATAAGTTTAAATAAATTATAATTTAAAATGAATAATGTTATAAATAAACTATAAAAGAATGCATTTTCTAAATGAAAATTTATGAATACTTTGATTTATAAAAAAATGTAATGTTTTTAATATGTGACGACATTAAATATATTTTCAAAGATGTTGTTCTAATAAATGAAATAATGATGTTTTATTATAAATAATCTTTTGAATCAATCTATGTCATATATATATATAGATAAAATCTTAAAACAAGATTAATAAAAATTAAGTGTTCAAAAAGATTTACTAACTTGCAATGAATTTTTTAAGATCATTATTATACTAAAATTAATATTATGTTAAAGTATTAATTTTAATAAAAGTTGTTTTAATGGAATAATTTTGGTTCATAAAAATTTATTTTACAAGCTAAATAAATATGTAAATCAATTAATCAAAATAAATTAATAATGATGATAAGCTAATAATATTTTAATTATTAATTTTGAAATTCTAAGTATATATATATATGTATGTGTATGTAATATATTTACATATAAAAATATATTTATTAATAAGTGATGTATTTTATTTATATATGTAATTGTTTTATTAAAATATAGACTTACTTTAATTAGGTTGATAATGATATAAATCAAAATATATGTTTTGAATTATTTATTAATAAAACTAATATTATTATAAAATTATAATTTTATTGTACATGTCATTTAAAATTATTATTATTATTATTATTAAGATTATATATATTATAAATATATGATATGTATTATTCTTTTGCTTATAAAATTTATAAATTATAAATACATATAATTGTTATATTAAAAAAATGCATAATAAATTTTTGTTTAAAAAAATGTAATTTCAATAAATTAGAAAAATGAATTATATATATATTTATATATATATTTATATATATATTTATATATATATTTATATATATATATAAAAACGCTAACATGATATATATATATATTTATTTATTTATTTATATAAAAAACGCTAAACGTGTGAATATATATATATGTAAAAAAATGTGTAATTTGAAATATTTATTTTAATAAAACAATATATATATATATATATATTCTTTTTAAAAATTGCTAAAATGGTGAATATATATATAATTTAAATGTTTTGAGGCATTAAAAAAATGAATAAATAAGTTATTATTAAAAAAAGAGTCATGAATGCTTTTGGGGAGAGGGGATTGATTGAACCACTTTTTTATTTAATAATAATATATTGCTTGATTTTTGTGTTTGGCGTGACATTGGGGTTATGAACTCAAAAGTGGCTTAATTAAACCACCTTTTTATATGTTTCAATATATAATCGTTTTATATGTTTCATTATATATATAATATAAATCGTGATATCATTTCAAAAAAATATATATAAATCATGATATTATATATTACATGTATATAATTATATATGGTGATATGTTTAATAATAATAATATGTAAATATTTTATAAATAATAATGAAAACATTTTACAAAAATACGTATTTGTTTTAAAACAATTATATTATGATATAACATTATATGTTTATAAATTTTATAAATAAAAATATTATAGTATTTTCCTTTAAAAAGTAATGATTGTTATATACAACCTTTACTTTTTAAATTATGGTTATTTTATTATAACTTTTACTTATTGATAGTATATAATATTGATTAACATTAAATAATAGATAACATAGGATAATTGATATAATAAATGAAAAAAATAAAATAAGGTAGTGGATTTAAAAATAAAATAATAAAATATGAAATAATGAAAAAAATGTCACGGGTTAGGGAATCCCATTTTGGGTTATCATGGGTGTGGATAAAAAAAATATATATGATAAAGGTGATAAATAATAATAATGAATAAGTAATAATGATATAATAAAAATATGAAATAATATAATAATGTTTTAATGATAACAGTAACAAACGAATAATAAATACAAGAAGGAGGAGGCATCCTTCCTCCTCGCACTGCAACCCAGGTCAACGGCGGCCCTCCCGAACCTCCAGGGACGCCACATCGGGACACTTCGCCAGACATGCACCGGCCGCCCGCGCACCACCACGTCGTCGCCTCACCGTCGGCCACACGAGAACCTCCCCACACAACGCCTCACAGTCATCTTCCCCAGCGGTTGTCGCTCTCTCTTTCTCTCCCTCCCTCTCCATTGTACGTCCTCGGCCCGTGCTTAACCATCACCCTCAGAGGTTCCTGTTGTTCGCGCCTTTCCATGAACCTACCCCACTAATGTCTCAAAACTCATCCACCCGAAGATCAGTATATATATATATATCTAAATTATTGTATCATTAGGGTTTCTCTAACACAAATGCTTGTCTTCACCCTTGGTAGTCAAGCAGTAGGGTCCTTTAATGTTTGAGTCGAGGAGTGTCATGTGCAAGATCAGTTTTTTTTTTAAAGGCTTCCACCTCCCAAGAAACCCCAGGGGCTTCATCTCCTCTAATCCCTCCCATGAACTCCCTAGCTTCCCAGTAAGCTCCTGCCAATCCAAGCCACCTCCTCTATCTAGGTAAGGGGATTAAACCATTTATCTCTATGAAGCATAACCGATTATACACACACTATGTATAATCAGATATTAAATATATATATGTATATACAGATTCTTCCCAGAGGTGGATTAGTCATTCTCCTTCTCTTTTAAAATAGGGTTTTCGGGTGGGGTGATCTTTTAAATGGTGTAAGGGACGGATTTCAATAGGTTTTGATACCTCAAACCCTTTTTATACGATTCTGTATATATGATATATACAAATATATATATATATATATATATATATATTTCTTCCCTGTTTAAGGTCTTCAAAAAGGATAATTTTGTGTTTTTGGTCATGTTTTAAAGTGATTTTTTCATTCATTTCTATTTCACAAAACATAAATATATGGATAATCTATTTGTATATATATATACACTATGTGTATAATCGGGTATAAAAGTATATAAACATATAACCCAAGTCCAATCCATTTAAAAGTTTCCAATAATGATTAGGGATGCATTACCAGGAATTATATATTTATAAAGGTTATTTTGAATCTGTTCATCTCTCCAAATCCCTTTTCTAAATTTGGTATATGAAATTATATACTTATATATACATATTTAATTCAATACAAATCAAATTATGATTTTTAAGACTTGAATACCCATCTTTAAATAATATTTTATGTGCGAACCAATTTTTGGGTTAAATGGAATTGTGTTTCTAAAACATATATATATATATATATACATTATGTATCACCACCCAAATCCGTTTTATAATTTTTAAAAGATGATTTCCAAGCCTTAGGTAATGTTTTAGAAGCGAAATGTCATTTGAGTTCATTTATATTTATATTTAGTATGTGAAACCCTAATTTTTACATATGAACATACATTCGGTACCTCATGTTATATACCTAACATGATTTGGTTTCCAATCAAGTGATAATGATGTATTAAAAATATTTTAAAGTATTTATTACTTTAATAAATTAATAAACATGGTTTAATTATGAGAACCCATATATATACACCTTATGTATATACATTTGTATATATATATATTTATATCATATAGTTTTTAAAACCCTAATTTCAAGTATTTATCTTTAAGATTAGTGTTTTAAATGAAACCAATACTTGAAGGGTAATTAATAAATGTTAATTTAATGTTTGATAAATCAAAATGAATTTATGTCAAACATACATTAATTTAAAATGTTTTAATTATATTAACTTCATATGTTTTTAATTCTTTATATTAGGTTAAAAATGATTTAAAGTAACATGTCCAAATAGTTCTTCACCTAATGCAGTGAATGTTGTTGATAAATCAAGTTGTGTTTGAATCTAATTTCATGTACATTGACACTTTTATCATCATAAATAATGACACGTATTTTTAGTAAGAATTCATTTTCATGGATTAGGTTCTTTAATTAAGAAGTTATCATTTCATGTTGAAAACCCTAATCACCCGTTATTTTATGTGTTATCTTATTTGAAAAGTATATATATATATGTGTGTGTGAAAATGTATATGAATTACTTATGTATCAAATGTTGTTTACAAATTTAATAAATGAAAACCCAGTGAAAATGTATACATATTTAATGCAAGCTTAAAAACGTTTTCAGAAAACCTGACTCTCGAGTGTGGTAGATATGAAGGGATTGGGCATGGATCCATCATGGCCTGTAATTAGTCGAGCAATTTCAGAATTAGTTATTTTGTTTTCAGAAGCTTTCCTAATGTTTTCAGAAAAACACTGGAGTATTTTTGAGTAATATGAAATAAAAATTAAATATTCAATGTGGTATGGGACACCTTGAATATCATACCTTATTGGCATGTGAGAAATGTATTGGACTGCTGGGTTGGGGTCTGGTTAAAAGAAAGCCCTCCAGGTTGGGTACTGGTTAAAGTATGCCCTCCAGGTTAGGGACTGGTAAAAGTAAGCCCTCCGGGTTGGAGACTGGTAAAAGTAATCTCCTCGATGCATCGATAGTTCTCGAGATAGTAAGATTGGGTTATTACCCTTAGGTCATGGCATGAGGCCTTGACATTCATACATGAGTCCGGCATTATACGTTTTCTCACTATGTTTCAGCAAATGACCAACCAAGTGATTATTTTGACTTGAGAAATATCATTGGTTATAGAAACATTACCTATGAGTATAAGATTAAAGTGTGCATGGCATATGATGAGATAGTGATGATTCATGATCAGTTTACCTTTCTAGAATTTTAATGCAAATGTTAGCATTACATTAATTATGTCTTAATGTGCATTTTTATAAGTTGTAGTGAAATTGTTTATGTACAAATCTGATAATGTTCATGCTTAGTAGTTCTTGCATACCTTGCTTGTTATGCTTATTTTACATTATATAATTCATTCACTTTTGTACAAAAATTCTTACTAGATTTAAGTTAAATGTTCAAATACTTGTGTATGAAATGCTTTAATTGTTTTATAGCGGCCTTTGAAATGTCATGATGTTTCTCTTCAAAGGAAATTTTTTGATGTATGTGAAAGTATTTTCTAAGGAAGTTTTCAAAAGTCGTATTAAGTATTTTCAAAACCACTTACTGAGTATTTCAATACTCACCCTACATTTTTGATTAAAAATTTTCTGGTATCAGTCATGTCTGCAAAGAAGTTTCAGAATGCAGCTGGTTTTCCCAGGACCAGAACATCACGATCCTCTGTAGCATGAGGCATTATGTGATGAATGTAAATGTAATGTAATAATTTTGGTACATCGCGTCTAATGGGAACTGGCTCCGGTCACTCGTAGGTTGGGTCATTACAATTAATATATAGGAAATATGCAATCAATTATTGGTAATGTTTTATTTATTCTTTTAAAATATATTATTTCAAAAATAATTTTTAATGTTTTTTGTGATGGAATATTATAGATAATTTTAGAAAATATAAAAAATATAAATTATAAATATAATATCATTTTTTTAAATCATCAAATATATCATAGGGTTACATTTATAGTTTATTTAAAAGATTGTTTTTAGGTGAATAGTGGAAAATGTTGATTTTTATTCAAAATTTCAATTTTGTTCCAATAATTTTCAAAATCCAATTTTCATTTAAAATTATTTTAAAATAAAAATCATTTATATTATATTAATAATATTCTAATAAAATATATTGGAATCAATATTTTTATTGATTTTATTATCAAAATCTATTATATATAAAAGGAATTTTTGTAAAAATGGGTATCCATCAAGAATAACTTGATTATTTTAAAATTAATAAATAAATATAATATAAATGGAGTCATGAAATATGGACACTATAATTACAATTACAAAGTCCAAATTAGGTTAATATATGCCTTTTATTTGTGGTCAATATGAATTGTAATCATGGTAGATATTTATCACATTGGTTGTGGGTAAATCACGTTATTATAAGATAAAACTATGTGATGAAGTCAAAATTTTAATTGTAATTAATATTAAGGGATTTTAATTCATCCATTATAACATTATCCAATAAATGTATCTATTTAATGGAACTGATTCCATGAAAATGAACTATATAATTTTTTAATCAAATAGAGTGTCAAAACATCACTCTATTTTAAATATCACATATGTATTTACATTGGGAAAAAAATAATTGGTTAAATAATATTAATTTAATTTTTTTGAATAATTATATTTTATTAATTATGGTAATTTATTTTATTTTATTTTAAATAGTTAACATAAATTATTCCGCAAAGCTTATAAAATATTTAATCTAATAAATTAAAATTAAATAAATGAAATTTATAATATTAAAATTGATATAATTTGAATAATTTAATATGTACATTTAATTTTATATATATTTTTATCATATTTTTATGTTTTTAAGGAATTATATTTAATTTGCACCATTTCGATGATGTATTTGAAATCAATTTAATATAATAGTGGTGAAAAGGGAATTAATGATATTTATTATAAATAATACTTTGGTAAATGATTTTTAATTCAAAAAAGATTAGATTCAGCCAAAAATAATGGGATAATCTGTTAAAAAGGAAATATTTTCCATTTATTGGTTTATTAATTTTTATAAAAAAATTACTGACACATAAATTATAGAAAACATTTAAATAACAGTACTTGTAAATGATTATAATGAGGGGTTAAAACTAAAAGATAAGGCTGTAAACATACCCAGAACATTTATAAATTTTATGAAATGAATAAATATATATTTATCAACATATTTACCTCAATTATAAAATTATAAGCCATTTGTTCTTGAAAAATAATTTATATTAAATTAATAATTTATAGAATTCCAAAAAATCCCCTTACGCCTGCTATAAAAGGACCCCCATCATTCAATTAATTAAACAATTTTGAGTATACTAGATGGACCAAAATCATCTAGAATATATTCTAATAGTCCATAATCAAATTTTATAATTTCTAATCTTCTAAAAAATTCCACACATACGGTCATTAGGGGGATTTCAAAAGGACATCTTCTAAAGAATATGTATTTTCCTTAACTGATCATTTTATTTTTTTAATTATTCTCTTACCTCCTATAAATTTATTTTATTTTACATATAATGTTATCATATGTGTCTAAAATATTATTATTATTTATCCTTTATATGAAAAAACAATTATACACCCTCCTTCCCATCTAATTAAAAGTGAATGTATCGCTTGTTCATACATATAGCTTTTCATCTCTACATAGTGACATAATTAATTTTTCATCACCATATTTCATGGATTCAAATTATTATAAATTTACTATTTATATATAATATATTTTATATAGTATTATTTTATATGGATAATATCATATCCACCATATTACATTCAAAATTTTTGGGAAGCGATAATGTCACTCGCATGTTCTTGTGTACTCACACCTCCACAAAACCATGTGATTCATTTTCCTTTCATTTAAAAATATATTTTAATGATGATTTTTTTAAGAAATTATATTTATTATATGATAAAATAATTATATCAATTTGAATAATTATTCCCCATTTAATTAATGCATCCACCAAAATGTGAAAATGTGGTTGGCCATATGTATGACCTATTATCCAGAAGAACAATGTAATTAATTTACCTATCTCTAGATTTTATGTATTACTCAAAAAATATATATAATGAGTATATTTGATATTATTAACACATTTAAAAAAAATTGGTGAGGCAATCATAGTAAAATAAAATAACAGAAACTACCAAACCAAAACATACATGATAAATAAAGTTATCATTACCTAAAAAATTGATATTAATTAAGAATTATTAAAAATGGGTTATAAATTTTTATAAACCCCAGAATTGTACAAGCCATAATTTTATAATTATTATAATTTTTGTGATTTTTTGACAAACATGGATTATTAATTTAGTATTCATTGCACGAACCAACCTTATTTAATGATAACACTATTTATTGATGTTTGTTATATATAATTAAATTATAACAACTTTTAGATAATTTATAATTTATATTTATATTTTATATATTCACTAAAATATTTTTACATTTATCTAATAAATTTTATTTGTAATAAGATAAGAATAAACCCGATTTTACACATTATATCCTACATTTTTATAGAAGCGGTTTTACAACCATTTGATGTTGAATATACATTAATTATAAATTTACTCATTTTTTTAAATTTAATCTAACTAAATAAAATTAATTTTGGAATTAGAAACATAAAAAATATGTTTGTTTTATTTTTTATGTGGTCTTTTGGGTTGTTTCTGCTTTAATGTATAGTGAAAAATACTGAATTTTTGTTACAAACTATTTTTTTGTATAACTCATTTATAATAATAATTTATGATTTAGAATTATTTTAAATTTCAATTAGATAAATAATAAATAAATTAATATAATTTATTTTAATTGAATAAATCTCACATTTAAATTGGATATAAAAACATACCAAATGTTTGTTCATTTATTCATTTAAAACAAGATTTATTGTCCCATCCATAGGATTAAATCTTTATTAATTTTTGAAACTTATGTGAATGAATTTCTTAAAAACTGATTTAGTATTTTAAATAATAACCATTAATAATTTATAAAATGGTAATCTTTTTTTACAAATTATGTCAGTAAAATTGGTTAGAATTAATTACAATCTCTAAGAGGACAATTAGCATAATATTGGACTAAACAATAATAATAAGGGCCTAATTACCTATAAACTTGTACAAAAAATATTATATATATATATAACATTTTCTTATTTTTATTTAGTTTTTACCATTATTGGATCCACTTTTCATTGAAATAACATGGGTGGAATTCCCTTATTAAAAATTTACAAGATTACCACTCCTCATACACTAGAAAATGGTACGCAACCAACACATTTATTCATACCTCTAATTCCCATTAAATCATAAAAAATGTTTCATATAATATTATAAAATCAATACCGTAAAAATTGAAGCCTCACATTGGTCATAAATCCAACCATTGATGTGTTTTGGTATAAAAAAATGAGTTAACCGCAAATGAGGTGGCATCCTTACATAAAACTTTTGTTTTATTTTCCTTCTCCATCATCTCAAGTATTATTATTCCAAAATATAATGATGACATGCATTTCCTGCATAAATTTATATATTGTTATTCTATGGTTAATACTGGAACATATACACACTTCCATCTAATAGGTAATGAGAAATTCTTTTGTCTGTACAATGGATTACCACCTGGAAAAATAATAATTTTTCATCTTATCATTACCACATATCATGGTGAGAAATGTGATGAAAACAATATTTTAATATTATATATATTAAATTCATAATAAAATTATTTTTGGGAATTATTTTTTTTGCTCATAACATTATGAACTATATTTTTTGTGAATATGTCAACATTTTTTATGGAAGAATAGACTACCACCTCCTCAAAGCGATGTGTTTAGTTCATGTTGTACATGGATGGAAGTAAGAATGATTTCATATAATGATATATGAAATATATTACAAAAATATAACACTAGAATTATAATATACATAAATATTTATATATATATATATATATATCATTTACTCTTCAACCATTTAACATGACGAAGAGATAAAAGTAGGGTTCTTGTGTATGTATATCATATATTCATAATAAACATTGAATTTAATTTCTTATCTCCATATTTTATGGACTATTATAATATAGTGGATATATAAATATGAAATTAAAATAATGTTTTACATTATTTAAATGGTTAAATTAGGATCTAATTAACAATAAAAACATGTAAGAAGTCAAAACATACTCGAAAAACAAGGAAATTAGCAGCATAAATTGTGAATTTAATGAATGGTTGTAAAAAATGGTTAATGAATGAATGATTTCATTTATATATGATAATATAAATATTTTTATGGATTAGTTATATGTTAGTAACTTTCATTAAACCATTATAAAATTGTTTAAAATACATTCACCAAAAATAAATGCAATGTATGATATTTTCATGTCGCATTTTATATTCGAAAGATAAATGTCATATTCAAAACAAACATATTTTTTCGTCTATCTACTTACCCTTTTGGTATATTATATCATCAATCCTTTTACATTCATGTTATTTAATTTATTTCTTTCAATTATCCTATCTAATGAGTTTTAAAATTTAAAATTACGAAGTGGTAAATGTAATCTTTACAATCTCACTTTCTATTGAGATTGTGAACATTATCATGAAACATTAACATTCTTATGACCATTTTTCATTTTAAATGAGTCTTATTTAAGATATAAATACTCTAATATTATGTGTATTATTATTTCCTAAACAGTATACCATCTTTTTTATATGGGGTGTACTTGAATGATATTTGATTATATTAGAAATTATTGATAAATATATATTCTTTATTAAATACTAATATTATATAAGGTTTATTGTTTACTAATAAAATTTATTACTTGACATGAGTAAATATCTTTAAAGGTAGTGATTTTTGCATCCCAAACATTTTATGGACCCTCGATGAGTCAACATTTTCTCATGAGACAAATTAGTTGGGAATATTAAACAAGTTTCTACCTATAGTTTTAAACAGTCTACAGGATAGATCTTGACAATAGAGGTTTTTATGTGTGTGAGATATTCCATAAAATAATTACTAATTTCATTCATTTTTACACTTTATTTATGGTCTATGAGATTTTCACTATGAATACATATATATATTAACGACATTGTTAGTTTATTGGTTATGTAGAATATGATATCCATTTTCTAACTTGAAATGTTGATTATGAATTTTCCATTTAATTACATGTAATGTGTCCTCAGTTATTTACCATTCCACTTTAAATGATTCTATTTTGTCAATTATTTCATCTGATCTACGTACCCTTACTGAGGCTTTGAGATCACCCTTATTTTTATTTTATTTCCCTATTATATGAAGAGGAATCCTTTAAATGTTATTCAAGGATATAGTTTATTAGTATTTTTTTGTATTTTAATTTATTTTGAATTTCCTAATGTAATATTGGTATCATGAATGTAATTTGTTTTTCCAAAAATGATAAATTTTTCAGTCCCACGGTATGTGAATTTTGCATCGACGAAAATATAATAAATTCTGGAACTATCTTCATTCTTCTGTGGTCAGGGTGTTTTAATCGGTATCAAAAGAAGGTTTAGAAGAATACTTTGAAACTGGATTTTAAATACTTAGATTAGGGAACTAACCCCCATATATTTTTCGATTATAATTATATAATATAATCACTGAATTATTGTATGGTATAAAATATGTGGGTCATCCTAAACATATATTACTATAAAGATACTTCATATGGACACATTTATAGGAAAAATGTTCCTAGAGGTCACTACTTTGACTTGGTGTGTTGTCCATTACTAGACAATAACCTAGAACATGAAAATGGGCCTTACTGTGCGAATGGTTTGATAGCCTTGGGGGATATGCTTAGTATAATTCAAATTTTTATTAAAAACTATTAAAAAGGATTTAAAAGAAATCATGACCCCAATTAAACCAATGTTTATAATTATATTATTTACGAGGCATAAATTTATGTATTGTACTCTAAAATATTTGGAATTTTACATTATTATATTATTAGGTAATCAATCATATTCCATTGTTTTTAATTGGCGCCTTTAAGGATAAATGATATCAATACTCATAGAGAATGTAGAGATTTCATTGGTGAAGAAACCAATAAACCATGTATTGGAATAGAGAATATTATTGTAATATTAGTTCAACATATTAGGTTTTGAAAAATTACCTTTAATAAAAAGAGAAACCTATTCCACTGGGAGAATATCATATGTTGGATTGATTTGTGAGATTCAATCCCCAATCATTTAATGGGACTAGTAATCCAATTGTACCTGTTAAATAGATCAATTTTATAGAGATGATACATATGTCTTTTGGATGAAGTGAAATGTAAAAGGTTACATTTGAAGTGTATTTTCCCTATGTTGATGTCGATCAATCACGTACAATGATCTAGAATACCAAAGTGGAAGAAAAAATAGAACCAATGTAATGGGAAAAGAATTAATGACATGTTATTCGATAACTATTTCCCTCGTGATCAAAAAATAGGATGAAGATAAAACTATTTGTCTTATAGAATAAAGAAGAAGATTTTTTTCTTGATTATGAAGCATGCTTAACCTAGTTATCCTAGTATGCTATGGATTAAATATTCAACAAAGAGTACATGATATACAAGTTATTTGAAGTTATTAATCCAAATATCTGAAGGGAACTAGTTTCTATGAATTTTTCATTATATGAATAAATAGATTTAGTTTCCATAATAACAATGAAGGGATTTTATAGAATAAAAATATTCAAGTACAATAATATAATATGATATCATCAGAGAAGCATGAAAAAGGGAATGCCTCTAAGAAGAGTAAGATAACACAACATTTTCCGATATTTAAATTTTTTTAAATAAGGACTGAGGAAAATTCTTTAATGGACTAGAAGTATTTTTATATGTGAGGATATTGGGTTAACCATGCCCGTGAGTGTAAAGGGAAGAGTGAAAATGTTTTTTTCCAATTATTCAACTATTGGGAGGTGGTAAAATATTCCAATGAATTCCATAGTGATCAAAATAATCCACTAAAGAAGTCTCCAAAGGGAGATTCCCAATCATTTATGGTATCTACATCAAAGGTAGAAGTCCCAAATTATGTGGTTGTTGGTACAATAATATGGTCACAAAATTTTTCCAATTCCTTATATTATTTTGTATCATTGTACTCTTTTATATCTACCCATTTTCCTTAAAAATTAGAACATTTATTTTTGATTTAATAAGAGTGTCTTCATTAAAAACTTGTAATGGAGGTCCCATTGAAAAAAATATGTGTTGGGATGTCCGAATTATGACACATAAACATTCATTACTTGCTTACCTAATCATCACATCATATTTTTTACTTTTATATAATTATCAATATTTATTTTCTTTATAAATATGATTCAAAACATTATTTCAAGAGGATCTAAATTATGATTTGTGAGGAATATGTAGAATTACTTACCATTTGAGAATATGTTTCCACAATAGATTCTTATCTAGAGACACCATAGTATCTCTTCTAAGTGAATTTCTTAGATAATAATAGAAATAAATAACTAGTTATAAAAATTAAATCATCAAATTGAGGATGTAACTATTGTTTAGAAATATATTGAATTATTTCTTGAAGAATTACTCGGGCATCCCCCAAAGCATGATGTTGAATATCCCATTGATTTAATCCAAAATGCAAGACAAATATCGAATACTCCCTATATAATTTCCATGGGGGAATTACATGAATTTAAGAAAAAATTAGTTTGTTTTGGTAATATGGGATTTATTCTCCATAGATTATCACCATTGGGATCCACTATAATATTAATTAAGAATAAATATAGTTTTATGAGTTTGTGAATTAATTATAGGTAAATAAACTATATTACAATAAATAAAAAGTATCATCTACCTCACATTGAAAACATATATGATCCACTTTATGTAGGCCAATATTTCTCAAATATTTAATTTTTTATGGTTTTCACCAATTTTGATTAAGAAATTATGCAATTTCATAGACTAGTTTTTGGATAAGGAATATTGATTATGAGTTTAATGTAATTCTATTTGGATTGACTAATGAGATGTCTATTTTGATGGACCTAATGAACATATTATTCATGGAATATCTCGATGATTATTTAGTATTCATTAATGATATTCTACTATATTCTAAAACAAAGGAGGGACATGAGAATAATTTTTGGACCATTCATAAGACTCTAAATGGGGGTGGTATAGGAAAATAGTGTAAGATTTATTTATGGTGAAATTAAGCTTCATTTTTATGCCATGTTATCATTATGGGTGTAATATCATTTGATCCTTAAAATACAATGGTAGTCATAGAATATCCTAAACCAAAAAAACATATATAAGGTATGTAGATTCATTTATATGAGAGGTTACAATCAGTGATTCATTTATAATATTTCTTAATTTTATAACATGTAAACCATGTTTACACGTAATGTGGGTAGGTTTTTTTGGAAAGGGGAATGAAAAAATTCTTTTATGAACTAAATAAAATATTAAACCATGCTTGGATTTTGACTGTGCCATCTAGAATTGATGGGTTTTTTCGTATATAGTAATGCATTGAAGAAGATACTGGTTAGTCTCATAATGAAAATTGATACATCTATTGTACATGAATCAATGAAATTGAAGACTCATGAATAAAAATATCCCAAACATGACCTCAAGTTAGTGACTATAATTTTTTCATTTAAAATTTGTAGACATTATATCAAGGGTTAAATTGAGAGATATAAAAAAATCCTAAATATATGAAACACATATTCTCAAAGAAATATCTCAATATGAGACATAAGAGATGGCGTTAACTACCCATGGATTATGATTTCACAACACGATACAACATAGGGAATGAAAATAAGGTAGTATATCCCCTGAGTACGTAGGATTATGGAGTTCGAACCCAATTGAGGATGGAGAGGGATCTTATATTCATGGATAATGTATATATGGTTTTGGAAATTTTTATGTAAGGGGATACATCAATCATTTTTCCAATAATTAAAAAACCATCATTAATAGATAATATAATGAAATCTAAATATAATGATAATTACATTCAAAATAAAATTAAATTTGTTAACTATTGAAAATTAGAATGTTTTTTATGAAGATGGTGTTTTAAAATTTCCAAAAAAACATTGTCTTAAATCTATAAAAGAGATAAAAAGAGAAATTGTTGGATGATTCTCATAGATCATATTTCACTATACAGCATGGTAACACAAAGTTGTATAGGAAATTTAAGGGTAATTTTTAGTGGGATAACATGATGTGGGAAATTTTTGTTATTTTTCCCAATGCATGGTTTCATAAAATGTGAATTATGTAAGGAAGCATCAGAAAAGAGTCTTATATCCTCTTCCTATTCCTATGTGAAAATTTGATGAAATTTCAATGTAAATTATCATAGGACTAAAAAAGTCACCTAGAAATAATGATAAAATATGTGTTATCATTGATTAGCTAAAAAAATATACACATTTACTTTTTATAGAAGAAGACCTTCCTCTTGACTGGCCCAAAAGCACTATATTAGTGAGGTTTTAAGGATTTACAAAGCACCTATATTAGTTTTTTCTAATCATGATCCATATATTACTTTGAAATTCATGAAAATTATTTTGAAGGATCTTGAAATTGATCATCATTTAAGAAATTAATTTCATTAAAAAACTAATAAAGAGTTTGAAATAATGATTAAAACAATGGTAGACATGTTCATGTCAAGATCACCTGACATTAAAGGTGTGTGGGATCAATACATTCCATTGGTAGAGTTTCCCTATAATAATAGTTTCCATTATAGAATTCAAATTGAATCATATCGAGCATTATATATAAGAGGTGTTATAATCCATTATGTTGGGGTGATTCTGGGGAAATGAAAATCATAGGACTAACAAATGATGAATATATTATGACATTATTGAAGGATATTCCATATCATATTAATGAAACACAATATATAGAAAAGTGGCATGCTGATAATATGAGTACAGAATAAGAGTCCCATTTTTGAGGTCATGTTTTTTTGAAAATATCTCCATTGAAGGGTGTTATAAGGTTCGATAAGAAAAAGATACTAAGCCCTACAAACATTAGACCCTTCATGATTCTTGAAAGTGTTTGAGTTGTTTTTTATAATTTGTAAATGCCTCCAAATCTCTCAAAGGTACAAAATTTGTTCCATATATCTATGTTATGGATGTTCATGCCAGATCCAATTCATGTGATCATAGATGATGAATTAGATATGAATCCTAAACATTCTTACAATAAAAAACATATATATATTATTTATACTAGAGGGAAAGTGTTGAGGAATCATAAAAATCATAATATAATGGAACTCTGGAGAAAATAAAAAATTGAAGATGCGACATGGGATCTAGAGGAATATATAAAAGAGATCTACATACATATTTTAAGAAGGTAATACCCCAAAAATTTCAAGGTGAAATTTTATTTTTAGAGATATGTGATATTCCAATTAGAATAAATACTATGTGAGGGTGGGCGAATTAGGGTATAATAGATTAAAAAAATGTCTCTTTAGATCTTTTTACTCTATTAAACAGAACATTCTTCTTTATCATTCCTATTGTGGTGTATGAAAATAATTAAAATCATGGATGAGACATACAAATTTTACGTGGTTCACGCTCACTAGCTATGTCCAAGGTTTATAAAAAGATGATGTATCAATGTACAAAATCCACTAAGGCTAATTATAAGAATACTTGGTTTGGGATAAATCATTTATTTACAAGGACTCACTACTTTTACAATTTTTACTACTAGTAAAATTCATTCCCAATGGTCACTCCCTAACTCAGTCTCTCTGGAACACTACTGTTAGAATGGATCATCGTCTTCCTCTTCCATTTCTCACGACACTAGAAAGGATCAAATCACAGTTTATGGACTTGTAGGTCACTTAATTTTCATGAATTAATGAATCCTAGACATTTGGTAGATGCTGTGTTGAAATCATATTTTCACCTATAGATGAAATCCTTATTTTCTCATATTTTAAGATTATATAAACTACTTTATTAAACTATTTTGGTCCCTTTAATAACATTATTTCTTCCTCATTGAACAGCCTTGCACTACATGACACGATTTCTTTTCGATCTACCTATTCATTAGAAAACCACATCCTCTTTCAAGAACTATATTCTCTTCCACATTCTTATTCCTCATATGAAGGCTGAACTTGCCTCCATGGACAACCAATTTTTCGCAGACAGCTTCTCCTTTCACAAACAACATACACATCTGCAAACTTCCTCCACATCAACGACTGGATAATGCTTTATGGGCTGCCAATTAAAAATATTTTCTCTTCCATTTTGGACATTAAATCCCAAAAAAAACGTTCATACATAGTTTATACAAACAAAATCACCCATCATGGAATCCTCCCTCGTGATATCTTCTCTTTCACAGAATTATCCCTCGTAAACTACTTCAATCATCACTGAATTCTTCCTAGAGAAATGATATTATCTAATGAAATTATATCTATATAATAACTTGGGTTTAAATACTTATATTGGAAGATATATCCAAAAGTTTTACAAATCCATATCACTAAAATCATCGATCCAATACAGCCTTCACCACATACTGTGGTATGCGGTCCACAGAGTGCCTTAATGCATTGTGGTGGACAATGCCTTCTAAGAACTAAAACCATTGTGGCTCCAAAAATCACTCCTTTATTTACTAGACAATGAGGCTCATATGAAATTCAATCATCAAAATAATGGTGAGCCTACCATAGACAAGATCGCATCATGTGATTCATGGTCATCATGATGCTGATACATGAAAATATACCTTTTCCAAATATTGTTTTTTATTATTAGGCTTGAAAATATGGGAAACTCTAGGAAACTATGCTGCCTTAATAACATTCTTTGGAAATAACCAACCAAACCCATTCATGTCATCTAGATTATAAAACAAATATAATAACCCCCATAACACTGGGAGGATTCCTTGATGGATTTGTTACCAAAAAAACTCTCTCATTATGTATATTGAAAACTCTTCATATTTTGATACTTAATTAAAGATTCTTCTATCTTCTACCACATTTCACTTATTTTGATTTATATTGCAATCATGTATTTACACCACACACTCACTATGGCCACTTGAGACAAGTTAAACAAGAGAAACATGTGTATACTAAAAAATTCATCAATTAATCCCATCATTCATGTATCCAAAAAACATTTTACATCATGAAATATATCTTTAAAGATTTATATCCTTATATATATCATCTTTAGCATTGTTAGAGTTAATAGTCCTCATATCTCACTTCTCCCTCAATTAGTTTCTCCCCTAATCATGGTGAAGACATTTTTTCCCCATTTTACAGCTAAAATTTCTCCCCCATTGTCAACAAACCATAAAGAAACTTATTTATTGTTTACAATAGTTTAGAGAACACAAATCATCTCATTAGGGGAAGATATACCATACCTAAGAGAGAAGGGGTCCCACATCCAAACTTTTTCATGATCCATACTATCTTATAACTCTTTTTCCTTAGATTATTCTAACCATTCATCTTCTTTTGAATATTGATTATTCTTTTTGAAGTAGATTCTCTTAATATTAATCTTTGTCATCATGTAGGATTATGACTTTTTCCTAGGAATTTTTACTTCATCCTATTCATATTTTTTATGCTTCTTGTGAACCATAATACCACATGTCCAACCATTCTAGATCAAAAACATGCTTGTTGGACATTCCCCTTGAACATTACATTTCCTATTTTCAAATTTGATGAATGAAATTACAACACATCATTCATATCTTCTTCTTAATGAAAATATTCAATGGTAGGCTTATTTGTTTCTTTGAATAACACATCATTGCAATTAAATTTTTCTAGAAACTCATTATCATCAATTCTATTCATGTATAAAATATGTGTATGTTTCAATCAATCTAATGTCTGCTCCTTTGGATCATTATCTTACAATATTGAATCATTCGTATTGAATCAAGGTTGATGTTTTCTAAATATAATCTTTATAATCCTTAAATCATTAATAATTTCTCTAATACCACTAATGTCTTCCAAAACAACATTTACCAAGTAAAATAATGTATCAGTTGACTCATTAGGGTGAATTATAATATCCTAAAACTTGGTCCCTAGAACCTGTTGCATTGACTCTATCACTTTTGAGTCAACCTCATAAATATTCTACAACTTCACCCCCATTTCATCTGATGAATTTCCCAACATCACCATCGTATATATGTAATATGATAGGGATCCCCCTAAAGCATTGATTGATTTCTTGTTTCCATTCAATTCCCTCCAGAAAACTTCTAATAATGAACCACTATCAATATTAGCTGTAATTCCATGCATCACTACTGCAAAGACATATATTTCAAATGTTATTAAGTAGTCTTTCATCTAATTATCCAATAATTTAAAAAATTTCTCATAAATAACTAGAATCCATTTATTATAGAAAACCACTATCTCTTTTATAGAGAGGGAACCACCGAATTTCAACCATTTACTTTGATACCAATTGTTAACACAGTTAGTATAAATACCTAAGGGGGTGGGGTGGGGGTTGAATCTGTGTATGAATTATTAATACATCTCTCCCTTAGGATCTGGTTTTATTGTTAAACAAAACACACTGATCTCTTTTTCCATTTTTTTATATCACCATAATTTAAATCATTCATGAGAAGTATAAATTTTATCTGGTTCACCTTCTTTGGGCTATGTCCGTATAGCATACAATGATGATATGCTTGTGTACCAGGTCCTTTATGTCTCACTGGAATTATACATGGTTCTTGGTAAATCAAATCTATGTATAGGCTTGCTGCCTTAAAAATGTTTACAGATAGCTGACTACATTCCCAATGGCCAGTCACCAAGTCTCTTTCTCTAGATCACAGTTGGATGAATGAATCACCATCTTCTTCTTCATTTTTCCTCTACACTGGAAAGGATCGAATCATAGTTTATGGTCTTTTATCTCAATTTCTATTCAGGTAAGAAAACATACTCAACTGTAGGAAGTTTATTTATTTATTTTTTGTTTTTACCCATATATTAAATATTATTTTCTCCATTCTTTAGTTTGCATAAATTACTTTTGTGAAATATTTTCATCTCTTCAAGAACTTCCTTTCTTCCTTTAAAATCTATATTACACCATACACCATGAGTGCTTTATTGACTATATTTTATTACACAATCCACTTCCTCCTTCGTAAAATGTCTTCTCTTATGCATTCAACCAACTCTTCGATAGACTTCCCTTTCTTTCATGGACCGCATTTTCTTTCACGTACTACTTCTCCATATGCGTAATGTCTCCACATATTTGAAATTCATATACTTCCACATACATATCATGTATCATAGATTGCCTCTAAAACATGTTCTCTCTTCCATATTGTGATTCATAACCAAAAAAATCCTTTTATGTAATTTTAATGAAAAACTACTTCTTCCTATACAGAATCCTTCCTCACGAACTATTCCCCTTCATGTAATCCTCCCTCAAAACCTACTTAGAACATCACCCATAATATATATTTTCTATGGATAAATATTCCATTCCCAAATTCCCTTTGGAGTTTCAAATACAAAATTTTCTGTTCCATGAACTTTGCTTCACTCTGTGAAAACCATTACCCCCATCCTGTAAAGCCATCTTTTTCCAAAAATAATAATTCAATTCCCTGAGGTATTTTTTCCAAAAATATCTCCATCTTGGAGTTTTATGATAACTGTTCACATTTTGATACATAATTATTGATTATATTATCTTCTACTTCCATTGATTTCTTGTGATTAAGATAGTGATCAAGGATTTATTAATCACACACTCTAGGACCACATGATCAATTATCTGTGTGAGAATTTGGAGCATAATTCAGTGCTCATCAATGAATTAATTCATTACTAAATCTAATATAAAACATTCATCATGAACTATATATATCATCACATATAACCATTGATCGATCACATTTTTAATCATCAGATTTAATACTCCCCTATGTCACTGATCCCCCAATCATCTTCTCACCCAGTCATGATTATGAAATTTTCTTCAATTTTGCATCAAAAATTTAAACCACTTTTTCAAAAAAACATAGTGCCACTCCTTTTATATTTTTATGATGTTAAAGATCACAAATTAACACATTAAGGAAAAACAGACTTTACCTCGGTGATATGGGGTCCCACATACACACTGTTTCCTATTTGGGTAGCCGAATAAACTCCTATATCTATTTGATGTCATTCAATTGATTCTTTGGTTAAGGGATTTGTTGAATGTCTACAACCTATAGTTCTATAGGAATATAATCCAATGTCACACTACCTTATTCCACCTTGTACTTGATAAAACAATACATGATTTCAATGTGATTTTTCATACATTGATGTAATTTATTTTTTTCGCTTATTAGTAGACCTTGAATTATCACAATGAATTATAATTAGATACATCACTCCAACATCCATCTCATCAGGCTGCTACTTCATCCCAAAATATTGTGTGAATTCACAAGTAGCCACAATATATTTAGTATTTTTGTAGCTCAATGAAATTCAATATTGTTTCATTACTATCCAAGAAATGAAAAATTGTACAATATTGAATGAACCACAAAAAAATTATTTTCTACCATCTACTATTTTGCCCCTATCTACAACTATATTACCCAATAACTCTTGCTATGAATTTTCATTATACAGAAAACCAAATTCCATCATGCCCTTATATATAGAATTATTATGTATATAGTAATATGGTGTGTTTACATGGGATTAATTTGATAACATCATATTTGAAATGTGGAAAAACAATTTTATCTCTTGTCATTGTTATATAAAACTGGATTCAAATGATCTTATAGTATTTTATGACATTAACATCTTTTCATTCATCATCCCATGAAAATTTCATTTGGGTACCCACTCAGGTAGTCATATCATTGTAATTAAACATTGAAAATATTATTAAAACCTCCTTGAAATTTTTTAATTGAGAAATGAATGTTCAATTTTTTCTTTGAGTCACCTATAAATAAAAGATAAACATCATTTCACCAACTATGTCTATTCAGATTTACTGGTAATAAATTCCAAAAATTTGTTTGAATGGATCTCATCTGTTCCACCAAATAATATTTCATCAACATATACGAGCACCATCATCCTTTGATTACAGTCACTTTTGAAAGAAATATTTGAATAAACTCCAACATGCTAAAAACTGAACTTCTTCAAAAACAATTCTAGTATTGAATATCATTCTTTTGGTTCCTACATCATCAAATAAAGTGCCTTTATTTGTTGAAAATTGTATTCTCATTTTCATAAATGATAAATACATGTGTCTGAAAAATATAAAATCATTATTTTAAAACCCCATTTATAAATTTTGGCTTAAATTCCATATGGAAACCACTAAACATTCTTGGCACTAATATGGAAAATAATAATATGATTGTCTCCATCAATGACATAGTTTCGAATGTTTCATCAACATCAATAACATGTATATGGTATTAACTATTTCAAACTAGTAATGATTTATTTCGAAACACTATACCATATTCATTCATTTTATTAAAAAAAATACATTTATTCCCAATGACATTGTTATCAATTTTTTCTCAATACAATATCCTATTTCTTATTCATATCAATCTTTCAAACATTATCATTTGTAGCTTAAGTCTAGTAATAATATCCTGCTAATTCCTCAAAATAATAATGGTCTACTTATTATATGTACAATGATATTTGTAGAGTCTTCATCCTCCTTGTGTTCAGTGGAACTATCTGATCACCTATTATGTTTCTTCTATCAATTTTGGTTATTCTATTTGAACTTTGTGGAGATAAAAAAAAATTATCTCATCATTTCCATTATGTCAATATTCCAATGAGTCTTCCTTTGGATCTTGAGGATCCCATGATATACATATCTCTTTATAATTATCCTCTTAATATTGATCATGTATTTTTTATTAATTCTTCTCATTCTCCTATATAGTTACATCATATATTTCAAAAATCATTACCTGTTACATATTGATTCATTTATATTATTTTGGCTTCTTTAAGAATCCATGAAATATCCCTTCTTCTCCAAGGGATTCAAACTTCATATATTTATAAATATTGATAATGAAACACATAATTAAGAATACACTAATGTATTTCATCATTTTATTCATTCAATAGCACATATCTTGTAGATAATTTCTTCCTCTCGAAAAAATAAAACTGTGTTAGATATGCCGAGTGATTTTTGAAATGATTTGTTACAAAAATTCACTAGAATGAATTTTTCAATGACAAAAATTTTAGTAATGTTATTGATATTCTGATTTCATATCACAACTACTCCATTTGTTTGTGATGTTATCACTATGAAATATTGTTTCCTTATCCCATGTTTCATGAGACAATCCTCCGCATTAATATTCATGAACATTGTTTGATTTTGTTTTCTAATATACTACATTTTCACACCTAGAATTTTTTCATATTCCCATAATTATCTTGTAATTAAACTAAACACCTATGACTTATGTGTGAAAATTGATACCCATTCCATTATCCTAAAATCATCAATAATTAGAATATAGTATCTCATCCCATTAATTGATCTTAGTGAAATAGGTCGACACACATCAAAATGAGATAAATCAATAACTCTTGTTAACCTTTTCTATTTTTCAAAATATGTATGTCAAATGATCATCCCATGTTGACTTGTATCTTATATATGATTATGATTAGGTGGTAACCTAGGGAGGTCATGAGAAGCATTAAATTTCCTTGGATCTTCCATGGTTGTTTTCTTCAATTGTCCAGGCTATTTATTCCCAAACTTCTTTTCTTCTTCCTTGGACCAAAAACACATAACAACTTATCCACTCACAACGTAGATATTTCATTTTATATTCTCTCCCAACGAAACAACTAAAAAATCTTTTTTATTGGTGACAAAAACATAATTTAAAATGATTATTTGATGTATAGAGTCACACTGTTGATTGAATCTATGAAAATTTTGACTAAGACCATCAACAACTTATACATCAACATGTCTAATTTCATTTCCCCCAAACATGGATTTTCCCAAGCCAATAGTCCTAGAGACATCATCATTACCAAATATTATGATACCGTCTTTATCATACCTAATTTTAGTGTCTAGATCATCATTACATGTCATATGATAGGTGAATCTAATATAACTAATCCATATTCTAGTGTGATCTGATGCTATAATAGAAATATCTTCAACAACTACTTATTCAACTATGTTCTTATATTTCATCTATGTTTTTGTCTTCATACCCAGTACAAATATATAATCCTTATCTTCCTTAAAGTATGATGGAATAGATTCATATTAAAATACTAAAATTTTATTTTTCATTTTCAACTATATTTATCATACATTGAATTGCTACTTATGACCACAATCATTTTGGTTCACCACATTTGACTACATGGTTGATGAACAATATTATTCCATCTTCATGAATTCTCCACACCTGAAATAGTGACTGTCAGCTGATGTGTTGAAATTTTGAGTTGTGTATGGATAAACTATTCATCTTGTTCCCATTGGTACCTCTGGTATATAGAACATACATTTCCCATCATTCCATAATAATTACATCTCATGTGGGTAAAATTATTTTGTGGAAATACTATACCACATTTTCTGTCTTTGGTTGTTGGAAGTTTTTGATTTTGATTCAATCCCAATACAATCTTCAATAACGCAGTCAGTGATTTTTCTCTAACTTCAATCATTAATGCTTTATTTTTTTTATCATGCCTTATAATAACCTTATCATTTGGATTTGATTGTTTCATTTGTTATGATAAACCTATGAGTTCCACTTTATTCATTTCTATCAACTTGATGTTTTTTATTCCTAATGTCATACCAAGAATAAGAAAATTTTCTTAATCCTTAACTTTACATCCTCGTCCAAGTATTTTTTTTCATTTACTTTGATACGTTTGATTTGATATTTCCCAATTATAGTAAAGCTTCCAATTTATCTTTTCTGTAATTCATTTTTTGAGTTATACTCAACCACCTTTTCTAAACTTTCTGGAATTGATATCTTTGGTTTTTCAATTTTTTTCATTCATCACAGTATTCTATTCTCTTTTCATCTCCATTCAATGATTTGAATAAAAAACTACTTTGTTTGATTTCTTTTATTTGGATCTGTAATTATATCTCTCTCTAAGAGAATATTCTAATTCAACATAAAGGTATACTCATCATTATAATTATCTTTCATCACTGTCACCATCTTACCTTGTGTAGGAATGCCCCAAAATGACCACCATAACTTTTGATTTAGGATCCTTAAAGTCCTCCAACACATCTACATCTGCTTCTCTTAAATTGTAATTTTAATTTGAAGGTAGAGTCTTATTTTTGAATATTTTTATCATAATCTATTTATTAACATTCATGTAGACTATATACATTTTCATGGGAATTTAGACTTCATTATCTTCATATTAATAAAAATTGTTGAGGATAACTACTTCCATATGTACATCCTTTCCATATAAAATTCATGGAAGTTTGATTTTCTACTTGAATTTCCCTTTTCCTCTTTACATATTTGAGTAATGAAATGGAATCACTTAATCTGTCTCTTCTTCTTCTGGATAATATTCAGTGGTAGGATTATTTATTTACATAGATCTGAAATCATTTGATTTACCTAATACAATGATTCATTATAATCATTTCTCAACTTATATGAAACAATAGTAAATGAAAGCTATCAAATTTCAACTCTTTTGATTATTTATCTTCTAATTTAGAAACATTCTGAATAAACTGATGTGAAAGTTTTCAAATGATACACATTATGATATATATATATTTAATAATCTCTCCAAGACCATTCATGGCTTTCATAAAAATATTTAATGGTCAAATAATGCATCAACTAAATCATTAGTGTAAATTATAACATCCTCATACTAGTTTTATATGACCGAATGTTTTGCTTCTCTGACTTTTGAGTCACCCTCGTAAATATTCCACAAGTTTTCCCACATTTATTATAATGGATTTTTAAACCTCAAATTACTATATATGGAACTGGATAGGGCTCCCCATAAAGAGTTGATTCATTTGGTGTGTGTGTGTATCCAATTCCCTTTAGTCAGCTTCTAATAAAGCACCATTGTTTATATTGGAAAAAATCACATGCATCGCACCTATAAAGACATTTATTCTTAATGATAGCTAGTAATGTTGTACCTTATTATTCCATAACTGAAAATAGTTCCTATCAATTAATGAAATCCCTTTTTAATTTACAAACTCCATTTCTTATACTGAAAAGGAAACACAATATTTTAACCCTTATATCTGATTTTAATATTTATCCAAATTAATTTAATTACCCTTGGGGGTGAATTAGTGTGTGAAATATTAAAACATATTTCCCTTAAGATAATGTTTCATTGTTAAATAAACTACTACTATATCTCATTCATGTTTCATTATATGATAAAAAATTAATTCATGCATGAGGCACAATAATTTTACATTATTCACCCTCATTGGGATACATCCAAGAAGTATACAAAAACTATGTGCTAATGTACCAAATCTATTAAGGATAACCTATAGAAGATAAGGTTCAGGATAGATAACTTATATACCCAGGATCTCTACATTTACAATGTTTAGGGTTTTCTAAATACTTTCCCATGGGTCACTCCATGAGTCTCTATCATTAGATCAATATCAGTTGAAAATATAGTTGTCTTCATCATCCTTTTTCACTATAATGGAAAGGATCCACTCACAATTAATGGTCATGTATGCCCATTAATTTTAATGAGTTAATTAATTCTAAAATTTAGGTAGATTCTATGAGGATGCCAAATTTTCATCCATAGATGAAATCCACTTTTCCATGTATTGTTAGTTTTTAGAAATTACTATCGCGAACTGTTTTGGTCTCTTCATGATCAAACGTTCATCCCCAACAAACTGCATTGCACCTCATGGAATCAGTGCTTCATGGACTACCCCTTGTTCTGTGGACCCCTTCTTATTTTTTCGGATGAACTCTACTATATGGACCAATTACTTTTTTGTGGTCATCTCATTATTCCATAGACTACCTCTTCTTACGTGTACATATTCTCCTCCTATGGACATATTATACTTCTACGAACATTATTCTCTTTTTTGGACCAATGATGGTTCACAGACCGCTTCTACTACATAGTCTTCCTTCCATTGTGGGATTCATACCCACACAACACCATTTCATGGAATTTTACCAAGAAATAATTCAGCCTTAAAGGAATACTACATATTGAACTCTATGCCTACATGGAATTCCCCTTCATGAACTAATTTGGACATTAGAAAATTATTTCTAGATAGATAATATTATCTATTAAAATTTACTCCATCTAATGATTTTATTAGTTTTTCTTCAATAGAAAAAAAGATCCCAAAATCACATTAATCTAAATCACTCAAATATTCAATGTGGTACATAATTCACCACACATTGTGCTATGCGGTCCATGTAGCGAATTAATATTTTGTGGGAGCTGATGTATTTTGGGAATGAATCCCTTTGCAGCCCCACAAATCAAGACATAATATTGAAAATTAATATCCTCCCACAATATTCAAGAATCCCATGAATTTTGATGCTCATATAGACTATTTTCTCTATGTTTTCCATTGATCATGCTTTGCGGCCTGAATTTCGTTGCTATGATAATTTTTTTTCCAACATTTCTTAGCAGTTCGGGATACCATATTTTCTGTTCTTTGATTTATGCTTCACAGTCCATAAACTGTGAACCTCATTCATTAAAAGACTTAATTTTACAAAAAAACTCCAAATTATGAGGCCCAAATATTTTTCAAACACTAGGAAACTACTCCACCTTGAAAACATTCTTTGTCAGTCACAAACCATACTCATTTGGGATCATCTGGCATTGACAAAAAAATTACCTCAAAAACACCAAGAGGATTCCTGGATGGTTTTCTTAAATAGTAAGAATGTGTCCCTATATGTATATAACATATATTCATTATAGAGATAATTTTATTTTGTCTATATATTGAAAAACAAACAATACTATGTTAGTTTTTAGTGCATGCAACACATTATTTTAACAAAACACAATTTTTTCACGTATTGCACAGTCATCTAATTGATAACAATTTTTGGTGAATTTATATAGTAAATTTATATAATATATATCCAATAAGATATGTATAAATTCATCCAATATATTTCATCAAGAATAAGATAAGAATAAACCCAATTTTAACATTAAACATGATATTTATATAAAATTAGTTTTACTACCTTTTAATGGTGATGATATTGTAGAAATTTTCTCTCGAAAATGCATTAATTTCATATGAAAAAATAATTGTTTTGGAAATGTAAACGTCAAAAAAATTGTCTTGAATTTTCGGTATCTTTTTTAGAAGTTTCATTTTTAATGAATACTTTTAAATAATAAATTTAAATTCAAGAATGATTTTCTGTATATTTTATTCATAATGGTATATTATGTTATATAATAGTTTTAATGATCATTTAGATAAATTATACATAATTTAATCCAATTTAGATCATTTTTATCAATTTCATTATGGTATTGGATATAACAATGTACCAATAATTGGACCATTTTAACTTTAAATATCTACTTTGTCCTCATGTCTGCATGATTAGAATTAAATTTATATCTACCAATTAATTTATTAAAATTCTGAAAAATATTTTCCATATTTAAAATCAATATAATTTATAATTCCTAAAAATATAATATTTTTTTATTTAAAAGATTAGTAAATTAGATTAAAATTAATTACATCAATTAAGATGAAAATTATTTTAATAAAGGACCAAACCATGATATAAAATCCAAAATGACATATAAAATTGTAAAAAGTCTATTTAATGAAAATATTTATAACCTATCATACCATTTATCTGATTTGGAAAATTATTGGAGGATATAGGAAAAGGAAAAATATAGGTGGAATTCCATTTTTTTTTAAAATCATTAAAGCCACTCCTCTTCCACTATAAAAGGCACTCAACACTCCCTTTTATTCAATCATATCAAGAACATTGGATTGAAAATAATTTTATATAACCATCTCAAAACATCCCTTCTATCCACCTGGAAACCTAATCTTGTGAGTAAATCCATCCATGGAAGTTTTTTTGTATAAACCAAAATGATTTACCCAAAAAATGTGTGACATACTTTTTGAATCTATTTGTTTTGTTTTCCTTATGCGCCCCAAAAATATTCATATTACATGATTATATAATAACATTAGAATTATAAATATACTAATATGTAGATATTTTATGGTTTATACCTACACATATAGAACAATCATTTTAATGGATAACCAAACTATTGTCCTTGTGTACGGTGGACAATCTCCTCATGAAACGATGATTGTTTATTATTCCTTTACCAGTTCTCATTGTGGGAATAATAATGGATACAATGTTATTATATTTAGTTGTAATATATTGATTTATATAAATAGTAGTGGAAATTAATTTATATAATTTAATAATTTATGAAATTCCAAGGATTCCCCTCCACTCACTTACAAATGAGAACCTTGTCACAAACCAAGTCAGGGTTCCACCCAACCCGACACCATGACCCAATTCATTGCATGGGATGAAGGGTGTTCCTAATCCCCTTGTGCTAGAAAATAGTTTCTTTCAATAAAAAATATTATTTGGGAATAATTTCATCCATTTTTAGAAGCATAAGCAACTAACCGAAATAAACCTAAAAATAAATAATAAGCATAACAACATGAGGTACGACAATTGTTCAGATTTAGTGTTTATATCCATAAATAACACCCAATGAGTGTACCACTAAAGGTAATAGAAAAACAATAAAAAAACACCATGATGAAAGATATTCATCATTCTCAATCTACAACAACCAAAAACATTGAGAAGTTCATTTTTAGCAATCAGATCCCCCAACTTGTATGAACTATGAGCCTCCCACATATTATTTTTTCTAGATAGTTTGCATAGAATGCTTTTCATTATACATATTGATGATATGAAGAAATTTGCCTTTTGAATATTTAGTTATCTATTAGTTGTACCACCTTTTAGGGACTATTAACTATGCATTATGGTTTGAAAATAGTGAACCCCTTCCTGGAAAGCCTTCTATTTAACAAAATAAACTCCAAACTTTAAAGACTAGAAATTTGGAAAACCCTAGAAAATTGTGTAAGCTAAAAAATTATTTCTTGAATTATAGAACATTCTCATTTTCAGTCAAATGGATTTCTTAACAAAATAATAACATAAAAACCAAAAGATGATGCCTTGAAGGATTTTTACCCAACAATATTCATCTTTGGGTATATTGAAAAATCATTACTTTTCAATTCCATGATATAGATTATGCTATCTTCTACCACCATTCACTTCTCATGATTAAAATAATAATAAAGGATTTACTAAAAATGCAATTCAATCCCACATGAGCCATGATTATCATGAGAAAAAAATATTATAATGAAATATTCATTAATGAATCCTTTTATTATTGAACCAATATTCTTCTTTCATCATGAACTCTATCTATCGTTATATATATCCTTTTATCGATATCCATTAGCATCATCATAATTTATAATCCCCCTATCTCACTTGTCCCACTATGATCTTCTCTCCCATTCATAATTAAGACATTTTCTCCCATTATATATCTAAAATATCTACCCCTTTATCAACGAATTTGAAGGACACTCCTCTGGGATCTTCAACAGGGTAAAGAACAAATATCCATAAAATAAGTAAAAACATACTATACCTCAGGGATAGGGGGTCCCACATCAATATTTTTTTTATATGAAATTAGTTGACTAAACCCCCAGTTTTATTTTATTTAGTTCAAATGATTCATTGGGTAAGGTCTTCATTAGAATTTCTGTAACCTATAGTTCTTTAGAAACATACTCCAACATCATAAGCCCTTGCTCTACCTTCTCTATGATAAAATTATACCTGATTTCAATGTGATTTTTACTTGAGTTATGGACTGGATTTTTTCTATGATTTATAGAACATGAATTATCAAAATGGATTCAGATCTAAGACTTCACCTCAACTCTCATTTAATCAAGCTATGACATCATCAATAATAAATGTGTGCAAGCTTGAGCAGCTAAAATATATTTAGTTTATGTCATGCACAATGAAATGAAATATTGTTTATGTAGGAAATTCATAATACAAAATGATATAATGAAGCACCTGACATTGATTTTATATCATCTTTTAGTCTATCCCAATCTGCGTTTGTATAACCCAATAACTACTACAGAGATTTGTAATTATACA
Source organism: Viscum album (assembly GCA_963277665.1). NCBI lineage: Eukaryota > Viridiplantae > Streptophyta > Magnoliopsida > Santalales > Viscaceae > Viscum > Viscum album. Next base: position 535,841,828 of record OY728120.1, on the reverse strand, counting down.
GAACAACAAAATCCCTTATTCCCATTATATATATAATTATTTTATTTACTATAAAGAAGGGGTTTCATTGGGATTACTTTGATATTGGGCAACTCTACATGTTGAAAATTATATCTTTTCTTCTTATTGTTTTGTATAACTGGCTTTCTGTGATCTACTAGTAATTAGAGATAGTATCATAATTTCATTCATCATCCCATTAAAATTTCATCTGGTTATCCAACAGAGCCATCATATCTATTTTTATTATTGATTAAAAATCTTCTCATAACCTCGTTGTAATATTTTGATTAAAAATTAATGTTCCATTATTTCCTTGCATCACCTATAAACCAAGAACAATAGTAGTTCACCAATATTGAAATTTCAAATTCACTTTTCACAGTTTTTGAAAACTATTTGAATTATGATTCGTTTTATCCATCAATTATTATAAAATTTACATATACCAGAACCACAATACTTTTATAACATCCATTGATGACATAACTATTGTAATAAACTCCAATATTCTAGAAACTAAGCTTCTTAAAAATGATATATTCTACAATACCATTTTCATAGTGAATTATTCAACCAATAATGATACATTATCAGCTCAAAAAAACAATTCTCATCTTCATGAATGAGAAAACCATTTGGATTCTCAATATAAACATCTTCTACCAGATCCCCCATTCCAAAATACTGACATGACATCCATCAGGAAAACATTATAATTTCTTTTCACAACTATGGCCATGAATAATCTGATTATCTCCAACCCTTCAATAGATGAACATATTTCATCAACATCAATACCTTCTATATGAGATTACACTTTTCACACTAGTTATTCTTCTTTTTCAAATCACTAAACCATATTTATTCATATTTTAGTGAAAACCCCCATTTAGTCTCGGTGATATTATTATCTGTTGGCCTCGAAACAATATCCCATTTCCAATTCTTCCCGATATTGTCATGATCCTCATTAATATACTGAATCCAGTTATTATATCCATCTGCTTCATCAAAATAGTTAATTTCAACCTATGATAAGTACTATTATTATTTTAGACTCTTCATCGTATATTTTTCACTGTAATTATCTGATCATAAATTATGTTTTTTCTATCAATTTTATATATTCTATTTGATATTGGGGATGACAATAATTTTTTTCATCCTTTTTATTTTATGACTCTTCCTTGAATTCAGCCTATTGAACGTGATTTTCAACTGATCTACTAATGTATTCATCACTATCCTCGGGAGGCTGAACTTGTATTTTATGCAGATTCTAGTCATTCTCAAATATAGGCACATCATGGATTTATACAACATTTTTTAGCTTCTTATTGAGTCATTTATATGATTTTTACTTCTTTGATTAGACAAGAAATATCCATTCTTCTCCAAGTGATTCAAACATCCTATGTTTCTCAATATTGAGAATAAAACACTTACTTTGGAGACCCAAAATTAATTAAATTTTGACTTCTTTCAAGACCATTAATTGTACAAGGAATTCTCTTTCTTCAGGTACATCATATCCTTGTTTGATATGTAGACTAATTTAACCATTGATTATTTCTAAAACTTCTCTAGAAGGTCCTATTCAATGACCATTGTTTTATCCATGTTGTTGATAATCCTTTTTTTCTCAGCTACTACATTTTTCTATGGATTTAATACAAATGAAAATTTTTTTATTATCCAATGTTTCTCGAGATAATCCTCAACGTAGATATTTGTCAACTCAATTCCATTATCAGTTTTGAACTTCTGGATTTTTTTTCATATAAATTTTTTAAATAGTCCAATTTTCTGTGGAGTTATTACAAATTAAACATGTTTCCTTATCCCATGTTCTTGATATAATCTTCCACTTAGATATTTGTGATCACAGTTGCAATATATGTTCTAATCTTTTAGATTTCTTGACATTGAATATTTTCAAATTTACATATATATGATGAAATTAATCTAAAAAAATCATATAAGTGGTGAATTATTTATACCCACCACATTATTTTAAAAAAATCAAGGACGAGAACAAAGTACCACGTCCCATCAATACAAATGTGTGAAATAGGTGCAGACACATCCATATGCACTATCTTTATCACTCTAGTTGACCTTACTTCTATTTCATTATTTTTATCTTGAATGATCTTACCATGTTGAAAATCATCACACATATGAGTACAATCACATGATAACCTAGGGAGATCATCAGATTCATGATATTTCACAAAATTATAGAATAGGGTTTGGCTCAAGGGTCCAAGATGTTTATTCCATAACTTATTTTTTTCTTCCTTGGATAACAAGCTCATATATTCTTCTCCACCCACTAGTTAGAAATTTCATTTATATATTTTACCTATAAAAAATCTACACTATCATTTTCCTTGATGAAACATAATTTATTTAAAAACATTTTGGAATGTTCTGAGTCAAACTGTTGATTCTCACTAAGCATATTGTGATTGAGATCTTATAAAAACTAAGACATCAACATGTCTCATTTATTTTACCTCAAATGTGGATTTTTATATGCCAATTGTCTTCATCCCTTAATAATTACCAACTCTTACAATACATTCCTTATCGTACCTTATTTTAGTCACTATATCATGATTATATGTAATATGATAGGTGAATCCAATTTCAATAATCCATATTCTAGTGTGATTTTATTCTTTAATATAAATCATTGCAACCAAATCTTGTTCAACTACATTCCTCTGTTTCATCCATGTTTTTAACCTCACACCAACTACATATTTATTGTCCTTATCTTCCTTGAATTATGGAAGTATGGAGTCATCTTGCAATAATAAAAATTGATTTTTTATTTTTTTCACATTTGATGATACATTGAATTGATTTTTATATCCACATTCACTCTACTTCAGAACATTTTTATCGATTTTTTATAAACAATATCATTCCATGTACCCCAATCATGGACACCTAAAATAGTGAATATCAAATGATGTTATGAAATTTTGAAGTTTTTATGGACAAATATGTTGTTCTTGTCCCTTGTAGTACGTATTGGGTATAATAAAAACATTTTGTGAGTTTCCGATCATTTCACAAAATGTCATCTCATGAATGGAGAGTTATTGTGAAAAAATAATGCACTACTTGTTCCACCTTGGGTTATCTGAATTTTCTAATTTTGATTCATTCCCAAATCAATATTCAAAATCATATAATGTTCATATGGTAGGACTTCAACCATTATTGCTTTTTGATTTTGATCAAGCATCTTACCAACCATATAATGTCGATTTGATTGTTCATTTATAATACTAGACCACTTTATTACACTTCATTTTCCTTTTTCACTGGAATTATCATCCTTCTGGATAACATACATGGAATCAAAAAAATCACAATCTTTATCTTTTCTTCATAGGAAGATAAAATGATGTTCATGATCTTCGATACATATTATTTGAGCAATCCCAATTCTAGAAAAACTATTGTTTTCTCTTTACTATTCTTCAAATTTGTTCTTGTACTCAATCGTATTTTATGAGCTTTATAGAATTAAAGATTTCCGTTTTTTAATTTGTTTATTAATATTAGACTTCTCTTCTTCTGTGTGGTGCATATAATTTTTGGAATCACAAGACACATTTTTTTATATCATTTATATGGATCTCCAAACATCTTTCTCTTAAAGAGAAAATTCTAAATAAACCTAAATGTAATCCCTTCTTTCTACATCCCCTTCATCACCGTCACTTTCTTCTCTTGTTTTTGAATTTCACACAACTACCATCATAACATCTTCTTCATTATCCTTACAGTCCCCCAACTCTTCTACCTCATATAATTCTGAAATATAATCTTTTTTGAAAGTAAATTCTTCTTTATTGAAAAATTTTCTCCTAATATTTTACTTCCCATTAATGTATGATGATTTCTTACTCATGGGAATTTTGACTTCATCCACCTCATCATTTATAAACATCATATAGAACCATGTAGCTGTATATTAAACATTTCAACATAAAAAGAATTCATGTGCGGGTTTTTGTTTCAATTTTACTCATCCTCTTTGAATATATAAGAAAAGGAATGACTTCATTTCATTAATCTATTCTTCTTAAATACCACCTTCAGTGGTATGATTCTTTATTTACATTAATCTCCTATATTTGGATTTACCTTTTTCTAAAAACTCATTACCTTCAGTTCTCATCTTTTAGGTAATATTAATACTATGAAAGATATCTGATTTATGATCCTTTGCATGTTTATCTACCAATATAGAATATTTCATAATTAGATGATATAGAAGTGGTCTCATGATTCCCTTTATGGTCTTTATATCTTTAATAATGTCTTCTAGACCACACATTTCTTCAACCGCAAAATTTTCCGAGTCAAATAATGTATCAACTAATTAATTATGATTCATTCTGGGATCTTTATACTAGTTACATAAAATCTACATCATTATTTATTTCACTTTTGAGTCTCCCTCATATTTATTCGACATTTTTTCCAATATTTCATGTTATTTTATTCATGACATCACCTTTTTATATTTTCCAATTTATAGGTATCCTGTTAAATTATTGATTCTTTTGTTCTTTGCATCAAATTCTCTTTGGTAATCTTATCATAAATAAACATTGCTGATGTTAGAAAAAATTCCATCCATTGCATCTATAAACATGTCCATTTATAATGATCAGAAGTAGTGTTGCATCCAATTCATCCATAATTGATAATTTTTTCCATCGAAGATCACAATACCTTTGTGATATACTACATCCATTTTCTCGTATGAGAGTGAACCACTAAATTCAAACCATTATCTCTGATACCAATGTGTTTCCCCAATTTGGTTACAGTCCCTGTGGTGGGTGAATAAGGATATAACATTTTATAACATTTGTCACATAAAATATAGTTTCTTTTTAAAAAACACCCTTTTATCTATTTTACATTAAAGTGTATTAATTTTAAATTAAATAATAAACGAGACACAAGAGTTTTAATTGGTTCACCCACACTGGGATACATCTTAAGAGCATATAGTGGTGATGTGTTGATTTACCAATCCCACTAATGCTCATTGACAAAATACAATGTTTCAGATATATAAATTCTCTACACTTCCATAACAATGTATTGGGTTAGATAAATGCTTTACAAAGATTCACTCCCTACATCTATTTTACTAGATAACTTCCTTTTTAATAGATCTTTGTCTTCATTTTCCATTGATCACTGCCCTATAAAAGATCCACTCACATTTTATGGACATTCTGGTCCCATCATTTTCATGAATGCACACACCCTCAAATATTTGTAGATTCTAGGTTGAAGTCCCAAATTCACCCCTAGATGAAATACACATTTCTGAGTACTTTTAATTTTTTGAAATTAATATCACTAACTACTTGGTCCCTTCGTGAACTTCATTTGAACCTCTATGAAAGGAGTTGCACAGTGTGGCACGAGTGCTTTAGAGAATACCTATTCATCCACAGACAAACTCATATTTCATGTTATTCCATCTCTTCTGTAGACCCCATCCTCTTCTATGGAATTATATTTCTTCCAAAGACTACCTCCTCTTGTGTGTACAACATATCCTCCCATAGACCGCTTACACTTCTATGAACTTCGTCTACTTCTACGAATAGAAGATACTTCAGGAACCAACTCTAATTCACAGTATCTATTCCTTTGTTGCATTCAGATCAACAGAAAAACATTTCATTGAATTTTTCAATGAAATATATCACCCTTCATAGAATATTACCACATGAACTCTTCTATTTCAATGAATTCACCCTCACCATCAACTTCAGACTTCATTAAATTCTTCTCATAGCGATGATATTCTAAAATGAAATTCTCTTTGTCTTATTATCTGATTAGGGATCCTTATCAGGGAAAATATAACTAAAAATACATCAAATCTAAATCACCCAAATCATCAATGAGGTATATCATTTACCACGTACTATGATATGTGGTATCAAAAATACCTTTTTATTTTCTAGAGGCCAATGTATTATTTCAATGAAACCCTTGGCGGATCGACAAATCGCCACATCATTTTACAGATGATGAGCCTCCCAAGATCTTCACTCTTCCCCCAAACTATGTGCCTCCAAATATAATGAATGTATCCCCCCATTTCATAACCTATATTTAATTTTAAATAATTTTATTTTTTACTATATCTTAGCAAACATGCAATAATATGCTATTTTGCATTGTATGCATCACATGATTTAAACCAAACACTATTTTTTCTTGTATTTCATAGTCAATTGAGTTATAACAATTTTTTGAGAATTTATATAGTAAATCTATGTTTTATTTATCCAATTAAATTTTTTTACATTCTTCCAATATATTATATTAGTCATAAGATAAGAATAAACCCAATTTTATACATTAAACCAGATTTTTTATAAAATTTATTTTACCAACTTTTATGGGAGATACTATTTTAAGTAAAACAATTTAAACATTTATTAGTTTAACAAGAAAATTATTAATTAATTTTGGAAGGGTAAAAATAAAAAAAAAATTGGGTGAATTTTGGATATTTTTCTTAGAAGATTCATTTTATAATGAATAATGCCAAAGGCCAAATTGTGTTTCAAAACATCATTTTTTAATAATTTATTAATTTCACGACATGCCCTCTCCCTGAAGAGGGAAGGGAAGACAAAGTTATTTTACCTTCCTTCCTCATGGTGAAGGATAGATAGTGACACTCCAGTCCATACCACTCCCAAATGAATGCTCTAAATAAAACTGGTATAAACTAAGGCCAAACTACCAAATAAGGTACCATATAAGAAAAAATAAACATCAATAACAACTATCATGATGCTGGTCTATTATGGTCCATCATGGACCTCAAAGTCCTCCTATAAACCTAACGACCGTTTTACATATGTACGTTGAGCATAAAATTATACTCGGTAAGGAATCTAGAGCTGTTCGTGCACAAGTGATGGAGCATACTAATTCCCTTGTGAGAAAAAAATAGAACCCCAAGAACCTGTTACAGAATACAAACGAAACTAGCCTCGTCAAGTAACACTCACCCATGTAAAGCAATTCAAGTAAAATAATAATATAACTACATCGATATTTGGGTACCCCATAGACCACTTTCCCACAACTTCAATTGCTCATTCCAAAAGCTTTTATGTATTGATGCTCCCACTCATCCCACATTAATTCCCACTACCATAACCTTGATACACATAATTGGGCCTTAAATGACACACAACCATGCCCGTAGACACCTAGGCACAAACAACCAGCACCCCGACCAAAGACACCTTATCCAGAACAACAACTACCACACTCGAAGATGCATGAGCCACATCCTGAAGATTCTTGGAAAAAAATATATGTCCTACAAAAACCTGAGCCTCAAGTCCAAAACACACCATTTCATAATGAATCAGGTACTATGGTAATTCTCAAGCCATTACAGCATGCCCAGATACACCTGAGAGGCAGGACTAGGAAGAGGGTGCGATAAAGAAAAGAAGTAACCAACCATCCATCCTTCCACTTGGATGTTGGGAAAGACACCTGTTGGGAAAAAATCCCTCAAGGTAACATTGCAGTATTTTTGAGTTGATTGTGTTTGTTGAAAAAGTAGGTTTCTATGGAGAATTGTCGAGTTCCCGAGAATTTTTTGACAATCCATGTTGACGAAGAACTATGACAAAGGAATGGATGATCTAGAGGTGGTATAAAACAGCAGTACAAGGTGGCGTCGTTTCCCAGTGTTTTCCAAATTTTTTGGGTCTAAAATTTGGAGTTTGGTGAGCATCGTGAAAATAGGATTTCCATGAAGATCATATTTTTATATGGAAAAGTCATGAGTTTCATGAAGATGGGATGCATGGATTGGATTTCATGAAGACCATAAAAATAGAGGCGGTGATGCTTCACGATTATGTCAAAGCTTCACGAACGGCAGAGTTGAAGCGCATCGCGGCGGTGAAGGGATTTGTGAGGGAGCTTCACGGTGAAGGCGTTAAATAATGTTGACGGTGATGCTCTGCGATTACAACGAGCTCTACGATCTGAAAATTGTCGAAGTGATTCGCGATTTGGACAGAATTTCGGCGGAAACTTCGGAGCTTCACGATTTCAGATGACGTGGCATTGACTTCACGTGGAAAGTTCAAGGGTAGGTTGAATTGCCTATAAATATAGGTCGTCCCCCTCAAGAGAAGTAGAGAGAATTTTCAGAGAAGATCCTTTGCTCTCGGATTGTGAAGGTGGTTCGCGTAGCCAGTGTGCTTCATGAAAGAGGAGCTTCGCGGCGGCTATTGTAGCTTCGCGAATGTTGTGAGCTCCTCCTTGGCTCAGTGAGCTTCGCGAGGGACGTCGCTCTACGACGGATTGATCATCACGAGAGTGCTTCGCGAAAGTGCTTCGCGAGAGTGCTTCATGAAAAGGCAGGAGCTTCGCAAAGGTTTGTTTGAGCTTTGCGAAATTGGGAGCCTAGCGAAGTAGGGTGCTTTGCAAAGGTGTTTCCAAAGTTAGTTTCCTAGTGTTCAGAGGCAAATGGGTATTCATCAGTGGATGAAAGATGGACTTTAACAGAGCATCTATCAACAGTTGAGGATTCATTTATTTATGCAAATGAATAGACCTACAGGTCTATAAACTGTGAGTGGATTCCTTCCAGAGCAGTGAGCTTAGGAAGAGGAAGAAGGTGATCCTCTCCACCAGCAGTGAGCCAGAGAGAGAGAAATAAGAAGTGACCCTTGGGAAATCAGTGAGATGACCCTAAACCTTGCAAAGGCAGTGAGCTTGGGACAGAGTGACTGTACCCGAACATTGTAATCCACAGCTAGTGAAGTATAGTGGAATTTGGTACGATCGGCAACTTGTCGGCGTATGCTGCTTGGATGTAGCCCTTAGTGGTGAACCAATTAAAATTGTTGTGTCATGTGCTTGCTTTAATTTTTGTTTATATTGTGCAATAGGAAAGAGAGAGAAGAGTGTTTTTCTTAACAGTGAAACAAGATCAGAATGGGCGTTAATTTTAAATTATTCATACCCTGATTCACCCCCCCCCCCCCTCTCATGGTATTCATCCTTGTGGACCAAATAGTTGGTATCAGAGGCAGGTTGACAGTAGTTCTTCTCTCAATTGAGGTCACTAATCATAAAGGGATTTCGATCTTCGATGGAAACAATTTTCAGCTATGGAAGAATCGTATGCAATACTACTTCCGATATTTAGGAATGGATGTGTTCATAGCATCAATGCATGGAATAACAACTGACATCAACAGTGGTTCATTATCAGAAGTTGAGCATAGAGAGCTGGATGTTGATGCCAAAGCTATCAATGCCTTAGGGGGAGCCCTATCGAATCCTATATACACAAAGGTGATGTCATGAAAAACTTCACATTCCATGTGGGAAAAACTATTGAATTTATGTGAAGGAGATACAAAAGGCAAAGAGGCAAAGCTGAAAGTGTTGTGGAACAAGTATGAACATCTGAGAATGAACCCGAATGAGACTGTTGATGCATTCTTTGACAGGGTAAATGTAGTGGTAGAAGACATGCGAGATCTTGGTGAGATTATTGAAGACATTAAAATTGTAAAGCGCATATTGAGAAAACTTCCACCTTGGTTCAATCCGATAGTTTCTGTTTTGGAAGATAAAGATCCGAAAGAGCTGACATTGGATAACCTTCACAGCACTCTTGTTGCGTATGAAATGAGAAATGATGACAATGACTTTGTGGAATAGAGGAAATCTAAAGAGGTGGCATTTAAGGCCATGAAGAAGCTCACTATTGAAGATTCTCAGGATGAAGAAGAGACAGATGAGGTGATGTCATTTCTTTCTTCAAAACTGCAAATAGGAAAAGGAAAGTTTAAAGGAAAACTTCCACTAGCATGATTTCGATGTGGAAAGGTTGGTCATATTGCTGCAAGATGCCCCAAAAAGTTTCAAGAAGAAAATGATGAAGATGAAGTTGAAAATCCCAAGAAGAAATCTCCAGCCTATGTGAAAGGGAAGAAGCAGTTCAAGAGAAATTTCTTCAAGAAGAAGAATCTTCTTTCACAAGAAATAGACAGTTCAGATGAGTATGAGGATGCAGAGGTTGAGGAGTTTGAAAATTGTAAAGATCATAGACAAAATTCTATGGTAGCGGTTGTCAGTAGTTCTCAGGAAAAGTATGAAACTGACGTTGGAGAAGAGGAAGAAGAAGAAGTTGAAGGAAGAGTTTATATGGAAGCCGAATTGGAAGCAGCTCTTGAGGAGATAGATGTTTGGAGATCAAAAATGAAGAAAGCCAATAAATTTTTTCATGATGCCAAACTCTATATGCAGCAGCATGAAGATGAGAAGTCTGAGTTGATGGAAGAAATTGAAAAACTCAAGTTATCAACACTAGAGAACTCAAAATTAGTTAGTGAGTATAATCTCAATATTGAAGAACATAAAAGGGAGATCGATGGATTGAACAGAAAAGTGAAAGATCACGTCAAGTGTATCGAAGAGCTTGAAGAAGAATTTGTCGGTCTATGGAGAAAAGTTAAATACCATAAAAATACTTTGATTCCCATTACATTCTTGGGAAAACAGATCATTCCGAATACTGAAAAGATGAAAGAGGAGCCCAGTAGTTCATTAGGAAAGAAGCATCAATTGATCTCAATTGTTAATGCTGATTCAGGGCTTGATCATAAAGAAAAAATCTGTGGCAATTGAAGTCAGACCGCAATCACCTGTCCCGAGATTAAAGATTGATTTGGTCACAAAGAAAATTTAGAATATTCAGAGATCCCATGGGGAAACTCGGATTGCTGAAGTGTCACGAAGGAATACACCATATATAAGGTGTTATTGTTGTGGGAATATGGGATATTCACAGTATGTGTGTTCCATAGCCAAGAGATGTCAAAGGGAACAAGAACAGTGGTGGTTTCCAAACAGAGAACGGTTTTCCAGAACATATTTTGAAGGACACTGTTTTTGGTGTAAAGGATTTGGGCACATGGCTAGGTACTGTACTTCGACCATTCAGAGAAATGTGCCAAAGAAGAATCATAATGTTCGCAAGTAGAAGATCAATAAACCGATAGGTGAGTTAAAAATGAAGAATAGATTTGCGTCTTTTAAAGATGAGGTTGGTCCATCATACTCTGATAAAGAACAGAATTCCCAATCCATGCCGAGTGTGAAAGAAAAAGTATGGACCAAGAAGAAGAAAAATGAGAAGGTCGTGGTGGTGGAGATTTCCCTTAAAGCATCAGATCGTTCTGGTGTATGGATACTTGACAGTGGTTGCACATCACACATGATAGGGAATAAGGATCTTGTTATAGGCATAAAATATGAAAAAGAAGGAGTTGTGAAATTTGGAAACGATGAAGGCCTGAAGATTGTTGGCTGAGGGAAAGCCAAGTTTAGGGGCAAATAAATGAGACGTGTTGATGTCTTGGTAGTAGAGGGTCTTAGTCATAACTTACTTAGTGTCAGTCAACTATGGGACTCTGGGCACTCTATCCGATTTACCAATAAGATGTGTGTTGTGAAAGGAAAAGATAGAGCAGTTGTTCTGCAGGGAAAAAGGACAAAGGAAAATCTCTACCTTGTAGGTGGGGAAAAAGATACATGTCTTTTATCCAGAGAGGAAGAAAACCAGCTATGGCATAAGTGACTTGGTCATCTATGCCAACCATCTATGGAGGATCTGGTAAAGTGTGATGCTACTAGAGACCTTCCCAAACTATCATGTGATCATGCTCATACATGCGATGCTTGTCAAAAAGGGAAGATAATCAGGAAAACCTACAGGCCAAAGGAACAGAAATCATACAGAGTGCTCGAATTGGTACATGCTGATGTATGTTGACCTATTTCACCACGAGCTATAAATGGGAAAAGGTACTATGTCCTTTTTATTGATGATTATATCAGAATGGCCTGGGTATTCATCATTACCCATAAGACAGAGGTTTTCAGTTGCATAAAGCAGTATAAGAGGGAATCTAAAAAGATGCTTGGGCAGAAAATTCTGAAGTTTCGTACTGATAACGGTACAGAATTCACAAACAGTCAAGTCGAATACTATCTTGAGAAACATGGGATAAGGAATCAAGTTTCATCAGTGAGAACTCCCCAACAGAATGGAGTGGTTGAAAGGAGAAATCGGATCATCAACAACATGGCCATAACGATGCTTATTGATAAAGACCTACCAGAGAAATTTTGGAAGGAAGCAGTTTTGACATCGGTCTATGTTTCGAATGGGTCTTGGTTGTGTCCGAATCAAGGGAAGACTCTGTATGAACTGTGGTACAGAAAGAATCCAACGTTGCAATACTTTTGAATATTTGGAAGTAAGTGTTTCATTCTCAACAAAGAAAATCACAGGAAGTTTGAGGCACGAGTATATGAGGGGATATTCCTTGGCTACTCAGGGAAAAGTAAATCATATAAATGATTCAACAAAAGGCTGAGAAAAATTGTTGAGAGCAATGATGTCACTATAGTCGAAAATGAACAGAATACTCAACGACCTAGTGAACAGTTTCTGGATGAAAGTGATAATGAGGTAAGTGACATAGGGGGAGTAGAAGTGGTAGAAGCTGAATGAGAAGAAGATACTGATGATGAACAAGAAAGTGTCAAGTCTACGTCTGCCAAGAAGCCAAAGAGTCGAGTTGAAATTGATACGCAGAATATCATTGGTGATCAGACAGCTCCAGTTCAGACTCGAAGAATGAAGTCATTATAGAAAACATTTTTTTTATCTCAGGTGGAGCCGAAATGTTTTTTTGATGCAGCTGAAGATGAGAACTGGGTTCAGGATATGAATATAGAGCTTGATCAAATTGAGAAGAACCAGACATGGGAGATTGTTTTGAGGCCAGCAGACAAGAATGTCATCGAGAATAAATGGGTCTATCGCAACAAGATGAATGAAGATGGCACAGTGATTCGAAACAAAGCATGGATAGTGTGCAAGGTATACTCTCAGATAGAGGGAATAGATGTTGATGATACATTTTCACCGGTTTCTAGGCTGGAGATAATTAGATTATTTTTTTCCATATCAGTGCAAAGAACGTTCAAAGTGTTCTAGATGGATGTCAAATCCGCATTCTTGAATGGTGTTCTGGAAGAGGAGGTGTATATTGAGTAGCCAGATGGTTTTCTCATTCATGAGGATGAGAACAAAGTTTATAGGCTAAAGAAGGCATTGTATGGGCTGAAATAAGCACCAAGAGCATGGTACTCAAGGCTTGATCAGTACTTCAAGAATCTTGGTTTCCAGTGCGGTGGAGTTGATTACAATCTCTATTTCAACAAAAATAGTAATCAAAGGATGATAGTGCTGGTCTATGTCGATGACATAATATTTGGTGGATCGTATGAAGCTCAGTGCAGATAGTTTTCCGAATTCATGAAACATGAGTTTGAAATGTCAATGATTGGAGAGCTAATGATTTTCCTTGGTCTACAGGTGGAACAAGGAAGGAATGGAACATTCATTTCTCAATACAAATATTCCAAGGAGGTGTTAAGAAGTCTTGGCATGGAAACTTTGAAGGAGATGAAAAATCTGGTTTCTACCCGGATGAAATTATCAAAAGATGAGGATGGCAAGGCAGTTAATATCACAGAATACAGGCAAATTATTGGAATTTTTTTGTACTTGACCGCGACAAGGCCTGATATTGTTTTCGTCACATGCCAAGCAGCGAGATATCAAAGTAATCCCAAGGAAAGTCACATGCTCGCAGTGAAAAGAATACTTCGGTATATCAAGGGAACGGTGGACTTCGGCTTGACATATAATGATAAATCTCAGACAGAGTTATTGGGATATACTGATGCAGACTAGGCCGGTTCAGTGGATGACAGGAAATCAACATCTGGAGGTGCATTCTATCTTGGAGGACTATGTATTGCTTGGTTAATCAAGAAGCAGGATTGCATTTCATTAAGCACCACAGAAGTTGAGTATATTGCGGCCACTCAAGCTTGCACACAGTTGTTATGGATGAAGAAATAGCTTGATGATATGGGAGTTGATGTAAAGTCTCCGATCGGAATCCAGTGTGATAACTCAAGTTCTATCAATCTTAGCAAAAATCCAGTTCATCACTCAAGGAAAAAGCACATTGAGATCAAATATCATTTTATCAAGGATAAAGTGGAGCAAGGGCTTGTGAAGTTGGAGTATGTGCCTACAGAGTTATAGGTTGCAGATATTATGACAAAGGCCTTACCCAATGAAGCATTCAAAAGGCATTGACTAGCTCTGGGAGTTCATTAGATTCCCCGCACTTAAAAGCATGTGGATGTGAAACCCCCCCCCCCCCTCTCCCCGAGGTATGATGTGTTTTTCCCTAATGTGATGATATGTGTTCTCTACTATGTTACAGACTACAAAGGAGTGACCTTTGGGTTCATTGACAAAGGGGGAGAAAATAGTGATTGTTCTTAGGGGGAGACAGTGTGTCTATTTGAGAAATCATAACAGATACGGGTAGAAGATGAATAGTGGAGCAGCTAGATAGGGAGAGAAATGAGAAAGGGGGGGTATTTTAAATCTGATGATTCTAGAAGTGATCGATCAAAGAATTGATATCACTACAGCTGAGGATCGTGATAAAAGAAGAACATTGGTGTTGAAATGGTGAGAGAAGATTTCCAGCTATCACCAATTGGGATCAGTGTGGTTCAAAAATTGGTATAAATTTAAGAATTGGTATCTGGTTGGAATCGACAATTGGTGTTTGAGATGAAGTGATTCATTGATGAACTTTTAATACTACTCTTGTTTCTCACGTCGATCATTGCTCATGTGGGCCTAGAGTACGTGTTAAGTGAATCCTTGAACGCTATCAGAATCACAAGAGGTGAATGGTGGTAGCAGATGGAAGAAGTCTTAGTGAGGTATCAATGTGCATAAAATCTTTCTGAGAAGAGTTATGAAGAATTGTCATCAAACACAAAGGGGGAGAATGTTGGGCAAAAATCCCTCAAGGTAACATTGCAGTATTTTTGGATTGATTGTGTTTGTTGACAAAGCAGGTTTCCATGGAGAATTTTCGAGTTCTCGATAAGTTGTTGACAATCCATATTGACAAAGAACGATGACAATGGAATGGATAATCAGGAGGCGGTACAAAATAGCAGTACAAGTTGGTGTCGTTTCCCAGTGTTTGCCAATTTTTTGGGGTCTAAAATTTGGAGTTTGGTGAGCATCGTGAAAATAGGATTTCCATGAAGATCATATTTTTATATGGAAAAGTCATGAGTTTTGCGAATATGGGATGCATGGATTGGATTTCATGAAGACCAGAAAAATGGAGGCGGTGATGCTTCGTGATTACATCAAAGCTTCGCGAACGGCAGAGTTGAAGCGCATCGCGGCAGTGAAGGGCTTTGTGAAGGTGCTTCACGGAGAAGGCGTGAAATAATGTTGACGGTGATGCTCTGCGATTACGACAAGCTCTGCGATCCGAAAATTGTCGAGGTGCTTCGCGATTTGGACAGAATTTCGGCGGAAACTTCAGAGCTTCGCGATTTTAGATGATGTGGTATTGACTTCACGCGGAAAGTTCAAGGGTGGGTAGAATCGCCTATAAATATAGGCTGTCCCCCTTGAGATAAGTAGAGAGAATATTCAGAGAAGATCCTTTGCTCTCGGATTGTGAAGGTGGTTCGTGTAGCCAGTGTGCTTCACGAAAAAGGATCTCCGCAGCGGCTATTGTAGCTCCGCGAATGTTGTGAGCTCCGCCTTGGCTCAGTGAGCTTTGCGAGGTACGTCACTCTGCGACGGCTTGAGCATCACGAGAGTGCTTCGCGAAAGTGCTTCGTGAGAGTGCTTCACGAAAAGGCAGGATCTTCGCGAAGGTTTGTTTGAGCTTTGCGAAATTGGGAGCCTAGCGAAGTAGTGTTCTTTGCGAAGGTGTTTCCAAAGGTAGTTGCCTAGTGTTCAGAGGCAAAGTGGTATTCATCAGTGGATGAAAGTTGGACATTAACAGAGCATCTATCAATAGTTGAGGATGCATTTATTTATGCAAATGAAGAGACCTACAGGTCTATAAACTGTGAGTGGATTCCTTCCAGAGCAGTGAGCTTAGGAAGAGGAAGAAGGTGATCCTCTCCACCGGCAGTGATCCAGAGAGAGAGAAATAGGGAGTGACCCTTGGAAAAGCAGTGAGATGACCCTAAACCTTGCAAAGGCAGTGAGCCTGGGACAGAGTGACTGTACCTGAACATTGTAATCCACAGCTAGTGAAGTATAGTGGAATTTGGTACGACCGAAAACTTGTCGGCTTATGCTCCTTGGACGTAGCCCTTAGCGGTGAACCAAGTAAAATTGTTGTGTCATGTGCTTACTTTACTTTATGTTTATATTGTGCAACAGGAAAGAGAGAGAAGAGTGTTTTTCTTAACAGCGAAACAAGATCAGAACGGGCGTTAATTTTAAATTAGTCATACCCTGATTCACCCCCCCCCCTCAGGGTATTCAGCCTTTTGGACCTAACAACACCCTCCCCCATGAAATGGAGGGGTTCAACACATATTTCTCAACAATTGTGGGGTGCATATAGAATCTCACAGAACTATAGTATATGTTTATATAGGTAATAATACACTCATACCCAACCTACAGGTCGCACACTAATAGACAACAAGACCACACCAGCACTAGTTTTGGTGCTACACACAACGATACAAAAACCACTGCAAAACCCCCTTTTTTATATTTCCATTTATGTAATTAAGGGGATCCAATTATTCTATCATAACACTACAGTGAATGTAACAACCATAACCACACCATGAAACCAAAAAAACAAACTATTTTTCAAATGCACAATAGCACAAAACATGAATTTCAGTCCCACATCACATCATCAAATGACTAGACTTACAGTCCCAATACACATAAACACATGACTAGAATCACTGTCCCACTACACATCTCTATTCTACTACTATCTATCATTTTTCAATTTGAAACCCCTCATTACTCTTCACACAACCTAGCACTAGATCCCCGTTGCCCAAAAAATTCCCCAATGAAGTCCAACTACATAAGAAGTCCACAAACATACCAAAATCCCATGGATCGACATCTCTTCGCAACCAAAAAACAAGATAAAGGATGCTCAAGTTCCTATATGTTCATCCATTCCACATTCAATAAATCTCTCTGACTGAAACACCAACATACCTAGGATTATACAACTTCCTACAAGTTTATCCATTCCATAATCAATTAATCTCTCAGACTGAGGCACCGACTTACCCCCCCCCCCCCCACCCACCCCATATACAAAACCCATAGAACCCTAACCGGAACCCACATCACATAACCGCAAACATAAAACCAAAAATATTCAACATTAACTGACAAGGGTTCATTAATTTCCACTATAATATAATCGGGGTGATCACAGAATAGGTTTGATCCTTGGAATTCTTTTTATTTAACAGACTATACCAAATTATTGATATTTTAGGATACCTCAATTTTATAAATCACCATAAGATAATATAGTATGACCAGTGCATAAGAAATGTCCAACAATGATCGTGATTTTCTGATGGAAATACATCCACAACAATTCATCAAGGGAATGAAAGATAACAGATAAAACAGGTGATCAAGCTACACTCTGCCTATTATTTTACTTATGTGAGTTATCATTGGTCATAATAAAATCTTTTTTAATTCTCATTTCATGAAGATTACCCAGACGCTCCTTACAAGGAACCACTAACATAACCACCCCACATGATTCATAGTTTAAAGATAAGCATATGAAGATCCCTATAGGGAAAACCGACGATCGAAGTTTCTTCTCAAAGCAAGTACAAGGGATGGCACATTTTGTAGGAAAAACCCTCAAACTGAGCATAAAGGGTTCCAGTATGGGCTTATAACTCTTCTTGGGAGGATTTCTCTTGGTGAACCAAGAGAGATGAAAAGGAAAAAGGAAGAGGGGATTTTTTCTTATGTAGTGGCCAGATCCAAAATTTAGGGAGACCATTTCGATGTACATAAAAGATAATTCATGCCTCAACCACACAGATCGACGATTTCACACATTGGAATTAATAGATATTTAATAATTCCCCTTGGAAATGATGGATATTGACTAGAAGATGGATTTGAGATGATAAATTACCATAAAAAGGATAAAAACATGTAACACGGGTAGAACTCAGAAAAATCTGAACCAGGAAAGGGGTGTGACACAGTTTGGTGAGACACTATAACGATGCCATCGAGAATGGAATGAATGTGATGGTGCCATTGTAATGTTACCATAGTATTGGGACAACTGCAATTGTGGGACCATAAATGGTGAAATTATTATACTTCCATCATAATGGTGTGACCTTATATTTTGTGACCATGAAGTTGCCACCGTAATAAGTGCCACCGTAATTGTGCCACATTTCAGTGGAACTTTTTGGTGGTACCGTGTTTTTGGAAAACAACCAAAGAAAACCACTTTTACCCCTATAAAAAATATGAAAACTAGATTTTTTTCAAAGGAAATCATCTGGGAAATTTGGGTCATTAAATCAGATACCTCACAAACTATTCTATCCCTCAAGAATCCAAACCAAACTCAAAGAGATAGAGTCTGAATAACCACCTCTTAAAATACCCCTCAGGTATGATCTTCGGTGAGTTGAAAACTAGAGTGGAAACCTCAACATCTAGTAACACCTCTTAGACATATATATCCTAAACAGCATGGGAGACAGTAAGGTTCCACTTGCCTAAGCATTCACACAAACACCAATGACCACACTATTCAGATACAAGGTTTATGGGGGGGGGATCCTTTCCTTTTCAAGATAATATCTTCTTTGGGTAGCACTAACTCACCCGGATGGGTTTAATAACATCTGCATTAATGCATCTCGAATAGGGATCAGTTCCTCTCTACCCCTTAGTCTGGGCTTTTCACACAAAACTAGGGAACAAATAAACCACTTATCACACCACAAGAAAAGTTTAACATTACATAATAGTAACGGTACAAATAAAACACAAGAGAAATACTCATAATAGTCCATCCTACTAGGCTGACATTTGTGCCTCCCTTTCCCAAGTACTCTCCTTTTGGCCATCATAAATACCTAACACATGGACCAAGGAAATGGCATGCCCACGAATCACCTTCTCCTTATGATCCTCAATTATCAATTTTCACTTCATAAATGTTGCATCATCCTTGATATCCAACTCTCCCTAGTCGAGGACGTGAGATTCATTGTGTAGATAACGATGGATTGGAGAGACATGAAATTACTTTTAGATCCTCTCCAACCACAATGGTATTTCCAGCCCATACACCACCTCTATAACTAATCCCATCACCCGTAAATGTTCGTTGAACCTGGGAGAAAGCTTACTCCCCCTTCCAAGACTATGTTGACCATGCTGAGGGGAGACCATTATGAATATGTGGTCCCCATCCTCGATCACCAATAGTCCCCTCCTATGACTGACATATGAATTTTTCTAGACCTAAACTACATTCATTCTTTCACACACAAGAAGAACCTTCTCTGTCATGCTATGCACTACCTCTAGGCCAAGAACACCTGCCTCCCCAACCATTGTCTGGCTAATGAGAAGAAGACAATGTATCACATACAATTATTCTAATAATGCCATTCCAATGTTATAGTGACAGTAATTATTGTAATAAAACTCAACCAGGGGAATTTTTTTTACCCATGATGCTATGAAGTCAATAACACACTTCCATAGAATATCCTCCATTTTCTGGATAGTCATATCTATCTACCTATCCATTTGAAGGTGGAAAGCTATGCTAAGGAATAATTGGTTTCCAAAACCATGTAGTAATCCCTTCCATACTTGTGATGTAAAGTGTGTATCCTGATCTAAAATGATGGATTTTGGAATTCCATACCATCACACCACTTCACCTGCATACCTCTATACTAAGGCATATGCTGCTCTCATCTTCTTTACTAATATGAAGTGAGATGATTTCATCAATCAGTCCACCAATACCGAGATGGAATCAAATCCTCTCTCTACCTTGGGTAGCCCAATAAATAAATATATCATTACATAAAATCCACTTCCACTTAGAAATTTCTATGGGCTGCAATAGACCATATGGAACACAGTGTTCAGCCATCATCTACTGATGTATGAGGCACCATTACACTAACTATGCCACTGCGTGCTTCACACTGGGCCACTAAACATGATCTCTAAAGACCTGATGCATTTTGGAGACTCCTTCTTGTACCACCATTTTTGATTTATGGAACTCACTGAGAATTCCCTCATGCATCTCCACTGGGAAAAATAGCTTCCCATGGATCAACATCCTATAATGACCTTCCTTCGACCATCCCTCACATGCATCACCCTAGAAAATGTGATCACTAATCACATCAACCTATGATTTTCCCACTGATATTACTCTACTCGCCAAACCATGGATGATTTCCCTATCATCGAAAAGAGACATCCTCTATGGTCCTCCACTCCCATGCTGAGGCATAAATAAGTGAAATCCACAATTTCTTTCCCAGTATCAATTGACTCCCAAAATACATCCTACCGTGACTTCATGATCAAGGAATCAGCCACCATATCCCCCTTTACTAAGGTGTAGTAGATCTCGATGTTTTAGTCTGGAAGATACTCCATCCACCTCCAATGTCTCATGTTCATGTCTCACTATGAGAATACATACCTCATGATGTTGTGGTCGTTGAAGACAACAAAGAGTTTCCCAATGTGGTAATGATACCAAAAATTTAGTGCGAAAATGATTGTTTCATGTTCCATGTTATGGGTGGCATAGTTACATTTGTGGGAACGTAACTACCTAGACCCATTAGAGATCACTCTTCACTCTTGAATCAGCACAGTTGCCAATCCAATCTTGTAAGCATCACAGTACACCTCGAACATCACCCCTTAATCTAGAAACCACAACACTGGGGCACTGAAAAAATTCCCTTTTTAGATAACTAAATGATTCATGTCACTACTCACTTGATATGAAATCCTAGACATTTCTTGTTAAAGGCATCAATAAAGCTGTAACTCAAGAGAAGTCTGGTATGAACCTCCAGTAGTAACCAAAAAAACCTAGGAAACTATGACCCTCTACCATGTTCTTGTGTGCTTCCCAAGAATCAATTACATATACCTTTGATGGGTCCAATTCTATTCACTACTGGGACACCACATATCCAAGGAAGTGCACCTATCGTGTCCATAACAGGAACTTGGAAAACTTCCTATAGAGATAGTGGTGTCAGAGGACCTCCAAAACTATCCTTAGGTGATTTTCATGATATAACATAGATATTGAGTAGGTAAGGATGTCGTCAATGAATAATAACCCCAAACCGGATCCAGATACTTGTGGAAAATAGAGTTCATGAGTCCCAAGAACAAAGCCGATGCGCTTGTAACGATGAACGTCCTGATCATGTACTCAATGTTCCCATATCTATACCTGAAATTAGTTTTTAGGATGTCACACTCCATTAACCTGAACTGGTGGTGTGAAGAATGTAGGTAAATCTTATATAACCAACCCCTCCCTTTATCTGGTCAAAAAGGTCATCGATCTTTGGTAGGGAGTAACGGTTGTTGATTTTTACCTGATTTTGTCTTTGATAGACTTTGAACGGGCCAAAAGCACTATATTCCTTCTATTTGAACAACACTGAATCACCCCATGGAGACACACTCAGACATATGATACCATTATTCAGTAGGTCATCAACCTGAATTCTCCACTCTCACAACTTAGAAGGCACCGTCTGATAAGGGTTCGTTGAAATCGGAAACTAACTGGATTGTAATTCTATCCCAAAATCAACATCATGTTAAGGGGGCAGAGTCATAAACTCTTCGGTGAAGACTTATAAAAAATCATTTTCAATCCCTTGAACATCCACTGTCTCTAAGTCTATCGATTTCACTGACTGCTCAGCTATTAAGGAAGGAAGGGGATCCACATGCCGACTGCCCTTCTAGGAACCCCATTATCCAGTGAAAACTACCCAATGGGCACCCATATCTAAGAACACGATATTTCTACAGAAGATGTCGATAACAACATTCATGGAAAACAACTAGTCGATTCCTAATAAGACATCGTAAGGCTGCATTTTTAGTAGAAGAAGATCCCAACTAGACTGATACGGCCAAAACATCAGTCTGCATCCGCGATAAACATCAACTGGGATTGTCTGACCTCCAACTGGCATACAAAACAATAGGGGCATTAAATGTATCTGTATTTCTAGACCAAGGTCATGAGCTAGAAATGTTGCAACAAAAGATTGTGAAGCTCCTAAATCAAACAAGGAACATGACATAGTACTAAACAAGATTATTGTACCTCGAACAACTTCTGGCCCTATTGGATCTAT
The DNA here is from genome assembly GCA_963277665.1 of Viscum album. NCBI lineage: Eukaryota > Viridiplantae > Streptophyta > Magnoliopsida > Santalales > Viscaceae > Viscum > Viscum album. The sequence continues at coordinate 535,819,361 of OY728120.1, read as the reverse complement.
AGCCTCTGTATTATGTAGCTTCCCACACCCAAATCCTCTTCCCCGCATATTTTATCCGTCTCCCTGACCACGCCATGGCTGAGGTCCTTAAAGATCGCCATAAGGTCAGCCTCCTCCAAATTCTTCCACACTCAGTGGATTGGGAGCTCACTGCCCCTACTACTGGAAGGGCCTAGATGGAATCCACGGCTGCTAAGGTGGGCACTGAACCATCCCACCCCCACTATATTGTTCTCAAATAGAGAAATAATTCTAAAGACTCCCACAACTGCCACATATAAAGAACCTCCATTTTGGGCCCGTGGAGAAAGGGAGATGACTGGGATATCGAAACTAGAACGGTTGCGGCCTACTCCCCGCTGGTCAAAACTTGGATGGTCCTAATGCTGGAGGCCTACTTCTAATGTCCTTTCCCATTGATGAAATTAGCTGGCTCCCTTATAGTGGCACGCCTCCCAGTGTGTGCATCCTCTCCACTACTTCATCCTACTTTTGAACCTCCAAGTTCATTAGCAGAGTGACGGGAGTAACATCATACTAAAGAGAAGGTCTGAGTTCCTCTTCTAAGAGACATTCCCATGACTCCTCATCCAGAAATAGGTCTAGAGAAAAAGGAGAACCTTGAACTAGATACCCTATTCCCTTACCATCATAATACCTTGCTAGAGGGAGAGAAGTTCTTATCTCTTTTGGGAATTTATTGTCGTAGAAATGAATTCTACCCAGAACTCCTTTTCAAAGTTAGTCCAAGAAACCTTAGTTTCCTTCTTCTACCAAAGTTAAATATTCCACCTCTGACTTTCCACTCCACTCATATGGCTCATGGATAGTAGAACCCAGTACTCTTTTGTAGCCCTGATCAAGCTGAAAGTGATCACTAGCTCCTCGAGCCAGCTCTCCATCTCAATATGCGAGACATTGTGCTCGTACATTCCTAATGTCAGTTGCTGGGTGGAATGAAAACTTTTCATCCACTAGTCATCCTTCTCTCAATCATCCCTCTGGTGATCAACTTGTTCAACCTGATGGTCCTTGACTACCCTAACTACATGTGGACGATGCTAGGGTTCCATAGTTGAAAAATAAATCCAGAATCTCCTAAACTAGAGTAGTGTGGAAAATTCCTTTTATATTATGGTTAAAATATTTATTTATTTTAATTTCAAAAACTCTCAAAAAAATAAGTCAGTATGATCCATAATGACACAAAAAAACATAAGTCATTATGATCCATGTACCTTTCATAGGGTCTCTACCCTACAATCAGTGTATCCTCACATGATCGTTCAGTAGGTCCAATGTCCTTGCATCAGATCACAGGGTCCCTAAATGTTTATGTCCTAGAAAATATTCTAGGGCCTATTTTAGGCACCATGATTTCCTAGCACTATTTTTCTACCATCCCATGCAGTCCACCCTATGCTAACCCTGAACTCCATTATATCTATAAACCTATTGCTCTAATACAACTCCATCATGATTTTCTCTCTAAGATGAGGGAATGGATAACAAAGTATCATGTCCATCATTTATCAAGGTGAAGGAGAGATAATGACACTCGAGTCCCACCATCAATAGGCCCATGAGTGGATACTTGCACCAAGGGTATAGAATCTAATATTAATTTAAGGAATTTCCATTTTTATAAAACATGATTGGAAGATAATATGGTTTATCCCAACAACACCAATGGCTAAAGATAAATGTAAATACAAGAATCCATTATCACATGCATGCTCTAAATAAAACTGATAAAAAGTAAAGAAAACCTCTCATATAAAGTACCAAAGAAGAGAAACTAAAAAAACAAAAAAAATTATTGATGTTGTGCTAGTAATGTCTATAAGCATATTCAAAGTCCTCCTAGAAACATGAAAACTATTTTACATACTTTCAGAGAGAATAAATGTATACACTATAGGGAAACCAGAGCTACTCATGCACATGTGAGGGAGCATACTATTTCCCATGAGAGAAAAAAGTCAAACCTTATGCTCCTACTAGGGAATAATTACCATCCAAACCTCACCAAGGAATACTCTCCCATGTAACACATGTTATGTAAAATAATAATATAAGAACATTGATATTAGAATACCCTTCACACCACAATACCACTAGTTAACTACTTATTCCTAATGATCTGACATCTTGACATTTCCACTCTTCCGACATGTAGTCCCACGGCCACAAACTTCCCACACACACCTAGGACTCAAACCTCACACAACCATTATTGTAGACACCTAGGCCAGAACAACCACCACCACGCCCGAAGACACCTAGTCCAAAATAGACACCTCCACACACAATGACACATGGGTATCATCCTAATGATACTTGGGAAAACATATCAATCCCGAAAACACCCAATACACTAGTACAAAACAAACCATTTCCCAATGAATCATGGACAATTATAATCCTCGATCCATTACTACCTTCCATGATATACCCGAGTGGCAAGAACCAATAGAGGGTGTGAGTAATAAAATCGGTAACCATCCATCTGTCCTCCTACCATGATGTTTGGAAAGACACCCACCCCATTGAAATGGATGTGTTTTCAAAATAGTTCTCACCAATGTTAGGGTGCATATAGAAACACAAGGAACTACAATATATATATGTATATAGGTATGAAAACACTCAACCCCAGCCGATGGGTCTATCATAAACATAATAAATGCCCACACTAACACCGATTTTAGTGCTAAGCACAACTATACAACAACCACTACAAAGTATAGACTCAATCCTCTTTTTTTGTTCAATTTCCATTTGTTTATTTAAGGGGATTTAGTTAATTTATCCCAAAACTAAATCAAAATAATAAACTGTAACCACAAAAAGTAACCAACAATACCAAATATAGTCCCACAACACAACAACAGAAAACCAGACTTCCAATCCCAATGAAAATCAACATAAGATTGGACTTATAGTCCCACTACTCATCAACACATGACTGTACATACATTCTCACAGAACATAACCATTCATCTACTATCAACAATAATTATTAAATTTAAAACCACCCATTCCTCCTCACACAACCCATCCCTGCAGCCCCATTGCCAAAAAAAATCCATAATAAATTCCTACTGCATAATAAGTCCACAACTATACCACAGTCCCAATACTCATTGTCATTTCATGATGAAAAAAAAACATAAATGAAGTTAACCTTTCTACTAGTTCATCCATTCCATATTCAATAAATCTCTCAGAGTAGGACACCAAAATACCAAGTACAATCCCACCACCAACATGTTTATTCACTCCGTAATCAATAAATATCACAGACTGAGACACCAACATACCCATCGACCCCACCCCCTGTACTACCCCACATAACAAACATATAGAACCTAGACCAAAACACACAACAGATAACCACAACCATCAAACCAAACATATTAAACTTTAACCGATATGGATTCTTTAATTTATACATTAATATAACTGAGGTGGTAAAAAACATGTTTGATCATACGGAATAATTTTAATTTTAATGAGTGCACATGATTATTCATATTTAATGTTAATTTTGTTTTTAAAATAACCCTATGTGAATTGAGTATCACCGATGTGCATGAAAGGCCACCGACCGATGTGATTTTTAGAATGTAATACAATCAAAACAATTTATCACAAGAATCAAAGATTACAGATAAAACAGGTGATCAACCAACACCCAACCCATTATTTTACTTATGCGGGTTATCACTGATCATACTAAAATCAGGTATAATTCCCATTTCAAGAAATGTAACCAGCCTCTCCTTACATGGAACCTTTAATTTACACACCCCACAAGATGCACAATTTAATGAAAAGTAGAAGAAAACCCCAACATGGAAGACCAATGATCGAATTTCTTTCTCGTGCCTAGAATAGGTGATGGCACGTCTTGAATGAAAAACAACAAGGAGTATGAAGGGATCCAGCACCGTAAAATAACACGTCTCGGGAAAAAGTCTCTAGGCACACCATGAGAAATTAAAAGGAAGAATAAAGAGAGGATTTCAGCTTAAGAAGTGGCCAGATCCAAAAATATCGGAGACCATTTAGAAGAACATAAAATAAGGATCATAGATCAACTACATGGCTCGATAGTTTCACACATTATAATTAATTGATATTTAATAATTCGCCATGGAAACTTTAGAGATATACTAGTATATGGTTTTGAGTTGATAAATTAACATTAAAAATAGAAAAAAATGTAATAGGGGTGAAACTGGGAATAATTTGAACTGGGAAAAGGATGTGACACCGTATGGTGAGACCCCATAATGGTTCCACCATGAACGGTGCAAATGTGATGATGTCAATGAAATGGTTCTGTTATAGTGGTGCCACCACAAAAATGCAATTGTAATCAATGAGACAGTGACGTAGCCACTGTAACCTGTGCCACAATAATAGTGTGACCACAAATTGTGTGACCATGATAGTGCCAATGTAACCGGTACCACCATAATAGTGCGACTGTAACTGGGCCACAATTTAGGAGGATCCATTTAGTAGAATCGGGTTTTTTTCAAAAACCATATGCAAGGAAAATTGAACCTACAATCAATATATTTTTTTCAAAAAGAAATGGGCTAGGGAAAATAGGGTCATATCAATTAATAATGATAAATTATGATATTTATTTGATTTCAATTTCAAGATGAAAAATTATACATAAATTATTCACATTTTTGTCATTATAATAAATTTAACATTGAGATTGGATATAAAAACATACCAAACCATTGATCATTTTTATATTAAATATTTTCTTTTACATCCCATTTGGGTGATTAAATTTTAATTAACTTCTACCACTTATGTAAATAAAATTTTTGAAAATAAATTAATATTTTAAATTAACATATGTTAAAATATATACAATGTTAAATTTATTTTGGGAAAAATATTAATTAAAGTGAATAAAAATAATTACAATGATTAAGAGGAAAGTTAGCTTAATAAAGGACTAAACCTTAACATAAATGACAAAATGACATATAAACATGTAAAAAAATATATCATGACCATAATTAGACCCAATCATCCCTTTTATCTTATTTGGACAATTATTGGAGCCCATTCACATTGGAAAAACATTGATAGATTTAAAATTTAAATAATTTACAAGAATTGCACTCCTCCACCACTATAAAAAGGAAATCAACCCTCACATTTATTCACACATAGAAATAACTTTGGTTTTCCAATATTATGATCCCATAAGATCCCAATATCCCTCCACTCAAATTGGAATCCTCATATTAGGACAAAAAATTAAGGATGTTTTTTTAGAATAAACCAAAATGATTTACATGAAAAAGAGGTGACATCATTCACGCGCTATTTTGTTTTATTTTCCATATCCACCCCTCAAATATTCATATTACATAAATATATATTAATATAATTATTATAAATATATTGAGATGTATTTATTATACAAGTTAAACCTAAAGATACACACACTTCCATATAATTGGTAAACAAATATACATTTCACGTGTGCGATGTTCTTCCACCTCACAAAATGATGTTAGTTTGTTTTTCTGTAAGCACCTATCACAGTTTAATTATGATGGAAAACTAATTTTATATGATATATATTAAATTTATAACTTATTTATTATAATGGAATTATTTTTTCACACATACCTTTATGCACCCCATTTTTTTGGAAGATGACAACATCATTTGGGAAATTGTGGACTACTACCTCTTCAAAGAGATATGATTCAATCTTGCTATACATGGAATTCTTTAGGGATGATTTTAAATAAAATTATAAGAAATATATGACATAAATATAATATTTTAATTATAATTTTCATATATATATATATCATTTATATTTCATCCTTTTTATACGAAAAATAGAGGGAAGTTGTGTTCATATATATATACGACCTAACATATCCTTGAACTGTGAATTTAATTTTTTATCACCAAATACTATATATTATTCTAATATATTGGATATATATATGTATATGATATTTACATTATGGTTTAAATTCTTTATATCAAGAAATAATTATCTAATTAAAATGGAAAAAATTAATAAGTCAAAACATACTCCAAAAACTAGGGAATTTAAACCCGAAATAATGAAAATAATAAAATATTATTATCAAATGTGTAATAAAACATTAAAAAAATATAATAAATGCTATTCTAAATATTATTTTGGTTCTGTTATAACTTATTAATGGGATTAAACTATTATATATGCAGTTAATGGATGTTCACCCAAAAGAAAACATAATGTAAGGAATTTTCATCTCAATTTTTATATTTTCAACATGAATATAATATTCCAACTTTTTTATTTTTTGTGGTGCATTAGATTCCCATTATGATATATTATATCATTAGACATTTAATATTCATCATATTTTAATTATTTCATTTAATTATCTCATACAATGTGCTTTGACATGAAAATTACCTAGTGGTAAATCTTATCTCTACAATCTCACATTATTTTGTTATTCATAACCATCCATTGAAATAATCACTTTAATAATACAATTTTACATAGGAAATAATTTATATATTAAATATATATACATTTATAGAATGGCTATAATTATTTTTTTAATCATATTCCATTTTTACGTATGATGTTTACTTGAAATGTATTTGAGTTTCTAGGGAAATATTTATAAATATGTATTCATTTATTCAGTATAGATATTTTATAAGGCTTATTATGTAATTATTAAATCAATAAATCAATATGGTTAATCCTTCAGAGATGAATTTTAGGGTGGGTCTTGTAAATTATATAGCCCCTCAATGCTTTGAAAGGCTCTCACAATAAAAAAGAGTTGAGAAAATTAAACAGGTTTCTACAAGTAGTTTAAAAATCTCTAGAGAACAGATCATGATGGTATAGGTTTTCATTTTCCTGATAAATGAAATCCAATAATTAATAGTTTACAAAAATTTTATAATTAATTTGATTTCCATGATATTTTCAATATTGAAAAATAAATGGATTCATTTAATTCTCAAATTATTGATTGAATGATGTGTGTTTTCAGTTTATTACCTATCTAAATTGATTATGTTATATCCATTTTTTTACATGTAATGTGTTCAATGTTATTTACCAACCCTTATTGAATAATTTATATTGTGTTATTATTTATTATGATTTAAATAACCTTAAAAAGCATTTGGTAACACCTTTATTTTTGTTTACTTTACCCAAGTTATAAAGAGTAATCCATTAATAGAGTTTCAAGGATGTAATATATTATTATTTGTAATGTGTTATTTTTTAGAGCTTCTAAACTATTCGTTCCCCTAGGATTTGAAGCTATAATCTATGTCACTGTAATAAAGTAAGGCACTGAGTCTTGGCTTCTCAGGTCTGGGAATTAAAAAATGACATATATAAAGTATATATTGTATGGTATATATGATTGTGGTTCTAGAATAGATTCATAATTACTCTGTATTTAATAAATTTATGGTTTGATCACGTAATAAGCATGTTGTACATGAAGAAATGGTTTCTAATCAAAGTTTTACTTCATTGAGAAATATGAAATATTCAATTTTTATTACACATATTTGGTTTATATAATTAATATTTATTATTTTTTATCATGAATATTTTTGTCTTCAAGGTATTTAATTTTTCATTTTATATTAATTATTTCATGGGGGATATGATTCGAAAAATTTAATATTGTTATGGATTTCATTTAAAATCTCATCATTATTATAGAATGATTATTTTTAAGCCTCAATTGGGAAAACTATTTGATATTTATATATTAAATAATCATAGTTTATTGTCCCTTATTTTTTTTAATGAAATTTTAATGTAATATTTTAATTTTATTCTTATTGGCATGTATAATAATTTATAATTTTCTGAGAAACAATGTCTTCATTTCTCTCTTTGGTCAAATATCAATTTCCCTATGTGTACATGTTTTTATAAATTATTTCCATTTTTTAAATTTGTAATGCTTTATGATGTTAATATTTAAAATAGTTCATTTTTTTAAAAAAAATTATAAAATTATTCTTCTAATCATTTTATGTATTTGATACTTTTTTACCTTCAAAAAAAGATTAAATGAACGAATTTAATCTTATATAGGTAGAAAAAAATTTCATCATCAGGAACACTAAATGCATTAAATGTAACATTACATAATTACAAGGTTCTGATCAGATAAATTTTTTCCATAATATTTTTGAGATATTTTATATTTCAATGTGAAAAGGAAATTTTCCACTATAAATTTTAAAATATTATTTTTCATGTATTTTCAACAATTTCAAAATCCTTTGTCAATATTATACTTATAATGCAATCTAATGATACCATTAACCTTTTACTTCTATTTGGATTATGGTCTGTTTAACTTATGATATATTAATTTAATTCCATCCACTATATAACTCTTGATGTTTTGTTAGTGTTTGTTGTTTGCTGAAGTTATTTATATTTTGTAAGAAATTTTTTCAATAGGAATTATTGAATAGATTCAATTTTAAACATTCCATATGCAGAATTCATTGGAATGAAAATGTATTCGGTGGGACACATAATATTATTTCCCATATATTATTCTATAGGTCTCATGAGACAATCATGATTGGGTTTTCATATTCATGAATATGTTTATTTATGTACATGTGATTATTTGAAATTATTTTATATTGTGGAATATATTTTATACACATGATATTATTTAAGTGGAACTATTTAATAATCATTTTTTATTTCAATATTATTAATAATTAATGTGTTACTTATTATATAGAATATATTTTCATATATTTAACTTCCAAATTATATTATGTCTTATTTATTGTTGTAAGATTTCACTTTACGCGTACCCTTATAAATAATTTGAGCTCACCCCTTTTTTACAATTCCATTCCATGTGATACTAGAAAATTTATTATTATTTCCATTTAGGGATATTCAAGAGGGAATAAAAAATATAAGATAAGATATAATATATTTTATTTTATGTTTTCAAATTTAATCTATTAATCAATTCAGGATCTAATTTACCAAGACTTCATTACACTTTAGTCTTCTTGCATGTGGCTACTTATATTTAGTACTTGTATAATAATTTAACCACTATCATTGATATACGAAGGTTAGAGTGTTTAAAATAATTTTTCCACGACTGTGATATATATATATATATATATATTTATATGTGTGTGTATTAAATATTTCATTATAACCATCCATGGAAGAGGGTCATAGAAAGAATAACAAATCTCTTCATAGAGGTGGAAATACACACCTAAGCATAAACAATATCATTGTTCACAATATAATGAAAATGAGATGAAAAAAGGTTTTACCATAAAAATTGTAAATTTTCACTATAATACTGATATTAAATTTAATGCATCAATATAGCCTATTATAAATTTAATAATTTATTTATTTAAATTAAATGAAATATCATAGTTAGGTGTTACACCTCTTTATAATAAAATAATAATTGGACCACACATTAATATATATATGATGAAAATTTGATGAGACCAGATCCTATAGGTCTTGGGGATGAATATTTGGATGGTTTTTGTGTAGTGAATGGTTGATAAATGTAGATAAATTAGTGTGATAATAGAAGTAGGCATGGTTCAATTTTATAAGTTAGGGGAGTGTCACTCTTATAATTTTTGAATATTTAAATTAATATATAGATATATACATTCTTCAGTTATAGTAATTAACCCCAAACTCATAGATAATAACTGATATTGTAAAAATAAGCTAATATATTTAAATTTAGATATGTAGTGGAGAATTTTTAATCCTTATAATCTTGATAAGAAATTTTAAATCCAATTTAATATTAAATGTGATAACACAATAGTTAACCATTATATCATAATATTCTGAACAAAAATAAAATTGTAATTTTAACAAACAACGAATTCATATTTCCAAATTTGGAATAATTTTTATCTGAAAAAATATATATTATTGTATGAAATAATTTTTACTAAAATACACAATATTCAAGAAAAAACGTTTTCATGAAAATAGCATCTTTAATCCTAATAATCACTACAATATGAAATTATGTACAAGTTGATGTATATGAATTTATATAGATAAATAATAATAAAATAAATTATTTTATACTTTTCTATCAATACGAATCCTAATCTAACCTTCACAAAATTCAATTAAAAACAATGGATGAAAATTATTTTTAATTTTTATATAATATTATCTTTTTTTAAATCCAATTATGTGATTAGAAATAAAAAAATGTTATTAAATATTTATTTTACTATATAAATTCCTATATTATTTATAAATTTTTTTAAAAACACATAAATTAATTCCAACATTATAATAATTCTCATAGGGTGGAACATATTATTATTGACAGACCTGTTAATAAAGGGGTCTCCAATGATCACACTTGGTTAGACAACCTCCAAAGTCATTTAATCCATCAATTTTAGAAATATTATATAAAGGAAACATAATTATAACTCATACAATACTATTCAATTTTAGTAAAAAGTCCTTGGAAACGTCTTCTAAGGCATCTAATGTAAAAAAATAATGAAAATCATTTTGCAATTACATTTTCATACTAAAAATGAATATTTAAAAAATGTACATTTTTCAGTGATTTTATTTACTGATATAGGTATATTTTTATTTTTATATTTCTTTCGATTCATATGAATAATTATATTGGAATAAAAAAGTGTGATATGATATTTAATTTATAACAATATGATTGTTGATAAGATCTAACTGTGAATCTGACATAGACAAATTGAGTATGTGGACTTGTGTGTAATATATTTGGATAAAAGAATTTTATTTTTAATGTTAATAAGTTGAAAAATTCTATAATAAATATTTTTTATTAATAAATAATATTGGAATTTGATTATGAAATAAAATAAATTTAATAAACTATATTTCAAATTATTTTAATTAAACATATATTATGTCGAATTGTTATAATTCCATATAAAATTAAAATCATGACACAATAATACATAATTATAACAATAGGGTTGAGCTATTTAACATGTGTGCTCGATATATGGGTTATTTAATTTGAAATCCAAAAGTCGTTGTAATTTTTTAAATGTTAATTTTTGTTTAGGTTTAATGCTAAATTATGTTATATATTTATAATTACTGTGATTAATACATTAAAATAAATATGGATAGTGAAAATTTTGTAAACTGGTGATTTTTTTCATTTATCGTTAGTGGTCCGTTTAAAATATCTAGATAATTCAGTTATATGTAATTTAAAATTCTTTAACTAAGTTCTCAATCTAAGCTCGTGGTACAACTATAAATGTATTTTTCCTTTGAAGTGAGATTTTTTAATAAAATTAGAAAATGTAAAATGATTATATAATGATTTAAAAAAAACATATATATAATGTAATGTGTTGTTTTTTTTGTTGAGGTTTTTATTTATTTTGTTTTTTATGGTGTTTTTTGTAGCAATGTGATTTTGTTGATGTGTGGATGAAATGTGGTTTATAATGCATCTTGATATGAATGAGATCATGGGATTGGAAGATTTAACATTATATAACATTATAATATTTAATTTCATATATATAAAATTCATATTTAGATTACCTGATGGATAGTCATAAATGATATTGGGAACGGGATAATGATGCTCTATTAGGGATAATTATGTAAACTATGGATGGATACTCCCCATCTATTAAAATTTTTTATTATTATGATTTGGTGATGTAAAAGTGGTAGTTGTTGTGGAATATTGTGGCATTGTGATTTATATAAAGATAAAATAGTTTTTTAGTGAAGATATGTTTTTCGGTCTTTTATAAATGATAGGATGATATAACCAAGAATTTTTCATTGGAAGATGTAGAAATCTAGATTAATATGGAATGGGGGTGGATATACCGCATTAAAATATTTTCTTGATTTAAAATGTTTACTGTAAATACCTGACCCCAGTTACCCAGAGTCGGTGCATTAATACATAACATTGGCATGATCACAAAAGATCAAGTCTCGAAAGGATGATTAGTTTAGTAGCCTTGGAAACACTAGATACATTCATAAGTATTACATTACATCATAAAGTGAAAAACTACAACACATCTTGTCTTCATAGACCACACTCATATCCCCTCATACTATCCCTACAGGTCATTCATAAAATACTTTCTTCACATCCTGGGAAAAATAGAACATTGAAAGGGATCAGCTCAGATGCTCAGTATGGATAACAATATAGCGGAAACTTTCATAAATAAACATAAACATTTAAGGCAATGTATAACTAAAACAAAAGCCTTTTAAACTTGAACTTCAGTATAATAAGGAAAAGATAAAATGAAATAATGCCATTTACTTATTCGCATGGATATTCTACTAGTCGAATAATCACATGCAATATCAATAACCGCTTTCACAATGATGGAATGCATAATGTCAGACTATCATAACCACATAGTCAAGGCCTTGTGCCAAGACTACAAATAATATTTTAGTCAAGGGCTTGTTCCAAGACACTAGTTTGTCTCATGAGACCTACAAATTCATCGAGGAGCTATAGCGGGCTCCACCCATCACTTACTATATCCAATGCATTCCTTATATGAAAATGTTTAAACATATCATAAACAATGCCCATGAACCATAACATAATCGTATCACATAAAACATTCATAAAGGAAACATAACATTTCCACATTTCAATCACAAGATAGTAATAAAACACATTGATATAATCAAAACATTATCAAAACCATTTTCAATACCAAAATAAAAGAAAATTAAAACAAGGTATTTATTTTTCATTTTAAAAAAAGCTATGTCTTGTAGAGGAAGCCAAAACTCAAATAATGGTCACGGTGGTGGAGAAGTCGTTGTTGCCGCATACGTAAGACAAAACATTCCTTTTTTTTATTAAAACGCTTCATATAAAAATATTCCTTTTGAATAAAAGTAAAATTCAAAGGGGTTTATACACCGTATAAAAGAAATTTGTTTATAAAACAAAATATGCCTTAATGAAAGGAGATTGAGACAAAGTCCCTTACCTCGTGTTTGACTAGACTAGATCGTTCTTTAATCTCCTAAATAATAAAATATAGTTAATTTCTATTTTCATAAGAACCTTTCTAAAGTTAATTATTCCTTTTACATCACTTATTACCATGTTATGAACATTATGTAATCATTTAATTTAATAACGGTCGTTTTTTTGACCCATGGTACTTGAGTCAATAATAAACTTCTTATAATTACAATTTATTTATGTGGTAAAACATACATTATCTCCAGAATTATTTCCATGATGTATATATCATATATATCATATATATACAATATATAAATGCATTTATAATATTACATAACATTTAGAGTTAAGAAATGAAATGCACCGTTCATGGAGATGGTAAGCTGTACGTACGCATGAACACTACTTTCATTTATATTTCGTATTTAATGGAATGAAATCATAATTATATAAAGGTATATTATAATTCCAATATAATATCATATATAAGATCAATAAATCCATCCTTTATACGTAGCACATATGGCATTAATGATTCAAATCACTTTGAGGGGGCGGTGGTCCGCACTTCCTAAAATGAAATTATCACGTTTAACCATAATAAAAATCATAAAGGTATGACATATATGAAAAATACAAAAGCATAAGGAAAATATAAGCATAATATATATCATATATAAATATAGTTACATCTTAATGTCCACCATGAGAGGTGTTAAAAGAAGATTGAACAATCATCGTTTCATGAGGCAGTAATTCGACACCCACAAAAACAGTATGTTCTCTAACCATTAGATGGAGGTGTGTGTAAGTTAAGTTCTAATAATTATCATAACAACCTACAAGTATATTTAGGATACTGGTGTTTTTACAAAATAAATGAATAAAAAGAGTTTATAGGTTGTAAAAGTAAAATAAAATAAAATAAGTTAAGAGAAATCGTTACCTTTAGTTTGGGTAACTCTCTTTGGTTTGAACCAAAAGGACTCTTGAAGTGCCTTATGCCTAAGGTAAGGTTTCTAGGATGAAGGGAGGAAAGTTGAGAGGGTATTTGGGTAGAGGTTGGCTGAGCCAAATGTCTTTGAAGGTGTGAAAAAAGTGGTAGATGTGGGGGCCTTTTATAAGAGGAGAGGATGGCCACTCTTGGAAAGTCTTGAAATGTTACTTTATTATGAAATGCTTTTCAGATTTTAAAGGACCCAAAATGATATATTTCGAGAATAAGGTGATAAGTGTTATAAATACACCCATACAATAGGCTTTAGACAAGTGTATGTCTTAGATTTTACCTTATATTTTCATTTTATTTAAATTGTTCATTAATGAGGTAATCATTGCATCATCATGGTGTCATAAATAAATTTATTTATTTAATTTATAAAAATTATAAAAAAAATTATAAGATGTAGGAAATAATTCTATATTTACAATGACTATTTATATACTAAGAGATAATTTATGTAGGCAAAATTAAAATTGTTTTACTTAGGTGATACATACTATTGTTATATTTTTCTTTCTTTAAAAAATAAAATGATAAAATGTCACTATCACACAAAAGTGATTCCATGGGGTCCCTAAGTTGGAACAAGGCATCCCATGGTCGGCCATGACACAACCAATAGCATTAGGACACATTTTGGGGTCATTTTATATTATTATGACATTATTTCATTACCCTTAACTACCTGATTACTAATTAATCATGATAATTAAAGATAATTGTCGTCGTTACTATTCATAATGTCCAAAAACAAGAGTATTAATTACATAATTTGGACCTTATTATTCCAAATATGGAATCCATTTTACCAAATTCTAAACACAAAAATTGTAGTAATTAATTTAAAAAATTATTCCTGCTGTCAAAACAAATAGCGTGTTTTTAAGAAATAATATCTATCAAAAGATTGACAATTGTTTATGTCCAATTTCAAAGTGAAATTAATTATAATTACCACCATTAGATAAAATGGTAAAAATATATTCTAATTATACATTAAAACCACTAAATATTATAATTTATCACTATAAATTATTTTGATTAAAAAAGTTTTTTTTAAGAATTTTTCACTATTCATCAAAAATTGGATGTTCTCAGAAAAATACCAAAAATTCAACTTAGGCTAATTTAGATATAAAAAATCCAAAAATTAAGTCCATTTTGAAATATAAAATTTATATAATTGAAAAAGTGGGTATTACTATTCATAACGGCTACTTTGATTGGTCGTGGTGTGTTAGAATCTCGGACTTGCGTACAATGCAAGCTACTGCATTACTGAAAGAGAAGCGTATCGTGGAATCTTGGGGTGTTACATTCTACCTTACTTCAATAAATTTCATCATCTCAATTTGAAATTTTTCTTTGAAAATAAAAGGTTTAAAATTGAAAATACCTTTGTGGAAATCCCACATCGGAAATAAGGTTAATAAAATTTAGTCTTAATAAGAGGGAAAGGGAAATAAAAAAGTCACCACCAAATTATGATCACGATTAGGAAAAAATTGGTGGAATTTTGAGAAACATAATTATAGTAAAAACATAAATATTTGTAGGGAGTGATTGAGGTCATCAATCACAAACAAGTGTAAAATTGAGGGCCTCAAATCCTTCAATCTATGGTGATTTAAAATATCATCAGCTCAAAAAAACATAAGGTATTTAGGATAACACATTTTTTTTGTTTTAATATCCCTTTACTAATGTTTAAGAATTAATTTATTCATAGAATAAGAGAGAGTTATATATATATATATATATACTTGACAAGTAGAGTTTCAACCTTCAACTAATTCCTACCATAAACTCATCTTTCATTCAAAAAGATAATAGAACTAAAAAATATTATATTTATCCTAATTGTATAAGGTTCCAAATATTAACAAATACCATTTAGATTAGGAAAACTATTTTATAATAACCAAGGACTTCCTGTAGGCTAGTGGTAGGTAATAAAGGCCTGTCGAACAATGGTTGTGGGTTCAATTCGTGCAGCTTTATCTGACGCGATGATTTATCCCCCGACCTGCAGGTTGTCCTTTTCCTAAAACTATAGTACTATAATATTCCAAAAATAATCTTCAGAAATTTTTTAACCTTAAACAATACAATCCAAAGTTCAACTTAATCCATTCCAACCTTTATAGTTATCCAAAATACCTCTTTCCAGACTCTCTATAAAAGGTATTTAAATACCAAAATCAATTGTAACATCAAATTCCCCAACCAAAGTAATGTTTATCTTATTGTCACATATTAAAAATATGATTACATTAATCATATTAAAACCTTAATGAAAACAACAAGCACTAAAGTACAATCCATATATATATATTATTCTTATAACTATAATATTGTTCTTGAGTCTAAAAACACAAATACAACAATTATTAAACTTCATCTGTAGTAACAGCATAATATTGGCCTTTAGGCCTTAGAATTTTCTAAGGTAAGATTCCTTGGATCTTAGGACTTTCATTTTCATAATGCCTCGTTTCTCTACAATTGTATCATTCAACATTGATAGCCTCTTTCTTTCCCTTGTAATCACGAGTCTGCTGACCTTTTTCTCCACATTTGTAACAAACTATCATTACTTTTAGGCTAGTACCGCGGTGTTTCTTACCACAATTATCACATAATGGAAATTCATAATTTCCCTTTTTCCCTTTATTTGTCTCTTTCTCCACCGTTATCTTCTTCTCTTGCTTTACTTTGTTGTCATAAGGCTTAGAGAATTACTTTTTTGTCTTGATAGCACACATGACAATATCTTCGTATGATGAGAAGGATTGTGATATTAATGCTCGATGGAGAAATGGTTTTAACCCATCAAAGAAATGATAAATATTACCTCTCGGGTTACGTATATAATCTGCAGCATGCCTCGCTAACCTTGTAAAGTTAGACTCATACTTTTCAACATTCTCATCCTCCATCTTCCTCAGACTCAGAAATTGTCTTTCCATATCCGCTCGATGGTCATGAGGAAAGTATTTTTCTAAGAAAATTTCTTTAAACTCTCTCCATTCTATACTTGATACATATTCATCTTCCTTTGTATTTTGAATCAAGGACCACCATTGATCAGCATCTCCAGTGAGGCGGAAAAATGCCATGAAAACTTTTGCCCTTTCACTACTCCCTAAAGCCTGAAATATTTTTCTAGGGAATTTATCCATTGCTCAACTAATAATAGATTTGTACCCCCATTAAATGTTGGTGGTTGTTTCCTCATGAAGCAGTCTAACATTGATCCTCCATGATGCGGATCAGGGTGCTCCCTACGGGTAAGGATATTATTCATAACCTGAGGGAGTTGTACCAGTATGGTGATAAGTTGATCAGCACCAATTGTATCACCAGCTCCACTATAATTATCTTGAGTAGGAGGGAAATCCCTACATGGAGTACATTCATTGATACGGTTTCCATTCCTTATACTAGGCACCATTTCTAAATAATGGCATACAATAAATTAGTTTATGAATCGAAATACATAATTCCATACTTGTAAAACACTTCACATAAATTGAAAAGTTTATGGATATAATATATAATAAAAAAATGTTTTCTTTGAGGAATTATATACTCATAAACCCTTCATAATGGTTTGTAAAGAAAATGAGAATTATCCTAAGAATATCCCCCGGGAGTGTTATAACCAAGAGTGCAGCAAGGCCCATTGTCGTGCACCAGTTCCCATTCGAGTCTAGCTCAATGCGGTGTTTTCGGGTTTTACCCCTAGGTACATCTGTGCCAGAGCCGCTTCTACCTTCTCATATCCAGACAGGGATGTATTACTCAAAAAACTCACAAAATCTCTAAAATACCAAAATTCTAGGATGTTCTTCTATACTAATCCTGAAAGTACATCTTTGGCTTATGTGCTCTAATCAGAGTTTATCTAAATCTACCTTCCAAGGTTTGTACTAAACTTGCTCTGATACCAACTGTAACACGCTGCCCCCAGTTACCCAGAGTCGGTGCATTAATACATATCATTGGAATGATCACAAAATATCAAGTCTCAAAAGACCGATTATTTTAGTAGCCTTGGAAACACTAGATACATTCATAAGTCTTACATTACATCATAAAGTGAAAAACGACAACACATATTGTCTTCATAGACCACCCTCATATCCCCTCATACTATCCCTGAAGGTCATTAATAAAATACTTATTCATATCTTGGGAAAAATAAAACATTAAAATGGGTGAGCTCAGATGCTCAGTAAGGATAACAATATAGCGGAAACCTTCATAAATAAACATAAACATTTAAGGCAATGTATAACTAAAAGAAAAGCCTTTTAAACTTGAACTTCAGTATAATATGGAAAAGATAAAATGAAATAATTCCATTTACTTATTAGGATGGATATTCTACTAGTCGAATAATCACATGCAATATCAATAACCACTTTCATAATAATGGAATGCATAATTCCAGAGCATCATAACCACATAGTCAAGGCCTTGTGCCAAGACTACAAATAAGATTTTTGTCAAGGCCTTTTTCCAAGACACTAGTTTGTCTCATTAGAACTACCTATGCATCGAGGAGCTATAGAGGGCTCCACCCGTCACTTACTAAGTCCAATTAATTCCTTATATGAAAAGGTTTAAACATATCATAAACAATGCCCAAGAACCATAACATAATCATATCACATAAAACATGCATAAAGGAAACATAAAATTTCCACATTTCAATCACAAGATATCAATACAACACATTGATATAATCAAAACATTATCAAAACCATTTTCAATACCAATATAAAATAAAAGTAAAACATGGTATTTATTTTTCATTTTAAAAAAATTTAGGCCTTGTAGAGGAAGCCGAAACTCAAATAATGGTCACGGTGGTAGAGAAGTCATTGCCGCCGCATACGTAAGACAAAAAATTTCTTTTGTCATTTAGTAAAACGCTTCATATAAAAAGATTTCTTTTGAATAAAAGTAAAATTCAAAGGGTTTTCTACACCGTATAAAAGAAATTTGTGTATAAAACAAAATATTCCTCAATGAAAGAAGATTGAGACAAAGTCCCTTACCTCGTGTCCGACTTGACTCCATCATTCTTTAATCTCCTGAATAATAAACTATAGTTAATTTATATTTTCTTAAGAACCTTTCTCAAGTTCATTATTCATTTTAAATTTTGTATTACCATGTTATGAACATTATGTAATCATTTAATTTAATAACGGTCGTTTTGTCGATCCTTAGTACTTGAGTCAAAAATAAACTTATTATAATTACAAGTTGTTTATGTGGTAAAATATCCATTATCTCCAGAATTATTATCATTATGTAGATATCATATAAATCATATATATCTAGTATATACATGCATTTATAATATTACGTAACATTTAGAGCTCAGAAATGAAATGCATCGTTCATGGAGACGGTAATCCGTACTACGCATGAACGCTACTTTAATTTATAATTCATATTTAATGGAATGAAATAATAATGATATAAATTTATATTATAAATCCAGTATAATATAATATATAATATCATTAAATAAAACCTTTATATGTCCCACATATGGCATTAACTATTAAAATTACTTTGAGGGGGCGGTAGTCTGCACTTCCTAAAATGAAATTATCGCTTTTACCCATAATGGAAATCCTAAAGGTATACCATAAATGAAAAATACGGAAGCATAAGGAAAACATAATCATAATATATATCATATATAAATATAGTGACATATTAATGGCCACTATGATAGGTGTTAAAAGAATATTGAACAATCATTGTTTCATGAGGCAGTAATTCGCCACCTATAGAAACAGTATGTCCTTTAACCATTATATGGAGGTGTGTGTAAGTGTAGTTCTAATAATTCTCATAACAACATAAAAGTATATTGAGGATACTGGTGTTGTTACAAAATAAAATAATAAAAATAGTTTTGGGGTTGTAGAAGTAAAATAAAATAAAAGAAGTTAAGAGAAATCATTACCTTTAGTTTGGGTAACTCCCTTTGGTTTGAACCAAAAGAACACTTGAAGTGCCTTATGCCTAAGGTAAGGCTTCTAGGATGAAGGGAGGAAAGTTGAGAGGGTATTTGGGTAGAGTTTGTCCAAGCCAAATGGCTTTTTTTATTTGAATAAGGTGGTAGAGGTGCGGGCCTTTTATAAGAGGATAGGAGGGGCACTCTTGGAAAGTCATGAAATGTTACTTTATTATGAAATGATTTTCGGATTTTAAAGGTCCCAAAATGATATATTTAGAGAATAAGGTGATAAGGGTTCTAAATACACCCATAAAATAGGCTTTAAACAAGTGTAATTCTTATATTTTAGCTTATCATTTCATTTTATTTAAATCGTTCATTAATGAGGTAATCACTGCATCATCATGGTGTCATAAATAAATTTAATTATTTAATGTAAAAAAATTATAAAACAAATACCATGATGTAGGAAATATTTTTATCTTTACAATTACTATTTATAGTATAAGATATAATTTATTTAGACAAAATTAAAATTGTTTTACTTAGGTGTTACATATTTTGGTTATATTTTCCTTTTTAAAAAAAACAAAATGATAAAATGTCATGATCACACAAAAGTGATTCCATGGGATCCCTAACTAGGAAAAAGGAATCCAATTTTCATCCATGACATGACCAATATAATTAGGAGACTTTTTGGTGTCATTTTATATTATTATGATATTATTTCATTACCCTTAACTACACGATTACTAATTAATCATGATAATTAAAGATAATTGTCATCGTTACTATTCATAATGTCCAGAAACAAAAGAGTCTTAATTACATAATTTGGACCTTATGATTCCAAATATGGAATCCATTTTACCAAATTCTAAACACAGAAATTTCGGTGATTAATTTAAAAATTATTCCCGCTATCAAAACAAATAGTATGTTTTTAAGAAACAATATCTATCAAAAGATTGACAATTGTTTATTTCCAATTTCAAAGTGAAATTAATTCTAATGACCACCATTGGATAAAATGGTAAAACTATATTCTAATTATACATTAAAACCACTCAATATTATAACTTATCACTATAAATTATTTTGATTAAAAAAAGTTGTTTTTAAGTATTTTCCCTATTCATCGAAAATTGGATGTTCTCAGAAAAATACCAAAATTTCAAATTAGGATAATTTCGATATTCCGAATCCAAAAATGAAGTACATTTTGAAATATAAAATTTATATAATTCAAAAAGTGGGTGTTAATATTCATAACGGCTACTTTGATTGGTCGTGGTGTGTTAGAATCTCGGACATGCGTACAGTGCAAGCTAATGCATTATTGAAAGAGAAGCGTATCGTGGAAGCTTGGGGTGTTAAATTTACATTGTATGATGGGTTATATGATGTGATTTTTTTGAGATGGGTCTGTAGTATTCCATTAATGGACCAAAATTAAAATTATATATTTATTGAAAAATGATTTATTATTATTTTTATATATTAAAAAGAGAGTTTCTAAGTATTAATATATTCAGTATTCATGCATTCAGATTTATATAAATATAAATCATTTTTTTGAATTTAAAGGATGATTTTAGATAACTTATTAAGCCTTAGAAACTAATGTTACTATTATTTAATAGAATATAGGGTGTTTCGACAATCCTTTGTTATGTTTTATATTAATGTTTTCATATATTTTTGTTGTAGTTTGAAATTAACTCATGTAATAGATCATTGGTTGGACATTATTTTTGATTAAATAGTACAAAATATATTATACTAATTAAAATAATATATCTCATGGAATGAATTTAGTACCAAATAATACCGTTTGCTTAATCTAAATCCTCCGTAAAATATGTTTCATTTACCTCAAAATAATCTCAATTCCCTAAAGAGTATAATAAATTAGTAATTAGAACTAGTGGAAATAAATATATCGTTATGGTGAATCATTAAAAATAAATTGATAAATTTTTCATACAATCTACTTTAAATTCATCCCAATGTATATTTATCATCATAAATATAACCAAATGTTGAATTTTGTTTATCATTTTCTCCCAATGATGGACCCAAAAGACTCTACATGCCATTGTTGGTGAAAAACAATGTTGGGATACACCATAGAACCATGAAAAAATATACAATGAATAATTAGTCATATCATATCATTCCACCATTCATGATTCACATTTTCTATTGGATCATTCATTGAATAATCATGAGATTCATAGTTCTATATCATGAAAATGTCTAAATATATCATTATTCATATCCATGAAAAAACAGTGAAATTATTGATTGTAAAGTGAATTACTATTAATTCATAATTTTCATATAATTTAAGAAATTATTCCATTATAATATCCCTAGAGTTCAACCACAATTAAAGATATAAATATTTATCACCAATCATTTTTATGAATTGATCCCCTCATAGTTCATAGAACTGCTCATCAATATATGGAAAAGGATTCTTGTTCGCTATCTTAATCTTATTATGATTATGATGATCAAGGAAGAGATGTATTGATCAATCATTATTCATAACAATGAGAGATGGTGAACCCCATGGTGATTTTCTTGGATGTATAAAACCATTACTTTTATTATACATTATAAATTATTCAATTCAACAGACTCAATATGAGTCTTTCTATAAGTGGATTTTATTATTAGAATCAAACATGGTGTTAGTTGTGTGGGAAAAAACCATCATGATTTGTTTGGTAACTAGAAAACACTCCATCAAATAGTTGAATGAATTCATAAAAAATATTTATGTCCTCAATATTTATGTTTTCCATATCATTATATAAACAACCCTTATGAATGTGTGTCATGACAGATAAAATAGATTTAATTTTCATGGGATGTTCATAGTCGACTTTTCAATGATAGACGACTATATAGTTATTTGAGATATGGATTGTTACAACATTATCCTACATATTAATATAGAAAAAATTTATATTGAGTAAAATTATTCCCTAAAATAAATTAAAACCCACCAATGGGAGATTAATAAGATTTATTTAAACCATATCCCCACATATTGAAGTTGGTTAATAGTTATAAATAGATTATTACATAATCGTGACATTATGATATTTGGACAACAATCGAATAAGTATTAATTAGTGATATGATTTTCCATTTTTGGGTAATAGCCTATATTTTAATGAGTGAGTGGACTCATAAACAAATAGTAAATTTATAGTTTAAGGTTGGATTATGATTTTATATTTCAAAACATGATTTTTTAACACTTCACTATAATTATAATATCTAAATAATTTTAATTATACAATTAAATTAGTTATTTATGATACCAATTATCATTAGTAAGAAATAGTTTTGTATATAAGTTATAAAAATTTATATACTCATCCTAAATGATGTAGTAAAGTGTGGGCGCTATAGTAGGATAGTTAGTCTTTCCAATATTCATATCCCATCAATATCATAGTTCATGACATCATTCTCCACCAAAATCAATTAATTCCTCATTCAATTAAGACATAACCCCCAAATATTTCTTCAATAATATTAGACATATAAGGGATGAAATGTTATTTCTTCCATGGGTTTCAATATTTCAGTTTCCTTGAATCTCATTTTTCTACTTCTTATCAAAAATTCCAAAATAATAATGAGAGTCCCCAATTGAAATTTATACATTAAATGAAAATTAAAATATTTCATCATAAATTCCAATGTTCATTATAGGAAATTACAGTCATAGAATTAGTTTTATTCCACTAAATAAATGTATTATTTTTTATGACATTTGATAAAACCATAAAAATTCCAAATATGTATCAAAAGGTATTATTTATTGGTATTAATAGGGTAATCCTCCATTTTAATTTAATTTATGAAATCATTTTTAATTATTGTTTCAAAAGTTTATGTAAAATACATATTGAGATATATTTTATTAATATACTCCCATTCAATAGTGTAAATTATTTCATCATTCATTATATACATATTGAGAGTTGAAATTTTTTTATATTAACTAAATTTGGGTAATAAAATAAAAAATTCAACCTGAAGAGAAACCTAAAGAATTATAAATATATTTTTTATTGTATTTATGCATTGTTATTAAGTGATTGAATTGGAAAACCCACTAATGGAGGGCTTATCATTTCATATAAAAAAATCAATGCATATTTTTTCATACATGGGATGTTTTTTTGTTTATTATGGTTCTTCTTATTTTTTGTATATTGAAATATTTTTGTGAGCCTCAAAATTAGATTTTATATTCCATCCTCCATCAAATATTTTTCCTTATTGGGAAAATAATTTCATTTTCAAATTAACTTCAATTAATACAATGTTCCTCTTAGTTTTATACCATAGATAAAACCTAAATTCATTTTATTATATAAAACATAAATAATATGTGTATGAAATCCTAAAATAATAAAGAGAAATCTAATGATTTAATTATTAATGGAACCACCAATTCAACCAACCTTTTTTTATTCACCATAAAACTCATATGACCCATAATTGGATGTTTTTTTATTCTCCTATTCATCATAATATTTTTACCTAAGAAACCATTATATAATAAAAACTAAATAAAATTTGATCACATCATACATTCATAGATACTTGATAATTTTTCAAGATTAATTCTTTTAACAATACATAAAAAACATATATCCTCTATGATTAGTGTCTTCAGTGAATAGATAAAAAATTAAGATATTTTAAAATATAAATCTACCGTAAATATTCCATATAGGTTATACCCTCATTTATATATCTTCTGTAATAATATTCTTTATAACATAAGGAATAAGAAACACAATAAATGGTTATCTCAGACACTATATATGGGGTGAAAAAAACTTATATGAATCAAAATTCAAAATGGATCACATGATAAAAATGTGGGTATAATTGAATAATAAGTTATGTTAACCTAACAAAATTAAATGAATCATAATAAAACATATATCATATTTCAATAATCGTGATATATTTTTTTTTACAATAGAGGAAGTGATTCAGTAGAATGTGGAAACATGATTAAATAATCCTAATTCATTAGAACATGAAATATGTAAGATTCATAACATAATTATTACAAGGAAAAAATTTATTAAATCATTATTTATTTCTATGTTAACTAAAAAACATTCAAATCATAGTGGACTTGGCTAACCACCAATCAATAACAAAGTGGAAATGCTCTAACCAACCATGTACAATAACATTTTAGTCATGGGATAAAAACATTTATACATTGTTGATATCAAGATATATAAAACAATAACCAATTAATTGGTCAGATATAAATACCCCACATATGATATGATGATAAAAAATACATATGGGTTCCATATGAATGTAAATTTAATTATAAATTGGTCAGAACTTAATTAAACTGTATGAATGAAATTGGAATATGTAAAATCTAAAAAATATAATCATAAACTATACATTAAAATAAAGTGTAATGAATTTATATAGAATATACCCTTTGACTTATAAGAAAATTTATATGATGTTGATATAGATAAAAAACACTATACATAAGCATTAAATATTTACATTGAAATGAAAATCAAAATAGCCTATACATTTTTTATATAATTTATTTCCTAGGAATAAATTTTAACATTGTGTTACTATTTGAAGGTACTCCATGACCTGTATTTTTAGTTATTAATTATTTGGGTATCTTATTGGGTTATTTTGGGAAGAAATATGAAAAAAAATTAAATTTTTAAGTTGTAAATTGTTGTAACACAGATTTCTGAAACCATTCATTGACTCAGTGGAAACTGTGTAAATTGAATCAGTTGGGATATTCATGGTTAGCATAGAGGTTAAAATATAGTTAACTCACCATGTTGAAACCATGAAACCCATTATAGGGGGAACAATTTGAGTACATGGTTTGAAAAACCATGTGGCCCAATATAACTAACCATGCATTCAATACTTTTTAATTACAAAAATAATTTTAAAATTTATCGAAACCCCCTATAACCTTTTTCATGACCATAATATTGCATCCCTAGATTTCCAATGATTACAGGGAAATGGAGGACCCATTTTCCCCTGAACCTATTATAAAGTTGATCAAATCTTTGTGAATATCGTTTGATTATTGCCTATTAAAATATATTCTCCCATTCGTTTTCTTAAAATATATCCATAAAATTTAGATAAGGTTTTCTAGACCATGCATTTGTCGATAGATATGAAATCTTTTATTGGGGTTCATGAATATAGGTTTCAGTCATTTAACTCAGTTTCCAAAATTCAATATTAGAAATTACCATTTTGAGTTTTTTATTTGATTTTCGTGATTAATTATAGGCGTTTCCATTGAGATTTTCTATGTTATAAGCTCTTGATTGCATGATTTAAATTAAATGTCATTAAATTGATATATGGAAATCTAATTAAATGTGAATTTGGATTTTAAATTGGATATCATTTATTTATAGGGGATACCCCAAATTCAAATGGAATTAGAAATCAGTGTGTGATTTGGATATGATGGAAATTGTGAAATTAAATTTTTTAATTAATTTGTGTAATTGATTTTCAAAAAATTCAAATAAATTGATTGGATATAAATACATTTTCTGTTTTACCATTAATAAATAATGAATTTCTTAGAAACATATTTTTTTTGTTTTTAATGTGATATTTCCATTTTTAATTATTAAATGAATAATTTTTATTTTAAATTGTGTTTAAATAATTTTACTATTATTTATTTATTGTTTGAGAACATAAGAGAATGGGAAATTGGTGATTTACTTGGAAAAAACACATTATGATGGGAATTCCCAAGAAATGGATTGACGCTTTAAGGGTTAAACAAAATCATATTTGGAAAATCATATCTATGGTGGGATATTAATGAGTCATCTTTATACTCTGTTGGAAGGACATGTGTGCATATTTTTATTATCATTAATATGTGGTGTCTGAGTATCCAATATCCTATAGAATTCATATATTAAAGAAGGTAGTTGTGTAGAATTTTTTTGTTACTTCGATATATATTACATTGTTTATAATCTATTTTAATCATTCCTAGTAATTTATATGAACTAATTGATAATAAATGTTTTTAATCCTTTTATTAAAATGATTCCTAATTTTGAAATAGAAAAATTGTCTGAATTTAAATATTTTATATTAATTCCATGACAATTTTATTTTAAATTTAATGAATGAAAAGGTTAATTTATTCAGGAATTTTATATTGAACAGTTGGAGAATGTAAATTCTCAGGCAATCATTGAATACCTATTTTTTATATATAAATAATTATGAATTATATTGAAACATTAAATTTAAATATATGAAATTTTAAAAAATATATATTAAATTTTTTAATGAGTTTCCATGAAATCATGTATTTCATGCATGACTGAGTTATAACAAACATTAATATACTATTAATATTATTATTTAATATGATCATTTTCCAACCATTTAATAGAATAATTACATAAAAAATAATTTATTAATATTTTTAAAAATTTATATGGATAAATAATAATTAATGTTTTTTGCGGGATATCAATATTTTCTTCGGTTGTAATTCTGTAAATTTTCAGAGATGTTTTTTTATTGAGTAATAGTGCAAAACAATGAATTTTAATTGAAAATTGATTTGAAATCTAATTTATTTATATAGATAAATAAAAATTTAATTAGTTTTAAATTATAAATAGGTCAATTTTATATCATTTAAACCAATTTTGGTCATTGGAATCAATTTCACATTTAAATTTGATGAATAAATCAATTTTTTGAACATTTTGATTTTAAAAACATATTTTTTATCTCACTCTCTAGGATTAATTTTAAATTAATTTTATCGACTTATTTTATATAAATTTTTAAAGATGGATTACATAGTGAAAATAATCACAATTTATATTGTCTAGTGATTTCAACATCATTTTTACCAGAAGTATTTGTGAAATTTATTAAAATAAATTATAGTCATTAAGGTAAAAATGTGTTACTTATTTGTTAAATATTAATCATAAGGAACAAAATGACCTATAAAATTATTCAAAATCCATTTTATGGAAATTACTCTAAAATATAAACTATTTTTACGGAATTTGATCATTATTTTTGGGACATGATTTAACGGTGACCTCCCAATAGTGTTCACATTTTATTTTTATAAGAATATCACTCCCCCTCCCCTATAAAAAGGAAATCAACCTCTCCAATTATCACTAATGGAATTTTACACTTTACCAACGATTGTAAACCGTTGGTAAAGGCCTAGAAACCATTGATTTATAGTATACCATATGTTCCCTCAACTGTGGGAAAGTAAGGTGTGACAATAGGACTATACCAACGGTTCTATGAAAATTGTTGTTATAGGTGTTAAAATAGAAGGTATACCAATGGTTTGCTACAAACCGTTGGTATATGTGTGTTAAAGTATAACATATACCAACGGTTTGTAAACCGTTGGTATATGTGTGTTACACTTATACCAATGGTTAAAAATCATTGGTATAGAGGGCATATGGCAAGCCATAAGGCTATACCAATGGTTTTGTTATAACCATTGGTATAAACCAATACCAACGGTTATAACAAACTGTTGGTATAGTTATATTATAGTATCTATACCGACGGTTTTGAAACCGTTGGTATAAAATTGCTCAACTCCATAGCAGCAGGCCTCTCTCCCCTCTCCAGACCTGCAACAAGACAACAACCCCTCTCCAGACCTGCAACAGCACCAATACAAAATCCTCATCCAAAGTATTCAAAATTTAAAATTCATTCTAGAATTTAGAAATTTAGAAATTTAGAAATTCAAATGCAATAACACCCATAAGAGAAAAATCTTACATGTTATAGGAAATGCAATAACACATATAAGAGTATTCCAAATTTATAATTCATTCCTCACTCAAACCACAACACCAACACACATAAGAGTATTCAAAATTTAGAATTCATTCCTCACCCAAACCACAACACCAATACACAGAAGAGAAAAAACATACATGTTATAGGAAGCACAAGGGATGTTTAGTCATGGTCTTGGGTTGAGTATCTTAAAACCAACATAAAAACTTGGGTAGAGTGGCAAGGATCATGATACCCATAAGATAGACAATGGTAGTGGTCATGTTCTTAGACCTAGGATGAGTTATAAGAAGCACATGAGATGTTTATATTCCTCTAATGATTATGTATCCATGTATAAATGGTTCATGATGTGCTAGTGGGAAACATTGGCCAAAATCGACATATGGGATGGGTTACCCGAATAGCCTACAAGTTTTTCATATAATTTTAAATTAGAATAAGGGGGTATGTGGCTAATTGTAATTTTCTCTCCTGGGTGTGATGGGAGATGAATCCCCATCATGGGTAGTGGGTATGAATATTCAATTAAGTCATTGGTATTGGGTTCCGAAAGGGAGTTTGGTTTGGTCCTAGAACCCACTGTTTGAGGATGGGATTTAGGTGATCCATGGGGCTATGGTGTCACCTTATGTATTACTCACCATTTTGGTATTTTTATGAGACTTGGAAACTTACTTTTCAATAATCTATGTGTAGCCTTGTTGACCAATTTGTTATATGGTAGGCTTGAGTGTTCATAGTTTTCATATGAAATCACTATATGATATTTATTTTTTGTATGTTAGTGTATAGAATGAACATACCGTGATTGAGAATTAGAACATGTGTGTTGGTGCATGTTCATGATGGGATGTCGAGACTCATTCCTAATATAATTCATGTTTTTCTATATATACTATGACCCATTGTGTTTCAATCTATGCCTGTGAATATTTTCTTTTAATAACGTATGACCAATAGACCATATTTTATTTTTTATCCCTTAATTTCAAGAATCTATGTGTAGTCTTGTGAAGATTTTCCATATGTCAGTTGTTGTTTTCACTTAAAATGTTGTCTGTTTCAAACAAAAGTGAGACACTTTGAGTGATACCAGTCACATCGTGCCTCGGATAGAGGTGGGGTTGACTCGTACCCATCACCAATGATCTATGGAACTTTGGTGGTGGGGCTGTCTAGTGTGGGGGGGTTGTCTGGTGGGTGGGGGGGTTGTCCGGGGTGGGGGCTATTCGGATGGTGCGGGGGGCTATCTGAGGGTGAGGGGGGCTGTCTGGAGTGCATTTTCGGCTACTGCAGTCAAACGACACCTCTGATTGACGTGTTGTCTGTCTAACCATTTCACAATTAACCCACGCTTTATTGTCGTCTGATTTCAGGGTATTCTGAGGTCGTTCGGCCAGTTTCGACCACCCCATGCACGTTTTTCAAGCGCACCAAACACCTAAAAAACACATATTCTACCGTTCCATGCAAACCACATGTCTGAATGATGTTTTTTCTTTTCGTACATCTCAATAATAATAATTAGGATGTTTTCGTGTGATTTCAAGTCATTCTGATGTCGTTCGGTATGTATTTGACCATAAAAAACATGTTTTGTCCATTTACGACATGCAGAGTGTTTTTTCGGCCACCGCGGTCACAAGACACCTCTGATTGATGTGTCATCTAGCTAACCATTTCACAATTCACCCACCCTTTGTTGTTGTCCGATTTCATGGCATTTTGAGGTCGTTCCGCCGGTTTGGACCACCCCATGCATGCTTTTCAACCGCGTCAAACACCTAAAAAACATATATTCAGCCGTTCAATGCAAACTGCATGTCTGAATGACGTGTTGTCTCATCAAACACCTCAAAAATAATAATTATGTTGTTTTCGTGTGATTTCAAGTCATTCCGATGTTGTTAGGTATTCATTTGACCGTTAAATGCATGTTTTGGCCATTGACGACACGCGGAGTGCATTTTAAGCCACCGCGGTCACACGACAACTCCGATTGATGTGTCATCTGGCTGACCATTTCAAAATTCACCCGCCCTTTGTTTTCGTCTGATTTCATGGAATTCTGAGGTCGTTCGGCCAGTTTTGACCACCCCACACAAAATTTTCAAGTGGCCAAACACCTAAAAAACACATATTCAATCGTGCCACGCAAACCATGGGTCTGAATGGCATGTCGTCTTTTGGTACACCACAAGAATAATAATTAGGGTGTTTTAGAGTGATTTCATGTCATTATGATATCGTTCGGTATGAATTTTACCTTAAAAACATGTTTTGTCCATTTACGACACGCAGAGTGCGTTTTCAGCCACCGTGGTCACATGACACCGCCGATTGATGTGTCTTCTGTCCAACCATTTCACAATTCACCCACCCTTTGTTTTCTTATGATTTCATGGCATTTTGAGGTCATTTGGCCAGTTTTTACCACCCCACGAACACTTTACAAGCGCACCAAAAACCTAAAAAACACATATTTAGCCGTGTCGTGAAAACCGTGCGTCTGAACGACGTTCCGTCTCCTCGTACACCTAAAGAATAATTATTAGGGTGTTTTAGTGTGATTTCAAGTAATTTAGACGTCATTCGATATGCATTTGACCGTAAAACACATGTTTTGGCCATTTACGACACGCGGAGTGCGTTTTCGGCCACCACAGTCACACAACATCTCCGATTAACGTGCCGTCTGGATGACCCTTTCACA
Organism: Viscum album; assembly: GCA_963277665.1. Taxonomy (NCBI): domain Eukaryota; kingdom Viridiplantae; phylum Streptophyta; class Magnoliopsida; order Santalales; family Viscaceae; genus Viscum; species Viscum album. The sequence goes on along the minus strand of OY728120.1, from coordinate 535,787,676 downwards.
ATTCACACACCCTTTGTTTTTGTTTGATTTCATGGAATTATGAGGTCTTTCAGTCAGTTTTGACCACCCCATGAATGCTTTTTAAGCTCACCAAACACCTAAAAAACAAATATTCAGTTGTTCCACGCAAACTGCGCATCCGAATGACGTTCTTTCTTCTTCTACACCTCAAGAATAATAATTAGGGTGTTTTTGTGTGATTTCAAGTCATTCTGATGTCTTTAGGTATGCATTTGACTGTAAAACACATGTTTTGGCCATTTACGACCCGTAGAGTGAATTTTCGGCCACCGCCGTCACACGACACCTCTGATTGATGTGCCGCCTAGCCGACCATTTCAAAATTCACCCACCCTTTGTTGTTGTCCGATTTCATGGCATTCTGAGGTCGTTCAGCCAGTTTTGACCACCCCACACACGCTTTTCAAGCACACCAAACACCTAAAAAACACATATTCAGCCGTATCGCGAAAAACCACGCTTCCGAATGATGTTTTGTCTCCTCTTACACATCAAAAATAATAATTAGGGTTTTTTTGTGTCATTTTAAGTAGTTCTGATGTCATTCGGTATGCATTTGACCGTTAAACACATGGTTTGGCCATTTACGACACATAGAGTGCATTTTCGGCCATCGTGGTCACACAAAACCTCCGATTGATGTGCCATATATCCAACCATTTCACAATTTACCCACCCTTTGTTGTCGTCCGATTTCATGGCATTCCAATGTCGTTTGGCCAGCTTCGACCACCCCATGCACGCTTTTCAAGCGTACCAAACACCTAAAAAACACATATTCAGTCATTCCGCACAAACCGCATGTCCGAATGATGTGTCGTCTCAACTTACACCTCTCGAATAATAATTAGGGTGTGTTTGTGTGATTTAAAGTCATTCTAATGTCATTCGGTATGCATTTGACTGTAAAACACATGTTTTGTCCATTTATGACACGTGGAGTGCGTTTTTGGCCACCACGGTCACATGATACCTCCGATTAGCATGTCGTCTAGCTGACCATTTCACAATTAACCCACTCTTTGTTGTTGTCTGATTTCATGCCATTCCGAGGTCGTTCGGCCAGTTTTGACCACCCCACTCACGCTTTTCAAGTGTTCCAAACACCTAAAAAACACATATTCAGTCGTGCCGTGCAAACCGCGCATCCGAATGATGTGTCGTCTCCTCGTACACCTCTTGAATATTAATTAGGGTTTTTTCATGTGATTTCAAGTCATTATGATGTCGTTTGGTATACATTTGACTGTAAAACACATGTTTTGCTCATTTACGACAAGCGGAGTGCGTTTTCGGCCACTGCAGTCACACGACACCTCTGATTGATGTGTTGTCTGGCCGACCATTTCACAATTCACCCACCCTTTGTTGTTGTCTGATTTCATGGAATTCTGAGGTCGTTCTGCTGATTTCAACCAACCCACGCATGCTTTTCAAGCATACAAAACACCTAAAACCACGTATTCAATCGTGTCATCCAAAACGCATGTTTGAGTGACGTGTCATCTTCTCTTACACCTCAATAATAATAATTAGGGTTTTTCATGTGATTTCAAGTCATTATGATGTTTTTTGGCATGCATTTGACCATTAAAAGAATGTTTTTGCCATTTACGACATGCGGAGTGCGTTTTTGGCCACCGTGGTCACACAACACCTCCGATTGACGTGTCGTCTGGCCGACCATTTTGTAATTCACCCACATTTGGTTTTCATCTGATTTCATGGTATTAAGAGGTCGTTCAGCCAGTTTTGACCAGCTCACGCACGCTTTTCAAGCGCGCCAAACACCTAAAAAACATATTCAGTCATGCCATGCAAACCACGTGTCCAAATGAAATGTTGCCTCCTTTACACCTCATGAATAATAATTAGGGTGTTTTTGTATGATTTAAAGTCTTTCTGATGTCGTTCGACATGCATTTGATCATTAAACGCATGTTTCGGCCATTTACGACACACAGAGTGCGTTTTCGGCCACTGTGGTCACACGACACCCCCGATTGACATGTCGTCTGGACGACCAATTAAAAATTCACCCACCCTTTGTTTTCATCTGATTTCATGGTATTAGGAGTTCATTCTTCTGGTTTCAACCACCCCACGCATGCTTTTCAAGTGTGCTAAACAGCTAAAAAACACATATTCAGCTGTGTCGCACAAACCGCGCGTCCAAATGACATTTCGTCTCCTACTACACCTCAAGAATACTAATTTGGCTATTTTCGTGTGATTTAAAATCATTACAATGTCGTTCAGCAATCATTTGACCGTTAAACGCTTGTTTTGGCCATTTACGACACACAGAGTACGTTTTCGGCCACCACGGTCACACGACACCTCCAATTGACGTGTCGTCTGGCTGACCATTTTACAATTCACAAACCCAATGAATTCATCCGATTTCATGGAATTACAAGGGTGTTTGGTAGTTTTCGACCACCCCACGCACACTATTGAAGCACGCCAAACACCTAAAAAACACATATTCAGTCGTGTCGCGCAAACCGCGCGCCCTAATTTCATAAGGTCTCCTCGTACACCTCACGAATAATTACTAGGGTGTTTTTATGTGATTTTAAGTCATTCTGATGTCTTTCGGCATGAATTTGACCGTTAAATTCATGTTTTGGACATTTACGACACGTAGAGTGCTTTTTCGGCCACCGCGGTCACAAGACACCTCCGATTGATGCGGAGTTGGCTCGTACCCATCACAAATGACCAATGTATCGTTTTCCTAAAGTATAAACACAATCCTAATGTGTTTGATCTATTTTATGTATGTCAGTTGTTGTTTTCACTTAAAATTCGGTTCATTTCAAATAAAGGTGAGACACTTTGAGTGGTACCGGCCACACTGTGCCTCAGATTGATGTGAGGTTGACTCCTACACGTCAAAAATGTCCCATGGATCATTGTGATAAAGTATCAATAGAATCTGAATATGTTTGGTCCGTTTTCCGTCTATCAGTTTTTGTTTTCACTTAAAATGTTGTCTATTTCAAATAAAAGTGTGAAACATTGAGTGGTACTGGACACACCATCGCTCGTATTAAGGCAGGGTTGAGTCTTACACATCACATATGACCCATGGACCATTTTCCTAAATTATCAACACAATCCAAATATGTTTGGTCAGTTTTCCGTATGCAAGTTGTTTTTACATAAAAGGGTGTCATTTTAAACAAAAGAGAGACACTTTGAGTGATACTAGACAAACGGTGCCTCATATTGTGGAGGGGTTGACTTGTACACATCACATATGAGTCATGGATCATTTTAATAAAGTATCAACACAATATGAATCCATTTGGTCAGTTTTCCGTATGCCAGTTAGGCAAATCATGCAACAACAGTGATAATATCTTATACTAAAACTATAGACATTGTGAATGATGTGCATCCCCGAATACATGGTTAGGGAAAATCATGCACATTGCTTCTAATATATAGCTCTCTATGGTTGGTATATACCTTGTGCGGTGGACTTAAATTTTTTACTAACTGTGAGGCATAGTGTTTTTTACACCGATCGGGGTTCCGAACTCCGAACAAGCCCCAGAAGCCCCATAAACCATTGAAAAATCATTAGGCTTCCATATTTGGTCAAAAATAAAGAGTTATACTGAATTCAAAAATATCCATACCAAAGTGAAAAACCAGGTTCAAAAATAAATAGTTATACAGAATTGAAAAGTGAAATGGATCAATCTGCCCCTGATCACCATCACCATCACCACTGTCCTCATCATCCATCAATGACATATATGTCTGACAAGCCACACTGGACTATGGTGGAAGTGATTAAGATAAAGTTTTGATCAGTTTCATAAATTTTTTCTCCCTTGTTTGAACTTATTCTTCCAAATCTGTGAACCTTTTATCAGACTATCTTGCATGCTCCTTGACATGTTTCAACTCGGTGGTACTATAATGGATACCTGGAGAAGACCAATACCTTGTCGGGACTATATTCTTACCAGGTCGATAGTGTACTCGACTAGAGTGCTCATCTCCCAAAACCTGATATAAATGATCTTGTGGCCCTAAATTTTCTGGCTCTTGGGCATCAAGGGCCTCTAAAGAAGCCTGTTAAAAATATTAATAGATTATTAAATTTAAAAATAGATATTAAACATTGGAATAAACAAATTAAAACTTACAATATTTTCTTATTTCGGTTCATTAACCGTAGTTCCATATTTTTTCCTTCTACTCGAGCAAAACAATTTTGCTCGAGGGGGACATCCTTCAATATTCAATTTTTGATTCTTTAATGACATTGAAACAATATAAAGTGAAATTATAATCATATATTCAATATTAAATAAATCACATAATTTAATTAGGAAACAATAAAAAGGGAAATTCCTAAAGAAGAATTATAAAAAACTATATCGTACCAGCTACCTCTCATTATCTGACATAGTAGTGTGCCCCAAAGTGTGGAGGTATTACTTTGAATCAATGTTTTTTTTTCAAAAGATTCCTAAATAATTATTAAAAATAAATAAGATAATTTTAATGAAAAATATGAAAACTACCATTTAAATACCTCAAATGGGATTAATTCCTTAAATTTGGCAGTCTCCCAATGGGTAATCATTTGGCGATATTGCTCTATCAGGCAGTCATCCACAATTGTTAATGTCTCTAACTTCATGCCCACTCTATCACACCAGCCAACATACAGCTCATGCTTGTATCCTCTCCAAAGCTCTCCTAGCACCTTTAAACGTGCTAGTCATGCACCTTCTCCATCAGAGAAGTTAAACTAAAGCTGACACCCAATAGATTAATTCAAATAAATACAAAAAAATACTACATCAAATCCTATATATTTTTTACCCATATTTGTGCCCATGCATTATCCTTGAATTTGTGTGGTAGATATCTCTAAGAGAGAGGGGTGACTGGAATGATGTCAGGGTATTTGGCTAACGTCAATAAAAAACCCTGACATTCCTGCCTAGATTTATCAATCATCTGTCCATCAGCATTATATTCAACCATCAACTGTGTCTGGCAGTTCCATACCGCACGCAAGTGATTACGCCCTTCCCCTACCTCCTATCAGTAGATGATTTTGTTATTAAAGAAAAAAAATATCAGTACAAGTTATAATAAAAATAAATTTTGGTATAAAAATTTGTTAGAGTTATATAAATATACCTATGGTAGTCAGATCAATGGGCATCACTGGATGTGCCGAAGCTGAAGGAATATCTTGTACAGGTGGAGTCTCCCTCAGTGTATGCTCCTCAACCACATATTGTGTCAAAGCATGAGTAGAATAAGGTTGAATATAATATCTCGGAGATAATGAACTAGATGAAAAAGATGATGGCATAGACGCCTGGCCAACTGGTAGTGTAAAATCAGAGGTGTAAATATCTCGTGTATCCCTAAAGACAGACTAGGATCAAATGGGGCATAGAAGATACATCTATTGTAGGGGAATAGTCCAATCGGGTACGACCAGTGGATCATCTAAATCTCGCAGCACGAGCCCTCGTACCACCGGCCTCAGTACCGGGACCACCAGATGATCGTCTAACTCTGACACCACCCCCTCCTACCAGCAGCCTCTGTACTGAAGCAATATCAGGCTCCTCGTCAGATTTCTCTCATCTAGGTGGTGGATCCTGAAATAAAATGTTTATCATAAAATTAAACACATGATATTATAAGTTATTGAAATATATATATTTGAAATAAAATACTCACAATAGGGATGAGTGGAGGAACACCCATCTGTGTCATGCGACGATTATTTTATGTCATCTTTTTTCTCTGAATATCTTCAATGGGTGTCATTTCCTGCAATGAAAACAAATATGGAAGTAATTAGAAACATATAAATAATGTGTAACCTAAAAATCAAAATATAGAAAAACTATTCTGATAATAAAATATAAATAAATAGAATATTTATGGTGGTTTGAAGGTAAGTACTAGGATACACACTCTGAATGATATAGGCGTATTCATTGAATCATGTCCCAATTGATTTTGGAGAGGTACCTTCAATAGTTATAGGTATGGATTTGATTATAAGAACCTATAAAAAGGATATCAATGAATTGTGACGTCCCAAACCAGGATGCCACTCATTAGTGACCTGAACCCAGATGGCCACGTGGCCTCAAGCACATCTACCAAAATTCCAAATGTTATTGACTAATAGTGAGAGCCTTTACTGTGTCTGGGGGAGACTATTCCCTTATTACCTAATTTGCACAATTTTAATATTATCAGTTAAAAATTGGAAGAAAGATAACAGTGGGAAAATATTGGAAATGGCTGAAAATAACCAAATCAGTAAGACCAACTAATAACAGAATCATAAACCGAATTATGGTAATGTATGTCATGTATCAATAAGAAAAACATAGTTACAACTAGTATGAAGTAGTTCTATACAAGAGGCTCAATAAATTATAAAATTCAACATAGCTTCTTGAGCTATGACCCAATCATCTTGTTCATCGGTGGCAAGAGTTCGAGTCATGTCAATAACTTGAAAACCACAATCATCAGTAAATGTGCATTGCCTCATCATTTAATCAAACCATTGGTAAAGGGAAGAGTTTTACCAGTGGTTTCACACAACCATTGGTAAAATAGGACTTCAAGGCCCCTTTATATGCATCCCAAACAGAGGCACATGCCTCAGGTCACATTATGTGTTATAGGCATCCCAAATCATTCACTTATGTTCAATAAATCATTCTTGGCACCTCTATGGTCATACCATTCATTACCCAATTAGTTCCCCAAGTCTAGCACACCCCATGGGTGGATAAATTTTAGGCTTCTACACTAATAGGTTGTTCATGGCTTGTAAAAAGGTTTAATTTCATAAAGTATAGACAAAAACATTTATTTTTAAATTTGAGATTAATAATTAAGTATGTCAATGATAACAAGATTACTGAATTAAACTTGTGACTTATCTAACATTGTTATGGATGTATACACATGCCAGCATTGCTAGTGAAAAGCACCCCACCATCATAAAATTGGGTATTGGCCAAGGAAGAGACATAATATACAACGTACAGTGAGCACCATATTTAATTGACCCTAATGTTATATTAGTACAGTCATATTAGGAATCCATTTATCACTCATGACTAATAATGCCACTATAAACAACCTGGAGTGTATGAGTTTTCTGTCTGATCTTAACAACATCATCACACATTCTTACCAAGATGTGAATCATGTGGAATATGGATGATATTTACCCAAAATTCCCAGAAATACCAAGCCTTCTAAGAAATGAAAATTTAAGGATGATATTAACACATTATTCATTTTGAATCAAATTTTATTAACTGTCAAATCCCAACACACACACCCAAATCAAACAGAAAACAAAAGTCATACACAACCAAATCAAAATAGAAAACCAAAAAAGTAGATTCAGAACATTAAAATGAATGTATCACTTACAAATTAGAAGTGTAGAACTAAGAAATTTTGAAAATGGATCGGAACGAAGGATTTCTGCAGTAGGGTAAATAGAATCCGGCTTCTACACTTCACCCAAATGAAAACATAAAACCAAAATATTAGATTTAGTATCACTTATAGAATACAAGTGAAGAACTAATAAATCATAAAGATGGAAGGATTTCAGCCGTAGGGGAAGGAAAATCCCAATTATCCCTTCTTTTTAGTGCTACAGTTGCGCAGAATGGGGGGGTCCGAGATTCTGTGAATTTGGGGAAAAACTTTCCCAACTGTTTGTAAAAACTATTGGTAAAGTAATCCTTTACCAACAGTTTTTAAAAACCGTTGGTAAAGGATGATTTAAACCATTGGTAAAAACCGTTGGTAAAAACCATTGGTAAAAGATAATTTAAACTTCTCTATACCAACAGTTTAACCATTGGTATAGAGTATACTTTTCCCAAAGGTTTTCAAAAAACGTTTGGAAAAGATGATTTAACCAGATTTTACCAATGGTTCCCTTAAACCATTGCTAAAATAACTGTACAAGCGTTGGAAAAAACTCCCTTTCTGGTAGTTTATTCACACCACAAAATACCATTCTCAGGTTAAAAAACTTCAAAATTAAAATAAAATGTAACTCATATAATTCATTAAGCATCACATTGTAAAAAATTAAACCAAGGGAGAACTTTAGTGAATACCAAAAGAAGTTAACTAAAAATGAGCTAAAATTATTCAACATCACTTTTATTTTAATTCATTATCAAACCACAAAAGTTATTATTATTACATTATTATATAAAAAATAAATTTCCAAAAATATAATACTTTTTTTGTTAGGGGTTTGACCTACATAGGTGAACACATCCATCAAATGAGATACAAAATCATAATTTGTGTGTACAACAGACTACCACCTCGCACACCAATTTCGTTTGTTATTCCATTACCACATCACAAGGTTGGGAATGATGATTTAATTAATTTTTATATATGTTATATATATGATATGTTTTTTGAATTAATAATTATGTAATTGTTGTATTCACATTACTTCATGATTTCCATTTTCTTTGATTATGATAACATCATTTGTGGACATGTGGACTTCATCCTCCTCAAAGAGATTTGATTCCAACACAAATTACATGTAATGTATAAAATTTAGGTTTAATAAATATATGTTACACATATAAAATATATATGATATACATGACATAATTTAGTTTTAGTAAATATAATATATAATAATCTTTACCAGACATTCACATAATACAAAAAGTGACAACATCGTTAATGGATATGTGGACTATATCCTCCTCAATGTTATGTGATTCATTTTACATAAACATAAGTATATATATAAGTATATATAAATAAATAACACCTAATTTATGATATAATTTTTATTTTAGGAATATTATAATTATATACATTATTATTATAATGATCAATGATAAATTGGAACATTACTCCTACAGACGTACGACCTACCATCTCCATTATCATAAAGATGGTTCATTTCATAAAACAAATTTTATTAATTGGTTTTAAATGTATTATTTAGTTGTAAATAAAATCACAATTTCATGATTATTATTCAACATTTTATTAATGGTGACCCATTTGACTAGTTTTTTCCTACCAAAATTATTTTTCACACGTAATATAAATGTGGTCAAAACACCCAATGTAAAAATAAATGATTATTTATTTTAAAAAAAATTATAATAAGTGAAATAAATGTAATTATATATTTTAAAAAAATTATAGCCTTGGTTTTTTTATGTAAAACATGAGATATTTCAATTTATATTTCTAGAATGTGGTGTTGAGATGACATGCAATTCCCAGGCCCGATATTCAAATAATTGATTTTATAAAAAAATTGAATTAAATTTATATTTTATGCACATAACATATTAAAGAAAATGGGATAACTCTTATATGAAATATCATATTAGAAATCAGAAATATTAGTTGTTTCTAGAATGTTGTATTTACATTTGGTGTGATATAAAACTAGTATATGTGGGGGAATATGGTATCCTCGCTTATTAGTGGTAAGTTGAGTGAGTTAATTAATTAATAAACTAATTAAACCATTTATTTTGACATAGAGACATTATCTTTAAGATCGCATCTAGTATTATTTATCAAGGGTAAGATGTATAAAAAATTGTAGAAATCCAAATATATTCCTCCCTCCTCATTATGTGAATCTCATCAGACAATGATGAAATGCCAGATCCGATCAGATCAGGTTGTAGTAAAAAGATATATCCTCTTGATCATTGGAAGAAATTTTCTTCATAAATGATCAATCCACAATATAGTTATGACATATAAAATTGTTTTTATGCCATTTTTTAATTATATTGAGAAAAATTATCATCATTCTTCAATGTTCATCCTTTTTCATCATTATCAGGTGCCCAAGTATTGAAACCTTGTTTTATTTTAATTATATTATCACCATGGGATCCCCACTCTTGATAGACTATAAAAGAATGTATATAATTGATTATTTAACCATTTTTATGGATTTTATCCCATTATTCATTGTTTCCATCCCTAATATTACCCCAAAATCTTTTTTCTACATTATCATGTGGTACCGAGTCTGGTCAGTCCCCAAAAACCATGAATAATAAAGTAAAGTTGGATGAATTAAAAAAATAAGACTAGATATGGAAAATTTTTGATGAAAAATATATTTGTTTATGGTTTATGAGGATTAAAGTGATGGTTGATGGTTCATTGGAGTGCAGGTTGAGAGGCAGACATCCAACAAACCAACAGAGCCGATTTCCTTCGAAGAATGAAGGGAATCCTTAATCCATGGGTAGATATTCTATTTTTAGTTATAGATAGGGTGAAAATAATTCATTTGGATATATTAGGGGCCTACATATCAAATATTATAGTCTTTGAAAATCATTATTACATTACATGTGAGACTATAAAAACACGACATGTATCCCCCTCATTGGTGGTGGCTAGGGTTTTGAGAAAACATAAGGATGACATGTTGGGTAACCCACCAACACATATTGTACCTCTTCCCTTATCTAAAAACCTTATGGAGGATCACACAGGTGTGAATCCATGTGGGTGTACATGTCCAGGTACAATACTATGTACCTATGTACCTAGATAGGTTTGGCTCCCAAGTGCGTCACCATGTGTAAGGAAACACGTCGTTTATAGAGTAGGAATGGCCCGATACCTGGAAATGGGGTCTAGTACACAGAAAAATCTAGTAGTACATGGAAGAGTCTCATGGTTTCTAGTAATGTCATGTTGTCCACCTACATAGAGTTTACAACTACACGAGATGGATTTTTGTGCAAGTTAGGGACACTTCCAAGAAGTGTAGTAGGATTACACAACTTTTATGTACCCTCACACTCTAGGTATCCCTAGTTCCTTTTTTGGGAAACATTATCCATCCATGTATCCTTATTTTGAACTCTTATTCTATTCCATGTGAATATAATTCATGGTTTTTTTATACATTGAATGATGTTGTTCCCTTAGTTGAGGTTTTGGAGACATGATGTGAATTTTTTTGGGTGTCTGGTTAGATAAGGCTACACCTGATAATAACAGTGATCATTCAAAATCACCTAGACTATTCTGAGCAGTACCCTATAGTAGGGATAGATAGTGATGTTCCTCAATGACTGTATTTATTTTAACATTCAAAATACCTTGGGAGTGGCAAGCATAAAGGATACTGATTTGACCCTTCAGTATAGTCATGTTGTGTATCCCTTGAAGGATACTGAGTTTTTCATCCAACATATATGGGAAGTGGAATCCTTGATGGATTCTAAGTTAAACCTCCAATATTTTTGGGATGTGGAATCCTCAAAAAATAAAGATTTGACCTTTTAGCATTTTTTTTTGTAGTGGCGACCTCGATAGATACTAATTTGACCCTCCTACATAATTGGGAAGTGGCTTCCATGAATGATTTCCCCCTAGTGTAGGTGGGATGTCAAATCTTTGATAGATACCAAGTTGAACCTCTATAATAGTTTGGTAGTGGCTTTCTTGACAGTTACCATGTTAACAGTCTAACATAGCTAAGTAGTGGCATCGTCAATGGATACTGACTTGACCCACTATTATAGTTGTGAAGTAAAATCCCCAAAGGATACCGAGTTGACCTTTCATCATAGTTGGGTCATGGTATCCTCAAATCCTTTCAGTGTGGAACCACACAACTAATGTGATATAGTTTGGTTGCTTTAAATAGGGACTGTGCTGACACGTCTGTCAGATATATTGACAAGGTGATGTTGGAATTGTAGGGTTAGTTCTGTGCAGACACATGAGATGTTTGACATCATTGATGTAAATTTGGAACTATGTGCTACTCATCTTATTAGGATGAGAAATAATATTGATATCTCATTACTCTATTGATTAGGCTTCTTTAAATGGACACACATATATATATATACATCCTTATCCATCCACACAATGGGATTGTAAACTCTCTTTCTATGGAATGCAAAGGTGCACATAGTATTTCATGATCCCTTCGTGTTTATATTCTCATGTTTATATGAGTCTAATACCCTATTATAGATGTACAAGACTCTATGTGTAGTTCATATAGTCACTATGTTTATCCTCTTGTGTTTGTAAAATCTTACTTTCACTCTAGGTTTTTATTGATCTTCTCACATTCATTGTACCATACATTATCTACTATATTTCTATTTCAATGGTATAACTTAATTATCCTCCATTATCTTTTTGTGAATCATACTGGTTATGTATAATATAATACCTGAAATGACTATACTCAAACTTGTTGTGTCTTATGCAATCATTGGACTGATTGATAATGACTTTAGAGGAGCTTAGGGATACTAGGTTCTCAGTTTCTACAATGGTCGTAACTTGGTATTTACATGCTAGTCTCTCTTAGCTATTTAATTTACAAATTTATTTTTAGGTGGTCAAATTCTTCTTTTTGGGAATGTATTTTCTACATTTAATTTTTAGTTTACACTACCATAGTTTTTTTATTTTCTAGTGGTTCATGTAAAATTGGATTAATTTATATATGTTCTTCCTATATTACAATTTACTTCTGTACATTTTCATTATGATGGGTGTGTGTGTGTCGATAGGTACTTAGAAAAACTCTTCTATGAGATATTTATGCCTTCAGCTATTTATGCCACTCCAAGCCTATGGAAGATTGGGTGGGGTTGTTGCATCTTGATCACCATCCTTGGAATGGTTTTCATAGATTTATATCATACATGGTTTGATCATTGTGATATTGTTTGGACTAGTCCACTTACTATGATTTTTTTGGGTTTGGGGAAAAATGTCAAGGTGTCTCGAGTGTGGCTCTCAGGCTAGGGAATATAGTGATGGTGTGACATATTTCATAACAATTGAGAGAGACCCTGATAGCATTCTTTTGAACTCAGCATATCGAAACATTTTTTGTCGGGTTTAATGGTACATGAATCATATAGGATTCATTCTTTGACTTTCCTTCCTGATTCGTATGCCCATTATTATATATATATATATATATATATTCCAATATGACCTTGGTATGTTTTAATAAATCATAGGATTCCTGGAGGATGATTTCTAGTCTGGATACTAGCTCCAATTTGTGACGAAGAAACTATGGGGGATGAGGCATCATTTCAGGGTCCATCCTGCGATCCCCCTCCTTGTGGGAAGGTAGGGGAACCTCTTCCTATCATGAAATAGTTTATTATAGCAAAGTATTTAAATGAGTTGGTTGTCTATATCACCAGACTTGTTTGGACCCCAACATATTATGTGGTTGTGCTCGTAGATGGAATTTTCTATTGAGTAGTTCAGAACTCATGGATCATTTTCATACAGATGACTTATGACTTTAAACTCTCATGGAATTATAACAAGAATCTATTACTTGAGGATTAATACCCCTCCCTCCACTAATTTCATTATTAGTAGGTATTGGATATATTGTGGAGAATGATGGTGGTGGTTTTTTACAATGCGAAACTCCCATACCTTACCTGATAGTCCTATGACATGATCTATGATGTCTACTAATGAGCACAGAAGATGGAGCAGGGAATATATAAAGATATATATTCTTTTGTAGTTCCATTTTTCATCAGAACATATGATGCGGTTCTAGGGAGGGATATAGTGAAAGAGAGGTTTCAGTCATAGGGATTCCAAACATTCAGAGCTCTATGTGGGAACCAGCTTATCAAGTCATATTTAATAGCTATCAGATGCCATTCTGTTGGATGTTAGTTCAGAATGTCCTTTTTTAATCAGGCATAGACATGTGGTCTTCTGGTGTAGGGATAACACATTGATCCAATGTGGCTTCTATATGTTCAATGATTTTCTTATGATGGGACAGAACACACATCACAAGACTGCCCAACCAGATGTGATGATTAGAAACAGAGGACTGCTGATGGACCTCCACAAGAAGAGGAAACATCATGATTTTGGATTTCCCATATGAGGGTAGGGTGTTCCCAAGGTAGTAATATGTTTAATATGATAAGGAGGTGCTATGGGTGGTGGATATGGTCATGAGAGCCTTCCACCGCTACCACTAGGGGGAAATGTCAGGCTCAAGGATCTGGTGGTATAGGCCATGGAAAACTACAAGCTTTGGAGGATTATGATCTCAATGTTCTTGATATGATTAAAGGTGTGATTTGTGTTTTTTATAATATTGCATTAGTATTATTATTCATTATATCTAGTCATACCATTATCACTGTAATCCAAGTTTGAGAGTTCTCACTCACATTCATAGAGTGAGTCAAGAAGTATAATCTTGAGGCTCCTATAGGGAATGATTACTCCATGTATTTTATTTTCATACAATGGGAGATATATACTAGTTGATTGATGTTCATGTGGGAAATTTTCCTCAACATGATGGAACCCTACGATGTCATATTCTGTATGGATTGATTGTCTATGCTCTAAGCCAAGACATACATTCACCACATACAAGCCAGATGTCTATGCACAGATGGGATGAGATTCTCCTTCTCTGGTAATAGATTGTAGGACATGAGGGTTTTCCCAGTTGTAGGATGAATCCCATCACCCATTAGTGGTTTATTATTGTCCTTAGATAAGAAGGATCTTCCTGAATCTAGGTTCTTTATGTTGTGGAGGATTTCATGGATATCATCCCCAAAGATGTTCTGGGACTACCTCCAAAGGAGGAGAAGAATTATCACATTAACATTCACCCAAAAACCAATCTGATTTCATCTGTGGGATATTAAATTTCCACTACTGATATCTGAGAGAGATATAGTTATAGTTGGATGACCTTACAAAGAAGGGTTTCATCATACCTAGTGTGTCTCCCTTGGAATGCATTGATCTTTTTCATGAAAAAAAATGACTAGAGATTAGAGATTTCTGTATATTATTATCACCTAATCCAAGCCAGATAAAATAACTAGTAACCATTTCAAGGGATTTAAAAATTATTTCACAAGTATCAAGGTGTGATATAGTACTCAATGATAGATTGTTGGGATGTCTGCAAAAAGATGAGGGTTTTTTATGATGATATTCCAAAGATGGAATTATGATGTCACTAAATACCCTATGAGGGACTAATTATGCCCTATTATATTATGAATTTTCCCACTGTATTTATGGAATTTATGAAGAATTATTTCCTTCCCTAATTGGACTAGCTTGTGGTTATATTCATTTTTGACATCGTCATCTACTCTTAATCAGTGGAGGAAATGCATATCACTTTAGGATAGTCCTTAATTTTCTTCTTGGATCTCGATATATAGAATCCTCTAAAAGTGCTAGTGCTAGATTTATGTGGTTAACATTTTGGTTCATGTCATCTAAATGGATGGTTTATTGGATATCCGAAAAATGATTTATGTTGATCATTTTGTAGCCACCAAAAATCATGTCGGAGGTGCAGAGATTTCCTAGCATGGAGAGGTACTATAAGTGGTTTGTGGAAGGAATCTCCATAATCACATCACCTTTGACCATACTAACATGGAAAGGGATGCCATTTATCTAGAATTAATAATGCTAGAAGTCATTTTAAGAGTTGATTCTGAGGAGGATGAGTAGTCTAGTTTGGGGACTATTGTAAGAAGTCACAGAGTTTATAGTGTATTACAATTCCTCAAAATATAGGCTCAGTTGCATGTTAAAGCAGTGGTAAGCAGTTTTTACCTATGGTTCAAGGAAATTGAGACCCCACAAGTTGAACTATGTGACACCAATCCT
Organism: Viscum album; assembly: GCA_963277665.1. NCBI lineage: Eukaryota > Viridiplantae > Streptophyta > Magnoliopsida > Santalales > Viscaceae > Viscum > Viscum album. The sequence continues at coordinate 535,771,902 of OY728120.1, read as the reverse complement.
AGATGTGGAATTTCTATTCTTCATCCTAAGTATATGGAGGAACTACCTTCTATGGGAGTGCTTTGTGGTCTACTAAGACCACTATAGTCACATGTACATCTTCACATAGAGTGACATGAACCTAAGACAATGACACTAGTTGGAGATCTTATAGGGCTATGACTTCTATATAGTCTATACACCAATGAAGTGAATCATTGTAGTAGATTACCTTAGAATGAAATCCCAGGATCCGTTATTATAGTATGATTTTGAGTAATTGGCCTTCTTGAAGCTTACCCCAATTGAAATATAGGGTACAAATTTTATACATTTTATGGTGTTTACACCTCTATATACTAAACATGTGAGGGAGTCCAATCTGAGAAACATTAACTATGAGTTCATACATGATCAAATATACATAGGTAAAGCACCATATATATTAATGAAGGAGTGAATCATGTCATCATGTTACATGGGTTTCTTGGGGTTGTAGTCACATTGCGTGTGGAGGTGGTGAGGGAGTTCCACACCCCTTCTAAAACTATATATCATACTATATGGAATATGTAAAGATACATTATGTGGTAGTTTCTGTGGAATGAAATTAGAAATATCATACATGAGTTACTCTCTCGGTGCCTAAATTTTAAAAAAGGGGATGGCAGATAACCATCCATGCATTGGTGAATTTTTTGAGGGAGATCATGTTAGTCTTTAGATATAGTTGGAAGGATCTTTTAACCAAGGTAGAGACTATGATCAATTAAAATTATCACTATTCCATTAGCATGAATCTTTTTTAGGCCCTGTACATTATACCATACAAGTCACCCTTGTGCTGGATTGAGATTGGTGGGACAACACTTAAATGTATAGTGGTAGGGAATGTGGTAGCATAGAAAGTACATGTAATCAGTTAGTGGACAAAAATAGCCCAGAGCTGACAAAATTCTTATGCAAATCACTATTGTAGTCCCATGGAGATCATGCATGGATATAACCTTTTACTAAGAGTATCTAAATAATAATTAATACAGAGGTTCGACCAGTTATGCATGCAATACCCAAGGTTCGTTATGTCATTAAAGATCGCTAGTAGTGTTGGTGAGGTTTATAACTACCTCTCCCTACCCCCATAGTTCGGGAGGGTGTATGTAGTCTTCCACATTTCACAACTGAGGAGATATGTTCATGACTTCATTCACTTCATCATCTAGGGAGATCTTGACATCTAGGATGGACCCAGCATTTTGGAGTAGCCAGTGGTACTTGAGGATTAACAGGAGAATACAGTGAATGGAAAAAATATCCCCTTTGTCTGTGTGTTGTGGGATAATGGTAATGTTTTATGATATTTATAGGGAGAAAGAGATCCACATGATGTATTATTATTACATGTTTTTCCATTTTTTTATTTTTATGGATGAAAATTATGGAGGGAATGATGTAGAGACTTGTATTTTTACATTTAAGTCGTTGAAATATTTCATATATATATAGAGAGAGAGCTTAGTTCTAAGATGATGTCCTATTTCATGGTTTTGTATTTGTAGAAACAATTTTATAAAAATATTAAAAATATTATATATTGTACAAGAATATTATTAAATAAAATGGATATCTCTTAAACATAATCAATGAAAATAAATATGAGACTACATTTGAGTCTGAATAGTGGTGTTTACCCTAGGCACAACAGGAAATGTTTTGGAATGGGGAGTACATACTCCTACCTAATTGGATGTACATTAAATGATTTAATTAATTATTAAATTAATTAAATATTGGTTCAACCCATTGAATTTTTCTATAAGATCACCCATATGTTGATATATATATGGCTATTTGTATAAACCCTCTGAAAAATTCTGAGCTATTCCCCCTCCTCCATTAGAGAATTAAGTGGGATGATGAAGAAAAATTAGATTAGGTCAGATCAAGATATAACAAATAGAACGAATTCTATTAATCATTGGAAGAAGCATTTATCATCCAATATCTATCCCTAATTGAGGAATCACTCATAAATTGGGTTTTTATGTCCTTTTTTAAATTGATTGTTAAAATCAATTAATTTTCTTTCAACTAAATCCTTTTATATACCTCGCATGTGAACAAATGATGAAATCTTGTTTAATTTCAATTATTTTCTAACCCTATGATTTTGGTTCTTTATCAACTTGAAAAATATTCTTATTATCGATCATTTAATCTTTTTGGTAGTGATTTTACCCCATTCAGCTTCCCATTTTTCACCAGTAGGATCTTGTGGTTCCGATTTGACATATCTGATTAGTATCCAGCCTGATTAGTACCTCGGAACCGTGATTGATTGACCAATGTTGAAAAGATCAATGATCTATGAACATGTATTAGAATATTCTAGGGAACATATTTCAATTTTAATGGTTTTAATTCTTGAAATAAATGGTTGAAGGTGTGGTGGCATGTGGGATGAGTGACAGATGTCTGATGAGCCTACAATGAATATTTATGGAATGTGATGGTTGGAATTCACGAACCACGAATTGATCCACCAATTTTGAATAGATATATTCTAAAATCGAAGGAAACATAGAAATATTCGAGGCAAAATGATCAAATAGGATAATCATTGGAAAAAATAAACTACATGTGGTGATCATGGATGAACCCATGGTGTGTTTCCACATCATCAGTGTTAGCTTGGGTTTTGAGAGAACGCAACGACAAAAAAACTTTTATATCTCCAAAAAGCTATGTACCCCCTATCTGGTAAAATAATACAATATATATGATATCACAAGAGGGAAGATGTGTAGGATAACATAGCTAGGTTCATGACTATGTACTCAAGTACATAGACATGGCTGAGTCAGATGGGTCACACCTTGTGTAAGGAAACATGATGTTTACAGAGTACATGTGGTCACGTACAAGGACACATGGTCTTGTATATTGATACGATGGGAAAGACATGACCCAATCCTAGTTATCTTGGAAACACTCTATAGTCCACCAACATAGCATGTTCTACTACATTGGGTGGATATTTTTGCTTTTTAGGGACATGGCTAGGTAGTGTAGTGTGATCACAAGAAATGTGTGTCCACTTACATGTTCTATACCTTTAGTTCCATTTGATTAAACTTCAACCATCCAAAAATTCATCATTAGAACTCAAATTTTATCCCATGAGAAGACTATGTGTAGTGTGTTTTCAAATTGAACATGATAGTAACCACCATTGTGGATTAGAAGATATGATGTGAAATTTTCTGGGCATGATGCCTGATAAGGAAACAACCAAATACATCAGGGAACCATAACCCTTCTAGGAAGTACCCTCAAATAGGACTCGGACATGGAGTTCAATGATGACCATACTGAGTTGACCCTCCATCTTAGCTATGTAGGGGAATCCTCAATGGATACAAATTTTACACTCCATGATAGATAAGAAGTTTCATCCATGTAGGATATAGTGTAATCATTCTAGAAAAGATGGGTATTCGCATCCTCAACATATATCAAGATGACCCTCCAGCAGAGCCAGACATTGGCATCCTCGAGGAATTCTGAGTTAACCCTTTAGCATTGCTGGTAAGTGGTGTGATCCAAAGATATTGTATTGACCCTCTTGTATATCTAGGATGTATCATCCTTGATGGATAACATATTTCAGTATCCAGTAGATTTGGTAAGTGGAATCCTCCACTGAAATAGATTGGAACCTCTAATATAGATCAGTAGTGGATTTTTTGAAAAATTCCAAGTTAACGCTCTAGAATAGTTGGATAGTGGCATCCTTGAAAGATATCAAGTTAACCCACCAGCAAAGATATAAAGTGGAGTCTGTGAAGGATATTGATTTGACAATCCTTTATAGATGGTCTGTGGAATCCTTGAAATCATGTAGAATGGAACCCCCCAAACACAATAGGTTATGGGTAACCTTCTTCATTTTTTATTCCCACTCAACTATGTGACATAGTGGTGAGGCATAGTTAGAATTGCACGATTACTTCTAGGCTGACACATTAGATGTGGTAATCACTCATGAAATTTTGGAACTATTGGATACCCTTATTTTTGACATAGTTGTGAGATAGAGATCCGCTTACTATCATGTTTGAGATTCATTGAGTGTGAATATATATATATATATATATATATATACATCCTTCTAGATCCACACCATTGATTTATTTACTATACATCCATGAGAGAGGAAGACACATTGGGTATAGCGCATGCTTTAAATGTTTAACATCTCATGGTTGTATGAGTATACTCCCTATGTATATGCAGAAAAGAATCGGCGTGTAGTTCATTTACACGCCGTGTTTATCCCCTTTTGATTGGACGATCTTAATTTCACTATTTGTTTGGGTTGAGTTCCTCAATTTCATAGTACCTAATGTTATCAGCTATCTTTCTCTTCTAATTGTGTCCCTATTCACATTAAAATAAATGGTGGACCTATCTATTACTCATCCCCTTTATTATTCCTGGAAGCATTTTGGGATGGTATATACTCAACACTATATCGACCCTTCCCGCATGTGTCATGTCTTATGATGGAAATAGATTGGTCTACCGTGTCTTTTGAAGAGTTTAAGGATATTGGATTATTAGACCATGTATATTGGTCTTATCTTGTGATTCATGAGCTAGGCACTCTCATCTATTTACATTTCCAGTTTTCTATCAAGTGGGTACATTTTTATGGTTGGGTATGTATTTTTTTTCTTTTTAGTTTACACTACCATACTTTTGTACTATCTATTGGTTCATACAATATTGGTTTATTATCAATTTTTTTTAATATTTTACTCTTTCCCCCTAATCATTTTTCATTAATTTTGTTTTTTTTCATACAGGTATTTAGTAATAGGCCTAACCAAGTTATTTTTTCCATTGACACTTGTCGCCACCCCTTGGGAAATGAAGATAGGCAGAGGGTAGTTGTGGATCGAGACCCATTAAGGGTTATTTCATGACAAAAAATATATTATGATGCAAGTAAATAATTAATATATGTTTATTATTTAGAAATCTAATGGCATGTGTGACAAGTCAGAATCATTGTAAGGGAGTTAATCTCAATCTTCATTCATTGAGGCATGTATTGATTGTAAGCACCTTTATACTTATATAACGGGTATATACATCCCCTTTGGCATGTTATATCATTAATATTATCTATTATCATGATATTGATGTATTTTATTTTTATAGATTTATGAGTTTTATGAATGAAACGTTTCAAAGTCGTATTGTACACTTTGATGTAAATAATCTATTTTTAAATGGTTTATGATTTTATTTCAAAATAATTTCCTCAATTTAACTATAATTATTATTATTATATATTTTTATATATATAAGAGTTTTATAATTTCTTTTTATATAGATTTGTAATTTAATCCTTTTATTTCCAAAAAAAATCTATTAACATGTTTGATAAAAATTGTTTTGAAAAATAAAAAGAGGAATATATATTCATAACATACATAATGAGAATGAACTTTTTTATGCCATGTCATGTTACATAATTCTTCGGCTTCCATTCCAAGAATTATCGTTCCTTATATTAGATAACCTCTTTATATCATTGGGTATTTTGGTATTAAAAATGGTTTTTAAACGGAAAGGTAATTTTTTAAAAAAATAGAAATTTTGAATTATAATGGTATATTATTTTTTTTAAAGTGACATTCATGTGAGTATAAAATTTATTTTCAAATGATGAAATATTTTATTCATGTTGTGGTTATCGAACATTATAAATTATGGGTATTCATAGATATCTTCAAGTGAACTCGTTATAGATTTTAAAATGGGTGCACTATGATATTGCTCAAATGCATTGGGTATGGATTATGTTCACTAGAAAAATACATTAGTACTTGGTCATATAGTAATTCAATCATTAAGGGTTTTTTTAAGTGCTCTCTAACAGTTCTGTGTTATGTTTTCCAGAGGTACCTGTATAAATTTTTCTTTTTTAATCTAGGGAGTTTTTAAGGAAATCAATAGTTTCAATGGGTCAAATAAATTTTTTGTTTATGTAATGATTTTTACATTATAGGTAAATTGGTTTTTTTCAAAAAATTGGTTTTCATGGGTTTTAATGATTATCCATATAATTATGGTTTCCTTATTTTCTATAACATGCTAATATTTTTATGCGCAACCCAAATTTATAAATGATTGTAACATGATTTTATGATTCATAAGGGATTGGAAAAGGTCATGTATAAAGTCATGATTAGTTTTCATAATAGAGAAGATGTTTTAATTTTTAAAGTTTTATATGGTAGAAAAAATGGATAATAATTGGAAGTGTGCATTATATATTTTATCATTTTGTTATATATGAGATACAATGTAATTCTAAAAGGAACTGAACCTGAAAATATATTTAGTGTAAAAGTAAGTTATTTTGTGACTAAAACTCAAAATTATGTAATTCATAAGGTCATTTATTTATAGTTTGTATGATAGGTGGGTTTAAAAATTTTATATGTTAGGTTAAAATTATTATCACATATTGGAAATATTTTACCTTCTTGTTATGTTAAAATTAAATAGTATTTGATGATTACAAGGATGATTCATGTAAAATATGTATGTTCAGACTTGTTTTATGTAGATTAATTAATGAAATTATTGTGGTAAGGAGTATAAAGGAAAATATCCTTCCAAATCAGTGCCCATGATTGTTAGAAATAGAACATTATAGTTTGTTACAGTGATGGACTAATTGACTCATGTGATAAATGGTTATGGTATCCATTATAGAAAGGTACCAAATATTCCCTAAAGGAACATGTATTTTGTAGATAATTTAAAAAGGAAAATTCCTCACGAATCATTGGATCTTATAACACAACGTCAATAGAAGGATAAATCATTGATCTAGCAATGATAATTGATATCATGGAATGTTCATAACATCACAAGGTAACCATTGATGTTTTGTCATTTTTACAATGAAGATGATCATAGGTGTCATTCATATAAGAATACCAGATGAAAAGTTGATATTTATTCAATGGAATGAGAAATATTTAAGGAAAATTTCCATGAGAAATATTTCAGAAATGTTATTCGACTCAAAGTGGAGAATAAAGTTAATGAAATTGAAAAAAAAGAATATTACATAGAATCATATGAAGGAAACAACAAAATATTGGAACGGTATGGGATAGATTTTATTCAAAACACTAATTTAAAAATTAGTTGGTTCTACTTAGGATTGAAACCAATTCTTTGAAGATATTTGTCCATAATAGTGTTTACAATCTAAGAGAAGGTGTTCATTATTCTATAATGTTTTAGATGGAGTTCTCAAACTTTTATGTTCTTCTAGATCATGAATATAAGAAGCATCCTGAAATATAGGAGGTGTGAAAACATTCTACAAGGATATATTGAGGTTAAAAAATGATTTTCCATACTTGTGTTATGTGTGTTAAAAATAAACCAAGATAATTTATTGTGAGTATATGGCCTGTTACCGTTGTGGAATGTTTGTCCACATATCCCAAAATAAAAGTAAAACAATCTTGAAGAATCAAATAATGTTTTAACTGATCAATATATGAAGGTAATATGTATATTCTATCATTAGACCAATCAATATGCTAATTCATATAAAAATTTAGTCACATAGTATTGAAATATTCCTCTTCAGAAATAGAAAGGTGTAGAGAGGGAACTTTTTACTACTACTATATAAGTTGGGATGTAAAATGATGTGGTGAAACATATATTAATTTTGTATTAAAATTATTAAGATACCCTATTTGAATCTAGATCATCAAATTATGTCATTTCCTAAAAAAAATTACATGAATTATGAATATCAGCTAATGAGAGTTAGATATAACTTTTGGTGAAAAATCGTTGTTGAAGTATTAAAGATTCTATGATTTATACGAATCTCCATGTTCTTGTTTGTCGAAAGGTCTTTCCTAAAAATATTTTTATGATGGCCATAGTTGTGTTTGATATCAATATTAGTATGGATTTACTTTTATATTTTCATGATATGTTTGATTTTAGTTATATGGTAGTTCTGTTCAATGATATAATGCATTTGATAACATTCCATGAATCTAGTAAATTGATTATAGATGGAACTGAAAGTTACCCAGCTAATATTTTTCAAAATATGTAAATTATTAAAATTACTGATGTTCCAGTAGTAAATGAATCGAAAAATTATTGTCTGGAATATTTTTTGGGTTTTATTTGTGATTTAAAGGTTTAGTATACTATATATTTACAACTCAATTCTAAACATATTTCCAAAACCCTTATCAAATTTCTAAGTATAGAATTTAGAATTTAAAAAGAATTTGTTTGAGTTTCATTGTAAAGGTTTCATTCGACCTAGCTATTCACTATGGGTTACCCATATCATGTTTTTTTAAATTAATATTGATCAATGAGGATTTTCCTTGATTAAATCTCATGGAATAACATCACTATAAATAAAATGAACCATTTTCCTCATATTGATGATTTTTATATCAACTATAGGGAGAAAATTATAAGTCAATGGTTGAATTGGGATTGGGTTTCCTTAGTTTCACGTGATGAAGATGTAATTCCTATGATTGAATTGCATACTAGATTTTTACACTTTTAATTTTTATTTATCCCGTGTGGGCTATCTAGTACACCTCTTGTATTCTTGGGCCTCATGAATAGAATTTTCTTGATATGATGGATATGTTTGGTTTTTTTATTTATGAAAACTTTCTATAATATAAACATAATGAGGATCATGGATAACATGTAAGAGATTTTTTGAATATTGTAACGCCCCAACCCCAGCTACCCAGAGTCGGTGCATTATTACATAACATTGGCATGATCACAAGAAAGATCAAATCTCGAAAGACCGATTGCTTTAGTAGCCTTGGAAACACTAGATATATTCATAAGTTTTACATTACATCATAAAATGAAAAACTACTACAACAACATAATGTCTCCATAATCCACACTCATATCCCCACAAAATATCCCTGCAGGTCATTCATAATTTACTTCTTCACTTCCTGGGAAAAATAAAACATAGAAAAGGGGTGAGCTCAAATGCCCAGTAAGGATAACAATATAGCGGAAACTTTCATAAATAAGAATAAACATTTAAGGCAATGTATAACTAAAACAAAAGCCTTTTAAACTTGAATTTAAACATGGTATGGCATAAATAAAATGAAATAATTCCATTTACTTATTCACATGGATATTCTACTGATCGAATAATCACATGCAAAAATCAATAACCACTTTCATAATGTTGGAATGCATAATGCCAGACTATCATAACCACATAGCCAAGGCCTCGTGCCAAGACTACAAATAAGATTTTGTCAAGGCCTTGTGCCAAGACACTAGTTTGTCTCATGAGACCTACCGATGCATCGAGGAGCTATAGCGGGCTCCACCCGTCACTTATTAAGTCCAATGCATTCCCATATGAAAAGGTTTAAACATAACATAAACATTCGTATTAAAACTAGCATACGAAATGTCAATAATTTCACCATAAACTATGAATGGTATGAATATAGCACAACCTTAGTCAAACATATCACAAAACCTTTAATTCAATATAGAAGTTTTGTATCATAATAAATCAACTCCAAATAATCTTAAAATCCATCAAAGGATGTTGACATAGATGAAATCAAAATTCTTTTTAAAGAAGTATCTCCTTTTATTTTGAAATCATTTAAGATCCATATAAAATAAAACATTTTCTTTGAAAATATTCTTATAAGCTTGTAAGGAAAGCTTCGACGATTTTATAACGGCGGAAAATAACCGCACCCGCCGTATAAGTTAAAAAAAACATTCTTACCTCAATTCTGTCGAAAAGGTTAAAAAGGACCTTGTTTTGAAAATGACGGAAAGATTCCTTTATAAACCTCTTATAAAAAGTCAAACAAGGGTATAAATGACTTAAACCCATATTCTTGTAAATAGTAAAAAATGTTTTGAAATACATTTTTAAGAAACATGGATGTGGATGATAAAGAGATCCCAGTAGATTATTGCGTATAAACAACCTCGGATAATGAAGAGATTGTGAAATAACCCTTACCTTGTACTTTTCCTTGGTTGGGGTAGGTTAACCTCATGTATAATGGTGAAATAATTGTTATTAAATTATACAAGAATCATATATATTAATATGATATCATATATGATCTTTTAACATTGATTTGTTAATAATATCTTAGAATTATCGTCGTTTCGGGTGTTAACTTACTCATTTTCTTTATATGTTTTGTTACATAAGCCATGGTTGTTGTATCTTATTCATATCCATAATGATATCTAGTCCTTAAACATCATTTTTAAATCATCAAATGATAATTATACTTGAATGGTTACGATGGAGAATGAATCTCATCGCGTTCGTGGAGACGGTAGTCCGTACGTACGCACGAGCGACAATATCATTCTTTTGATATTAAAATAATATATAAATGAATGGTATATCATATATACAGAATCATTAACATGTTATATTTATTATTTACATGAGTTACACATCATTATTATACCCATCCAAATAATATTATATTGAATAACAATTACACCACGACGTGGAGACGGTAAGCCGTACGTACGCACGTATGGTGACATGTTATTCAAAGGGTGGATAGAATACTGAATATGGTTGTACCATACTTATAATAACATCACAGTATATGTGAGATACTGGAGTTATTATTTTAGAATGGTAAGAACAAAGTAAGAAGAAGTGGAAGAAGAAATGAACTTAGAAAAGGGTGGTGAAATCATTACCTCTTCTTCGGATTCTTCCTTTTGATTTGATCAAAATGGCTCCTTAGGTTGGATTTCTGATCAAACTAAGGCCTCTAGGTTGTAGTTAGGGATGTTGGGAGAGTATTTGGGCAGAGTTTGGCCGAACAAAAAGGCTTTGAAGGTGTGAAGAAATGAGAAGGAGGAGTGCCCTTTTATAAGAGGGGTGAGGGGCACCTTTGGAAAAGTTAGAAATATTAATTTATAATAAATTCATATTCTGTTTCTAAAGGCTCCAAAGTTGATTATTCAAAGGTTAAGGTGGGGATAGGTCGAAAACCACTCAACCAATAGAATTTAGACAGGTTTGGGTACTTATATTAACCTTATCTTTAAGTATTAACTCTAAGTTAATTAGTTTCACTTTTACAATGTCTCTTTGTATTTTTATATAATATGGTTAATAAACTTACTATATACATCCAAGAGACCCCCAAGTGGTCCATTAATGATTAACCTATCATAATATAAGTCTCTTGGACGAACATTAGATTTTTAGGAATTTAATATCAATTAATAATATAATATTTGTTTTAAGAACTCTTTTATGTCAATTTTGACACTATTCAATAGTTGATTTTTTTGAAACTCATAACAGATTGATTACTTCGAAAAAAGTCAATTAAATCAATCCTAATATATCATATTATCCTAGAAAATTAGTTTAATTCATTAAAAGTTTCATATTATATTTATTTGGATATTTATAATATCAATTATTTTAATTTTTCACTATTATAGTAATTACTGCATCATCATTGTGTCATAAATAAAATAACTTATTGAATGTCTAAAAATTATAAATAAAATATAATTATGTAGGAAATCTTTTTATCTTTCTAATTAATATTTATAATCGAAAATCCAACATGTATAACCCTATGTAAAAATTGTTCTTCTAAAAGATGTAAGCTTATGCCATTTTTATTTTTATTTAAGCTTTATTAATATAATGTGTCATTATCACTTACAAGTGGATCCATGGGGTCCCAAAATAGACCCAAAGATTCCCATGGTCGACCATGTATCAACCAATAGGGTTAAGACACGTTTTAGGGTAATTTAGTATTATTATAATATTATTTGTTAACCCTTATTTACCGGATTTACCCTTAACCATGGTAAATAAAATATTTACCGCAGTAATTATTCAAAATGTCTAAAAATAAAAGTTACCTATTTACACAATTTGAACATCCTGATTCCAAATATGGAATCCATTTTTCTAAATTCAAAACACAGAAGTGGCAGAAATTAATTTAAAATTAATTCCCGCTGTCAAAACAAAAAGCGTGTTTTTAAGAGATAATAAATATCAAAAGATTGACACTTGTTTATGTTCGGTTTAATTGTAAAATTATGTCCAATGACCAACATTATATTAGATGGTAAAAATATATTCTAAATATACTTTAAAACCACTCAAATTCACAATTTATCACTATTAATTATTTTGATTAAAAAAGTTGTTTTTAATTAAAATTTAGTAATTTTCACTATTCATCAAAATATAAAAGTTATCCGAAAAGTACCAAAATTTCACCCTAGGATAATTTTGATATTCCGAATCCAAAAATGAAGTCCATTTTGAAATATAAAATATATATGATTTCAAAAAGTAGGTATAACTATTCACAACGGCTAGTTTAATTAGTTGTGGTGTGTGTTAGAACTCGAGGTTGCGTATAACACACGCTATCGCATTATTCGAAGGGAAACGTATCGTGGAAGCTTGGGGTGTTACATTCTCCCCTCCTTCAAATAATTGCGTCCTCGCAATTTCTAGGGTATTACTGTATAAAAAGACTCGGGTGGTTCTTCATCATAAGTTCCTCGGGTTCCCACGTTGCCTCTTCCATCTTATGATTTCTCCACAAAACTTTTACCAGACGCGTCGTCCGGTTTCTCAGCACTTGTTCTCTAGTATCAAGAATCTTGATGGGCTCTTCGCAATAAGACAGATCGGGTTCCAGTTCTAAATCTTCATAGGTGAGTACATGCGTTGGGTCAGGCATGTATTTCCTCAACAGAGATACGTGGAACACATCGTGAACTTTGGAGAGACTTGGCGGCATTGCCAATCGGTAAGCTACAACCCCAATTCGTTCTAGAATTTCGAAAGGTCCGATGTACCTGGGACTCAATTTACCTTTCTTACCAAAACGTATGACTCCCTTCCATGGAGATACCTTTAGGAAAACATGATCACCGACTTGAAATTCCAAATCCTTCCTTCGATTGTCAGCATAGCTCTTCTACCTACTTTGAGCTGATTTGATGTGATTTTGGATTACTTTCACCTTTTCCACCGTTTCCTCCACCAGTTCTGGGCCTATAAGTTTTCTTTCACCAACGTCATCCCAACAGGTTGGTGTACGACATCTCTTTCCGTATAACGCTTCATATGGTGCCATCTGAATACTCGAATGGAAGCTATTGTTATAGGAAAATTCTACCAGTGGTAAATATTGATCCCACATACCCTGAAAGTCAAGTGAGCAAGATCTCAACATGTCTTCTAGGGTTTGTATAGTCCGTTCTGATTGTCCATCTGTCTGAGGGTGGTAAGCAGTGCTCAAATGAAGTTCAGTATCCAGGGATTTCTGAAGACTTTTCCAAAATCTTGAAGTAAAACGGGGGTCACGATCAGAAACAATTGATAAGGGTACTCCATGAAGTCTCACAACTTCATTAATATATAGTCTTGCTAGACGTTCCAGGGGTAGATCTTCTCTTATAGCAAGAAAATGTGCTGACTTGGTAAGACGATCGACAATAACCCATATTGCATCGTTCCTTCTAGGAGTCTTTGGTAGCCCCATGACAAAGTCCATCGTAATATTGTCCCATTTCCACTCCGGTATGGGAAGCGGTTGCATGACTCCTCCAGGCTGTTGCCTTCCAGCTTTCACTTGTTGACAAACCATACATCTTGACACAAAATCAGCAATCTCCCTCTTCATGTTGTCCCACCAAAAATGTTCCTTCAAATCTCTATACATTTTGGTGCTCCCAGGGTGTATAGAGAAATTGGAACTATGAGCATCATCCAGCAATTCCCTTTTTAGATCAGGTATATTGGGAACACAAAGTCTCTTCCCGAATTTCAAAATTCCATCTTCATACACAAAGTCTCTCAATCTCCCATCATTCACAACTTTAATCTTCTTTTGGAATTCTTCATCATCGGTCTGAGAACTCTTAATCCTTTCTAGTAAAGATGGTTTGGCAACCATTTGAAAAAGCATTGATGTTTTACCTTCCCTGGTTATTCCCATGTCCATCTTCACTAGATCCATGAAAATTGGATCCCTTTCAATTCTCATATTGTTCAAAACTCCATGGTCTTTTCTACTCAAAGCATCTGCCACCTTGTTTTCCTTCCCTGGGTGGTAGTGTATCGTACAATCATAATCCTTGAGTAATTCAAGCCATCTCCTTTGCCTCATGTTGAGTTCTTTTTGTGAGAAAATATACTTCAAACTCTTGTGATCAGTATAAATCTCACATTTTTCACCATAGAGGTAGTGTCTCCATATCTTCAAAGCAAAGATCACTGCTGCTAACTCGAGATCATGAGTAGGATAGTTTTGTTCATGAATTTTCAACTGTCGTGATTCATAGGCAATAACTCTATCATTCTTCATAAGGACACAGCCAAGTCCTTTCTTCGATGCATCACTATAAATAACGAACCCATCATTCCCCGATGGTAGAGTCAATATAGGAGCATTGACTAATCTTCTCTTCAGTTCTTCGAAACATTCTTCACACTCTTTTGTCCAAACAAATTTAACCCCTTTACGTGTGAGCTTCGTTAATGGGTTAGCCAATCGGGCAAAATTCTGGACGAAACGTCGATAATAACCTGCCAAACCAATAAAACTACGTACCTCAGTTATACTCGTAGGTGCTGGCCATTCTTGGATTGCCTTGGTCTTAAAAGGATCAACAGAGATTCCATCTTTAGAGACAATATGGCCAAGAAAAGAAATCTCCTGAAGCCAGAATTCACACTTGCTAAACTTCCCATATAATTCATGCCTCCTCAGAGTCTTCAAGATAATGCGCAAGTGATTTTCATGATCTTCGTAGGTTTTGGAGTATACCAGAATATCATCAATAAATACCACCACAAATTCATCGAGATACTCCTTGAAAACTCTATTCATCAGATCCATGAATACAGAGGGTGCATTAGTCAATCCAAACGGCATTACAGTAAACTCGTAATGCCCATACCTGGTTCGAAATGCTGTTTTCGGAATGTCTTCCTTCTTCACACACAACTGATGGTATCCAGATCGAAGGTCAATCTTTGAAAAGTATTGAGCTCTATGCAGTTGGTCAAATAAATCATCAATACGAGGTAGGGGATACTTGTTCTTTATCGTTATAGCATTGATCTCCCTGTAGTCGATACATAACCTCATAGATCCATCTTTCTTTTTAACAAAAAGAACAGGGGCTCCCCATGGAGAAACACTAGGGCGAATAAATCCCTTATTACTCAATTCCTCTAGTTGTTTCTTTAGTTCGACTAATTCTACAGTGGCCATTCTATAAGGGGTCTTCGATATAGGCCTTGATCCAGGAATCAAATCAATGGAAAACTCAACTTCTCGTTCTGGAGGATACCCAGGTAAATCTTCCGGAAATACATCTACAAATTCTTTCACAACAGGTACATCCTCTATTTGAACATTCCTTTCCTCACTGATAGTTATTTCATTCTCTTCCTCCCCAATAATTGAATTAAGTTGAGCTACTGGGGGTGGATCTAAATAAGAATTAGGTGGTGACGATTCTGCTCTAAAAATAAGGTGTTCCTTATCATTATCATCAAGAATCGTAACCTCTTTCTTCTTACAATAAATCTTCGCATCATAGTCCGAAAGCCAGTCCATACCGAGGATTATATCAAACTCAATCATAGGTATGACGATGAGATCAGCAGATAAAGAAAATTTATGTGCTCTAATGGGGACTGATTCACAAAACTTTGTTGCAATGATACTTCCCTTAGGAGTTTTAACTGACAACTCCCTTATTAAATCAAATTGGAAATATCTAATTTTCTTAGCAAACTGGGAAGATATGAAACAATGCGATGATCCAGAATCAAATAATGCATTTTCTAAACTTGAGGAAACCATTAAATTACCTGCCACCACGTCTTTCGGAGCTTCTACCTCAGCAGTAGTGATAGCATAAGCCTGGCCTTGATCCCTTGGCCTTTTCTGAGGTAAGTTCTTCTGACGCTTAGGGCATGCATTTGCATAATGCCCCATCTCCCTGCAATTGTAGCACTGAACGTTGGTATCTTCCTTCTTCCCCTTGCAATCATGAGCTTGGTGGCCTTTTTCACCACACTTGTAACAGACTCCCATTCCCTTCAAGCAAGTACCAGGATGTTTCTTCCCGCATTTACCACAAGATGGATATTCAACCTTTCCCTTCTTCCCCTTATTTCCATTCCCAGATTGATCAGCAGGTCTCTTCTTCTCTTGCTTTGATTTAAAGTCATAAGACTTATAGAATTCCTTTTCGGTCTTGATAGCACATGAGACAATGTCTTCATACGATGAAAAGGATTGTGAGACTAATGCTCGGCGGAGAAATGGTTTTAACCCATCAAAGAAACGATCAATCTTACTTCTTGGGTTGCGAATATAATCTCCAGCATACCTTGCTAACCTTGTAAAGTTAGCCTCATACTTTGTGACATTCTCGTCCTCCTTTTGTCTCAGACTTAGAAATTGCCTTTCCATATCTGCTCGATGGTCGCGAGGAAAGTATTTTTCTAAAAATAAATCTTTGAACTCACTCCATTCCATATTTGATACTTCATCATCTTCCTTCGTATTTTGAATCAATGACCACCATTGATCAGCATCTCCAGTGAGGCGGTAAACTGCCATGGTAACTTTTTCCCTTTCACTACTCCCCAAAGCCTGAAATATTTTCTCTAGGGAAAATATCCATTGCTCAGCTACTAAGGGATTTGTACTCCCATTGAACGTTGGTGGTTGTTGCCTCATGAATCGATCTAACATTGATCCTCCACGCTGCGGATCAGGGTGCTCCATACGGGTAAGGTTATTATTCATAACCTGAGTAAGTTGTCCCAGTATGGTGATTAGCTGATCGGCACCAGTTGCATCACCAGCTCCACTATAATTATCTTGAGCAGGAGGGCAATCCCTACATGGAGTTCGTGCATTGATACGGTTTCCATTTCTTCCACTAGGCTCCATTTCTAAACAATGGCATAAACTAGATTATTTTATGAATCAAAATACATAATCCCATACTTATAAAACACTTAACATAAATTGAACTATCTATGGATATAATCCATAATCATAAATATGTTTTCTTTGAGGAAGTATATACTCATAAACCCTTCATAATGATTTGTAAAGAAAGTGAGAGTTATCCTAAGCATATCCCCCGGGAGTGTCGTAACCAAGAGTGCAGCAAGGCCCGTTGTCGTGCACCAGTTCCCGTTCGAGTCTAGCTCAAAGCGGTGTTTTCGGGTTTTACCCCTAGGTACATCTGTGCCAGAGCCGACTCTACCTGCTCGTATCCAGACAGGGATGTATTGCTCGGAAAACTCACAAAATCTCTACAATACCAAAATTCTAGGAAGTTCTTCTATACTAATCCTCAAAGTTCATCTTAGGTCTACGTGCTCTAATCAGAGTTTATCTAAATCTAGCTTCCAAGGTTTGTACTAAACTTCCTTTGATACCAACTGTAACGCCCCGACCCCAGCTACCCAGAGTCGGTGCATTATTACATAACATTGGCATGATCACAAGAAAGATCAAATCTCGAAAGACCGATTGGTTTAGTAGCCTTGGAAACACTAGATATATTCATAAGTTTTACATTACATCATAAAATGAAAAACTACTACAACAACATAATGTCTCCATAATCCACACTCATATCCCCACAAAATATCCCTGCAGGTCATTCATAGTTTACTTCTTCACTTCCTGGGAAAAATAAAACATAGAAAAGGGGTGAGCTCAAATGCCCAGTAAGGATAACAATATAGCGGAAACTTTCATAAATAAGAATAAACATTTAAGGCAATGTATAACTAAAACAAAATCCTTTTAAACTTGAATTTCAACATGGTATGGCATAAATAAAATGAAATAATGCCATTTACTTATTCACATGGATATTCTATTGATCGAATAATCACATGCAAAAATCAATAACCACTTTCATAATGTTGGAATGCATAATGCCAGACTATCATAACCACATAGCCAAGGCCTCGTGACAAGACTACAAATAAGATTTTGTCAAGGCCTTGTGCCAAGACACTAGTTTGTCTCATGAGACCTACCGATGCATCGAGGAGCTATAGCGGGCTCCACCCGTCACTTATTAAGTCCAATGCATTCCCATATGAAAAGGTTTAAACATAACATAAACATTCGTATTAAAACTAGCATACGAAATGTCAATAATTTCACCATAAACTATGAATGGTATGAATATAGCACAACCTTAGTCAAACATATCACAAAAACTTTAATTCAATATAGAAGTTTTGTATCATAATAAATCAACTCCAAATAATCTTAAAATCCATCAAAGGATGTTGACATAGATGAAATCAAAATTCTTTTTAAAGAAGTATCTCCTTTTATTTTGAAATCATTTAAGATCCATATAAAATAAAACATTTTCTTTGAAAATATTCTTATAAGCTTGTAAGGAAAGCTTCGACAATTTTATAACGGCGGAAAATAACCGCACCCTCCGTATAAGTTAAAAAAAACATTCTTACCTCAATTCTGTCGAAAAGGTTAAAAAGGACCTTGTTTTGAAAATGACGGAAAGATTCCTTTATAAACCTCTTATAAAAAGTCAAACAAGGGTATAAATGACTTAAACCCATATTCTTGTAAATAGTAAAAAATGTTTTGAAATACATTTTTAAGAAACATGGATGTGGATGATAAAGAGATCCCAGTAGATTATTACGTATAAACAACCTCGGATAATGAAGAGATTGTGAAATAACCCTTACCTTGTACTTTTCCTTGGTTGGGGTAGGTTAACCTCCTGTATAATGGTGAAATAATTGTTATTAAATTATACAAGAATCATATATATTAATATGATATCATATATGATCTTTTAACATTGATTTGTTAATAATATCTTAGAATTATCGTCGTTTCGGGTGTTAACTTACTCATTTTCTTTATATGTTTTGTTACATAAGCCATGGTTGTTGTATCTTATTCATATCCAGAATGATATCTAGTCCTTAAACATCATTTTTAAATCATCAAATGATAATTATACTTGAATGGTTACGATGGAGAATAAATCTCATCGCGTTCGTGGAGACGGTAGTCCGTACGTACGCACGAGCGACAATATCATTCTTTTGATATTAAAATAATATATAAATGAATGGTATATCATATATACAGAATCATTAACATGTTATATTTATTATTTACATGAGTTACACATCATTATTATACCCATCCAAATAATATTATATTGAATAACAATTACACCACGACGTGGAGACGGTAAGCCGTACGTACGCACGTATGGTGACATGTTATTCAAAGGGTGGATAGAATACTGAATATGGTTGTACCATACTTATAATAACATCACAGTATATGTGAGATACTGGAGTTATTATTTTAGAATGGTAAGAACAAAGGAAGAAGAAGTGGAAGAAGAAATGAACTTAGAAAAGGGTGGTGAAATCATTACCTCTTCTTCGGGTTCTTCCATTAGATTTGATCAAAAGGGCTCCTTAGGTTGGCTTTCTGATCAAACTAAGGCCTCTAGGTTGTAGTTAGGGATGTTGGGAGAGTATTTGGGCAGAGTTTGGCCGAACCAAAAGGCTTTGAAGGTGTGAAGAAATGAGAAGGAGGAGTGCCCGTTTATAAGAGGGGTGAGGGGCACCTTTGGAAAAGTTAGAAATATTAATTTATAATAAATTCATATTCGGTTTCTAAAGGCTCAAAAGTTGATTATTCAAAGGTTAAGGTGGGGATAGGTCGAAAACCACTCAACCAATAGAATTTATACAGGTTTGGGTACTTATATTAACCTTATCTTTAAGTATTAACTCTAAGTTAATTAGTTTCACTTTTACAATGTCTCTTTGTATTTTTATATAATATGGTTAATAAACTTACTATATACATCCAAGCGACCCCCAAGTGGTCCATTAATGATTAACCTATCATAATATAAGTCTCTTGGACGAACCTTAGATTTTTAGGAATTTAATATCAATTAATAATATAATATTTTTTTTAAGAACTCTTTTATGTCAATTTTGACACTATTCAATAGTTGATTTTTTTGAAACTCATAACAGATTGATTACTTCGAAAAAAGTCAATTAAATCAATCCTAATATATCATATTATCCTAGAAAATTATTTTAATTCATTAAAAGTTTCATATTATATTTATTTGGGTATTTATAATATCAATTATTTTAATTTTTCACTATTATAGTA
Organism: Viscum album; assembly: GCA_963277665.1. NCBI lineage: Eukaryota > Viridiplantae > Streptophyta > Magnoliopsida > Santalales > Viscaceae > Viscum > Viscum album. The sequence continues at coordinate 535,751,554 of OY728120.1, read as the reverse complement.
ATTACTGCATCATCATTGTGTCATAAATAAAATAACTTATTGAATGTCTAAAAATTATAAATAAAATATCATTATGTAGGAAATATTTTTAGATTTCTAATGAATATTTATAATAGAAAATCCAACATGTATAACCCTATGTAAAAATTGTTCTTCTAAAAGATGTAAGCTTATGCCATTTTTATTTTTATTTAAGCTTTATTAATATAATGTGTCATTATCACTTACAAGTGGATCCATGGGGTCCCAAAATAGACCCAAAGATTCCCATGGTCGACCATGTATCAACCAATAGGGTTAAGACACGTTTTAGGGTAATTTAGTATTATTATAATATTATTTGTTAACCCTTATTTACCGGATTTACCCTTAACCATGGTAAATAAAATATTTACCGCAGTAATTATTCAAAATGTCTAAAAATAAAAGTTACCTATTTACACAATTTGAACATCCTGATTCCAAATATGGAATCCATTTTTCTAAATTCAAAACACAGAAGCGGCAGAAATTAATTTAAAATTAATTCCCGCTGTCAAAACAAAAAGCGTGTTTTTAAGAGATAATAACTATCAAAAGATTGACACTTGTTTATGTTCGGTTTAATTGTAAAATTATGTCCAATGACCAACATTATATTAAATGGTAAAAATATATTCTAAATATACTTTAAAACCACTCAAATTCACAATTTATCACTATTAATTATTTTGATTAAAAATGTAGTTTTTAATTAAAATTTAGTAATTTTCACTATTCATCAAAATATAAAAGTTATCCGAAAAGTACCAAAATTTCACCCTAGGATAATTTTGATATTCCGAATCCAAAAATGAAGTCCATTTTGAAATATAAAATATATATGATTTCAAAAAGTAGGTATAACTATTCACAACGGCTAGTTTAATTAGTTGTGGTGTGTGTTAGAACTCGAGGTTGCGTACAACACACGCTATCGCATTATTCGAAGGGAAACGTACCGTGGAAGCTTGGGGTGTTACAAATATATTAATGAAAAATAAAAATTATGGGTTTTTTATAATTTTAGAATTTTAGTTTCAACAAATTTCTTCAATGAAGTCACTATTTCAAAGTAAGTAATATTAGTTGATCCTGCTAAAATGAATGTTGTTGAATAATGTAAAAGACCCAAAAATATCACTATGATTTGTTATTTTCAGAGATTATAGGGTTTCTACATATGGTTCTTTGATTATTTCTCTCAGTTGACTTTCCCAATATCATTTTTAACTCAAAAATTATTTATCATCATCTTGATAAAAAAATGTGTTGATTTTTTTTACAAATTGAAAAGGATAATGGTGAATTCTCCTATTTTGGACTTTCCATTATAAATTGTTAATTTCATAACCTAAAATTATTCACCATTTAATTTAATTTTTTATTAACTAATATAGAATGATAAGGTAATTTCTCAAACTTCATATCAATTAAAAACTCTTGAGTCAAATTACCCTACATAATATTTTGAATTAGCTTCTATTTGATGGTTATATAAAAAATTAGAGACATATTTTTTATAGATTAACATGTGGAATATATTCTAATCACAAAAGTTTAGAGTATATATTCATTCAAAAAAATTGAACATGATATATAATTAATTATTGGAACAATTAATGAAATATTACTACAATATTAATTATCATGAAGTAAAATAAAACAAGGTGGAAGATGTTTTGAGTAAATATAAAATAATATAGTGTTAACCATTATACAATTGTAACTTTACACATTATTTTATGATTTGAAGAATTTTGTCATAGAATTTTAGATGTAGTGACTTCCTCTATTTTGTTTAAGGTGTGATGGATATTGTATTTTCCAAGAAAAAGTTAAGAAATATTAGAAGGTGCATCAATTATAGGATGAAATGAATGATTCTGTTAATAATGATAAGTTTCATGATTATAATATTTAAGAAGAAGGTGTTTTATAATTTGGAAAAATATTATGTGTAACTTGTGATTTATTGTTGAGGAAAAAGTTATTGATTGGAGCTCACAGTTTTCCATTTTCCATTAATCATAGAAACACTAATAAGTATAGATTACATTATGAGGATAATTGGTGGGATGGAATAAATATAGACTTTGCTGACGTGACTTTTAGGTGTTTGAAATTTCAATAGGTCAGCACATAATAAATGACACCAATGGGGATAATTCAACCCTTTTGATTGAGAGTGATTACATTCAAGAATATTATTATTATATTTATTGGTATGATTACAAAATACAACTCACGGTAATAATGTTATTTGTGTTATTAAAGACTAATTAGTTGAATCTACACATTTTATTCCCATTAAAGATATAATGATTTAAGGGAAAATTTCTAGAATATATCTAAAGAAGACTATAAGGATATATGGAGTGCCTCCCTCCATTTCATCGGACTGTGATCCCATGATAACATATAATTTTTTGATAGGACATCATGTTTTCTTGGGAACTAAAATATATTTCAGTATAACATGTCATCCTCAATATAATTGAATGTCTTAGTGAAAGAATTAGTCCTTGGAATTCATGCTTCATTCGTGTTCAATAGATTACCATGGAAGTTGGGATTGATATATTTCATTAGTTGGGTTTTATTACAATGAATGTTTTCAATCATGTATATAGATGGAACCATTTTATTCATTATATATAATCCATTGTTGGATAGTACATTTTTGGAATGATGTTGTAGAATGGAAGTTGATGGGACTATAGTTGGAAGTGGAAATAATATTAATTGTTCAGTGAATTTAGCGACACATTAGGACATATTAGTGTAGGTATAAAGTTAATATATATATAACCTAGGAATTAATATTCATTAAGGTTATGTGATCTTTTCCTTCTAAATGTTTCTCCTTGGAAAATTGTTATACATTTTTGTAGGAATGAGAAGTTGATTCCACAGTTCATTGTACTAATTAAAATCCTATAGAATGTTGGATTAGTTCCTAAACATGTGTTTTCCATCAAATTTATCCCATATAGGCAAAATATTTGATGTTTCTTTGAAAAATAAATATTTAATAGATTCATATCGTTTTTATCGCTAAATTAGTTAAGTTGGAAAAGAATCATTCATATAAGGAACAACCAGTTTATGTCCTAACATTCAAGGTATTGATAGAATAACTGTTTTTAATTTATAAATATTTATGAATTAGATAGAAATTTAATATTAAAAGGGATTATTTTTTATAGTTTATAAGATATAAAATAATGAGTTACCTCAAAGTGTTGTCTTTCACATAATACTGAGTTATACTGAACAATAATATACTATTAATATTGAAATTTAATATGGACTGTTGACTCTTATTAATTGAAGAAAAACATTAGAACTAAATTTTGGCACATTTATAATTTTCAATTACAATATACACATCATTTTTGGAAGTGAAATATCAAATTTAACATTGGATTAATTTTACTTATTTTTTTAATAATTTTAATTTTTTTATGATTATTGAAAATCATTTAATTTTATTGAAAAAGTAATTTTTTGTCTAATTAAATTATATATAAAAATATTATTTTTAATTTATTTTAAATTTTAATTATATGAATTTTAATTTTTCATAAATCAATTTAGGTCATTGAAATAAATTTTACATTGAAATTGTATATAAAAATGGTTATAACATTTGACCATATTTATTTAAATAATCCATTATTTGGTCTCATATGTAGGATTATTTTTAATTTTATTTATAAAACTTATATGATTTAAATTTTGAAAAATGGTTTCCATATTTTTAATCAGAATAATTTATAATCTATAATATGGTCAAATTAATTGTTAACAAAAATATTTTTGAATGAGATTATAATGAATTACAGTGCTAACAGTAAAAATCTAATTTCAAACTGGTTAAATTTAATTTTTTAGGGTGAAATTACCTCGAAACATATAAAAAATATATTTTTTATCCATTATACAATAATATAGCTTATTTTATCAAATTTGGACCTTTATTGGAATCCCATGATGTGAGGAAGACCGCCAAAGATTATTTACCTATTTATATTTATGAGAATGAAACATCCCATGCACTATAAAAATGTACTACAATCCCTACATAATAACACACTCTTCCATTGGATTGAAAAAAACATAGTAAACAAATCTAATTGGAATCCCTTTGAGGAAAACCACCTAACATCCCTAATATCCTCATAAAATACCTATAATCCCAACATCCCTCATATCATCCAAAAATCCTCACTTCTATAATAAATCAAACCATGGAATCCCATTGATGCAAACCAAAAGGAGTTACCCAAAAACATGTAACAATATTCAACCATCACATTGATTTAAATATTTCCCAAAAAAATTCAATTATTCATATTACATGAAAATATAATATTATTAGAATCCTTAATATACAGATTTTTTATGTGAATGTTTCTATTTAAACCTACACAAGTATCCATCAAATGGGATACACAATCATCATTTTTGTGATTGACAGACTATCGCCTCACGAATTGATGTCGTTTGTTCCCCCATTACCACATCTCCATATTGTTAATAATGATAGGAATATATCTTTTATATTATATATATGATTTATTAATAAATTTTTAATTGATATATACACATAACTTTATGATTTTTTTTGTGGGAATACAATAACATCATTTGTGGATGTGTGGACTACTGCATCCTAAAACTAGTGTGATAAATTCACACATCACATTGAATCTATTAAGGATGGGTTTAGTAAAAATTTTTGACATTCATAAAATCTATATGATATTTATGACATAATTAAATTTCTATAAATATAATATATGATTTTCATTATAACTCAACCACACACTAAAAGGTGTTAACGTCGTTAGTGAGCATATGGACTCTCACCTCTTCGACATGATGTGATTCCATTTACATCACTAGAATTATATATGTATGTATATATTATAAAATAAAATGGTCTAAATCATATAATGACCATTATGGATAGATAAATGATACGTACCTTCTTTTCATAATGATCATCTTAAAATGGAAATGTCACTCATGCGTACGTATGACCTATCGTCTCCATGAACATAATGTTGGTTCATTTTTTATAACCATCATTCTTGATTGATTTTAAAAGAATAATTGTTTAAAATTTTATAATTAGGTCATTATTAATATTATTTAAATTTTTTTTAATGATTATCACTTTTACCTTAGTTGACCTAACAAATTCACTGTTAACCCATAAATCAATCATTGTCAAAACACTGAATGTAAAGTGACCTATTTAAGTAGTTGTACACACCATTATAATAAGTGATATAAAAGTAAACATAAAACATAAAAATTTTCTGAAAGAATTAAATAATAATTATTTGATTATTATTTAGGAATATAAATAAACACATGAAAATTAATAGTCAGGGTAACGTACTTCATCACAATCTATATTTATTGAGGAATATCATGATATTATGCACCATTATTTTTTTGGGATGTATTGAAATATTAAGACATTATTTTTCTATATTATCATTATATTTAATGTTTTTTAATTTAATTCATTGAATATTTTTATTATTAAAATTTTTCAATGGGGCATGAGACACAATGAATAAAAAATCACTTTTTAAATTGTTTAATATTGAATTTAAAAATATTTTCATCTGTGTAAATATTCATGAAATTTTTTATTATATTTATTTATATAAGAGGTATATATTTGAAATTTAATATATATTCTTAGTATTATTAAATTTTTTTAAAATAAAAATCTTTTAACATGTTTTAAATATAATGTTTTGAAAACCGAGAAACAGTATGTTCTCTTCATAACGTACATGATGATAATGACTTTTCATCCACTATAGACATTATTATTATTGGATTACTTTTCAATATTTCATGTTTCCATAAATGAAAAACCCTCTATATCAATTTTTGTGTTTTGGAATTGGAAATGGGTTTTCAAATGGAATTTAAATTTTGAATAGGAAATTGGATTTTGAAATATAATTGTATTTTATTATCTAAAATTGATTCTCATACGTGTCTATAAGAATTTAATAAATTATGATTTTTTATTCATGTTTTGGTTCTTAGACATTTTAAATGATTTGTTATCCTAGATGGTGTTAGGTTATCAATTTATAGTTTAAAAATGTATGTACCCAAATAGGGCTCCAATAAATTGTGTAATGATTATATTATTTCAAGATTTATTTCGGAATTTGTCTGTATGGTTTTTCCAATATATATCGATCATATAAGGGTCATATGAGGTTTTTATATGATGATTTCCCAAGTCTCCTACATGAATTTTCTATGTTTTCTAAATATTATTAATATAAATACATTGTTTTAAAAAGGTAATATTAAAGATATTTTTTAAATAATGATATTTCCCTTTTTAGGAATATGTAATTTTTTATTGAAAGGGTTCTTCATGATTTATAATATTTTTTGATAGACTAATTGTTTCCTTATTTTTTTAACCCTTATTTATTTTATTATTCTATTATCATGTTTCATTTTTTCACATAATTTAAGTATGATTAAGGGATTGGAAGAGGTCATGCTAAATTTCATGACGAGTTTTCAAAAGAGAGGATTATTTATTTTTTAATGTTTTATAAGGTGGAAAAACAGATATAAATTTCAAGTGTCCAATTTTTATTTTTTTGTTTTGTTATGTATAAGTTATACCAAAATTCTAAAAAAACTATAAACATGATTTATACTCAATTTAAATGAATATAATTTCATGACCAAAACTCGTGATTATGTAATGTTTAATTCTGGGGACTCATAGTGAGACCCTATTAGGATTTCATCTCACACCCAACTATTGTATTTGGGAATTTTTATATTAACATTTTCTAGGTTATTGTAATGGAAAAGTTCCACTTTTAGGTCATAGTTTTTTTATCATATGTTGAAAGGAGTTTTATTTATTTTTGGGAATTTTTATACCCGTTTTTTCTTCATGTGCTATTTTTTGGAGAGTTTTCTTTAAAAAAGATAATTTGAATCATTATATTCTACTATTTATTTGTAAAGATAATTACATCATTAATCAATTATAATTCCAAGTGATAGTCACCAACCCATGGGTATCAATAATTATATTTTGGAAAATTTCCCTAATAGACCAAGTTTTTGGGTTCTAGGGTATTTGATTTGGTTCTTGGAAATGTGGTATCAGAGGTGCAGGTTAAGGAACTTACTTTTATTTTAGAATGAATTTGAGATATTTTATGGAAATTAGAATTATTATCAAGATATTTCCTTGGTAATACACATCATAATCAACCTCATGTAAGCATGGGTTGTATGGGAAATATGTCTTGAGTATTAGTTTTAATCATTTCCCTATATCGGATTAGGATATGTAGAAATTCCAGTCTTTTTTTCATATAAAATGGGACTAATTTCCCTATTTCTGTTATCTGTTGGTTTATTTGAGTAATCAGCTGATGTCTTCTTCATTTTATGATAATATTGTGTAGTATCATGTCTATAAGAACAATTTTGAATAGTTTTAAGTAAGAATATTTCAATTTACCATAAGTAGAGAAATTTTCAGTGGACTAGATTCTTATTGAGGTTACCATACATAGTTTCTATGCTCTAGGAAATTTAACTACATACAATACTATTCCGGATATAGTGGTGGATCATTAGAGAGATCTAATTCAAAATCATTCTCATGTGTTTCATTTATATAAGTCACCATAATACTTACAGAACTATGATATTATATGTGAACTAATTCGTAAATCTTGTGTAGTTTTCATCTGATACTATATCGAATTTCAAGATGAATATGGGATATATTTTGATTAGATATCAATATAATATTCATTTTTATGATTTCATGCTAATAATTACTTTTTATACTGACATTCTAGATAGGGTAATTATTGTCAAGCATGAGATGGTTTGTATCTTGGGGATAATGGGGGTTCTCATTTATTCAAGTGTAACTTATGTGAGTTACCATAGTGGAAATAAAATGTGTGACAAATCACATGTTGGATCATGATAGTAGTGTTCTTCAAGGACTCTTGTAGTTTCGGGGAGAGGCCAATTGATTTTCAGGCTATGTGGAAGTCATGGTCACCCAAAAAGTATTTTCACTGAGGCACCCAATGTGTGTGGTTCTTGTGGATTCATAGGTATGTTTTGGAATATTTTTCATGTATTTTATACTCCATACAATTACACAAGATCATTAACACATAAATGTACTACAATTCATTTGGAGGCTTCATGAACAAAGGGGTTTTAGGATCAAAAATTAGGAATAAAGCTTCTTCATGTGTCATAACATTTAGGGAGAATGGGATTTGAGTTTGAGTTATATTGGAACCTCTTATCCAATGTTATGGAATGTAATATTGCAGTTTTATTATAATCTAGAGATAAAATCATTGGGCGATGATTTCCCTCCATTTTTCATCGAGTGTCACTATGTTTTTCCTTTTAGCTTCTCTAGTTTCCCCATATAATGTGGGTAAATCATTCTATTGATTTAGTTCCTACTATTCTACTATAATTTACTGATTCTTATTGCATGGTCCCATATAAAATGAAATATTTGATGGATTATTTTGGTTATCATTTAGATAAAGGCTTTATATGCTCAAGTGTATCACCCTAGACATCGTATGTTCTCATTGATATGATATATGAGGGAACACCGATGTTTTTAGTTAACTACAAAAAGAATACAATGTTTAATGGTAAAGAATATTTATCCATTTACATTTATGGGTGATTTATTTGACATGTTTAAATGGGGTAATTTATTCTCAATGATTGGTTTTCAATTTGTTAGTCATCAGTTGAGAAAAACAGAATTTGACAATTAGAAAACTAGATTCTGGAGAATATATATCCCTTATGTGAATCTTTCATACCTATTTGTCTAAGAAATTCTATATAAGTATTTATTTATATTATTAAAATTATATTATATGGATATATTGATATGTTTACAATGGTATTTATGGATGACACACTTATTTACTCAATGTTTGAGGATGTCCATGTGCATCATTTAAGAGAAGTTTATTAATTTCTAATAAATAATTGAAATTATGACATGCTATCAAAATAATATTTCTAGATTTATGAATTTAATTTTGTGGGGTAACATAGTGTTATAACATGAAATTTTAGTTGATATAGATAATGTGAATGCAATGATGACATGGTAGCAGCCACATAATGATATATAGATTCAGAACATATTTTGTTAATAGAGATATTATCATTATTTCTTAAATTATTTATTGAATTTGGATTTATCAATGAATTTTATAACCTATAAGGTAATGAAGTTGTAACACCCCATGATTTCATAGTACGTTATATCATTAAAGTAATTCAATAGCTTGCACGACACGCAACACCGAGTTCGAGTGCACCACAACATACCAAATTAGCTGTTCCAAAAGCGGATATGAATAGTATTAACTACATATTGATTCTTATATACTCTATATAATTTTTACATCAATATTATGTGTTTTTATACATAGTATAATAAAAAATTCATTTTTTCAGATAAAAGAAGTATTTTTCAAAAAATGGAACTTTACCGTCTTTTAATTGAGAAACTTTTTATAACCAATATTTTACATTTTTAGATATTAAATATAGTGAAATTAAATTCCTCTTTAGAAGCGGGATGTAAAAATTTAGGTTGGATAAATTTTTGGTACTTTTTTGATAACTTTCATATTTTGGTTAATAGTGAAAAATACTATGTTTTAATTGAAAACTACTTTTCTAATCGGAATAATTTATAGTGTTAAATTATTCATTTGAAAGGTTTGTATATATAATTAGATTATATTTTTATCATTTAATACAATTTAGGTCATTATAAGTAATTTCTCATTTAAATTTGACATAAACACACATTAATCTTTGGATAGTTTTTACTTTTTAAAACCCCATTTTTGGTTTTGACAACATGAAATAATTTTAAATAAATAAATGAAAATTATATGCTTTTAATTTGGTAAAATATACTTCAATTTGGAATTTGGGATATCAAAATTATATTTGGGTGAATTTTTGGTATTTTTCAGAAAACATTCCATTTTTTGATGAATAGTGAAAAACATTGAGTTATTATTTCAAACCGACTTTTTATTTAATTAATTACTTATTTTAATTAAATTTATTTTATGTCAATATATACATATATATATATATATATAATACCTATATAAGTTCAATTTAATTCTTTGGAGTCATTTTATAATAAAATTTGATTTAGTAAATTTTATTTAAATTTTTTACCTCTTTTACCCGCCTCCTAGGAGAATTTGCAAATTTGCGTAAAACATAATTTTACCACTTCTGTCAGTTGAATTTCAAAAATTTAAGAGACAATATTAATATCAGTAAGTTAAATTTGGTTCAATAAGATGAAAATTGTATTTGGTGAATAGTAACTTTTGACTTTTATTTACCATAGTTAAAAGGAAATTTGGGTAATTAAGGGTAAAATAATATCATAAATACCCTAACACATGTCATAATTATATTGGATAAATATAATTATTCCAAAAACATCCTTAGGAATAAAATATGATCCTCTTTGGTCCACTTGGATTAGATTAGGACATTTATTATTATTTTATTTAAAGAAGTGTTAAAAGAGTTAAATTCATTGTTTAATAACTAAACCATTTTTAATATAGGGTTAAACACAATATAAATTTGACTATAAATATTTGTTATAAAGGTAACATTATTAACTATATAATGGTATTATATTTATAAATTTTAGACATTAAATAATTTAATTTATTTATGACAAAATAATGATGCAGTAATTACCTTATTAATGAAATATTAAAATAATTGATATTATAAATATCCAAATCAATGTAAATTGAAACATCTTATGAATTAAACTATTTTTATAGGTAAATATGACATGTTAGGGTTAGTGAAATAAATTTTATTCTAAGTGATGATGTTTTTATGGCTTTAAAAAAATACTTAATAGTGTAAAAATTGACATAATTGAGTGTTTAAAACAAATATTATATTATTAATTGATATACTATTTATATAATTATAAGGTTCAGAAAAAGGACATAGATAAGGTTATTTATTTTAATAATGAAACACATGGGTCTCTCTTTTTTATGTTATATTATGTTTATTTACCATATAATATTAAAATACAAAGAGACATGGTAAATGACAAACTATTGAACTAAGATTTAAATCTAATAGATAAGGTTAATATGATGAACTAAACCTATCTAAAACCTATTTGTTGAGAGGTTTTCAACCAATACTCACCTTATACTTTAAATAATTCATTTTGGATCCATTAGAAACCGAAAATTATTTTATTATAAAATACTATTTCAAGGTTTTCCTAAAGTGACCCTCACCTCTCTTATAAAATGGTACTTCCCCTTCTCTTAATTTCACACCACCAAAGCCTTTTTTCTTGGCCAACCCCTACCTAAATATCCTCCCAAATTTCCTCCCTTAATTCTAGAGGCATTAATTTGGTCATAAAGCCATCCTATGGATCCCTTTTGATCAAATCAAAAGGAAGAACCAGAAGAAGAGGTAAATATTTCATCACCTATTTCTAGTTATTTTTTTCGTCCACTTCCTCTTTCTTTGTTGTTTGAATTCTAAAATAATAAATCAAGTATCTTCTAGATATTGTGATGTTATTATAAAAATGGTACAACCATATTCATTATTCTATCCATCCTATAAATGACAATGTCACCATATATACGTACGTATGGATTACCGTCTCCACGTCATGGTGTAGTTTGTTATTCAAAGACTTCATCATTTGGATGGGCATAATAATGATTATAACTAATGTAAATAATAAATATAACATTTTAATGACTCTTTATATATGATATAACATCCAATTACATACGATTTCTCCAACAATATATCGATATTGTTGCTTGTGTGTACTTACGGATTACCGTCTCCACGAACATGATGAGATTTATTACCCATAATAATCATTCAAGAATAATTTTAAATTTATGATTAAAAATAATGTTTATGAACTTAATATCATTCTGTATATGAATCAAATACATCCTATCCATAACAAACATGGCTTACGTAACCAAGCATATAATGGAAAACGAATCAGTTTACACCAAAAATGATGATGCTACTAAAATATTATTAACAAATCCATATTATAAGATCATATATGATAACATATATATGTATATAGTACTTTTATAATTTAATAAAAATATTTTAACTATTAAATAAGAGGTTAAAATACTATCGACTAAGGAAAAGTACTTATTAAGGGTTAATTTCATAATCTCTTTATTATCCGAGGTTTTTTTTACGTAAGTATCTACTGGGACATATTTATTATCCCTATCCATGTTTCATAAAATAGTTTTCAAAGGGATTCATTTTAAGGGAATTTTTACTAAAACATCATTTTAAATGTTTTAACGATTTAATCTTCTAAACATTTCTCATTAATAACTATGTTTTCAAAATGGCTTTAAGGATATATTTATGTGGACATGAATGTTTTAAAATTAAAATCCCATTCAATGGTTTCAAAGTGGTATGGGAAACTTTCCTCCAAAACTATCTTTTAAATGAATTCCTTTATAAATTATGTGACATTTAAATGATTTAATGGAAAGGGATATTCTCTCAATGATTTTTACTGATCATTTTCATCTATGTCAACATCCTTTACGAGATATCATTCTTGATCGAGGTTGATTTATTATTACACAAATATTCTATATTATATTGAAGTTTTTTTGATATGTTTTACTCTGGATGCGTTATTTTTATACCATTCATTTTTTATTTATAATGTATTAACATTTTTTATTCTAGTTTTAATATGAATGTTTATGATAAGTTCAATCCTTTTCATATGAGGAATGTGTTGGACATAGTATGTGATGGGTGGAGCCCACTATAGCTCCTCGATGCATCTGTAGGTCTCATGAGAAAAACTAGTGTCTTGGACTAAGACCTTGAAAAAATATTTTTTTAGTATTGGCACAAAGTCTTGACTATGTGGTTATGAAGTCTATAATTATGCATTCCATCAATATTAATGTGGATAATGATATTTTATATGATTATTCGACTAGTATAATATCAATGAGAATAAGTAAATGGCATTATTTGATATTATCATTGACATATTATGTTTATGTTTATGTTTAAAAGGCTTTTGATTTAGTCTAATACATTGCCTTAAAGGTTTATGCTTATTTATGAAATTTTTTGCTATATTGTTATCTTTACGGAGCATCTGAGCTCACCCCTTTCTATGTTTTATTTTTCTCTATATGTGAAGAAGTATTTTATGGTTGACCTGTCAGGATAGGAAAAGGGTATAAGTGTTTTCAAAAGGGGACTAAATGTTGTTGATGTTTTTATTTACTTATGTAATGTAAAACTTATTAATGTATCTAGTACATCCATGGCTAGAAAACTGATCGGTAATTCGGGACATTATTCCTTATATCATGCCAATGTTATGTTATAAGGCACTGACTCTGGGTAACTGGGGTCAAGGCGTTACAGTTTGTATCAGAGGAATTTTAGCGACAAACTTGGAAATAGATTTAGATAAACTATGACTAGAGAACATTACCCTAGGAGAGAATTTGAGGATTAGTATAGAAGAACTTACTAGAATTTTGGTAATGTATATATTTTTTTGTATCTTCCAAGAAATACATCCATGTCTGGATACGATCAGGTAGAGGAAACTCTGGAACAGATGTACCTAGGAGTGAAAACTCTGACAAGGATTTTTGGGCTTGACTTGGGGTATCCTGGTACTCGACAATGGGCCTTGCTACACTCTTGGTTATGAAACTCCCGGGGGATATGTTAAGATAATTCACATTTTTTATACAATCCATTAAGAAGGATTTAAGAGTAAATACTTCTTCAAATAAAACATATAATTATTATAAATCATATGCATAATCTTTTCAATTTACATTAGGTATTTTTAAATTTTTAAATTATGCATTATGATTCATAAACTAACCTAGTGTGTTCCATTTTATAGAAATGGCACCTAGTAGAAGGAATATAAATTCCAGCAATACGCATGATCAAATGATTAAGAAGGATCATATCATTCATGGTATTAAAACTACATTTAAAAGGGAAATAGTCTCCCATGTATTCTCATCATATTAAAAAATAATATGATGTGTTAATAATATTATTAATGATTTCTCTCAGTCAGATGGCTTTGAAGGGAAGCAAGAGAAGAATGGGAGGGAAGAGATAAAGATGGATAAATGGAAGAGGGGAAATCAAATTTTCCCATATGTGATAACTATGGAAATAATCACATTGGTAAATGCATGAATGGAACGGGAGTTTATTATAAGTGTGGATAAAAAGGACACCAAGTATGTGATTTCAAGGGTATGAAAAATGTTTCAAATGTACAATGCTTCATCTGCAAGGAGTTGGGATAATACACGAAGCAATGTCCAAATTAGTAGACTATACCCCAAATACTGATATTGGATAATAATCAGGTTATTATACTACCAAAGATGAAGAGTAATGATTATATTTCTTATGTTTTTATTAATGTATTATTTCATTTGAGTATTATATTAACAATGTACATGTTATAAAAATTATAGAGTATAAAATGATTGTACTGCAGTACTATTTCATTAAGGACTTGTGATTGTGTGGAACCAAGAAAAGTGACATAATAGTAGGTTAAATTTTATGGAAAATATATAGTTGAGAGAAAGATAAACAATAATATGGTTCTGATATTGAGGAAGTGATTTTGGAATAATATATGATTGATTTTGATAAATTATATTGGATATTTTTTACTACATTGAAACTAAATAATGATTTATATATTCCATAATTGTTGGAGTTTACATAATTTTTTGGATAGAATGAGTATATCTAGTATTCAATAAGGAATAAGGGAGCATGAATGTAATCAATAAGTTTTTATGGTAATTCAGGCTGTTATAGTGTCTAAAAGAATACATGATTAAAGTATACACATGTTATTACATGGAAAAAAGGATCTTCATTGTGTCCACCATCCATATAAATTTTGGACTGTGAGTTTGGAAAAAATTAATTTGGATAAGTCTAAAGGTTGGAATCGATCATGTTTTTTTAAGGTTAAGTCATTTTTTGAGATTATTTTTGGATTTTCATAAAAAGGACAACTTGATGGTCAGTCGACAACCTGTCGCATCTGACAAGGTCGCGAGACTTAAACCCCCAATCAAAGGGCGAAAAGGGTGGATCACCTACCACTGGCATACATGATTTCCTATTTTTTATAATATAGACTTTTATTAAATAGTTTTATAATTGAATTATAAATTCATTACATTTGGGAACCCTATACAATTTGGATAAATAGAATTTTTTTTAATTCTAATATCTTTTGAAGTGAATGATGAGTTTGTGTAAGGAATTAGTTAAAAGATAAAACACTACTTGTCATGTATATTTATTTCTCTTATTCTATGAATAAAATAATTCATAAACTATAGGTAAGGAATCTTAAAACCAAAAAAAATTCTATCCTAATACATTATATTTTTTTGAACTAACGATATTTTAAATCATCATAGATTGATGGATTTGAGGCCCTAAATTTACCAATTATTTGTGATGATGACCTCAATCACTCCTTATAAATATTTACATTTTCCACCCAATTATGTGTCTCTAATTTTCACCAATGTTCTCCTAATAGAGATCATAATTTGGTGTAAAATTTTTCATTCCTTCTCCCTCTCATTAAGACTGAATTTTATTTACCCAATTTCTGATGTGGGTTTTCCACAAAGGTATTTTCCTATTTTTAACCTTTTATTTTTGAAGAAAATTTTCAAATTGAGAGGATGAAATTTATTTAATGAGGTTAAAATGAAACACCCCGTGATTTCAAAGTATGTTATCTCGTTAATTTAATTCAATTTCTTGCGCTACATGCAACACCGCGTTCGAGCGCACCATAACTTACCAAACTAGCCTTTCCAAAAGCGTTTATGAATAGTATTAACTGCATTTTGAATATTATATACTCTATATAAATTTAACATTCATATTATGTGTTACTTAGACAAAATATAAGAACAAATTCATTTTTTCAGATAAAATAATTATTTTTAAAAAAATGCATCTTTACGGCCTTTAAATGGAGAACACTTTTTAGAACCAATATTTGACACTTTTATATATTCAATTTGATGAAATTACATTATTTTTTAGAATCAGGATGTAAAAATTTAGTTTAGATAATTTTTTGGTACTTTTCTGATAACTTTCATATTTTGGCGAATATTGAAAAATACTATGATTTAATTAAAACCAAATTTTTAAATTGAAATAATTTGTAGTGGTAAATTATGAATTTGAATGGTTTTTAAGTATAATTAGATTATTTATTTATCATTTAATAAAATTTAGGTCATTTTATATAATTTAACATTTAAATTTGACGTAAACACAGGTCAATATTCTGATAGTTTTTACTTTTTAAAACCCCGCTTTTTGGTTGTTACCACGTGAATTAATTTTAAATTAATAAATTAAACTTATATGTTTTGAATTTGGTAAAATAAACTTCATTTTTGAATTTGGGATATCAAAATTAGATTTGGGTTAATTTTGGGTATTTTTCTAAAAACATTCAATTTTTTATGAATAGTGAAAAACACTCTGTTATTATTTAAAACTGACTTTTTATTTAAATAAATATTTATTTTATTTAAGTTTATTTTATATCTAAATAGATATATAATACCTATATAAGTTCAATTTAATTCAATGGAGTCATTTTCTGATAAAAATAGATGTATTAAATATTATTGACCGTTTTAACCTCTTTTACCCACCTCTTAGAAGCATTTTCTAATTTGCCGAAATCATAATTTTACCACATATATGAGTTGAATTTCAAAAATCATACAGACACGCATAATATTATTATGTAAATGTGGTTCAATAAAATGAAAATAATTTTCGGTGAATAGTATCTTTTGACTTTTATTTGCCACGATGAAAATTAAATAGGGTAATTAAGGGTAAAAATGAAATCATAATTACCCTAACACATGTCTTAATTCTATTGGATAAGTATAAGTTGACCAAAAAAAATATTAAGAATAAAATATTTTCCTTTTTGTTCACTTGTATTAGATTAAGACAATTATTATTATTTTATTTAAAGAAGAGTTAAAATAGTTAAATTCAAAGTTTAATAAATAAACCATTTTTAATATAGGGTTACACACAATATAAATTCAACGATTAATATTAATTATAAAGATAAACATATTTCCTACGTGGTGGAATTTTATCTATAATTTTTAGACATTATATAATTTAATTTATTTATGACACAATGGTGATGTTGTAAATACCTTATTAATGAAATATTAAAATAATAGATATTATAAACAACCAAATAAATATAAATTGAGACTTATGATGAATTAAACTAA
The DNA here is from genome assembly GCA_963277665.1 of Viscum album. NCBI lineage: Eukaryota > Viridiplantae > Streptophyta > Magnoliopsida > Santalales > Viscaceae > Viscum > Viscum album. The sequence goes on along the minus strand of OY728120.1, from coordinate 535,734,020 downwards.
TATTATATCTTAATATTACATTATAGGGTTGGTTAAATAAGTTTTATTCAAATTGATAATGTTTTTATGGCATTCAAATAAATCATATACAAAATAGTGTCAAAATTGACAAAAATGAGTTTTTAAAACAAATATTATTTTATTAATTGTTATAATATTCCTAAAAATCTATGTTTTGGAAAAAGGGCTTAGATAAGGTTATATATACTAATAATTAACCACATGGGGTTCTCTTGGAATGTTATAGCATGTTTATTAACCATATAATATAAAAATACAAAGATACATGGTAGATGACAAACTATTTAACTACGAGTTAAATCTAAATGATATGGTTATTATGATGACCTAAACCTGTATAAAACCTATTAGTTGAGAGGTTTGCGACCCATCCCCACCATTTCCTTTAAAAAATTCTTTTTGGAGCCATTATAAATAGAAAATTGTTTTATTATAAAATAATATTTCAAGCTTTTCCTAAAGTGACCCTCACCTCTATTATAAAAGGGAACATCCCCTTCGTATAATTTCACACCTCCAAAGCCTTTTGGATCGGCCAAACCCTGCCCAAATATCCTACCAAAATTCCTCCATTCATCTTAGAGGCCTTCCTTTGGTCAAAAAGCCAACCTAAGGATCCCTTTTGATCAAATCCAAAGGAAGAACCCGAAGAAGAGGTAAAAATTTCATCACCTCTTTCACGTTCATTTCATCTTCCACTTCCTCTTTCATTATTGTTTCCATTATAAAATAATAACTCCAGTATATTATATATACTGGGATGTTATTATATAAATTTTACAGACATATTCATTATTCTATCCATCCTATAAATGACAATGTCACCATACGTGCATACGTATGGATTACCGTCTCCACTTCGTGGTGTAGTTTGTTATTCAAACACATAATTTATTGGATGGGTATAATAATGAGTGTAACTAGGGTAAATAATAAATATAAAATTTTAATGATTCTTTACGTATGATATACCATCCAATTACATTTTATTTCTCCATCAATTTAATGATATTATCGCTCGTGCATACGTACGGATTACCATCACCACGAACACGATGAGATTCATTCCCCATCGTAATCATTCAAGAATAATTTTCATTTTTTCATTAAAAATAATTTTTATGAACATAATATCATTCTGTATATGAATCATATATATATTATTCAAAATAAACATTTCTTGCCTAACTAATCATATAATGGAAAACGAATCAATTAACACCCAAAATGATAATACTAATAAAATATTATTAACAAAGCAATATTATATGATAAAATATGATATCACATTTATTTATATAGTTCTTTTATAATTTAATAACAATTTTTTTCTATTATACAGGAGGTTAACATACCATTGACTAAATCAAATTACAAGATAAGGGTTAATTCCACAATCTCTTTATTATCCGAGGTTGTTTTTACATAAGTATCGACTGGGACATATTTATTATCCATGTCCATATTTCATAAATGAGTTTTCAAAGTGATTATTTTTAGGGTCTTTTTAGTAAACATCATTTTAAATGTTTATCAGATTTATTCTTCTAAACCTTTCTCATTAATATCCATGTTTTCAAATTGGTTTTATGGATTTATTATATGGACATTAATGTTTTAAAATCATAATTTCATTCAAAAGTTTCAAAGTGGTATGTGACACTTTGATTCAAAACTATCCTTTATATTAATTACTTTATAAATTATGTGAATTTTAAATGATTTCATGAAAATGGGTATTTCCCTCAAATAATTTTACTAATCATTTTCATTTATGTCAACATCCGTTACGGGATATTATTATTGATCGAGGTTGGTTTATTATGAAACAAATATTCCATATGTTATTGAAGGTTTTGTTGTATTTTTGACTGTGTATGTTTTATTTTTAAACAATTCATGGTTTATGGGAAAGTATTGGCATTTTGTATGATAGTTTTAATAAGAATGTTTAATTTATGTTCAAACATTTTCAAATGAGGAATACATTAGACTTAATAAGTGATGGGTAGAGCCTACTATATCTCCTTGATTAATAAGTATGTCTCATTAGACAAACTAGTTTCTTTTCAAAAGTCCTTGAAAAAATCTTATTTTTAGTCTTGGCACAAGTTCTAGACTATGTGGTTATGAAGTCTGGAATTATGCATTTTGTAATTATGAAAGTGGCTATTGATATTAAATGTGATTATTCGACATGTATAATATCCATTAAAATAGTTAAATGGAATTACTTGATCTCATATTTTCCATATCTTGCAGATGTTTTAGTTTAAAATTCTTTTATTTTATTATAATACATTGCCTTAAATATTTATTCTTATTTATGAAAATTTACACTATATTGTTATCCTTACTGAGCATCTGAGCTCACCTCTTTCTATACTTTATTATTCCCAGGTTGTGAAGAATTATTTTATGGTTGACCTACAGAGATAGTCTAAGGATATAAGTGTGTTCAAAAGCGGACAAAATGTTGTGGATGTTTTTATTTCCTGACATAATGTAAAACTTATGAATGTATCTAGTACTCCCAAGCCTACTAAGTTAATCGGTCTTTCGAGACATGATTCCTTATTTCATGCCAATGTTATGTAATAATTAACTGAATATAGTATACTAGGGTTGGGATGTTACATAAGATTCCATGGTATAGGAAATATCATAGTATTTTTATGAGCTGAAATTTCTAATAACTACTATGAACTTGTTGAATCTCCTAGAGGCTAGGCTGGGATATAAGGTATTATGTGATTTATTGGGTCTAGGTTTGGGTTGTATTATTCTGATGTCTTATAGAATCATTTCCAATGGATATTTGTAGCATATTCTACATGATAAAAAATACCCAACCCTTGATATTTTACTTTTAGTTATGATTTATGTTAAAAAGAGTTAATGACATTACATTTTCAAAGAATTGTTTACCGTGTTTTTAGACCATAAGCATTTGTATTATATCCACTCTAAAAAAGAAATAAATATCATCTAATGGAATTTGTTTGATTAGTAATATTATTTTTAATTTTACATTCCATATATGAAGGGTATAATGAAATTTCATTGATGATGCATTGAGTTTTAATCTTTTTAACTAGGCCATGAATGAGTCATCATAAGATTGGAACATGATGGATCTTTTTGTACATTTAAATTCTTTAGTTTGGGAAGGAGGGTAAATGTAAGTCTTTTAACTTGTTCAATTGACATATTATCTTCTTGACATAATAAATTATGAATACAAACTTGATGATAAATTCCATAGAATTAGGATTTCTCTTTATGCTATGGAGAACATTGTTGAGTGGTCATTCTCCATGGAGGCTATCCTATGTTTCTAGAACTAGTATGTTGTTCCTCTTCCTATGAGTAATTCATGAATGAGGTATTTTATTAGTTACTATTGATTTGTGAACCAATGATCGATGAAGATATTCTATGACATGATACAATGATTTAGGTGCCAATGTATTTGATGGGGAATTGCTGATATTCCACTCATTTTAAAATTTACAATAGGGGAGTCCTTATGGTTTTCTTCATTCACATACAATGCTAAATTGGAAGTGGGAAGAAATTTATCTGGATTTTGTGGTTGGGTTTTATCATACCGATATAAAGAATAATGTTATTTGGGATGTGATTGATCGATTAACTAAATTTTCCCACTTCATACCCATTCTTGATATACAACCAATAATGGAGGGTAGAGAGGTATATATTTGAATGATATTGTTCTATTATATGGATTTATATATACTATTCTATCATATATGGATCCATATTTTACATAATTCATTGGAGAGGGCTTTAGGAGGAATAGGTATCATAGGTTACATTGAGTAAAAAATATCATTCACATAAGGATGTCTGAGCATAGAGGGATATGGAGATTCTTGATAATATTATTTTTGAATATGTCCTCTATTTTTCGAGGGATTCAGATTACCATAAGGTTTGGGTTTTTTTTTCTTATAATAATATTTACCATTCATGGATGAGAATGGGTCTGTTAGGGGCCTTGTGTGGATGGCTGCGTAAATCTGACATGTGTTGGTTGGATATTTGTTAAGGTTCTATGGTTGAATCAAGTATGGTTCCCTAGATGAATGAAAATATTGATTGGATTCTTTAGATGATGTTGATATTACAAGGTCGATATAATTATTATGATGATCTATTTCACATGAAATTGGAGTTTTCAGTTGGCCATTTAGTGTTATTAAATGATACACATCGTTTTGGTAATTGACAGCATTGGAGCATGATACCTTTGGTTTAAGTGTAATGGTATCATTGAGGAGTGTCCTCAACTTTTATAAATGGAGACTTCATAACATGATTTATAGGGACATAATATTTCTATAGAGGAGTGTCCTCAACTTTTATACATGGATACTTCATAACATGATTTATGGGGACATAATATTTCTATAGTAGAGATGATTTGACACATTTTTACTATTTTTATGTTCTCATCTACACATATTTTAAATCATTCATTGTTTTGGGTTCATATTAGGTTTTTATGTAAGGAAAAATTATTTTTTAAAATTTATATTTTATATAGAGTTGTTGTATGGATTTCTCAAACCATATACCCTTATAGTGGAAACTGTGAACAAACCATATAATATGATTTTTCATTTTTGTTTCATGGTTTTTAAAAACATGAAAACACTATGTATAAACTTTGGAACCAAACAGAGGGGCTCATTATTTGAGCACACAGTTTTGAAAACTATGTGGACCTTCCAAGCTAATCGTGAATCCAAACATTTTTAATTTAATTATAAAAAACAATTCAATGTGAATTGGTATTTGAAATTGGATTAGCATGTATTTTCACAAAACCCCCAATTCAAATAGAATTATAAATTGGGGTTTTATTTGTATTTTTTGTAAATTATGAAATCAATTTTTCAAAACTAATTTTTGAAATTTATTTTGAGAAAAATGTATAAAATTGATTAGATATGAAACTATGATTGGTTTTATCCCAAAAAAGGAGTGAATAGATTAAGAATATGAGTTTTGGTTTTTAATGTGAAATTTTCATATTGAAACGGTAAATGGTGATATTTTATTCTAAAATATTTCGAAAAAAACTAAACATTATTGAATTTTTTTTTGGGATAATCTGATCCTGGGTAGATAGTGAGTTATTTGGGTCAACCGGTCTATTTGAAAATTTCATATACAGATTGATTCTTTACAACTCTAACGAAATATTAGCTATGTGGATCTTTTCCCCATAGGGAAAATGGTCATCCCACATTGGCAAGTGTTTGATGGAAGTGTGTGCCATATCCATGATCACCATTATGAGATGTTTTAGGTTCCCATATATTTGAAGTATTGTACACTAGTATAGATGAACAAGACTCGTATTCTTATTACATTAATATATATTTCATTATTTATAAACCACTTTATTCATTCCATGTTATTTATAAAAATATTTTTAATTAAAATATTTACTTGACCCATTATTAGAAATGTTTAATTTTTTGAAATGAAAATTATTTTGTGATATAAATATTCTATTATAATTACATTGATTTATTATTTTATATAAAAAGTATGGATTTGTTTATTTATTATTACATATTATATGGAACACTTTTTGAATCCCTGCTAGGATTTTATCTCATACCATTCCTTTTCCTTTTAGAATTTATATATTTCCATCAACCATGTTTGAGAAATGGGAAATTTCAACTTATTGGTGGTAGTATTTTTTATCCTTTAAATCATGGAGTGCTATATACATTGGTAATTTGGTTGTTTTATATTATGAGTTTTAGTACATTATAGTGTACCATTTCTGTGTTGTTATATCTACATTTTCTTTATGTACTATATATTTGTAGATTTTTCATTGAGCATACTAATATGTGTCATTATATTAAATTTATTGTTCGAAGCAATTGTTCCACATTTCATATTTCATGATAACATGCCCTAGTAACCCACACGTGGGGACCGAGTGATCCCATCGGTCTATCTCAATACTCGCTCATGTGTCAAGGAACTGAGATATCAATGTTGGTTCATTGAAACCATTTTAAAAATTGATAATTCAAACTTCTTCGAAACAATATGAAAACATTTATATATTTCATCATAATGAAAAAAATAGGTCTATGTAATATATCATTATCTGTAAGAATACTAAAAATGATTCATTTAACACCATTTTAATGAAAGTGAGACATAATATTAATTTACTCATAGAAGTATCATGAAAGGATATTTTATTCATTATATAATATGGAATGAAAATTAGAATTGAAATTTTCCTTAAGAGAAAATATTTTTCTAGAGAATTATATTAATATAATAAAAATATAGAAACATGGAGGATAATGATACTGGAAAGAAAATATGAGATATGGTGTAAATAATTTTCTTGAAAACATTTGATTGAATCATAATTCAAATGTTAGAGAAATGATAATAATACATTTAAAACAATAAAAACATATAAAAGAAATTAATTAGGGTTTTATATAGTGAAAACATATGATTTACTCCCAATTAAAATTTAATCACATGTAATCATCATTTCAAAGTGATATTAGAATGAATCCCATACCATTAGTTCTAATTTCCAGAACGGTGTTATAAACACTTGTATAAAAAATATAATTGTTTAATCCGTTCATATCAGATCCATGTAATAATCTATAATATTATATATTTTTCAATTTTAGTCATTTATCCATCATATGATAGATATATTTTATATTCATCAATTAATGATGGTTATTTTTAATATTTTGTACATGTTTCATAATGGTGATCTTAATCCAGAATCATGGCTCACAATTTGATCAATCCCAGTTAATTTATAGTAGTGGAATAAATTTCTTCATTTATTATTCATTCACAATATCATTATATAGAAGTTAATGGTATGGATTGAGGTAATATAATCCATGGTGAGAATGTTTTCAGTAATTTAAGGATAAAAATTTAACATTGTAATGACCACTAATTTTTTTGACAACCTTCGTAATCAATATTCAGATGTTTAATTAATCCTCCAAATAATTACATATATAATATATTTATTTTTATTCAGGATTAAAATTATAATCATATTATAATATAATTTATTTGAACCTACCATATATATATAAATAATAAAAATTTAATATATGTAATTTTAGGCTATAAAAAATTAATATTAATTTTATAAAATAATAATGATATTAATATGAAATATTTCAAGTGTATAATTTTATTTATAAGTGTTTAATTTTATAAATTAATAGAAACTATGGGAGAAGAACATAGATTCTAACATTAATGAATTATGTACTTCTCGAAATATGATCCTTCAAAATGATGAAATTAGGCCACATTCATGGGGCAAGAAAAAACCAACCATTAATATTAATTTATAATAACAAAAGTTGGTATAGATTTCTGAGATATTTGAAAGATATGAGGTTTCTGACGGGATAATTGAGATTCTGTTTTATACGTGTGTTTGAGTAGATTTTTGGAAATTAATGTTTATTAAACGGTTATGTAATGACATATTTAATTGGAATTTTGTTCCATATGTGAAAAAAATCAATTCTTCCTATGAAAGCCACCAATTTTCTCTTTTAGTTCTGGATTTTAAAAAAAATTACATCATTTAAGAGATATTTTATTTTAAAATTTTTACAATTCTCCAATGTCAGTCATTATCAGAACCGATAAGTTATTATTTTCCAGAAAAATATAATTTCTATTATCCCATAATAATTATTTTATTATTGTAAATTTTAAATAAAATTTATCTAATTTTTCATTAAAATAATATTAAATAAACAGAAAATATATATATATAATGCTTTTGAAGGTAATTAATTTTTGTAATCAATTTGTAGTAAAAATACTATTTTATATATACTAGTAATTAAATGTGTCTGAGTATTTATATAAAAATATTGAATCATAAAATTCTACTAAAATTTCCCTTTTAAATTAACAAACATAATCTAATAATATAATTAAACCATGAAGTTAATAAAATCTCTGATAATAATACCATTTTTAGTCTTAAATGTTTTTATCACATTTAATTTTAATTATTTTTTAATGATCAATTTATTCTTATTTATCCATTGAATTTTAAAATCTGTAAATAAATAATCTGAAAATTATAATAGAAATATAAATAATATATACTGAATAAAAATAAATATTTTAATAATGAAATATTTAAAATATTATGTTTAATTAATTATAGAATTATTTAATATTTTTAGTCATATGACTTATCTTTTTTTGTTAAAAATTATACAAAATAAATATAACTATTTTATGCATGTATATTAAATTACCTTATATCAAACAACCATATTTTCCGACGTCCAAATATATAATGGTGGTATTAAATTCATACATATGTCCTTAGGTACATCCCTAGAATAATTAATTATATCAATTTACATTTTCATCAAAATTATTACTATAATTATAATTTTTTTAACTGTTATATAGTGTTAATCATTGGATTAATAAACAATTAAAATAGTGGGAAACTTTTTACAATTTTTTTAATTTTATTACATATAGTTTTATTACTCTTGATATTTTCTTAATAATGTTTTATATAGCATTATAATAATGTTTTAATGATTACCATGCATTATACTATTTTACCTTTTTAAAACCATATGTATTTTATGTATTGAAATTTTTGGATGGAATATGAATTATTGGATCTATATAATATGTCATTTTGGGAAATGTGATCTGAGTTGTAACCCTATGAGTTATAACATCATGATGATTTTTTTTGAATGAATTGAATATTGGTGTATTTTTCAAGTTCTATATAGAGTCTGATGTTATTTAGGATAATGTTTGTAATCGTAGAAAGGGTTCTCCCTTGTATCATTATTTCATAATTTTCAGAAACCATGTGACTAATCCATAAGTTTTGTTTTTTAAAAGTGGTGTGGAATGTGTTTAGTTCATGTTTTTATAGAAATCATGAAAAACATATAACATTGGGATTTTAAGGTCATCAATTGTTCTCAAGTTGGTTGGTAAATAATTTTTATAAATTGTAGAATGAGGATTCCATGATATTATTTGAACAATATATCTGGACTTTGGATATTTAAAAAAACTCCCACCTCTATATTATGAGGGACATTCATTTTGAAAATTTCTATCATTATATCCAAAAATATTTTAACATAGACTCCCTCTATCTCATACCTCACAGATTTTCTGATGTAGGTGTTATAAAATATTTTCTCCTATAATTCCCTATGAGGTTTGATGGTGGATTATTGTTACAACCATTCTTGTTGAATCCTCCTCTATATCCTTCATTGTTCTTCCAATGATGTATATATCATATTTTTAGGTGATTTTCATATTATAATGATTTAATTTATTGTAAATAATGGTGAAAATCATTTAATAAGATTGCAGTGATATCCGGTGTAGCTATAGAGCATCATAATATGATAAAACAATTTGATCACATACCAATTCAATTCACTTAAGACATTTGAATCTTTTTCAAATTGGTTTTATATAATAAAATGATATTATCCTATAAATATTTAGTGAGTAACGTGTATTTTTTGTGACATAGGATCAACTTCCTGTTATGAGTGTACCACACCTTGTTACTCATGGCTTTGGAAAGAGGATATCTCATAGTGATTTTCCTGGAATTATTCATGTTTAACATGAATTATTTATCTCATTAAAATATATTATATTATAATTGTTTTGATGTTTAGTATTAAGATATGTCCATTGGAGATGATAAGATCATCAGAGATAACATAATGTTCTTCTATGAGTTTGAGATAGGTCTCTCGAGATATAATCTAAATAAAATTATATGAGTGTTATAGGTGGTCTCTATGCATGATAAATTACTATATGTATTTTATTAATGTGTCATGTCATGTGTTTTATTTCCACTACAGGTGATTACTATTTTTATATTAAATAAATTTTCAATAAAATAATTACAATGGATAAAATAAATGAGTCTTGGGGCATGATTTTCCATTAAACTGTAGTTGAGTCTCTGGAAACTCATATTCATGGGTATCTATATAAATACATATAATTTGATACATGGACTACATATGGGTATTAATTTCATGAAATTAATTAAATGTAATTTCCATTATGATATGTGATTTTATCTCCTTGGACTATGGAGTGGAGATGGACCCTTCACTAATATCCCAAAGTGTAACATAAAATCCCAAGGGTGGTTCATGAGGGACATGACTGTTGGAATCACGTATTTGATACAAATATCAAAGGGACTGATTTTTAATGTATAACATAATTTATATGGACCTTCACTGATAGTTTTCTCCCACGCCAAATGATAGAAATGGATTTGTTATGAAAATGGAATATGGGATTTATGGGCCACTAAGTGGTTATAAATGAAAATAAATTAATGTAATGTATTCAATCTCATGTAAGAGCCATAATAAATTACATGTAGGGGAGATTGTATTATTGGTATGATTGGAGAGATAGAGTCTCGATGAAACTATCATATGATGTAATGACGTTGGGTTAACGTATTAGTGATTAAGTGAGTTTTCCCTCCCACTATCATGTGATTTAATGGATGGGTATACCCTAGGTCGATTAATAATAGTATGGTGGGTGGATGAATTATGATTACCTTATGAATATTGATGAGAATTAATCATTATTTCTATAGTGATGGTAGTGTGTCTTCATCTATTATGATATTGACTCCATTATTAGACAATAATTATAGTGACAATCTTTTTTCCACTATGTGATGTGTAAATCCTTAAGGAAGAGACTGTGATAAGGGAACCCGTATAGTTTTTACATGAAATGGTGTGTTATAGGTATCCATATAGAGTGCCCCTTGTGTTATATACCACATATGATTGTATGTTTAGGAATTTATTTATTTTCATTTTTTTGTGTCCAAATAAAATCCAAATTGATGGTGTTATCCTGTTATACATATAGTATTGAAGATAATATGTGAACTTGATTGGAAAACCCATTTTATTTGTAATGTGTTTGTTTGGATGAAAAAATGTTTTTATTTTATATTATATATTTCAAGGGGATATAGACCCAAAAATATAACGATGATAGAGGAATCATATAAATTATTAGATCTTGAAATTTTGTATAATGATTATATGGGATTCATAGGAAGACTACATTCAATTGGATTTCCATGATGTTGTTGAGAGATATTTCTAGTGATTACATGGATTGGTAATTATACCTTATGATTTTATAGAGAGATAGTTAATGAGTAATTAAGTGTGATGTTGTATATAATTATTTTGAGAGATATAATAAGATATTTCTTTAATCTATTAATTATACCTGATGATGTTGGATTAGAATATATATTTTTACAATGATCTGAGAATTGTTCCATATATTCAATGATATAAATAAGATAACACTCGGATATTGTTTCTGTAACTAATAATATGATATTCCTTGATTTAATTTCTAGATCTAGTATTCACCTTTAATGTAGGAAGAGTCATTGTATTATATGGTAGTAAATATATCCCCTCAATGATTACATGACATACTTAGTCATAATATATATCATTTAGTATCCATTATAGTAGATATTTAGTATCACTTTGAACCCTTAGGATTGACAGTGGATTTTTAGTTAATAAATTGAAATGTACATTTTGAATTACCTTCTAATAATATAACATTATTGAAGTCCATTTTACTACTCATATATGAGATCTTGTTCATTGTTACCAATAAAGTTTTATGCACACCTGATTAGGCAAAAGGAATTAGTACTCTAATGGACATCAGTTTTTAATGATTTATATAAGGGGGTGTATAACCATTTAAATTTTAAATGGTATAACAAGCATGGAATTTAGAGATTTGTAATTGAAGATGATTGAGAATAATATTATATTCTCTAATTTCATTACAATATTAATTAAATCTATGATTGAACATTGTGATTTTAGTTGATGTATTCTTAAAAGACATTATTACTATATGACTAAATTCTGTTGAATTTAATTTTATATTATAGTAATATATTTATTGTATACATATATTCTAATTTATGATTTTTTTTATCTAATGGTGTGTATTAATGTTATATAATGTTATAGTCTCCCATTATAGCCCCATATGTTTTCACTGAAAATCTGTTAACCCCTAGTGTTGGCGGTGGAAATCTGGATATCAAGTAGTGACTACAAATTTGTGCCCTAGTTGAGTCGTATTCAAAGAAAATGTGTTCAAAGGATTAATTAGTTATTTTTAATTTGGATTACTTTTTTTTTGTGTGGTTTAACGATACTAGGTATATGTCAGGTCCTATGATGGACCGCCTACTTTATCATTATGAACACAATTATCAATTGGATGTACAAGTATCCCATGATATGAGGTTGTTTTTAATGGTTTTTGGCTTTATGATTTATTTATTTCATTTAATTTTATACACAGAAATTTTTTAAATTTTATTTTTTGGTTTTCGTATGTAGTCACATTTAAAAGAGTCTTATATCCATGGACCATTTTTTTAAATCATATAAAAATGATTGTGATATCTTATGTGTGACTGATAATTCTCAATACAAGTGACCATTCAATAAAGTAAAAAATGTATATATAATTTTATTATATAACTCTTTTTTTAATTATTTAACATTAAACAATACAATAGTTTTTTCTGATGACATGTCATGTGGATTTTATGATGTGATTTTTATTAACGATGAATATATAGTTCTATAAGGAATATGTCTTACTATGAGACTCTAATGGTTTTGTACAATAATTTAATGCTTTATAAACATACTATTATGATTGATAGTGATATTTCATAATGATATAAAATGGTTCTTAGTTATTTAATATTTCAATAACATTCTATATTATTTTTTTCCATATTTTTTTCTTTGTGGAATTCCAACGAATTGGATCCCATTATTATGGTTAACCAAAAAATAAAAATCAATAGATGATTCTACTTTATCTAGATAGATAATATGATATTACTTTATTGGTATTATTATATGGTGAATATGGTGACGATATGTATATGAGTTTGTTGATGATTAATCATTCTATTTATTGTCTAAAAATGTGATAACCCAAGATAAGGTTTTTGGCATATGTGTATCAATGATTTTTATGAGATGCGAGAATATCTTCCCCCATTATTAGTAACTGATTTGATATATTTTATATGAAATAAGTTATTTAGCATTTGCATATGATATTTGTATCATGATACTTGTAAGAACCTGGATCATCTTCTAAGGTATGTTTTCCTTTTTTTAGTGTTTTAGTAAATAAAGTGGTGTTATCTGGAAATTTCTTAAGTACACATCATGTACTTTATATTTACACACCATTTACTTGGTTACTGTAGGTAGCCGAGTGTTTTCCATATCAGGACCATGCACACAGCCGTATGTGGTGACCTGGAGACTGCCTAATGCGGTGGCCGGTAAAGGCAAGTACACACCAAGTACTTCTAAATTAAACATTGTGTACATTATTTTTTTTCATTAAATGTACTGGGTCACATATGATAAACCGAATTGCCTCCTTCTAGGTCTGTTTCATCCAATAGAGACCATGCAGCTGCGATTCTTCTCTGAACCCCCGATCGAACACCCATTCTCCAAATCGACCACCGTCAATTGTGTTGGTATTTCCACAGTAAGATCTTCCTTCTGCTAGAGCATAGTTTCCTGATTCCTCCTATTTCTCACATTATCCTCAGTAGATATTTTTGAGCATTTTTGTAGATATATGGTGTTCATGGGTGATTCCTGACTTTAGGTTCATATATAACGATCCTACAACATCGAGGTAGGTGGTTTGTGCCTTTCCATTTTAAGTCTTTGTGTTATATGTGCAAAATTTCCCAATACCCTTGAACGGGGTATTGCGTGTTTTGATTTTTTCCCTGTTAATTACCTGATATGCTTGTATGCTTTAGTAGAGGTTATTTGAATGTCAATAGGGTTAATTTCTATGCTTTGGAAGTGTTTTCCCATGAATGATTTGTTAATGACTGTTTGGTCCTACCTTCCTGTTAGGCTACTATTTATTTCAAATGACATGTATTGTTAGGTTAGATTTATTTTTTATCTAACATGGTGTTATACTGTTGAATGGTTATCCAAGTAGTTCTTGAGGTTTAAATTGGATACTTTAAATTACTATGCTCATTTGAATTACATAGGGTCGTGAGAACCTGGGGTAGTAGACCATAGGGAGAATGGACGTAAGGGCTTCTCTAGAGGGTCTATTTTTAATGTACAATGCGAGACCACATGAGGAATTGATGTAAGTTCTTTCTCAAAGTGTTTTTAGTTCCTTGACATGGGCCACAGGTCGATTGAGATGTTAGTGCTTCCCCAAAGCGCCTTGTAGTTACCGATATGAGACTATAGGAGGAATTGATAGTGAGTACTTCCTCAAAGAATCTATGCTAAAGCTAAACCAGAGGGGTGAGACTATGTCTGCATCCCAGATGGTTGCATGTGTTTGTTAGGTAGGACCAAATGGGATAGGCTGTGAGTACTCCCCATAGGGTTACATGTTTGTGTTTACCTACATGTTTGATATGTGGTATTTGAATGCTTTGAAACTATAGGAATTATTACTGTTGAGTACTTCTTTGTTTACAACTTTTACTTTCTTATGGCCTACCATATATATTCACTGAATTTTAGGCATAGATCTCTTTGTGGTTCCCTACTGGGATCATTCTCAAACCCTGTTTGGGGCATGCTTTTTTGATGAAACAGATTATATTTTTGCAGGTATAGATAAGGTCAAGTGCTCTTCTACATCTGGTACTTGACTGCTTTGGAGCTGGAGAGCATGGGACCAAGCAGAGGCATGCGATGTTGGGGAGTGGTTTAATATTTTCTTTTGTACTTTGGTTTAGTACTGTATTTTATAATTGTGATGTGTCTTGATACTTTCCTATTCATATGTATCATGAATCATTATATATGTTCTCCCGGTACTTATTACTTTCAGTCTTCCGTTGTTTAATATTGTATTCCATTATTACTACTTCCACTGTTGTTCTTTTTCTCTTCTGTCGTGTTACTCTGGCAAAGAGGGCACAGTTTCTCAACTATCACACTCATGGCCCTCACTGCTCATCAGCAGCCTCTAGCGTTAGGGGATACACTTGAGGAAATGTGACCAAATGGGTACAAGGCACCTCTAGGCGGTTTCTAGAACCGGGACATTACAAAGTGGTATCAGAGGAATTATTTTTGTCTTGACTTACTTTTAGGAGCCTATAGATAGGGATAAGATAGAATACGTACTTGGTGATAAGTTGTTCCCGGGAGTAGCTAACCCGTGTACAGGGGAAATCCAATTTACATCATTTATTTCAATTTTTTGTTTTTCATTTTTACGGTAGATTTGATTTCATTGTTGGGTGATTCACATGCTTTGTGCTATTATTGTTGATATTATTGAGGTTTTCTTTCTGTTGCAACCCGATGAGATGAGGGTATGCCAACTCATTCATCATATAGGCACTTTCTATAAATCACATGTCATGCATTAAGGTTATTCCATTTAGGGTGCATTAGCGATTACATGTTGTTGTGATAGATGTTGTGCTAGATATGCATGTTGTTGTTATATATGCCTTGATAAAGTACATGTTGTTTTATATTGTATTGAATTGTGTAAGGTTTTATTTGAATGAATTCCAAACATTGGTTCTTGAAGTGTTATGGGCCCTCATGAATTGGAATTTATCCCTTTAATGTCTGTTTTAGTGTTTTCTGGGCTTCCGGAGTAGTTTCTGAGGATTAGTGTCTGAAAAAATCTAGAATACACACCGTGTAGTTTCTAATACATGAAATGTGTTCTTCTGTTCGGGATGAAACTATTTTTCTTAAGTATGTTCTGGGTACACTATATACACTTCGTGTAGTATCTAACAGTGTTGTTGGCCGTTTTGGCAGAGACACTGGGTTGGGAAAATTTTGGTGGGACACAACGTTTACCAGACATACATATCGTGTGTTTAGACCATGTGGTTTCCTGTGTGACTAACGACATGGATTTATAAAGACATAATCAATTCATGACGTTTCAATCTTGAACACGTTGTGTAGTGTAATACCTGGAATCTTTCCGTGTAACTAACAACATGGGTTGGTGGAAATCCTTTAGTACATGTCGTGTAGTGTGAGATGTGTATTCAGCCTTGTCCCTAACAACATAGGTTGGTGAAGCTCATCTAGTACACGTTGTGTATTCTTGTTCTAGAAGAACAGTGTAGCTTAGTTGTGTAGAAGGAATCGGGCAGGGGAAGAGGATTCCAGTACACATCGTATGTTAGGAAAACACACTGTGTGTTTGGGGTGTTACAAGACTAGTTTTGGAAGAAGTACACCCACATGTGAAAGGATTAGGGAACACGCCATGTATTTAAGTATACACGCTGTGTATCCATGTTTTTTAAAAAAATAATTTTTTCTTTCTCTGGTTCCCTCCTCACTCTTCTATTTATCAGTCCATAAAAATCATGATCTAAGGTGTGTGTTTGACCTTTCAGAGTCATGCCACCGAGACGTCCTCCCGTTGTACGCTATTTTTAAGGCAGTGATCAGACAATGAACATGACTGATCAAGGACATCCATTATATCCTTCAGTTGTGTCAGTCTTGGAACCAAACTTCAGTCTGGACATAGGTCATGATGCACAGTTCCAAAATGGATTTATGAGGTTTATATAGACCTTCTGAGGAGTACCACATCATTCCCCATCTATGGAAATGCTGACTCAGTTTTTTTAGGAGAAAAGTCCTCACACCTTCGTAGGGGGAGGAGGACCTTAGACTGCAGATTCATGGTTAGAGGCCTTGCTTTCGATCTACGAGAATCTGTAGATGCCTCTAGAGTGGATGGTGAACCTCGCTACCTACATGCTTCTGGATTTTTCCCAGAGATGGTGGGTTGGGATCTCATAGGTAGTACTCTATCTGGTCATGGGCTAGGATCAGGTCTAGCATGCCTTCATCAACTACTCCTATCTGGAGACTTTGAGGGTTGATCAAGCCTGAGAGTTCATGAGTCTGGAACAGGGTACTCTCTCAGTCATGGAATATTTTTCTCATTTCACCGAGCTGCAGTTCTTTACGTCTATTCCAGGAGGTGATGAGTTATTCCTTTAAAGGAAGTTTGAGAATGGTCTCAATCACAACATTCGATCTTAGGTGAATATCTTCAGGTTGACATCTATCACTTTTATCGTCATCCAGGCGATGATCACTGAGCCTAATCTGTGGGATTTTGGAGTTGTGAGCCAAGGTGGCTCGACATCCGGAGTTAGTGTCCCTCCTACAGACAGTAGGAAGGGCCGTAGGGGGTCTTCGCATGGTGATACAAGGAGGCGAGACACTTCCTCTGGTAGCTAGGTGGTGTGCCACCAGTGTGGGAAGATCGGGCATACGAGGACACATTGCATGAGAGACCCAGTGGAGTGCCAATATTGCAACAATATGGGCCACCTTCAGCACTTCTCTCATTTCTTCTCACTAGTAGCTGGTGATAGGGGATCTTTTATGACTCCTCGTTCAGAAGCACCGTGTCACGACCCATCCTAGTGGGGCCCGATCCGCAACTCCCCAAGCCCACCTCCAATAGACCAGGGGCTGGTGACTAGCACTGAGTAGGAATGCTACTAACATGGGAGGCATTGCCTATAACCTATACACACGCACACACATCTCCAAGCCCACAAAGCAAAAAAGTAAAAACTACAAAAAATAATTGATGCATGCATACACTAAAACCCAACCAACAGAGTACGACAGGGAAGTAAAGTATAGTAAAGTAAAACCCTAGGCCAAAATTACAAGCTCACCAAAAGAAAGTCTGAAACAAGTCCAACCTATAGAGAAAGGTACCGGGACTGCAACCCGTCGTCGAAGGAACGTACCTCGGCCTGTCTGATCTCACTGAGCATCGTCTGGTCCTGGTCTACCTAGAATCTTGTCAAAGGATCGCTCGTCTGCACAAGACATGACACGTGCGGGCAAAGCCCGTGCAGGGGTAAGTATAACAATACCCAGTAGGACACCCCGAAAACCACAAAGGAAATACAACAAAGGAAAATACCACGAAGAAAGGTACAGTCAGCTCTACATGGTATATGTATACAGAACATATAACAAGAATATCCATATATACTCATACACAGGCGACCATCGCGAAACCACCACTAAGATCCAGCTCAAAGATTCCACTAAGCATCCCATCGGGAGAACACACTCCAAGGTATGAAGAGAGAGACACGAAGTACTCGTTCTGGTATAACACACTCCACAAGTACCTTGTGAGTAAGATGCTCATATGAGGATCACGGCCAAGTCATGTGGTGATTCCGACAACTCAGTCTGAGCTATTCTGCTAAGTAGAGGATCGGCGCCCGGGTAAAGTTGTTCACATCGATACCAAGAACTCTACCTAGGGTTCCAGGAATGAATAAAGGATCTGGCTCTAAGTCTCATAGAGGGGATTCCAACAAATCTATTCAGGGAGTTCTGCTGAAGGGATCATACTCATGTATAAAGGAATTGATACTAGAACCTTCAGGGGATTACCAAGGGTACGAACCCTAAGAACTGGTCCAACTCACAGAAGGCAAGTGGCTAAATCCATGAAGAAAAAGTTACATGGCGTGTAGTATGGTTACACTTCGTGTTCCTTGACCCCGAGTACTGCCCGTGTAAACGGCCCGTGTCCTTCGTCCAAGCCGTCCAAAACCAAACTACACAGCGTGTAGAAAAGTACACGTCGTGTTCCTTGACCCTGGGTGCTGCCCGTGTAACCGGCCCATGTCATTCAGCTTGTCGGATAGAAAACAACTACACGGCGTGTAGAAGAAATCACACGCCATGTTCGAGCACCTGGTCTCGCTCCGTGTACGCTGGCCATGTGCCCGTACACGGTCTATGCCCGTGTCCGTGTCGCCTGCCCGTGTACTAGTACACGGGGTACCCTGTGTATCTGGCCGGGGAGGGGTATACACAGCGTGTCCATGGCCGTGTACCCTGCCCGTGTCCGTGTACTCCCGGAGTACACTACAGGTCGTTCGCCAATTAACACATGCCGTGTAGCCCATACTACACGGCGTGTAGTAGGGAATTTTCCAGAACCACCGTCTTCCTCCGTGCGCCTCAACTAACCCTCCAGATTTTGATCCAACCGTCTGATCATCACGAAACTTTGGATTTGGGGTCGTCCCACCCCTACGAAACTGATTCTGCCGGTTTTGGGCTTCCAATCAGTATTGAAAATGCATCTCGATCCGTCCGCATGAAAATGCCCGAAGAACGGGAACTTCCGAACCGCACTGATTCATCCACCGCCGTCGCCGTCGCACCTCCTCTAGGTCGCCTTGACGTTGGATCTTTGATTTCGGATCTTTGCGTCAACAAACGAATGCGCAACGATTTATTTCCTCCAAGAACGCATAGAACGCAATGAATAATGCGAGGGGGAAAATAAAAAATCAACAAGATGGGCGAACCTCAATCACTGTTCATGACGATCCGGGTTACCGCTGTTAGATTGAAAACCAAAACAATCTCTACAATAAAAGCCTCAAATCCCGTCATGAACCCGTCCCGCAAGAACGATCGACCCGCGAGCTAATCTGTTCGTGGATTAGTCCGCGTTCATCATGGAAATCAAAAATGTGGGAAAGAGAAATCAATAACAATCATCCTACCTGGATTTCGCAGCATTCATTAGAGAAGATCTGGTTGCTGAATTGTCGTCGCCGGTGAAGTTCGTCAAGAACATTGTCGCCGCGTTGGGAGGCTTCCTCCAGGACCTCCAGAGCCACCAAGGGTTTTCAGGGTTATGAGGTTTGTAACCCTAGACCTTGGCGCAAGCTTCTATTTAAAGAGGATAACAGATATTTGGTGCAGTAGATTTTAAAAAGATCTCACTGCAGAAACAAGATTTAAATAAAATATTTTTATTAAATATTTTATTATTGTTGCGTCCAAAAACCATATTTCACCACCGACCTACGTCGGCCGATGTCAGGCCACACCTTATGTAAAATCGTTGTTCTGAACGCAACGACACCCTCAGATTTATGATTTGAGCACCCGTTCGGGAGTTATTCCACTTTTTCAGGAAAACCGCACGCGCGCGTAATTTAATTATTAAATTAAATTCAAACATTTGTTCCGGGCTCACCGGGCCCTAGAACTGCACGCCGTCTCAGAGCCTGGTCTCAAAATAATTCCCATATAATATTAAAATAATACATGTAAAAATTCGTTCCATTACATCACACCCACCTTAGGGCTTTTACATCCCCGAAAATCCAAAACAAGGGCTACTCAAAAAGGTGTGGGTACTTCATGCGAATCTGAGCCTCCCGCTCCCACGTGCTCTCCTGGAGATTCTCGTGCTGCCACTGGACACGCACCAAGGGAATAGTTCTCCCATGAAGGATATTCTCATGTCGATCCTCGATCTCCACTGGGTACTCAGCAAAGGTCACTCCATCATCGATGTCCATCTCACCCCAGTCGATGACGTGTGATGGATCATGCACGTACCTCCGTAGCTGCGACACATGGAAGATGTTGTGTACCCGGTTCATCTGAGGAGATAGATCCAAGCGATACACCACCTCACCAACTCTACTCAGAATCTGAAAGGGGCCAATGATCCTTGGATATAGCTTGCTGCCTCATCCAAATCTCTGCAATCCTCGTCGAGGTGAGACCCGAAGGAACACATGGTCTCCCTCCTCGAACTCCAAAGGCCTCCGCCTCCAGTCGGCAAAAGACTTTTGACGACTCTGTGCAGTCTTCATCCTCTCCTGGATGACCTGCACCTTCTCTATAGTAGCTCTAACCATTTCTGGGCCCATGAGTGCTGACTCTCCCGGGTCAGTCCAGCAAAGTGGCGACCTGCAAGGTTGCCCGTATAGAGCCTCGAATGGTGCCATAAAAATAGTGGAATGATAACTATTGTTATAAGAAAATTACACCAGTGGTAGTTGATCCTCCCATCTATGACCTAAGTCAAGTATACAAGCTCGTAGCATATCCTCCAGGACCTGGATGGTCCGCTCTGTCTGACCATCAGTCTGGGGATGAAACGCTGTGCTCAAGCGTAACTGAGTCCCAAAAGCTTCCTGCAATCCCTTCCACAACTGGGATGTGAAACGAGCATCACGATCTAAGATAATCGGGGATGGTACTCTATGAAGTCGAAATATCTCCTACACGTAGAGGCGTCCCATGCTCTCTACTGAACTCTGCTCCCGTATGGCTAGGAAGTGGGCCAACTTGGTGAGTCGATCAATGACCACCCAGATGGAATCGTGTCCCCTGGACGTGCGTGGTAAACCCGTCATGAAGTACATAGATATCCTGTCCCACTTCCACTCTGTCACCTCACGGGGATGAGTCAAACCTGCTAGAACCTGGTGCTCAGCCTTTACTTGCTGACAAGTAAGGCACCGAGAAACAAACTCTAGCACACTATTCTTCATCCCTGGCCACCAGAACTGATGTCGGAGGTCCTGGTATATCTTTTCCATGCCTAGATGCACTGCCAAAGGGGATGTATGGACCTCCCTCAGAACCTCCTCCCACAACATCACTAGTACTACCGTGCGCCCTCTGAAAAGGACAACGTGCTCCCCTCCTTTTGAAAATCCATTCGCCACATCACCTGTGGATATCTGAGCACGTAGAGTCTCACAGCTAGCATCCTCACGTTGTTCTCCCCTGACTCGCTGTAAGAGTGGAGGGGTAACAATAATCGACTGAAGGTAATATCCCTCATCTCTATCCACGAAGGACAGCTTCAAAGAGGCCAACTACCTTGTCGCCTCATCCAACAACTGCGGACTAGATTTCCTTCTGAGAGCATCCGCCACCACGTTCCTCTTCCCAGGAGTATAAACGATCTCAAAGTCGTAATCTTGGAGGAACTCAAGCCATCGCCTCTGTCTCAAATTCAGATCCTTTTGAGAAAATATATATCTGAGACTCTTGTGATCAGAGTAGACGGTAAACCATTCGCCCATCAGGTAGTGCCGCCACATCTTCAATGCGAAGACTACCACTGCGAACACAAGATCATTGGTCACATAGTTCTGCTCATGTGGCCTCAACTGATGTGAGCCATAGGAAATCACCGCTTTCCTCTGCATCAGGACACAACCAATCCCGGTTCCTGATGCGTCGCAGAACACTACGTACTAAACACCCTCCTCCGGTAATCTCAAGATCGGGGCACTCGTCAGACTCGGTCTCAACTGCTGGATAGCCTGCTGGCATCTCTCGGTCCACATGAAAGGCTGTCCCTTTTGGGTCAAAGCTGTCATGGGTGCTGCAATCCTGGAGAAATCATGGATGAATCTCCAATAGTATCCTGCCAACCCAAGGAAACTCCGCACCTCCGTCACGCTCCACCGTGGCTCCCATGCTAGCACTGCCTCCACCTTTGCTGGGTCCACTGCTACACCATCCGTTGAGATAACGTTTCCCAGAAAGTGGACCTCCTGTAACCAGAACTGAAACTTCGAGAGTTTCCCATACAACTGGTGCTCTCGGAGTGTGTCCAGAACCATCCTTAGGTGTCTCGCATACTCCTCCTCGGACGCAGAGTACACAAGGATATCATCGATGAAGACCACCACAAACCGGACTAGATAAGGCTGAAGGATCCGGTTCATGAGTCCCATGAACACTGCCGGGGCGTTCATCACGCCGAAGGGCATCACCAAGTACTCATAGTGATTGTAGCGACATCTAAAAGTCATCTACGGTATATCCTCCTCCCGTACTCGCAACTGGTTATATCCTGATCGTAGATCAACCTTAGAGAACCATCGTGCCCCTCTCAACTGGTCGAAGAGGTCATTGATCCTCGGTAGTGGATACCGGTTCTTCACGGTCACCTGATTTAAGCGCCGGTAATCCACAAACAGCCTCAAGCTCCTGTCCTCCTTGGAAAACAGCACTAGGGCCGCCCAGGGTGAAATGATGGGTCTCACAAAGCCCTTCTTCTGCAAGTCGTCCAGCTGCATCCTCAGCTCACGAAGCTCTTTAGGAGCCATCCGATAAGCTGATGCTGATATCGGGGTCGTCCCGAGTTTCAACTAAATGCAGAAATATATCTCCCGATGGGGAGGTAGCCCGGGGACATCCTCTGTAAAGACATCCTCGTACTTATCCACCACTGTTGGGAACCGGAAACTCGTAACATCTGCCGCGCCAAGGGCTAGGCTAGCCAACTGGTATAAAATCGGTTGTGCCCTCCAACGCACGAGTCCATCCTGTGCTGTTTGGGTCTCTCTTTCACTAAAAAAAGAGAACCTCATTCTATCACTGCGGACACACCGCACCCTTCGCCTAAAACAATAAATCTGGGCATGAACTATGGATAACCAATCCATGCCAAGAATGATATCGTAAGGCCTCAACGCTACCACCAAGAGGTTCAAACCGAAATTCTCACCTCCAAGGGTCAGGTAAAACTGCCTGCAAAGGTGTGTGATATCTGAATCTTCTCCAGTCGGTGTTTCTAAGCGTAAGGGTCGGGTCAACGGCTTAACTGGAATCTCAAGGTCTCGAACAAGATAAGAAGCCAGAAAGGAATTACTAGCACCTGTGTCTATCAATACGGCAGCCAAAGTAGAAAATACACAGATAGTACCTCTAATCATCCCGGGAGTACCTGGGTCATAAGCCTATGCCGCCTGCAGCTGTCCATGCCTCTGTCCACCAGCTCCATGAGCCTGGGGTGGACCTCCTGGGGGTGGTGGTGGTAAAGGGTCAAAACGCCGACCACCTCCAGCTGCTCTCCCAGCTCCTCTGCCACGTCCGCCGCCTCACGGATTTGTCTACTCCACACGTTGCCTCTGCCTTGGTGGTCCATCCATTGCTCATGTGTTAGTAGTACGGCGGGTCGGACAATCTCGAGCGAGATGTCCTCTGCCATCACATGAGTAACATCGCCTCTCTCGAGGATGGATGGATGCACCCTGTGAACCTTGTACGGTAGATCCCCTATCCTGGGATATCCTCTAGAAACGTCTTCCGCGCCTGGGTCCCTGACGTCGGCTCCCCGCCGTCGAGGTCTCTGCTCCAGCCCACCCACTACTAACAACTGTCGGTTGTCCCTGCTCATCCAGGAAGCTCTCGACCACCAAATCCCGCTCAAGCACCCCAGCATAAGTAGGAATTCTCATAGGGATGATGCTAGCTCGGATATCTCTGCACAAGCCCCGCTCAAAAGTCCGAGCTCTGAAGTACTGATCTATGACCATATCCACCGAGTACCGTGAGAGGCTGGTAAACCTCGATGAATAGTCAGTCACCATCATGGTTCCCTACTGGAGCTGAAGAATCTCATGTATACGTACTTCTCTTAGGGTAACTGGTGAAAACTCCTCTCTAAAGAGATGCTCAAACTCCAACCATGCAAGATTCGCCTCGTCGTGAGTCTGGATGACCAAACTCCACCATCGCCCTGTCGAGCCCTGCAGAAGGCTCGCTGCCAGGATCACCATCTGGTCTGCTGGTGTCCTGACCAGATGGAAGACTCTAGTCACTGCCTCAAGATAGTCCTCTACTGCCTGAGGGTCAGGCTCACCTCGAAACCTGATGGGTCTCTGTCTCTAAAACTTATGGAGGGTTCTCAGCCTACGCTCCACCTCCATTGGTATAGTAGGCGCTAAACACTTCCCCACAGGTGGTGGAATAACTGACATGCCACCTGGTGGTAGAACTGAGGGATCTGGTCCATGTATCGAAGCTTCATCACTGAGGGGGTCACCCTTATGATCGAGCTGCTGGATCCTAGTGGGTGCGCATCGCGGAGGCATCCTGTTTAAGAAACAAGATGTATCACAGTGAGTGAGTATATCTGGAGAGCTGACTCAAGAAGGACTTGGAAACCACAACCCATTCCTATATGATGCATATACCATTATTTTTTCCCACATAGCTAGTGTTTTCATGTTTTGAGTTGAAAATCAAGTTATCAGAGTCCTGGTGTATGGATACGTCGGTCGCCGCACCAACACTGGGGTCCCTGGCCTGAGAGACGAACTCGAAACACTTAACACCGATGCCCTAAACCAACTCACAGACTCTCGTTCCTAAGGTAGAACCGACCACCTCTGATACCACTCTGTCACGACCCGTCCCAGTGGGGCCCGAGCCGCAACTCCCCAAGCCCGCCTCCAATAGGCTAGGGGCTGGTGACTAGCACCGAGTAGGCATGCTACAAACATGGGAGGCATTTCCTATAACCTGTACACACGTACACACATCTCCAAGCCCACAAAGATGAAAAGTAAAAACTACTAAAATGAAGTGATGCATGCATACACTAAAACCCAACCAACAGAGTACGACAGGGAAGTAAAGTACAGTAAAGTAAAACCCTGGGCCAAAAGTACAATCCCACCAAAAGAAAGTCTGCAACAAGTCCAACCTGTAGAGAAAGGTACTAGGACTGCAACCCGTCGCCGAAGGAACAAACCTTGGCCTGTCTGATCTCACTGAGCACCGTCCGGTCCTGGTCCGCCTAGAATCCTATCAAAGGATTTCTCGTCTGCACAAGACACGACACGTGTGGGAAAATCCCATGCATGGGTGAATATAACAATACCCAGTAGGACACCCCGAAAACCACAAAGGAAATACAAAAAAGGAAAATACCACGAAGAAAGGTACAGTTAGATCAACACAGTATATGTCTACGGAACATATAACAAAAATATCCAAATATACTCATACACAGGCGACCATCGCGAAACCACCACTAAGATCCAGCTCGAAGATTCCACTAAGCATACCATAAGGAGAACACACTTCTAGGTATGAAGAGATAGACATGAATTACGCGTTCCGGGAGAACACACTCCACAAGTACCTTGTGAGAAAGATGCTCAGATGAGGATCACGACCAAGTCATGCGGTGATTCCGACAACTCGGTCTGAGCTAATCCTCTAAGCAGAGGATCGGCGCCCGGGTAAAGTTGGTCACGTCGATATGAAGAACTCTACCTAGGGTTCCAGGAATGAATAGAGGATCCAGATCTAAGTCTCATGGAGGGGATTCCAACAACTCTATTCAGGGAGTTCTGCTGAAGGGATCATACACCTATATAATGGAATTGATACCAGAACCTTCAGGGGATTACCAAGGGTACGAACCCTAAGAACTGGTCCAAGTCACAGAAGGCAAGTGGCTCAAGCCATGAAGAAAAAGTTACACGGCGTGTAGTATGGTTACATGTTGTGTTCCTTGACCCCGGGCACTTCCCATGTAAACAGCTTGTGTCCTTCGTTCAAGCCGTGCAAAACCAAACTACACGGCGTGTAGAAAAGTACACGTTGTGTTCCTTGACCCCGGGTGCTGCCCGTGTAACCGGCACGTGTCATTCGGCTTGTCGAATAGAAAACAACTACACAACGTGTAGAAGAAATCACACACTGTGTTCGAGCGCCTGGGCTTGCTTCGTAACACTGGCCATGTGCCCGTACACGGTCTCTGCCCATGTCTGTGTCGCCTGCCCGTGTACCAGTACATGGGGTACCCCGTGTATCTGGTCGGGTCTGGCCGGGGAGGGGTATACACGGCGTGTCCATGGCCGTGTACCCTTCCCATATCCGTGTACTCCCGGAGTACATGCCAGGTCGTTCGCCGACGAACACATGTCGTGTAGCCCATACTACATGGCGTGTAGTCGGGAATTATACAGAACCGTCGTCTTCCTCTGTATGCCTCGGCTAACCCTCCGGATTTTGATCCAACCATCCGATCATCAAGAAACTTCGGATTTGGGGTCATCCCGCCCCTACGAAACAAATTCCTCTGGTTTGGGGCTTCCGATCGGTCTTGAAAATGCATCCCGATCCATCCGCACAAAAATGTACGAAGAACGGGAACTTCTGAACCACGCCGATTCATCCCCCGCCATCGTCGTCGCACCTTCGCTAGGTCTCCTTGACGTTGCATCTTTGATTTCAGATCGTTGTGTCAAAAAAAGAATGCACAACGATCGATTTCCTCCAAGAACGCGTAGAACGCAATGAAGAACGCGAGGGGGAAAACAAAAAAATCAACAAGAGGGGTGAACCTCGATCGTTGTTTGTGACGATCCAGGTTGCCGCTGTTAGATTGAAAACCAAAACAATCTCTAGAATCAAATCTTCAAATCCACGCATGAACCCATCCCATAAGAACGATCGACCCGTGGGCTAATATGTTCGTGGATTAGTCCACATTCATTGAGGAAATCAAAAACGGGGGAAAGAGAAATCAATAACAATCATCCTTCCAAGATTTTGCGGCGTTCGTTGGTAAAGATCCGGTTGCCGAGTCATCATCGCCGGCGAAGCTCGTCAAGAACACTGTCGCCGCGTTGGGAGGCTTCCCTCAGGACATCCAGAGCCTCCAAGGGTTTTCAGGGTTATGGGGTTTGTAACCCTAGACCCTGGCGCAAGCTTCTATTTAAAGAGGATAAAAGATATTTGGTGCAGTAGATTTTAAAAAGATCTCGCTGAAAAAACAAGATTTAAATAAAATATTTTTATTAAATATTTTATTACTCTTGCGTCCAAAAACCAGATTTCACCACCGACCTGCGCCGGCTGATATCAGGCCTCGCCTTAGGTAAAATTGTTGTTCTGAACGCAACGACGCCCTTATATTTCTGATTCGAGCACCCGTTCGGGAGTTATTCCACTTTTTCAGGAAAACCGCATGCACGCGTAATTTAATTATTAAATTAAATTCAAATATTTGTTCCGGGCTCACCGGGCCTCGGAACTGCACACCGTCTCAGAGCCTGGCCTCGAAATAATTCCCATATAATATTAAAATAATACATGGAAAAATCCAGGACATTACACACCGCCGCCAGTTTTTCATCAGTCTGAGAACTAGAGTTCTTCTGGCCGTTCAAGCCGAGGTGGAGGTCGCAGTTGTGGTAGTCCATCACTAGGTATTCAACGAAAATAGGTTGGATCAGCTCAGAGTGGTTAGGTAGGGTCACAGGGCTACGATGCTGGTCAGACTTTTGTAGTGGAGCTAACCCAGCAGGAGCAGGATCTGGGACCCTCTACTGTTCGAGGTACGATCCTAGTTTCCTTAGTTTTAGTATTTTCACTTTTTGATATAGGGGATTCACATAGCATTATATATGTTGCTATTGTGGAGAGCTTTGGGCTCTGTATATTTTCTTCTGCAGATATCTTGATGCTAGACACACTGTTGGGGACAAGAGCAGCTAGTGTACAACAGTGTAAGGAGTGCCCTCTTGAGATTGGTCACTACTGGAATAGGGGTTTTTCCCAACACTTATATATCAACGGTTTGCTTAAACCGTTGGTAAAAATGGATAAACTCACCCCTTTACCAATGGTTCACTAGAATCGTTGGTAAATGGGTCTAAATTCCCCCCTTTACCAATGGTTCTTGAAAACTGTTGGTAAAGGTATGCCCCAATATTCCCACATGGCCCTTCTCCCCTCTCCCATTCAGACTGAACCCTAATTCACCACTCCCCCGCGATCCAGCACCTCCCCCCCATTCGGACGACACCTCTCCCCCATTATCATATCACCTTTCCCCCATTCGAACATCAGATCTCTTGGGTTCATCTCGATTCCTCCATCCGAACTGTTGGAATCTCAGATTCCCCCGTCCAAGCTGCTGAATATTCATCCGAACCATCCAAAATTAGGTATTTTCTTAGGAGGTACCTTATTTTTTGTTTTCTATTTAATATTTCAGTTTTAAGTTTTGATTTTGATGTGTATCTATTTTTTTCTATTTTGATTTAACCTAAAAAAAATTAGGGTTTTTCTCTTGAACCATAGAAAAGCCTTTTAGATTTTTTAGTTGTCACTTTAATTTATCATATCATTATATAAAAATGTAATATAAATATACTGGATAGTTATAGACCCCTCGTCGGTCACCTACATGAATTGAATCTCACACATTGTTCGAGATTCCATTGGGTACCCGGATAAACTACATGATTATATGTTTAGATAAGGGGAATCACTATATTACAGATTCATGGCTACTCACATGGCATAGGATGGAGCATGTAGAAGATGATTGGGTTGTATTTCAAGAAGCTAGGTCGAATTTTAGAATTTATTAAGCCTCTTGTATAGTACTACTTCCTACTAGTTGTAACTATGTTTTTCTTCTTTATATGTGATATACATTACCATCATTTGGTTCATGATTCTGTTATTAGTTGGTATTACTGATAAGGTTATTTTCATCCATTTATAATATTTTCCCATTATTATATTTCTTCCACTTATTAACTGATAATATTAAAATTGTGAAACTTAGGTAATGAGGTAATAGTCTCCCCCAGACACAGCAAAGGCTCTCACTATTATTCAATAACATTTGGAATTTTGGTAGATGTGCTTGAGGCCATGTGGCCATCTTGGTTGGGGTCACTAATGAGTGGCATCCTGGTTTGGGATGTCAAAATTCTTGGATATCCTTTTTATAGGTGTTTCTAATCAAATCCATACCAATAACTATTGAAGGTCCCTCTCCAAAATCAATTTGGGCATGGTTCAATGAATACACCCTACCAACCTATGATCTATGGCCCCAATGTTAGGATCCTTTAATCCATGGTTAAGGTGAAACTTGGTGAGTCCATAACTACTTTTGATGTGATCCTCATTCTACTCCTCATCCTAATCTCCCTAAATAATTTAAAGTATAAAACTCATGTAATCCCAACAAGAGCCTTAAGGATTATGTATTCCTTGATCCACTTCCAATATATTACTGGGAAATACTTGAATATAGGCATTAGAAATTATGTATCTTATTTTCTTATATACACTATATTTTGTTGTGTTTCATAATATGATTCTCATATAGAGTAATGTGTTAGTTATGATTTTATATAAATTAAACAATTGTCACTTACCTAAATATTTTTTGATTGAACTCCAATATTATTGAATTGATTTGAAATGACATATTACAATTTTTTTACAGAATGGATAGAAGTTGGATGTATGAAACTCATCATATTTCAACAGATTTTCAAAATAATTTGAACATCTTTTTAGAGTTTTCAATTGTCAAGGATTCAGATAGTGGTCGCATACACTGCCCATGATCTAATTGTGTTGGAAGACCTTGGTTGAGTCATGAAGTAGTTAGCTATCATATAACCAAATATGGTTTCTAAAAAAACTATTATGTGTGGTATAACAATGAAGAGAAAATGGAATCTCAAAATGTTGATTATCCAAATGATAGAAATGAATTGGAGAGTTTGATATATGATCAGTTTCCATTTATTCGGCATCATGAGAAGGAAAGGATGTCCTGCCAACAAGATTTTGATACAATCACACATGATGCGTCCAATGAAAATAATGATGTTGATAGGGTGAAAAAAATGAATGACATTGTGAAGACTCCAATATATCGACAATGTGGTAAAATGAAAATGTTGGAATTTTTAATCAGATTGTTTCATGGGAAAACTATGTATGGGATTTCAAATACTACAATCGATTACATTCTTACCTTCTTGAAGGACTTACATCTAGATTATGTAGATATTCCCTCAAACCACTATATGGTAAGGAAGTTAGTTTATGAACTTGGATTCTCAAAACAATCATGCTTGCCCGAATGATTGCAGCTTATTTTGGGAGGAAACTGCTGGAAGAAATGATTGTATCAAATGTGGAACCTCCCGATGGAAGCCAAAAGATGATGGAACACCATCTTGAGTGCCACAAAAAGTAATGTGGAACTTTCCATTTATCCCTAGATTACAAAACCTTTTCAATCCTGATGAAATATTAGTAAAAATGTGATGGCATGACACTGAGAGGAAAAAGAATAATGAAGAGTTGGTTCACCATACAGATGGATTTTCATGGTAGAGATTTGATGCTCGATATCCTGAATTTGCAGCTGACGTGTGTAATGTGAAACTGGGTCTTTCATATGATGGTTTTAATCCATTTGGACAGATTCTTACTTCACACAACACATGGACGGTTTTCATACACATTTATAACCTCCCCCATGGTTGTGTATGAAAAATCCTTACACATTCTTGAGTATTCTGATATCTGGCCCTTCTGATCCCAACAATGATATATATGTATACATGAAACCTTTAATAAAAGAGCTGAAACTTATTTGGGATTTGGGTGTGCCCACATACGATGCATGTTTGAAAGACATATTTCAGATGCGTGCTACACTTATGTGGACGATCAATGATTTTTCTGCATATGCAATGATGTCTAGATGGAGCAGAAAAGGAAAATTTTTATATCCTGTTTTTATGATGAATAATCGATTGATAAGACTAAAATATCTTCATTGTTTTAGTTTTATGGGTCATCAATGATCCTTTCCAATAAACCATCCATATAGAAATAATCGTCGAAGATTTGACTATACCATGGAGACTGACGATCAACCTACGTGTATGTCTGGAACTGATTTGCGTAATGAATTAAAATATTTCAGTTATTCATTTGGTAAGGGTGTAATGAAATCTAGAAAGAGGGAAAATGTTTCCAATAATACCTGTTACAATTTGAAGAAGAAGATTATATTCTTTGAGTTGTCATATTGGTCAACCAACTTGTTAGGTCATTGCTTAGACGTAATGCACATTGAAAAGAATATATGTAAAATGTTGCTTTCAAATCTTCTAAATGTCAAGGGGAAGAAAAAAAGATGATTTACGATCTCGACGTGACTTGGTAGATTGGGGGATCAGACCAGAATTGAATAATGTCTGTATCAGTGAAAATAAATGGCAAGTTCCATGTGCTTCTTATGTGATGACACCTGCTGAAAAAATTCAATTTTTGAAAGTGCTAGAGACTATTAAAGTTCCTAATGTCTATTCAAGCAATATATCAAAATGGGTCAACAGAAAAGAGTTGAAGCTGAAATATTTGAAGATGCAAGATTATCGCGTCCTTTTGCATGAGTTGATTCCTATAGAAATCTGTCATCTCTTGTCCAATAATGTAAGAGTCTCGGTTATTTGTTTGTGCTATTTTTTAGAGATCTTTGTGCTAAGAATTTTTCCAAATCCTTCTTGCAAAATTTTTTGGCAAAGACACCATTAATTTTGTGTGAGTTAGAGAAAATATTCCCTCCATCATTATTTACATGCATGTTGCATCTGACTGTCCATCTTCTGAACGAAATACTTATTGGAGGACCCGTTGCTTTCCGTTGGATGTATCCAACTGAAATAAACATGTACACATTGAAATTATATGTTCAGAATAGGAATTATCCTAAAGGTTCTATTGTGAAAGATTACTTGGCTCAAGAATGTATGGATATCTGCTCAATGTATTTGTCTGATCTTACTACAAGAACAAACAGTCCAATGAGAAACGAAGAATAACAATATGAGCAAATTGAACCTAGTTTTCCATCACTTCCTCGGATAGGAGGTATTCCAGGATCATATACATTGTGACATTAAGCCTTGAAGAGTGAGAGATGGCACATCGCTTGGTGTTGTTCAATTGTGATTTGTTTGATGAGTATATCAAGTAAGTAAATTGTACATGTATCTCTTATCTTATCTCTTGTAATTTTAAATATTTGTTAAACTATTACTATTTATATCTATAGGGAACATAGAGAATTTATATATGGAAATCATCTTTCTTTATCTTTGAGAAGGAAAGAGACTTTGTATAGAAAAGGGTTTGCTACTTGGTTGAAATTGAAGGTAAAAATATTTCTGTAATAACTAAATACAAAATAATATTTATTTAATTTTACTATTTTTTTATATTTCAGGAATCGAGTTTTCTTGAAGACTCTGTTTCTGAGGAAATAAGAGCTTTGGCTTTTGGACCTAATACCATGGTTCATTCTTGTAAATCACTTGTGATCAATGCATACAAATTTATTATAACTGAACAAGCAAGAAACATGAGAACATAGCATGACGGTGTTATACTAACTGCCACAACAGACTGTTATGCTAGTTCATCAGATACTAGACCTCGTTCTGAAAATGTATCTTATTATAGAGTCGTGGAGAAAATAATAATTTTGGATTATAACTCACATGGTCGAGTCACGTTGATGAAATGTCAATGGTTTGATTGAATGATGAGGCAAGTCACCTTTATTGATGATTGTGGATTTCGAGTTATTGACATGACTCGCACTCTTGCCACCGATGAACCATTTGTATTGGCATCAATGGTGAATCATGTTTTTTATGTCAAAGATCACCATCTTCCTAAATTTTGTGTAATTATTGATGTAAATCCCAGACATGTTTTTGATGATGGTGGTGATGAAGTTGACACTATCCCTACTGCAATTGGAAGCAATCTGTTTATTACTTATGATGAATCCAATAGCTCAATTTTCAGAGTTGATTGTGAACTCGAAGTTGTGGTGGGAAATATATAGAATCATACAGTCGTGTTCTCACCTACATGTTTCACCTATATCATTCAGAGTGTGTATCCTAGTACTTACCTTCAAACCACAATAAATCTTGTGTTTATTTATGTTTTTTTTATCAGAATGGGTTTTCTATATTTTGTTTTTTGGGTTACACATTAGTTATCTATTTCTAATTACTTCCATATTTGTTTTCATTGAAGGAAATGACACCCATTGAAGAGAGGCAGCGGAAAAAGATGACAGAAAATAATTGTCGCATGACATAGATGGGAGTTCCTCCACTCATCCCATTTGTGAGTATTTTATTTCAAATATATATATTTCAATAACTTATAATATCATGTGTTTACTTTTGTGTTAATTTTTTTTTCAGGATCCACCCCCTAGATGAGAGATATCTAACTAGGAGCCTGATATTGCTCCCAATACAGAGGCTAGTGGTAGGAGGGGGGTGGTGTCAGAATTAGACGATCATCTGGTGGTCCCGGTACTGAGGCCAGTGGTACGAGGGATCTTTGTGCGAGAGTTAGATGATCCACTGGACGTACCTGATTAGACTATGCCCCTACTACAGACATGTATTTTATGCCCCATTTTGATCCTGGTGTGTTGTTAGGGACACACGTGATATTTAGACCTCCGATGTTTACACTACCAGTTGGCCAGACTTCTGTTCCATCATATTTTTCTTCTAGTTCATTATCCCCGAGATATTATTTTCTACCTTCTTCGACTCCTACTCCGACCGAGTATGTGGTTGAGGAATGTAAATTGAGGGACACTACACCTATACATGATATGTTTTAGCTTCTACACATCCAATGATGCCCATTGATCCGACTGCCACTGGTATATTTATATAACTCTAACAAATTTTTATACCAAAATTTATTTTTATTATAACTTGTATTGATACTGTTTTTCATTAATAACAGATTCTTCTACTGATAGGAGGTGGGGGAGGGGGTGTACTCGCTTTCGTATGGTATGGAACCACCAGACACAGTTGATGGTTGTATACAATGATGATGGAAAAATGATTGATAAATCTTGGCAGGAATGTCGTGGTTTTATGTCGACGCTAGCCAAATACTCCGACATCATTCCGGTCAGCCCTCTCTCTTTTAGACATCTGTCACACGAAGTCTAGGATAATGCGTGGGCACAAATATGGGAAAAATCTATTGGATTTAATGTAGTATTTTTTTGTATTTATATGAATTAATCTATTGGGTGTTAGGATTTGTTTAACTTCCCTTATGGCGAAGGTGCACAACCAGCACGTTTAAAGAAGCTATGAGAGATTTGGAGAGCTTATAAGCATGGTTTGTATGTTGGATGGTGTGATAGAGTGGGAATAGAGTTGAAGAGATTACCTATTGTGGATGACTGCGTGATAGATCAATGTCGCCAAATGATTACTCATTGGGCGACTGCCAAATTTAAGGTATTAATCCCATTTGTGGTATTTAATTGAAAATTTTTATATTTTGCATTAATATTATCATATTTATTATTAAATATTATTTAGGAATCTTCTAAAAAAACAAAAAAACATTGATTCAACTTAATACCTCCACACTTTGGGGCGCACAACTATGTCATATCATGAGATGCAGCTGGTACGATATAGTTGTTTATAATTTCTCTTTAGGACTTTCCATTTTTATTGTTTCCTATTTAAATTATGTGATATATTGAATATTGAATATATGATTATAATTGCAGCCTATATTGTTTCAATGTCATTATAGAAGAACAACTTTAATATTGAAGGACGTATCCATCAAGAAAAATTGTTTTGCTCGAGTAGAAGGAAAAAATATGGAACTGCGGTTAATGAACCGACACATTAAAAGATTGTAAGTTTTAATTTGTTTATTTCAAAATTTAATATCTATTTTGAAATTTAATAATCTATTAATATTTTTAATAGGCTACTTTAGAGGCCCTTGATTCCTAGGAGCCTAACAATTTAGGGCCACATGGTCATTTATATCAGGTTTTGGGAGATTAACACTATGGTCGAGTACGCTTCCGACCTGGTATGAATATAGTCCCGACGAGGGATTGGTCCTCTACAGGTATCCATTATAGTACCACCGATTATTAATAGGTCATGGAGCATGCAAGATAGTCTGATAAAAGGGTCACAAAGTTTGAAGAAAAGTTTTAAACGAGGGAGAAGGAATTTATGAAACTGATCAATGCTTTATCTTCATCACTTCCACTAGAGGCCATCGCGATTTGTCAGACATATATGTCGTCGATGGGTTCATTATTCAATGCAATAGGAAGAAGTTCTAGTGTCGGTCAATATGATGATGTCCTTGGTGATGACGAGGATGCTGAAGAGGACGAGGGTAAGGATGAGGATGAGGACGAGGGCGAGGATTGGGCCGAGGGTGAGGATGGGGCTGAGGGCGAGGATGGGGAAGAGGATGAGGATGGGGATGACGATGAGGAAGATGATGAGGATAGAGATGGCGGAGAGGATGGGGCTGATGATAACAGTGGTGATGGTGATGGTGATCAGGGGAAGATTGATCCATTAAAATTTTGAATTTTGTATAACTCTTTATTTTTGAACCTAGTTTTTCACTCTGGTATGGATATTTTTGAATTCAGTATAACTCTTTATTTTTGACTAAATATGGAAGCCTAATGATGTTATAATGGATTGGAGGTGAGTGATGGCATATGAGATTTTATGGGTTATTGTGAGGATTTTCTTTCCCTTTAATTGATTGGTTCATAAAAAAATAAGTTGGTGCTACATATATTATGTAATTGGAATTGGTAAAGTAAAATGTTGGTCTCGGATTTCTGAGTTGGTTATTTGGATGGTATTCTCTATCAAAAGTGGGTATATCTTTATTGACTATGGGTGTATTTTCTAATTGGCTAATGTATTTATTAAACTGACCATGCAATGCACATTTCCCACAATATGGAAGCACCAAAAAAATCATAGATAGACTCTACACACCACAAGACACCCATGGGTGACACCCATTGAGGTAGAGTCCCTCTCGTAGCCTCATTAATTTAAGAATGCTTTAAATTTAATTTATCTTCTTTCTTAATTCTGCTTAATTATATTGAATTGCATATCTTTAATAAGTTTTCTTTAATATAATTGTTTCATTTGATAAATAAAGTCATGTTTTTATAATAAAACCCCTCCATCGGGGGTGCGCTGTCTGTGAAAACTCACAATGATAGTTTAGGGTGTAATAATTTGAATCTCAATCAATAGTTTCCGCTACCTAGTACCACTTTTAAAAACAACAAATATAAAATATATATCGTTATCATACAGCAATCCTGAATCAAGAATCTATTTTTTATAACATAGGATCAGTTTCTATAATGTGAAGGACAACTACATAGGATTTATTTAGAATCATGGCTAGAGGATGCTACCCCTCGGATGTCGCTGGACTGGGCCAACATGCCGCAGTCACACTGCGGTCAGGCCGAGGTCACGCTGCGGTCACGCCGCGGCCACGCTGCAGTCACGCCATGGTCACGTCGCGGTCACGACGCAGTAATGCCGTGATTTGGCCCTACTCCATGAAGACACCCCACGGCAGTTCGCAGTCATGTCAGAATTAGATGTATGATACCTAGATAGAGTTTTAGATACATTACCCACCCTCCTCCCTGGATCCCAGATAGCCCCCCCACCCTCCTCACTGGACCCCGAACAGCCCCCCGGACAGCCCCCCACCCGCCTCAATCCTAGGCACGGTGTGGCCGATACCACTCAAAGTGTTTTTCTTTTGTTTAAAATGGATACTCTTTTAA
The DNA here is from genome assembly GCA_963277665.1 of Viscum album. Classification (NCBI taxonomy): domain Eukaryota; kingdom Viridiplantae; phylum Streptophyta; class Magnoliopsida; order Santalales; family Viscaceae; genus Viscum; species Viscum album. The sequence continues at coordinate 535,696,667 of OY728120.1, read as the reverse complement.
GTAAAAACAACCGGCATACGGAAAACCAACCAAAATCATTTGGATTGTGTTGATAATTTAGGAAAACGATCCATGGGTCATTTGTGACATGTACGAGTCAACCCTTCTCAATCTGAAGTGCGGTGTTGCCGGCACCACTCAAAGTGTCTCTCTTTTGTTTCAAAGGGACATCATTCTAAGTTAATACAACAACTGACATACAGAAAACTGACCAAAGGCATTCGGATTCTGTTGAAACTTTAGGAAAATGATCCATGGGTCATATGTAACTTGTATGAGTCAACCCCGCCTCAATCTGAGGTCCGGTGTGGCCGACATCACTCAAAACGTCTCACTTTTATTTGAAATGGACATGATTATAAGTGAAAACAACAACTGGAATACTTAAAACTGACCAAACACATTTTTATTTTGTTGATACTTTAGTAAAATGATCCATGGGTCATTTTTGAAGTGTACGAGTCAACCACTCCTCAATCTGAGGTGTGGTGTGGCCGACACCACTCAAAATGTCTCTCTTTTGTTTAAAATGGACATCATTTTAAGTGAAAAAAACAACAGACATACGGAAAACTGAGCAAACGCATTCGGGTTTTGTTGAAACATTAGGACAATGATACATGGGTCATTTTTGACGTGTACGAGTCAACCCTGCCTCAATCTGAGGCGCGGTGTGGCCGAAAACACTCATTGTGTCTCACTTTTCTTTGAAATGGACAACATTTTAAGTGAAAACAACAACCGACATATAGAAAACCAACCGAACACTTTCAGATTGTATTGATAATTTTGAAAAACAATTCATGGGTCATTGTGACTTGTAAAAGTCAACCCTTCCTCAATTTGAGGCGCGGTGTGGCCGACACCACTCAAAGTGTCTCTCTTTTGTTTCAAAAGGACATCATTTTAAGTGAATAGAACAACAGAAATTTACACTCATCAACGATAGTCGCAATCTCTTTTTAATGAGTTGGGTAGTTTCACTAATGGGGTCATAATTAACGAGACTCCTAAGAAAATAAATTTTCACTATATATTATAAAAAATACAAGTTCAAAGAAAAATGCATCACAAATCATTACATACCCAAATCTACGATTAGAAAAAAAAATTGGATTTGATCCAATTTCAAACTCTTATTAAACAATAATAAGTATTTCTCATACTATTATGCCTATTAGAATTTTATGGGGAGGTGGGGGCTGTGCTGGTTGGGGGGTTGTGCAGGGGTGAGGTGAATTACTACTGGAAGAGTGGTTGTCATATGAATATTGAAACGAGCTTAAATAATTTTTCAGTTATTGAAAATGTTATTAACACTACTGGATGATTGTTTTAATATGAAGATTGAAATAGGTACTTGTAGTAAATGACATGGTTGGAAGAGTATGATGGTTTTATGTTTTTTTTGTGCTATTTTAGGTGTTTTTTATGCTGTTTTAAGTCTGTTTGTATGTGGTTTTTGTGCTATTTTTTATGCAGGTGTATACTGCATGTCGTAAATGGGAAAAACATGTGTCTCACTGTCAAATACCTACCAAACGACATCGAAATGACTTGAAATACCATGGAAATACCCTAATTATTATTCTTGAGTTGTACTAAAAGACGACACGTCATTCGGACATGCAGTTTGCACGGCACGACTTAATATGTGTTTTTAGGTGTTTGGAACGCTTGAAAATCATACGTGGGGTGGTCAAAACCAGCCGAAAGACCTCAGAATTCCATGAAATTAGACGAAAACAAAGGGTGGGTGAACTATGAAATGGTCGGCCAAACGACACATCAATCAGAGGTTTCGTGTGACCAAGGTGGCCGAAAATGCACTCTGCGTGTCGTAAATGGCCAAAACATGCGTTTAATAGTCAAATGCGTACAGAACAACATCAGAATGACTTGAAATCACACAAAAACACCTTAATTTTTATTTGTGAGGTGTATGAGGAGACGACGCGTCATTTGGGCGCGCGGTTTGCGCGGCACGACTGAATATGTTTTTTTTTGTGTTTGGCGCACTTGAAAAGCATGCGTGGGGTGGTCAAAACTAGTCGAACGACCTCGGAATGCCATGAAATCAGACGAAAATAAAGGGTGGGTGAATTGTGAAATTTTCGGCCCTACAAAACATCAATCGGAGGTGCCGTGTGACCGCAGTGGCTGAAAATGCACTCCGCGTGTCGTAAATGGCCAAAACATGCATTTAACTGTCAAATGCATACCGAACGACATTAAAATGACTTGAAACCACACGAAAAAACCATAATTTTTATTATTGATGTGTACGAGGAGATGACACATCATTCAGACGTACGGTTTGCATGACACGGCTGAATATATGTTTTTTAGGTGTTTGGCGCACTTGAAAAGTGTACGTGGGGTGGTCAAAACTGGCAGAACGAACTCAAAATACAATGAAATCAGACGAAAACAAAGGGTGGTTGAATTTTGAAATGGTAGGCCAGACGGCACATCAATCGGAGGTGTCGTATGACCAAGGTGGCCGAAAACGCACTATGTGTGTCGTAAATGCCCAAAACATGTGTTTCACGATCAAATACAAACCCAACGACATTGGAATTACTTGAAATCACATGAAAAACACTATTTATTATTCATGAAGTGTACGAAGAGACAACACACCATTTGGACACGCGGTTTGCGCGGTAGGACTGAATATGTGTTTTTTAGGTGTTTGGCGCGCTTGAAAATCATTCGTGGGGTGGTCAAAACCAGCCGAACGACCTCAGAATTCCATGAAATCAGACAAAAACTAAGGGTGGGTGAATTGTGAAATGTTCATCTTGATGACACATTAAGCGGAGGTGTCGTGTGACCGCGGTGGCTGAAAACACACTTTGTGTGTCGTAAATGGCCAAAACATGCGTTTAACGGCCAAATGCATACCTAACGACATCAGAATGACTTGAAATCACACAAAAACACCCTAATTTTTATTCTTGAGGTGTACGAGGAGACAAAATGTCATTCGGACACGCGGTTTGCACGAAACGACTGAATATGTGTTTTTTAGGTGTTTGGCACGCTTGAAAAGCGTGTGTGGGGTGGTAAAAACCAGCCAAACGACCTCAAAATGTCATTAATCAGACTATAAGAAAGGGTGGGTGAATTTTGAAATGGTCAGCCAGATGACACGTCAATCGGAGGTGTTGTGTGACTGCGGTGGCCGAAAACGCACTCTGTGTGTCGTAAATGGCCAAAACATGCATTTAACGGTCAAATGCATACTGAATGACATCAGAATGACTTGAAATGACATGAAAAAAACCCTAATTATTATTCGTGAGGTGAATGAGGAGAAAAAACGTCATTCGGACGCGCAGTTTGCACGACACGGCTGAATATGTGTTTGTTATGTGTTTGGTGCACTTGAAAAGCGTGCGTGGGGTGGTCAAAATCGTCCGAACAATCTCAGAATGCCATGAAATCGGACGATAACAAAGGGTGGGTGAATTTTGAAATGGTCGGTTAGACAACACGTCAATCAGAGGTGTCGTGTGACCGCGGTGGCCGAAAACAGACTCCACGTGTTGTAAATGACCAAAAAAAGTGTTTTACGGTCAAATACATACCGAACGATATCATAATAACTTGAAATAACACGAAAGTAGCCTAATTATTATTCGTGAGGTGTACGAAAAGACGACACGTCATTCGGATGCGCAGTTTGCGCGGCATGGTAGAATATGTGTTTTTAGGTGTTTGGCGCACTTGAAAAGCGTGCGTGGGGTGGTCAAAACTGGCCGAACAACCTAGGAATACCATGAAATCAGAAGACAAGAAAGAGTAGGTTAATTTTGAATTGGTCGGTCAAACGACACGTCAATCGGAGGTGTCGTGTGACCGTGGTGGACGAAAACGCACTTCGAACACCCCCCCCCCCTGGATAGCCCCCTCACCCATGGATAGCCCCTCGCACCCCCTGGATAGCCCCCACCCTAGAACCCCCCCCCCCCACCCATCGGACAGCCCCCCCCCCCCCGGACAGCACCCCCCACCCCAGATGGCCCCCACCCCCTAACAACCCTCCTAACCCCCCGAATAGCCCCCCTTACCCCATACGACCCCCCCCCCCCACCCCACCCCCCCCCCCCCCCCCCCGGACAACCCCCACCCCCTGGACATCACCCCACTCACCCGGGACATCCCCCCCACCCCCCGGACAACCCCCCACACCACCCGGACATCCCTCCCACCCGCCAGACAGCCCCACCCACCACCCGGACAGCCCCCCACCCCCCATACAGCCCCCACTCAATTATTTAGTTCTAATCTTTATGTCATAATATTATTCATCTATTTTTTTTTTGATTTGTTCTAAACTAGATCCCTCTCACTTTACCCAAGCTGGGAACTCCATCCCACCTATAGATCCATCTGATGTCAATCAATTTTTTTGTTCTACACTCCAAATCGGTATGGCTTAACTTAGTTTTAATATTTTTCATTTATTAGGAATGTGTCTCGACATCTCATCATGAACATGCACCAACACTCATGTTCTAATTCTCAATCACGGGTCGTTCATTCTATACAATAACATACAACAAATAAATAATCTATAGTGATTTCATATGAAACCTATGAACACTCAAACATACCATATAACAAATTGTTCAACAAGGCTACACATAGATTCTTGAAAAATAAGTTTCAAAGTCTCATAAAAATACCCCAATGGTGAGGAATACGTATGGTGACACCATATCCCCATGGATCAACTCAATCCCATCCTCAAACAGGGGGTTCTAGGACCAAACCAAAGTCCATTTGGGAACCCAATACCAAAGACTTAATTGAATATTCATACCCACTACCCAAGATGGGGATTCATCTCACATCACACCCAGGAGAGCAAATTACAATTATCCACATACCTCATTATTCTAATTGAAACATCTATGAAAAACAGGTAGGCTATTCCGGTAACCCATCTCATATGTCGAGATTGACCAATGTTTGCCACTAACACATCAGGAACCATTTATACATGGATACATAATCATTATAGGAATATAAACATCCCATGTGCTTCCTATAACTCATCCTAGGTCCACTACAAAAAAAGTTACCTTTACGAACAGAAAATTACTGACAGATAATATATTTGTTGGTAAAAATGATTAATTCCAACAAATATTAAATTTTGTTGATATTAACTATAAGTACCAACAATTATTTTTACCAACAAATATATTTGTTTATATTAGTAGTTCAATACCAACAAATCTTTAACCAACATTTATATTTGTTGTATTATCACAATAATACAAACAATTGATTTACCAATAAATGAATATGTTGTTATTAGTTATTGTTACCAACAAACAATCAGTTGCCAATAAATTATTCAATAATATCAAATACTTCACAAAAAATGAACATATAGATATATATATTACCCATTACAAGGATATCATTTTGATAATAAAAATATATAATTAATTAAAATATCCATAATTTAGTAATATTTATTGGTAATTTATATAGATTCGTTCACATATAATCCTTATACAATATAATTTTTTTATATAAATTCATAACTTTTTCATTATATATATATATATATATGCAAAAAAACTTATGTTTCCCCAAACCACCATGCCACCCCCCGACCCCAATTGTCGTGACCCCCCTCCCCGAACCCTACCTTGTTCCTGCAGACGGTGTTCCCCGCGAATGGAGTTCCCCGTAGCCGGGATTCGCCGCGGCCCCCCTCCCCAACGCTACCTCGTTCCTGCAGACGACCTTCCCCACGGATGGAGTTCCCCGCAGCCGACTTTCCCCGTCCCCCCTCCCTAACCCTACCTCATTACCCGCAGACGGCGTTCCCCACAAATGACTTTCCCCTCGGACGGAGTTCCTGGCGGACAGAGTTCCCTATGGCTGGCGTTCCCCGCGGCCGGCCTTACCCGCGGTCGGCATTCCCCATGGACCTCCCTGCAGGAACCCCTTCATCATTTACATATTCTCTCTCAAGAACACCCCCTCCCTCTCCCCGGCTGGCGTCGCCCTCGGACATCATCGCCCGAACCCCCTCCCTGTTCCCAACTGACATTCTCGTGCGAAATCCCCTTGCCGGAACACCCTCCAGTAGGGTACCCAATATCCCCTGGTCTACATCGGTTGTTAATCAGTAATTTCTCTCATCTCACTTCTCTACTTTCGTTCCCTAGTCAACCTCCAGTAGCATTTGCAGTATTCGATTCCATTTTGGTTCTTCATGTGTGTTCGGAATACATTCTATATTGATCTAGAATTTTTGTTCCTTGCCATGTTTTTTTATTCATTTTGGTACTCTGTGCTAGGAATGGTTTCTTAGGTGTATTTATTTTGATGCTTCGATTTTGCATATAGCTTCACTTAAGGTGTTGGATGTTTTTCTTCAGGTAGAGTTACAATCAGTTTTTCAATTCTCAGTGCCCCAATGTTTGGGATGGTTTTACAGTTCATAGTTAAAAGCTATCTTAGATACGTAGAAATGCCTTACATGGCATCTGAGGGACCATGGTTTAGTCACCATAGTACCTATATATGAAAATATTGATTTAGTAATACCTATTTTGTTTAACTTACGCATTAAATGTTCATACTTCACATATTAAATGATTGTATGGTTTAATAGTAGGGTGACAAGTAATACTTGTTGGTAATTTCATGTTATTCTATATTAATATCATTAAAATTAGGTTCATCACAGCAAAGTCATAATTTTATTGTGACTGAAAATTCAGGTTGACATTTAAGAATCTTACCTTACTCATGAGGATACTTACAATTTCTACTTTAATTTACCATTGATGCTTTTTCTTTTACTTGCTGATAAAAAGATTTTTTTCACTCATTCAAATATCTTGACAGAAAGAACTCTATATCTTATTGCAGATTTGTATCCATCAATATTCAGTGTTCTATATTTTTTTTAACATAGAAAATAACTTCATTATTAGATATTCATTTAAAATCACAAAAAAATAAATAATGATGTTGTTTCCTATGTTAGTTGATTTCTAACTCATGAATATACCAACATTTTTAAGATGTAGTTCAAGTGTGCAATTTTTTGTGTGATTCCCTATGTATTATAAATTATGATTTTAATGAACAATCAAGTTTTCCATATGTATTTTTATATAATTTAACCATGGTCATGAATTAATTCGGGTTGAGGAGAGAAAAATGGATGCATGGAGGCTAACTAAAATTGGTGGGTTACATCAGGCTCCCACCCAATGCTTTGGGCATCCACCAAACTCTAGCGGGAGAAAGCTAGAAGTTTGACATCACCTTCACCACTCTAGCGGTGGGCTTAAAGGCCATTATTGAATGCTTCCATGAGATGGGAATTTTCAGTACTTTATGTATTCAATTATGGGAAAATGGTGAGTTTTTTTTGTTTTAATCTTGTTATGAGCTTCCACTTGTTTTTTATTTGTTTCATTGAACAAAATGCAATCGATCTGCCTTATAAAACAGATTTTTCTACTTCTTAATGTTTGATATTTATTTATAATAGAAATATTCTCAAGAACACGAAAAATTGTATTTCAAGTACTTGAATAAAAAAACATTTAATGAAGTAATAAAAATTATTTACCATCTGCTGCCCTTCTTAGCGACAACCATAAATTTATAGAGAGTGAACCCACCTTGGTGACAACCCAATATTTTAGACAAAATATTCTTCATGTCGTCTATTGAAGCCATTTAAATCTCTAGACTCATACCCATCTTCAGCACCAGAGTACCACATAGAGATTTCTTCAGAATGGAGGCTACATTTAATAATGAAGAATGTCATAGGCCTAAAGGCGGGTGCGCTCATAGATGAGGTGGGCACTCCAATTTCATCAACTACTTCTTGAATATTGCTATCAAACATCTCTTGAGAAACTTTCCTGTGAATAATCTTAGAGTCTCAACCTAATTAACTATTTGAGTACCAATTTGTAGAAGTTCTATCCTTAAATTCATGAGATGTTAACAATGATGATGAAAAATGCTCACTGTGCAAATCATTTTTTTATACTTTGATATATTTTTATTTTGGTTTCAATTCATGCAAATAATTTTCACTGATTTGTGGGTATGTCTTTTGGTTGTTTTTTATGTAGATATTGGAGCCGAAAGGTTTGACATAGCACCAAATTGAGGTTTCTTACTAATATTGAAGTTGGTTCGATTTTTCTCTTGCATGTATTAGAGTCGGGCTTGTTTTTTGTATGCTTTTTGGATGTGTATGGTGGGGATCTTGGAGCCGAAGGTCGTGGTATATAAACTATTTGATGTTTCTCATTGGTGTTGGAGCTAGCTTGCTGGTCGCGGGGCATGGATGGGTCACTGGTGCTGGTGCGCTTAAGGTTGTGGTATAGTTGAAGCTAGCTCGCTGGTCTTAGGGCATGGATGAGTCGGTGTTGCTGGAGTCGACTCACTAGTACTGGGGCATGGATGAGTCGGTAGTACTTGTGGGGGGGGTGATGGTCCTGTTGGGGTGACAGATCCTGCATTTTTGTATTTCATTTTGTATTACATTTCATTATTAATATAATTAATTTTTTTCTAAGTTTGAACATTCATGTAAATATTTTTCGGTTTAATAATTAAAATAGATGAATTATATATATGAGAAATTAATAAATATAATATAAAATTTTACTAGTAATGAAAATTTATAATTTTTATTCAAATATAATTTATAAATAGATATTATACGTTGATAATATTATTACCAACAGAAAAATTTGTCATAAGAATCTGTTGTTAAACACTTTAATCAACATATATATTATCTGTTGGTATTATTATAATTGTAACAAAACTATTTTATCTGTCGCAAAAGCATTTAGCGACAGAGTTTTTACCAACAATTTAGTGATAGAGACATATGTTGGTAAAACGTTTTACCAACAGAAAATGTACTTTTACCAACAGATATGTCCCTGCTGGGAAAAGTTAAATATTTTGTAGTGGTCTAAGCACATGAGCACTACCATTGTCTATCTTATGGGTATCATGATCCTTGTTCACTCTACCCAAGTTTTTTATGTTGGTTTTGAGATACTCAACCTCAGACCATGACTAAACATTCGATGTGCTTCCTATAACATGTAGGATTTTTCTCTTGTGTGTATTGGTGTTGTGGTTTGAGTGAGGAATGAATTCTAAATTTTGAATACTCTTATGTGTGTTGGTGTTGTGGTTTGGGTGAGGAATGAATTCTAAATTTGGAATACTCTTATGGGTGCTATTTCATTTCCTATAACATGTAGGCCTTTTCTCTTATGGGTATTATTGCATTTGAATTCCCAAATTTCTAAATTTCTAAATTCGGGAATGAATTCTAAATTTTGAATACTTTGGACGGGGATTTTGTATTGGTGTTGTTTCAGGTCTGGAGAGGGGGAGGTGTGTTGCTGTGTTGTTGTAGAGCTGTTTTGTTGCTGGTCTGGAGAGGGGAGAGGGGCCTACTGCTGCTGTGGAGTTGAGCAAATGTATACCAATGGTTTTAAACCATTGGTATAGATGCTATAATATAACTATACCAACGATTTTGTTATAACCGTTGGTATAGGTTTATACCAATGGTTATAACAAAACCGTTGGTATAGCCTTATGGCTTGCCATATCCTTTCTATACCAACAGTTTCACAAACCATTGGTATATGTTATACTTTAACACATATATGCCAACAGTTTGTAGAATCCGTTGATATACCTTCTATTTTGACACCTATACCAACGGTTTTCACAAAACCGTTGGTACATGACTATTGTCATGGCTTACTTGGCCATGGTTGGGGGAACCATTGGTATACTATATACCAACAGTTTCCAAGACTTTACCAACGGTTTTGAACCGTTGGTAAAGTGTAAAATTCTAGTATTGGGTGTGTGTGACTTCTTATGGGATCTCTATGTCCAAGAGATGATAGGCTATGGTGTCATTTTCTGAATGGATTGGTTAGTTCCCTTCCAGGCAATTGTCGATTTCTATCACCGTAGGGGGTGTTTCACATCACCAGAGAGAAGATCGTTTCTTCATAAGGGTGAATGAGATGCCCAGGGGAGTAAAGCGGGACCCGAGCATCATCGGTTGGGAGAAGTTATAGCCCAGATTGCTACTCTATATCGGGATGACCAAAGGACTTCACTGTTAGATTTTCCTCCAGTGGTGTATCATTTCAGGAATGTCTTTCCAGAGGACTTTTTAGGTTTGCCTCCATAGTGAGAGGTAGACTTTTCTGTTGAGATCATGCCCGGAGCAACTCTGGTGTCTATTAATCCTTATAGGATGGCCTCACCAGAGCTACAAGAACTCAAGAAAAATTTGGAGCATTTGTAGGCTAACGGTTTCATCTGACATAGTACTTGTCCTTGGGGTTCGCCTTTCCTGTTTGCGAAGATGGCGGATGGTACTCTCCATCTTTGGGTGGATTATCGGAAGCTGAACCAGTTGACGGTCTAGAACTGATATCCTTTGGCGAGGATCCATGATATCTTTGATCAACATCGAGGCGCCCAAGTGTTCTCGAAGATTAATGTGAGAACCGATTATCCTCAGTTGCGCGTTAGACCATCTGATATACCTCTCGCATCCTTTCGGAGTAGGTACGGTCTATACGATTATGTAGTTATGTTGTTCGATCCCACGAATGCACCAGCTGTTTTCAAGGCACTGAGGAACCGAGTGTTCCAACCATACTTGGATTTCTTCGTGGTGGTTTTCATGGACGATATCTTGGGTTACTCTCACACTCAACACAATCATGCCACCCATCTTGAGATCATTTTTAGTACACTAAGAGTGCATTAGTTATATGCTAAGCTCTTGAAATGCTACTTTTGGATGGACCAGATTCACTTCTTGGGTGATTTTATCTCAGAGACAGGAGTATTAGTAGACCCTGAGAATGTGAGAGCTGTAGTTTCTTGGGTGCATCTGAAGAATGTTTTTGAGGTACGAAGATTTCTAGGGCTGGCTGGATAATAAATATGTGTCATACAAGACTCTTCACACTTAGAAACGCCACTGACGGGTATGACTAAAAAGGGTGTGAAGTACTCGTGGACAGATTCTTGTGAGTTAGCCTTTCAGGATCTGAAAGGGAGGTTGACATCAACACCGATACTAGTATTGCTAGAGTTGAGCATGAGCTACACTTTTTATTGTGATTCTTCTGGTATCAGGCTGGGGGTAGTGCTTATTCAAGGAGGAGTCGTTGCATACAGGTCTCGGAAGTTGAGGCCACATGAGAGTAATTACCCAATGCACGATCTTGAGTTGGCAACAGTTGTTCATGCTTTATGATGTTGGAGACATCAGCTCCTCAGAGAGCATTTTGTGGGTTTCACCGACCACAAGAGTCTCATGTGTAACTTCACTCTGCATGATCTGAACTTGAGATATAAAAGGTGGATTGAGTACCTTAAATCCTTTGACATTGAGCTTTCCTTTACGCCTGGGAAAGGCAACGCAGTGGCTGATGCGTTGAGAAGGGGGACTCAGATACATGCAGTTCCGGAGGCCAACAATGAGTGGCAGCATATGGCTCTGTTCACTGAGAAGAATTTGGAGGTGCATGATAGATAGGGGCATATGTTTTTTTCTTCTATTTCATATACCTCTACTCTTCTTGATCGAGTGCGAATGAGGAAGCTAATAGATTCTGAAGGCCTAGTCCTACGAGAAGTTGTGTAAGGATAGGCCCCTATAACTAGATGGACCATAGGAGAGGATGATATCTTGCGTTTTCAGGGGCACGTATGGTTGTCAGCAGACATACCCAAGTAGTTGATGCAGCAAATTCATTCCTCAGTTTGGGCAGTTCATCATGGTGTCCCCAAGATGTATCATGATCTACACCATTAGTATTGGTGGCCAGATATGAATAATGATGTTGCTGGGTTCGTCATGAGGTGTTCCACCTATTAGCAAGTGAAGGCGGAGCATTAGCAACCAACAGAGATTTTGCAGTTGTTACCCATTCCCATGTAGAAGTGGAATGATGTCACGATGGATTTCACGACAGGTATTCTGAGGTTGCCTCGAGGGAATGATGTTGTATGAGTTGTTATTGACAGACTCACGAAGGTTGCTCACTTCTTTCTGATCAAGGAAACCTTCAGTGTTGATGAGCTGGGACAGTTGTACATCCGTGATATTGTACGTTTACATGGAGTTCCACAATACATTGTTTCATATAGGGATGCCCATTTTACATCTCGGGTCTGGCAGGGGCTATAGAAGGCGTCGGGTACAGAAGTACTTTTGAGTACAGTTTACCACCCTCGAGCAGATGGCCATTCCTAGCATAAGATTTAGGTGTTTGAGGAAATGTTGCGAGCATCCGTCCTTGATTTTGGAGGTTCTTGGGAAAAGAACATTCCTCTTGTAGAGTTTCCCTACAACAATAGTTTTCAAGCATCTATTCAAATGGCACATTATGAGGCCTTGTATGGTAGGTTATGAAGATCACCCTTATGTTGGCTGGAGATAGGAGAGGCAGTTATGCTAGGACCTCATCTTGTCCAGGAGACCATAGAGCAGATAGAGTTGATTCAGAAGAGGATGGCTACCACACAGTCTCAAAATAAATCTTATGTTGAGCAGTGGAGACGACTTCTGGAGTTCGAGGTCGGGGATCAGGTTTTCTTGCATGTCACACCGTGGTTGGGGAACAAGGGGATTAAGAGATAGGGTAAGCATTCGCCGAGGTACATCGGACTGTTTGAGGTTTTGGAAAGAGTCGGGCCGATTGCCTATCTGCTGCAGTTACCTTAGAGGTACCGAGCTATGCACGACGTCTTTCACGTTTCTCAGCTTCGAAGTTACTTCTCAGACCCATCTCATGTTCTTCATCCCGAAGAGGTTGAGTTGGAGGTGGACTCCTCATTTGAGGAGCATCCTATCCAAATTGTTGATCACAGTACAAAGGTTCTCCATGGACGATCTGTTCCTCTGGTACGAGAGTTATGGAAGCACGGACGAGTACCAAACGAGACTTGGGAGAGGGAGACCGATGTTCGATCGCAGTGGCAGGAGTTGTTCAAGGATTCTTCTTCTACGCCGCCTTTGTGGGGAAATTTGGTGATGAACTTTTTTATGGGGGGGATTTTTGTATGAACACAGATCTTTTTTATGTATGTTTTCCTTTTTCTGGCGTTTTTGAGGAAAAAGGGGAGTTTTCTGGAAATTTCATAAGTACACCGTGTAATTTTTAAATACAAGTTGTGTACTCAGTTACCGCAGGTAGCCAGGTGATGGCTATGTCATGGCCATGCACACGACCATGTGTGGAGACCTGGAGACCGCCTAATGAAGGGGTCGGTAAAGGCAAGTACATGCCGTGTACTTTCATTTTTTTCATTAAATGTACCAGGGTTACATTTCATGGATAGAACTGTCTCCTTCTAGGCCTGTTTCTTTTGAGAGAGACCGTACGACCACGATTCTTCTCTAAGCCCCCGATGGAGCACTTGTTCTCCGAATCGACCACGGTCGATTGCATTGGGATCTCCATGGTAAGCTCTTACATCTATTAGAGATTCATTTCTGGATTCCTCCTCTTTCTCTTGTTATCCTCAGTTAGATGTTTTGAGCATTTTTGTAGATATACGATGTTTTTGGGCCATTCAAGGCCTAAGGTTCACGTATATTGATCCTACAACACCGAGGTTGGTGGTTTGTGCCTTTCCGTTGAATGTCCTTGAGTTATATGTGCAAATTTTCCCAATACCATTAAACGAGGTATTGCGTGTTACTATTTCAGCCCTGTTAATTTCCTTCTATTATTTTATGCTTTTGTAGAGGTTAATTGAATGTGAATAGGCTTAATTGCTATTCTTTGGATGTGTTTTCCCTTGAATGTTTTGTTTATGACTGTTTGGTCCTACTTTCCTATTAGGTTGTTGTTTGTTTCCCATGCCTAGTATTGGTAGGATGGAGTGATTTTTTATCTGACATGTGATTATGTTGTAGAATGGATATCAAAGTAGTTCATGAGGTTTAATTTTGACTCTTTCCATTGCTATGCTCGTTTGAATTACACAGGGCAGTGAGAACCTGGTGTAGTAGACCATAGGGAGAATGGACGTAAGGGTTTTTCCAGAGGGTCTGTTTTTATTGAACAATGCAAGAACACATAAGGAATTGTCATACATGCTTCCTCAGAGTGTCTGTAGTTCCTCAATGTGGACCACTGGGGGAATGAGATGTAAGTGCTTCCCCAGAGCGCCTTTTAGTTACCGATACGAGACTGTAGGGGGAATTGATGGTGTGTGCATCCTCAGAGAGTCTATGCTAAAGCAGAACTAGATGGGAGAGACTATGTGTGATTCCAAGATGGTTGCTTGTGTTTGTTAGGTTAGACAAGAGGGGATAGGTTGTGGGTACTTCCTAGAGGGTTACCTGTTTGTGTTTATCTGCTTTCTTGATAGGTGTATTTGAAATCTTTGAAACTGTAGGAATGGTTACTGTTAAGCACTTACTTGTTTACTACTTTCACTTGCTTATTACCTCCCATATATATTCATTGACTATTATTCATAGATCTCTTGGTAGTTTCTTACTGGGATTAGTCTCACACAAAATTTGGGAAATGCTTTTGGGCCCAAATAGATCATATTGTGGCAGGTATAGATAAGAGTAAGCGCCCTTCTACTTCAGGTACTTGACTACTTTGGAGATAGAGAGAATGAGAACAAGTTGGGGCTTACGACACTGAGGAGTTGTTTATGATTTTCTTTTTTTTACATTGGATTAGTACTGTATTTCAGCATTGTGAGTTGTTAGGATGCTTTCCTAGACATATGTATCATGCATCATTATATATATGCTATAGCTACTTATTATTTTCAGTCTTCCGCTCTGTACTTTTTTATACCATTATTGCTACTTCTACAATAGCTATTTGTTTTCTCTTCTGATGTGTTACTCTACCAATGAGGGCATAGATTCCCCACTATCACACCCGAGACCCTCGCTTCTAGTCGGTAGCATCTAGCATTAAGGTAAATACGCTTGAGGCCATATGACCAACCGGGTACGGGGCACCTCTTGGCAGCATCCAGAATCGGGATGTTACAATACTAGTGATCCATGTGTTTTTGATGAATTTATGAACATTTTAAATAATTTAATTTAGACGAATATTGTTATTATTAGGTAACTAGGGAAAGGATTTTCCCTAGAAATATGAGATCCATTATAGAGGGTAATCATAGGATGATTATTTTGGAAATGATATTAGTGAAAAGGATGTGACACTAGGTATGTGGTATAGGGATCAAGAGGCTTTGAGATTTTGGGGTGTAAAGCACTTATTGTTTTCTTTTGTTGAAGCTAGTTTTAATGCTAATGATTATTATGATATTGAAAAATATTTATTTAGTTAGTGATCCATTTGAGATGTTGGATCCTTTTACGAGATAGTTGGATCTAGAATGAGTAGAGTGTGAATATGAGATACAATTTTTTCAATGAAGCTCTGTTTGGCAGGTGATCGGATATTAGTATAAAACATGGGTGAAAAGAGATTTTTTTAATGAGGAGGGCCATGGGAGCTTCAAATTATATGATTATAAAATCCATTAGGAGAAATATCAGTAATTAGGGGTTTGATACAAGGTTTGATTATAGGGATTCATGGGAGCATGATTTTTCTTGTTCTACTATATTTTATTGGAGTGTACACTCATTGGGATTTATGAGAATACGGATTGTCACACTGGTTGTGAGTGTTACTATTTTCATTTTTAAATGTTTAGTACCATTGTGTGGAAAAAGTTTGGTTTTGAATTTATTTATTTTTAACAAGGATTCCCAGGTGATTCAAGATAAAACTATTGAGTTTATTAAAAAGGATAGGTACCAATGGAACCATACAATATAGACTGAACCGTTCAATTTTGTTTCTTGTGATCTATATTGTAGATAAAAATATTGATGGTGGTGAGGATGAAATTTTCATGAGCCATGAATGAGTAGAGAAAAATAATTATCAGTAACTATATATGTGTTGGATGATATTTTCTACACATTACATGTGTTAATATTTGAAATATGGTACATAGAGGAATGATCCTTATTTTACCAGGATCTTGTATGGGATTTTTGATGGATTTTTGTGTGTGTAAGAATCATACTCAGAATGATTTTGTATAGGATCTAAATGTTACTAAGATTCTATTAGTATAGGTGGACAAGGAGAAATAGTGGATACATTTATGGTTTGATAAGTGAACATCTATGATATTACATAAAATTACACATTTAGTGAGGGTATTTTGAATATTTCATGTTTTCTATAGGGATTTAGGCATCATGATTTGGTTATGTTATTTCACGTTAGTAGCTGTAGTACAGTGTGATCATGAAATATTTCTCTAAGAGGTATAATTAATTATTTTTGGTACAAATGGGTGTTATGTGTTTGATAATACATTGAGAGTGTTATAGAATGTTTAGAAAATAGTAAAACATTGAAACAAATAACATAAAACTACATCCTTCTATATTAAATTTTCATAGATCCAAGAGGTTCAATTCCTAAAGGGCCTATTAGTTTAGTTGTTTTGGAGAACCAACAACGTACATAATACCCATTTTAGAATCAGAATATGAAGTAAAACATAATATTTAACAACATAAATTGGAATACATCATAGAAGAATCTTTCAAATATTTCTTCATCATGTCTTAGGGAATGGAAACAAAATATGGGTGAGATAAAAATATCCATAAGGGTTATGTACTGAAGAGGCTTTCATGAACCAATAACTAATCATAAATTTTGTAGGATAAATAATTGAAATCAAATTACATTTAATCAATAACAAGGATATCAAAATTATATAAGGAATTATAAATATAACATGATAAATAATTGACCATACATTCCAATTAATCATTAAACCATGAATAAAATACATCCATATACAATATCATTGTGAAAATATAATGGATAATAAAAATAAATGAATAGTAAATGAAGTAAATTTTTAATTATTTGATTTCTCGATCTCATATATCATGGTATCTTTACTATCAAGACTATTCATTGGATGATATAAATCTATAATAAGAAACCCATTATATTTGGTCAATTTATTTGTCTAATTAATCATTTAAATGAATCATATCGTCAAGTGACTTTGTGACCATAATAATATGTTTTCAATGAAATTATGATTTTATATAACCTAGTGAAACAAAATTGAGTTATGAAATTCATTCCGACTTAGTAATTTTCATGTAAAATACCCTAAGATGAAATTATTAAAATTAAAAATTAAAATGTCATGATTTATTAAATATTCTCAATATTAAATTAAAAATGGGTTATATGATCCAAATATAAAATAAATTAGGCACATGACTATATAATATGCCTCATTGAAGGGAAATGGATATGATGTCCCTTACCACATGATTTCCTTTATACGAACGAGATTTAACCTCATTTATAATGGTTATAAGAATGATAATAATCTGTTATTGAACCATATTCATAATTATAATATCATATGTTATCTTATTATTATATTTCAAAATATATTGAGTTATAATATTTCATTATTTTCCTCGTATCGGGTGTTTATTTACCTATTTTTTCATGCAAGTTTTTTCATAAACATTACAGTGATTGTTAATATGATATATATATATATATATATTCTATATATTTATATTAATTTTATAAATATCATATATAATCATTAGATACATTTTTAGAACTATTTATGATATTTTGACATGGAAACTGAATCACTTAAATTTATGGAGATAGTAGGCCTTACGTATGAACGATTGGCGATATCATTCCCTTAAATATGTAAAGTGTTAGAAAATGGGAGATATATTAAATTTATAGAATAAATATAATCTCATATGTATCATATATATTCAAAAATCTTATCCTTATTTCATTTCATGTAAATTGCATGTTAAAAATGAATTCATCACTTTTTAAGGAGTTAATTTGTATACCCATGAGAAATTATATCCTATTTCAAAAAAATGGATCATAAAAAGCTATATCTAATATAAAATTAAATATTTTTAATAATATCATTAATTCCATATATGTTTAGTAAATTGATCATTATATCTAGTCATGAAAAGTGGTGATGAAAAATAAAACTAAATTGGTTTGTGAGGTGGTAGTTGTCCATACACATGATCGATAGATTTGTTTCCCATTTTATTGATGATGAGATATATATAGTTCATTATATTAACATAATTAAATATATGTATATGAGTTATACTAGTTTTTTAAATTTCAATGATGAATAATATTTTATGGAGGTGGAAGATGAAATAAAATAATAAAAACTAGTATAGAATCATTACATTTTCCTTAGACAACTTCATAATGATTACACAATAATCCTTCCCTGGATGGAGTTATAATCAAAACTAGGATCCTATAATGAGGGAAGGAAGTATCAAAGTGACTTTGGAAGGTCGTGGATGATTCAAATGTCTCTCGAACACTTCATATATTTTTTTGATACATGGTTTAATTTCCAAAAAAAATCCATAGATATAAATATTTCTAAATTTTCAAATTTTCTTATGTGAATGGGGAATATATATCAATTCACGATGAACCTTATAAAAAAATACCAAGAGAAAATTTTAGGAAACATGATTTGACACTTTAAATTTAAAATATTTCCTCGTATTTCTAATATAACTCTTTTTTGATATTTGAGTTAAATTAATATGAGCAAGAATAGTCTTTACATTTGTTCTTCTATCTTCAACAAGATATGGTATGACATGTTTCCTTTCACCAACATCATCCCAAAAAGTTGTAAAGAAACATATATTTCTATATAATGCTTCATATGAAGAAATATTAATACATGAATTGAAACTATTATTTATGGAATATTTTACCATCGCTAAATGTTGACCCCACATACCTTGAAAATAAAGTGATTGTGACCTCATAATGTATTCCATTATTTGAATTATAAATTCATACTATATAGATATTTGAGTATGGTAGGTGGAGCTCAAATTATTCGAAGTATAATGTTCATTATAATGACTCTTAGAATTTTGATGTAAAATGAAGATCATGATTTGAAACAATCAAATGAGGTGCACCAAGACATATTAAAAAATATTAATATAGTTCCTTAAGATGTAATAAATAGGTAAATATTCTATTATAGATATAACATGATAAAATTATTTCGATGGATTGACAAAAACCAATATTAGATTATTATTTCTAGGATTATTTTTTAGTCCTATAAAAAATTCCATAGAAATTTCATCCCATTTCAATATAAAATAGGAAGAGGAAACAAGACTCCTATAGGATGATTACTCTATGTCCTAAACTACTACTAAATCAAGAATCCTGATACATAGTCCAAAATTTCCCAGTCCTTTTTATCGCACCAAAAATTCACCATCAAATCCCAATGCATCTTGGACCTACATGGGTGTATTAAAAATTTCAAGAAATTATAATCATCCAATTATACCCTATTTAGTTGAATTATTGATAGAACATACATTCTCTATTTAGATATTAGAATTCCATTATCACAAAAAAATCTTTAAATATCACATTATTAAAAAGGATAATATTCATCTGAAAAATATCTTCATCATATTGATTTCTTTATATCTTTTCTAATAATGATGTTTTTTTCAATCATTTGAAAAATTTAATATATATCCCCTATATTAAAAATACCTATATCAATAATTATGAGATCAATGATCATAGGATCCATCTCTATCATATTTTTCAACAGAATACAATGGTCATTCCAACTCAATGCATTTTCATCCATATTTTATTTCCCATGATGTGTAGTGAGAAATCATAATCCTTTAGTATCTGAAAAAATTGTAATTTCTAAATGTCCATATATTTTTATGAAAATATATCTTTTATTATTGTAAGGTTTGTTTATATCTCACATATTTCTCCATATAGATAATCCATCCATATAATCAAAGTAAAAAATATATATTTTACAACTGTAGATCATGGGACAGATAGTTCTATTCATAGTTCATCAAATTCATTGATACATATTCAATAACGTTATCATTTTTTGTAAGGACACAACAAAATATTTTATTTTAAAAATCAGTATATATAAAAAAACCGTCATTTCCTTATGTAAAGTATACTTATAGGATTGACCAATCTCTACATTAATTCATCAAATCCTTCATCACATTCAATTTTCCAAATGAACCAAACAAATATAAAAGTGATATTTTTATCATTTTATCCAAGTAAGCAAAAATTCAACTTGAATCCTCAGTTGTAACTAAAAAAATATATGAAACTATCATCCTCAGTTATGTTTGATGGTGTTTTCCATTCTCAGACCACATTATTCATCATGGGACTAATTGGGATTTCATCCATGGAGAAAGTATGTACATGAAAATAATATTCTTGATGCTATAAATCAGACATAAAAAATTTCCCATTGATCATCTTTCTATTAAGAGTCTCAAGAATGAATATCAAGAGATTCTCATTTACGTATAGGTATTACAATATAATAATAAATCATCAGTTAATACCCAAAAAATCCATATTATATTCCACGATTACTCTACTTGTTAGATCTAAATAGGAAGAGGGTTGTTATCTCAATCCAAATTGAACTATTGTAAAATCATAATGTCTATACCCTTATTGAGATAATTGCCTTACAATTTCATCCGAATATTCTCAAAATTTATGACACCAAGATCCATAGTCAATCAATGAATTTTTTTAACATCTATGATGTTTATCTAATATATATTCAATGTGAGGAAATATTATATTATTCTTTATCATTGAGGAATTGATTTAATTAAATTATTGAACTACCTTATGCATTTATCTATATTATTAATTAAGAGAACATGGGATTCCCAGGGAGAAAAATCAGTATATATAAATAATTTATCAAACTACTCCCCTAGTTGATTATTCAAATATAATAACTCTATAGTGGATATTCTATACAGGGTCTTTGATATTTTTAATAAATTAGAGAATAAGTAGATATAAAACTCAATTTCATGATCTTGTAGATGTCTAGGTCATTCTTCTAAGAATACATCAATGGGATCCTATGTAATAGGTATGTTGTCACGACCCGACCCTACCCGGGCTCGAGTCGCAACTACCCCAAGCCCGCCTCCATAGGCCAGGGGCTGGTAACCAGCGCCGAAGGCACAAAAACTCGGGGAGGCCTTTGCCTAAGCACCTGTACACACACACACGCAGCACACGCAATGCAACAGTGCAGAGTAAAAGAAAAGACAAGAAAAGAAAAGGGAAACTGCTATATATAAACCACAATGTGCATCGACCTCTAATAGTACAAAGTACAGTGCTGAAAAGGAAAAAGGGGAAAAACACGCGCCCAACCAGAAAAGGTGCCACAACCCGACAACAGGTAAACAAAAAGGAAACAGCTGACGGGTCTCCCACCTGGAACCCGGCCACGACCACCACACGCGGTCCAAGCTCCCAAGCTCCTATGCTCCACTGAAGTCACGCTTCACCAGTTCGTCGCCTGTAAGGGAACACCAAGTGCGGGCAAAGCCCAAGCATGGGTGAGTACAAAAATACTCAGTAGGATACCCCAAAGGTTCGAGGGAGCAACAAAGGAGGTATCGAAGGGTGAGCAATAGAGCGAACAGGAAAAGTAAAGGAGTACGACTGAAAGGGCAGTAAAAGTAATAGTGAAGAGTCCAGATCAATCCAACAAGAGAAAAGAAGGTAGACTCGTCCAAACAAAAGGAGCTGGAAACGGTGAGAAGATGAACTTCTCGTCGAGTCTTCGCTACTATAGCAGGAGAGTAGACTCATCCAACCACGAGAAGCTAGACACGGAAAGCATGTGGCATACCCCGCACGTCTTCGCCTCTCCCAGAAGGAGAGTAACCAAACCCAAGAAGTGGGTACTAGAACAAGGTATATACATCCATATGCTCTATCAAGAAGCCCGAACAAGGTCGTAAGGGGATCTCCATCCCGTAGCTCGGCCCAAGAAAACAAGTAGCCAACAGTCCCAGAAGAAACACCATCGATGCCCAGCATCCCGCACGTCTGCCCCGAACTACAAGTCAATGGCTCAATCACCACACCTCGACACTATCCACTTTGGGCGGCACTGACTCGCCCGCACGGTTTTATATTGCGCCACAAGGATGCGTCTCGGTGGGGGGTGGGAGCTCCTCGTACTTGAGAGTTCTGGGGGAACGTCAACCATAACTCGTCACTGCCCCGCAGTCGAGAGGTCTGCTCAAAGTCGACAGGCGACCCCCTGCCCAGCCCCGCTAGAGGGTCCCTGGAAGTCAACGGGTTCCCACTACAGGGAGACCCGGAAAGTCGACGGGTGCCACACTGCCTAGTCCCGTAACAGGGTAATCCAATGGAGGGCGACCCGGCTAAAGTCGGCGACGAGACCACTGCCCAGCCCAGCTGGAGGTAATCCGGCATCGGGGACCACTGCCCAGCCCAGCTGGAGGTAAGCCCAGCATCGGGGACCACTGCCCAGCCCCGCTGGAGGTAAGCCCGACATCGGGGACCACTACTGAAAAAGCAGCCTATACCCATGGTTCAAAACCGTGGGTATAGCCCCCAAAACCGTGGGTATAGCCTATACCCACTGTTTTGGGAACCGTGGGCTGGAACGGCGTCGGGATAGGTCCCCAGCCTATACCCACGGTTTTCCAAAACTGTGGGTATAGGTGTCCTACCACCATGTCACCGAAACATATCCAATTGTCACGGTGTCAACGGCTTTTACCCACGGTTTCAAAACTGTGGGTATACGTCCTAAAATAATGCAGGCGCCGAGTTTCGATCTCGCGACCTCTCCGCTGCAAACACCGCATCTAACCACTACCCTAACATCACCTATATGTATATATATATATATATATATATATATTTAGTTAAATATATTTATAAAAACCGTGGGTATAGAGGGAAGAACCGTGGGTATAGGATTCCCACAAAAAAAATTTCTTTCCCGCGGAAATTTTTTTTTCCCGCGCACACAAAACTGACCTATACCCACGGTTTTTCATAACCGTGGGTATAGGAATTTTGGCCCAGACCTATCCCCACGGTTTTCCCCAAAATCATGGGGATAAGTACCCCTATACCCACAGTTTTGGGAAACCGTGGGTATAGGTCACTTTTCAGGACCTATCCCCACGGTTTGGGAAAACCGTGGGGATAGACCCCCCCTATACCCACGGTTTTGGAAAACCATGGGTATAGGTCTTCAATTGACACCTATACCCACGATTTTCCAAAACCGTAGGTATGGGGGGGTCTATCCCCACGGTTTTCTCCAAAACCGTGGGGATAGGTCCATTTTCCAATAGTGGACCACTGCCCAGCCCAACTAGAGGTAAGCCCAGAACTGCTCTGACCATCCCTGCTGGATGGTACTGCTCGGTGAACACCACTGTACTGGCCATCCCTGCTGGATGGTAACCCACTGGCGAGCCCTGCTCGAAACAACCTCAGCTCTGCTGGAAACAACCTCAGCCCTACTGGAACAACCTCAGCCCTGCAGGAAACAACCTCAACCCTGCTGGAACAACCTCAACCCTGTTGGAACAACCTCCTGGGTAGAGGATCGGTGCCCGCGTAAAGTGTTGGTCACACCGAATCCACAAGAACTCTACCAGGGAACACAGGGTGATGGGAGAAACTCCCCAGGCCTCAAAAGGTGATCCCGCTCCAATCCACTGAGTCACTGTCGAAGCGGACTGAGACATCTCATCCCGAAAAGTGGGGAAAACGCCCACGCTGCACGAACACCCGTAGTCGCAAACGGTGTCGCAGACCGGTGAAAGGGCACAGTATTGAAACCCCTCATAGCTGAAGAAGCAGAGGAACCAGACCATCTCTGCCGGCTAAACCATCAAGAACAAGACCAGGGGGAGACCACTCAACCCTGCTGGTCAGACAAAAGAGCACCAGGCCAGGGGAAACTCCACCCTGCTGGTCAAACAAACGAGCACAAATCCAGGGGAAAACTCCACCCTGCTGGTCAAACAAACGAGCACAGAGGGACCCTCTACGTCGTGAGAGGTCAAAGTATGTAAAGCAGATCACGACACGCACGTGGGGCCCACACGACGTGTGGCCCCAAGTCAACCCCAACTGAGCGCACAAATATCCTCAGGTACAACAACCACATGTACCTCCAAGCGCTCCCGTATACTCCCAGAGTATACCTCGTTCCAGCCCAAAGACTATCATGTACACGGCACCCAGTGTCAACGCGAAGGCGTGACGTAACAACTCCACCTCAAAAGCCCAGGCATGGCCAACCACATCTTGTGAATCGTTTATATCACTTTCCCAAGAGTGTGCGACCACACGCCAAGGGTCCGCTACAAACAAGGTAGGGCGAACCACCACTGGGGCACCTTCCATGCTTCCACATTTAATAAGATCACGCAAGAGGATCCGCACAACCAAACGGATCACACCGTAGTAATCCTCACAGAAAAACACGTGAGATCGACTACTTACTCGCCTCAAACGGATATCCGACGAAAAGGTCACCAACACCGCCTCATGCCCGAACGGCGCCCCGTGATCCCGAGCCTCGGCCCCGAAAACAGTCGGGCACATCGCACCATTGCAATCCCCTCGGGAAAACACGTCAAAAGCACTACTCACTTGAGTGCAACGGATATCCGGAGAAAAAGATACGTTCTGGCGCACCGCACACGAGTGGTGCTTCGTCGGACCCGCAACCCGGTCCCAAAACTCAACGAACGGATTGCACCGTTGCGATCCTCTCGAAAAAGTATTCGGAATGGACTATTCACTTGTCCAAAATGGTCGCCTGGTGATAAAGCTGGAAATCACCGTCAACTCCCGAAACGGCCCTCGCGGGGCCCACACCATCGTGCGGAATTAAAGCTGGCAGACCGCGCCGAAGCGTTGCCCTCGGAAAAACACCCAACATCGACTTCTCGCACGCCCCGAAGAGACGCCCGATGAAAAAGTTGCTAAACGCTGCACGCAGCTCAAAAGACGGGATGTGGGGCCCACGCCTCAACTCCGACTTCAATGCCCGGAACCACCCTGGAAACCTCCGCCTCAACGCCAGGGTTCCAACACCGCCGACGACACTCAAAACAGACATCGGATGCGTCTGCGCCGCTCAAAACAAGATTTCCGGAGAAAATGACATTTCACTTAAAGACACGTCGCGCCTCCGAGGCCCATCGGTTCAGGAATTAAAAATTCCCAAAACTATCTCAAAAAGTCCGCCTCGTCGATACAATTCCACCTCTGCAGACGACACTCAAAACGGACACCCGTAGCGGAAAATACGGGTGTCCAAACACCGAGGGGGCAAGACCCCTGGGGCTGGACCGGCCTGGGTCGGCCCGCGGCTTAGCTGCGCGGCCGCGAACACGCGGTCCATGCACAGACCGGCCACGAGGGCCGGTCGCGGCAGCTGCGTGAAGACCCGCGCGGCGCGGGCCTTTGTCGCCGCACGGGGGTCGCGCGCCGCGACCCCGCGGTCGCCGCTCCCTGGCGACCGCCGCCTCGCCGGGCGCTCCGCCTGAGCCCCGGCCACGCCTGGCCGCTCCACCAGACGCCCCCACCGACGCCCGAGCACCCCGCTGTCGTGCCCAACGCCTCCACCGGACACCCGCGGACGCCCGTGGACACCCCCTGCTGCCGCCGTGAGCCCCCGGCCACCTGATGCTCGACCGAACAACCGCGCCGCCCTACTGCTCAACCCAAATTCCAGCAAACTTCGGCGAACATCCGTGAGCAGCTCGGGACTCGGAATTGAAATCCGAAAGATGCGTTGGAAAGGGAATAAACTCTACTACGCAATCATATGTTTTTTTTTTCGGAAATCCAACAGGAATTTGGCAGGATTAAACCGGCTCAAAGTAGGTGCGGGAAATCAAAATGAAAACGCCAAATCCTACCTCGATGGGCTTCGCCCGAAGCTTCGCCGCGATCCGTCAGATCCGAGCCTTGCCGGAGAGGAGGAGATGATGGAGGGGAGATTCCTCCTTTGCTGTGGGGAGCTGATGGTGCCAGGGGAGAAGAGGGGAGGAAGGGGATGAGTTAAGCGTTTAAATAGAAAACGCTTAACCACTCGCCCGTCGGTCCGAACCCAAACCCTCAGCAGGGTTGAGGTTAAGCCTCCCCTAGGGTAAACACCACCTCCCGAGCACAATGGAGGTCTTGAAATTTTAATCCGAGACCTCGTTCAAAAGTTATAAAATTTAACTTCTGAAACCGCTAAATTACGAAAACACCCCTAGGCCATTTTTCACAGACGGGTCGCGCCCACAAAACTTATACCCCTCCTAGGGTAAACGGCACGCTCCAAACTCAACGGTGCCCTCAGTTTTCCAATCTGATCCACCGTTTAATAGATACCTTCGTTTCAACATTAAACGAATTAATTTATTTATTTAATCCGTTTAACGTTCCAGAAGCGAGCGAGGGGTCCAAACGTCCCGCGCCGACAAGTTTTATATCATTACTAGGGTAAAAACCCCATTCCGGACCCATCTATACACTCGGATCTCTGATCCGGATCACCGTTTAGGAGTTATCGCATTTATTTGTCATTTCCAGTGTGAACGCACTGAAAATTTAATTTCGGCCACTTCGGGGCTCAGAATCGCACGCCATCCGAAGGCGCTGCTCTGGAATATCATCAAGAATATTCCAAAGTCTTTCGTAGCAAAAACTGGGTTCTTACATCATTCCCTCCTTCAACCTTTTCTTCCCCGAAAAGAAAAACTAAGGAGCAACACAGGGTACTAAGTCCACACCTGGCTTTCCCATACCTAGAAGAACTCACGCACAGCTCTGCGTCACCACACACAGACTAAAGGATTGATCTGTTCACGCTAGATCGGCCCTTTCCGACATCGTGAACCCACTCCAGACTTTTGGGGCTAGGGCAAGGCGGTAGGGAACCTCGCCATCCCTTTGCATAGTTTCAAACGGCCCGAAGGCCCTCGGGGGTAGCTCACCTCCCCGGTCAAACCACTACGACGCACGCCGTGACTGGAATCACCGCCCGCACCTGAAACAAGGCCTGGTGATTCCCTCCTTCAGAATATCCATATGGTGAAACACCCAAGTATATCTGGTCACACAAGGTTCCACATTCGAGGCTCTCTTACACGCTCGGTGAGAGATGGAGTTGACACCATCGACTAAAGGAAAAGGTCCCCCGCCTTTTCCCTTACCAACACAGGGTCACACCCGACGCCCTGCGTCACCCTGGTAACACCTCAAACAAGGAGCATGGAGAAAAGCCTTTCACACGCAGAGCCTAACAATTCTACTGAAAGAAGTAGAAGAGTCTCAAGGGGTACCTCTCACCATCCCATGCTCTGCAGGATCGTAGAAATCCAAAGCTCGCGGCTGTCCGTGGTCCCAACCGTCATCTCCCAGAGCCTGACGTGGACCACCGAGTGGTGATGGGGAGATCTCGTAAAGTCGTCCCCCACTACCAGCTCCTCTCGCTCCTCTGCTAGCACCACCTCTCTGGCCACTACTCCGATCACGGTGCTGCCTCTGCCGTGGTGGTGCGCCTGCTGCCTGCCCGAAGCTCTCAGCAACTCGGGTCGGGCAGTCTCGTGCCAAGTGACCTTGCTCGTCACAAGCATAGCACTGACCCTCTCTGGGCTGCACTGGTGCCCTCCGGTACCACTGTGGTGTACGACCACGCCCCTGAGTCCGGTTTTCAGAAAGCCACCTACGTCGAGGTTCTGTTTGCCGACGCCCGCTAGTTGCGGCAGACGTCTCGGCTCCAACGTGCATGCTGCCACCACCAACTCTAGAATGTGACAGGAAGCCCTATGTCACCAGCGCCTGCTCTAGCACCCTGACATATGTGGAAATGCCCAAGGGTACTATGATAGCATGAATCTCTCGGCGGAGACCCTGCTCAAACTTCCGCGCTCGGATGTTGTCGTCACGGACCAAGTCCAGGTAAAAGCGTGCACGGTCTGCAAAACTAGCCGCGTACTCAGCCACTGTCATCCCTCCCTGCTGAAACTGCAGGAGCTCCTGAATCCGAACGGAGTGCAAGTAGGAGGAGAAATACTCCTCTTGAAACAACAACTGGAAGTCGCCCCACGAAAGCGACGACTCATCAAGAAGCTGAGTCATCAGACTCCACCAACACCAAGCTGCTCCACGAAAAAGGGTGGCTGCCAAAGCCACTCTCTGATCTGTTGGCGTCTGCACAAGCCTAAAAAGGCGAACCACTGCCTCGAGCCAAACCTCTGCTGTCTGAGGGTCTGGCTCACCACTGAACCTCAACGGTCTCTGCCGCTGGAACTCACAGAGCGTGCTCAACCTGCGCTCAAGCTCATCCTGCTTTGCTGAAACTGCCTGCTGCTCAACAAGTGGGGGTGCTGCTACCGGCCCACTCGGAGAAAGGGGCTCGCATGATGGGTCATGGACTGTGGCCTCGTAGCTCACAGGGTCGTCGTCACGAACCAAAGCTGGTATCCTGACTGGCTGTCTTCGCGGAGACATCCTGAATATTATCAAGGAGTGTCGCGGTCAGATGAGCATAGTGTATATACCAACAACAACAACGATGGGGAGCTGACTCAAGAAGGACAGTCAAAGACTCGATCCTATGTGATGCACAAACAACTTTTCCCTGCAACAAGTTTCTCAGCATGCCGAGTCGATAAGCGGGTTATCAAGGTCCTAGTGAATGGATACGTCGGCCGCCGCACCATCACTGGACTCCCTGGCCTGAGAGCCGCTCTCAGGACACATTAACACTTTTGCCCTAATTCCCAACCAATTCCTCTTTTAGGGACGTCCGCACAACGCCCCAAGGAACGAACCAGCTCTGATACCACTTTGTCATGACCCGACCCTACCTGGGCTCGAGTCGCAACTACCCCAAGCCCGCCTCCATAGGCCAGGGGCTGGCGACCAGCGCCGAAGGCACAAAAACTCGGGGAGGCCTTTGCCTAAGCACCTGTACACACACACGCAGCACATGCAATGCAACAGTGCAAAGTAAAAGAAAAGACAAGAAAAGAAAAGGGAAACTGCTATATATAAACCACAATTTGCATCGACCTCTAACAGTACAAAGTATAGTGCTGAAAAGGAAAAGGGGAAAAAACACGCACCCAACAAGAAAAGGTGCCACAACCTGGAAACAGGTAAACAAAAAGGAAACAGCTGACGGGTCTCCCACCTGGAACCCGACCACGACCACCGCACGCAGTCCAAGCTCCCAAGCTCCTATGATCCACTGAAGTCACGCTCCACATGTCCGTCGCCTGCAAGGGCACACCAAGTGCTGGCAAATCCCAAGCAGGGGTGAGTAAAAAAATACTCAGTAGGATATCCCGAAGGCTCGGGGGAGAAACAAAGGAGGTACCAAAGGGTGAGCAGTAGAGCGAACAGGAAAATTAAAGGAGTACAACTGAAAGGGAAGTAAGAGTAACAGTGAAGAGTCCAGCTCAAACCAACAATAGGAAAGAAGGTAGACTCGTCCAAACACAAGGATCTGGAAACGGTGAGAATATGAACTTCTCGTCGAGTCTTCGATACCTATAGCAGGAGAGTAGACTCGTCCAACCATGAGAAGCTAGACACGGAAAGCACGTGGCATACCCCGCGCGTCTTCGCCTCTCCCGGAAAGAGAGTAACCAAACCCAAGAAGTGGGTACTAGAACAAGGTATATACATCCATATGCTCTGTCAAGAAGCCCGAACAAGGTCGTAAGGGGATCTCCATCCCGTAGCTCAGCCCAAGAAAACAAGTAGCCAACAGTCCCAGAAGAAACACCATTGATGCCCAGCATCCCGCATATCTACCCCAAACTACAAGTCAAGGGCTCAATCACCACACCTCGACACTATCCGCTTTGGGCGGCACTGACTCGCCCGCACGGTTTTAGATCGCGTCACAAGGACGCGTCTCAGTGGGGGGGGGGGAAGCTCCTTGTACTTGATAGTTCTGGGGGAACGTCAATCACAACTCGTCACTGCCCTGCAGTCGAGAGGTCTACTGAAAGTCGACAGGCGACCCCCTGCCCAGCCCCGCTGGAGGGTCCCTGGAAGTCAACGGGTTCCCACTACAGGGAGACCCGGAAAGTCGACGGGTGCCACACTGCCCAGTCCCGTAACAGGGTAATCCACTGGAGGGCGACCCGGTTAAAGTCGGCGACGGGACCACTGCCCAGCCCAGCTGGAGGTAACCCGGCATCGGGGACCACTGCCCAGCCCAGCTGGAGGTAAGCCCGGCATCGGGGACAACTGCCCAGCCCCGCTGGAGGTAAGCCCGGCATCGGGGACCACTACCCAGCCCAGCTGGAGGTAAGCCCGACATCAGGGACCACTGCCCAGCCCATCTGGAGGTAAGCCCGGAACTGCTCTGGCCATCCCTGCTGGATGGTACTGCTTGGTGAACACCGTTGTACTGGACATCCCTGCTGGATGGTAACCCACTGGCGAGCCCTGCTCGAAACAACCTCAGCCCTACTGGAAACAACCTCAGCCCTGCTGGAACAACCTCAGCCCTTCTGGAAACAACCTCAACCCTACTGGAACAACCTCAGTCCTGCTGGAACAACCTCCTGGGTAGAGGATCGGTGCCCGCGTAAAGTGTTGGTCACACCGAATCCACAAGAACTCTACCAGGGAACACGGGGTGACGGGAGAAACTCCCCAGGCCTCACAAGGCGATCCCGCTCCAATCCACTGAGTCACTGTCGAAGCGGACTGAGTCATCTCATCCCAAAAAGTGGGGGAAACGCCCACGCTGCACGAACACCCGTAGTCGCAAACGGTGCCGCAGACCGGTGAAAGGGCACAGTACTGAAACCCCTCATAGCTGAAGAAGCATAGGAACCAGACCATCTCTGCCGACCAAACCATCGAGAACAAGACCAGGGGGAGACCACTCAACCCTGCTGGTCAGACAAAAGAGCACCAGGCCAG
Organism: Viscum album; assembly: GCA_963277665.1. Classification (NCBI taxonomy): domain Eukaryota; kingdom Viridiplantae; phylum Streptophyta; class Magnoliopsida; order Santalales; family Viscaceae; genus Viscum; species Viscum album. Next base: position 535,665,654 of record OY728120.1, on the reverse strand, counting down.
GGGAAACTCCACCCTGCTGGTCAAACAAACGAGCACAAATCCAGGGGAAAACTCCACCCTGCTGGTCAAACAAACGAGCACAGAGGGACCCTCTACGTCGCGAGAGGTCAAAGTATGTAAAGCAGATCATGACATGCACGTGGGGCCCACATGATGTGTGGCCCCAAGTCAACCCCAACTGAGTGCACAAACTTCCTCAGGTACAACAACCACATGTACCTCCAAGCGCTCCCGTATACTCCCAGAGTATACCTCGTTCCAGCCCAAAGGTTATCGTGCACACGGCACCCAACGTCAACGCGAAGGCGTGACGTAACAACTCCACCTCAAAGGCCCAGGCACGGCCAACCACATCTTGTGAATCGTTTATATCACTTTCCCAAGAGTGCGCAACCACATGCCAAGGGTCCGCTACAAACAAGGTAGGGCGAACCACCACTTGGGCACCTTCCATGCTTCCACATTTAATAAGATCACACAAGAGGCTCCGCACAACCAAACGGATCACACCATAGTAATCCTCATGGAAAAACATGCGAGATTGACTACTTACTCGCCTCAAACGGATATCCGACGAAAAGGTCACCAACACCGCCTCACGCCCGAACGGTGCCCCGTGATCCCGAGGCTCGGTCACGAAAACAGTCGGGCGCATCGCACCACTGCGATCCCCTCGGGAAAACACGTCAAAAGCACTACTCACTTGAGTGCAATGGATATCCGGAGAAAAAGATATGTTTCGGCGCACCGCACACGAGCGGTGCTTCGTGGGACCCGCAACCCGGTCCCGAAACTCAACGAACGGATCGCACCGTTGCGATCCTCTCGAAAAAGTATTCGAAATGGACTATTCACTTGTCCAAAACGGTCGTCTGGTGATAAAGATGGAAATCACCGTCAACTCCCGAAACGGCCCTCGCGGGGCCCACACCATCGTGCGGAATTAAAGCTGGCAGACCACGCCAAAGCGTTGCCCTCGGAAAAACACCCAACATCGACTGGTCGCACGCCCCGAACAGACGCCTGATGAAAAAGTTGCTAAACGCTGCACGCAGCTCAAAAGATGGGTCGTGGGGCCCACGCCTCAACTCCGGCTTCAACGCCAGGAACCACCTTGGAAACCTCCGCCTCGACGCCGGGGTTCCAACGCCACTGACGGCACTCAAAAAGGACGTCGGATGCGTCCGCGCCGCTCGAAACAAGATTTCCGGAGAAAACGATATTTCACTTAAAGACGCGTCGCGCCTCTGAACCCCATCGTTTCGGGAATTAAAAATTCCTAAAACCATCTCAAAAAGTCTGCCTCGTCGATACAGTTCCACCGCCGCAGACGACACTCAAAACGGACACCCGTAGCGGAAAATACGGGTGTCCGAACACCGAGGGGGCAAGACCCCTGGGGCTGGACCGGCCTGTGGCTTAGCCGCGCGGGCCGGCCGCGGACACACGGTCCGCGCGCAGACCGGCCACGAGGGCCGGTCGCGGCAGCCGCGTGAAGACCCGCGTGGCGCGGGTCTTTGTCGCCGCACGGGGGTCGCGCGCCGCGACCCCGCGGTCGCCGCTCCCTGGCGACCGCCGCCTCGCCGGGCGCTCCACCAGACACCCCCGCCGACGCTCGAGCACCCAGCTGCCGCGCCCAGCGCCTCCACCGGACACCCGCGGATGCCCGCAGACACCCCCTGCTGCCGCCGTGAGCCCCCGGCGGCCTGAAGCTCGGCCGAACCACCGCGCCGCCCTGCTGCTCAACCCAAATTCCCGCAAACTTCGGCGAACATCCGTGAGCAGCTCGGGACTCGGAATTGAAATCCGAAAGATGCGTTGGAAAGGGAATAAACTCTAATACGTAATCATGGGTTTTGTTCGAAAATCCAACTACAATTTGACAGGATTAAACCGGCTCAAAGTAGGTGCGGGAAATCAAAATTAAAACGCCAAATCCTACCTCGATGGGCTTCGCCCGAAGCTTCGTCGTGATCCGTCGGATCCGCGCCTTGCCGGAGAGGAGGAGATGATGGATGGGAGCTTCCTCCTTCGCTGTGGGGAGCTGCTTGTGCCTGGGGAGAAGAGGGGAGGAAGGGGATGAGTTAGGCGTTTAAATAGAAAACGCTTAACCACCCGCCCGTCGGTCCGAACCTGAACCCTCAGCAGGGTCGAGGTTAAGCCTCTCCTAGGGTAAACACCATCTACCGAGCACAACGTAGGTCTCAGAATTTTAATCCGAGACCCCGTTCAAAAGTTATAAAATTTAACTTCTGAAGCCTCTAAATTACGAAAACGCCCCTGGGCCATTTTTCACAGACGGGTCTCACCCGCAAAACTTATACCCCTCCTAGGGTAAACGGCACGCTCCAAACTCAATGGTGCCCTCAGTTTTCCAATCTGAGCCACCATTTAAGAGATACATGCGTTTCAACATTAAACGAATTAATTAATTTATTTAATCCGTTTAACGTTCCAGAAGCGAGCGATGAGTCCAAATGTCCCACGCCGACAAGTTTTATGTCATTCCTAGGGTAAAAACTCCATTTCGAACCCATCCGTACACTCAGATCTCTGATCCGGATCACCGTTTAGGGGTTATCGCATTTATTTGGTGTTTCCAGTGTGAACGCACTGAAAATTTAATTTCGGCCACTCCGGGGCTCGGAATCGCACGTCGTCCGAAGGAACTGCTCTGGAATATCATCAAGAATATTCCAAAGTCTTTCGTAGCTAAAACCGGGTTCTTACATATGTCCACTACATTTAGATTACCATCACCATCAATAGATTTTTTTCTATTACCCCCCACAAAGATAATTTTGAAGAGATACTGATGGTGTATCTGAACACGACTCAGAAGATGATGTATCCACTATAAAGATAACGAATTCCTTGTATTTATCACAAATCATAATTTAACATTCCTTGAAAAAAAATTCATCATATTTCTAAATCCATTAGAGGGAAAGGGTAATATAAAATTCCACCATTGTTATAATATTAAATTCTATAAATAGATAACATTTTTATATTAATGGGTGTTGGATGACACATCCTTATTGAAGTGAGACTTACCTAAGTATTATTGATTGAATAACAAATTATTATATTAATGGTGAAATATATAATTTTTTTCTAAAATTTGGAAAGAGTTATCAAATACAGTAAAAAATAAATATATATCTAAATTTATTGATATGATTAAATTTCCATCCTCCACAATATAAATAACTTCCAACTCATCTATAGTGATTGTGTATGATTTTAAACATCTATGGTATATTCAATTAAAACATGGGAAATTGGTTGTAATAATACCTTATTTCAATACAAATAGGGAACTAAAAATAAAGTATTTATTCCATTCTCGTACATTCATGATCTACACATCCCTTATATCTGTACTAATAAAAATCATCGTAGCCCATAAAGTGTTTCTTAGGATGATTCATTCCATGGTCTTCATGATGTTGAAATTATTTCATTCTATTAATATTCTATAATATATTCTCATTTGTCTTGTGTTTTATTTCTTCTTATTCTCATTATTTCACTTGAATATGAATGATATAGATAATTTCTTATCTGTTTTGTTGAATCATGAAACTATTTCATTGAATGATTTTTTTGAGAGACCTTATACCTTCTGATGCCTATATTATGACCATAAATAAAATATTTAATCATGAACAATATGGTTCATATATAAACCATATCATATCTAGATAATCGCATAGTGGTAGCATCATACTTAGCAGTAGATTCTTATTTGCATATATTTAATATGAGTACCCTTATCTTCATTCCAGGCTGATTCTCATTTTGGAAATATCTTTCAATGAATGTATCAATAAAATATTTTGATTCCATGAATTCTATTTCTTCTTACTTCCTAGTATTCTTGATCATTGAAAACAAGTGATAACCATTTCCTTTGATACAGTACTCTAAAAGTGTAATCTTTTCCTTTTCATCCCATCTGATGTCCATATAATAAATTTCGAGATACATAAACTATTGGTATTCTTCTATTAGATTTTTAGCCACAAAAATTTGAATGAGGTATTTACCACTTGAAGTGATCCTAGATAGAAGAATCATGGAATGGAATAAGTTTCTCCATTCATGCAATGATATTTTTCAATACCTAATTATTATTCCGTAATATAGAATTTTTTTTCTTAGTTCCAATTCCAGATGTATTGGTTTCTTCAATATGGAAATATATTCATTTTCCATGAATATGGATACCCTTACTCCATACAAGCACAATTTCTAAACAGTGGAATATTCTTTATTACCTTATAAAATTATCAATTTAAAATTAAAATTTAAAATTTTGGAATATTGTGTAAAATATAACATAAATTATAATTTAATGCATTATTGACCAAAAAATCATTAAAATAGATAAATTATGGATATCATTATTTTCCAATCCCTCAAAATTGTATACAAAGGAAATGTAAATTATCTTAAGGATATCCAATGAGATTATCTAACCATGTTCCTAAAAAGTATACCTTTCAAGCCCTAGGATAAGATCGGGTCAAGCCCAATGCAACATTTTTAGATTTATAACTCTAAATATATCTAATATAGAATCATGTCATCATTTAGTGGGAATAAATGGATTTATTAATTGGAAATATTATATAATATCTTCCTTATAAAAAAATTAGGATTTTCTTATTTAATAATCATCATAGTCTATCATAGGGATATGTTCCATTATATTTTTTTACATAGTATTGTTAACAAGGATTCTACTAAACATTATAAATAACAAAATATAACAACCCCGACTCCTGAAAAATGGACTTGATGCCTACATAATTAAATTTTTATAGATATAACGGGTTAAAATCTGAAAACACTAATATGTTTAGACGTTTTGAAAAACCATATATATTCATTATAACCATTATAAATTTATAATATTAAATAAAACATAATATATAAAAAATGGAATCCATGAACACTCCTTAAAAATTATTCTTCATATCATATAGAAAGGGAACAAAATTTTGGTGAGCAAAAATTTTCGGTAATGATAACATACTATAGATGATATGATTAGTCAATAAAGAATAATCAATAAAAAATTATAAATAACTAAAAAAATGATATTACATTAGTAAAAGTTCTATTATAATTATATAATATATAATCAATATGGCATGTTAAATAGATGAACACATATTCAATGTAAACAATGAACTGAGCATCAAAAGCATCTAGAGATAATATCATATGTAAAATCTTAAGGATAAAAATAAAAACTAAATTATCAATGAAATATATGATTAATTATTTGACATCAGGATATCAAGAATAATGATACCTATACCTTCGATACATTTCACGTGATAGTTTAAATATACAAGTAGAAACCCATTATATTTTGTAGACCAATTTGTCATAATAGAACTATCTATGCAACATGGGGATATATAATTTTGGTCCCCAACCATCACTAAATATCCAAATCATTCCTAATATCTCTAATTAAATATTTATTTCATGAATATCATGTGTTATCATAAAATATTAATATTTAGTAAAGAACAAGAATTAACTAATATTTCCACATTTAATGAAATGACTTCTAATGTAAACACAATATTTTTTAATAATAAATGGTTTAAGATATATTCATATCAATGATATTTGAAATATAAATAAAATAAAATTAAAAAACAAACATCATGATTAAATAGTTATTATGTTAAATACATCAATGGGGTATTATATATAACACATAAAAGTTAATAATTTCATATTGGAAATTACATTTCACTAGAATGGAAATTGGGAAAAAATACCTTAAAATGATCATATCTAAGAAGTGAAAATCAATGAATTGATTTAGTGTATAAAACGAATATAAAAATAACAAATGAAGAAAAACAATATAATATAGTCATATTTATTAAAACACATAATCTTATAATGTCAATGATATTGAAGATAAACTATAACCCAATGGAAATAAAAATAGTTCGGTATTTCATTACTACATGGAATCATTTATTTCAATTCCCCGTATATTAATAATTCATATTAAAAATTTAAATTACATGAAATATGTAGTATATATGATATAAATAGAAATATTGTGAGTATTTAAACCCTAAATACTAAAATATGTGTACAACAATAGAATATAAATTAATAAAGGGAAATTTAGATGAAGACAATTACCACAAGATTTAATTTATTTTAACAGGATATAAATTACATTATAAATGTGTTAATAATTTAATTAATTTATATTAAAACCATGTTAACACATATAATATCATATATTGTCATTTTATTCTATTTCACCACAATTATTTGGATAATATTTCAATAATTTGATTATTTTGAGTGTAAATTATATATTCATCTCATGCATGATTTATCCAAAATGTTCTGATTCTTGTTCATGGGATATATATCAAAATTTTAATGAAATATATTAAATTTTTTAATATAATATTTTTCCATTAGATTCATTAATATTTACATTTAATAAAAATTACATGGAATATGTTTCACACCACATTGTGCAGATGGTAGGTTGTATGTATCTCAATATTTTTTTTTATAAAAGGCAAGGAAAACATCAAGCAATTCGAAACCAACAGGAAACAAGGCGAAACAAAATTATGGGGGGTTTAAAATAAGGTAAGATTAGGGAATCCCCTCTCACAAGTTCCTCTCCCTCATCCTTGAGAGTGCTCCTGCCTTCGAGGCCCCGAAAGACCGAATTGTGGGATGCAATGGAGGCTAGATGATCAGCCGCTTTGTTACCCTCGCGCAAAGTGTGAGCTACTTTGATATTGCTTGTCAGGAGACCTTTGAATTTTCTGATATCATATGAGATAGACCAGGGGGTATTACCCATACCTTGCAGAGCATTGAAGAGGACCATACAATCTGTCTCTGCTTCAATGATGAGAATATTATAATGGAAACACAGCATGAGACTAGATAGCATAGACAAAGCCTCAGCCTGGAGAGAATGGCCGCACCCATACTATGCTTTAAACAACATGATGACAAAGCCCCTAGAGTCGCAGGCCACCCCTCCACCCCACATGTTGCCCTACCGGGAGGAACCATCAATATTCGGATTGATACCCAAGGAAGGAGGCCTCCAGCATACCCAGCGACCTGCACTAGCATTGAGAGAACCAGTGACACCCATTAAGTTCGGATGAAGAAGAATAAGTGTGGGAGTCTACCGCAAATGGTTGTTCGACTTGAGGAAGTCAATGAGTAGACTTCGGGTTCAGATAATGATAGACCTCCCAGACAGGCGAGCTCCTTCGTGTCTGGCTCTATTCCATGCATGCCAGATGCACCAAAACCCGGTGATTAAAACTGCAGCCTGAGCCTTTCTCTCTGAGATCTGCTACAGCGATACCTGGAACCAATGATCCATGAAGGTATCCTCAGATTTTGTCTTCCCATTATAAGAAGTATGACCGCCAAAGAAGCTCCACACCGCATGTGCCCATTCCCCTTCAAAGAAAAGGTGGAAAGAACTCTCCTCCATAGCATGGTAGCATGTACATCTGGACACGGTAGGGATGACAAGCTTTTTGATATTTTCATCAGTCGGTACTGCACAGTTTAGGATATTCCAGGAGAGGAAATTATACTTGGAGGGAATTTTCCTTCACCACATGATCTCATGCCATGGGTCTGGACTGTCGTGAGAGTACTGGGTTTTCTGAAACTCTTCGGTGTAAAATATTCCTGAAGCCGAAGGAGTGAAAATGCACTGGTCAGGCTCCATATTCAACTCAATGCTCTCATAGATTGCCTGCTAGTCTTGGTTCAACACTACCCTGATAAAGGTTGGAAACCTGCTTGCCTCCCTAAAAGAAATCCGAGGGGTCGGGCAGCCAGGAAAACCAAGCCTTGAGCCAGGCCAATTATGGTGCCAAAACAGGATATCCCCTCTACCAATGACCCAGCGTGACAGGGGAAGGAGGGAGGGAAGGAAAGCAGCAATCATGGACGAGAGGGGAGAGCTGTAACGATACCCATGAGCAGGAGCATCACTGCATTGAGGGCCCATCACCCTGCCCCACAAGGACCTACCCTCTAAAGCCTCCCAAGCCAGTTTTGCATGCACGCACTGAATGGTGTCAAAAAGGTTTCTGACATCGATACCTTCATGCCGGATTGGTTGGGCCATTCTCCTTCAAGATACCCAGTGACGTTTACCTTTAGAGAGGGAATCCCAGAGAAAACCACCAAGGATCCTATCAATGGAGGTAATGTCTCCCTTAGGAACTCTGATGGATGCCATCGCATGAATAGGAATAGAATATAACACGCTATTGATAAGAGTGATCCTGCCTCCGAAGGATAGAAATCTGTTCTTCCAATTGAGTATTCTGCCTGTGATTTTCTGCACAATGTGATCAAAGTCATGGATGTGAAATCTTTAAGGGGAGATAGGTGCACCAAGGTAATCAGGAGGAAAGTCTCCCCTTTGCATGTCCAGACTGTTCTCTAAAGCAACCACACACCTTGCCTCACACTTATTAGATATGAAAAAGTTACTCTTGGAGTGGTTGATGAGTTGACCGCTCCAATGGAAATATTCCTCCATCACCTTATTGAAACTTCAGACTGATCTTATGTTTCCATTCAATAAAACTAAGGTGTCGTCAACAAACATGAGTTGAGTCATGCTGAAGGGGAGAGTACGACTCCGATATGGAAGAATCTGCCCTTGGTTCCAGCTCCTGTTAAGTAAACGACTAAGCACATCCTGGGAAATAATGAAGATGGTAGGGGACAGAGGGTCCCCCTTCCTGAGACCTCTGGTGGCCTTGAAAAAACCATGAGTCTTCCCCATAATGGAGACAACTAGCCATGAAGAGATTAAACATCTAAAGATAATGTCAGTGGCCCAGGGAGAAAAACCCATACATGTGAACACTTTATTGATGAAACTCCATTCAATTATATCATAGGCCTTTCTCACATCCAATTTGATGGCCAAATTCGAACCATGTGATTTGATGTTAATGTCCGAGATCAACTCCAGGGCCAGAGCTATATCCCCTTGGATAGACATGCCTTTCACCAAGCCATGATGCTCCAAGGAAATCCATCGGGGAAGAAAGCAAGACAACCTTTTGTTGATGATACAGGAGAGGACTTCATTTGGGAAGTTGCACATGCTGATAGGCCTATAATGGTTCAAGGAAGATGGGTCTTTAATATTAGGAATAAGCACCAGCGTAGTTGCACTGGCCACACGAGGAAGGATTCCACCTCGATAGAAATTTTGGATGGCTAGAACAACATCATGCTGAACAACAGACCAGGACTCCCTGTAGAAAGACCCCGAGAATCCATTCGGCCCCAAAGCACTCTCGGGGTTAAGACTCATCATGGCCTCATTGATCTCCTTCACATTATGGATTGCTTAAAAGGACACATTATCTTGGTTGGAGACTTGAGTGGGGATCACATCGAGGAAAGGCGCCCTACCACTTGGATATCCCTCAGGCATACCAGGGTTCATTCCTGCAAGAAAATCCTTAAAATAGGAGAAGGCCAACCCACCAAACACATCCATGTCATCAGTGTATGATCCATCCTCCAGTCTCAGTTTGTGTTTGAGATGACGACGCTTCTCCTTAATGCAAGCATGGAAATAAGCAGTGTTTTTATCCCCCTCTAAAAGCCATTGGATCCTTGATTGCTCACGGACAAGGCGCTCTTGTGTCATGAGAGCTTCCACCAAGATGTCTTTCTTCCTAGCAAGATCTACAAACACCTGGTCATTCCAGACATTTTCAAGGCTAGCTTCAAGCTGTTCAACCACTTTCAAGAGCCCATCCATATCCTTGTCGGTTGGGGGCACCTGTTTAAACTAGACCAAGATGTCTTTCCTTAGGCATCTTAGTTTGTTGTGCATCCGGATCCACAGGTGGCCTAATTCAAGAGACCCCCACGAGCTTGTAACCACTTGATTATAGCCTTTCACGCGAGTCTAGAAGTGAGAGAATCTAAAGGAGTTTTTGATCTCCTATTTTGAGGACAGGGATAGAAACAAGGGAGAGTGATTAGAAACACTATGGGTAAGATGTGTTACCTGAGCATTGGGGTAGGTAGAGATGGCATGAATATTGTCCAAGCACCTATCCAGTCATCTCCAAGATCTTCGTCCTCCTCTTTGGTTGTTGCACCACATGAAGCGGTCCCCAGAGTAACCCATGTCAGAGAGACCCTTGCCGGGCATGAATTGCACAAACTCCAAGCTCCCCTTTCGAGGGAAGGGACCTCTCCCCCTCTTCTCATCCAGATCATCAATGACATTAAAATCACCACCAACAAACTAGGGAGAGGTACCTGGGTCAAAAGAGTGGAGCCCCTGCCATTTTGAGCCCCTTTTGTGGGCATCACAACTCCCACATATGAACAAGGTAGAAAGGGAGTTATTTCCAATTCCCAATTTGGTCGTGATGGATTGATCATCAGCAATAAGCATGTCAATTGAGATGTCCTTTTTCCAGAAAATCCAGATGTGGGTGTTAGTTGGATTCGCATGCATGAAGTCATGCATCCTGATTTTATGGGAAAAATCCCCAATTTTGGAATGGTCCTGCTTGTGCTCCAAGATTATGACAATAGTGGCCCTGGATTTTTTCAACTCCATAACAATGTAGTTAGTTTTAACCTGGGCCCCTAGGCCAGAGGAGTTCCAGATGAGGATGCACGTCATTGAAACAGGGGGCGCCTGGCTTTGGCCCCAGGAGAACATAGCACATGCGGAGGAGGAGATGAGGAAGCAGAAAAGCCTCAGCATTTAGATCTCATGAACCTACCAGAAGGATATGTCAAGGGAAGGTGTCCCTAAGGAGAAGATAAAACCAACTGGATGGGGATAGGTTCCTCATCTCTACAAAGCTTGCCTTGAGGAGAAACATCATGAACAGTTGGAAGGGGGGAACTCGCGACCCTATTCTCCACACAAGTGGGAGGACCCAAGGCCAGCATCTTGGCACCATTAGAGGACTGGGGTAGGAGCGAAAGTAACTGCCCCTTAGTAGGAAAGGAGAGGGAGCGACTGGCTGCACGAGAGGAGACACTTCGAAAAAATAGACCGCCCATGAGGTTCTCGCGGAGCCAGATGACTCTGAAAAAAGGTTCCAGAGGAGGCTAGAATGACACCAATCCTGGAGGAACCTGCTGCATATATGGGACCAGAGGAAGGCAAGACGAGGCATACTCATCAAGGTGAGGGCCTATCTACGACGATCCTTGGCAAAGAACCCGCGAAGCAGCCAGACCAATATCAGAAACAACACTTTGAGCAGACTCCTGGAAGGCCACTGACCGGGGGCTGAGAGGAGAGACAAGAGGCTCAGACCCCCTAGAAACTCTCGACGGACGTTGAGGTTTAGGATCGCGGGCGAGAGGGCACTGATTCCTGCACCGGCCTTCAGAATGGCCTTGAAGGTGACAGACAAGGCAGTACCTCGGGAACACTGGATAAAGGATGTCCTACTTCCAAACCAACAAGTCGTGCACCCGCAGGCAAAGGATTTCCAGAGGAGGAAGGGAGAGGTCCATATCCACGTAGTTGTGCATGACCAAGGACTCCTCACACCTTGTCGTGCGATCATCGACGCAGAGGAAACCCCCATGCGAATCACCAATGACTTTGGGGAAAACCCCATTCTGAAAAGGGAGCGGGAGACCCGGTAAATTGAGCCACACCACCACATGGGGACCCTCTTTTCCTGTGTGAATCTCCATCGACCAGCGCACCATGTTGAAGCGCCAGCGCCCTGCCAAATGCGGAGCTTTGCACCAAGACTTCACAAAATCCGATTAAGAGGCCAGAGCCACACAGAAGGAGTTGCGGTGGATTCGCGAGATCTGGGCAGGCGAGGAAAGACCCCATGAATCCACAAGGCCCCGGACGACCGCCAGAGAAGGCAGCGCGCCGCCAAACCTCGCAACAAGAGTCCACTTCAGGTAACCCACCGCCTCCTCAAAGGCCTCATCAGGGACATCAAGGGTAACTCAGGGTCAATCCCGAGACATATAAGGAGGAATTCGGCCAATTTCCGAATAGAAAGGGAGCGAGGCGGCCGGGGAAGGACCACAGAGGGCATCCTTGAAGGAGAAAGGAGGGCCCCCAGCTTGTGGGATAGGGAAGGGGGAAGGAGAGACCCGTGGGGAGGCCTCCCGACAGGACAGGACAGGGTCAAATACCACCAGAGATGGGCAACGCTGCAGAGAGGGTGCGGGGGCTGGCGCGCAAACAAACGAAAAAATTTGAAATTCAGGAGGCGCGTGAGGCGCGTTCTGGGAGGAGGAAGCCATCTGCAATCTTTAATTGTTTGTAGGAATATGGAAAGATATCATGCTCTTAATTAAGGAAATTGTATGTAAATGGATGATATATTAATTTTATAAAATCAAAATAATCTCATATATATCAAATATAATAGTTTATTTTAACATTATTTCATTTTACTGAAATCATAAGTGAAAAAAGAATTACATTGTTTCATGAGGAGATAGTCCACTATACATGGGAGCTGCATTATCATATTTCAAAATTAATGGAATATAAAAATGAATATAAGATATTAAATAAATAAAGTATTAAAATAACATTAATGTTATAAAAAATTTCTAAATATATCATTATATCTATCCATTAATGGTGTGGATGGAAAAAGAATTAAATCAATTCCAGGGGTGGTAGTCTGCTGTACACAATAATGAAAGATTCATTTCCAATTTGATTGATGATGATATGGATATAGGTAATTAAATTATCATAATAACATATCATTGAATTATTATTTCTATAATAATTATAATATCATTATTTGTTAATATTTTTAGGATGTGGATGATAAAATAAAATAAAAAAGATCAATTTGGAATGTTAGATATTGTTCGGATGACCTCAATAGGATAACAAAAAATTTATTCCATCGATGAGTTTTTTATAAAAAAATGCCCTGTAGTATGAGTAAATGATATTAGAGAAGCTATTTTGGATGAGATCATAAAAAAAATGTGTCCTTGAATGTGTGAAGAGGTTAAGAGAGGGGAATACTTTTATAAGTGAGGGAGATGACATACATGATATTTTTTTATAAGAAACAATTACACACACATTTTTCCAATGAAAAATCCCCCAAAATAGATAATTAATTACCCTTAAAGCTGATGAAGGATTATTATTTTTATAAAATGGGCTTTAACAATAATTAAAGTCATTTTAATCAATAAGTTCTTTATTAAACACATGATGAATATGTTTTTACCCAGACCATAGTAATAAAAATATTACTTATTTTACTCTTCATAATTATTTAAAATTAAGTAAAACATATTATATAATAAAAAAAACTATTATTCCAATTATTGAATCCATTTTTATTAAATAAATTAAGAGACGTGAAAGAATCTAATTTAAAATTATACTTGAATACTCAATAAAAAAATTGTTCTCCAATGAGAAAATTCTCATAATTATGGAATGTTTGAATATTGAAATTGAGAATAAAATTTAACCCAATAACATTAATTTGATAAATATTAATATAGTTGTGATAATTTACATTAAATTATATATAATTTTAATTTTTTTTATAAATAATTTAAACCAAAATTCAACAATCAATACCAATATTTTCACAATTTATTTATAAATGAATGTATTTAGAAAAATAACCAAAAATCACTATTAAATATATTATGTTTGATAATTTCATAATTTAATTTACTTATATCATATATATATTCTAGAATTTATAAAATAGAATTTTATCAAAACTACACAATATACGGTGAAATTCTTTTCATTAATATAATATTGTTTTTTCATAAAACATATTTTTTATCTTCAAATAATTCATATGTTCATTTATAAGAAATATAAATCATATTACTATGTGTCAAATATATATTTTTAATATTTATTTAGTCATATTGATACACTCTAATTTTATATCTAGTCTATAAAAGCCATGGATAAAAAATATTTTAATAGAGTATCAAGTTTCATTTATACCTGATGTTGGGTGAATTGCAAGATATATAAGTGGTTGAATTTATTTTAATGAAATGACATAATAATGTCTCCGGGAGTAAAAGAAAAAGTTTCATTTGAAAATTATGTTAATGGGGAGCAGAATGGTCTATAGACTCCCATTATGAGCTGATCTATATGGTTCAGAGCACCATGAGAATTATAATATACAAAATAATTAATAAATTTGAAAAACCACATTGAAAATAATTTACTAATATTACTATAGAAGAATGTAAATTTTCAAAAAAAATAACTAAAAATTATTTAATAGTTTTGGATAAGGAAAAAATACTAGTAAAGATAGTGGAATATTCTATGATATATTTATAGAGATAACAGATGAGTTAACATGAGATTATAGGGTCAATAGAGCCTCAATGTTGATATAATAAAAAATTATATATCCTATATAATGAACAAGTAATTTATAAAATTAATGAAACAACACCCATGTAATGTCTTGGATGGGAAATATATGAGTTTTATTAGGTTTGGGATGTGGGATTTATAGTAGATGTGCCCTGACAACTCTACATATTAGTTCATTGTTCAATTTCATATGAGGTGTATTTAATTATTATTTTTATTATAATTTTATATAAAAAAGAATGTATCTTCTAAACGATGTCTCCTATGGGACATATAAGTCTTCCATTAGGTATTAAATAATTGGTTTTCCCTAGGTGTCATATAATATTTTTGCACATAAGATGTTTAATTACATCTCATATAAGGGAAATTATAAATTATATTTGAATACTTGTTAGGATGCTAAAAATAGTAATCATAATAAATATACTATTATTATTGTTACTATAATTATTGATATTATTTATATTGAATAATTATAATGGAAATTACCTATGTAATTAAATAATTTTGAATTTTATTAATTAATGAGTGGATGTTTCCTGTTGGTTAATATTTTTTATGAGGTTAGCTAATAATAGTGATATTATTACATGTGAAAAATTAATGCAATTGTGTGTCTTATAAAAAAATTTCATACTATAATCTTTCTTAAATGAAGATTTTTTAATATATTTATGGATGTAATGATGGTGGAAATTTAATAATAACTATAATATATTTATGTTATTATTATTATTGAATTGGGAAAACAATGTTAGTGTGCATATATAAAATGTATATATATATATTTATAAATATTTGATGTAGTTTAAATTTGAATATTTGTTTGTGTACATATATATATATATATATATATTCTATGTACATATATGGGTTAAATATATAAATATATAAATGCAGGTGTATATATATATGTATGTGTGTGTGTGAGGGGGAGAGAGAGAGAGAGAGAGAGAGAGAGAGAGTGTGTGTTTAATGTGCATATATATGTGTGTGTCTAGTGATCTACTACTTTTCATGGTGTAGGTGAACATAAAATTTTATGTCCCTAGGTCTCTGATGCTTCAATTTGTGTTAGGATGTTACAAAATGGTATAAGAGGACTAGGTTTATTAATATTTCTTTCTTGTTTATGTTATTTGGGACATGATAGAATTGAGTTCATATGGTTAGGACTTGGGAAAAGGATCTATGTTTGTTCTAAGGCAACAATTTATTGTGCACCTCCATGTTTCCATAAATGTAAAAAATAATATATTTATGTTTTTGTTGAATTAATTCACCTTGGATGATGTATAATATGGTGTTTTGTGATTTATAAGATTTTAGGTGCAATCATGCATCATGATTAGGCATGTAGGTTTAGAAGTTATATATATATACACTTGTTGTTGTTCCCCATATTAGTTGTTAAATTCAAAACCTTTATTTTTAATCTATTTCGGGTAGTTTCTCATTGAATGATATACCCTTGTTTTAATGATGTTACAATATGTAATTATTTTCTTTAATTAGTTGAAATGAGAATATCATGAAATTAGTTTATATATTTTGACATAGACAAAAAAGTAGCAATAGAGGCATGTGTTAGTACTAAGATAGGAAAACCAATGGATGGTGGAAGAGTCCTAGGAGAACCTTTTGTGATCCCATTGAATGGATATGGTGTGAATATGTTCCTAATATAATCATTTTTAGAAAGATTCTTCTTCAATGATGTAGGAGAGGAAGTATGATAATCCAGATTAGTCACATGAGTTGTTTGAACAATATAGCTAGAGTTACTTCTATATCATGTGAAATAGACAAAACTCAGGGGAGTTATAATATCATCAATTTTTAATTACAATAACAAAATTATATTAAAATAATTTATGAGAACATTTATGAGAAAATTATTTTTTCAATATAAATCACATCATAAATGATTTATGGTTATAGAATAAGTGAAAAACTTTTGTTCACACATTAGAAATTTATTTTTAAATTATATGGAGAAATGCACCGAGATAGAATGATATTCTAGGTTCCATAGAGTCTTAGGGCTAAAGAAATATATTATTAACTATACTATATAATATGTCCTTGAATTTTCTAAAATAATTATATATCAATAAAATATTGTCTCAGATGGGATAGGTGATATTGCCATTATGTCTAGGATATGACTATTACCATAAGTGTTTCATAACATTTTTGTGAGTAATGTGTTTAGTTAAATAAAATCTGAGCATATATTATTTAATATTTTCTTTATAATTTTTTTAAAATATATGTATCTCTAGAATGGATTCTCATATGAGAAATTCGAGACTGACTTAATGTTAAGAATATGGGTTTTATACTTTCTATGAAATAACATTTCTGTGCATTCTGCATTTAGTTACATTTCATTTAATAGTGAAATCAATTTATGTTTTTGAATTTGTTGGGAATTTAAAAATAATAATTATAATAATGGAGGTGGTGGTTTAATAATAATCATTATAAATAATTGTTATTATTATTTCTATTAAATTAAGAAATTAATATTGGTGTGGATATATATAATGATAATATATTTGGGATATATATATATATATATATATATTAATATTTATACATGTCTAGGTGTATATATGTATATGTGGTTGTGTGAGGGTGTATATACAATATTCATATATATTGGTTATATATATATACACATATGGGGGTTTATATGTATATGAATGTGTACATATATATATATATATCTATATTATATATATATATATGACCCTTTATAAATATAATTAATGGTTAATTAAAAATGTTTAATATTGGATTTTAAAAAAATTTATAAAATTTTCCCCTTGTATTTGAGGAATGATGAAAAAATAAATTAGATAACAGATGAAGTAAATAATTAAATATGATAATAAAAAAATTACATGGGTGTTATGGGAGTCACCTAAGGTTTAATTTTTTTCTAGAGGATCCCCACAGTTATCCCTCCCATATCTCTCCCCCTCTACCCCTCTATTATTCTTTTTTTATTATTAATTAACATCTCTCTTCGATATAATGTAAAATATTGATTGGATTTCAATGTTAGTAGGGTTGTTGCGGTTTTCTCGATGAGATGAAGCATAATTTTAATTTTTTTAATAAAATTTGGAATTTTTAATCATAATAATCCCAATATTTTAATGTATAATTTATATGAAAATATCAAATTATAATTAGGAAATTATTTTTTACATGAAAATATTGGAATATAATAATAGAAAGAGAATTTATTCTTTAGTGGGTAATTTATAATGATTGTGTGGGCCTAAAATGATTACCAATAAATTATATTGGAGATAGAAAGTGGTATTTCATTTATTTTTATATTTCATCATGAAATAAAATATTTGTTTTTGGTTATAGGATTTATTGTTCTGGGAGCATATTCTGGTTGGTGTACGAACGTGGATCGAGTGAACACACCTTCGATAGACAAGCTGTTGACATCAAAAAATTTGGTGAAGGAGGTTCCTTATCATACAAGTTTATATATATATATATATTTGTTTACACGATTTTTAATATTCTAGATTAACCCATTCTTTTTATGAGATACATGTGGGCACCTAAGTGGTTGTGGGATTTCTTGATTATGGCCACACAATTTTTGAGGGGATCATAACACTGATCTTGGTGTTCCTTATCATTACTTTATATGATATGTATTGTTTATTTGTTATTAATATATTATTTAATAATTCTTCATGGGAGATTTAATTCATGTGTAACTATGTGGTTGGGAGTGATACAAATCTAAAAACCTTAATGGTGGTTGCGCATATCCCTGTAGATGAAAAAACAACATTGCCTAGTTACCCATACTGATGCAGTATCAACTTCCATAAATGCACAAATATCCATATAGAGGGAAAATAATTATGTCAAGATTCTAGATACATTTTTTAGAAACTAAAAAAAATTGTTCAATAGTGATTAAAATTATATTCAAGATAATTATCGACCGTATAGAACATGTGGTGTTCCCCTAAAAACCATAGTCTTGGTGGTGTAATGAACCGAATATGGTCGCCATCAAAACTACCACCTGACCTGACCTACGAAAAGGGATGAAGGGTGTTCCCAATCCTCACAATCTTGCACATGTGCTCGGGTATCATAAAAAGAATCTTGGGAATGATTTAACCAAATTTATAAACATAAAACAACAATCGAAACCAAGAAACCAAATCATTATTTTTCAAACTAACACACAATTTACTAATATTAATATCTGAATTACATAATTTAAAACAAATTTGTAAGACCATTACAAAGGTAAAAAAAACATGAAAAGGCAACCCAAGAACCTCCACATGGAAATAGGCACCACCTTCATGCCATCTCCACAAACACCACACCACGATGGACCACACAACATGAACCATTGGCACAAAATATGTACCCAATTCTACGACAAAAATAACCAAGTCTACTTACACCCAATGGTTTACGTAGGGTGTGATCCAATTTCCAGTAAGATACCACCACTAATATATTCTATTTGATATGCATTTTAAGACAAAAATAATTACATATTTTTAAAATAATAAATGATTGTTACAATTTCTAAAAGATGCAACTTTAAATAAATATAGTTTTCTGGTGGGATATTTTAAATATTCCACATTATTAAAAATAATAACAAATCTATAGAATTTTCCATCACCATACCATTTTCTGATGGTTAACACAAATTATCTAATGGGAACAAGCAATGTTATATAACCCCTTGGCACTAACTCGTTGTGGGTCCCAGGTACCTTGTATCTCGGTGAAAGTAACCATAAAAAATATCCGTTCTCATGCCCAGGCCACTTGTAGGGAACATACCCATAACCTATTGGTCCCCAATCATCATCATAATCATAGTTTAGTTAGTGTTTTAAGCGTCAAATTTTCTATGTGAAACTGAGGCCAAACCCCAAAGGATCACTAGCATACTAGTACACATCCACCCACCTAGATATATGAGTTTCCCTCTTGTGCTCAAAAAACTTCAACAAGACAAGAAATATAATATGCACATGAAAATATTACTTACACATAAAAAATTCGCCAAAAATCCCACATTTACATCCCAGGAGTCACAAAATCCACTTTTTCTTTCAAATGCATTTTGATATCATACTCACAACAAAATAACACCCAATTTTTTTTTAAATTTTTTTAACACTTCCAAAAATCCTAAAAATTTTACAAAAGCATTCCTTGATATTCCAACTCATATTAAAACCCACACACATATCACATAATTAAATTATCATCTTCAAAATTCATTTTTTCAACAAACCCCCACAAAACAACCCAGAACTATGTTCCACACCCACAAAAAAATTTATTAAAGCATTTCAGAAATTTATAAAACAATATAAAAATGTTTGACATCTAAAATCACCACTTTACCTTTCAAAAACCCATATTAGGTGACCATACTCACCCAAACAGTACATATAAACCCTTTTCCTACTTTGTTTAAAAAAAGAAAACACTTACAATTTTTACAAAACAACCCCAAGGGGAATAACTATGTTTTACACACAAAGCCCATTTCAAAACCCCCTTTCAAGTCCAAAGTCTCACCAAGACCCTACCAAAGAATAATTTTCAGCCATATCAATATTTATAAAACCATTATAATGTTCTATTGAATTTACACAAATAATACCACAATGCATACATGTGAAAAACACTCATTTTCATAAAACACGTTCAAGGGGTGAAACAAGGTTCTAAACATAACACCCATTAAAAAGCCCATTTTGAGGCCCCCAAGACACTAAAAAATTACCAAAATAGATTTGGATTCCCCTTTCAACAACTAATATATCCCTTTGAAATTTTATAAATCTACCACTAGATATTTCACATGATTTGCATTTTAAAAGTACACACATCTACACAAAAATATTACTTAAAAGCTAGATGATTTACTACTGAAAAGAAAAATGGTTTTTTCACCACAAATAATAGATTAGAAACATTATTAATTAATAAAAAAACCATTCTAACTCATCATAAAATGGTTACCCAAGGAAGAAACTACCTTTTATGATAAAACCCTCAAAACATGGTGTCAAACATCAACCGCACCACCACCGCACCACATGGGGGTGAAAACCAACCCTAAAACAAAAAATTTCACCAAAAAGTAATATTTTAAACCCTAAGCATGAATACTAACAATGATACAAGAGTAACTTCATGAGTGGGTTGAACAAACCCTAAGTAATAGGAATAATTCAAAGAGAAAATGACTTACTTTCATATTTTTTATGTTTTCCCCATCATATATCGCTTAAAAATGAGGTACAAGGGAGGGGGAGTGACCATGAAGGCGGTCCATGCAGTTAGGGAATGAAATGGAGAATATAGGGGAGGATTTGGTTTATTTCAAGAAGGGAAAAAGGGTCAAAACACTCAAAATTATAATAAGCTGGAAACCCTCCACGGTTTGGCTACATGGTTTGGAACCACACCAAACCGTGCGGCCTGTCCTGGCCACCCAAAAAGTGTCCTTTTCCCTCCAATTTTAGGGGGTTCCAATGGGTAAAACATGGGAGAAATAAATGATAAGGATATTGGGAAATAATATCAAAATTAATACAAAATTTTCACCCCAAGACTCGTCCAACTCAAGGGTACAAACCACCTCAACAACTAACCCCACAAGTGGTGCCACTAGGAGTTTCACCAAACCAACACCAGAAAACCACTACATAATACCATAATTTAGAAAAAAAAGAGAGAGAAAATACCACACAAGACCCCCAAGACAAAGTTAAATGCTCAAGAACATAGGAGACACCAAAAATTCAAACCCGGATTACATGAACACCAAGACAATGTTAAGAACCAAAAAAAATTTGAAAAAATCATGGAATTGAAAATCTGTGTGTGAAAAGTCTCTCCACCATAAAGAATTCCTCCCCTGGAAAGCCACAATATGTCCATAGAAAAACCAATCCCAACTATGAAACCAAGATTTACTTCTTTTCCAAGCTTCGGTCTTCCCCTCAAAAGGCCAAAATAGCTCATGTGATCAATTTAGTAAGGAATACTCTCACAAGACAAAACTTACGTTACTTTACTGAAATGATCAAGCACATTAAGATATTATCCCATAAGAAAACTCTTCAATCTTTATCCAAACAAGGATCAAGAAGTTTACCCAAACAAATAACAACAACAAATAATTTTAAACATACCTTTCTATAACCAAACCATTTGGGGTCCTCCAATCCCAATGTTGACCCAAAAAAGATATAGGTAGTTAGATAGATCTGAACAAGACTATCTACCATCAATCCAAGATCTAAGGAAAATCTAGGGTACTAGTATGGGGAGACAAAAATAGGCTCCCCACCATAGGAGACAACTCGAATTTTGCAAAGACTGGATCAGGGCACTAATAGGGGTGGCCCAGACGAACTCCCTGATACAAGGGGTAAACTCCCATTAGAATATTCCAAAAGAACTTACATAAAACTCATAGTGAGTCTCCCACCATTATAACCAACCTTCTTAACCGACCATCATGGGATGACATAGAAAGACACCAAAATAAAAATGGTGGGACGACAACATGGTTGGTCAACATAGTTTGGGAAATCGTGCGCTAACCGTGGGAATCATCATGTCTGCATGGATTCCTAGCCCACGATCACTACTAATTTTACACGAACCATGTGCTCAATCTTTCTAGCCAAATTTCCAAACCATTCCCCAAAAACTCAATGGATTCAAAAAGGTTTCGTAATCACATTAGGCAATAATAGGGACTAAAGGTCCTCCCACCTCTTTCCATCGAAGGGGAACAGAAAAAGGGTAAAGACACCAGAGGTCTAACAATTCCACCTCATTCACACTGAGAATATGAATTTGTAAAAGGGTATAATTGACCCTGGGATTTCCCCTAACTACACACTAGCTTCTCTTTGGGACCTATGGTTGGAGCTGAAATGATTGAAGCATCTTCGGCCGCATAGTTAGGCATTTGAATCCCCCTGAATCGAACTTCTCCTTTTAGAGAGACAAAAAACTACACCACAACCCCATATGGGTTTACCAAGAGATAACATATTCCAAAACTCACTTTACCCTAACCTGAAATTTCACAAAAAGAAGGTCATAGTGAATTCCCACACATCACACCTTGTTTTTTGGGTGAGGAACAAAAGAAGGAAAGGACACATATAAACACCATTCAATGAATCAGTGTATTTGGATTTTTTTCCAAGGGTGACATACTCCAAATATAACAGAGACTCTCATAGGATTGCACAACCTTCACTTTTACAGTCAAACAAGCTCATAACAACCTAATGTGTCACTGAACATGATCATTGTGACATATAGAAACAATACAAGTAAAGGGATCTTATGACACGTCCCAAAAAACACACGATTAAAAAAGGTGGCCATAAAATCTACTCATGACCATATTTCCTATGCTGATGGTTTAACACGATCTCCTACTTGAAAGAGACAAAAAAGTACAATGAGGCCCTCTTAGACACCATCCAGATACTCATCCATACTAACAACCCCAAACCACTTCCACCTTTGACAAAACAGGTAGCTTAAGAAACTAAGGTCTCTTTAAACCTTCCACAAGAACTCTCCATCTACAAGAGGATATGAAAAACCATGAATGGAAATGGTGTAAACTAGATCTCCAAATCTTGAGGAAAATATTCCATATATTGATCAACTGGAGGATTTACCAATGGAAAACCAATTCAGGTTTCACTTCAATAGTGCAATCACCCTTAATGGGTGTGTACGTTATCCAACAAGAGAACCCAAGGAACCAACTAAGATCTTCCATTGGTCAAAAGATTCCACAAACCAGAACAGAACTAATGAGGAGAACCACAATAAAGGCTTCTCGAACTTTTCTCAGAAGAGACCACTAACCATCCCTTCAACCTATCTTACTAACCAAACACAATCCCAAAAAACCAAACAAACAAGAAGGGTTTGTGGACTCAAAACATCAAAAAACATCAAAATTTCCAAAATCACATAATAATCACCATCTAGAAATATTCATAAAGACATGATGTATTTATTTAAAAATATTTCTTTGAAAAGAAACTATTCCACAGTTAGCGTATCCACCAATGGTATCCCATGGGCCTCACACATGCATCTTTCTATGCCACACCGAGTACACTCCTCTTATGCATCCCAACACTCATCCAGATACGCCATCAACCATCCATCATCCCATAAAACCCCATGATTGTGGTCTCTCAAGGAAATACCTATGGTTAAAAAAAATTCTTTCCAATTTTCAAAACCCAAACATTCAACCAATATTTCCTTATTATCAACACTGCTAACCATGAGATCAAAATCCACATTTAAATCATACAAAACAATTCAGAAAGACACAACCATTCAAATTAAAACTCATATTAAATATATTAATGTAAATTTCAAAAAATATCATCCCATTAAAACATGTTTAAATAGTTTAGAAAACTCTTTTGGAAACACTTTTTAGAAACCAACTTTAACATAGTTCTTGATTTCAAAAGAGGTGTAAACACACCATTTTCCATTTCAAAACAATTCTGAAAATTCTGTTCCACCATTTCTCAAAACAAAACACTCCCACATTTTTAAAAAGTGATTTCAAAAAAAAATTAATATTCATAAAACCACATCATTTTTTTATTTAAATTTATCAATGATTTCGAAACTAAAGGACAGAAGACAATACGCTGGAAAACTAGTTTCGGTGAGTGACTGGGATATAAGATTGGCGGCCATACACCAATCACTTCACCATCACATAGAGTGTTTTAGGGAATATCCCGGGCATTAAATGTATTTCTAGTCCCTATGAGCTCATTGAGACCATTAACCCAATACTCTTTTCATTTCCCATAATCATCATCAAACCATGAAAACCATAGGACTCAGATAAATCTTGACATCACATAGAAACTAGAATCTCTTCATGAGGTGTGGTGATCAGGAATACAACCCATAACTGTAATACCATGTCCTGAAAATCCTTACTCCAATCTATCTTGATTGTTTCCCAAATATCATGACCTAAAGAGTTAACCCGAACCTCCTTTGATACCATTTTGTCACAAACTGAATCTGGTCGCCATCAAAACTGGCACACAACCCAGCTTCTGGCATGGCCTAAAAGGTGTTACCAATTCCCACGAGCTGACACAAGTTCCCAGGTAACATAAAAAGAAACTTGAGATCAATTTACCAGAATTTATAATCATAACACAACAATCCAATCCAAGAAACCAAATCTAGTTTTTTAAAACAAACACATCTTTTAATAAAATTCCGAACTAAACTACACAATTTAAAAAAATGTTTGAAGACCATTACAAAGGTAAAATTTCATGAAAATACATCCCAAGAACCTCCACATGTAAATAGGAACTACCCTCTAGCCATCTCAACAACACTACATCACAATGGAATGCTAAACCTGAACCATTGACACAAAAGTCGTACCCAAACCTATGACAAATATAACCATGTCTACTCACACCCAAAGGTTTATGTAAGTTGTGATCCAAATCCTAGTAGGATACCACCACTATAAAATTTTGTAACACCCTAAGCTTCCACGGTATGATTCTCTTTGTATAACCCAATAGCTTGTGCTGTATAGAACTTGGAGTTCTAACACACCAAAACCAATCAAACTAACAGTTATGAATAGTAATACCAACTTTATGAAATTTTATAAATTTTATTTTTCAAAATGGACTAAGTTTTTATATTTAGAATATCATAATTATCTTATGGTGAATTTATTTCATTTTTCTAAAAACATTCTATTTTTGATGAATAGTGAAAAACATTGCATTATTGTTTAAAACCGACTTTTTATTTAAATAATTAGCTATATTATTTAAATTTATATTAGGTAAAAATAGATACATAATAACTATATATGTTCAATGTAATTCATTGGAGTGATTTTATAATAATATTAGATATATAAAAGTTTTGTGAACTTTTTACCGTCTTTTACCCACCTTCTAGGCGCATTTACAAATTTGCATAAAATTTAACTTTACAGCTTCTCTGAATTGAATTTCAAAAATCTGAGAGACACATTTGAAATCAATAAGTATAATGTGGTTCAATAAGATAAAAATATTTTTTGGTGAATAGTTACTTTTGACTTTAATTTACCACAGTTTAAAGTAAATAGGGTAATTGAAGGTAAGAAATGATATTATATTTTCCCTAACACATCTAATAATTCTATTGGATAAGTGTATTTCAACCGAAATAAACCATAGGAATAAAATATTATTCTTTTTCTCCACATGGATTAGATTAGGACAATTATTATTATTTTATTTAAAGAAGAGTTAAATTTGATAAATTCAATGTTTAATAACAAAACAATTTATAATATAATGTTATACATAAGAAAAATTATAATATAATTATTAATTAAAAAGATAAAAATATTTCCGAAATATTTTTATATCATTTATAATTTTTAGGCATTAAATAATTAAATTTATTTATGACACAATGAAGATTCAGTAATTACTTTATTACTAAAAGATTAAAATAATTGACATTATAAATATTAAAACAATTGTAAATTGACACTTTTTACATAATCCATGAATTTTGTAGGTTAATATGGCATGTTAGGGCTGATTAAATATTTTATTTGAGATGATAAAGTTGTTATTACTTTCACAAAAACAAAATACCAAATAGTGTCAAAATTGACATAATTGAGTTTTTAAAACAAATAATATATTATTAATTGATATA
The DNA here is from genome assembly GCA_963277665.1 of Viscum album. NCBI lineage: Eukaryota > Viridiplantae > Streptophyta > Magnoliopsida > Santalales > Viscaceae > Viscum > Viscum album. The sequence goes on along the minus strand of OY728120.1, from coordinate 535,639,406 downwards.
ATATTCTTAAAAATCTAATGTACATAAAAAGGACTTATAAAAGGTTTTATATATCAATAATGAATCACATGGGGTTCTCTTGGCTTTTTATAGTATTTTTATTAACCATTTATTATAATAAGACCAGAATACATGGTAAAAGGTAAACTATTTAACTAAGAGTTAAATCTAAAAAATAAGGTTAATATGTTGACCTAAACCTATATAAAACGTAATGTTTGATATTTTTTCTACCCATCCACTCCTTATCCTATAAATAATTCATTTTTGGAGACATTATAAACCAAATATGACTGTATAATAAAATAATATTTCAGGCATTTCCTAAAGTGAACCCCACTTCTCTAATAAAAGGGTACTTCTGCTTCTCTCAAAATCACAACTCCAAAGCTATTTGGATTGACCAGAAACTACTAAATTATCCTCCCAAATACCCTCACTTAGACCTAGAGGCATGACATTGATCAGAAATCCAACCTACGGTGCCCTTTCGATCAACTCAAAAGGAAACACCCGAAGAAAAGGAAATAATTTCACCATCTATTTCAATGTTTTTTCTTCTTCCACTTCCAATTTATTTATTGTTTCCATACCAAAATAATAAATCCAGTACATTATACATATCATGATGTTATTATAAATATTTTAAAACAATATTCATTATTCTTTCCATCATATGAATGACAAGTCACCATACATGCGTATATATGGCTTACGGTCTCCACGTCGTGGTGTTGTTTGTTATTCAAACACTTCATTATTTGGATGGATATAATAACGAGTATAACTTATTTAAATAATAAATATAAAAGGTTAAAGATTTTTTATATATTATATACCATTAAATTACATATTATTTCACCATCAATAGAATGATATTGTCACTCAGGTGTAGGTATAGATTACTGTATCCATGAACAAGATGAAATTCATTCCCCATCATAAACATTCAAGAATAATTTTCATTTTATGATTAAAATAAATGTTTTAGAACTTAATATCATTATGTATATGAATCAAATACATCCTATACATAACAATCAAAGCTTATGTAACCAAGAATATAAAGGAAAAAGAATCAGTTGACACCTGAAACGATGATACTTCTAAAATATTATTAACAAAGAATATTAGAGGATCATATATGATATCATATTTATGTATGTGGATATTGAATAATATAATAACAATGATTTAACTATTATACAATTGGTTAACGTACCCTCAATCATGGAAAAGTATAAGGAAAGGGTTAATTATACAATCTGTTTATTATCCAAGGTTGTTTATACATGAGTATCTACTAGGAACTCTTTATCATCCACATCCGTGTTTCTTAATATTCTATATAACATTATTTAGAAATGGATCCTAGTGGATGGTATGGAAAATGTATCAATTCACATAAATCATGTAGCAATTTCCCTCCTAATAAAGATAATTATAGTTGAGCCAGTGATGAAATTGGGGTTGATCTGCTTATCACCATAGTCGGACAACTCACTCAGGTTATGAATAATAACCTTACCTGTATGGATCACCCTGATCCACAATGTAGAGGATCAATGTTAGACAGCTTCATGAGGAAACAATAACCAACATTAAATTGGACTATAAATCCATTTGTAGCTGAGCAATGTATAAGTTCCTTATAGAAAATATTTCATTCCTTGGGGTGTAATGAAAGAGAAAAAGTTTTCAAGGTAGTTTATCACCTCACGAGATATGCAGATCAATGGTGGTAATTAATTCAATACAAAAAAGATGATGAAGTATTATCAAATATTTAATGGATGGAGTTTAAAGATATTTTTTTAGAATAATACTTTCCTCATGACCATAGAGCGGATATGGAAAGGAAATTTATGAGTCTAAGTCAAAAGGAGGATGAAAATTGTCGCAAATAATGAGGATAAATTTATAAGGTTAGAAACTCATGAAACAAATTATATACATAACCCAAGGAGTAACATTTATAGATTTATTGGTGGGTTAAAACCATTTCTCCGTCGAGCATAAGTCTCACAATCATTATCATCATGTGAAGATATTTCCTCATGAGATATCAAGACAGAAAAGGAATTATCTATGTCTTAGGACATTAATGAAAAGAAAGAGAAGAATAGATCTTCTGAACACTATGGAAATGGAAAAAATGGATGAATGGAAAATTTGAATATCCATCCGTTGGTAAATGTGGGAAGAAACACCCCGGTACTTTCCTGAATGGAATGGGAGTTTGTTACAAGTTTGGTGAAAAATAGACACAAAGCTTGTGATTTCAATGGAAAGAAAGTGGCTATCGATGATGGATGTTACAATTGTAGAGAAATGGGGCATTATGTGAATGAATTTATTATGCACCAAGGAAACATAAATCAGAAAATTCTAAGGTAGAAAGGCCATGCTTATGCGATTACTACTACTGATGTTGAAACTCTGAATGACATGGTGGAAGGTAATATAATGGTTTCCTCAAGTTTATCCAATGCATTATTTGATTTTGGATCATCACATTGTTTCATGTCTTCCCAGTTTTCTATGAAAATTGGATATTTCCAATTTGATTTAACAAGGAAGTTGTTAGTCAAAACTCATAAGGGATGTATCATTGCGACAATGTTTTGTGAATTAGTACTCATTAAAGCGTATAAATTTTCATTATCTATTGATATCATCATCATTCCCATGATTTAATTTGATATAATCCTCAATATGGATTGGATTTTAGTCCATGATGTGAAAATTTATTGTAAGAAGAAGGATATTATAATTTTTGATGATGATAAAGAGTATCTTATCTTTAGAGCAGAAACTTCACCAACTAATTCTTATCTATATCCACCCCTAGTATATCTACTAAATTACATTATTGGGGAGGAAGAGAATTAAATAACTATGGGAGAGGAAAAAATGTTCAAATAGAGGAAATACCTACTGTGCAAGAATATGTTGATTAGTTTACAGTTGATTTCCCTGGACATACTCCATAATGAGAAATTGATATTTCCATTGATTTAATTCTTAGTTCAAGGCCCATATAGAAGACCCATTATAGAATGGACATTGTGGAATTAGTGGAACAAATAAAAAAACTATAGGAATTGAGTAATAAAGGATTTATTCATCCTAGCGTTTCTCCATGGGAAGCCCTTGTTATTTTTGTTAAGAAGAAAGATGGATCTTTGAGGTTGTTCATTGACTACAGGGATATCAATTCTATAACAATAAAGAACCAGTATCCCCAACCTCGCATTGATGATTTATTTGATCGACTTCATGGATCTCAATATTTTTCAAACATTGTTCTTCGATCTGTATATCATCATATTTGTGTGAAGAAGGAAGAAATTCCAAAGACAACATTTCGTATGAGGTATGGCCATTACGAGTATACAATAATTCCTTTAGGACTAACTAATTCACCCTATGTTTTCATGGAACTAAAGAATATATTTTTCAAGGAATATCATGATGAATTTGTAGTATTATTTTTTGATGATATCTTGGTAAATTAAAAAATCTACGATGTTCATGAAAATCACTTGCACACTATTCTGAAAACTCTCAGAAGAAATGAATTATATGGGATGTTTAGAATGGGTGAATTCTAGAATCTGAAAAATTTATATTCTTGGCCATATTGTCTCTAAGGATAAAATCTCTATGGATCATTCTATGAAAATATAAGTACAAGAATTTCTAACACCAATGATTATAACTGAGATACGTAGTTTTATTTGTTTATCATGTTTTTATTAGCGCTTCATCCAGAATTTTCCCCTATTGGAAAAACCATTAACCAAGCTCACATGTAAAGGGGATAAATTTGATTGGAAAAAACAGTGTGAAGAGTGTTTTGAAGAACTAAATAGAGTATTATTCAATGATACTATCTTGACTCTACCATTAGGGAATGATGGGTTTGTTATTTATAGTGACACTTCAATGAAAGTACTTGGTTGTGTCCTTTTGGAAAATGATAGGGATATTGCATATGAATCGCGCCTACTAAAAATTCATGAACAAAACTATCCTACTCGTGATATGGGGTTAGCTGCTGTAATATTTTTCTTTAATGATATGAAGAAACTATCTCTATGGTGAAAATATGAGATGTGTACTGATCATAAGAGTTTGAATTACATTTTTCACAAAAAGAAATCCACATGTGGAAAAGTATATGGATCAAACTACTCAAGGATTATGATTTCACTATACACTGCAACCCGAGAAAGGAAAATATAGTGGCAGATGCATTGAGAAAAAAGGATCATCAAGTTTTTAACAAGATTAGAGTTAAAAGGGGTACTATGTTCATGGATCTATAATAAATGTATTTGGGAATAATCATGGAAGTTGAAGCATCAATACATATTCAAATGGTTGTTGAACCATCATTACTGGAAATGATGAGAAGTTCTCAGACTGATGATGAGGATTTTCAAAAAAAAATTAAAGCAGTGAATGATGAGAGATTGAATGACTTCTTATATGAAAATGGAATTTTTAAATTTGGGAAGAGAAATTATGTTCCAAACATACCTGATCTAAAAAAAGGATAGTTGGATGATGCTCATAGCTCCAATTTCTCTATACACCCATGTAGCACTATGATGTATGGATATTTGAAGGAACATTTTTTGTGGGACAACATGATGAGAGAGATTGTGGATTAAGTTTCAAGATTTATGGTTTGAAAATAGGTGATGGCTGGAAAACAACATCCAGGAGGAGTCATGCAACCTCTTCCTATACCTGAGTGGAAATGAGATGATATTTCGATGGACTTTGTCATGGGACTACCAAAGAATCATAGAAGGAATGATGCAACATGGGTTATTGTTGATCGTCATACAAAGTCAGCATATTTTCTTGCTATAAGAGAAGATTTACCACTTGAGCATTTAGAAAGACTATATTTTAATGAAGTTATAAGACTTCATGGAGTTCCCCTATCGATTGATTACGATCATGATCCCCATTTTACATCATGATTTTGGAAAAGTCTTCAGAAGGCCCTAGATACTAAATTGCATTTGAGAAATGCATACCACCCTCAAACTGATGGATAATCTGAATGGACTATTCAACCCTTATAATACATGTTAATATCTTCCTCACGTGACTTTCAAGGTATGTGGGATCTATATTTATCACTAGTATAATTTTACTATAACAATAGCTTCCATTCAAGTATTCAAATAGCACCATATAAAGCATTATATGGAAAGATATGTCGCACACAAACATGTTGTGATGATCTTGGTGAAAGAAATCTCGTAACCACAGAACATGTTAAGGAAAAAATAGAAAAGTTGAAGGTTGTCCAAACCCAAATCAAAGAATCTCAAAGTAAAAAAAAGATCAATACTGATAAACAAAGGAAGGATTTGGAATTTTATGAAGGAGATCATGTTTTCTTGAGGGTATATTTATTGAAGGGTGTTATATAATTCAGTAAGAAGAGAAAATTTTGTTCCAAGTACATCAGACCTTTCAAAATTCTAGAACGAATTGGAGTTGTAGCTTATCATTTTGCAATACTGCCAAGTCTCTCCAATGTTCATGATATGTTCCACATATCACTGTTAGTAAAATACATGCATGACCCAATGCATGTACTCACATATGAAGAAATACAACTTGAACCTGATCTGTCTTATTGTGAAGAGCCTGTCAAGATTCTTGATACTAGATAACAATTGTTGAGAAACCAGATGACTCGTTTGGTAAAAGTTCTATGGTGATACCATAAGATGGAAGAGGAAACGTGGGAACCTAAGGATATTATGATGAAGGACCACCCAAATCATTTTATGTAGTAGTATTCTTGAAATTTCAAGGAAGAAATTATTTGGTGGATGGAAGAATGTAACACCCCAAGCATCCACAATACATCTCTCTTTGAATAACGCAATAACATGTGTTGTACGCAACTTCAAGTTCTAACACACCATGACCAATCAAACCATGCTTTATGAATTTTAATACCCCTTTTTGAAATTTTATTAATTTTATTTTTCATAATGGACTTCATTTTTGGATTCGGAATATCAAAATTAGTTTAGAGTGAATTTTTGGTATTTTTCTGAAAACTTTCAATTTTTAATGAAAAGTGAAAACAATGCATTTTTGTAAAAAACCAACTTTTTATTTAAATAATTTGTTATTATATTTAAATTTTTATTTGGTAAAAATAGATACATAATTCCTATATATGTTAAATGTAATTCATTAGAGTCAATTTATTATAATATTAAATACATAAAATTTTATTGAACTTTTTACCATATTTTACCCACCTTCTAGGCGCATTAGCCAATTTGCATGAAACAAAATTTTACCACTTTTGTGAATTGAATTTTAAAAATCCGAGAGACATGGTTGAAATTAGTATGAAAATTGTGGTTCAATAAGATGAAAATATTTTTTGGTCAATAGTAACTTTTGAATTTTATTTAACACGGTTAAATGTAAATAGGGTAATTAAAGGTAAAAATTGATATTATAATTATCCTAACACATGTACTAAGTATATTGGATAAGTGTATTTCGACCAAAATAAACCTTATAAATAAAATATAATCCTTTTGTTCCATTTGGATTAGATTGGGACATTTATTATTATTTTATTTAATGAAGAGTTAAAAGTGTAAAATTGAAAGATAAATAACTAAACCATTATTAATATTGGGTTATACCTATGATAAATTAAAATATTAATATTCATTAAAAATATAAAAATACTAAATACATATTGGTAATTTATCAATAAATTTTATATTTTAGATAATTAAATTTATTTATGACAAAATGATGATAAAATAATTACCTTATCATCGAATGATTAAAATAATTAATATTATAAATATTAAAACAATTGTAAATTTAGACTCTTTATGTATTTCACTAATTTTATTGGTTAATATTACATTTTAGGGTTGATTAAATAATTTTTTTTCAAAATGATAATGTTTTTATGACATTCACAAAAACAAAATACCAAATAGTGTCAAAATTGACATAATTGAGTTATTAAAACAAATACAATATTATTAATTGATATAATATTCCTAAAAATATAAGATTATTCCAATAGACTTAGATAATATTATATATATCAATAATGAACCACGTGGGGTTTGATTGGATTTTTATTGAATGTTTATTAACCATTTATTATAATAATACAAGAATACAAGGTAAAAGTTAAACTATTTAACTAATAGTTAAATATAAAATATAAGGTTAATATGGTGAACTAATCCTATGTAAAACCTATTGGTTGAGAGTTCTTCAACCCATACATACCTTAGACTCAAAATAAATCACTTTTGATCTATTATAAACCGAATAAGATTGTATAATAAAATAATATTTCATGCAAACCTCTCTTAAAAAAAGGTACTTCCCCTTCTCTCAAAATCACACATCCAAATCCATTTTTCTCATCCAAACCCTGCTCAAATATCATCCCAACTACCCTAAAATCTACCCAGAGGCCATAATTTGATTAGAAATCCAACCTAGGGAGATCTTTTGATCAACTCAAAAGGAAAAACCCGAAGAACAGGTAATAATTTTACCACCACTTTCAAAGTTCTTTTCATTTCCACTTCCTCTTCCTTTTTTGTTTCTATACCAAAATAAAAAATGTAGGACCTTATACATACTGTGATGTTATTATAAATATGTTACAACCATATTCAATATTCTATCCATCCTTTGAATGACAAGTCACCAAATATGCGTACGTATGGCTTACCATCTCCACCTCGTGGTGTAGTTTGTTATTCAAACACTTCATTAGTTGGATGGGTATAATAATGAGTATAACTAATGTAAATAATAAGTATAAAATTTTAATTATTCTTTATATATGATATACCATCAAAATACATACTATTTCACCATCAATAGTATGATATTGTCGCTCATGCGTACGTACAGATTCCCGTCTCCACGAACGCGATGACATTCATTCCCCATCATAACCATTCAAGAATAATTTTCTTTTTATTATTAAAAATAATTTTTAAAAACTTAATATCATTCAGGATATGAATCAAATCCATCCTATACATTATAAACATTGCTTACATAACCAAGCATATAATGGAAAATGAATCAGTTCACACCCGAAATGATGATACTACTGAAATATTATTAACAAAGCAATATTAAAGAATCATATATGATATCATATTTATGTATGTGGTTCTTGTATAATTTAATAAAATTGATTTAACTATTATATAGGAGAATAATGTACCCTCGATCAAGGAAAAGTACTGGGTAAGGGTTAATTCTACAATCTCTTTATTATTCGAAGTTGTTTATACGTGAGTATCTACTGGGACCTCTTTATCATCAACATCCGTGTTTCTTAAAAAATAATTTCAAATTTTTTTTACTATCTCCTAGACTATATTTTTAATTAATTTATACACTTTTTTGAATTTTTATAATATTTTTATAAAGGAATCTTTTGGTTGGTTTCCAAACAAGGTCCTTTACTACCTTTTCAAAAAAATTAAGTAAATAATTTTTTAACTTATACGGTGAGTGGGGATATTTTCCGCCATTATAAAACCTTCAAATCACCCCATACAAGATTATTAGAATATTTTAAAAATAATTTTTTTTCTATTATAATGATTTCAAAATAGAAAGAGATATTTCTCTCCAATGGATTCGATTTCATCTATGTCATCATCCTTTGATTTATTTTACAACTGTTCGATGTAGATTTATTATGATACAATATTCCATATTGTATTGAAGGTTTTGTGATATGTATGACTATGGATGTGTTATTTTTATACCATTAATGGTCTACGGTTAACGTATTAACATTATGTATGATAGTTTTAATATGAATGTTTTTTTAATGTTTCATCCTTTTCATATGAGGAATGCATTGGACATAGTAAGTGATAGTTGGAGCCCGCTATAACTTATCGATGCATCAATAGGTCTAATGAGACAAATTAGTGTATTGGCACATGGCCTTGACAAAATATTTTTTTAGTCTTGGCACGAGGCCTTGACTATGTGGTTATGATGTCAAACATTAGACATTCCATCATTATGAAATTGGATATTGATATTACATGTGATTATTCTACTAGTAGAATATCCTTGTGAATAAGTGAAAGAAATTATTTGACTTATCTTTTCTATATTATACTAAAATTTATTTTTAAGTCTTTTTTTATTTTTCTACATTTCCCTAAATGTTTATGCCTATTTATGAATGTTTTGGCTATATTGTTATCCTTATTGAGTACCTAAGATCACCTCTTCCTATGTTTTATTTTTCTCAGGATGCGAAGAAGTATATTAAGACAGACCTGTAGGGATAGTATAAGGGATATGAATGTGTTAAAAGGAGAAAATGTTGTCATTTTTTTTCATTTTATATTGTAATTTAAAACTTATGTGTGTATCTAGTACTTATATGGATATTAAACTGATATATCTTTTAGGATTTTATCCCTTTTGATCATTCCAATGTTATGTAATAATGCACCGAATCTAGGTAACTAGGGTCAGTTCATTATAGATTTCATGTGATAATAATTTTACGGAAAAAATCATTGCATGTTCTGTAAATAATAAATTATTTTTACCATCTCTAAAGGATAAAACATTAAATAAAAATAGTTTTCAAGTGGGATATTTTTATTATTAACCACTTTTAAAAATAATGAAAATGATACTAAATTCACTAGCCAACCATACTGTATGAAAATGGTAAGAACAAAGTATCTAATGAGCACATGAAATGGGAAATAACCCTTATACACTAGCTCATTGTGGGTCTGGGGTACCACATATCTCCGTGAAAGTAACCATCACAAATATATTTTATCATGCATGAGATGCTAGTAGGGTACATAAACATAACCTTGTGGTCCCCAATCATCATCATCATCATAGTTTATTTAGTGTGGTATGAATCAATCTTTCTAAATGAAACTGAAGCCAAACCCCATCAGATCACTAGCATACTATTACACGTCTACCCACCTAGAAACTCGGGTTTCCCTATTTTTCTCAATAAAGTTCAACAAGACAAGAAATATAATTTTCACATGAAAATATAACTTCCACATCACACATTCACCAAAAACTACACATATACATCAGAAAAGTCACAAAATCCACTTTCTCATTCAAATGCATTTTGAAATAATACTCACAACAAAATTGCCCACAAAAAATTTCACATTTCTTTAACACATCAACAAATCCTTTAAACAATTTTAGAAAACCATTACATTATTTTCCAACTCACATAAAATCCCACACACATATCACATAATACCCTTCTCACCTTTAAAATTAATTTTGTCAACAAACTCACATGAAACATCCCACAACCATGTTTCACACCCACAACAAAATTTAGTAAAACATTTCTACAATTTATAAAACATTCTAAACAAATTTGACATCTATAATCACCAATTTACCTTTTAAAAACAGATTTTAGGAGAAAAAAATCACCCAAAAAGTACAAATATACCCTTTTCCCAATTTTTTTTATCCACATAAAACATTTAAAATTTTCACAATACAACCCCAATGGGTATAATTATGTTTTTCACCCAAAAGCCATTTCAAACCCCCCTTTCAAGTCCAAAATCACACCAAGACCCTACCTATGAATAATTGGAAGCCCTTTAATAATTTATTAAACCATTATAAAGTGATATTCAATTTCATCAAATAATATCACAAAGGATACATGTGAAAAACACACATTTTCTTAAAACACATTCAAGGTGTGAAATAAGGTTATACACATAACACCACTTCCAAAACCCCCTTTTGAGGCCCACATGAAACTTAAACATTACCAGTCCAGAATTGGAATCCCCTTTTAACAACTAATAAATCCCATTGAAATTTTATAAAACTACCACAAGAGATAACACATGTGTTAAATTTGAAAAGGACACACTTCAACACAAGAATGTAACTTTAATGATTAATGCATTACTATTGCAACCAAAAATGAGTTTTTACCCCACCTAAAAGATTAAAAACATGATAAATTAATAAACCAATAAATCTAACTCCTCATAAAATGGTTACATAAGGAATCACCTACCTTTTCAGTAGAAACCCTCAAAACGTGGTGTGAAACATCAACCGCACCACTACTGCACAACAAGGGGTGAAAACAACCATAAAACACAAACATTCACCAATAATCCAACTAGTTAACCCCTAAACACGAGCCCTAACTACTGGATAAGTAGAAGTTCATGAAATGGTGGAAGAAACCCTATGGAAAGTGAATAAATCAAAGAGAAAATGACTTACTTTCACAATTTTTATGTTTCCCACATCAAATATCGCTTAAAATATGAGGTCCATGGGTGGGGGAGAAACCATAGAGGTTTTCCATGGAGGTAGTGAACTAAATGGAGAATATATGGGTGGATTTGGTTTATTTCATGAAGAGAAAAAGGGTCCAAAAACTCAAAATTTAAATGAGATGGGAACCCTGCATGATTTGGCTGCTTGGTTCGGAACCCTGCAGCCAAAACGTGCAGCCTATTCTGGCCACCCAAAATGTCTCCATTTTCCACCAATTGTCAGGGTTTACAAGGGGGAAACAAACGGGGAATGACATGCCAGGGATATGGGAAAATAACACCCAATGGAAGACCACATTTTACCCTATAAATCCTCCAAATCAATGTTACAAACCACCTCACCAACGTACCCCATAAGTGGTTCCACTAGGAGTGTCCCAAAACCAACTCTAAAACACCACAACCTAATACAATAATTTTGATAAAATAAGAGAAAAAGTACCACACAAGAACCCCAAGACTAAGGTCAATTCTCAGGAACATAGTAGTCACCAAAAATACAAACCTGGAACACCTGTAAAACAATACAATGATAATATCAAAAAGAGGATTTGAACAAAGCATGAAATTGAAAACCCTTGTGTGACTGGTTGGTTGGGATATTCACATAGAGGAATGTGAGATGATCTAGTGAAAACCACCGACTTGGTGGGGTGAGCTATGTCACCATGATTATGGTATATTACATCAGGAAAACCTTATCGAAAATGATCCAAGGATGGTGGGGGTTGGGGTTTAGGGCCACTTAGTCCTCGTACAGTGACTCGTCTCATGTGTAGGTTTATGTTTATTTGATAATATACATATTTAATGCAATATATGGTTATATATATTCTGAACATATGAAAAGGATGCAATGGTGTTGTCTTACTAAGTCAAGTACTATCACCCAACTCAATCATTTTGATGCACATGTTGAATTAATGGCCTAAAATATGGAAATGGAAAGGACCCTTAGGGTAGACAGATGATTAGTAAAGCATGGAGTGGTTTAACATCAGTATAGACTCAGAAGGTCCCCATAGATGATTATTTTCCATTCATTTATTAGCATCACATATTACAATGGTTTGAACTTTCACATTGGGATCCCATTTATTTTTATGGAATTTATGCCATTTATTTAGTTCACGCATGTCTATTATGATGATTTAATTATAATATTTATTATATATTATAGATCACATGACAAGATTTTGAGGTTATAGTCTCCCTGCAGACAGACAAAGACCATCACTGATAGTTCACGTCCTCTCTCTTATAAGGAGGCGCCCATGAGCATACACGGAGCTCTAACATAGACATTATGGTTTAGGTCAGTATGTTAAAAAATTACATTACACTAGGTCACATTTAATCTTGTGATTACCTTTATAACTGTTAACTATAAACATAGGTAAAACAACACCCTTTAACAGTGCAAATTTATTTCAAATAAATGTGCATTATTATCACCTCATATGTAAGAACTAATAAAAACATTTAGTTTAATAGTATAATTAATGTGTATAAAATGTCATATTAATATTAAAAAATTTATTATTTTTATATTCATTAAATAAAAAATGCATGAAAAATAACTAATATAAATATGATGTATGAATATATTTGAAAAAATTTAAATATTTATATAACTATAAATGTTATAATTTTAATAGGTAATATTTCAATACATATATTTATAGCAATGTCTATGTGAATATATATGCATGAATTATGTTTTGTGTTTGTATTTTCTATATGTGACTATATACTTGTTAGATGATTTATGATGTATGTATGTGTAAGTATATGTTCACATGTATGTGGTAGGCACATATATGTGCATAAAACATATGTACTTGTATTTTTTTGACATATACTTATTTCACATTTGATACATTTTTTTAAAATTTTTATATAATCTTTTTCAAATTTATTTATTTTATACCTATTTATATTTTACTAATTATTATATTTAATAATATAAGTTAAGATGACTAGTATTTATTCAATTTTATTTATTAGGTTGTAATATTTTAGAAATGAATGACTTTTTTATAACAAACATAAGAAAATGTATTTCTTTAATCATTAATTATTTTTGTTATGTGTTTACAATTCATGTACATAATCTTACAGGAAACAATTTTTTAAAATAATTTTGTTTTGTAAATTATATTTATTCATTTTTAATATATCATAAATATAATATTATTTAATAATTTTTAATATATATTGACTTTTATATTTTCTGAATTTTATTAATTTTGTAATATTTATTTATATAAATATTTATTTACAATATATTCCATTTATTAAATATGATTTTAATTTATATGAATAAAATGTATTTTTTTTGTTTATTTTTAAAAAATTTAAAATATGTTAGATATTTATATGTAATATTTTTAAATATTTTGTTAATATAAATATTTTATATTTTTTTGTAATTTATTTAATTTTCTATAATTAATTTAAATATTACATCACTTAATATTATTTATTTCCATTTTTTATATTTATAATTTTTTGAATTTTTATGAATTTATACATTTTTAATTTTTTTGAATACTTATTTAAAATTGTTTAATATTTTCATTATGTATTCATATTAATTTTAATATATATTCATTTTTTATTTGTTACATAAATTCAATAATTGATAAAACAAATCAATTTTCATTATATTTTCTGTGTATCTTCATTTGAAATTACTCAATTTCACTCATTTTTAGTATTCATGCTTTTATGCTCATATATTTATTAATAATGTTAAAATTATTATTTTAAAAGTATACTTGGGAAAACATATTTGTAAATAAATATTTATAAATATATATATACATTTAAATTTTTATTTACTATAATTATAAAATTATTCAATAATATTTATAAATAAATATGTATTATTTTAACAAAAAATTATATAAAAAATTATAAATAAATTATTATTAATCTAAGTAATTTTAAAATTTTAATAAATATTTTTAAAAATATAAAAATATGTATTATATATATATATATGAAATTAAATATGTTTAAAATTTTAAAAATATATATGATTAAATAAATTTGTTTGTAATAACATTTTTTATATTTATAATTAAAAATGCATCTATAATTTAATTAATAAATTCATATTCTTAATCATTTAAATATATTTTTATTTATATAATTAATTATTAAAATATAAATATTGATATTTATAATTTATATGATTTTATCAATAAATGAATCTTTAAAATTCATTAAATATATATATAATTATATAAATTTTGATTTTTTAATTATATACAATAATATTTATTTATAATTATATACAGTTCTAAGTTATAAAAAATACATTATTAAAATTAATTATTTAGTTTTATTCATTTTCATTATTTTTATTTAATATATATGAATATGAAAATTTATATTAAATATATATATATATATATTATTTTATTAATAAATTATTAATTAATAAAAATGTTAATATTTTAGAAATTTAATCATTGTTATTTTTTATAAGTTAAATTATAACATTCAGTTCATTATATATATATATTAAATAAATAATATTTATTATCATTTATAATATATATATATATATATATATATTTATTTAATTTATTCATTCTTATTAATAAATATTTAATTAAATTATTTCATATTAATTTTATTTTTTATTTCAATATTTTTTCCATTTTTAAAATATTTTTAATATTTATATTTTTTGTACTGTATAAAAATTGTGGTTCACAGTGAGGTGGTTGAAATGTGGGTCATCTAGATGAGTTAGGTATAACAGTTGGAATAGTTGGATCGCCTGTGTACATGTCAACCTGTGTGTGAACGTGTATGCTTATGCTGACCCACCGTATTCTTGGTAGAATGCCCAGGCTTATAATGACCACCCCAGATAAATGTGATGTGAGATGTGGGATGATGGTATGTGAGACTCAATGAATCATTATGAGCATTAAATATATATCACAGATAAAACACATCTTTAGGAGTGCTAAATTTATTGCACTGATAAAGAGGGGTTTTATCAAAGCCTATTATTGTATTGCAGATAAAATAACTCTTTATCAATGTTTTTTAAATTAATTTATAAATATTTTCCCTATAATTTAAATAGAACCCTAAATATGTTCATTATATTTACATTGTTCATATTTTCTGGAACTAAAGATTTATCATCACCCTACCTTATACATATCATTAAAATTGACACTTTCAAAACCCATGGAATTTGACTTTTGATCCATCTCTCCCTATCAAACATCATGGTGTTGTTTTTGTTTTCCCAAAGGTTTAAAATGGAATTTTTGGCGATCTTACATTACCTCAATATTCCTTTCTCTTGCTATACCATGTATTCCTCACCTCAAGCAATTTCTTCTTCACCTATTCCCTCGCCCTCAAGTTTATTTCCCTCATTCATCATAATTTTTCACTCTAATTGCATGAAAGTCAAATATTTTCCCCAAAAAATCTATTTCCACCTATCATGTGAGGTGCTGAATGAAATAATATGTTTTTGGAGTTATTTTAGTGCAAGAAATTTAATCCACATCATGTTAAACATATCAATTATACACAATTGGGTTAAAATCAAATAATTCTTCCCATTATCATCATTACCAATATAAGGACACCAATATATTTTTAGTAAAACATATTTTTAATAAATTTTATGGGGATTATGAATTTATTTTAATTTATTTAATATGGTTTGTTCAATTTTTTTTATATTAATAGTGGTTAATTAAAAAATATTCCATTACACTTTTTATACATATACTCTTCTACCATAAATAAATATAGATAAAATAATTCATATCATCTTAAAATGATATTTTAAAATGTGAAATTAGTTCAATGTAATTTTTATTTATAAATTAATATATGTGAATGAAAAAAGGGTTGTTCATGAACTTAAATTACATATCTTGAATAATGTTTTTAATTTTTTTTAATAATGAATTCTCTAAATTGTATTTTAAAAAGTTTTGTGGAATTTAAAACTAAAATACCACAGTTGAATTGTTTTTTATTCATGTCATGTCATTTAAGTGTGATTTAATTTTTTAAATTCTTTTTATAATGATATTAATGGTATTTTTTGTGTCATAGGATGTTTACAATTGTCTTCCAATAATTTAAGAATTAATTTTTTAAGTAGAATATTGTGTTTAATTAATCAAATTGACTGAAATTGGTTGTTGAATAGACCATTGATTAAATTTAAACTATCTAAAATGGTATGGAATAAGGGAATCAAAATCCATGATTTAGTTCTTTATATAAAAATTTAAGTGTTTCTTCATACATTTGGTTCTCAACACCATGTGATTTTTTCATATAAATTTTTTCATCATCTGAAAAAAAGATCAGCTTTATCTTGTAATAATACATCAACTCAAACTCCTACTACTACACCATACACCAAGATATGAAATGAATAAAAATAGAGACCTCCCTCCTAATGATTTCAATCACTCTCAATTTTTCATGAACATTACAATATATTTATTCATAAGAGATATGATTGAATTAATCATACACAAAATACTCTTTCTCATATTTATCACTCCAAATGTGTGGGGCTAATGGTTGAGAGGATGTGTTCTAAATGATCATATTTGGACACTAAAAACCTAATCCACTTAGAAGATAAGGTGGAACATCATGATGATAAGTCAGTAGGGTTTTTATATTTCATAGATTGTAATCTTCTCTATGTTTCAATTATGCTTCATACTCCCTTGTATTATACTAAAAAATTATAGTTATTATCATCAATTTAAAGGTATAATATCCCCAATCTATTTTATATTTTAATTAACAACAATATATATGATTTTAATAATATGATATAAATTGAAAAACTCATGTTATATTTAAAAATACTTCATATAAGAATGAAAAAAATGCGAGTGTACACATTATAATGATTCATAACATTATTATGTCAGATAATGAACTTGAATTTTCATTTTTTATTTCCAAAGATATATAAATTTTCACCCATATTTTCCCCTTCCCCATGAGAAACCCATTGATGATTCCATCCACATTCATTTCAACCTCAGTACCAATTAGAATGCGGTTTTTTATTTTATGTTCATCTATTCAATTAAAACCAGTATCAAATTTTGGATTTTTAATTTTTTTTCAATTTTTGGTACCATTAAGGATCTGTTTAGTTATAATGTTTTCATGGGTTGTTAGGTTTATACTCAAATATCTAGTGTGTGATGTTTCATTCTTGTGAACCCATTTTGAAATTTAATCAACTTGTGTTAAAGTTGATCATTTCTTCTGACCATAATAATGATTTTCATTTTTTATTATTTGAGGTCTCATAAAAACCACGTGGAATGATTAAATTTTATGAATTTAGGATCCCCAAATATAATTTTAATCTATTTTATTATTAACTTGAGATCCCCTTCTTTATTTATCTGATTAATTAGTTTTAAATTATATAGCTTATTTAATCCTTGGATTCTCAAGACAATTTCTGTCACGACCCGTCCTCAGGGCCTGTGCTGTGACTACCCCAAGCCCGCCTTCCATAGGCCAGGGGCTGGCGACGAGCACTAAAGGCGTAAATCCTGATAAAAAGAGAAGGCATTGCCTTTATGAAACGTAAACACACACAACCAGAGTACAAGCGGAAGCAAACACTAAGTAAAGCAGTATAACAAGTGTGCTGAAAGTACAAAGGGGGCCAGAAATACAAGCCCAATAGTAAAGTACAAGGAAAAGAAAAAACAATAGGAAGGTGTCAAGCTACTCCTAGATCATCCTCTGGAGTTCCTACCTAAAGGGTAGGTACAGATGTCCACATCATCTCTCCACATCCATCTATCACCTCCAGGTACCGTCTCGTCATGAAGTCCACCTCCGGGTACCGTCCAGCTCTACAATCTTCAACCACGATCAGTGCTGTCCGTCATATGCATCCAACAAAACGAGGTGTGGGTATAGCCCGTGCAAGGGTGAGTATAATGATACTCAGTAGGGACCCATAGACCCTCAAGGTCACACCAAATCAAACAAGGATAAACCACAAAGAAAGATCTGAACAGATAACCTTTACTTAGGTATATGCCCATACATATACCTAAGTTATCAAGTAACCCATCTCAATCATGTGGTAAACACAAAGGTCATTGAATCAACTCAAACCAGGATTTTTATTCACGATATTAAAACCACGGCTGCTGTAGAACTCCTCCTCTTTTGAGTACAGTGATCCTATCGCGACTCCGAGGTGCTACTAACTAACCTTAGACGGCTGAGATACTCCTCCTGTCGAGTACCCCGGGTCGACCACCTCACAAAGTAGTGCTCCCCTGCCATGGGTCTGCCACCTCACACAGTAGTGCTCCCCATCATAGCCTACAGAGGTACTCCTCCTATCGAGTACCGCAAGTCTTACACCTCACAATGTAGTTCTCCTCCACCATGGGCCTGCCACCTCAACACAATAGTGCTCCCCACTAGGCTATTCAAGTCACTCCGAAATGAATCGGATAAGTAGTCATCAGGTTTCAGACAGCTACTAGGTCTCCGCACTCTGAATGCTCATCTCTGGGAGGATCTTCTCCACAAGCTACTGGTCGATACTCCAATTATCTTAAAGGCCCACGAATAAATATCACAAAGGACCGCCTCGTCATAGGGGTCTCAACGCAATAGATGACGCGTCAATCAGACACTCGGTCTGTGAGTTATTAGCCTTTTAGTCATGGGGGCCCGGTTGGTTTCGTGTTCGAACCAACCCGACCATATATCAATAGTAACCCGAAATCCCATGGGGTATACTCAAAGGAACCTTTTCTCAATGAGATTACCAACGCCGCTGACGGTTCGTTAAACAGACGTCCGGTCTGAGAGTTATTGGCTTTTCCGTTCCAGGGGCCCGGTTGGTTTATAAGATAAACCAACCCGACCATACTCCAACTGCATCCAAAAATAAAGTGGTTTATGCCAAAAGAACTGTCTCATCAAGAGGAATCCAACGTAGTCGACGACACGTCAATCCGACGTTCGGTCCTCAAGTTATAAGTGTTTCTGCTTCGAGGGCCTGGTTGGTTTCGAGTTAGAACCACCCCGGCCATACCCAAACATTGCCAAAACCTTGTGTGTAATATATCCAAACGACTTTCCCAATCCAAGGAATCCTATGCAATTGACAGTGTATCGATCGAAGGTCTGTAGCTCAAGATATGTCCGTTTAACCGAAAACGGTCTGAAAATGGGGGGTCTGGGCCCGGTCCGACCCGGCCCAACCCACCCTGGGTTGGACCGAACCGGGTCGACCCGACTCGGGTTCGGGTCCGGACCAGCAGGGTGCGGCCCGGCCCGCGGCCGGCCGCGGCTCGGCCAGCCTGGCCGAGCGTTTACGTGGAGCAGGGGAGGTGCGACCCCTCGCTGATTGGCACCAGCGGCGCCAGCCGGCGCCGCCCTCGGTCATCCCGGATCCCGCACGGCTGCGGTATCCACCACATCGCCACTGTGGATGTTTCCATGGTGGATCTCCTCTGGTGGTGCGCTGGGGCGCCACCGCCTCCGGTCGTCAGCGCCGTCGTGCCGGAAACCCGCGCTGCCATGAGGTTTCGCGGGCCACCGGAGTTGCTCCGATGGTCCGATTTAGCTTCCGTCTGTGCCGGTGGTCTTCTTGGTTCCCGAACATCACTAAGAAGGCTCCTAAATGCCATTGTGATTCTGTTCACTTGTTTCCATGCAATCTGCGCATCAAGAATAAGTTGGCGGTGGGTCCGGACTTGTTCGTTAGTCCATACCCATCATGTTATTAGTTCGAATAAACACCCAACAGAATAATCTTCCATGCTCGAGGGTATAAATCACGTAAACGTAAATATAAAAAATCCCCCTACCTTGATTATGGTTCATTCATCATAGACGCGGAAAGCGTTGTCACTCCGTCGACGCCGGGAAATAACCGTCGTCATTGGAGAGTTCCCCACAGTTGTATTTCCTCCCTTGATGCGGAGGAAGTAGAAGATTGAAGGAACATGGAGTGTCCTTCGCCGAGTCGTTCTTCATTGAAGGGGCATCATTCTTCGCGGGAGGATGATGTTATTCAACGAAGGAGGAACTTCCTTATCCTTTTTCACAAGAGCCCTCTCCAATCTCTCCCAACACAATATGTGATAAACTAAAATAATAGGCTAATGCTATTATTTTATTAACACAAGCAATTTAAAATTCAAAATTCAAAGTAATTAATTAATTAATTGAAGTGGTTCAATTTATTAATTAAGGTATGTTGGCAAGAGTTAAAGAGGGAGAGAGAGGAAGTGGAAAGCTCACATTAATTAAGGGGGTAAACAATTAATTGAAGGGAGTTTAAAGAGTTTAGGGGGAGGTGAAAGGTTGGGGCTCGGGTGGGCCCCACCTCACAAATATCCACACATGTGTAGTTAGGTGGTTGTGGGTCCCACCATGAACTCCCCTTTGTAGAATATAACCACCTTAGATATAAATAAAATTCTTCTCCACCAATTTTATTTATTTTAAACTAAATCCCCAATTAATAATTTACAACCCGCATAAAAAGAAACTGCGGTAAAGGTCCCCTTAAGCAATTACCGGCACTGTGAGTTCATCGGTTCCCTCAGATTTCAATTCTGAGCACTGGTTCAAAAGATAGAAAAACCCGATCGTTCGTTCATTGAACGTACCCGATCTAAACTTCAGAAATTGATTCCGGGCACACCGGGCCTCGAAATCAAGTGCCGTCAGAAGATATAAACTCGTAAAATTAAAAAGAAATTAATAAAAAAATTTCCTTGAAATTTACATGCCTTTACAATTTCCTTTATCCATATCAATGTATTCATCAACTAAAAAAGGTAAAATTTTACTCTTAATCAAAATATCACTATAACAACTCCTAATATGAAATATACCTAGTAATGAATTGATTAAACATTAACACCTCCTATTAACTATAACTATCCAAACATAGTTTTTTATATTTAACGTTCAAATATAGTAATTATAATATAATAATTGTTCTATTAATGGACCAAAGTTGATATTATTTAATTTTTTTAAATAACTTTTTAGATGGTTGTATTTTTAGTAATTTTAAATACATATATAAAATATCATTTATTATTAAATGAACATAATGTCAATTTTTACATTATTTATTTCATTTAAATATAAAAATATCAAGAGTTGTATTAAAATTAAATAAATTATGTTCCCACATATTTGAAATTATATATTTATCTTCAAAAATAATTTAGCAGAATAATTTATTTAATTAAATTCAATTTCAATGTTATTAGTATCATTCGATCTATTTCATTATTAACTAAATAATACATATGTTAGGCTTTCTCAAGAATTTAATATAATTATATAGTCAATAAATTTTTTTAAAAAAATATTGACAAAACCATTTTACATAAAACATAATATTTATAACATAACTTATGGAGTGTTACACAATTCTAATTCATTATATTAATTAAAAATATGAACGGTAAATTTTGACATATTAATCTCATATATTATTATGTTGGACTATTTCCTTGTACATTGACCCCAATACTCACAAAATACTATATAATGGTTTTAAGTTTCTAAATATGTCAATAAAATGTTTTTTTATTTGTTTTGTATCTTTCTAATAACTTATAATCTAGTATTTTCCACATTGTAAATTTGTTTTTTCAGTTTCATAACATTATATTTATAAACCACATTATTATGAATTTTTATCTCTATCAGTCTTTATAATTATTTACTCTTTTATTCAACATCCAAATCGTCACTTCTGGCCTATGTAATCTTATGTTTAACACTAATAATGTGTTAAATTGGGTAAACATTATGTTTCAAACATTATTTTCTGAAATTAATTTTTATTATTAATTTTTATAAAGTTGGTTTCTATGAAATGATCTTTCAAGTATAAAAACATTCATAATGTTGGTGATATATATAATGTTATGAAACTGAAAAAACAAAAGGCAAAGTGGAATGAAATAGAACATTGATGTTATAAAAAATTATTAGAACAAAATGAAATTTTATTTTAATATCCATCTCCTAATCATGGAGAGTTTTCATGAGGTGATATAAATACTTTATTTCATCATAATATCTCCCTTTGGTTGTGCGTTGATCAATTCCCTCTTAATTTCTTACCAAATGAAATAATGTCAAATTTTTTATGCTTAAAGAACACAAAATTCATAGTACTCATAATAGAATGATAATATGTTCCTTCTATCTCTAGTTAAAAGTTATCACTGGTTATCTAAAATGGATAAATCATCAAATTATGATGGAATTCCTTAATATTAAAAACCTCATTAATATATGCTTAAATTTTTTTATAAATGGTTATGCTTATAACATTAGAAAATATTAGAATGTAAATTTTGTAAACAATGCCACTAAATTTCAAAAATCAGCATATCATTAAAAACCCATTCACCAAAAAGTTCATCTTTATTATCAAATAACAAACTTGTGAATATGTTATTGATGAATTTTTTTAAAACCTGATAACTATGTGAATTAACATTAATCCATAAAAAATAATAATTATTCTTCATTGATAATAAAAAAAGTAAACGATATATTCCTCAAATATATAAATTTTATAAACACCATTAATTATAGAATAATATAGCTTGATAATTAATACCGTATCTATTCTGTGGTAATCAATACTATCTAGTTTACATTCTCAAAATAAATCATCCCATTATACAAAAAAAATATTTACATATTATCTAAAACATATTAAGTTTTACATTATCATAATCATATTTTCCCATAAAATATGATGCCTCCCTTAAATAGATTTTTTTGGTCCACAAGTACCGTTTAACCGATTCTAGAAAATCCATAATTAAAGCAGTCTAAAAACAATCAATAACTATTTCATGATTTATATAATATAATCCTTGATTTAAAATATATTAATACATCAATAATTCTTCCTCAACATTAATAAATTAAATATTTTTCTTCAACTTCTTCATTAATACCAATTTTATCTCATAATCCATTCATGGCATCATCATCATCATCATCATCATCATCATCATCAATATAACAGTTAATCACACCACCATTCTGATTCTATTCATGAGATTTCCACGTAGGATGTAAAATTTTATAATTCCAATAATTTTCACATTTAATGAATTCAACCATCAATGATACATTAGGGAGGCCATTATTTTCATCCATTGAGATAACTGAACATTAAATTTTCTATTTTTTTTCTACATTGTGTCATTATTTCCCACTTTCAATATATAATTATATTCCTCTAATATAATCACATGGATGTTTCTCCCCACATTCCTGACACATAGTAAACTGGATGTTATTTCCTCTATAGTTAACATCACCTGAACTAGTAGTGAACTCTTTTTTTATTCATGGGTTAATATGGGAGTTTGTTATGGTACACATTGTTAATAATGTTTTGTGATAACATATTTGGCATAATAAAACAAACAATACTATAGTTATCACTGAATTTAGCCACTATTTTAAAACTGTCCATCACATTCAATGTTAATCATGTTCCCTTTAGATTCCACTGTTGACTGAAAAATCATACTGTGAGTAAAACTAAATAAAGTGGGAAACCAAATAATCTTGAAAAATAACTTTTAAGATGTATATATAATTTAACCTTCTTTAATCTAAGACTCCATCTGTTCACCATAGTCTATCCATAATCATTTTCTATTTTAATCCTTAATGATGGGTTAAAAAGAGTTTAGTAATTCCCATAGCATATCCAAGGGGGCTATCGAACCAGGATTTTAGCAAGGACCATTTATATAGTACAATGATCAAATCCATGGTGTTATTTTCCCACTTCCCTAACAGCAAGGATGATAGTTGTAAAATATCCTTAGATAATTTCCTCATAGTATTAAATTGCTAACATAAAAATAATAATGAAAAAGATTCATCAATATCATTCTATATGTCATACCACAAGAAATATTTTTTCATTGGGTAGTGATAGACGATATACCCTTGATCCCATTAATTTTGTGTGCATGCCATGAGGCCTTTATTAATGTGATGTGTTATCATCTATCCTATGGGTTATCTTTTTTTTTAAACCATATAAATATAACTACTATTACATTTATAATTTCCTTAACATCATATATAAGATAAACCCTAATGATTTACATGACCTTTGATGTTATGTACACAAAATGTAAAGTAATCACTCCATAAATATATTTTTCATAAGAATATATAGAAAACATATTAATTTTATTTCCGTAAATGTCACCCAAAATATCTGTAATCATGATAAAATCCCACCACATAAAATATTATAATTTTTTTCTTAGAATATGAACATATGTATAATCAAACACTAATAAATCCTTGATGATATATATAAAAAAGTTCATCATACATGGAGTTATGTAAACATTCAAAAGATAATTCATCATTTATTCCATAAATAATCTCTTATCATAAATTTTTTTTAGATTCGTATGTTCATCATTTCACTAATAGAATATCAAATATGATTTAATTCTTCCATAAACCATGTAGAACTAAGTAATAATTTATTAGAATTACCTCAAGATCCAGTGAAGGATGAATATTGTTATTTTCACAGGGATCCTTTAAAAAAAACCAATAATTAAATTCACAACTATGAATTGGAGGATATATGGCCCCTAATTATGATTATTCACTTATTTTATGGTTATTTCCTAATAAATCACATTATCATTTTTAACCAGATGTAGTTATGGGTTTTCATCCTTATTAGCCTATATATTTGGGAATTGATTCACATAATTCATAAACTCTATGTAAAAGAATAAATGGAGTGTTTATGGTCAATACCAGGAAAGTCAGTCAGAGGCAGGCCCTGACTATTTATTAAATAAAAGAAAAGTACAGAAAACCGGTTTAAGGGTTGCCGGTACCCAATACAATACTTCACCACTGCCAATTCTCCATTTCAAAACATCCAGATCAAAATCAAATCAGTCGTCGTCGTCGCCAAAACATTCTCAAACCACCACCTTCATCACGTCCACCGGAATACAAACAAAGATGCATGATCCACAGACTGCTTCGAACCAAACAGCAAACAAATTCATCCGCATCAAACGAAGCGCGGCTGAGCTCACCAACAACCGTCGTCACAAAACGATGAGAAAAAAAACCAACAGAAATTGAACCAAAAACCGAATCACCCCAAACTGTAATAATCCAAAATCAAATAGAACCATCACCAGAATCATGCGCTTCACTGATGACAAGAGGAAGACGACCCTGCCTCCGCCGGATCGAAGCCAACAAATCGTCATCCCAAAATCCATCCAAAACGGAATAACAGATGCAAAGCGAAGAACAAAGAAAACCTTCACAGAACACCGGAAGAGAACACAGAGGGAAACCGAATCAAGATCCCGTCGCCGCCATCCATAACTCTCGCGGAGGCCACGCCCAACCACCAAACTCTTGCATCCGAGAACGGATCGGCTCCCTCATACCGTGAAAGCGGAGCTCAACCTCTGGTCCGACACCGCGCTGCCGAGTAACCCTATCCCGTCAAAGGAGGAGTCGAGCAAGATGGACGGCCAACGATGCGAATCACCGAGACGGCCAAGCCAGAAGGAACCACCGCGATAGAGGATCCGCCGCCACGAATAGCTGAGCATGGGGAGTGAAGCGAGCCGGTCCGAGACGAAGGAAGGAGGCGGCGGCAGGAGGAAACCCTAGATCGCGTCGCCCCTTACGGGCTCATCTCCATCGATCGCCTTTATGGTCAATATTGTGTATCATTATTTCAATATACATTATTAGATAACTTTAATTGATTACATTGGAATTCATCCAGTGAATGATTGTTCATTCCAAAACTAAAACACTTATTAGTCCCCATAATATAATTTACTCTATTTTTCCTTCAAAACATTGAATATAATTGGATGATCATATTATTTTCTCCATTTTTTTTTGAGTTTCCATTAAATTAAATATTTATCTTCTTATCCAACCCATTTTATTGATGTGTAACTCAAATATCTATTTCCACTATAATATAATATCAAACAATTTATTCATATCTACTAATGTATTATTTGGATAGGTCCCTTTAGAAACTTTTTTTACGTCATTGAAGAAAATATTAACCTTACATTCATATAGGTAGATAATATAAGAATAATACCTCAAATATATTTAAATATTCACATCATAGGTACTAATAGATTCTCTATACTTCTATTTTAACTCAAGGAATTACTTATCCATTTTAATATAAAGAATTAAGAGTGTACATATTTAAAAATAATCTCATAAACTCATCCAATACTATGGATTCAGTTTCATCTTCCTGAGTGATATTATTTTTGATAGTTAACCTCGTTTCACCTTTCCCTTTCAAATGATATACTCTAAAAATTATTTTTTATGATCAGAACAGTAGAAAAAAAATATATATTTTCAATTGTGGTGATCTATTGCTTAGTGACTAGTTTATCATTATAAACACTAATATAATGTTGATGTTTCCTCATGTATGAATAAGAATAATGTTCTTCACTCATATACACATTTAAATTCTTTCATTATTCAAAGATTGATAATGTTGTGTGGAAATTTAAATGAGGTTTTGAATTTTAGAGCCCATAACATTTGATTGGTCATCTGGAAAATTCATTTAATTTCTCTTCTCTCATTTAGTTTTGATGTATATATTGTCTTAAAATAAAAAATAATATTGTAATAAACACTAATAATAATAATAAAATAATTTATTGGATAGCTAAATCATGACACCTTTTTTCAGTATGTAAAAACAATTTTTTATATCAGTAAATTAATAGTCATATTAAATTGAAATGATTCATTATTTTTTAAGGAGTTGGTTTATTTATATATAATATTCCATGTGAGTATCAATATAGGTTAATATTAAGACATATTTCAATATACCGGGTAATTCATGAGTTATATATTATAAAATATATTAGAGTTATTACTCATTGGTATTTATGTACTAGAATAACATCCACTTTTAGTATATAGATAGGGATATAATTCCACTTTAATGTATCATGATATCCTTCAAAAATACACTATTATATTTTTCTATGTATATGTTTATCCTTATACTTATCCTTATACATTTCATTTTAGATCACAATAGTGATTAATCATCCCAGTTTTTGAGAATTAACTACAACATTATCTAATAACAACAATAAGGAACAAAAAATCTCACACATACATTTCATATATTAATAGAGTAATATTATATATATATATATATAACATGATATTCCATTCCATATTATATTTTTGTATTTCCTTTAAAAATATGGAGACACAATAAATTGGTTCTTAGGAGAACTATATCTTATCGCACCATGTTCTTCAAATATAGAACCCTTTATAGACATTTCATATATAAAAGATTATTCATAACCTCAGGAAAACATAACAAAGTGGAAGGTAATAATACCATTAAGGGTAAAAAATTGAGATATCAATGGTGACATATGAATAACAAGATCATAAGGGTATTAAAAAACTATTTTATCATCTGAAAACCATAACATATATATCATATATCATAAACCTGATTTCAATATTAAACCTTGAGAGTTCATAATAATTAAATCATAATGTAAATAATACTACATAATCCATCCAGGAATAAACATGACATAAGAAATATAAATCATCCATGCAAAAATATATATAACATTATGAATTTGTATAAGTAGAAAAATGTTCACTCATTTTGTTAAGGACATGAAATTCATCCCTCAAAAAATCCTATGAACATGAAATCACGTTTACCCAACAAAATTGAACATGATTTTAGGTTAATGAAAGAAATATATTTAACCATTTCATTATATAGAGATACTAGTTTCATACATACTATGTTTTAACATGACCAACATACTTAGTAATAATTTTACCCTATTTTTCTTATAACATGACCACCATATTTTGTTATAACATAACTGCTTTCCATGGTTACAAAATAACTGCCACAAAAAAATGAAAACTATACATATGTCTGCCACAAAATTATAACACATTATTCAAATAAGAACCCATACAAATAAATCGGTATCCAAAAAATTCAATTATATAATAACATGGGGAAAATAAAATAGTTTCATAACCACTTCAGAGTATCATGACAACATAACCTATGAAATATTAGTCTTTTCCATAAGAGTTTTATTATGTTATAGCTCATGGAAGATAATCTATTTTCATAAAAATATTTTTTTATCTGCAATAAATAAATTCATACATATTATATTAAAGGTATCATTGTATGGTATACCTATTAAATCTTATGTATCATCAAAGGATGTTATCAAAAACATGAAATGATTTTGAACGAATAATTGGAAAATGTAAAATTTTAAATAAAATTGTAAATTATATAATTACTATATTAAACCATATATAATTTTAAATATACTTTTATTTTATTTGAAACTTGGAATTTATAACAAAAATATTAAAAATATAATTTAATATAGTACTCATATAAAAATACCTTTTACTATTGAAAATGAATTTTTAAAACATACCACATTCTCAAAACACTTTTCATTGAAGTTAACCATGAAAAAATATCAAGGAATAATTAATGATAATTGAAGAAATTTCATTATTAAAATATCAATTTAAAAATGAGAATAAATTTTTATAACAAAAAAATTATTTAGAAAATAGGGATATTGCAGAAAAAAGGATTTCAGCATGTGAGATATGTAAAGTTATTTTTCATTGGAAAAAATCTTTCAGATTATTCAATATAATGAGATTAAAATTAATGTGAAATATTTATTTCATTAAATATATAGAGTATTTTAAATTTCCTGATATTTTTTATTTACATTTCATCTTCTTTAAAAATCAAAAACGTAATCACAAATAATCTCAATAAACCTTGAGATTGTAACATAAAACTTTTACCACATTAGTTTGGAATAAAGAAAAATACCCATGAACAGAATAAAATTATATCGATATTTAAATGAAATAACTTCCTCAAATTAATTATATTGATAATTCATTGGAATAATATACACCAAATAAAATAAATGAGTTTTGAATATGGAATGTGTCCAAAATAAATAAAAGAGAGATGAAAACCCCTTACCATTAGTCTCAAAATCATTTATAAATATTGAAAATCATATTATTATAAATATATGTATATTATAAATAGATTATAGTACTATAATAATACGTATCTTATCAAATATTGTTTATATATTATCTTTTATTGCCCATTTATTAACAATTTTATATTAAAATCACGTTTCAGAGAAGAACTGTTTCATTTTTCATGTATGTTTTTTATTACTGTCATTTATCCTTAAATTTTGAACATGGTTACCTATTATAAAGAAATTAAAAAATGATTAAAATATTATATATATTCCTCATACAAGTATTTATATTAATCCTTTAATGATAAATATATAAAATGAATTACATCAGTCATGAAGATGATAAATCGTATATAAGTATGAACATTATATCCATTATCTAAAATGATAAAATGTAAGAAATATAAATAATATATTAAAATTAAATAATTATATTTATGTCATATTTTTTAGATATATTAATTAAATATTCACATATTACCATCAAGTCAAAACATTATTGAAAAAAGAATCACCTTTCATAGAGAGATGGTAGTTCGTCATACACACGAACGAAATTATCATATCCCACATGAAATGGAAATAAAAAAGGGTTATGTGATATAAAATATATATAAGTATAATTATGTTAAAAATATTATATATATTTATTTAATATAACCATATTTCCATGCATGTTAAATAAAAATTAGAAACACATCACATTAGTTTGGGAGGTGGTAGTATTCTATAATCATGGGTGAAAATATATTTTCCAATGGGTTTGGTGGTAAGATAGTAGATTCAGTATTATAATTTAATATGTAAAATAATATCATAACTACCATATAAAATTATTAAATCCATAATTATATTCACTCATGAGTGGTGGTGATTGAAAATGAATAACAATATTACAGGAGGTGGTAGTCCCCTATACACAGAATTAATAATTTCATTTCCGATTCGACGAAAGAGTATATAGATATAGGTTTTGAAATTAACATAATAAAAAATAAGTATGTTGTAGATATTTTTTTGATTAAATTTTAAAAATTTATGATTAATTAATGAATTTTGGTTAATATATTAAAATCAACACAATTGTATGAATTTTACCTTCTCTTTAGAGATCCTTTTTAGTTTTCTACATAATGAATTATTAGGAGTGTTTCAAAATAAAACCATGGAATTTTGGTGGTAGATAAGGATGTAGGTATTATATTTTCTAAGGTATTGGATAATAATGTTGTTTTTAAATGTGAAACAGATAAGATAGGGGATGGAATTTTATATGTTGTGGAGAGGACACACATAGAATATTTTAAAACAATAAATGTTACCCATGTATTTCTCATTTAAAGAGGCTCATATATGGGTCATTATGAATCCTTAAAGGTGATAATTAATAAATATATCCATAAATGGGTTTCTGACATGTTTATAGTTTATTTTACCACTATTATTTTAACCCATTGTAAACCCACATTAACCATTACCATATTGATTAAATATTTTTGTTTTTACTATTCAGTTTGTGAAGAAATTATGTTATAATTATTATATAATTATAATTATTTTTATTCCAAATTTGTTACCATTTTTTAAGAATATCATTATATTAATTTTAAAATTTTAATTTAATAATAATCCATTAGACGTGAGGAAAAATAGGTATTCCAAAGGGAAAATATTCGAATATTTAACATGTTATTATATCAAAATTCAATTTTAAATTTATAAAATGACCTATAAGGATTAATTATATAATATTTTAGCTATTTTAATTTTTTTATTACATTTTCATAAAAAGGTCCATTTAAATCATTAAACCAAAATAATTTTTTCAAAAAATTTTATTTTCACTATTCATAGAAAAACTAAGATTTCAAGAAAAATACCATAAAATAAAATTAAGGTAATTTGAAATGATTATTCAAGAAATAATCTAATTATTTAAAATACATTATCAATATTTTTCAAAAATTAATTTTATTACTTTATTGAATAAAAAACACAAATATCTTTTTTTTGGAAAACTAGTATTTGTCAAGCATATAATGTCTTTTCTAAAACATAGGAACATTTTTATCAATATTATTTCAATATATAAATCAAATATATATATATATAAAATTAAAATTCTAATTAATTCCACCATTTTAATGACTATGTAAAAATAGCTGTGTTTAAATAAAAATATTAATAGTTTTCAATGGTCCATTAAAACATTTGTTGGGTGTAAAATTAGATATCCAAGTAACATAAATTTATTAAAAAATATGTCATAAAATCTTATCGTGTTTATGGAATAATTAATTCCTTTATGTTTTCTTCATAACATATTCACATATATTTTTAAATATTATAATTTTTTCCTCATTTTTATTGTCTATCAGTTATATTCTCTAGTGGTGCATGCAATGTCCACACCATTTCATGAAACTGTATCACATGATAATACTGAATTAAAATTTCAATGTAAATATCTTTATTTATAATGAAATATCTTACTTTTATATATATATATATATATATATATATATATAATTTTAGGTTTGTTTCAAATGATCACATGTACCTAGAACCCTCATTTATGGATTTTCTATTTCATGTTATATGCTCACTAGGACTTGATGATATTGAAGATACTAATAATTTATGTAAAACTGTATTTATGAAAAAATTTAATGTCCCATGGTAAGTTCCCCACAAATAATTAGTATTATTAAATATACTCCTCTAGAAAAAGTATTTTATGGGTGATCAATTTCATTAGAAAATAATAGAGATATGTTTTTCTTGGGTGAAACAACGATTACATGGATTCAAGGATTTAGTTTTTATAGGCTTGATTCCAACTCCTTGAATCGCTTTAGATTATCAATAAATCTACAATGATGATGCCTGAAAAAATATTACATGTAATGAAATTTTTAATTCATTGATTCATGATGGATATCAAAAATTATCATTCCTAATAATGATGTACTCTTGATAATCGAATATTTCTCACTTTAATGAAATTATATCCCCATGAATAATCATATTATTAAATACTTGAACTCATGTCTCTATGTCAAATGCATGAACATCCTCCTACAAATGTGTTTTAATTTTAAAATTCCATGTACTTTGAATGATTCCATGATTTCTCATAAGTACTTATATTTTTATATATTGATGGAATTATCTCCCCATATCCAAATAATTCAACATTGTACGGATAATTGAATTTCTATCATGAAATATCTCAATTGAACTGTTGAAATCCGGTGTCAGTGGAGGATGAATTCAATATTTCATTAAATACCAGATGAGTGAAATCCATCAGATATATTAGATTCAAATGATTAAATTTTCGTGGATAAATCCATAGAATTAACAAAATGGAAAATATGCCACCCATATCACATATCCCACACTAAATTTACCATGGTTCAACACTACTATACAATAATATCCCTTCTACAATCATCTCAACTCAATAGAAGGTCATGACACTTACAACCCATCACAAAGGAACAAATGGTTTGGAAAATGTGATCTCTCCCCATGTGTTCCTCTATATTCACCTTCGAGGTACTGTGCAACTATAAAAACTTCTTGGAAATAAAAGTAGCTCATTAGGCTTTCATTCCCACATTGATGACTCTTTTGTCCACCTGTGTGGTTGATGGGATTTCCCAGTGTGTCTTATTATTATTGCACCAATTTTTTGTTAATTTCAAATGATCATTTAAAAATTATAGTAAAATATATATTTCAAAATTACAACCAAATCATAGATATTATTCTTAATATCATACATATCCTCTAACAACTCACAAAAAGTAAATACTATTTTTCATAGAATATTTTAAATTATTCTTCATAACCCTTCACCACGAAAAATATAAATTTACCTAGTCCAAACTAGAACAAAACATCTCTTAAAATAAATTTATATTTTTTGTATTTATTTAAGTCTTCCTCTTATCCAAACAATTTTTCTAACAATGTGTCAACCATATCGACACATGTAATTGAACTGATTATCATTATAAAAACAATCACAATTAGAAAATTGATTTGTATACTTAATGATGTTATGTAAATTATATTAATCAATAAAAGACAACTACTGTGTAAAATATTCTTACATATAGTGTGTTCTACAATATTATTCCCAATAATATCCCCCTTTTGATTTTATTCAACTAATTAACATTAATCAAGGTTAAATTTTATCTCATGAAAATGATTATTAGGCAAACAATTCTAATCCCATGCATGAATACACCATGTTAAAAATAAGAATCATTGAAACATAAGACATTATTTTCCATAATTTTTCACTTATTAAAATAATTATTACACATTTTTAAGAAAAATCTTCATTATAATTCAAAATGTAACAAATTCATCCTATTAAAATATATCACTACATATACTTAAAAAATATTTAAAAACAAGAACAATATGAAATAATAGTTTAACCTTTTAAAAAAATCTACCCAAATACATTCCTTCACTTTAATGGTAAAATAGATTCAAAGATATTTATTTATATTGTAACATTATTTTCACATTAACAAAACTAGAGAAATAAAATATAATACAGGGGATAGAATTTCATACCATATCCATAAAGAGAGTGAGGATGAATACCCATGATCAACCCCATTTTATGTAATGTTTCCCTTGAAATTTGTTTAATAAAAATACTAAAAACATTCTCAATTGTAGTTAAATAATCTAGCATCAATTTATTCTTCAACACATTTGATTTAATGAATATATATTTAATATCAATTTTTATATTACAATAATATTTCATTGGTGTTTAGGGATATATATAGAAATTTAATTAACCCATACATGTAGTTGGGGAAACCACGTTTTAACTAATAAAACTCACAACAATTTCTTCATCAACATACTTATTTATTAATGATTAATTTGAATCAACATATATACCATTAAACATTCTTTGAGTTAATTTTTTTTCATATTGTTAGGGAAACTCATGTAGATTTATACCATAAAGAAAAATCCACCAAATTAGGATCTCTAACCATAAACACATCATATATAATAAACAGATGTGTGAAGATAAAATCAATCATAAGAAAACTATAATATTTTGTAACAACTAATTTTTTAATTTGATATAGTTTATTTTTCTTTTTTAGTAAACAATATGATCTTACATTGGATTAATTTTATATATGGAATGGAGATTAACAACAAGAACAATATCATTACGCGAATAAGTCAAATATGAAAAACACTTATCCAATATAATAACCACATTAGTATTAACCTCCATTCCTTCTCCATATCTGGGTAACATTACTCCTACTATAATTGGTTTTGAAACTGACTTTAATTCAATAATGAAAAACATGATTAAAATTTATGTATCATAAATCTATTAATATAGTAAAATATATGACTTATTCTAAGAGATTTAGATTCCAAGAATGTATTTACATCTCCTAGAATCAATATTACAAAAATATTATTAATCTCCACACCCAAAATCAAAAAAGATTCTTCACCATTCGTAGTTTATATGAAATTATCAACATAAAGTATCATGATGAAAAAAAATGTCGATATTACTTTATGTAGAGGTCACAAAAGAAAATTAATTTTGTAAATTTTATCATATTTATGAAATTATTTAATTTATAATACCATTTTATTGAAAATTTCTTCAACCAAAAAAATGACTCCATCAAATTTAAAACATATCCTTCATATTTATATGGAACAAATCCACAATTTTTTCCAATATAAAAATTTTCATTAATTTAATCATTAAAATAATCTAACTTGACACCCATCTTGAAAAAAATATCTCTGTTTTCTTGTGACAATAAGATTGATTCAAATTTTTTCTAAACCTACAACTAGAGAAAAGGCCTCATAAAAATAAATGCCTTCAATTTTTGAGAAATCATTATAAATCATTCCTTTCTTATTTCTTATCACATCACAATTTTCATTCAACTTTATTTTGGAAAACACACATTGTACCAATAAAATTCTTATTATATTGTTTTGGTACAAGTTCTAATGTATCATTATTCCAAATATTATGTAATTATTCATTCATAGAATCAGTACAATATTGATCATACAAGGTTTCATTAATATCCTTCTAATAAATATATGAATATAAAGAAGTATTTGAAATTATCCTTGATTTTCTTTTAGTTTGAACATGTTATTGTTGATCTACAGTGATGTTTTTTTCTTACTCTTTCTTTTTTATCCCAAGAATAGATGATTTTACATTTACCTCATCACATGGTATTTTTTTAAAATAAATCATCATCTCGATAAGCTTTATCATTTTTATTGTCATTAAAATAATTGTTAAATTGTTTGACGACAATCACTTCATTTTTATTTTGTTATAATATTTTAAGTTTCATTGAATCATTATAATTATACTATATAGAACATTAAATTATGTAAAATAAATAATATTTCTATTTTTATACTAAAAAATACATCCTCTACTATTTGGGGTGTAATATAGAATAATTCCCTCAAAACTTCATCAATAAAATATATCACAATTCATACAATTGATTTTTAAAACACAAGGAATTATAAACACACATAGATGTATCTATTTTGGGGGTATATTTATAATAAATATCCTAAGAATTCATGCCATAGTTAATTCTATAGAAACATTGTGATTGAAAATAAATTCTTTCTCCAATATCTTATCTCCAAAAAATAAAATGAAGTATTAATTTGATCAACATTATTTGTACCAAGTCAATCAAACATATGTTTATTCATTTAGTAAATGTTTTCTAAAATGATTTGTTTGGATCAAAAAATTCAATATTTAATCCATTATATTCACCATATTCTATTAAAGATCCAATAATATAGTCACTAAAATTATTTTTTAAAATATTATTTTTAAAATATCCACATTAGTTTTCAACACTTCTCCTAAAACTATTAATCACTTTTATTTCCATTTATTGATGTTTCAAAAAAAAATATAAAATTTAATTAAATTTATCAATAAAAAAAATTAAATTATAAATATTTTTAATTCATACATTAAGGACAAAAATGTACGAATTAATAATCTCTATGGTATTAGTAAAATATACCTTAGCATTACTATCTATCGTAATTATGGTTTTTCCATTCTATGAATGTGAAAACCTATATTAATATTATTTTCATGATAGTGAAATCACAAATCATTTTTTATTTTTAATATTGACATATTATTTGGGTGATATACCAATACATTTTTTCTATTCTAATTTTATTCTGTCATGGTTAAATAACATGAAATCTGGGGATCACCATCTTAGAACACGTTTCCTTTGGATCATTTTCATTTCAAAAAAATACCATTATTAATTTCTATAATAGTGAATCGATATATTATGAATACAATTTCCCTAACGTTATCCTATTGGTATGAAACACTAAATGAAATTTGTTTCAATCAATAAACATATAAGGCAATTTTGGATTTTATCTTTTCTAAACTAATTGTAGTAGAAATTACACCATTGATTATAAAGGATTCGTCATTTACAAAAGTTATTATAATTTTTAAAAAAATATTTATAATATAAAATCCCATAATAAATCTAATTATGTGTAGATAAAACCCGCTTTTAAATATCATGGGTCATTCATATTTCTTATCTTTTAGATAATTTTCAATAAATGTGGAATTTTCTTTTTCATTTATTCTTTAAATATTTATTATGATATTTATTTAAGATATTTTCTATGTAGGGGTAATGATAATGAATAATTTTTCAATTATTCAAGGTAAAAATAATTCATAAGTTGTTTCAAATGGTTTTAATCAAATTTAAATCGTTATGATGGATTTTTTAGTTCTCTATTTTTAGTAGGTAGTCTACCCCCATAATCTTTTCATCCAGATTCTACTAGATTATTTATTATGATAATGTATAAAAAAATACATATATTTTTTACTTATGAATCCTATGAAATTATATGTGTAACTGTAAAATCAACACTTCCCTTAGTAAGCTACATACTTCTCGTTGAACTATTTTTTATTTTTATGTAAATTCTTACATTCCACTACTATAAATTATTTTCAGCCACATTTTTTTACCATTTGAGAATTTATTCTTATCATCTATATAATATCTAATTATTTCAATTTTTTTAGACACTAAATCCTTGTAAAATTATTTTTTATACAATTAATGTTTCAAAAAATAATGTATTCTCAATATTATTCATCTTCCCTTTATTAAGGATAGTGTGAATTAAAACATATAATAACTACAAAAGTAAAACAATGCATATGTAACATTCCATTGTACTGTCCAGTCCAACATTTTTCAATTTTACAAAATAAGGAAATAATATCATAAAATTATCAATATCTTAATCATAAGGAAGAATTCACTGCCTTCTTTCTTAATAACATTAATAAAATTTACATACCTTACAGCATAGAAAGAAATTTCTCTTGAAGATATTTCTCAGTTTTCATCACCTTTCTATTATCATCTATTAAATGATGAGTGTGATTCATGGATCATCAATATATAGTGTCTTAGTATCTATATCTTCTAGGTATGAAATATTATGATTAAATTTATCCAGGAGAATTCATGTTATCATTTCATTGTACGTCACATATTCTAACTTCTCATGAATAAATTAAATGTTTCATACAATGTAATTCCCCCATGTGAATAAGTAAAAAAAATATTCACTATCAACCATATTAAGATCATCATATTTTAATCTCTATATATTTTACATTTCTTAAATAATTTTTTTATTTCTTTCATAGATTTTATTCTATTAAAAAAATATGATTTTAGATGTTTTAAATCAATTGAATCTAAGTGACTCACTTTGAGATATTGAGGAAAGTATTTAATTTATCAATCTCCAATAAATCTATTAAATTGTATTATAATTTTTTTAATGGATCAATTTTATCATGAGGATGGAAATCTTCTATTCCAACATTGTAAACATCATTAGAAATTATTATTTGATAAGAATAAATTTTATAATTATAGATTTGATAGTTATTCTATTCGAAAACATGAATCCTATAACTATTGAAATGGTTATCAATGTACATTGTTTCCTCTATTTTCTAAAACCTTCCAATACTATTCAATAATGATAACATCACTCTCATACCGCATAAGATGGCTATTCAGGATCTCATTGATAACTACAATTGGTAGGGATTGGATAAATGATATTTTCATACAATATTTTCAAAACTAATCTATATACTCCCCCTTCAGTTGGAGATATATTAGATCATTAAAACTAAAAAGGAACAACTATAGGAACACATTAATTTATATGACCCACTACAAAATAGTGGTATATTTTACTTAGAATGTTTTGGAAAAATTCATACACCACACAATAAGTAGAAAAAATACTTTATATGTGGATACAATATATAAGAAATGAAAATTAATTTGTTTTTAACATTAATAAATATTATGGGATCTTTTCATAGTGGATAATGTAACAATAATTTTCATAACAACTATATACCCTTCCCTAATATAATTCAATATATTGTCACTTTTGTGAATATAAATCATCACAAATTTACTTCATCATAATTCTTCTTTGTTCATATCATATTCATTCTCAGTAGTATAAATGAATTTAATTTTATATTTTATATTTGAAAAACCAAGAAAATATATTTTAAACATTATTATATTATTTACTATTTTATTATTCCTTAATAATCTTCTCATTTCTTGTATGCACTGTCAACTATACATCAAAAAAAAGTATCATGAAATAATATTTTTCTAACATTTCTCACAAATCTAATTATAATTAATTCCACTATTAACATATTCTTTGGATATAGTATATATGTACATGTTGGTCTCACGAGATCACAGGTCCCCACAATCTTCACCTAGGTATTTACGCTTTATTGTAACATCCTATTGAAAAAAAATGTATTTTTACTAACTACTTCATTGTGTATAACATCATGTGTGATAAGAACAACATAATAGTCCATATGAATTTAAAACAAATACTGTGTCTCATGGAATTTCATATTTGAGAAACAATTCTTCACATTGGATCTATTTATATGAAAAAACAATATCTATATCATTCTTGAGTGGATGAAATAGTTTCTTAGATTTAGGGATTTGATATTTATAGATGTCTTTTCACTACCATTAAATAACATTGAATTTAAATATATCAACCATGTCATGGGTCAAACAAATATTTTTCTTCATGACCTTTTTAAATTCATTTATCATTGATGATTCTCAATAATTATTATAATAAAAATACATGGAGTATTCTTGTTGTAGGATTCATGATCACATGATTGGGATGATTCCCTCATTAAATATCACAATTCTTAATTCTCCAAATCATTAAAGTGTCTTTGATTGAAAAAAACCTACTAAAACTATATTTTCATTAGATATAAGTGTTTACTTTAAATGAGTAATTTTAGTAAATCTACTACTTGTGTTCGTGAAAATATATTTTATCATCTCTATTGAATCTTGATCATTTGACCTTTCCTTGAAAATTCATGTCATGGAATGTAGTATGATTAGTGAGAAAAGATCTCTAATTAGGAAGGAGGATGAACATGATATCACATTAAATTTTCAATGAAGGGAATCCAAAAAATATATATGATTTGTCTGATTGAATAAAAATGGTTATTTTTATTAAATCTATATATGGTTAAATACCGAATTGACATACCATATCGCAATTCATCTTTCTCCTCATTGTAGATTTTCTATATAATGAAATCCCATTCATAATTAGGTAAAAACAGTTGTGGGGTTTGTCACCCACAACACAAAATACACTTTAATGGGGTGTGTCAGACATACTCACCCCACATACATTATTTTATGATCATATTGGGAACCCTATGGACAAACCTACACTGCTCTACCACCATGCATGCTCCTTGTACTATCACTCACATGTGGTTGACCCTCAGGGTCCAACATGAGTGGTTAATGGGATTACCACTTTCATATTTTTATGGTTGAACAATTTTTTTTAAAATTACTACCATTATATACTTTGAAAATTTATATTTATAGTTTATAATTCCCATCCATTGACATATGTGATTATTAAAATCACATTCCTCATCAAATACCTTATTAAAAACTAAAAAATTTATTCATGGTGTTCATTAAATTATTATTCAAAATTAATCTTCATGAAAATCCATATTTTTCACATTATTCACTACATAAAAACATCTCATTCAAAAAATTATATTTATCCAGGCCTTCTTTAAATCATGTGGTTCTATAAATTAATTTTTAACAATGTTTCATCCTTATTGACACATGTGTTTATAATTGAGATCATTCCATAAATCTAAACATTTAGTTACATGATTTATGGATATAACAATGTTATGTAAAATACATATACAATAAAAAATAACCTCCTTTGAAAAATAATAAAATAACCCGCATTATTAACAATATTGTCCCTAACACTTATGAATATCAAAAATATCTATTTGGATGTAATTAATGTTCTCTAGATGGTATGGTAAAAAATTTATTTTTTAAATGAATGATGATTTTCATTCCTTTATGATTAAAATTTTATTCCTTTACATGTCTATAATGATATTATCATTTTCAATTATCATTTGAGCCATGATTTCGAGATCATTTAAATAGAGGGAATATTCCACTTTTTTTATTTCCAGTTATTGTAATGGACTGAGTAATCAAAGTCCTGTATAATCTCTATGCATCATCATAGGAACATATTAATCTCCTTTTAGGTTAATATATATTTTGGTCTCTTAGGGTATATATATATATATATTACATATCTTCTCATAGGTATACTAATCCTACATATTGAAAATAAATATCAATACAGCAAGATACAAATAATGTGTTGGATAGTTATTGACTTGATTATACAATAACATTTTTTTGTAGGATATCACTTTATCATTATGCATTAATACACACCCCAATTTTTCATTTTAGCATAACTATAATCCAAAAAATGTTCCAGAAATTGTCAGTATCATGAGAAAAGGTCTACTAATAAACCTATTCCTACATTCCATAAAAAATTACTATCATTTTCTAATCTAGAAAATATTAATCCCTTCAGAGATACCTTTGTTAGTGAGTTTGAGAATTGTGGGATTTTTTTCACAATTCATTAGTAATATATATCTATCCCAAGAAAAAAATAGATCACAATTAAAGATGGAATTCCCACAAACTCCTCAATTTCCATTATCTTATAAGGTTCTAAAGATATCTCTTTTAGTATGATATCATTCCCCAAGAATGATAATTCTTTCATATAGTATTTATATTTAATGTATGTCACATATAACTTCTCAATTTTATAATTATTTAAAACACTATTCAAATACAAATCACACTCCTTCTTACTTTTGGAGTATATCAGGATATCATTTATAAGTAAAAAAACAAAATGTTCAAGATAACATACTAAATCCACTATTAATTATGTCCATAATGATTGATTGAGAATTAGTGAGTGTGATGGGAATCACCATGAACTAAAAGTGTCCATTCCTTTATAGAATAGAACTATTGGTAATATCTTCCTTTAATGTCGTTAATTAGTGGTATCCCAACTCAATGTCCCCATAGGGAAATATTAGGGTTCATAAAGTTGATCGAACATGTTATCAATATATGGAAGGTTATATATATTATTTATTGTGATTTGGTTGAGTTCATGATAATAAATATTGAGTTTAATTAAACAATCATTACTCTTAACAAGGAGGATGAATATATGTAATAGTGAATCACTAAAGTGTATACAACTCTTTTCAAGATTATATTATAACATCTTCTTACACACTTCCAACTCAATGGTCCCCATTATATTGGGTGTTATGGATGTAGGTAGAGAACAAGGTATATTTTCTTTTGATAAAACAAACACTCAGTCAAGATAAAGGTAAAGAAACCCATTAGGGAATGCATTAGTGCAATCCCTCACAATGGGAAAGACATCAAGAATTAATATCTTTGTTATCTCAATAATTTGGTCTAGATATTATTTATGGAAATAGTGTTGATCCATGAGAATATGTTTCCAAAATAGATTAATCCTTTAATATAAACTTATTCATAATTATGAATGTTTATGATGGATTCATATAATAAAAAAAAACATTTCAACAATATCCTAGAACACACATAGTGGATATAAAAATACACGTACTGAATTAATAAATCAACAAACCTTAATTGGGGAAGATTTATATACATGAGTTGAAATAATTTAAATAGTTTTTTTATTATAATTAAATACACCTGCATGTTTAGATGTGGTTTTGGAATTTTTCTACTAAACATTCATGATATGATATATTTTATTGAACCTGAATCAAGAAGTAAATCCTTTATTATTGAATGAATAACTAGTTAGTAGTGTAGAAAATCATTTTAAGGATCCTCCTCAACAGTATTGAAATATTTTTCACTTCCATGTCCTCTAGGACATGGATGTTGTTTCTATTTAATGCTTCTAACAATCCATGGAATATTGAATTGGACTGTATAATTACCACATTCCATGTTGTTGAAACACTATACCATTGTCTGTGTTCTAATCCCACCATTCATTTCCTCCATGAGATTTGTGTATTTTTTCATCTCTCTTAAAAAATGATTGTCTTTTCCCCTTTTTTTCTGCACATGATTCATCTCCTAGTTCCCTTTAAATAGTTTCTATAATTCATCATC
This sequence comes from Viscum album, assembly GCA_963277665.1. Taxonomy (NCBI): domain Eukaryota; kingdom Viridiplantae; phylum Streptophyta; class Magnoliopsida; order Santalales; family Viscaceae; genus Viscum; species Viscum album. Next base: position 535,596,059 of record OY728120.1, on the reverse strand, counting down.
CCACACATTTATCAAATGGGGTGTTCGAATTTCTTCTATTAAAGATATTTATTAGTTGATCCTCCCTTAAAAATTAAATTTTACATGTTTTATATCTAATCCTATAATACTGTACAGAGCCTCAAATCATTATCCCCTCATTGAAGTGACGATTAACTATACCTTCATAACAAAAAATCAAAAAATTATACATATTTTTAAAAATTAATTTAACCCCCTAAATAAATGGATATCCATATATTTATTATCAGTGGAAAAGTCAGTGGTTTATAATGAAATCCTTGTGATTTTTTCCTCATATGTCCCAAACAACCCATTTTCCATTTTCCATTTTACATATTATGAGGATATACCTCTCCATTTAAATATGTAGTTTTAGGAGTAATGTTTATTTATTTTTTCAATTAATCTCATTCCATTGAATCAATATCCCCTTTAGACATCATATTCTAGATTGGGGTCCACCACATATCAAATTTCCCCTCAAGGTGATAATCATACAAAATTTTTTATCATATTATACACAAATGAGTATGGAGAATTTATTCTTAATAGAGCTAATAAATTGTAACAAGTGAGGGGATTAGAAGATCCTATAAAGGTATGAGGCCTTCGAGGAATACAATACTCAACTATATTGTGAATTTTTTTTAACAAATATGGGGAATTATGCATTATTCATGTTAATATTTATATCATGAGTGAGTTAATAATGTACAATATTGTGATTTCTATATATAATTCCCATAAGGTTAGAGATATCATTTGATAAATCATCAAACTACCTATCACGTTGGGTTTTGTAAAATATTATCTAATTTCCCAACATTATGAAAATATAGAAAAAGGTTACAGTACATTATATAATAAAAATTTAAAAGGATATTTATAAATACAAAATCAATAAGACATAAATAATGTGTTTATCCTATATTAAATATTACATCCTGGTAATCCTTGGAAATTTTAATATTTATTTTTTTGTCATAATAGTCTAATAAAGTCCTTAAATATTGATATTAATGAGATTTTGAATTTTCCAACACATATCCCATAGGAGTATCAAATATGGTTTGTATAAATTACTCTCTATTGTGAACCTCGTGGTTATCATGTCAATTTCTAGTGTGCCCATTTCATGTCTATTATATAGCATTACAAATCTTCCAATGACAAATACACTTTTAGTATTCTATTAGTGATGTAATTTCACAGAATCTGGTTACTATATTCTTCACCTAAAATTGATGATATTTTATTTTGCATTAACTTATAAATATTGTTCATACAAATGTATTCTAGTTCCAAATGGCGTCTGTTGGGACCATGGTTGATTGGATTCATTGGTTTTAGAATGTGTTAGGGTCATCATCATCGAACAAGGTCAATACATAATCAAAGATGGAGGACATATGAATTCTCGGTGTCAGTGGTTTCCCCTTTCCATATCCATCCATGTTCTTCAACATGTTTGTTCTATGATTCCCTTCATGTTCATCACATTATCATGGAATTGATGTGGGTGACATAGTTTCTCTTCATCTTGATTAGTGAACCTGGTTTTTTCATTTGAATCCTTCTTGATGAGGCTCCCCATCATTCATCCTCTATTGATATTTATCTTGATGGTATTCTTCATTTTGGGGGTTCACACTCCTTCTGGTGCACTATCAAGTACAATCTGGGTTTCTTGTTTTGTTTTCCCATGCATGGATCCCCCATCTACAGTCCTCATCTGATGTTTCACCAGGTCCAATCATTTTCAACCCAAATTCAGTCTTGAACGAAGGATTACATTATGGGATGGGATGGTTTTGGTGGATTTGGTGAGAGATATACCGTTGTTGGGGACATTGGGTGGGGTTTATGGAAGCCCTAATTCTGGTGGAATGGTTGTTATGTCCATTAAAGTGGAGGATTTCTGAATCATGTCATTAACTTATTTTACCCTATCTCTCATTCATCATCACATATCACAGTTACCCTCCCTTATGACCGAAATTAGTGGTCTGTCATTCTGGTTTCCAGCACGACATTATCCGTGATGAAGTCCCAAGGCATGGAGTGGGATTCTTGATGCAGGTGCAGTGTAGGGTGGTAGAATGACTAGGTGGTACTAGGGGGTGTGATTTGTGGGATCCTTTTAGGCGGATGTGATAGGGTTCTTTCACACCCCGACCCCAGACTACCCCAGAACCGGTGGAGTTTCAATTAAACATTGTTTGTAACTTAAAAAAAGAAAAGATGATAAATTACAAATCATGTTCAACTAAAGATGATCTTTTTTGGTTTAGATTCTAGAAAACTAGATACAAATATTACAATCCTTCAAAACTGAAAGAGAAAATAACCACACAAACCTTCCATCAATTAGTGCAACTCATATCTACTAAACCAGTAAAATTTAAATTAAAACATAGGGTGTTCGTACTAATTCCTAAAAAGGGGGTTTTAAAATAAAATAATATGTCAATTGAATCGTTTTGAGAAAATTACCTTAAAATTATTCATAGAAAATTTTCTTAAGGAAAGATTCAATTCATGAATCATAACGTAACATTTTGTCCAAAAATTACAAATGAACGTTTCAAAGAATATTTACAAAGTTACAATGAAAAACGTTCCAATCATAAGCATGCTTAAAAAATATGGTGTTCAGCATATAAAGCATGAGTTATTCTAACTATAATAAGTGTTACATGCGAATGTGCAAGTAAAAAATTTACAAATGAATGTAATACATGATCATATTTGTGCATAAGATATTAACATTAATTTCTTCCCTTACTAACAATAGACCATAAATTGGTAGATAAATCTATGTGTCCTTAATAATAATTATTCATTGTTCATTTACTTCTTCTAATACTCATATGTACATGATCATAACCAAGAATATTCTACTAGTCGGATATTCACATGGTTATATAAACATTATAAACATAATAAGGGAAAGTAAAATGAGGTTCTATGTTAAGGACTCATGCCATGACCTAATTTGACTCATGAGATTTACCGATGCATCATAGGGATTTCATCAACTGGTCCCCAACCAGTAGGGATTTCATTAACCAGTCCCCAACCCATCTTATACTAAGTACAATACATTCTTCAAATGCTATGTATGTCCGTATATTCAAAGTGTCCCATACCACTTTGAATATTTAATTTCCCATTTCATAATATTCAAGGTGTCTGATTCCACATTGAATAATTTAGTTCCTTAATCCATAAATGTTCATAATAGTTAAATTTCAGTCTTTATCAATTACATATATATAGGTTACCATGATTTAAATGCCAACACAAACAACTTCATAGCTATAAAAAATTAACCAATTATATATGATGAGAACCAATGCTTATAAAATAAATCGTTATTCAGGTTTTGTCAGATAAAATAATAACCCTGAAATTAAAAAATCCTTATTAAGATTGTAAACATATTATATACCAAAATGAATAATATAAATTCATCATATATTGAATATATAATTAATTTAAATTTAAAAAAATGATTTCATATAAGGTATTAAACACACAGTTTTATGATCACCATTTACATGCATGTTTATGTATAAACATACCTTAAGGGTACTCTAAAATATTTACACATAATTTTATAAATTGAGAATTATGAAAATAAACCATATAACATTCTAACATAACCATTACCATTTGTACTTATGAAAATAAGTGTGAAATCCGTATACACGTAATATTTTTATAATTGGTTTTATTACTAAAAAAAATTCCAAATTGATTCTTGAAAACATTTCACACTTCAAAACACTTTTTATAACTTTTTATCAAACCTTTATAAACCCATATTATTATCAATATCAAAGAATATATCTATATCTATATATATGTGTATACATATATATGTATGTATATATATATATATATTTATATATCAATATGTATTTAAGGGTTCTTCGTTAAAACCTATGAATCCAATACATAATTTATGTATAATAGAAATATAATTTAGAAAAAAATCAATATAGGAAAACCATAATGTAAAATTGTGGTTATTGTTTCATATATATATATATATAAGTAATAATACAAGTGAATTTATAATTTTATCAACATAAAACACTAATAAACATATAATGGTTCTTACTCATTTTTAATTCCATTAGAGTCAGAATTAATATTCCTTTAAATAATGAAAATGATCAGGTTTTATTAATAACACATATATACATGTGTGTGTATATGTAGGGAACCAAATTTTAGGTACAACCATAAAACCCTATTGTGATTTGGATGATAAGAACACATTTTAAAAAAGAAGAATTCATTTTTATAAACCCATCCAAGAATAATAAATAGGATTAAAGGACTAAATACATATATATATATATATATCCATGTATATATATATAGGTTTAAAAAATATGAAATTAATCAAATCAAGAAGAAATTAGGTCCCTTACCAGATTCAAATAAGAAGAAAATTTCGAGAGAAACATGATGGTGGAACTAGAAGGTGAAGACTCGTAGGGTTCGAGAGAGAAATGATTCATATATATAAACCATATATAATAAATATTTAAGGAAACATGCACTGGATATGAGACACTTGGGTTTAATCAGTGACCAGGTGCTCCCAACATTGTGTAAAATGGGAGAAATGAGGGGCCACCCGAGGTCATAGGTGTGGAATAAATGAAGAAATTAGTGAGAGATACTAGTCTGCTGTGAAGATGGAGGAAGAATAAGGTGATCCAGATTGGTTCGAAAATGAATAGATAGTTCTGATCAGTAGACCTGTGATTGACTGGCTGAGAAAGGATTTTATGTTTTAAGAATGGCAGAACGGTTGAAATTAAATTATTAATTTAATCATATGGTTATTGTGAAACATAGAATTTTAAAATGGCTTGAACGACCATGATTATATCCAAATTGGATCGAACAGATGATAAGATTGTAGAGCAAAAACTGTGGCTGTGAGCATTAGATGGATGAACCAATCAGAGGGATCAAATCTCGCACGACGATATCGGAGGATCCTGATCTGACTTCTGTAGAAAATAAGCATCCCACATCAAAACGAAATGAATTTGGGTCCGATTTTTTAATCCTAGAGCTCTCAAAATCCCCCCTCTCCCCTCCTAGGTACCGCCCCATACTGGGACTCTGCGGGCACACTTATGCACCCACCCATGACATTGTGATGCCCCGCATAGTGGCACACTCTGGAAACCCATGCACACACCTATGTTTGCTTAGGTCATCACAATCCATTCCTACTCATGTGATATAGCATTCCCCATGCGTGCACAAGCCCGTGCCTTTGGATGAGGGGATTTGTAAGAATCCCACCAAGGCCTTGATTTGCATGGCCTTCTAGGTCTCCCTCAGTTAGGTGGGGGACGCACCTATTTTTTTTAGAAAAGTTAAAAATACATTTTTATTATACACAATAAAATACATTTATTATGTTTATAAACAAATAATATAAATTCCCTTATATGGTTAAACAAAATACTAAAACCAAACTTTTCATTAGTTTATAAACATTTTATTTTCAAAACATCAACATTAAATATCTAAAATCAACATTTTATATGTCCTATAGGAAATCCCACACATGTTTTATATTTAAAATCCAATTTTTTTAATTATGACTTTTTTTATTCATTCGAGGATGAAAACATTTATTAACATTTTGTTAAGACATTTGAAACACTTAAATAATTATTTAACTAAGTATAGATAAAATATTAATAAAAACAGTAGTAATTTATTTCATTTTCCCAACGTATGATTTAAAACCCAAAAATACGTTTCATTGTACCAAAATCAAGAAGTATAAAGTATGTGCTTCCCTTAGTGTTTCCTTTAATAAAAAAGGTTATGATTTCAAATCAATTTTAAACAATAAATCATTATCCTTCCAAAATATATAAAAAGTGTTTATTACAAAAATGTTTAAAGTTATAACTTCAATGGATACTTTAAACACTTAGAAAACACATTATACCTAGATACTTTAAATTAATCCACTAGAATACCCAACGACTATAAAGTCTTATAGACATTAGATACTCAATGGTCATCTAATGGAGGAAATGGTCAGATTAACTTTAAATAAATATAAAAACATGATTAGGGTGTTCCAACTTCAAAACAACATGGCCAAGATGGTGCTCATGATTCCTTTGATGCTCAATATGGTTTCTGTTGTTCTTTCTATATTGATGTTCATCGTGACGGATCCGAAAGACCCCCCTTTATTTTCTTGGGATTTGTTTTGTATTTGGTGGTCTCCCTATGATTTAAATATGACTCTTATTGGGTTTTTTAGGATAGTTGGATTCCCAAAGCCTTGAAAAAATTTAATCATTTCAGTGTTTAAGTTACTATAATATGCATTTTTTATATTTTGACAACATAGTTTGGATTGTATTTAAATTAAACAACGTTAAACCATAAAATATTATTATTACACATAGAATAGGTTCGGGGTGTCACATTATCCCCCTTTAAATAATTGCATCCTCAAAATTCTAAAATATACATACACATCCACCAGAAAAACCAGACAGACTTCACCCCTGAGGTCCCCCTTTACCAGGTCAACCATCATCAGATACTTTCTTGGTAGGTTCTTCCAGTTATATTGATCCCCAAAACATTCTTAAACAACTAAATTTCATTCTCCCAGATGAACCTCTCACATCTCGAGTCAAAATCATGATGGAAGCATTTGGTTCTTGAGAGCGAGGCACGATAGATGTAGAGTTTGGAGATATCCGAATGAACTTGGTTCCGAAAGACCAAATAGATGACTTGGTTTTCTAAAAACCAGATGTTATATAGCCTCTCATACATGTTGTAACTCATTAATGCGAACATATATGATGTGCGGGGGTCTACCACCTCTGATGCTTCTCAGAACTTCTTTTGGGACAGATAACTCTCAAATAGGGTGAAAAACAAGAAGAGGTCTTTATAGTACCTTCCATTGTGTGTATAAAAATAATTTTGTGCTTGCGACATGAGGTAGTAAACATGACTCAGTTCTTGATAATGTTGAAAGATATTTGTGTTGTTAGACATTTGATAAATGTGTTTACAGGTTAGACATCGGTTCACAAATGGATTGTATGTCCCTAAACATGAATCGACAATTATGAATTCTAGTAATTCAATGGGGAGTGATAAAAGGATGGTTGGTTAACTCACTTCTTCCATCTGTAAATTTCAAGAGACATGTTTTAATTAGTAAGGCATAACCATATTAAAATAGAGAAACTATTTTGTAAAAGCATGTTAAAGTACCAAAACCTAAAATATAACATTATCCATTTATAAAAGGTTCATAAAACCCATGGTGTTACATAACCTTTCGCTCCCACTCATAAATCATTGGTATGAATTTCCTAAAATCCTCTGATATGTCTCTTTATAGGTACATCCAATGTTGGTGATTTCCCCAGTTCCCTATCAAGAGAATCCATAAATGGGTTCCAAATTCTTCGATTTATTGGGTCAAGATGTAGCACAGGAAACTAGGATCAACTTCATGTGGACATATAATGTTCCATGTGATAAAGGGATGACACGTGTAAAGGTGAGTGACATTAGTATGAAAATGAGGTCGATAATGTAAATGGGTAGAATCTCCCTTCAGAACATAAAAATACAAAACATGACCAGAAAGTCTATATGTCAAGATTTGACAAAGGTATTTCGCTCGTAGGTCACCCCTTGTGCAGCCTCCAGGATGTCCTCAATGGATGACAGATTCCCGGCTATTGCAAATCATTTCAATAGAACCTCATAGTACATTCCCTTACATACGTAGAACAGAAATTGTTCTTTCATCATAAGGAGATAATCGGAGCCCAATCATCAGTGGATTTGAAGTACACGAAAAGGATTAGATACATAGTATAGGGTTTTACAAGAAAACCAAAGGTTTTCCAAAGTCTCATAGTCTTCTAAACATGACTAGGAAACTATAGTGTCTAATATTTCTATTGAGATAGACAGAAGGATTGTTTCTTCTACTATCTAAAATATTATAAAAAATAAAATATAGTGAAACATAATCATGTTTTTTAATTTTACAGGGTTTTCTAAACCAATCCTCTAATACCAACAGTCACGCCCCGTCCCCAGATTTCCCCGGAGCTGGGGTAGTTTCAATAAAACAAGGTGTGTAACTTTAAAAAAAAAAGAAAATCTGATAAATTGAACATTATAGAATACTAAAGAGGATATTTTTTGGTTTAGATTCTAGAAAATGAGATACAAATATTATAATATTTCAAAATTTAAATAGAAAATAACTCCACAAAGCATCCATTAATTAGTGTCACTCAAATATACTAATCCTGTAAAATAAAAATTAAAATGTAGGGTGAGATTACTAAAGCCCAGTAAGGGGGTTTTAAAATAAAATATTATTTCAATTGAAACCTATTGATTACATTCACTTAAAATTATTCCTAAAACATTTTCTATAGGAAAGATGAAATGAATGAATAATAAGATAACATTTTCTTAAAAAACTATAGGTGAACATTTCAGGGAATATTTAACGAGTTACAATGAAACATGTTCCAATCATAAGCATGCTTATAAAAAATAAATGTTGTGGAGATTATTAATCAAGAGTTATTCTAACTATAATAAGTGTGACATGTGAATGTGCAAGTACATTATTTACAAATTACTGTAATACATTATTAGAGTTGTACCTAAGATAATATCCTTAATTTCTTCCATTACTAACTATGAATCATTAATTGGGAGATAAATCTCATAGTGTTGAATAAACATTACTCCAAGTGAATTTAATTTTCTGATACTCATAAGTACATGATCTTAACCAAGTATATTCTATAGGTCTAATATTCACTTGGTTAATTAAACATCATAAACATAATTAGGGAAAGAATAATATCGAGACTTTTTCCAGGACTAGCTCCATGACCTAATTTTTCTCATGAGAACCACAAATGCATTATAGGGCTTTCATTAACTGGTCCCCAACCCATAGGGCTTTCATTAACAGGTCCCCAACTTGATGGGATTTCATTAACAAGTCCCCAATCCATCATATACTGAGTCCAAATCATTCCACATATACCAAGTGAGGTCGTATATTCAAAGTGAACCATGCCACTTTGAATATTTAATTTCACATTTCATATTATTCAAGGTGTCCAATACCACCTTGAATGATTTAGTTATTTAATCGATAAATGTTCATTTTAGTTAAATTTTATTCTTTATCTTTTCCATATATTTAAGGAATCATGATTTAATTTTCCACACTAAAAACATAATAACTATAAAAAATTACCAATTATATGTGATGATAACCAATTCATATGAACTAAATTCTTATTCAGGTTTCGTCACATAAAATAATAATCCTTAAATAACATAATCTTTATTATGAAATAAAACATATTATATTCTAAAATGCATAATGGAAATTCATCATGGATGGAATACATAATTAATTTAATGGTAAAAAAATATTTCATGTGAGGTATTAAACACATAGTTCTCTGATAACCCATTACTTGCATGTTTTTGTATAAACATACCACAAGGGTACTCCCAATTATTTACAGAGAATGTTATAAATTAAAAATAATGAAAATCAACCACACAACTTACTAACATAACCAATACCATTTAGACTTATCAATATATTTTTGAAACATATATACACATAAAGTTATTTTAAAGGGGTGTATTACTAAAAGAAATTCATAATTAATTAATGGAAACCTTTCACACTTCAAAACAATTGTTATAAATTTTCATCAAACCATTTTGAACCAATAATAATTTTATGATCAAAGTATATATATATATATATATATATAACCATATGTATTTATGTGTTCTTCAATAAAACCTAAGAATCCAATACATAATTTATTTATAACAGATACATAATTTTGACGAAAATCAATATATGAAAAACCTAATGTTAAATCGTGGGTATTGTTTCATATATATATATATATATATATTTATTCATTAGAATGTAAGTCTATTTATAATTTTATTAACATAAAACACCACTAAACCTAGAATGGTTCTTACTTATTTTGACTTCCATGAGAGTATAAATACTTATTCCTTTAAATAAGGAAACCTATATGGTTTTATTAAGAACACATATATACATTTTTTTATATATGTAGTGAAACCAATTTTAGATACAACTATAAAACCCTATTGTGATTTTACTGATAACAATATTTAAAAAAAAAACCTTGAAATTGTTTTTATAAACCTTTCCAAGAAGAATCATTAGCATTAAAGAACAGAATGCACTCACACACTCACACACACACACACACACAGATATATATATATATATATTTAAAAACAGTTAAAGGAATCAATGAAAGACAAAAACAGGTCCCTTACCTGATTCGAAGAAGAATAAAATGTCAAGAGAAACTTGATGGAGGTACAGGAAGGAGAAACCCATAGGGTTTGAGTGAAAAATGAGTCATATATATAAACCATATATAATATATATTTAACAAAACTTACAAAATATATGAGGAAATTTGGTATAAAAAAAGGCAGGATGTACTCGGTCTTGTGAAAAATGGGAGAAAGGAGGACCCACCTGAGGTTACAGGTGAGGAATAATTGAATAAAGTAGCGAGAGATACTGGTGAGACATGAAGCTAGAGGAAGAAGAAAGTGAAATGGATGGGTGTATAAAATAATGGAAGGTTTTGATCAGGTGATTCATGATTGGATGACTGAGAAATTATATAAAGTTTTAATAATGGACGAACGATCGAAATTAAAGTGTTGATTTGATCAGATGGTTTTTGTGAAACATGGAATTTTAAAACAGATTGAACGACCAAGATTAGATCGCAATTGGATCTAATGACTAATAAAAATGAGGAGGGAAAACTCTGGCTTCAAGGATTTGATGGCCGAACCGATCAGATGGCTCAGATCTCGTGTGGTGATATCAGACGATCCAGATCCGATTTCCAAGGAAAATAAGCTTCCCACAACGAAACAAAACAACATCATCCTGGAATTATAAGCCTGGAGCCCTCAGCATGAGCTCAAAATATCCCCTCCCCTTGCCCAATACAGCCCCATACTGGGTATTTGTGTGCATGCTTATGTGCCCACCCCTTCCACCATGCTGCCCCATGCAGTGGCGTGCTCTAGAACCCCTTACACATGCCCATGCGTGCTTAGGTCCTGACTATGCACACCTGTGTGTGTGACTTAGCACACCCCATGAAATCACAGCCCTGGGAAATTGTCTGAGGGGATACGTGAGATGCCAACCAAGGCCTTGAGTGGCTTGGCCTTCTTGGTCCCCCTTAGTTATGTGGGGGAGTCACCTAAATTCTTTCACAATGTAAAAAATACATTTTTATTATACACAAGAATATAAATTCCAAATTATGGTTAAAAAATTCCTAAAACCAAACATTCAATTAGATTATAAACATTTTATTTTCAAAACATCAATGTTTAAAATCTAAAATCAATGTTTAATATGTCCTATGGTAAATATCATACTAGTTTTATATTTAAAATAAAAAACATATTTCTAATGAAGACCTTGTTTTTATTCATCCAATGATGAAAAAATTTATAAAAATATTTTTAAGAAATTTTAAATACTTTAATAATTAATTCACTATTTATATATAAAATATTATATAAAACAATCATCATTAATTTCATTTTCCCGTGGAACAGTTTCAAATTAAAAAATATATTTCTTTGTACTGAAACCAAGTAGAATAAAGTATGTGCTTCTCTAGGTGTTTGTTTAAGCACAAAGGACATTATTTCAAATCCAATTATAAACATTAAATCATTATCCTTCTAAAATATAAAAAAAGTGTTTATTAAAAACATGTTTAAAGTTTTAGCATCAATTCATACTTTATAAACACTTGGGAAACTCATTATACCTAAATACATTAAATTAATCCACTAGAATACCCAATAGCTATATGGACTTATAGCCATTAGAGACTCAATGGTCACCTAAAGGTGGAAACAATCATATTAACATTAAGGCCTTATAGAAACATGATTTTGCTCTTCCAACATCAAAGAAACTTGGTGAATAAGGTTATCATAATTCCTCAAACTCTATGTTTAGTTATTGTGGTTATGGTTGTACTGATGTTCATTGTGACAAATACAAAAGACACCCACTATTTTCTTGGGATTTTTTTTTGTATTTTGTGGTCACCCTATGATTTTAATAGGTCTCTTTGTAGGAATTTGGGGTTAGTTGGATGCTCATAAATAAGAAGAAATGTAATCATTTCAGTGTTTAATTTAATAAAATATTCATTGTTTATATTTTGAAAACATTGTTTGGGTATTAATAAAGTTAAATGAAGATGGTTTAAAAAGAGACTGAGTGCACTCAATCTTGTGGAAAATAGGAGAAAGGAGGGGTCACCCAAGGTTATGGGAGTAGAATAAATGAAGAATGTTTCAAGAGATACTTGTGTGGCATAAAACTAGAGGAAGAAGAAGGTGACATAGATGGGTGTGGAAATTAAAAGATAGTTTGATCAGCTGAGCCATGATCGGATGACTGAGAAAGGATTTGATATTTTAAAAAGGAAGAACGTTCGTGATTAAAGCGTTGATTTGAATAGACAATTTTTGTGAAATGTGGAAATTTAAAATGGATAGAACATGTGATATTAGATAGTGATTGGATCGAAATGATGATAAAAAGGTTGAGGGGAAACCGCGACTGCAAGGATTCGATGGACGAACTGATCAGACAGATAAGATCATGCACTGCAAGATCAGACAATATAGATATGATTTCTGTAGAAAATAAGCATTACACATAAAAAAAAACTACTTCATGCTCGACTTTATAAACATGGATCTCTCAACACGAGCTCAGAATTCCCCCTCCCCCTTCCTGGTACCACCACGTACCAGATCTCTATGGGTGAGCCACTGCGCCCACCCCTACTGCCATGCCGCCCCGCATGGTGGATCTCTCTGGAACCCCTTTCACATGCCCATGGAGGCTTAGGGCCAGACTATGAATGCATTCCTGGGTGCCTTATCACGCACCATATGTGCATAGCCATGGGCCTTTGGCCGAGGGGATCTGGGAGATGCCCACTAAGGGCTTGAGTGGATTGGCCTTCTAGGTCACCCTCTTTTAGTTGGGGGACTCACCCAAAATGTTTAAAAAAGTTAAAAAATACATTTTTATTATGAACAAGAATATATATTTATTATGTTTATAAAAAAATAATTTAAATTCCCTATTATGGTTAAACAAAATCCAAAAAAAAACATTTTATTAGCTTATAATCATTTGAGTTTCAAAATAATCAACGTTCAAAATCTAAAATCAATGTTTAATATGCCCTATGGAAAATCCCAAAGTAGTTGTTATATTTAAAATCCAAAACATATTTTTAATTAAGACTTTGTTTTTATTCATCCAAGGATGAAGACATTTATAAAACTAATTTTAAGATATTTTAAATACATAAATACTTAATTCACTATGTGTAGTTAAAATGTTAAATAATTTAATAGTCATTAATTTCATTATCCGAAGGTACGATTTAAAACTTAAAAATATGTTTCATTATACCAAATCCAATTAGTATCAAGTATGTTCGGCTCTTGGCGATTCCATTAAACACTGAAGTTATGATTTCAAATTCATTTTAAAAATTAAATCATTATCCTTACAAAAAATTTTAAAAAAATTTATTACAAATATATTTAAAGTTATAACTTCAATGAATACTTTAAACACATGGAAAACTCAATATACATGGATACATTAAATTAATCCACCAGAATACCCAACGACTATAAGGTCTTATAGCTGTTAGAAGATCAACGACCACCTAAAGGAGGAAATGGTTGGATTAACATTAAGGCCTTATAAAAACATTATTAGGGTGTTCCAACTTCAAAACAACTTTGCGAAGACAATTCTCATCATTCCTGTAATTCTCAGTATGGTTGAAGTGGTTCTAACTATAATAATGTTTATCGTGATGGATCAAAAGGACCCCCACTATTTTCTTGGTATTTTTGTTGTATTTTGTGGTCACCCTGTTATTTTAATATGTCTCTTAGTGTGCATTTTAGGTTAGTTCGATTCTCTTAGACTAGAACTAATGTAATAATTTTAGTGTTTAATTTAATAAAGTATTCCTTGTTTATATTTCGAAAACGTTGTTCGGGTAGTATGAAAATTTAACGAAGTAAAACCATACAATATTATTATTACCCATAAAATAGTTTTGGGGCATCACAGTTCAGTGCTTACTCATTTTTACTAGTTTTTGGTGGATTGTGTTCAATGTTTCTTGGTTCATGTAAAGACCCAAAATTCCTGTGGATTTTGTTTTAAAATACATGGGAATTTTACGAGTCCGCGGTTTTTGACGGTGCTTGATTATGAGGCTTGGTGTGCCCGAAATCAATTTCAGAAGTTTTGTTCGGGTATGTTCAGTTAACATACACACGGAATTTTATAACTTTTGAACCGGTGATCAGAACTGAAATATGAGGGCACCGTTGAACTCACAGCGTCGGTGATTGATTAGTGAGACCTTCACCGTAGTTGCGTTTTAACGAGAGTGGAGGATAGTTTTTGGGGTTATTAAATAAAATTAAATAAAAAAAAGACATAACTAATTTTTATTTTACGGTGGATAAAAACCTCCAAATGGAGGTTAGTGGTGGGGGCCACCCGCATATAACCTCCCTTGGGAGGATTTTATTAAGTGGGGGCCACACGAGTTTCTTAAATCTTACAACTCCCCCTTAATTTTGGAACACCACTAACCCTAAATTTATGTGGGTTAAACTCTCCACCTCCCCCCATTACTTTAATGTGCCAACTCTTTCGCAATAAATTAATTAAACCCTTGCATTTAATTAATTAGCTCCTTTTAAATTCTTTTGAATTCAATCCAACGATTAAATAATAGACAAAGCTATTATTTTATTTGTTTGGCAATTCATTTGGGTGGGACTTGAGAGAGAACTTCATACTCTCAATAAAGAATGTGAAGAACACTCCTTCCACCGAAGAACGACGAGCACCGTCTTCGCCCTCTTCAACCAGAGCAAGCAGAGGAAACACCGCTGCCCATGAAGAACACCGGAAACATCATCTCGACTCGTCTTCCCCGAATCCTTCCTCCTCCACTTCTTCATCTTCTACCCGACGTCAATGGAATGACGTCCGCTTCCCGCAACTTTGTCAACAAGCAACAATCGATATAGGGGGTTTGAATTGTTTTTTTCTCGTTCTTTGTTGTACAAATTTATGGTATGAGAACCGAATGATATCACCGTAATGAGGAGGGTTCGGACCGCACGAACAAGGGATGAACCTTCCCTTTTGTTGGTTCTTATTTGATGACGATGGAGGCGGTACACGCGGCGACTGACAACGAGCCGACCGAGATGAAAGTTAGCAGCGCAAGGCCACCGGGTCGCCACAAGGGTGCGACACCGTAGTTCCATGTAGTGAACAGAGCCGCATCCAGGCGGGCCGCGGCGGTGCCAGAGGGGCGTGGTGCCGTCGCACCATGTCGGAAGAAAGGGCCGCAGACAGGAGGGCTATGGCGGTCAGATAGGGGAGCGGCGCCATCACGCCGCGCAGAGGGAAATAGGAGGCCACGACCATGGAGGGTTGCGGCGGAGGGCTGCAGCGTCGTCGCACTGCACCGGTGGTGCAGGACCGCAACTAGGAAGGGTCTTGGTGGGAGTGCAAGGGGGCGGCGCTGTCGCGCCGCACCGGAGAAGACCTGGGCCTAAGGCGGCAATGGGGAGGGGAGGGCGGCCAGCTGAGTTGGCCACTGGTGCGCGCTACACAAGCGGGACCCTTAGGGTCCCGCGGTTATAGGGGTTGGTGCCATGCGCCTATCGTTACGAACAAAGGGGGGGGGGAACCCCACCCCATGGTGTGGCCATCTAGGACCGCGTCCAGCCGGGCCAGGCCACACGGCCAGCCGCCGGCCCGCATGGACAGCCGGGCCGCACCACGCGGCTAGCCAGGCCGCGCCACGCGGCTAGCCGGGCCAGGTCGCATAGCTCACCGGGCCGGGCCACATGGACATCCAGGCCAAGTCGTATGGCTAGCCGGGCCGAGCCACACGGCCAACCAACCGGGTAGGGACGCTTTCGGACCAGGCCACCCTTTGGGTGGAGCCGTACCTTCGGGTTGGGCCGCCCCCATGGGTCGGGCCATACCTTTGGGTCGGGCCACACCTTCAGACCAGGAAGCCTTTCGGCCGGGTCAGTTTCATGAACCGGGTCGAGTCGGTCCAACTGGGTCAGACCAGACCCGAACTCGTCAGACCCGTTTACACCTTTTAGCCTATATCATGGGCTACGAGCATCCGTTTGACAAACCGTCAGCGATACCAATTTTCTTGGAATGAAGCCACCCCTTTGATAATACCCCATGGGAGTTTGGGGTATAGTTGAGATACGGTCATGTTGGTTTGTACACGAAACCAATTGGGCCCTCGGGACTGAAAGGTTAATAACTCACAGACCGGGCAACAGATTGACGCACCGTCTGTTGCATTGAGACCCCTATGATGTGGCGATCCATTGAGATACATCCAAGTGAGAATTAATGAAACATGGAGTATAGACCAGTAGATCGTAGAGAGGATCCTCTCGGAGATGAGCAGATAGACTGCGAAGACCTAGTAGCTGACAGACCTGATGACTGCTTGACCGATTCGACTCGGAGTGATTCGATTAGCCCAGTCGGGAGCACCCGGTATTTGGCGGTAGACCCATGGAGGACAGAGTGCCTAGTAGTTGGAAGCAGTACTGCAGTAATCGACAAGAGGAGTACCTCTTTAGGATATTAGGGGCAGTGACCCGTATTTAGCGGAAGACCCACAACAGACGGAGCGCCTAATAGTTGGCAGCAGACCCACAGTACTCGACAGGAGGATTACCTCAGCAGTCCAAGGTTAGTGAGAAGTGCCTTGGTGTCACAATAGGTCCACTATACACGACAAAGAAGGAGTTATCTAGCAGCTGTGGTTTTGATAATGAAAATCCCGGTTTGAGCTGAGTCAATGACTTTTGTCTTTACCTCATGATTGAGATGGGATACTTGATAACTTAGGTATATGTATGGGCATATAACTAAGTAGTTTTTATCCGTTGAAATCATACTTTGTGGTTTATCCATGTTGGATTTTGTGATACCTTGAGGGTATCGAGGTCCCTACTGAGTATCGTTATACTCACCCCTGCACGGGCTATGCCCGCACCTCATTCTGTTGGATGCTGACGACGGACAGCGCTGACGGAGGTTGAGAGCGCCAGGACTGGACGGTACCCGGAGGAGGACCCTACGATGTATCAGTTCACGGTGGAGTTTGATGGACGTGGAGTGGTGTGGAGGCCATTTGTACCTACCCTTCAGGTAAGAACCCCAAATAACGATCTAGGAGCTGCTTTCACATTTCAGCTGTTTGTCCCTTTTCAGTTGTACTTGCTTTCAGTTGTACTTCTACTTTACATTTGGGCTTGTATTCTGGACCCCTATTACTTTCAGTACACATGTTATTCATCTTTTACTCAGTGTTTGCTTCCTCTTGTACTCTAGTTGTTTGTGTTTACGTTTTATAAAGGAAATATCTTCCCAGTTTTAGGGAATTATGCCTTTGGTGCTAGTCGCCAGCCCCAGGCCTATGGAAGGCGGGCTTGGGGTAGTCATGATATAGGCCCCGGGGGATGGGTCATGATAGTGCATAGTCCCAAGTAAATGAATTTGTCCTATTCAATTATCACTAAACCTAATGTGATTTATTAAAAAATAAATAATAATTTTTTCCCTATTATACATGTCCCAATCAGCGTGATAATTACAGTTTTATTCAATTACTACTATATTATCCCAAGCCTTTTACACGTATAATGTAATGATTTTATTAATATAAAAAATAATTAATTACAACAAAAAGATAAAGTGAAATGGGGTATTTTTAATAGTAGGAAACGAAATAATAAAATTGAAACTACAAAAATTACATATTTAATTTTAGTATCCACACTAAGATACTAAATCGTTTATATCATCTAAAAATACATAGGATAACCTTGGGAATACATAATAGAAAGGTGGGTTCCATGAATCCTAATAAGAAAGTAAACATAATAATGATTCATTAAATGATATCATAAAAAAATAAGGATATTAAATAATCACATTTGATAACAACATAAATAATATTTTATAATATGTTCATGGAAATATTATAATGTGGTAGAATCATATAACATGAAATAATAATTTTATAATGATCACATAAAAGACAACATCATAATGTTGATAAAGGCCCATAATAGTCTTGGTTTATTCCTTAATCGTATATATTATGTCTCACAAGATACAAGAATTTCCCAATTCTTAGAGATACATATAGGTGTAACCATCATGACATGTTCTTGATTATGTGTTTCGCAAATGTAACTATCCCATAAAGAACATTCATAATAATTACCCATGGAATGAAATGTTTTTAATAATATTGCCTCACATCTTAATCAAAAATAAATTTATAATTTTTTCTAAATAAAAGAGTAGATTGAATAGATTTAATGTTATTATTTGATTAAATAGTTATAGGTAAAAAAATAATTCATTTAATTCAGAATAAATATATTAAATTATTATTAAATAAAATGAATAAGAGATATAAAATTTCTCCTTAATCGACATTGATTTTAAAAAATGAATTTTAGAAATGAATTATTTTTTTATATTAAAACAGTATTGGATGAGATAATAATCTAGGTATATATGATAGATGAATATATATAGACATTATAATATTTATACAACATTAACGTGAGATCTAATGTGAGTCAGGGAATGAAAGGTCATAACTAAAATAAAAAGGGCGGTTTACATATATTGGTTATGGAAAGTCATGTCTTTCCTAATACAAATTATAAAATAACATATAATAAATATTAGTTTCTTATTCATGTTTATTAAAAAAAACTTATATATAATACAATATATTATTTTCATATAACATATTTCTAAACAATTATTAAAAATTCATTAATAAAATCATGATATCAAAAGATATCAAATTTATTTTCATACATGGTTTGTTTTGATAATCTTGAAAATTAAAAAAAATTGATAATGGTTCAATCATCTCCATAATTTAAAAATTATATAAATATAAAATAAATTAGTTATATATATTTTATTAAGTCATCTATATAAGGTAATAAAAAAATTATAGTGTTCATAGAAACAATATGTCATACATATATAATAATGTTATTTCTATTTTTGATGGGTAGAAAGAAATAAAGTTAAATAATATTTGACCATAATATAATCTCAATAATTTAATATATAATATATATATTTATTAAATCCATAATTATGAACATTTGTGAGAGGTGGTGATGGAAAATGAATTACATTGGTACATAGGGTAGTAGTCAACCATGGATATGAATAAAGATTTCATCTGCCATTTTATTAAAGATGAGATGATATAGGTTAATAAATTTATATAAAAACATTTAAATAAATTTAAATTAATGGAGTTAATATTTTTAGATTTTTGGAAAAATAATT
Source organism: Viscum album (assembly GCA_963277665.1). Lineage (NCBI taxonomy): Eukaryota > Viridiplantae > Streptophyta > Magnoliopsida > Santalales > Viscaceae > Viscum > Viscum album. The sequence goes on along the minus strand of OY728120.1, from coordinate 535,576,417 downwards.
TATGAATATATTTGAAGAAATAAAATACATATTTTTAGTTGAATACTATACCGCTTCTTCAGAATACTTACTTTTGTTTAGACATCAAAACCACTAATACTTTTATTCTTCCGAAAAAAGTACTATAGAATGTGGAGAGGGATGGTAGGATGATATTTGAGTAGGGATATTTCTTTCCAAAAGGAATTTAAAGGAAGAATAAAAGGGGATAAGAGTCTCCATTTTATAATAGAGTGGAGGGACAATCATGGAACTTCTTAAGGTATTAAATTAATACAAATTGATTTTAATAAAAATAGAAAAAAATATTATATAAATATAATCTATGATGTGAATAAATTTCAATAATATAAAACAATAATAATTTTATATATTTTTATGATGTTTAAACACCTACCTATTTTTTTAATATTTGGTTAAGCATTTTGATGATTATAGAGATTTTAAATTTTTTAAATCATTTATTAATATATAATTTATTATAAGAAGATATTAAATTCATGTTTGTATATATTATATTTATTTGACATCTAAATCGAATTTTAAGTAATTGAATTATAATATAACCCATTAAAACAACTCTAATATATTATTTTTATATCAGAAATTATAGGGAAAAAATAATTCTTTCAAATTACTGACATTTATTATTTTTAAACCATATACATAATTTTTTATTAATTGAATAAATATTTTGTGACATTTTTTATGAATATACGGTAATCATTTAATCACATAAAATCAAAAATAAATTATAATGATAAAAAATTTATTGAAATTTGAAATAAAAATGTTATAACTGAAAATAGTTACAATTTATCCCTTTGTAAAAAAAATATTTATAATAACACAAATAAAATTCTATTTTTTAATTTTCATTACATAATGTAATAAAAATATTAAAATCAATTAAATATGCCCCCAAGATGGCATATTTTTTAAACATGTATCAAAATTGAAGATCTAAACTCATAAAATATGATAATGAAAAGTGATAGGGTTATTTTTTGTCAATATAATATTATTTTTAAGCCTATGTAAATGATTTACCCTTATTGTGGTGATGATTACTTACTCTGTTTAATATTCACATTTTTTAAAAATAAAAAATGAATAATATTGAAAATACGGTCTTCCGGTTACAAAAATTTAATCAATTTTCCATTATTATGTTTCTTGTTCTTTTAGAAATTAATTTGAAATGAAAATGAAAAACACAATGAAAAATAGTTTCTTAGAAAAATGCATTTTGTGTACATTTTATTATAAAATTAATAAATAATATTCATTCCAAATAATTGAATTGGATTTTGATTAATTTTAAAAAACTGATTTCATTTTAAAACTATTGCCAAATATTTTTTGGCTTTGTAAATAAATTAAAATGAAATATAATTTTAAATAAAAAATAAATATTCTTCAATATTCGTATATATAAAAATAAAGTTATTAAAATATTAATATTTTACAAAAATAATTTTTTAAATTAATATATCAAAACTCAAATTGTTTTTATCAAATAAAATATTTAAATGTTTCAAAAATAAATTTTAATATTTTCTAAAAAAATAAATGACATATATTTTTTGAGAAAACATATTATTTATTTAAGTTAATTTACTAAAAATTGAGTGATTATTTTTAGTAATTTTTATATATATATATATAATAAGACAACAATATATTTTGACAAAATTATTTATTACTATTCAATCCTTCCATTATATATATATGTTTTAATAGTCATATTTAAAATATACTATTTCAATATTCATTTAGTCTCACTATTGTGTTTCATATACACTCTTGAAAATAGTTTAATTTATGAAATCATTCGATGTTACATGAATATGGGTAATGTAAATTGTTTATGTAACTATCAAAGGGTGGAAGTGATTCCATTTAATATGATAATAAAAGGGAACTATTGGGAATATTGTTAAACATTACATGATATCACTACATGATTCTATAGTAAATGGAACTAATGTTCTGAAATAATGTACTTTGTAGTGTATCATGGCCAATAAAGAAAAATATTAGGATTTAAATACATGTTTTAAACATATTATTGTCATTAATCATAATGATTTAACATTTTACTATTTAACATATAAACTAGGTAACATGTTTTTATATACGTGAATTTATAATTTATTAAAAATATAAAATTAAACATATAACCAACATTTAGATTGATGGAACTATATTATAACTATATTTAATTTAATTCATTATATAAATATTATAATTTTAAATTTTAAATTATACTATATATGGTGTCGAAATAACTTATTTAGTGGAAATAATACATTTTAACTATGTGGTATTTATAAAAACATCAAAAATTGATTATAAATTAAATGATTGCCAATATAGTTATATATAGAATAAATCAAAATAATAGATTCATATTTAAAATTATTTATATTTTAATGGCTATATAAAATTATACGATTTTAATTAAATAATTCTCTAAAAAAATTATTTCATCCTCATTGTTGAAATACGCACTAATCTTAATAATAATATCTTCATGACTAAAAAATGAAAATGAAATTGTAATATTACATTTTCGGGATTAAATCATATATTGAATTCATTTTTCATATTTAATTTCTTACATTCGTATTGTTTAATTTTTCTATAAGAATCTAATAATAATTTTTACTGTCAAAAATCACTTTAGTATTAAAAAGATTTTAAATATGATTAATAGCTTTAACGGTATTTTTTTAATTTTTTATTAAATATATAAATTTGTATATTAAAATGGTTTCAAAAACATATTTAATATTCCATTAACATAAATGAGGTCATTTTTTGGAAAAAAATTATTTTACACATCATATAAAAATATAATAGTTTATAAAAAACCCAAAATCTCATCTTATGTTAATATTGATGAGATGAATCCAATAGTTGATTTTAATATATACAAATATGAATTAAATTTTAATTCAAATTTTAGAACTTAAAATTCAGTTACTAGTATTTTGTTCTTCAATTTTAATGGTTGTAATGGTCATCTTGAATAAATTTAATTTATCACTGTTTTGTGGGTTTTTTATTATATTATTGAATTTGGAATAAAATTTTCAACCTAATACTTATTAATGGTTAATAAAAAATAATATCTAGAGACATTTAAATTTTTAACACTAAAGAAAAATATACCTTGAAATTATATTTCATAAGCTATGCATAATACAAATGAGGGTACTTTTCTTTTATAGTCTCTTCTAGTTACAATGTTGCCTCTTAATATCTATTGTTTTTTCAATTTACATTTAAAATGAAATATGTCATATCTTGGAAATATTTCTCTCTGTAGTCATATATATTTTCAAACTAATATTTGAAAATGAGATCAGTTTTTAACTATACCACCTATAAATTTAGAATATTTTAAGGATTATATATGTTCTTCCTCATTAGAGATATGTGGAACACATCATATATTATTCCCTTGTTTTTTGGGAGTTCTATTTGGTATTCCACAACTAAGATGACATCAAAAATCTTAATGGGCATAAAATATTATGAAAAAATATTTTCCCTTTATCAAAAATATCATTACTCTCTTCCAAAAATATATGTAATTGAACACATTATCACCAACATCAATATTTTGGTCTAATTAATTGTTATCATCCAAACATTTCGGTTAACAATATTCATTGTTGATGTGTTTTTGTTTTATATTGACATTTTTTACTATTTCTTCATCGATTTTTTTTCAAATACTAATTCATTCTCTTAAATCATCAGAACATATAGTTGAAGTACGCCAATGAGCCCGTACCCGAGTGGTAAGGGCTCCTGCATGGCATCCAAGAGACCTGAGTTCAAAACCATGTAGAGGTGAATTTACGGGTCACTATAGCAGCCACTATATCAGCAACTATAGCAGCCACTATAGCAGTCACTGTATCAGTCACTGTTTGGTACTGTAGCAGCCAGAACTATTCACCCGATTTGGGTATACGGGTCTCCAGGGCCTTCGGGTCATGTAGACCATGGAGTTGCCCAGTTCACACAGAACAGGCCCCAGAAGAGGATCAGAGCAGCAGGAGTATTAGCCACCAGATGCAGAGCTAACCGGATTGGAAGAATGAGAGGGTATGACAGCCGCCATCGGGACCAGGCACCATGCAGCTTTGTATGGGGCCATGCTAGCCGATCAGCAATGCAATGTGGGAGCTAGGTGATCAATGATGCAGAAAGCTGGGGAGGGGTAGTTCAAGTGGGCTGGGCCTATGAGTTATGTATTGGGCATGGTATGCCTCTGGGCCTTCGGGTCATGTATTATGGGTTTTTTGGGCCTTGTGCCTTGGGCCAACAGGTCATGTACTGGTTCCCCTTCAACACTTAAAAGGGGGATTATCCATAATAAAATAAAAAAGAAGGCCTTTAGGCTATTCGGGCAATAGCTGAACTACATGTATTTTGTTGGTCGGAGTGGATACTCAAGAGGGGGGGGGGTGAATTGAGTTCCAATTAAAATTTCTGTTAAAAATTATTTCTATTAAAATCCCCCAATTTAATAACTAAGTTAAACTATAGTGAATTTGTAAAACTATAAGGGTTCGATTAGGTTCTCAAAAGATTGATTAGGTCTCAATTAATTTAATCAGAATATTAAATTAGCTTTTGAAACTAACCTACCGATTTACAATAGTTACAAACACTTGATAGATTAACTATAAAAGTAACTTTAAAATAGTTTAATATTTCAAAGTAATTAACAGTGGAATATAAATTATATAGTATAATTTAATCTTAATATAAGATGCACATAATATGTAACCAAGTGGTTCAGTCTCAAGCTGAGACATATTCCTCTCAAAAAATTTATATAAATATGATCTACACCCTGGATCGGGGTAAAAAACAGTACAGAGACTGTCCAGGTACTAAGACCTCTACTACAGTTCTTCGTTGTAAAACAAAAACAATAGCACACTGGCTGTCCAGGTCCTACTTGACCTCTACCACTATCCACAGTGGGATACAAGAGAGCTATATATGGTTTGTGTGAGGATTTAGAAATCCTCCAATTTAGCACAGGAGACAGTGTGTATAAAATATACAGAGTATGCACACTGCTCAAAATGTAAAGAAAATAATCACTGAGGGAGTAGATATGAGTTTTAGAATTCTCTAGTGATGTGAAATGCAGCTCTGGGCTCCTTTGATTGATTATGAATGCTTCTGAGTCCTCTGTTTTTTGTCTGAAAAATAGAGGGGTGTTTTCATCAAGTTCAGTTTGATCAGCTTGAGTGTATGAAGAGATTGTTGTAGTTCTTCATTCCTTGGCTAAGGTTCAGTTGTGTTCTCTTCTTGAATGAATGGATTCATGTATGTCTAGTGTTCTTCAATTATTAATGTAGCCTTTGTGTATGCACTCCTTTTCAACACTCTTCAGCCCTTATTTTTTGCACACAATCTTTGTACGACCTTTGTCCTTCCTTTTATAGTTTTCATCTCCGATAATGGGAATGATTACCTTTTTACACGTACGAGGTACAGTTCATTAACATGCCAACAACTATCATTAAATAACATTAATTGCATTAAAATAAGAAAATATGACAGTTAGAATTATTTTAATAATATTGACAAAGTATAGAGTTGAAGAATCAGTGACTAGTTAAGTCTTTCATTAATGGCTCTCTGTTGGTAGACTTGTAACGGTGGACTTTGTATAGCGGTGAGCTCCTATCAGTAGCTCTTTGTTCTTGTACCGGTAGCTCCTTGTATCAGTAAAAGTTACTCCATGTATCAGTAACTCTATATATCGGTGACTCCTATTGGTAGATTTGGTCTATCAGTAGCTCATCTTTATATCGATGAACTTCATAGCGATAGACTTGCTTATACTGGTAGACTTACTCTAACGGTAGCTCTGGTGTAACAGTAGCTCGTATCGGAAGACTTTTGTATTTGTAGCCTGTGCATACCTGTAGCTCCGTACTGTACCAGTGATTAAGTGCATACCAGTGGACTTATGCACACTGGTCGTCTTGTTCTATCTGTAGCTCTGCTTCTATCGGTAGTTGTGCTTCTATCGATATCTCTGCTTCTATCAGTAGCTCTGCTTCTATCGGTAGCTGTTTTGTATCGGTGGATCCTTTTTTGTAACAGTATCTCTTATCAGTAGCTCTGAGTATTAGTGAATTATATATCGGTAGACTGAATCTATCAGTGACATTTGCTTACCGGTGGACTTACACATTCCGGTAGCTCTGTCTTATGCAACACATATCCAGATTGAGTTAGAATTATTTCATCGTATGTATAAGAATAGATAAGCATTGATTAATATATTTCAATGATTATTCTTATATTCTTATCTACTCAATAGTAGGATGAGAATGTAAATAATATATAAATGAACATTATTTTGGGAATATCAGCATATTAAGACATAATTGAGATTATCAAAACAGGTGAGGTCAACAATCTCCCCCTTTTTGATTATCACAACTTATGATATGAGAATTCCAAAATAATTTGAAATATATTAGAGGATATAGAATTAAATCCAATTGTATCAGAGATAATAAAAATAATAATAATAAAAACAACACACCATAGGTGAAAATGTAATATTTGAAATGTTAAATGTATCAGATGTAGAATTAAATGCAATGGTATCAAAGATACAAGTAAGTTAGGCTTCAAATCATAGTAACTCTCCCCTTCAGTTCTGTTCTCCCCCTTTGTGATTAGTGAAAATTGGGAAACATCAAAGATAGAAGGAACAATATAGAAAAGAAAAGAATACCATTTATATTTCATGGTGCAAAAAGGTACAGAGAAGTAAAAAAAATTATTCCTATCAAATGTCTTAGCCACCTATTCAATCCACATCCTCAATGTGATATTTTCCCTTGGGATCAGAAGAGGATTCATGCTGGGTGGATGCAGGTGAAGGCTTTAGATGGCTTAGGCTGGTGTCATTTGAGTAGGAGAAGTAGTAGAGGCAGAGGCAGGTAAAGCTAGAGGTACAATCACTGGCCGAGCATCAACATGCAATAAAGGAAAAACGAGATTTCTGAAATCCATAATGATTTCTCCTCCTCTTTCCATTTCAGAAATGAAATCGTTCTTATTCTCCATGAATTTGTCTATCGCAGTTGTCAATTTCTTGAGCTTGATGACTTGTTCTCTACAGGCTTGATTGACTGGTGGTAGCTTCATGTTTTCTAACATAAGCTTGAAATGGTTGTTGAGATGATTCTTGGTATAAATCCTTTGGAAATAATAATCTACCTTGTCTTTCACCTCTTTCTGAGAAGCAGAAGCTTCTCTCATATAGTCCTGAACAATATTCATGATATCTCTAGTGGTATCTCTAGTAGCAGTCACCACTTTGGTCAGATCAAATGAGTCCACAGAGCCACTGGTTGATGCAGAACCAAGATCCTCCTTCATCAATGCTCTAATATGATCCAAATCCACTGAAGGATTGGAAGCAAGAGAACCAATAGAGAAGTTCACAGTTTCCTTGAAACTCATAGTTAGCCCACTAATAAGATTTTTCACTGTAGAATCTTGGGTGATAACATGCTTTGTTATGGAATGATTAAATTCCTCAAAAACTGAGACCATTTGGATGACCACACTCTTCACATAAGCCAAATCCTTGTCTGCTTGAGATTTAGAACTCATATAGGATTCCAGAGAGATAACTGATTGCTTTAGAATTTCAACATTCCCTGCCAGTCTAGATACTTGAGTCTGGAAAGATATAACTTCATGAACTATCTCTGCCACAAAGGTTGAGACATTACAACCAATAGAGAGTTTGAAGGACTTTTCCAGATTTCTCATCTCTTCAACAAAGAAACTCTTTAACTCAGCAACAGAAGCACTCAAAGACTCTTTCAGCTCATCCTTTAAGGATTCAAGATCATCCCTGGTGATCATATTTTTAGGTACAACTGCAGGTTCTCTTCCAAAAACAATACTGTCCACTGAGTCAGTCATAACCAATTGAATGGATGACACTAAGGATACTTCCATTTTTCTTATCTTTTCCACAAAACTGGATTTAAGATCAGGATTTAACTTATCCATATCACCTTTTCTGACCACATCTTCAGGTAACAACTCGGATTGAATATCATAATTGACTTTTGGTCAACTGAGGGATGTCTCATTATCAGAATCTGGGTAATCCAATCCACAAACCACAAAACCTGGGTCTTCTGCCGAGTCATCAATATCATTTTCCACTGAAACAGTGCCAAAATTGGTAGGATTCTCCCCTTCAACTGGTGAATTCTCCTGTACACCTATGGCATCCTCAACAGCTCTATCTTCCACATAAGAATCCTCTACAACTAATTAAATTTCTCCAATATCAGGAAGCTCCTCTGGAAAAGGTACTGGTCTATTAACTTCATCAAACTCCTTTGCAGGCATTATGGAGTGTCCAATCAATAGACTAAGGCACAAGCTGGCAGAAACAGATGCTTCACATGCATGAACTTATTCTTCATTCTCTCGAGTAGCCTCTTACTGATCTGATCTCTGCTGTTCTTCCTCTTCCACAAGTGCCTCTTCATTGATTACACCCAAAAAATTTTCTTTACTAGGTAGGTTCAAAGAAGAACTTTCCTTTTCTTGTGATATAATTTCAGGATTTGGGCTAGGAGGAAAACCCAGATCTCCTCCACCTACTGCAGAGAAATCCTCCTCTTCTGAATCATCACTATACTGTGGCTCCTCTTCATCAGGTCCTAGACCTGGATCCCTTACATCCTTAGGCCTTGAAGAATGATCCACAAGATTAAAATTATCATATAGCTTCCTATCATCAGTAACCCATTCTCCTTTCCATGGGTTCCAGATTATCTTCATGTATTTTCAAACTGTGCTTGTGATACAAAAATTATTCCTTACTACCACTATCTAATCTTGAGACTCATATACCCCCTTCACTTTGATCATAACAGAAATCATCTTGGTAAAGAATAAAGCATTGGTCTTTGATTTGGGTCTGGTCATATCCTCCATTTGAATCATTAGCATCCTGCTCAGATTCACCTTCACTACATTTCTCAAGAGATATAATATATAGATATCTTGATATATCATATTTTTAAAGTCCCCTCTCCTTGGACATAGAACATGTTGCACAAACTTGAACATCAATCTGTTCCTTCCATCCATTTCAGTAGCCAACACCTTCATTTTCTTGCCACTACCGGTGAGCTCCTCTAAGGCAGTCTCATAGTCAAAAATATCACTAGTAGGTGGTACTGTCTTCGATGAATAACCATAAAATCCTTCATTTGGTACTCTTAGGTACTCATCCCACTCAACAGATGAAAAAGATATTTCCTTTCCATTCACAAATGAAATCATTCGGTTCTCATATTTTGATTTCTAAAAACTCACAAACTCATAGAACTATTTTACTATCTTCGGATAGTAGGGGACATTATTATTTGAGAAGCATTCTACCTATTTCTGATCTTCCAGTACCTCTAGAACTAGCGATTTATTAGATATCAACCATTCCGCGTATAGCTCTTTCTCGATTACAATATCTCTATGTTGTAAATGCGGATTCACTGGATGCCTCCCAGACCTTGTTCTACTATCACTGCTACTTGATTCAGGTCCTATCTCCTGCTTCTTCACATTCGGCTCATCAATGTCATCTCTGATAGTAGGAATTTTGGTTTTTGTGATTTCTGGTTCAAGGAACATAGGTTTTTTTGCGAGATTTGGGAGCTAAGGCTTGAGGGTAAAGGGTTTGAGGTGGATCGAGAAGTAACTAAGACTTAGTTTTATCATTTAGGAATAATAAAATAAATAATTAAAATATAATAAGTATCATGTAAACAATAAATATTTGAGCGTTTTAAATCTACAAAAGTTTTAAAACAGCGCAACCTATCGGTAACTCATACCGGTGAGAATTCCTAAGAGTGAGGTATAACGGTGAGGTTTACTAAAAGTGAGGTATAACGGTGAGGTTTACTAACAGTGAGGTATAACGGTGAGGTTTACTAACAGTGAGGTATGACGTTGAGGTTTACTAACAGTGAGGTATAACGACGAGGTTTACTAATAGTGATCTATCATTCCTAACTCATGTCTAATGTAACTTATCCAATCCGAACATAGAGGTTTGGTGAAAATGTCATCTAATTGATGTTCAGTACCTATAAATTCAAGAGTAATATCACCTTTTTGGTAGTGATCTCTCAAAAAGTGGTGCCTTACATCAATGTGTTTAGTCCTAGAGTAAGATACAAGGTTCTTTGAAATATTAATTTCACTAGTGTTATCACAGTTTATTGAAACATACTTAAAATCATATCCATAGTCCAAAAAGTGTGTTTCATCCACATAATTTGCGCACAGCAACTACCAGCAGCTATATACTCTGCTTCAGTAGTAGAATATGCAACGGAATTCTACTTATTAACACACCAAGATACTAATGATTTTCCCAATAAATGACATGTTCCAGATGTTCTTTTTATATCCAACTTGAAAACAGTAATGGTAGCATCTAAATAACTCATTAAATTAGAAGATTGTCCTTTTGGATAAAACAAACCCAAATTTGCAGTATGATGAAGATATTTGAAAATTATTTTAACAGTAAGTAAATGAGATTCTTTTGGATTGGCTTGAAATCTTGCACACATACACACACTAAACATAATATCTGGTCAACTAGAAGTATGGTAAAGTAAGCTTCCAATCATACCACTGTAGTTGGTTTGATCCACTGGTTTTCCAATTTCATCAGCATCCAACTTAAAAATAGTACTCATAGGTGTATCACTTTACTTAATACTATCCAAACCAAAACGTTTTAAAAGATCTCTTGTATATTTACTTATATTAAAAAATAATACCATTTTCATTTTTAAAACTTGAAATCCAAGAAAATATTTGAGTTCTCCCATTAAACTTATTTCAAATTCATTTTTCATACTCTTGGAAAAGTCAGTACATAAAGAATGTTTATAAAATCCAAAAATAATATCATCAACATAGATTTGTACTATCAAAACATCTTTAAAAATTATTTTAATAAAAAGAGTTGGGTCAGCAATCCCTTTAGTAAAACATTTTGAGATAATAAAATTACAAAGTCTATCATACCAAGCTTGTGGAGCTTGTTTTAAACCATATAAATATTTAGATAGATTGAAAACTTGATTTGGAAAATGAGGATTAGTAAATCCATGTGTTTGTTCAACAAAAACATCTTCAATTATAAAACCACTTAGAAAAGCACTTTTAACATCCATTTTATATAACATGAAATTCAGATGAGCAGCATACGCAAGTAGGATCCTTATAGCTTCTAATCTAGCTATAGGGGAAAAGGTTTCCTCATAGTATATTCCTTCCTCTTGACTATAACCTTGTGCAACTAACCTAGCTTTGTTTCTAACTATATTTCCATAGTCATCAACTTTGTTTCTAAAAACTGATTTAGTGCATATGGTCAAAGTGTCCTTAGGTCTGTAAACTAATTCCTAGACTTTGTTTCTTTCAAATTGATTTAATTCTTCTTGCATATCCATTATCCAAAATTCATCATTGATTGAATCATTGAAATTTTTAGGTTCTAACTGTGAAAGAAAGGCTTGATGTTCAACCTGGTTTCTTAGAGAAGCTCTAGTCTGTGTCCCTCTATCAAGATTACCAACAACAACATCTAAATCTAAATGATGATTCTTTAGAATTCTAGTTGATCTAGAAAAGGTGGGACTAGAAATTTCAGGTTCATCTGTAGGTTCGGGTTCAACAGAAGCAGGTTCTGGAAAGTTTCCAGAACTGGATGTCTTTACAACAGGTTTATTGATTTTATCATTAAGGTCTAGAACAGAAAAGTCTTCTTCAATATTTTCATGGGAAGATTTGGGTTCATGTAGATCGGTTTCATCAAACTTGATGTGAACAGATTCTTCCAGACATTTGGTTCTTTTATTAAAGTATCTATAGGCTTTGATAGTTAAAGAATAACCAAGAAAAATTCCTTCATCACTCTTAGAAGCAAACTTGTCAAGATTATCCTTTGTATTGAGAATAAATACTTTGCATCCAAAAACTCTAAAGTAATTAACCTTAGGTTTCCTAAGGTTCCACAACTCATAAGGGGTCTTTTTGAGAATAGTTCTAATCAGGACTCTATTAATAATATAACATGCTATATTTACAGCTTCAGCCCAAAGGTAAATTGGAAGGTCATACTCATTTATCATAGTTCTTGAAATTTCTTGAAGGGTTCTGTTTCTTCTTTCTACTACACCATTCTACTGAGGTGTTCTAGGGGTAGAGAAATTGTGACTATAGCCATTGTGTGAGTAGTAAGATTAAAACTCACAATTTTCAAACTCACGACCATGGTCACTTCTTAAAGTCTTAATCTTAAGTCCACTAAGGTTCTCTACAGACTTGGAGTATTTAATAAAGTAATAACAAGATTCACTCTTGTGAGCTAAGAATTATACCCAAGTGTACCTAGAGTAGTCATCTACTAAGACATAGACATAGTACTTCCCATTTAAACTAGAAACTCTAGAAGGTCTAAACAAGTCCATGTGAACCAACTCGAGAGGTTGAGAAGTTGAAACATCATTCTATGATTTAAAAGAAACTTTATGTTGCTTTCCCTTTTAGCAGGGATTACAAACATTGTCAGCTGAGAATTCAAGTTTAGGTAGGTCTCTAACTAAGTTTTTCCTAGTCAGTTTTCTAAGTGAATAAATGTTGCACTGTCCTAATCTTCTGTGCCATAGCCAAGACTCTTTATTAAAAGCATTTAAGTAAGTAATGTTTTGTTTAGCTAAATAATTCAAATCAACTGCATAAACATTTCCATTTCTTAAAGTAGAAAATAATAAAATAATTTTAGAGTTAAAAACATTACAAGAATCATTTTCAAATTTTACATTGAAACCATCATCAAACAACTAAGAAATACTTAACAGATTATAATTAAGTCCATTAACAAATAAAAATTTGGAAATTAAAACTGAATCAGTGTTACCAATCTGGCCTAGGCTGATGATTTTTCCTTTAGAGTTATCACCAAAGGTGACATGGCCTCCATCAACTTTGATTAAACTCTTGAAGCATGAGTAATCTCCAGTCATATAACTTGAACATCCACTGCACAAGTACCATAGCTTTTTATGATAACTCTTCAAGAAAGTCTCCTCAGATGTGTTTGTCATGAAACACATATTAGCTTTCTGAGATTTTTCATCCTGAGTAGAATCAGAATCACTTGAAATTTCTTCTGAATCACTCCAAGTTGCATTCATAGATTTCTTGTACTTGTTGTCCTTTTAGTCATGTTTCTTCTTGAATTTCAATTTTGGACTGTCTGCTTTTACATGTCTTTTACTTTTACACTCATAACAAATAATCTCATCACTCTTATCAGACTTCTTCCATTCTTTATTATAGTGAACTTTGTTGTCATATTTACCTTTGTAGTTTGATTTTATGAAGAATTTCTTCTTCCTATAGAGCTTCTTAAATGTCCTGGCTATTTGAGCCATCTCAGCATCACTGTAAGAGTCTAAACTTTCTATTTTTGAGATTTTAGTAGGTATGGGAACTTTCTCTTTATCCTTTCTCTTTGAAGCAAATGTCTTGAAGGCTACTGACTTCTTCCTTGGTTCATCATCTTCTTCCTTATTTACCTTCATCTCTTCTTCATACATCATAAGCTTACTAATTAATTCCTTAATAGGTAGTGAACTTATATCACATGATTCTCTTATGGAGATAGATGTTCCTCTCCATCTTTCTGGTAGACATATTAATATTCTCGTGATCTATTCTTTTGTAGGAACAAATTTACCAAGAGAGATCATAGTTTTGACAATCTCATTGAACCTGAGATACATGTCAGAAATGGGTTCATCAGGCTTCATTTTAAAATTATCATACTTAATAGTATAGGTATTTAGTCTCATTTCTTTAACATTGGTTGTTCCCTCATGAGAAACACCCAAAGTATCCCAAATTTCATAAGCAGTTTTACAAGCAGATATGCGATTAAATTATTCATCTCCTAAAGAAAAATACAGATTATTCATTGCTTTACAATTATTATTGTAAGCTATCTTAGTAGGTTCATCCCAAGTAGTTATTTCAGTTTCAGGAATCTTATACTGAGCCTCTATAACAGTCCAGATGTCAAATCCCATACTCTCCAAATGAATTTTCATTTTAAGTTTCCACTGAGCATAATTTGTACCATTAAAGAACAGTGGCCTGTTGGTAGCATCAACTTCTACTATATTATCCAGAATAAGATTTTAGAAAATATATTTAAAGATATAAAATTTAGAAATAAAAGAAATTTAAGATCTTTAAGATACAACTAAATATCACAGTTAAAAAATAGAGCGTTTCTAAAACCTTTAATAATAAACATCCTCTGATACCAAATATTGGTCGGAGTGGATACTCAAGAGGGGGGGGGGGGGTGAATATAGTTCCAATTAAAATTTCTGTTAAAAATTATTTCTATTAAAATCCCCCAATTTAAAAACAAAGTTAAACTGTAGTGAATTTGTAAAACTGTAAGGGTTCAATTAGGTTCTCAAAATATTGATTAGGTATCAGTTAATTTAATCAGAAGATTAAATTAGCTTTTGAAAACAACCTACTGATTTACAATAGTTACAAACACTTCTAGATTAACTATAAAAATAAATTTAAAATAGTTTTATATTTCAAAGTAATTAACAGTAGAATATAAGTTATATAGTATACTTTAAACTTAATCTAAGATGCACAACAGATATAACCAAGAGGTTCAGTCTTGAGATGAGAATTATTCATCTCAAACAAATTATATAAATTTGATCCACACCCTGGATCGGGGTAAAAAAAAGTACAGAGACTATCCAGGTACTAAGACCTCTACCACAATTCTTCGTGGGAAAACAAAAACAATAGCACACTAGCTGTCCAGGTCCTACTTGACCTCTAACACTATCCGTAGTGGGATAAAAGAGAGTTATAGATGGTTTGTGTGAGGATTTAGAAATCCTCCACTTTATCACAGAAGACAGTGTGTGTATAAAATATATAGATTATGAACACTGCTCAAAACATAAAGAAAAGAATCACTGAGAGAGTAGATATGAGTTTTAGAATGATCTAGTGATGTGAAATGTAGCTCTGGAATCCTTTTATTGAACATGAATGCTTCTGAGTCCTTCTTTGTTTTTTTTTCTGAAAAACAGAGGGTCGTTTTCTTCAAGTTCAGTTTGATCAACTTGAGTGTATGAAGAGCTTGTTGTAGTTCTTCACTCCTTGGATAAGGTTCAGCTGTGTTCTCTTCTCGAATGAACGGATTCATGTATGTCCAGTGTTCTTCCAGTATGAATGTATCCTTTGTGTATGCACTGCTTTTCAACACTCTTCAGCCCTTATTTTTCTCACACAATCTTTGCACAACCTTTGTCCTTCCTTTTATAGCTTTCAGCTCTGGTAATGGGAATGATTACCTTTTTACACGTACGAGGTACGGTTCCCTGGAATTCCAACAACTATCATTAAATAACATTGATTGCATTAAAATCATCAAATATGACCGTTAGAATTATTTTAAGAATATTTACAAAGTATAGAGTTGAAGAATCAGTGACTATTTAAGTCTTTCATCAGTGGCTCTCTGTTGGTAGACTTGTAACGGTGGACTTTGTATAGCGGTGAGCTCCTATCGGTAGCTCTTTGTTCTTGTACCTGTAGCTCCTTGTATCAGTAGCAGTTACTCTGTGTATCAGTAACTCTATATACCGGTGACTCCTATTGGTAGCTTTGGTCTATTAGTATCTTGTCTTTATATTGATGAACTTAATAGCAGTAGACTTTCTTATACCGGTATACTTACTCAAACGGTAGCTTTGGTGTAACGGTAGCTCGTATCAGTAGACTTTTGTATCGGTAGCCTGTGCATACCGGTAGCTCCGTTCTGTACCAGTGATTAAGTGCATTCCAATGTACTTATGCACACCGGTCGACTTGTTCTATCGGTAGCTCTGCTTCTATCGGTAGTGCTGCTTCTATCGGTAGCTCTGCTTCTATCGGTAGTTGTTTTGTATCGGTGGATCCTTTCTATAATGGAAGCTCTTATCGGTAGCTCTGAGTATTAGTGATTTATCTATCGGTAGACTGAATCTATCAGTGACATTTTCTTATTAGTGGACTTACACATACCAGTGGCTTTGTCTTATGCAACAGATATCCAGATTGAGTTAGAATTATTTCATCATATGTATAAGCATAGATAAGCATTGATTAATATATTCCAATGATTATTCTTATATTCTTATCAAATCAATAGTAGGATGAGAATGTAAATAATATATAAATGAACATTATTTTAGGAATATCATCATATTAAGACATAATTGAGATTATCAAAATAGGTGAGGTCAACATATTTCTATAGAGGGCTTCATATGGGGCCATATTGATGCTTTAGTGGAAAATATTTATGTAATAGAACATGAATAATAGATGATGTTGGTCCTATGTTCCATTTATGTCCAATGGGGAGGCTCCTATGAATTCCTTAACTGTATTTAAATTCTATTTATATTGGATTATTGTTTAGTCATGATAGGTTATACTGATGTTTAACTCGGTATTTAAAGGATTCAAAATACCCTTTCAAAAAATTAGCATGAATCTCATTTATCTATCTGATATAATCAATTGTGTTGTTTCCTGAATCCATGTGGATTCTCTACTGTATATCATTTCCTGATGATCAAGTCATATGTCCAAACAATGTGAATTTAATTGAGAATCCATTTTAATACATTGAATCATAAATCAGAAAACATTGGCAACTTTTATATATTTGGATGACTTGTGAAAGATCTATAACATTTTTTCAAATTTTCATTTAGGTATGTTAAAGGGTTTCATAATACCTTTTGACATGAACATATCATTATTCACTTTTTAACACACATATATTTCTTTCTATTCCATAATCTCCTTCAAATATTTCTACCAATAGCATTCTCAATGATCATTATATAATTTCATGTTTGCTTGGTGAATGGAGAATACCAAGCTATGATAATCACTATGTACCTCCTTTTCTATATCCAAGTTCAAATTATCTAAAAAATTATTTTCCAAATATTACAAATCCTTATTCATAAACCGTGAACCCATACACTATAAGAAATAGGGCATATCGCTATATAAATATACCCATGATTTATAAAAATTTTGGGTATAGATTGTATGGAGACTGTCGATACCCACAAATTTTTTAAAATGATTATATATCTCATATATCCCAATGGATTTTAAAAATAAATTATTATAGATTCCCACATTATTTTACCCTCCCACCTCATTCATTCATCCAATCACATATTCCCCCCTCTTAGGTCCACTAATGTTTCCCTTTCCCGAGTGATGGAAAACTCCTATCCTACTCTAACATTATACTTTGATATAGAGTTTTTCTAATTCTAATTTTCTTTTATAGTGACATCTAAATCTGTATTATATTCTACTGAATATTTTTTTAATTTATATATTTGTATGAAAACCTAACCAATAATTACTTATTCTATTATTATATATGATTCTTTGATATATGGTTCTTTTTTGGGGATATATTTTATGTTTGTTTAATGATGTTATATTTGATGATCATTTAGTATTCCATTATTATATATTTTTTTGGTGATGTTTAATTTTTCATTTTTTATACATGATGATGTATATTCCTACAAATGACTAGATTTTTTTTCTAAATTATTATTGGGAGTTATTTAATATTGGATGAAATCGTGCACTACTTAGGTAGAAAAAAATATGGGTTTTGATTAATTTGATGTATAGAGGATATTGGATTATATTTTTATGGTTATCATAAATGGTTTTTTATTACTAGTTTTTGGATATGACTCATTTTTAGTAAATTCTTTATATAAATTTATTTACTCATTATATGGGGTTGAATTATTATTACTGAATCTTACGGAGCTCATTGATGGATTTTATTGGTATGTAGTATCTTCTAAACATGTAATAAATATTACTATAATGGTAATACACTTTATTTATAATATGAAATAAATAGTTAAATAATTATATTTTAAAATTTGACTATGGGGGTTTTCTAAGTATTTTTGTATATTAACGAATAATATTTTAATGGAACCATATATTAAATAAAAAATATTTAAATAATTTAAATAAATTTTTAGTCATTTTTATATAGTTTTCTAACCCTTTATGATTTTTAAATATCATTTACAATGATTATTTAAGAGTCATAACAAGTATATATAAATGTTTTATTTTGAATAATTTAAAACAATCATCAAATAATATATAATTATTTGCATTTAAAATGTTTGTTCCATTATAAAAAGTAATATAGTTATAGAATTAATTCCATTCATGATGTTTCTTTTAGATTATAATTAAATTTTAATTATAAATGAGTCAATTAAAATTAGATATGGGTAAATTTTTCTATCATTTTTTTCTTTTCATTTCATATATCATACTACATTGTGATTCCCTCTACTTTATTAAATTTTGGCAGTATAATTTTTAATTTATACTTCCCAATTTATTTGAAGAATTTAATATTTAAATTGGTTGTATATATGTCTATAATTATGGTTTACATTGTTTAGTTGGACATAATTTTTTTATTTTAATAGAATGTATAGAAGCTGGATGTATTATATTTATCGTATCCTAATAAAGATTCAAAATAATGTTGATTTATTTCATTTATTAGTATTTTAGATAGAGTTAGAACATAGGTTCCATTCTATAATTGTGTTCTAAGACCATGTTTATGCTAAGAAGTAGTTATCTACCATATAACAAAAGAAATATTTCAAAAAAGAAAAAAAATGTTTAACAATGGATAAATGAGAAACTATTCTATATTTCATGAACATAAATTAATAATTGGTATGGATAATTTAATATTTTATTGGTTCCCATTTGTGAATAATCATGAGAGAGATAATACAACAGTGCAAGAAGGAAATGATTTCAATACCCAGGAGGAAAAGATATAACATAATGTTATTGATAGAGTGAAAATATTAATGGATGATTCCATTACTCTTTTATATCATAAATTTACTAAAATGATGAAATTGAAATTTTTATAATGTAGTTATATCATGGATGAACCATATTTGTAATTTAAAATATCACTATTTATTATATTCAATAATTTTTTAAGGAATTTGTTTCCAATAGTACATATATTATCTCAAGTCATTATAACTCATTGAAGTTAATTGAGAAGCACATAATTTCAACTAATAAAATTAATACTTGTTTGAAATATTGTAGTTTGTTTTTAGAGGAAGTAGTTGACCATAATGACTGTAAAGAATGAGGAACTCCTCGATGAAAGAATATTTTCGACAGAAAACCATCTCATGTTCCACAAAAAGACATGTGTAACATTACATGGATTCCCATGCTTCAAAATATAATCCTATCTACCAAAATCTCAGCCTATATGTGATGGAATAATTATGATTGAATAAAATGTAATTATGTGTGGTTCATCCTGAAGATGGTTAACTATTCCTGGAATTTGATGGAAAACATCCTACATTTGTAGATGATATGTGTAATGTAATATTTGGTCTATCAGGTGAAGGTTTTAATCAGTTTAGTAAGATTATTAGTTCTCACTTCATGTGGATAGTTATTATTCTTATTTAAAATATCTATCCACATTTGAGTATGAAAAAACATTTAACATTCTTTAGTATATTAATATATGGGAATTATGATCTTGGAAATGATATAGAAGTCTACTTTTATCTTGCTATTTGTGCTTGCGAACATTTTATGCCTCATCAAAAATTATATTTTTGACATGTGCTTTCTTTCTATGAAATATAAATGATTTCAATTTTTACACAATGATTTTTGGTTGGATAAAAAAGGGAAAACTATCATATATTATTCTTATGAATAATTCATGATCGATAATACAAAAAT
This sequence comes from Viscum album, assembly GCA_963277665.1. Classification (NCBI taxonomy): domain Eukaryota; kingdom Viridiplantae; phylum Streptophyta; class Magnoliopsida; order Santalales; family Viscaceae; genus Viscum; species Viscum album. Next base: position 535,556,386 of record OY728120.1, on the reverse strand, counting down.
AAAATAAAATTTTTAGTTTTATGTTGCATTGATGATTCTCTCTAATGAATCGTCAATACTGGAAGAATCATCAAAGGTTTGATAATACTATTAACACTGATAAGACACCACAACATATGTTGGGAATATATGTTATTAATGATTTAAAATAATTAATTTCTTATGATCGAAAGTTAGATGAAATATAAATAGTGGAAGATTGTTAGCACTGAAGCCACATACAATTGGAAAAAAGTGATGTATCTTTTTTTTGTTTCAATATCAGTCTACCAATTTGTTACATACTTTTTTATAAGTAATTCACAATGAGATAAATATATGTCAAATATTACTATTTGTTCTTTTAAAGATCCTGGGGAAGACCATAGATGACTTTGGGTGTCACCAGGACATGTTATATTTAGGTAGTTTACCAGAACTATATAATTTTGTGTATCAGTGACAACAAATGGAATTTTCATTAACCTAACTAGGTGAGGAAATATTTAAAGAGAAAAAAAATCATGAAGTATATTAGCATATAATTTTTCCTGATGGATTTTCAAAAAAAATAGCCACATGATTCAATATGATGGATTTGATAGTAAAATAAATAGAAATTCAGTATTTTCACATCATTCTTCATCAATTGAATCCAATTGAGATCTAGAATTTTTTATCAAATAATGTAATAAATATATTGATTTTTTTGTTTCATTTTTTTAAAGGCCATTTTTTGAAAGGGATATCAAATTACTTATTTATATAAATACATCATGATGCAACATAAATTATGTGTGAGTTGGAAGATAAATTTCCTCTATCAGTTATGACCTACATGTTGCATTTATCAATTCACCATATAACTAAAAAATGTCTCAGGGGACCCATTTATTATTAGTGTAGTTATCCAAAAAATGAAAAATGTGTATAGTGAAATATTATGTCTAAAATAAGAATGATCCTGAAGGTACCTTTATGAGAGGTTATCTACCTCAAAAAGTTATTCATTATTTTTCAATGTATTTGTCTTTTGTGAGCCCAAGGCATAACTGGCTAATGAGAAATGGTGTTTATTAGTTTTTGGAAATTTATCCCTCATTTCCATCTCTTCATGAAATAAAAAGAATTCAATGGTTATATATTATGGCTAAATCGATCCTTAAATAGTAGTATTTGGCACACCAAACAGTTTTGTATAACATTTCTTTTTACGATGATGGTATCAATTTAGAAATTTTAATATTGATAACTTATATCATAATATTTCATTTCACCTATACAATAATTTTTTTTATCAATTTATATAGGGATCATAAAAAAATTATAATCAGATTTCATCAATATTTTCATTAAATTATATGGGAGGCTTTGCTAAGCCAATAGTTACCTATTTGGTTGAAATTAAGGGTATGAAAATTACATTAATTATCATAAAATATAGATATTCATTTAATTTTACTATTCATATATATTTTAGGTATTTCATTTATCTGTTGACACTATTTCTCATGAATTATGATCATTGGATTTTGGTCCCAATTTTATTGTTCATGAATGAAAATATTTAATAATCAATAGTAATAAATTTGTTACAACTGATCAAGAGGTGAAAATTAGAACACATCATGATGGTGTTATGAAAACTAATACAATAGACTATTATTCTAGTGCATTATATAGTATAGATCAATATGACGAAGTGTCTTATTTTGAAATGTTTTATAAAATATTAATAATGGATTATTAAACTAATAATTGATTAAAAATGACGAAATATATATGGATTTATTAAATGGTGTGACATGGTATAGTTACTAATGATTTTGGATTTATAGTTTTTTATAAGAGCCAATATATGTTTGTTTATGAAGATGACTATTTCAAATAAATGGGAAAACATGTTTTTTTTATATGGATGTACATATTATATTGTTATTAATGAAGTTATCCCAAGAGAAATAGTTCCTGATAATAGTGATGAAATTCAACCCATTTATGCCCCAAATGGTTTTGCCCAAATATTATATTTGATAACTCAAATTTTCCAATTGTGAGTGTTTATTTTAACCCAAATATAGTGGTTTATAATATTCAGAATGACCATACATGTTCAAATTTCATTATTATTACCTTGACATTGGTTTATTATATTGGTATTATTTTAAATAATTTAATTTATTTTTAGTTTGTAATGATACGTTTGTTTTAGAAAATTTTGGTTTTATTTAATTTAATTATATTTATTTCAATTTTTAAAACATGTTTTTAAAAAATTTATAACTTGGTTTTAAATTACTGTTGGTAAAAAATGTTATGACATTATTGATGACATCATTAAATTCTTTATTGTATACCTTATTTTTAAAAATATTTTATAAAAAATTTAGATGTTATTGTTTTGTAGATTATGAAAAATAATGAGGTATTTTAATAGAAGTGATTATTTTATTCTGATGGAAATATTTGTGAGTATGGGTTTCTACCTCTACATCCCTTAGTGTGTATAATAATTTTAAAATTTTTCTTCCACATTTGATATAATTTGATGTCAATATTTTTTATCAAATTTTTCTTAGTGACACTCCTTTAACCAAAGATGACTTCACCTCATCCTACTATCATGGGTTCATGTATTGGTTCTCTTATTCATAGATGGAGCACACATCGTACTTATTCCAACCTTGACCTGCTATTTAACAACCCATATACCTCCCCTTTCAATCCTCTTCTTAACCCTTTCGATATATCCCCACTCATTCCCATCATCATCTCATTTTCAAAATTTTCCCATACCAAGTCTACACTGCCTCCATGGATGTTACAACACTTACTATTTCAATATCATTTGATTTATATCCAAACCTAATACCCATATCCTTCCATTTCAATGATTCCTCTATTTCATACTATCCATACAAGATCTGATGATTATGTTCATTCATATTCAACCCCATTGCATTAAGATCACCCAAAACAAGTATTGTAAGAGACACATCTTTCAGATGATACTGATTAATGATATCCCACGGATCTATCAACCCCTTTTGTGAATCCTGTATCATGTTTTTTTATTATATGATTGTCAAATTATATCACATCATTTTTGTACTACTGTACCATGACTTAATAGAATATTTTTACCAATTGATCCTATTTTGTGTGATATTATATTATAGGAAATGGGATAAATCTTATAGTGTAATCATGGAATCACCAAGCATGAATAATGGTGGAATATAATTAATAATATTAGATGATAGTTAAAAATTTCATGATTTGTCAATTTTTCATGAAAACCTTACCAAAGCGCAATAATAAAATTATATTGAATATAGTCTAATTGATACATGGTAACAACACAAGATTTTAGGACATATATTATTTTAATGTATTTGATGATTTATGTTGTACACTGTACCAAGATTATATTTCACTATACGCAACACCGTATTTTCTTGCAGTATACACAACACTATTCTTGGTTTGTATTGCACAAAATTTCTAGTTCCTTTGATAGAATTCATTTCACAAACACTGATACATATTTTCTTAAATGTATAAATGAACTAGGTTTAGATTATGTTATATGAAACAACAATGGAAGCTTTCACTACACACAACACTGACATGGATTGTGTTACATGCAAAAGAGACCTTCCTCAATAGAATGCATTCTATGCAACACCAAGATTCACTAAAAAATGGTATATTATTAAAATATAATATAAATTGACATTATTAATAGTATTAACCAAATATTGAATTATATAAATCATTATAATTCAACTTACACTTTTTCTAGAACACAATATGAGAATAAAATCAATTTTTCTGATAAAAGAAATACTTTTCAAAAAAATGCAATTTAACAGCCTTTTGATGGCACACCCACATTGAATACAGTTTTGACACTTTTATAAGATAAATTTTACAAAATAAACTTCTTCGTTGGAATAATGACATTAATATTTTCTTCTGTTAATTTTTTGGTATCTTTCTAATAAAATTAAAATTTTAATGAATAGTAAAAAATACTGCAATTTAAGTCGAAACTGCATATTTATATAATTTATTTATGTAGTTATATTATATTTTTATATGGTTTTAAAGTGTAATGGGTTCATATTTTTATAATTTAATAAAATTTTGGCCATTGGAAGTAATTTCACTTTAAAATGTTACATAAATACATGTCAATATTTTGAGAGTTATTACTTCTTAAAAACCTGCTTTTTGGTTTTGACAACAGAAATTAATTTAAATTTAATTACTGCGACATCTTTATTTCAAATTTGGAAATATGGATTCCAAATTTGGAATCATAATATTAAAATTTCGTAAACATGTACCATTTATTATTTTATATTATGAAAAGTAACTTTAGTAATTATTTTATTTACCATGGTTAATTGGGTAAATTTGGTAAATATGGTTAAAAAATAATATTATAATAATAATATACTATACTAACACATGTCATAATCCTATTGGATGATATATTTCATACCCTTGGAACCCTTGGTTCGATTTTCGGACCCCATGGATTCACATGGATTAGAAAATTACATTTTATAAAATTTAATTTAAAGTAAAGATAATTATCACCTAAAAATATAAATTTTACTAAATTGACTTTAATATAGGGTTATGTAACTGATCAATATGGCTATAAATATTTATTAAAAATATATAACTATTTCCTATATCATGGTAATTTATTTATTATTTTTAGGCATTAGACTAAAATATTTATTTTTGAAACAATTATGATGTAGTGATTAACTCATTAATGAAAGATTCTAAGAAATGAAATTATAACTATTTAATTTAATTTAAAATGAATATTTTTATTCTATTTATTAATTTTCAGGATTAAATTGACATGTATGGGACTATGTAATGGATTTTTTTTGAATGAATAAGGTTGTTATGATTTTTTTTAAAAGTCAAGTATTAATAGTATCCAAATTTGACATAATTAATAACTTAAAACATAAAATAGTTTATTAAATGATATTAAATAAATAATACTCTACGAGTTATAAAAATGGTTAATATGTAACAAATAACTTTTTGGGGTATTATTACATGATATTGTAATTAAAATAACCCAAAATGTGGAAATCACATTATATCACAATAAGATTAAAAATCGTAAAATAAGGGTTAGACCAAAAATATAAGGATAAAAAAATATTAAAAACTTGTCTAAAATTATTGGATGATGGGTATTCTAACCTAAATCATATTAAATTTTTTTTCAATTAATTTTTGGACCATTTTAAATTGAAATTGAATTTATAATAAATCAATATTTTAAGAATTCCCTTTAGTGGCCCTCTCATCTCTTATAAAAGGGAGCCTCCTCCATCTCTTCTTCAATCAATTTTGAACCTTAATTCTTGTCCAAACCAAGAACATTTATCTTATAAACGTTCCTAGTTACATTCTATAGGTGTTGGGCTTCTCAAATGTCCAGATCTATCGCCATAAGAGGAAATTTAAAAGAGGCACGTCGAGGAAGAGGTAATCTCTTCTACCGATTGCTTCAAATTTATTTCTTCTTATACATATTCTTCATCTGTGGTTTCATTATAAATTCATATCATCAGAATAAATCTTATACTGATATGTTGTTATAAATATGAAAAAAGTCTATTTTATCTTCTATCTATCGTACAAAAAAATGAAATCAACTCATTTGTGTACGTACGACTTGCCGTCTCCATGTCTTGGTGTAACCTATTTTTGACTACCACCTTTCATGGATGTGTATAATGTCAGAAATAATAACTATATATGATTTTTATAAAATTTTACTAATTCTGTGATATTATACAAGATCCACTTCAATACCATTTGACAATTATGGGAACGATATCGTCGCTCATGCATCCATATTTCTTACCGTCTGCACGACGCGATGAGATAAATTATCCACATGAACCATTCAAGAATGATTATAATTTATATATAATAAATAATCATGAAATATAAGAAATAATAATGACACTATATCTATGTATATAAATATGTCATTTTCTTACTTCCATTCAATTTAATAAGGAAACTCAAACGGTGTTCATGCGTACGTATAAACTACTGTCTCCATGAACGTTGTATTCCATTTCATTTATATTATATATATATATATATTTATATACTAAATATATATATATGATATATAAATCATTCATTACAATCTTGAAGTATGTAAATCATGATATATGTTAAAATATCAAGAATAACAATTCAAAACACTTACGATAAATAAAATGTTTATTAACAATAACGTTTCATTAACATGGAATTGAAAAATGAATGGGTAATAGAAAGTCATATGTGAATCATATATGATACCATAAATATTATTATTGTTCTTTTAAAAGATAAAAATATTTTTAAACCCACTATATAGGATTTTCCGACACATACATTGGAAATTGGACCTAAGGTAAGGTATAATTTTGCAATCTCATTTTTATCGGAGATTTTTTATAAATAAGTATTTACTGGGCATATTTTCCACATCCATATCCTTTTTTTCTATTAATGTTATCATAAAATATTTATTATTCTTATATGTATGTTTAAATTAATTTATACCCATTTTTTACTTTTACTACATGGTATGGAAGGAATATGTTTTTGTTTACCAAAAAATGTACTTTTTGACTTTTCTAGAAAAAGTACGAGGTGAATGTTTTTTAACATATTCGACATGAATAGATTTTTACGCTTTCATAATGCATTATTCCCATGAATATTCCTTTAAAATATTTGAAATTTATTTTCAATTAAATTCTTTTCTTTTAAAATTTAATAAAATTTTGTGAAAAAATGTTTTTGAAGAAGAATGGATATTTTCTTCAGGAATTATGTTCAAGTGTTTTATCAAAATTATTTTCCATTTAAGATCACATAGGTTAATTTATATATCTATATTATTAATTTTATTTGATTGTATTTATCATGGAATTATTTTTATGATGACCATTTATGTTATATGGATTATGTTGCGATGAAATGATGTTTAAGAATCCCATTTTATTTCATGGGTTTTGATAATATGAATGATTTATGTTTTTTTGGATCATGTAAGAATTATTTCAATATGATATAAGTGGGACCTATATCTCCCTCTAATGCATTGGGAAAATATTTATATCTCATGAGATAGACATGACTAGAATGGCTACTAAATATGGTTCTGTAATGAATGGTTGGAATAAAGAGTAAATCTGGTTCAATAATACATGGTTGGAACAACAAGTAAACCCAGTTTAGTAATGCACTATTTCCACTATGATGGTTTTGGAAGAAATGAATTAGCTACTATAGAAATCATATTATGTGATTATTTGTATTCCACAATTACATGTTTTATTCCAATGTTATTCTATCAGTTAATGTTCTGTTATGATCGATGTCTTACGTACTGCCACGATTTATTTCATGACTCATGTTTTTTATGTTTTATGTTCATGTTTTTATGCTAAAATTCTTATCATTTTTTTATTTTCTCCATGATTACCCTTACTAATAATTTGATATCACCCTTTCTATGTTTTTTTACCCATGATATAATGAAATGTATTAGGTATGAAAAAAAATCTTTATAAGAGATGTTAATGATCCTTTACTATTATTTGAATATTGTGTTCTGAGTTTCAAAATACATTAAAATAATATGGTATTTGGGTATTTTTTTGTTTCATGTATTAAGTATTCTGTAAATGAAATGTAATTTCCATGTAATTAAACCTAGGTTCTCTAGAGTTGGTATTAGAGTGATGGTATAGTCAACATTTAGAAACTTGTATGAAATAACATTAGTGAGATCCCTAGAGATATTTTTATTGATATGTATACAGATTTCTTAAAGATAAGTCAATTATAGGTCACAATACTAGAATTTCTTGACAATCATTCCTATCCTAGGGTTAAACCTAAGACATCATAGATTGAAATATTTCATGTAATTTACCTTACATATGTGTTTCTAATAATTGACACATATTTCTCACACTTTTCATTATGGTCTAAGTCAATAGCTAGAACTACATAAGACATTGTAAGACATTTAATATTTCAGATGCAGAAATTATGAGAATTATGAAGATTGATTTCCTTAGTGGAAATATCATGAAGAGAATCATGATGATAGTACGAGTATTGGTCATACTACTGAGCATAAGGAGATAGTAAATGACAAGTGAAAGGTATGTTATGTTCTTCTAGTATTTTTAACAATAATCCTAAGAATCATGAGGTTGATAAACATTAATACATGATTTTTATTCTAGGAATGAAGAAGATGTTGGATCCTGAGTAATTATGTAAGAATAAAGTCTGATGATTGAGGTCTATTTGTTTTTTATTTTAGAGATTATGTTATATGAATCCAAAAAAATATATGTTTTTCCTGTATAAGTATTTCATTAAGTATTGGAATGGATATGTTGAATATTTATAAGGGTCCAAAATTTTATTTAAGGGTAAGGTGATATACTTGTAGAACACATGACTAAGGGGATGAGAACCCTTAATATTCCCATTATTTTTAGATAATAATGTTTGGATTAATATATGTTATATTTGAATAAGTAAACTGGATTATGCTAGTTCCTTGAGAACTAATTCTATGGATGTTTACAATAGGGTTTTGATATCATGGATGATTTTTGAATCTTTTTGGACATATGGAATAAATTAAATAAGATTTAGAATAAGGAAACTTGCATGTTTTCCATAAGGATATTTGATAATTAAGGTTGTTACTTTAACTCAAGAGAAAACACGATTAATGTATTCACATGTTTGGAATATGTGTACCAGAAATTATCTTATGTGATATGGGAGATAAATGTTCTATTGATTTAGTTCACCTCATTATATGTTTTATATTTATGAATGTATTGTAATGTTATCCATTTATGGATTTTATATGTTATCTTCAAGTTGATGTTTGTTATATTAATAGATTATCTCACTATAGGTGGACATATTCATATTTATTTCATGATCTAGAATTTGTGTTGAGATAGATGTAGTGACTTATCATTCTATCACATTATCTACTAACACTTCAAGAATTTAAAATTTGACTTCATTTCAATAAATAAGAGATAAAGTGGAAATTTTTCAAGGCATGAACAATGATGAGAGTATACCAGATTCAAGTAAGTATTTATTCTCATTAATAATTCATCAACTATAGGGAAAGGATATTAAATAGAAAAAATGTTATCCTATTACCCTCTTATCTGATTAATCATATGTTTCATTAAATCATCATAGATTTATGGTTTTATGGAAGTTAGCTTTCTCCAAACCTTATTTTTTATCACTCTCCACCAGAACATGATGGTTATATTTCTCTTCTACAACCATGTTTTCACTTACCAGCTATGTTCTCCTACATGGAAGTCTGATTTTGGGTTACTTTGGTTAAAAATTATGTTTCTAACATTCCTTTTAAAATGATGTTTTAGTATCCCTTTTTATGATGTGGGTTTCCATGAATGAAATATTCATATAGAAAACCATTAATAACCCCGATGAATTTTGAGGGAGAATTTCATTTTATGGGTTTAGAATGTAACACCATGGAATTTTATGAGATATATTATTTTAATTTCATTGGGGAATTGTTTTCTAATATAAACCAAGGTTATCATAAGCTATATAAAACACTGTTTTAGCTTGCAGTTTTCACAAAACTATTCATGTCTTGTGTTGCACACAATTTCTAGTGTCTTTATTAGAATTTAATTTCACGCAACACTGAGTATATATTTTGTTCAATGAATAAATTAACTATGTTTATATTGTGTTATATGAAATAAGAATGAAATATTTCACTACATTCAACACTGACTTGTCTTGTGTTACATGTCAAAGAGACCTTCCTCGATAGCTTGCGTTGTACGCAATACAAAGTTTCACTAAACAATGATATATTATAAAAATATTATATAACTAGCTGTTATGAATATTATTAAGAACATTTGTAATTTTATATAACATTATCATTCATCATATACATTATCTAGAAAATTATATGAGAACAAAATACCTATTCTGATAAAAGATGATTTTTTTAAAAAATGTAGTTTTATCACCTTTTAATGGAGAACCAAATTTAAATATATTTTTTGACACTTTTATTAGATATTTTTGTGAAAATATACTTTTTATTTTATTAAAGGACATAAAAATTTATTTTTTATTATTTGTTTTTAAATTTCCTAATAAATTCAAAATTTAAATAAATAGAGAAAAATTCTACATTTTAACTCAAAACTGCATTTTTATCTAATTTAATTGTATTGTTATATTATCTTTTTAATTTCTTTTAAAGTTTAATTAGAACATATTTTTATAATTTAATCCAATTTTTTTCATTATAATTAATTTTACTTTAAAATTGGACATAAACACTTGTCAATATTTTTATAGTTGTTATTTTTTAAAACCCCACTTTTTGGTTTGAAAACAGAAATTAATTTTAAATTAATTACTTCCACTTCTGTACTATGTATTTGAAAAAATGGATTCAATATTTGGAATCATAAGGTTCAAATTGTGTAAATATGTACCTTTTATTTTTTTCATAATGAATTGTAACATCAATAATTATTTTATTTACTATGGTTAAAATATTAAATCTTGTAAATAAGGGTAAAAATATAATATTATAATAATATTAAAATAAACTAATACATATCCAAACCCTATTGTATGAGATATTTCCACCCATGGAAATCCATGGGATGATTTTGGGATGCAATGGATTCACTTGGATGTGAAAATAACATTTTTTAATAATTAAATTTAAGTAAAGATAATTATAACCTAAAGATACATCTTTTACCAAATAAGTTGCAATATAGGATAATATAACTAATCTATATGACTAAATAAATTCATTATAAAGATTAAAATATTTACTACATCATGGTATTTTATTTATAATTTTTAGAAATTTGATAAATATATATACTTATTACAAAATTATTATATAGTGATTAATTCATTAATGAGAGATTCTAATCAATGAATTTATAAATATTAAAATAAATTTAATTTTAATATTTTGATCTAACACACTAATTTTTGGGATGAAATTTACATATTAGGGATGATATAATTCCTTTGTTTCGAAGTAATAATCTTGTTATTAATATTTTAAAAATGTAAAGTATGAATAGTATCCAAAATTGACATAATTCATAACTTAAAACAAAAAATAGTTTATTAAATGATAATAAAAACATAAAAATCTATGATTCCATCTAAATGTTATTATAAGTCCAAATATTTCATAAAAAAATTTGGGTTGTTTGAAATGATATGGTAATTACATTAAACCACAATTTTTAAATAACATGATATCACGATAAGATTATAAAGGGTAAAATAAGGGTTAAAGCAGAAAAATTAGGATAAAAAATATTCAAAACACATCTAAAAATTATTGGATGATGGTTATTCAATATAAAATAATATTATCTTTGAATTAGAAAAGTCCTTTTCCATTTCAAATCGATATTCAATTTATAATAAATTAATATTTTATGTCTTCCTTAATATGCATCTCTCCTCTCATATAAAAGGGAATCACCTCCCTCTCCTATTAAATCCATTTTGAGCCTTCATGATCAGAAAAACCACGCTCATTTCCCTTCTCAAGATCACAAGTCACATTCTATAGGTTTCGGTCTTCTAAAAAGACCAACTCAAGTCCCCTAAGAGAAAATTTAATGAAGGTACGTCGAGGAAGAGGTAATCTCTTCTACCAATCCTTTAAAATTTCAATCTTTCTTCTAACTAATACTCATTAGTTATTTCATTACAATGTAATAACATTATTATTTCTTATATACTGATATTTTATTAAATATGACTCAAAAATATTTAACCTTCTATACGTACTATGAAAAATGAATTCACTGCGCGTTCGTACGTATGGTTTACCATTTCCACATCGTGGTGAAATCTGTTTTTCACCACCACCATACATGGATAAGTATATTGACAGAAATAATAAATATATATTATTATTATAACATTACACTAATTATGGGATATTATACCCTATCCACATCAATTCTATTCAACAATTATGGGAACGATATCACCGCTCGTGTGTACGTATGACTTATCGTCCCCATGACGCGATGAGATTCATTCTCCATGTTAACCATTAAAGAATGACTATAAAGTATATATAAACAATAATAATGAAATATATGACATAATAATGGTACATGACTTATATATATATATATAATTTACTTACTTCCTTTCAATTTAATAAGGAAAAGAAAATAAAATTCATGTGTGCGTACGACCCAACGTCTCCATGAATGGTTTATTCAATTTTATTTATCTATATATTATATAAAAATTTATATAATGAATATATATGGTATATAAATCATTATTTACAATATTTAATTATTTAAAACATTATATAAGTAATAATATCAAGAATTACAAGAATAAACATGTATGATAAATAAAACAATTATTACCAAAAACGTTACTTTTACATGGAATTGTAAAATGAATGGGTAATATAAAGTTGTAAGTGAATCATATATGATATCATTAATATTATTATTGTTTTTTACAAGTTAATAATATATTTAATCCAACTATATTGGAGTTTCGAACACATATGGAATAAATAAGACATAAGGTAAGGGATTATTTTGCAATCTCATTTTTATCAGAGATTTTTTATATGTAAGTATTTATTTGGGGTATATTTATCACCCATGCCCATGTTTTATAATAATTTTATCATAACATTTGTATTATTCCTCTATGTATGTTTAAATTATTTTTAACCCATTTTTTATTTTTACTACATGGTTTGGAAGGAAGCTTTATTTTGTTTACCATACGATATACTTTTTGACTTTTCCTATAAAAGTATGAGAAGAATGTTTTTTACATATATGGAATGAATGGATTTTTACTCTATCATGAAGAATTATTTCCATGGTGATTCCTTTAAAATATTTCAATTTTATTTTCAATTAATTTGTTTCATTTAAAATTTCACTACATTTTGAGAAAAGAAAAGGTTTTTAAAGAAGAAAGGATATTTTCAATAATAATTATGTTCTAGTGTTTTATTGAAATTATATTCCATAAATTATTTCATAAGGTTGTGTCTATATATATATTATTACTTTGATTTTAATATGAATATTTGGGAATTATTTTTATGATTTCAGTTTATCTTATAATGATTTTGTAATAATGACATGATGTTTTAGAATACCATTTTATTTCATGGGTTACGCTAAGATGAAAGATTTATGTTTTTGTGGAACTTGTAATAATGATTTCATTATGATATTGGTGGGACCAATATCTTGCTCCAATGAATTCGATAAATACATTTATCTCAGGAGATAAACATGACTGGAATGAAAAGTAAATCCAGTTTTATAATGCCAGGCTGCAATGATAAGTAATTCTGGTTTAGTAATACATGGCTGGAACAATAAGTAATCCCAGTTCAGTAATGAAATATGTCCACTATGATGGTATTGGAAGAAATTCCTTGGATACTATGGAAATCATATTATGTTCTTATTAGTTTTCCATAATTACATGTCTTATTCCAATGCTATTCTATCAGAGTTAATGTTCCATCATGATACATACCTTAAATACTACAAAGATTAATTTCAGGACACAAGATTTTGATTTTTATGTCCATGTTTTTACATTCAAATGTTTATAGTTTGTTTTATGTTCCCCATGTATACCCTTATATAGAATTTGAGCACACCCTTTCTATGTTTTATTTTCCTCAAGATTTAAATAAAGGTATTAGGAAGGAAAAAAATAGGGGAAGATCTTTATATAGAGATGTTTAAGATCATTCACCATGTTTTGAGGATTTTTTATTGAGTTTCTAAAGACACTAAACTAATACAATCTTGGGGAATTTGTTTGGGTCTTGAATTAAGTATTCCGAAAAAGAAAAGTAATATCCATATACATCAATCTAGGTTCTCTATAGACATATCTGAAAATACATGAAGGATATAGAATGGGATGAGATATGGATAAGATAATATGATAATTATATATATATATATATGTATATATATATATCAATTATTTTTGTAATTAAATAAGTTTACATGTTCATTGTACCATCAACTTAAAATTTTTTTTGATGAGGATGATACGTTTTTAATATTGATGGATCGTGGGGAGATCATGATATCATATAATATTAAGTTATATGTTGATTGGAATAGTAAAATTGGTTCTAATTTACAGTTTGTACCAATATTCCCAGACTTTTAAACAACCCATTTTTAGAATGTGATCAAATATTGGAAGAGTGATGAGTTTGTGGTATTCAATATCATTAATTATTTTATATAAAAATTAATTATTATTAATTTTATACAAAGAAAGTGTTTCAGATGAGTTAGTACAAAAAAGAATAATTATTCAACAATTTTTTTTATAACTTCGGGGAGCACTACAGTGGTTGAGAATTAGATGATCTGGGTGCATTAATAAGAATATAAATAATATCTAGATTTTTATTGTCACATTGCTATCTTTACATGAAGAAATTTAAGATTTATTTTCAGTAATACCATTAATGTAATTATTAGAATATCCCTTTCCAATTATGTTGTGTATAACTGGACCATTATTATAAAGTCATTGTGGCCTAATTTCCAATTTGACTAATTGAATGTAGGCTTGAATTCATATTGTCCTAATGACATAATGTCCTATTGGACTAAAGGCCAATTGGCCAATTGGTTTGTTTTCCTTATTGGAATAATGGACCAATGGTCTCATAGTTTAACTTTCAATTTCCCTAACAACCTCATTACCATTTTTCCTAATGAAATATTTGAAAATTTCCTAATGTCCTAATGAAAAATTGGGAAATTGAAATAATGACCTAATGGCTTATTGGAAAATTGGCCCAATGGTATAATGGTCTTATTTCCTTATTTTCATAATGGATTATTGGAAAATTGGTCAATTGATCTAATGGAATAATTTCATAATAAGATATTGGGAAATTTAAAAATTTTTTTAGTGGCATAATTTCCAAATCGTGAATTGGAAAAAGGGAAAATAGACAATTTGGAAGTTATAATGATAGACTAATGGACAATTTTCCTAATAGACTAATGGCCTAATAGCCGAATTGGCAAAATTTCCTAATTGAATAACTACCTAATTGTCCAAATAGACTAATGACCTAATGGAATGATGTCCAATTGGTCTAATTCCAATATAGAATAATACAAAATGGTCCTAATGGACCAATTGACCAAATAGACTAATGTAAAATTTTCCAGTTAGGCTAATGAAATAGTAGTATAACAACCAATTTTTCTAACTCAATAATTCCCAATTAAATTCATGTACAATTATACTAGTGGCCTAATGGCCTAATTTCCAAATTGGATTATATGAATAAGTGCTAATTGGACCAATTGCGTAATATCTTAATGGACTAATGGAATAACATCCTATTTTCCTGAAAACCAAATGGACACACAGCCTAATGTCCCATTGTCAATATTGTTCTAATAGAAAATTATCCTAATTGGAAAATACCCAATTAGGAAAATGGATGTTAGAGTAATGACCTAGTAGACTAATGGACAATTTTACTATTTTCCTAATTATTGAATGGTTTAATGACCTAACATCCAATTGACCTAATGGCGTAATGACCAATTGGAAAATTTCCCTAAAGGCTAAATGGTCATCTGGGATAATGGTATAGTGGAAAATTAGATAATTTTTGTAATGGGTTAACAGCATAATGAAATAATTGATTACAGGAAAATTGGCCAGATGGACTAATGGACAATTGGCTTAACAGACTAATGGAAAAAATCCAAACTAGTCAATCATCCAAATTGAAAAATTTCAAACTGAATTAACCTAATGGACTATTGGAGTACTTACATAGTGTCATAATGGAATAATTTTCCATTTGACCTAATGACCTAATAGAATAATGACCAATTGGACCAATGGCCTAATTTCTAATTGGGGAATGGGCCTAATGGTTTAATTTCTTAATGGCCAATTATCCTAATGACCTAATGGAGAATCAGGATAAGGGCCTAATAGCCTAAGGGATAAATAGAATAATCGCATAATATCCAAATGGATAATTGGTATATTGGAAAAATGGACAATTGGCCTTATGGAATAATGGAAAATTACCATAAAGGCTGAAAGTCCTAATGGCCAACTATCATATTACCCAATCTTCCAATTGGAATATTGTCCTAAATTCTTAATGGCCAATTATAATAATGCTCTAATTTTCTAATTGTCTTAATGTAATACTGGCCTAATAGAATAATGGGGAATTGTTCGAATATTTAGTTTTCTTTATGGCCCAATTTTCCAATCAGCATAATTGAATAATTCCCAATTGTCGAATTGGCCTAATTGAATAATAGCATAATGGCCAAATGGTCAAACAACCTAACATCAAACTGGCCTACGGGAAATTTTTTCTAATTGGTATAATGTATTGTTGACCAAATAGATCAATGGAATAATGTATTAATAGAATATTATCCAATTTTCCACATTTCAAAATATCTTATCAGCATAATGGAAGAATTTAAAAATGGAAAAATGGCCTTTTTAGAATATTAGACAGTTGGAATAATGGATGAATGGTGTAATTAAAAATTATTCTAATGAAATAATGTATAATTAGATTATTTTTTTAAAATAATTATTCACTAATGGAAAATTGGACTAATTCTCTAATGCCCTAATGCCCTAATGGACTAACTTCCCATTTTCTTGAATGATCTAAAGGCCAATTGGGTTATTTCCCTAATGGCCGAATTTCTTAATTTCCAAGTGGACAAATAGAGTAATTTCATAATGAGAAATTGTAATTAAGGCCTAATGGATAGTTAGATGTTGTTATAATGGCCAATTTGACAACTGGCATAATTTCCTATCAGTGAAATGTCCAATTTTCTTAATGGCATATTGGCCAATTGAAAAATTGGCCTAATAGGTTAATGTTTTAATGGGCTAATGGAAAATTGGAAAACTATCCTAATTTCATAATGTCAAATTGGATTTATTCCCATATTTTAAATTGGTCAATTGGTCAATTGGCCTAATGGAATATTTCCATCAGTTTTAATGGCCCAGTGGCATAATGTCCTAATGGCCTAATGTTTTAATGACCTAATGGCATAATGGATAAATATCCCACTGTCATAATGTCCTAATGGATAATTTCCATAATGTACTAGTGGAAAAATAGCCAATTGTCACAATTACCTAATGGATAATTGGAGAATTGGAATAATGGTCTAAGGGACTAATTCATCAATTGGTCTAATGGATAATTTCTCTAATGGTGAAATGGAAAATTGGATGAATGAAATAAAGTCCATTTGGAAAATTCACATAATAGACTAGTCGAAAATCATCCAATTTTCGTGATGGCCTAATGGAAAAATGAAAAATTATCTAATTGGAATAATGTATTAATGTTCTAGTGTCCTAGTACCCAAATGGGTCAGAGGACTAATGGCCTAATGGTATAATGCTCAACTGGATAATTAGGAGAATGGAATAATTTCCTAATGGCCTAACAGCCAATTAGACTATTGGCCTAAGGGATAAATGGCCAAACATCCTAATGGAAAATAGTCTAATTTAAATAATCACTTAATGACAAATGATAAATTCTCCTAATGACGTAATGACTAATTAGACAATTGTCCTAATATCCAATTGAACTAATTGTCCAATTAGCCTAATGTCCTATTAGCCTAATGTCCAACTGACCTAATGGACTATTAGACTAATTTCCTAATGTCCAATTGGACTAATAACCTAATGGAATAATTGTATAATTTTGAAATTAGCCTAATGGACTAAGGTCATAATTGTAAAGTGAATGAATATCCTATTGGAATAATTTTCTAATGTCCAATACCCCAAATTTCATAGGCACCTATTAGTCATTTGGTGAATTGGACTACTGGCCTAATGTCCTAACATCCAATATGACTAATAGTGTAATGGTAAGTTGACATAAATTGAAATAATGTCATAATTGGGATAAAGATTCCTAATAAATTGCATAAATTGCATAAATTGCCTAAATTGGTATAAATGGCCAAATTGGCCAAAGATCTCGAAATTGGAAATATAAATGGCCTGATTGTTATATTTTTCCTAAATTGGATGAAATGACACACTTATCCTTATTTTCTTAAATTCACCAATAGGACTAATATTCTTAAATGGCCAAAATGGACAAAATAGCCCAATTTTCCTAGTTTTAATAAATGGAATAAGTGGACTAATTGTCCTAAATGGCAGAATTTTCATTAATGGAATAATGGTCCTATATTGCTTAAATGGTCTAATTGTCCTAAATTGAGTAATTGGCCTAAATGTCCAAATTTTCCCATATTGCCTAATGATATAATTGGATGAATTTTCCTAATTGGAAAAAAAATTAGATGTCCTAAATGCATTATTTGTATAAAATGGTATAATTGGCCTAAATCAACCAATTGGCCCAATGGATAAATTACCAATTGGCCAAATGACCAATTGAAAAATATTTACTGACTTACCAATTAGCCTAACAAGAAAATGAACATAATGACCAAATGATAAAAATTACAAAGTGACTAGAAAACTAAATAACATAACAAAAATATAATTAGACCGAAATAAACACATAAGAGGAATCTATATAATATACATTTTTAGGATGATAATTTTTATTAATTGTTTATTCCATTCTATTGGTATTAAATTTCAAATTAAATGTATATTTATATACTTTTTCATTTTATGTATTACTTGAATTATTAAATTTTAATTAATTATAGGATTATGATATTAATATTTTTCAATATTTTAGTATGATACTAATCAATTTAATTTTTAGCAACTGATAGTGGGAATTGATGGTCATATCCGTTGGGAAAAAATATTTCTCTAGAGCAGGAAGAACAAGGATGGAAGTGGAGTAAATACAAAAACACGAGAAAAGATTTTATGTTTTTTATTTTTCAAATATGTAAACATAATTAATAATGAAATATCTTGTTTATATTTTCAATATTCTAACATGTAGTCCATAAATGATAAAAAAGATGAAAACTTCATCCCAAATGATCATTTGAGTCATGTATTAGATGATAACCACAAGAAGATAGTATTATGTCCACCCAGGAAAAAGATATTTACCACTAGGTATTTTCCCTCATCAGGATTCTCTTAAACCTCTCATAACACTATTTTGCAATGCACTCGTGCGTAAGTAATTATGGAAAAAATAGATTTGATGGATCATGATGTAAGTAATGATATCACTAAAAACTTCTTGAAATCTATGTTAGTTAAATGCAAATCACTTCTATCAGAGGATGATAATAATGTTTATTTATATAGGGAATCATTTAATTCATTTAATGATTCACCTAGTGATTTCAATAATGATTGTAGTGTTAGAGAGTCCTATAGTGTGGTGGTTGTGATGATGATGATGATGGTGATAATGATGATGATGATGTTTCACTAGATGATTTTATTGTTGATGAGGATGTCAATAAAGGTGATGGAGAAGAGTATATTGATGACGTGGGAGATATTGATCCCCTCCACTTTTTAAATATCATTAATATAACATGTGGATGTTTTTTATGACATTAATTTATTGGTTTTATAAATTTATATGTTTGTTATAGAATTATAAATAGTTTAAAAACAATAACAAGATGTTTCCTGAATGCTAAATATAATATAACTATATTTTATTTAATGTGTAGAGTATTTTCACTTTTATTTACACATTTAGGATGTGATGGAAGTGATACCGACTCAAAATGGTGACATAGAGCTATACCAAGGGTTCATTGAACCATGGGTGTATTTTTTATGCAAGGAAAATCTATACCCCTTGTTTAACTACAACTATGGGTATGATAAAATCAACTAGTCTATACCCACAATTTTTATTTAAACAGTGGGTATCGATTTATATTGATGGCTCTATTAGTCACTATTCATGAAACCATGGTTACATACTATAATCATGGTTTTAGGGGTTATACCCTAAGTTCCAAACTGAGGTTAAAGTCTATGTTTATAGCATTGATGCATTTTATCTTCCTCATTGAATCCAAATTCTTTGGTATACCCAAATCATCTATTTAAGATCTAATCATCTCACGTAGTGATTGATCTGAAATAGGATTATAAATATATGAATATTTTACTTCCATTTAAATTATTATGAATGTCATTTAATTTTCAAGATGAACAAATACTTTGAAATCCTCCTCATATATAAGATTATATGACATTTTCAAGATAGTGCATCTTCTACATTGTTCCCCATACCCGGATGCTTAAAGATTGAATTTAACAAATCCTAGATAAACTCTGAGTATATTTTTTGGATCATATTGATCTCATTCTATGTGAATATATATTCTTTTCTCTGATGGCCAATATTTATGCATCTCACTTCTATCTATAGAAATAATGCCTCCAAATTTTCAATGATAATTTTACTACAGAACACTCAAGATTATTAGACAGATAATTCTATTTATAAACATTCTACTTTTTAAGGAATATACTATAAATTTGTTATTTTTTATTTATATAACACAATAACGTTTTTATGGAGAACTATAGATAATGAAATTCACCCCAAATTTATTGAATTGTGAGTAGTGGTGTGGCTGTTTCCTTTTCATTATCACCATGATGCACTCTTAACTCTCATTAATCCATATATACTTCACACTGTTATGAGGAGACCTGGTATCTGGGTTTGATAGTCTTGGGATGTTCCTAAAAAATAACTAATAATACCCATGTAATTTTAGGCAATAATTTATTACAATCACTTTTTTCTCCCAATGGTCTATAAATATCATTTTTCAGGCGAGAATATTCCTCAAGAATACAATTCATCCTTTCAAAACACACATTTACTATATATTGACAATAACATTTCCCTTATAAAATTATCCTGAAAAAAATTAAAATTCCACTCATGTTCCAAATTTTTTTATTTTATATGTGAATATATTATGAAAATACTACAAAAAATATTATGATATAATATATAATGACTCAATTCATTATTTTTATAATGATATCTAAAAAATCATGTTTCAAAATGGCATGAATATTCCCTCATAGATCTTGTGCCTTATATGAATTTTGGTCTTGGTAATATTCTCATACATGACCTTTAAGTGATGATATACTAGTTGAAGGTCCACATTACAGAAATATCATGCTCTTGATAACTAATCGATTGAATCATCACTCAATTTTGTAGTGTTATTTTATCAATCATGATATATGTTATTTCATAATAATCAAGACACATATTCATAGACACATTGTTTAAAATGAAATTTTTGACTAGTGAATCACATGGTGAAGCACTCAAATTGATGTGACATGTTTCAAGATGTTCTTGTAATTTAGTATATAGTTAAACTAGTGTAATGTGGTTTACTCAGTATTGATCGAATGATATATGAAATGATATAGGTATAAATTGAACTGAGATCCCAAAAAAACTATTATGAGTAAGATTATAATTTTTTAGGGAATATTTCATTATAAATCCTTATAATTTTATGGTCCTTAAGACATTTCATAGATTATGATTATACAATTTGATCTTGATCATAATGCTCATAAGGAAACAATTATCATTATTCTGAAGAATATTCCAAATGATATTAAACATGATCCATTTATTTTAATATAATCAGAGGGTTTTTGATGATATTAATTGTGTTTTAAATCTCTTAATAGTTAATGCGGGCACTATATAAAGACATATAGTTCATTCAAAAATAGAATAATATTGCACTAATGAAATTTTGGCAATGATCATTTTTATATTCACCCCTTATATAAGGTAAGAGTTATGTTCTTGAGATCAATGAATTGATCCCTAAAAATATTGAATTTTATAAAATATCCTATGATTTTATAGGATTGATTGAATAAATCTATTAATCATTGATGATTTGATGTTGTGTATAGAACTAGAATTAAATTGTATGTTTTCTATTTTATAATGGATAATTATAATACCTATCAATGTCACTTCATTGACCAACATATATTATAGTAATAAAGAAAATCCCCCTAGATCACATGTCAATAGAGGTTGTTGAATAGTTTATCACCAACGTTGCTCAGCTATGTGAATTAGTTTTCAAAATTTTCAAATTCCTTGTAATTGATAAATTATAAGGTATGTTGGGTATTTATCTATAATTTTTTTTTTATTTCATTATTTTCAATCTTTATATAACATGTACTTGTGTTTTCTTGTTGGACCGCCATTTATATATTGAAATAATTCATGTTTTTCTTGATTTATTTTCCTAGATAATTATTTTTTCACTTTTAACAAGTGGGATATTGAATCTTCATATATCCATAAGTTTTATCTTCTTATCCCACATAAAAAAATTCATTTCCCACAAGTCATATAAAGTTCCATGAGACCATTGAGAGTCACCCATTAATATATAAACATTAATTGTACACATGAAAAATTCTCCATATCTATCATTTTTGGGGTTTTACAACAATATTTATAGACTCTTAATTACCCCAATGATGAAGTAGAATAGTTTACATTTGATTTTATGAAAAGAACCACAATTAAATCACAAAAATCATTGTGATTTATCATTAAATGATTCATAAAATCTATCATCATTTTTCATGACTTCAATGAACAACCTCCCCATTACATGGTTGAGAGTGGGAGGGAAATAAATATTTATAAACAAAATATTGAATTCATCCCATTGAACATATTCTATGGAATATATGGTGTTTTTATTCTTGATCAGTGTACACCATTGATTAGATTCCCCTTTATGTTGTTAAACATCCATTATGATTTTCCAATGATCGATGAATTTAATAAGAAAAAATATTTCCCCATCTTAGCTAATCATTTGTCTAGTGATTATCGGGCCATAAAAACTAGTAATTATTTGAGGATTATTATAATTAATATGATTTTATAGGTTTAATTCATTAAATATTTCATAAATTTCTCAAGATTTTTCATTGGAGTTAGAGTGGTTTTTGGTTGTTGTAGTACCCATAAATTAATATATTAAAATTATTAATATATTTCAAATAAAATGAATATATCCATTCATTATAAATGGGGTTATCATTATTTGGGACTCCATATTAGAAATATAAAACCATAGTTGATTAGGAAAGTTCATGTTCATCCAAGGAGCTACATATGACTATTTTGTGCCAGATATTTCTTGGATGATGACTATTTTTGGTTAATTAAGTAATATAGATAACTAATTTAATTAAATATTATTTAATTCCATGAACAAGCCATCATCTCTTTAAACACCCTATTCTGATAGAACTCGAGGGATATCCTCATTACTTTTTGTGGATATAGAGGGTGAGGAGGAAAGCATTAGAGGGTTGAGAAATAGATCAATAATACATGATAATGGAGATTTATGGGATGAATCATTAATGATGTAGGATCATTAGTTTTATTTGTAGAATATATACACTTCAAAAATGATCAATCCAACCCTATGGAAAGGCTCATTAAATTCATATTCTTCAATTTGAATTAATATATATGCATGGTATTTTTATTCTTCATTGTTGAAATGTGGTTTTATATTATTCTCATGAGATAGAATAATTATTTTATATTTGAAATTAGATGATATGTATTTTTAATTGATTCCAAATGTGGTATAAAACATCATGGTCATTGGCTAGGACCCCATTGGTGAATTATTCTCACTATATTCATTCATGTTCGTTTTTGACACTATTTATTGAATTCATCATCTTTGGTCCATTAGGTACATTATTCGACATGTTTTTGGTTAATTTCATGGATGAAAAACCCCCCTAATGTGTGTCAAAGGTGTTAATGGAATATGTATTTGGGGTTTATAGATGGATCTACTAGGATTTATGTGTTTTATATGATGGTTATTTTATTTGGGAGATTAAACTATGGTGAACATATAAAATATTACCACATTAGTGAATGGATTTATGATACCCATCCACTGAAGGATAATTGATGAAATCTATATATATTTCATTTAGTTTATATTGATTTTATCTATCAAATAGGGTTTAAATAAAGAATAGATAGGAAATAGGATGTCCATGTGAGGTATATTCTTTATTACATGTGAAAAAACAACCTACACAACTTATAGTTCATTTGAAAACATTTTTTATTCTTTAGATCCCCAAGGCAGTTACATTTTTTACTATGTTAAGGATCACACTCCATATGGTTAGTCCGACAGACCATGTGTCGTTAACTAGTTAGATTACCATGGGGTAGAATCAAATATAAAAGGACCATATGTTTTAAGAAATGTCATGTATCCTTAGGGAGATGTTGTATGGATATGCACAACAATCAAAGCCATGTACATGGTGTATAGGCCTAGGAACCTAGGTGGAAATTCACACCTCGTTCACTGAGTACATTCCATGTTGTATGAAATGGGTTCCCATAAAATTTATATGGGATAACATGACCTGTAAAAAATATAAGATCAAAAAACCAAGTTATCTATGTACATGATTTGTACCTTTCTCAAGATTATTCAAATTATTTATGTATATCTTCTGGACTCACATTTTTCCATATAAGTAGCCTAACCAAAACATTTACTTCATATAATATGATTGAGAGCTAATATTTGGAATCAAATATATGGCGTAATTTTATGTGAGTGTGAATCTTCTTTCATCAATTATTGGTAGATGAAAGCCATATATCTAGGTTATCGGGGATAGTCTTGTGTTAGAAACCTCATGTGACACTAGGGTGTGGGTGGTAATTATCATTAGAGAGGTTGATTTTCTACTACAACATCTATAGTGGGGAATGATACAACTATCAATGATGTGGAAATCCCCCATATTCATCCTCCAATGATGAGTGGGTCCTCAATGGGAGTTTATTCTGAATAGGATATAGAGAACAATATCAAGGAGGGGGGCCCCAACTCATATTATTGAAACTATTCACATGGTGATGGGAATCATTGATTGAACATTAGAGTTGTAGGATAACTCATCACTCTTAGTTGGGCTATGGAGATGAATATCCACTATCTCACACTTTGGATTCATTATGAACATATATTTATTGGGATTTCATTTTCCCATATTGTTTGTGTTGAGCTAACTATTGAATATTTCTTTTTTCTACCACTATCATTTTTGGGGTTCCTTATTAGGTATATATATACACTCACCACTACATAGAAATGACTTTAAAATATTATTGCACATAGAGATGACATAAATATTAGGGGTGACCACGATGTACAATTCATTTGATGAGAATAGTTGTACCTAGTAGATATGACTATATTTGGTCATGGACTTTAGTCATTTTCAGATGGGATCTCTTCTGTATAAATTTTTATAGGTATTTTAAAATTTTAAACTCATTTATGGTAGGGAATGTATTATTCCAATTATTATTATTGAACTACATTTTTGTTCTTTTAGGCTTTCATAGTGGGTTTTTCATTCCTGTCTTATAGTCTCCATGTTTATTATTATATAATATCTCAACATTTTTCATGGAATTTATTGAATGCATGATCAATTGAATATAGTCTATGTTCTCCCATTTTACATAATTATACACAGTTCATGTTGCATTCCATTAAGATGCTAGTGTTAGAATTAGGATTTACACACTCATCTTCGCACATTCCATGTAGGCCCCACAGATTCAGAGCATGATATGGTAGTATCAAATGTGTGCATTATAACACATTGAAAATTATAATAGAGTAACTTTTATTCAATATCGTGTATGAAACACAACACAAAATATAAAATTGAATATAAAATATTGAGGCATTATCATATATATCATATTATAAATGAAATTAATATATTCAATATTTTCCATTGCTTGCAATACCGAGTTTTCCAGTATTTCATGCAATAAATACTTTCTTTGATAGCTTGTTCTACACACAAGACTAATATTTATCAAAAATACATTAATAATTAATATAATAAGAAAAAATAAAATTTTAAATTATTTGATATTAATTTTCTTTTGTAACTTATGATAATATACGGTAATAAAAATTTAAAATCAATTCATAGGTTACTATTTAATTAGAGATAAATATGAAAACAATATGTTTAATGGAAATTTTTTTATGATCCCAAAGGTATTTTATCCTAATAAATTAAATTAATTAATTTTAGTGAGTGATATTAATTAAATATATATTTTATATATCATCTAAATCTCTTTACTTAAATCCAATATATTTTAATGGGTAAGGATTAGAACAAAACCAATTTTATAAATAATACCTAATTTTTATCCAAAGATGGTTTTACTACCTTTTAATGAAGAACCAATTTTAAATATTTTTATGGAAATTGTATAAATGTAATATTAAAAAATAAAATGAATTTTATAAATAGAAACAACTTAATTAGTTTTGGGAGAAGTTTTAGTGTTATTCTATGAGGTTTTTTTGATCAATATAGAAAAATACGAAATTTTATTTTAAAAATGATTTTTTATATAATTTATTAGTGTGGGTAAATAATATTTATGACTTTTTTAATGTTTATTTATATTAATAATACATATATTTTTCCAATATAGGTCTTTGTAATAAATTTAAATTCTAAATTGAATATAAAACCATAGAAATCCTTTGTACATTTTTACTGTAAAAGCATGCTTTCTGAATGGAGGGATTTTGTAATCTTATTTTGGTATATTTGGGGTGAGAAAATGTTCTTTATAGGTTTCAATAAATGAGGGGGTGTGAGTTTCCATTTATAGTGGAGGAGGAGTGACATTCAATGCAACTTTTTAAAATGTAATTCCACCAACCATATTTCCATATATGGTGGATCCAAAAATGAAGGCATCGGTAGGTCAGGGCATCAGTAGATCAAGGTGTCAGTATGTCAGGGCATGTATGACATATGGAATAGATAGGTAAGGGCATCAGTGACTCATGGAATTGGTAGTTTATGGCATTAGTAGGTTAAGGCGTTAGTAGGTCGGGCCTTGGTATTTCAGGCGTCTATAGGTCGGGGGTCAGAAGGTCGGGGGTCGGTAGGTCGAGCATCGGTGAGTCACATCAGTGACTCACTGTTAGTGGGTCACATAATTGAATCATGTTAGTGAGTCATGTTAGTGACTCATTTTTAGTGACTCGGGTTGGTGACTCACCCATCGACGAGTTATTTTAAGCCTTTTCTATTCTTCATAGTTTCTCCCCTATTATGTTTTATTTGAAAAATATAGAGTTGAATTTTTTTTTTAGAAATTGATAAACGAATTTAAAGGGATATTAATTATATATTTAATATATTAACACTCCTAGAACATTTAAATAGTCAATCCACCTAATATTGTTCATGATCTCACATTTAAAGACTTTTAAAACCATTCTTTATTTGATATAGGATATGGATCTTTTAAGACAATATCTTCTCATCCCCCTATGTTTTTGTTTTCTCCTCGTTCCAGTAGAACCTTTCATCCTAGTGGATTCACATATTTACTACAACCATGGATCTGTTTTTCCTTGGAGTCTTTCATTCCACTCATGTACCCCTATTTTTGGCACAAAAACTAATTTTTTATCATATATTGTTCCAGGTATGGATACCTTCATCTCTCCTTTATTTGTGTATCATATGGGGGTGGGTGTACTCATGTTCCCTTTTGAATGTAGTTGGACCAATAATTTTCAAAGATAATAAGAATTAATGAATGATTGGTCTAGTAGTATACGATGATGATCACATTTTTTTTATAATATCCTTGATCCATGTTTTTTTGCAAGGGTTGTATGCCTTCTGAAAATCATGGATGTTGGTGGCCTCTGTTTTCCCACCGGTATGACTTGTGAATATTTGTTGATTTTTCCTTGTCGAATGGATGAAATTATTCAATTTTTTAACCATGTACACCCGGTTAAATATTAGGATTCCCCTTGATCAATCATGTTCTCTAATCACCCCTGAATAATGAAAGTGGAATTAATGATTGTGGTTTTCTAAATTTGAATACGCCTTATTGTTTGGTGTGGCTGTTTGATGTTTACGGTTATGTTTGACCTTGTGTTTGTGATGGTCATGTGATATTGTGGTAGGGTGTGTGGATATAAGTATGGGTAGGTACGAGTGGTGTAATGAAATCTCAAGTAGAGGTATTTATTGATTGTGGAATTGATGAAATTGTTATGTAATGGGACTACATCTGGGAAATGATTTGGTAGTGAGGGTGTAGTTTTAGGTTGTGTTATGTTAATGTTAACAGGTATGGGTGGGGAGGCCGAGTTTTGTTGTGATGAGGTGTGTTGGGGGTTTTCATTTGGAGAGGAAGGATAGGCCGACACAACATTGGAGTATGTTGGTGGAAGTGGTTGGATGGGTGTTTAAGAATGTGGATTTCATGGTGGATGGTTTTATCTATGTCCTTATTCAGGGTGTTTTATGACTCACTATGTGGTTATTTCTTGTAATTTGATTAGTATATTCCTTGGTCGGGATGGAATGAAAAGATGTTTTGACAAATAAATAAGGACTATTGATTAAAAAAATTGGATGATGTTATGAATTATATTTATGGCTGGTTGTCAGTTTGTGCCCTTATAGGTAGTATAAAATTTATATTTCTGTGGGAAGGTTTTTTGATTTTTGAAACCCATAGGTTGGGACTTGTATTTCGTACCTATATAAATACTTTTGGTTCAGTTTGATTTCTATATGCACCCAATATGTGTTTGCGAACTACATGATAAACAACCCCATTTTTTTTGGGGGAGGGTGTCCTTTCCCAAAATCCTGGAGGGATGATGGTTGGATTGTTGTTGGCTCTTCTCTTCTCCCTCTTCTAGGAATTGGTATCACAAGACACATTAGGCAGGTTGTGGTTTGGTTGTGAGTCCCAGGTGTCTTCGGGTGAGGTGCGTTTCCCAGTTGTCATTGGGATGAGATTTTGTTTTCTTTCCTAGGTGACATCAGGATGAGGTGGTGGTTTTGTGGACCAATTGTGTAGGGGTGGTATGTTTTTGTGGTGGTGATCCATATATTTTTTGGAGTAAGATTTATGTGGACTATGTGTGTGTGGGAAGGTTGTGACAATATTACATGAGGAAATGTGTGGTGGCATCTGGATGTTCACCATTATGAATGAGCAGCTAACCAATGGGATGTAGTGCAGGGTACCCTATCATCTATATTCTCAGATTTTTTTACTTTACATGACATGTGATATTTGAGGAGAGTTTCTTTGGGAGGTTGGGGTTTATAATATACATGGTAAGGTGATTTTGTGTTTCTATTTTTATTATCGCCGGGGAATCAGTATGTTTCCCCCACTTCTGTATGAGAGACTTTGAATTTTCCTACTAAGTATACTTTTATGCTCACACAATGTATATAAAATTTTTCTTAGGTTTCTAGTGAGAATATGTAGACAATATTGGAACGTACTATCTTTGGTTTTAGGATTGCTATTGTGTCGCTGAATTGCCTCGATCTTTTGATATTTAATTTGGATTTTTTAATTCAATATCTAGTAGTTTTACCTTAAACATGGATGTGGGATTTTCTTTTTCTTTTATATATATATATGTATTGGATTTTTAATGAAGTTGATACATCTTATCTCCAGCTCATGGTTATTATGAAAAGGGTAACATCCCCTGTTTTGTAATATTTGTATACATTTGGTTCTAGTCACATCCCCATGCCCTATTGATAATGAATCTTGGGGGGTTCATTATCTCTTTTTCATCTTGAAGAAGGAAGGTCATGGAATTTTTCCATCCCTTCCCTCATCATGATGAAGGAAGCTCATGAAAAAATGGTATCATAGGATCTTTTCTGAGTTATAGGATGGAGTTTGGATATAGGGATAGTGAATATTTATTGGGATGGTAGGGAAATAGATTTAGGTGATCTTTGTGCATGATTGAGGTCAGGGAAGACTGTCTAGGACACGTGATTTAGGGGCCCCCATGATCCTATGCAAGGATTATGATCTTACTGAATGACCAAGTGAGGCAACCCCATTTTTTGGGTATATATAGTAATAAAGGTACAAGCATCATACTTACTAGTGTTATTATTTGTCTTGAGATTTTTTGGTAATTTAAAAAAATCATGGTTAAAAATTAATTCTTATTAAAATTCCATAATTTTTGGGAATAAAAGTTCCATATTTACTTTTTTAGCTATGGAACTCAGTCATCTTCCATGGGTGGCTCAGGGAAGGAGGCTCTATATGATGATATAGCTGATCAGTAGTGGTTTGATCCAGAGGGGGGGGGGGTAATAGTGGTATATAATGTTACATTATTTCCTACTGAAGACCTCCTTGTGAATGTACGAGGATAGTGTCTCGAACATGGATATAGATAGATAGTCGATGAGCATGCGATAACCTTCACCCTGATCCAGGTTCTGATGGAGTACTGGGTTCCATTATCTATTAGTTGGATGAGAGGAGATACTTGTTAGTGTTGGATGATGTACCTAGTGGAGAGAAAGGAGGATGATGTTCCATGGTTTGATTTAGAGAATGTGTTCAGAGCATAATTTCTTTTCTTCAACCATGATGAATGAAAAGTGACAGGAGCTACTATCCCTATAGTATTCATGTTTTTCGGTATAGGAATGTTGGATCATGTTCAAGGATCTCCTACACTTTTCTCTAGATCAAAACATGTATGATGTGTCTAGGGAGAGATGTGAGGATGAGGCTCTTATCCCTTCTCTATAGTACACAATTACACTATTCAACATATCGACATACCTTGTGGTATATCAGAAGATTGTTGTGATTGAGACGATGCACACAAAAGGTGGAATATTTCAAGAGGTGATCCATAAAGGATATTTGAATGGAAAGGATTCTAGTAGCCGGTGTCAGGTTTCAGGGCCTTCGATGTTTCGACCAGTAGTGAGTCAACCTCAGCAGTTCCAGTTTCGACCTTTTGGTCCTCATGAATTTCCAATAGGCTTGGGACTGAGGTGTTTCACATGTAGAGGCTGTGTAAAATTTTAAATTTAGTTCCCATTTTGAGCATACGATGGTAGAGGTGGGAAGGTTCAGCATCCGCCTTAGTAGTAGTTGACAGCCATGCCATTTGAGCTGTAGGGATAGTAGGCTTCTGCCCCATCGAGGGGAGACAGAGCTAGCATAGGCTAACCTCTGAGAATTCCTCAGGGACCTCAAACCAAACATGGTCGATGATGTAGTTGAATGTATAGGGGAAGAGGATATGGGTGTGGTCAGTTACACACATCAACAACAGTAGTTCTAGCGGGGCTAGAGATCATTCAATGTGAAATCATCTTTTTTAGTACACCTATTTTCACCATGTTTGATTCAGAAGATTCACAGTTCATTGTTGCACCCTATGTAACCCATGATTTGGTAATGTAATTAGAGTGACTTACCATTCACTTGGTGTTGAGTACAATTATTGGATGTCAGAATTTATTGTTTAATGTTTGCTAGGGATGTAGACTAATGATGGGACCATATTAGTACCGTGGGGGTCTTTTTCTATTATAGATTCTACCATACGATTTCATCCTTCGTATCGATTGGTTATAATATTTTCGTGTAGTAATATATTTATTCCAGATAAGAGTCATGTTTTCCATCACAGATGTAACATAAGTGGCTTTCTATTGTGAGCGGAGTTCTCGGATTGGTAGTCGTTGTATGGAGCTTCTTCTTTCCTAATTAGCTATGCTCTGAGTGGAATCAATTGATTCTTAGATGGTGGGGGTTCAAATAGTATTTTGGGTGTTATTAGATGTTTTCCCCAAGGATTTTGTGACTCTACCCCCAACAAAGGACTTTGTGTTCTGAATAGGAGTATAGCCTAGTTCTTCTCTGATTTCAAAGGATCAGTATAGGATTGTGCCTTCTGAGTAGCGGGAGTTGCAGATCCACATTGAATATAAATAGAAGAATGGATTTATCTGACCCAGTGTGTTGTTGTTGGGTGCTCCGATGTTGTTTTAATATAAGGTATATGATGTTAAAAGGTTGTGTATAGAATACCATATATTGAATCAGGGAATGTTTAAGAACCATTACCCTCTCCGGAAGATATAAGATCTTTTCAAATAGGTGTAGGGGGAAAGTTTGTCCTCTAAGATCAATCTGTTGTCTAGATCTCACTAGTTGAGGGTAAATGAGGATAATATAATGATGATTTTTTTTTGGTGTAGGTATAGGAACTTTGAGTTTGTGGTTATTTAATTCAATGTTACAAATTCACCAGTAAAGTTTATGGGAATTATGGATTATGTCTTTCATGAGTTCTTGGTCCAGTTAGTCTTCATGTTAATCAAAGACATCATGATCTACTCAAAGTCATAAGAGAATCATATCAAGCTTCTCAAAAATTCCTTAGAGGTTCTTCGATGCCACAAACTCTACAAAATTTTGTCCTAGTGCGTGATTTGGACACATGAGTTCCACTTACTTTAAAATGTGTTGTCTCAAGTGGGTGTAGTAGTCAATCGTGCGAAGGAATATTTAGTTTTTTCTTGGGAAGAATCCATGAATGGCATATTGGTTCATAGGTTTCTAAGTCAAGAAGGATGTTACCATAGATTTACATGAGATATCTCTCAATTAGATGCTCCATTGATAGCTCTGACTAAAAAAGGACAAGATTTTGTGTGGGATGAGAAGTGGTAGGAAATGTTCAAATATTTGAACGGGATGTTAGTTAGTGCTCTAGTGCTTGGGTTTCGAAAGGAGGGTGTCATGTTCGTGGTGTTCTGGGATGCTTATTTCCTAGTATTGGGATGTGTGTTGATGAATTTGTGAGAATTGATCTCCTTTGTGACTATCCTGTTACGTTCCCATGAACATAACTATGACACCCATGATCTGGAGCTCTCAACGGTCATGTTCGTCCTGAATTTTTGGCGGCACTACTACATTGGGTAGTGTTTTGGGTCTTCATGGATCATAACAACTTCATGTACATCTTTTCTTAGAGATCTCTAAACTTACGACAATGGTGGTTGATGGATATTATCTAGGACTACAACTTCGATGTCTAATACACCTTAGGAAAGGGGAATGTTGATGAAAATTCCTTATACAGGAAGTCAGAGATGGAGTTAGCTCAAGAATCTAAAGGCGCATAGATGATGACATAGGAGTTATCTGCCTTGAACATAGATGTAATAATGGATGGAGACAAAGGTCATCTATTTTAAATGATGGTGTAGTCAACTCTGCGGCAGAAGGAGGTGGAGTCTCAGTGGGGAGACTTGGAGGAAGAGGGGATGTGTGAACTTGTTGACTAGGGTGATGATCTGATGGGTTGGTTGGAGGATAGTCGTAATCAGTGTTGTTATATGAGAATTTTTTTATTCCCCTAGAAATGTGTGAGGTTATTCTTTGTGGTTTTCTTAGATCACCTATATCAGTATACTCGAGAGTTTCCAAGATATTGGTTGTCTTGAGAGGACAGTTCTGGTGGCCTATGATAATGTAGGAAATGGGGGAGTCTATGGAATAGTGCCAAGTGTGCCAACAAGTGGAGGCTGATTATCATGTTACAAGTGGTTTTTTGAATCCCCTAGATGTCCCCAAGTGGTAGTGGGATGAAATATCAAATTATTTCATAACACGATTACCCAAAGACCAGGTAGGATGCGATCCAATCTGGGTAATAGTGGTTTAGAGAATGAAATTAACTCAGTTGATAGCAATTAATGAGGTGGGATCAATGGATGCCTTAGCCCCGAGGCTTGTGGGTGAGGTGATGTGGTTGCATGTGGTTATGAGATCCACTATATCGGGTGGAGATACATGTTTTATCATGAAATTCTAGAGGGTATTGAATATTTTTTTGGCACTCAGTTATTCCCGAACCTTTCTTTCCATCCTCAGCCATATTTCCAGAGAGAGAGGACAATCCATACATTTGAGTACATTTTGTGGGAATGCATCTTGGATTTTTTAGGGTCTTGGGTATGACATTTTTTCTTAATAGAGTTTTCTTATAAGCACATCCATAACTCAACCATTGTCATGGCACCATTTAGCACTTTATATGGTAGGTTGTATCATTCTCCTTTTGGATCGACAAAATTTGGGGAGGAATTTGTTCTTGGAATGGACATGGTGCATAGTATGACCAAGAAGGTGCTTCATATCCATGATAGGAATAAGGTGAAACCTGAACAGAATGAGCCATATACCAATCATAGGAGGATTCTCTTGGAGTTTGAGGATGGAGACCATGTGTTCTTGAATATTTCCCCTCGATGTGGGCATCAGAATTTCCGTATAGGGAGAAAGAATTCTTCTAGGTTCATCGGAATCATTAGGTGTTTTGGAAAATTTTTAAAGTGGTATACAAGTTAGAATTTCCACTAATGTTGTAGAGGACAGTTATGTCTTTCTGGTTTCCCAACATCATTAGTAACATCATGATGACTCCAATTTCATTGACTGTGGAGAGTTGGTTATCAAGGACGATGTAAAGAATGTAGAGAAGCCAATAGATATTTATGATTATTGAGCGACGATGTGACGTGGATGAACCATTCCATTAGTTTTCTTATTGTGGAGGCATGATGACATAGTGTAGAGTACTCTAGAAAGAGAGATGTAGATGTGTGCCTACTTCTTGTAGTTGTTTTGAATTTTTGATTTGTTTTTTTGATATAATAATAGAACCTTCTTTATAAGATGAGTTGTTTCCTTGGGCTATAAATATTGAGAAACTATTAAAATTTGGAAATGGGGAGACTAGAATCCTAATCAAGATGAATTAAATGACATAGGATTAACCCTATGTGGAAAAGTCAGTGTCGCCCGGAGTAGATAATATCTTCACATGAAGGGAGGAATTCCCAAATTCATCTATAAAATATGTTAGTGCTAGTGTGAGGAACATTTTGGATGTTTGGGTTATCATATGTGGAAGTAATTGTTCTTCTATGTCGAGTTTTTACTCAATATTTCAAAAAACATAGTGTGGTTTATACATTAGTTGTATCATATGGGTATGTTTTTCGGACCCCCTCCTTTGGCTAGGATTGTTTTAAATTTTTTGGGGAGATAGAATTGTTTGATAGGTATATGATGTAATTCCATGTATGTCCCTGGTCCATTATTTTGTCAAAATCTAGTGTTTTGGGTGTTCTAGTAGGAATTGTATCCCATTTCAAGAGTTGTCAAAAATTCTAGTTTTTTATCGGTGGCTCTGTGCATTGGTAGGTTGCGACATCAGTTGATCAGGGTGTCAGTAGGTTAGGGAGTTAGTGAATTAGGGTGTTGATGAATGAGGTCATCAGTAGGTTAGGGCATTGGTAGGTTAGGGCATTAGTAGGTAAAGGCATCCATAGGTTATGGTGTTAGGATGTTGGGTGTCGATAAGTCAGGAGTCGAATGGTCGGGTGTCAGTAGTTCAGGAATTGGTGAGTGGCATCGATGAGTCACATGAGTGACTCACTATTTGTGGGTCACTTTGGTGATTCATGTCATGAGTCCTAGCGGTGACTCACATTGTTTAATCATAGTTTGTGACTCTTTTCGCTGAATCACCCATCGGTGAATCATTTCCTTCTTTTTCTAGTATTCCCAATTTTTACACTTAAATTTTATTGGATGTAAATTGAGTGTAAAACCATATTCAAGCATTACTAATGGGTTTTCAATGGATATTAATTATATATTAAATATCCTAAAATTACCAAAACATTAAAATAGTCAAAACACATAATATTGATTGTCATTCGACATTTAATGACTTTTAAATCCATTCTTCTATTGATATAGGATCTGGCACTTCAATGAAAAGATATTCTCTTCCCCATTTTTTTATTTTTCCTCTTCGTACAACCGGATCCTTTTTTCCAATAGGTTTCCCATCTATTCTATAGCCATGGATCATGTTTTCCTTGAATTATTTTTGGCTACTGGTGCACCCCCTATTTTTGGCATAAGGAGGAAGTGATGATCATATGTTATTCCAAGTAGGGATCCCATTGTCTATCTTTTATGTGTGCATCATGCGAGGTCGGTGTACTAATGTCCCCTTGTGAATAAATTAGTTCCCAAATTTAATGAATAAAATAAGAAGTATTAAAATAGGGGTTGGGAAGATAATGATGATGATTGCTTCATTTTATATGTTATCCTTGATATATTCAGTGTTTTTTAATTGTTTTATTCCTTCAAAAAATCATGACAGTTGGTGGCTTCCATTTATACACATGTATTACTTGTGAATATTTTTTGTTGTTTACTTATTGGATGGTTGAAATTAAGAAAACGATTAACCATTTAAACATTGTAATATATATAGATACCCTAAGATAAAAAATTTTCTATGATTACCCATGAATAATGAAAGTGGAATTATAGAACATTGGTTTCTAAAACGGAATAAACCTAGATGTTTGGTGTGGGTGTGTGTTGTGTATAGTTCTGTTCAACCCTATATTTTTTTTGGTCATGTGATTCTATGTATGGGAGTGTAGTTCTAGTATTGGGGTGGTATGAGTGGTTTTATTGATTAATAGGATGAGATATTGATTGATTGTGGAATAGACGAACTTGTTATGTATAGGTAATGCATCTGTGCAGTGGTTGGGTAGTAGGGATGTAGTTTCAGGTTGTGCTATGTTTATTTTATAGAGTGTGGTGTTGTTATACAATGGGGATACCAATTTTAGTTATGATGTGGTGCTTTAGTGGTATTCTTGTGGATATGAAGGAAATGGAGGCATGACATTGAAGAATAATGGTGGTAGTGGTCAAACTGATGATCGAGAAAGGGGAGTGTGCATTGGATTATTTTACCTTCGTCCTTCTTCCTAGTTTTTTATGGATGACTATGTGGTTGTTTCTTGGGATGTGAATGGTAATATCTCTAGTAGGGATAGAATTAACATATCTTTTTTTATAGAAAGGATGATAGTTAGATAAATGAATTGGATGGGGTATTGGATTATGTACGCGGCTAGTTGTGGGGATTTTCATTTAGAGGTAAAAATTAATGTAGATTTGTGTGGGATTGTTTTTTGTTTTTATATCCCATGGATTGGGATGTGTGTTTAGTACCGATAAATATACCTTTATTTCTTTGTGATTTATATATGCACCCAACTCCTTTTGAGCACTAGAAGACAAAAACTAACATTTTTATGGGGGAAGGTAATATTTCCTAACATCATGGTGAGAGGTTGAATGTCTTATCATCGACCCTTCTATACTTCTTATTATTGGAATTGTCTGCCAAAGGATCCTCGAGCAGGTTGTGACAGTGTTGTGAGGCCTAGATTTTGGTTGGTAAGGTGTGTTTCCCATGTGTCTTTGAAAGGAGAAATTTTGTACTTTCCCATGTGTCTTTGCGATGAGGTATTGGTTTTGTGGCCCAGGTGTCTGCAGGTGGTATGTGATGTAGTGGTGGATCAGGTGTATACATGTGGTC
The DNA here is from genome assembly GCA_963277665.1 of Viscum album. Taxonomy (NCBI): domain Eukaryota; kingdom Viridiplantae; phylum Streptophyta; class Magnoliopsida; order Santalales; family Viscaceae; genus Viscum; species Viscum album. The sequence goes on along the minus strand of OY728120.1, from coordinate 535,518,803 downwards.
TGTAGTATGTGTCCTAGGTGTGTGTGGGTAGGTTGTGAGAGCGGATCATGTAGAAGAGTGTGGTAGCATCAGAATGTGCACCTTTATGGATGAGTGGTTAACCACTTGGAAGTGGTGCATATACATTATCATTGATGTTATTAAAATTTTTACATTACATGGATTGTGTTATTTAATGAGCATTCATTAGTGAGTTTGGGGGGGGGGGATATTATACCAAGTTAGGTTTTTTGAGTTTTTTTTTCTCATAGGGGATTTAGTATGTTTCCCACATTTGTGCATGGTAGTCATTGAATATTACTACTGAGTATAGTTTTATTCTCACTATATGTATATAATACTATTTTCATGTATCTTTGGAGATTAACTAGATCGTGTTGGACATTACTAGCTCAAGTTTCGGGAATGTTATTATGTCACTGCTTATCTTTTTTCGTTTGGTATTTAACTTGGATTTTTTTTTCGTTTCATTTCTAGCAGTTTCAACTTAATCATGAATATGGGATGGATTTTGGAATCTTTTATATATTGTATTGGAATTGTTTTGAGATTGATACATCTTATCTCCAGATATTGTTTACTATAAAAAGGGTAATGCCTCCCTTTTTTGTTATCTATATAACCTTGGTGTTATACGCAACCCTAGGACCTAATGGATGTATGACTCGAGGGTCATTATCTCTTATTCATATTAATGAAGAATGGTCATGAAATTTTTCCATCCCTTCCCTCATCTAGAATATTGATATTTATGACACATAAATATTTAATAATTATGAAATATTCATCATGGATTAGAATCTGGAGACAATGAATTCATGATCTATGTTATTGGAAAAAATATAACAATTTAAAAAAATCCCAAGAAACTAGGGAATTAACTCCTAAATTTTTTAAAATAATGAATGGTTGTAGAAAATAGGTAATAAGATGTTATAATAAGATCATACATGATATTATAAAATTGATTGTAGTTATTTTATATGGTATTTAAATTTCTAAAACCAATATATATGATGTTAATGGATTTTCATCTGAAATGATATGCATGGTAAGAGATTTTATTTTCACTTTTTTCATCTATAAGAAAAATGTCATATTCACCAATTACATATTTTATTTGGTGTACCTACTTCCAATATTAATATATTTTATTATGAACTATTTTTAAATTCACTGTATTTTTAGTTTCAATTTATATTATTTCATCTAATGGTATTTTTATTATATTTTTTGAAATAATTAATAATTCATAACTCAATTCCTTTTCATTGGGATATATTACTTCCACAATGTCCTCATCATTATAATATTATTTGTAAAATATATTTTTACTCTTAATTATTAAATTTCCATCTTTTCTATATGTATTTACATTTTACAAACTTAATATATTCATTGATTGATTCTCACATCTATGTTATAATATTTTCATGGGTTTACGTCACAATATCATTAAGTTTGGGATTGTTTACATATGAAATTAATTAAGAGGAAATTATTTGATATTTGTTTTATAAATTCATTAATTTTAATCTAAGATGGTAATTACTAACCTTTTTCAACTAATTGTACCATTTTTTTACTCTATTATACAGAAACTGATTTAGAATTTTTTTTATTAAAGTTTGATTTCCATTCTCACTTTAGTGGGAGAACCTATTTTCACCTAAAAACCATATTTCATTAAAATGACTCACAACACTTTTTATCTTTCCAATAATATTTATCATTTGAATTATTTTCCGGTATTTTTTGTTTAAAAAAAATTCAATGAAACCATCCATATTCTTACTCTATATGGTTTTTTATTTTATTCGACCAGGATAGTATTGGGATTCACTTCTAAGATTCCATTCCCCCTTGAATTATTCAATTTCATTTTACCATTGAAAATTGAATTTTTCATAATTATATATTTATTTTTTCTTGGAAACCTTCACTTCTTAAACAATATAAAATTTTAAATATGGTAATTAATTTTAATTTTATTTGATATAATATATAAATATTGATAAATATTTATCCCTTAATTTATATAGATATTTTATCAAACACATTGTTTTTAAATTAAATCAATTATTCGATATGTGAGGAAATGTGTTAGACATGCAAGAGACATATTCATTTCCATTTAAGAAAATTCATAAGGGATGTATACTAATTAATGAATGGAAAAAATTCATTTGTAGTCTTATTATAAAAAATATGTTGATTCTAAACCCTCTATGTTTGATTCTGTGTAGAATAGATGGTTATCTACCAGGTATTTTAACAGCCTTTTGAAAGGTCTTGATTGTAGATTTCTAAATCATATTTTTAATGGTATTGATGTTAAAAGTCTCATGTTACTGGGAAAATGATGAATGATAATTGAAAATTTATATAATTTAGATTTATTATTAATTATTTTTTATATTTTCATTAATAAAATATTTTTGGATCCATTTAAAACTCATTTTATTTATTAAATGGTATTTTTTATCTTATTTAACAGTATATATTGATTTTTTCATTACACAGTTTTTTAAATGGAATTTTATTTCATTTATTTTCATTTCCATATTGATTATTCCCTATCTAGTTTATTTAAATGTAATGTGTGCTATGTTACATACCTTTCTATATAGTTTTCACCCAATGATCCATTATGCCTTCTGTTGTAGTTTACCATTTAAATGAATTTGAGAACACCATTATTTTTCTTACCTTCCATAGTATTACATTAAGTGTAATAATAAATATATACATTGATACACTATATGGGATAAAATTTTTATTGATGAAATATATTTTTTTAATTTTTGTTTTTATTTATAAAAAATACTCATGTATGTATCTTGTTTAACAAGACTAAAAAATATTCGACCCATTGGGAAATAATTTACATGGGTATTCTCAAAATTGAGTGTTTATAAAAAATGAGATATGGGATTTCTAGAGTCAGATCTCTACACATGGTATTATATTATGTTTATAGGAAACCATGGGTACTAAACATAGAGAAGCATAGATTAATGAATTGAACCCAATTTAGACTTTGAGAGATATGTATAGAAGAACATATATGTATTTTTTTATAGATATTATGTTGGTCTTAATAGAAAAACATCACTATATAGATACTATATATGGATGTGGTTCTAGCATAGATGTACCTAGGGGTATCAAGTTTGAAAAGGTTTGTTAGTCTTAACCTGAGAATAATCTAGTACAAAACAATGTACCTTCGTGAACAAATGGTTTTATTGTTCTTGGGCTTATTATTATGATAATTCAAAATTTCCTTACATTCCATTATAATTAATTTAAATATAGAATTAAAATGAAATACCTAGTTTAAAAATATAGTACTATTGATTGTAAATAATGTATGATTATATTATATAATTGATTATATGTTTTTCTCAATAAAACTATAATAACACATACTACGGTTCATGGTTTTACACAATGGCTAGAATTCTTAGGGGTTGTGTTGACATTTAACATGATGTACAAGGTAGTGAAAATGAGAAATAATTGAGGTGTTTGTATGAGTGAATGATATTGTGTTTATGTATAATTATAATTCACAAAATATGATTAATAAAATATATCTTAATCAAATCCCAAACTCACCAGTGAAAATAAGTATATAGGATTCAAAGAGATTGAGTGGTGGAAACTATATATAAAGGAAAGCTTATTTTCCATCATGCATGAAATGTGGATGGAGGCACCCAGGAAGGTGTCTCAATGGAGAAGGATAATTAATTAAGTTTGGGAAAGGACATAGGGAAAATAATTTCCTAGAAAAAAGGATGATTATAATGGAATGAAATAAATCTCATCTTATATATCCATTTATAGTTCATTGCATTATTTTTGGGGAACATAAGAATTACCCAATCCAATTCTTACTTATTAAGGATAAACCGAAGACAAAATAAGGTCCATTGTATAAATAAATTGTTGATGTATTTTGGTATTGAGGATGTATTTAAAACCATAGATAAAAGGATATTTACTATTTAAATTTAAATAATTTCTATCATATATATTTTGAAATTAATTTTATTATAGTATAGATAAATGCCAACCCACATTCTGGGTGACAACCAACAAAATAAAGAAAGGTAGTGGTGCTTGAAAACATGATCAAATGATGATATTGATTCATGCCTACCATTGGAATACATGAAGTCCTAGTTAATGAGTAATTGTTAATTTTTAAAAAATTCTAGGAATAAATATTGACAATGAAAACGTAGTGTCACTGTATTTACTAAATATGTATTGGAAAAAATAATTTTAGATAAATTTAATGATTTTTTTATTGAACTTTTTAGTAATTTAGAGACAGACATTAATGTTTTTAGTATTCATTTCATGAATAATGGTATGGATTATAATTTAATTGAATCAAAATCAAATGATGAAATTATTCCTATGAAATATAAATGTATAAAAAAATAAACTTCCTTATATTCTTTCATAAAAATATAATTCCTCAACATTCAAAATATTATATTAAAATAAAAAGTATATACTAAATCCTAAATCATTGTTGAACCTATGATATTTTTTATAATAAAAGACTTATGTCTTTGAGTCCCTAAAATTTCCCTTAATATGTTGCGTTTTTTTATCTATGACCTCAATCACATCCTATAAATATATACACTTTTCCTTCAAGTCCATGTATTCAATTACCATTAATGTTATCCTATGTAGAAACAAATTTATATGTTTTTCAATTTGACCTTTTTATATTTCATTAAATTTTATAGATAAGATAAGTTATTATTTCTTCTGACAGTGTGGGATTTCAAAAAAAAATGCATTCAAATATAAAAAACCAAATTATGAAGATCATGTTTGAATAACAAGGATGTAATTTATATATGACGTGGAAATCATAACACTACGAATATTCTAAACTAGTACATTTTATTCGATAGCGTGTATGACATGCAGTAGAAAACATAGAAAGGAATATAACCTATCATGAATATATTATATATATAATATTTTAATCAAAATTAATATATTTTATATCTTTCAATTCTTGAAATACTAATTATTCTTGTGTTGAATGCAACAATGACATTCTTTAATATCTTTTGAAAAATGAAATATCAAGTTTCACAAAACCTTAATATATTATTGATATAATAATATGTAAATGATTATTTCAATTTGAGTTTTTGAAAAGTATTAATTAAATCATGAAAATATATCGTTTATAAAAATGTAAAATGAATTCATAGGATACAAATTAATTAGAAATAAATTTAAAAACTATTATAATATAATGGAAATTTTTTCATAATCCTGAAGGGGTTTTATCCAAATAAATTTAATTAATTCAATTAGTGAGTTATATTAATTAAATATATGTGTTTTATACTCAATTATCTTTTTTGACATTCATCAAATATATTTTATTAGAATAATATATGAAAAACCCAATTTTAACTATAATAACAATATATTTCCAACGATATTTTTACCACCATTAAATGTGGATAATATTTAAAATATTTTTTTTGAATATTTATAAATGTAAAATTAAAATAAAAAATAAATTCTTCAAATATAAACATAAAAATCGGGTTAGGTAGAATTTTTGGTATTTTCCCATGTGGTTTTATTTTTTGATTAATTATAAAAAATACTGAATTTTAATTCAAAAATACATTTTTATATTATTTAATTATAAGGTTTATTTAAATTTTAGTTTTGTTTTAAATTTTTTTATATTAAATATTCATAAATTAATCATATTTATGTAATTATAATAATTTTATTTTGAAATTGAATATAAAAATATAAAAAATGTTTTAACAATTTTACATTATAAACAAACTTTCTCATTTTGTCTGTGGGATTTATATAAAATTGGATTCCATTATATTTTTTATTTAAATTTTGGAAATTGTATTATATTTTTTCAAGAATAATAAAATCAATTTTTAATATTTTCAACATTTTTTTTAGTAAAAAGATCATTGAAAGTAATTGATCCATTTTTACCTTAGTTGTGGTAAAGGTTTTGTATAGTTTTTATCATTAATTTTGGAAAAAATATTTTGAACTTATTATATAATATTCATTAATATAATTATTAATATAGTATCCATTTTTCCAAATTTCATTGGCACAATTGGTAAAAAATTATTTCTAAATTATTCCATATATTTGCAATGATAAATAATGTTTTCAAAGAGTGGTTGTTCAAATGTTTACAATGTTTTTATATTGAAATCTCTTATGAAAATAATTACAATGAAATATATTGAATTATTTTATATATAACTATAATATTTAGACTATAAAACAAACCAAATTTATAATTTATTTTTATAAATATATTCAATGATATTTCATAGTTTAATTAGAATATAGTATTTTTCTTTATTCATCAAAAAGTGAAATATTTTATAAAATTCCCAAAACCAATAAGAAAATTATCTTTTTATATTATTATTTAAAATTTATTTCAATTTTATGTAAATAAATTATAATTGAAAAAAAATATATTTTATAGGAAATTTTCTAATAATCCACCTTTTAAAAAAAAATTCCGAAAACAATTTTTTCTATTTTAACAGATTCTAAATTTATTTATAAATAAATATTACTATAATATTAAAATATTAGGCCGTCCTATGAATAACCTATAGTCCTAGGGATTTTTTATAATGACATAATATAATATGATTCATTTTTAACATAAGGTTGCTTATTACACAACATAGCCAATAGATTATAATTAAAGAAATATATTTCATTATTTATTTAATCTCGGTGTGTATTGTAACATAATATATGAAATTAAATGTTATTATGTTATTATTTATTTTTCTATAATCTCCCCACCTTAAATAAATTATTTCCTTGAAATTTAATCATGATCATGGTCCCCGATGGTATGATATTTGAAAATTACATTTTTGAAAATATTTATTGTAAAAAGAGTTAATAAAATATCCTTTTAATAGGGGGAAAGGTTAATAATGAGGATAAATAAAAAGGTTTCAATGTATGAGAAAATTAGTGGTATATGATGACATTGACTAGGAAGAAAAACTTAAACAATTATAGGGAATTATAGAGTTCATTGATAACCATAAGGTGAATGATCAATGGAGAGATAAAGACCTCAAAACTATAAGTCTGCGAGGATTAAAAAGTCTATAGGTTCAATATAAATTATGTAATTAGAATGAAATTTTGATTCAAAACGTTTTTATGTTAGTTGAGGAAATATTTTACTGCCTATAAATATAAGGATATATTATAATATGCTGTGATTATATTTAAAAAGATAAATTTTGTCTCAATGTTGCGCTTTGATCAATTTAAAATTGTTCACTTTTTCAAATAAATTAATATCCAAAAATTAATTCCTTGAGACTAAATAGAAAAATAATATATTAATGGATCATAAGATCCATAAAAGAGTCCCTTTTCTTTCTAAATGTCTATAATTCCATCCAATGGCCCGAAGGCCTTCATTTTTTATTGATTTTTGATAATATATCTTTCAAGGGATGAGGTGGAACCCTAACAAGGCCCGTACGCGTAAGTATTACATGGCCCGTAGGACTTAAAGGAATTCATTTTCCCACAGGCTTCATACATTACATATAACCCAGACTAACTACTTGGAACTTCTCCTCGCCAGCATCTTCATCATGAAATCAGTTCTCCACCTTCACATGGCTGTTCGTTTAGGAGTTTCCATGCATGCACAAGCTTGTCCCGATGGCAGGTGCCATACCCTCTCATTCTTGCAATCTGTTTAGTTTCTGCTGTGGTGAAAGCTCCTTGCTCATCCTCCTTATAGAGCTTGTTCCTTGTAGGTCGTCTTCTTTGCATCTACATTTAAGGTGGCCCGAAGGCCTTACTGACCTGAAGGCCTGGGTGGCCCGAAGGCCTTAAAGGACTTAGGGACCAAATCGGTGGCTTGAAGCCCCAAAATGGGCTATATTCTCGGCTGCTACAGTGCCAAACAGTACCTGCTAGAGTTCCCACTACAGTACCTACTAAAGTACTACATAGTTCCTGCTACAGTACCTACTACAGTACTTTTACAGTACTGATACAGTACCCCGGAAATAATGTCTCTGCCTGTATTTGATCTCGGGTCTCCCGGATGCACTTACAGAGTCCTTACCAATTGGGCTAAGGCTCATATGCCTAAATGTCTATAATTATTTTCCAAATATAATATGATTAGAACATTTTATCCAATATAATACATTAATCAATATACCTCATTTGAAATTCCATTTGTTCATCATTAATATTTAATTTTAAAATTTTTTAACTGATTAAAAATTAACAAGGATATCACGTAGGGAAGTGGCATGAGATAAACCATATCATAATCTGGTAATGGGATAAATCCAAATGTATTTTTTGAATCTCATGGGTTATCATAGTTTTTATGGATTTACCTTTTTCTAAAACTTTATTATTATATTTGTTATAATGTTCACAAAAATATATGATGGAAAACCATGAAATAAAATTAATCATTAAATAACCTTTTTTTCTATGGTTTCTAATACAACCTATTTTTTTACAATATAATAATTTATTTAACTATTCTTATAATGTGATTAATGATCATATTAAATATAAAGGCTATGAATTAAATTAAACTTATGTCAATAAAATGTAAATTAAATGTTCATAATATATATTTCCAATTAAAAATATTGATTACTATATATTTCATGATTAATTTATCTAAATTTCATGGTTAAATATACATCTATAATATAATTGTTGAATACCAGTAATTACATCAACAAATTGATGTATCTATTGGTCTATCCCTGAGTTTGGGTTTATCCTTTATAAGAGTACATTGATTCTGATAATTCCTAGTATCCCAAAATTTTAGACAATGATTAATAAATTGATCATTAGGATGGGATTTATTTCCTTCCATATTACTCATAATTTTTCAAGGGAAATTATGTAATATATGCACTAATATTACAAAAAAAATCTTTTCCCTAATCCATTGAGACCTATAAATTTTAATCAACAAAATTGGATGTTTAACCTAGGAAATTTATTTTCACCATCTATTAAAATCCTTCATCATGTTTTCTAAATAAAATTGGAATGATCTAAGAATATCCCTTGGGACTATCAAAATAGGTGTGAAGTAAGCCCCTAAGTTATGAACTATTAAATAATGAGGTCAATCCCATTGTTCCAATTTTTTAGTTATTACCCCCATGTACAACTATTCATGAACCACTTCAACATGTAATATCCATAAATGCATATATTTCTTGGATGAAACACATAAAAACCACCATACAAAAATAATATGATGTTATTTTTCACATTCTCTCAATGTCTACCATAGTGTTGTGTTACCTAATCTCTATTTTCAATAATTATGTTCCCATTAACTCTACTAAATATTCATTAATACCAACTATAGTTACTTGGACCACTGTTAAATGGAGACACTGTATACATTGTTGCATTGTAATAAGATATCGGGAATTACATCCTAAATTAATGAACAATTTAGTCGTATTGCTGAAATTGATTAATATTTATGTCTTAGTACATTTAAAAATAGAAATGACAATTGAATGTTTTTTAAAAAATATCTTTATGACCACTATAATATCATTTCATATTATTCATAGTAATGTCATTGGATTCAGAGAAAAGGAACTAATATTAGGGTGAGTTAAAATTCTTTATAAGGGTTAAGTAAAATTAATTAATCATTAATAAATAATCATAATCAAGATGTCATGGTACTATATTGAACACACATGAAATTAAATAAAAAATATGAGAAGGAAGTGACTACAAAAATTATGTCAATGTAAAAAATCATTGGGATAAAATTCTATAAGGAATTGTAAATAACTGAACCCCCATTCCATTTAAACAACTTCATTATAATGTCATGATTAGTAATATTCAATTTGGAATGTTAAATAGCTGAAAATATTTTCATTATAAATGAAAAAACAACAATAAAATGAATCTAATGATAATGTCATTTTCAAAATATCCTAGATAATAAAATAATAATTCTTAATTAGTAAGTTCACAACTATCTGACATAATGATCAAAAGAATCATGATACATTAACCACAAATACCATTCAAAATATGATTTTCTACTAAAGGTAATAATTTAATTAATTATATATTACATTTTTTTAATGAAACATATGATTCATCGAGAGGATATATAATACCAGTTCCCACCCATCACTATATGTCTAAATAAATTCTCAAGTATTGAATAATCGATTTAATTTGTTGAAGAACGGGGATTGTTACCAAATATTTAAATTAGTTATAGAATATATAATTATCAATATTTCCATAGATATATAAATAAAATTTAATATATAACAAAATATTCAAAAAATATATATTTTTTAATAAATAAACATATCTACAATAAATAATTTGAATAATTGGGAAAATATAACATCCAACGAACAGATGAATGTAAATATTTCAAGGAGAATTTAATGAATGAAAATTGAATCAAGGATATAATTGTTCAAAATATTAAAAAACCATTCATTGGAATAAAAATGATTTTATCCATTCAACATATACCCATTGGAGATTAATTAGTGGTTTTTTCATTAATGAACCATAATATGATAATATATCCTTAAAACATTGTTAAGGAAAATATCATCTTCATTCTGAAAATAATTTATTTTTAAAAATGATCATAGAAAATTTTGAATTTTTTTTACAAGAATCAAATCTTTTAAAAAATATAAATTAAGTATTAAAACATTTGATTGGTCATGAATGCTATAAATTAAATTCATTATATATATATTAAAATAAATATTTCGTTCACTTTTACAGGTAAAATATAAATACAAATTCCTTGAAAAAAATTATGCTTCCATTAAAATTTTTTGGTAAAAAAATTAAAAATGAGATAAAATTTATTTAATAAGTCATTTTAAAAAAAAATATTTTTTTTAAAACCTTTTAAAAAATTGTTTTCGTAGAAAACAAATTTTTCACCAAAGAGTGAAATGTAGTAGTATTTTCATAAATACATTTCACAATTATATTAAGTTCCAAATAGAAGAAAATTGAACTATTGAAAGAAAAAATTATGAATAACTAGATAATAAATAAATAGAGTGGGTTTATTAGATAACGATCATATAAACTACTTCAACTAAATTAAAAAAAAAACAATCTATTAGAAATAGATTGTGAAATTAAACTCCTAAAATGATCATAATATTCAAGTGATAATTAATAAATGAATAGATTATTTGTGTTAAATATACATAATTATAAAAATTATAAATAAAAAATATTATATTAAAAAGTAAATAAACACAAAATCATAGAATACCAAAGACAACAAAGAAGTAATATTACCCAATGAAAATAAATTTTGTTATGAATTTTTTTAAATCTTCCTACCTTTTAGGTCAAATACACTTAGATGATATAATTCAAATTAAATTATAAAATAACATAAAAAATAAATTATTCATCACATCACAAGTTAAATGGACACAATATAAATCCAATAAAATCAACTAGTTGCATAACATTAAAATATTCTAGAAAAAATTTAAATATGGATAAAATCCTTTAGCTTAATTTTTTTAAAAATGTATTTAAAATTTTTAATAGTGTTTTTAAGAATGTTATTATCTTATTCCAAAATAGTATTAATATTTATAATATCATATATGATCATTTTATAACATCTTATCCCTTGTTCGTTAAACATCCTTCATTATTTTCATTATTTATAGTGTTAATTTCCTCATTTTACAATTATTTCATTATCATGAATGTTCTAATTGTTGTGAATATTATATAGTTCCATCATCTAAAAATAAATTAATCTTGAAAAAATTATATATTGTTACATAAATTATAAATATAAAACCAATTATAAAATATGGTTAGGAAAAATGATATTAGTTATAATAATTAAATCAGTAGGTCATATATACACATGTCAATATTTCAATTTTTCACCGACCAATATTTAATTGTGATAGGATTTTTTTTATATTACAATACTATTCATAGTATCATTATTACCATATAATATACTATAAAATATCAATTGTGTGTTGTGTTGAGGTAAAGAGAGAAACATCTCTTATTGATGGTTGTAGTCCACACGTACACGAATGATGTTACCATATTGAAGTGAATTAGAAAGTAATAACTAATGTGATATATTATCATTAACAATTGGAAAATATTTCTTTAATATAATAATTATTTTATTTATATCACATGTAATTATAAAAATTATTTTTATCAGTTTTTATGTTCAGAGATAGTGAACGATTAAGCACATCACTCCATGGGGCGGTATTATATCAAACACATGAGAGACATTATTGTATCCCCAATTTAATGGAACAGAAAATATTATATATAATATAACTAATAAATTTGAATAATAATATTATGAATATCACATCTATATTATTAATACATCATAATAAGTTATCTTGATAGGTTTTAATGATAAAGATATTGGCATTGGTTGGTGATGTGGTAGTCTTCCATACAAACAAATGTTAATGTTGTACCCTATTTGATGGTCGTAGGGATGATAGAAGGTAGTTACATAAACATAATAAAATCTCTTTATTTTTATTATACTATGGTTATTATTTTTAATGGTATAATAATAATTTACTTAGGTGGAGAAATAAATTACTTAAAATGAATATGTGAAGAGTATTACATATTATTATGGTATCCTCCTTAGGATTTCACAAAAACCATACAAGGTAATCATTCATCCAAATTAATGGATTCCCAGATTTGTGTTTGTAATTTTGGAAGTGAATATTTTAGGGAATGACATAGATAAACTAGTTTGAAGGTGTGAAAATATTCATTAATGCCAATGATTTTATCATTCTAGAAGCTCCAAATTGTTTGTAAAATGAAGGATCAATAGAGGAAGAAGAAATTATACTATTTAGGTCATTAAATAAATTTATAAAAAATAACACAATATAGATTAGAAGATAATTTTTTATTAATTTCAAATATAATGGAAATAAAAATATTATAAAATTGTTCACGAATTCATATAGATCATGGTGACATATATGATTATGTATGTGCATGTAATAGTCCCAAAAAATTACATAAATAATGAGGTTTTTCAGTGATATAAGGAAACAACTATATCCACATAATTTTATTGAAATTCATTCAAAAATAGATGCTAGAAGAAATTATCCTGATCTATAACTACAATGCATAAATTATCATAGTTGGAAATAAATTATGTTCCTTGGTTGTATGAATTAAAATCATGGAGAAACATCTCTCTTATAACATTTCCTCCATATAACATGTTTATAATTGAAATTTATATATTAATAGGTAGATGATTGAGGAATTAAATGACATAGAATAAGAAAAAAATGCATCATGATGTTTATTTTATAAAATCAAATCATGATGAGAATAATATGTCTTTTAACCCATTGTTTGGTTGAAAATATTAATAGGAGATTATAAAATAACATTATAATAATAATTTAAAAGTTTTTATTAACTAAAAAATGTAAAATAATAAGGTATATTAATCAATACTGTTCTAATATAATTTTTGTAATAAATAAAATTACAATTTGGTTGTTTTGATAAATAAATTATTAAAACAATGTGAAAGATACATTCTATTTCACATGATGTTTTTTAAACTTATTTTTTTAGATGATTACATAATTGTTTTTTTACTAAAAAATATACTTCATAATATTTAAATTGAGAATATAGAACATGGTATAAAATATTTCATTCTGAAATGGATAGATTTGATTCTTTATTGAAGTTAATATTTTTTTAATACATGGATTGTAGATATCTACATTGATTTAATGAACTGAATACACATGACTATGAAAATGTGTGTCTAAAATGTTCTAAATAATTATAAAATTATATATATTTAAATATTAGACAGATAATATGTTGTTTGGAATAATAATATTGGGTTTTGATGAAATTTTAAGACCATAAAATTTAAAATTGAAACATTTTCATTTTTTAAAAATTAGATAGTTATGGAATAAATTCATTGATCTCAAGATATTATACTAGTTCATTAAATGTTTTGATGAAAAAGTCAATAGGATGGATTGAAGAGTCTAGGAGATAATTATATCTTTCACTAGTAAGGATCACTATACATGTTTTTGAGAATCATTCAATGTCTAATAAGAGACTAATAATATATGTTTAAGGTGATTTAATGTTGAATATATTAGGATGTTATAGATACGACATCAATAACATGTGACGACTAATTAAAGAATCCAATAGTTATGATGATTGATATGGTATTATTTGTTAAAATATATCATATGTGTTAATAGATTAATAAATATTAATTAAATTATTTTTGAGGTGTTTTTATAAGATCTATATTTAATATATTATACATAATTATTATGTAAGGAAATGTAATATCATAGGAAATATTTGGAAATTTATATGTTTAAATATATAGTAGTGTTCAACACCATGTATGATTTTTGGAGAATTGTA